>JAXCHO010000034.1:2700000-4130000 GCA_036630365.1 Acanthiza pusilla
GTAATTACATATCTCCACCCTTTCACATCAACAGCTGTCTGGAAAATGTAAAATGGTTGAATAAACCTAACTGAAAACCCTAAAATGCACAACTATTACCAAATTGTTGTTAATTCCCCAAAGATACAGCCAGAAAATGTAAATATAAAGAACAAGCATAGATGTAAGCAGCAATTTTATACACCAAATATCCATCTCTAATGAGCAACAGAAACCACTACAGTAAGCAAAAGTAGAACAAAGAGGTAAAGGTAGCCTGACATCAGGTACCACACTACTAAGATCAAATATTTAGTAGCACCAGAATGTTACCAAGCCAGAAGCTTCATCTGGTAAGCAGGCTTTGCCTTCCACACCTCCTGACCTATATTTTAATGATAACTTAGTTGTAAACTTGGCCCATTTTTGGACAACACCAGGTAAGAGGGGAAGTAGTCTCTGAAGCCATCACTACATCATGTCTACAGAAGCCAATCCCATAACTCCCTTGCATTAGATGAAAAATCAAAAGAGTAAGTGAAGGCAAATCCTCATCCCACAAACACTTAAGCACACATATTCAACTTCTCATAAGCACAGTATCTCCTAAGTAGCCATTAGTGATGATGTGTGGAAGATGTCCTTAGTATCATAACAGAATAATTATGTACCTACCTCTTACAGTCAAACACATCAAGCTTGTGATTCTGTCAGGGAAATGGAAATTTTAAAACCTCTTACGTATGGATCAAGTTTCAAAGTTTTTGTCCAGTTGGTCAACTAGTGAAAGCCCTTCATCTCCTCAGGTTTCTCACAAAAGGAGGCAGCGTGTTTCTGGAATTACTGTAGGGCATGATGTACAAGACAGCTTCCTTTAAGGAAGGGAGGGAGCCCAGGACAACTAGTAGCTTGGACAGATGAGTCCCACACCTGTTCTGCCTAGCAAAAACAGCCTCACAAAAAAAAAAAAAAAAAAAAAAAAAAAAAAGGAAGGTAGTTGAATTGTAATGAAAATTACACTCACATCTGCTACTGTCAGTGATGGAGAGAAAAGCAAGCAGTACACTATAATTGTATCTATCTCAGCTTAACTCCTTCCCAAAAGCATTTCCACCTGAGTCACCATGGATTTGCACAATCTTCACTCCAGTGAGCCTGCGTGCAAATGCTCTTGGTGCAGGCATTTGGGCCAGCCACTGGCACCAGCCACCTGTTGAGGTGGCACTGCTTTCTCCCAAATACATCAATCACTTTGTTCATTCACCTTGTAAAGTTTGCTACAAGTAACAGCTTATTTGTCTCCACTTTTCTCAGAATATTCCAACTCCATGATAAAACCATCATTACACCACTGCTTCCAAAATTAAGTGCTCAGCCAGCTTCAGTCCAATCATCCAACACCTGGGGAGGAGCCAGAGTCAGGAGGGAAGTTACCATCCCAGAGCTGCTCTGAGCCGCTCATTCACAGCTCACACTGCATCATTTCAGCAGATCAAGGCTTTTCTTTCCATCTAGACGAACCAAGCTGACAGGTGAACAGAGAAAATGTGGCTCTAATCCAGACTGGTTCTCCACAGCTGGGCCTCCAGATAGCCACTCAAAACAAGCACCTGTGAAGGTAATTTTTCTGACCAACAGAAAAAAACTCATGGGGAAAGAAATAACAGAAGAGCCATTCTTCATTCCATCTTACATCTACAAAAAACTGCTTCATATTCCATTTTTATGAGGCTATTAAAGGGTGTTAAAGTGTCACCTGCTGAGTGGAAGCTGTTACTAGATTCCACTTAATCCAAAGTAGCACAAGCCTTTTATAACACCGCAGTACCATTTCTTCAAGTGGAATGAGAGGACAGAAAAATCTGGTGAAATGCAGCTGTGAAATAGAAAGCATCAGTCAATCAGGCTTACAGTTTGAGAAACAGCCACTGTAGCATCTCCATGGATTGGAAAAAAAAAAACCAAAAAAACCCAAAAAACCAAAAAAACCAACCAAAAACCCACCCCCTAAAAAAACCCCAACAATTAATCTTTTTCTAAGCTGAACTTTTTATCATCATTTCCATACCCCTCCCTACATAATTTTTATGAGCATGTAAAGAATTATTATTTCCTGATTATTTATGGAAAACGGGTTTTATATACACTGGAAAAATTCCTGTAATAACAAAAGCCACTTGGCTTTGCAAGGAGAATCGCTGTTGTGTTCTGTTCCAAGCAGAACACAAATTACTGCAGTCAAAAATTAGTTGACTAATTACAGATCTCAAGCTTCAGATTATATCAGCTACTGCACTAGTTAAGGAATAAATAATTTTTGCAGTCTTGCATAATAAATCTATTATGTGAAATTGCAATCTAGACATGGACAGTTCACAAATGAGACCAAAATTGATGAAAAATTAACCATAAAATCAGAGGAATGGTAACAACATTCAAAATTAATTTAAAATGTAGCATGAAGACCTGTTAGGGAAGAAGCCTAATATAGAAAAATCCTGCTTATCTACTATTCAAGTACTTGATTTTGTTTTACCATGGCTTTGACAGCACAGCATGCTCACCATTGACTGTGGGTTTTTTCCTTTCTTATGCCTTCCCCTCTTACTTGTGGGGGTAAAGACACATTCCCTCTCCTGTGTAACGTCTTGTGCTTGGTGGTTTCTCCAGACTGTTCCAACATCTCATACACACAACAGAAACCAATGGTGGAACCAAAGGACCTTCCTTACTCTTTATCCACAACTGTGTATGAAAGATTTGAGTGTTGCAACACTCCCTGGAGTTGCTTAAGGGTAAGCCAGCAGCCTCCTAAGCAAGTGCAAAAAATAATATGTCAGGGAATTTTGGACAACATCTAGCAAGACTGCAGATCAGAAGCAGAGGGACCCAGCATCTTGAGACTGTAACTTAGGAAAAGGAGCTTTTTCTCAGCTCCCGGATCTGCTGAGTTTATTCAACTTCTTCTTGGGCCTCTACTCAAACTCTACTCAAACTACTTGGGCCTCAAACTCCACCTCAGTTTGAGGAAGAACAATGTAATATGGCACTTCACCCATGAAAGGTTACAAACCCTTGCCATAAGAGAGCTGTTACAATATTTAAGCACTGTGAGTAGCCAAGTAGTAGTTTTATTTGCTGAGCCTTTATCAAATTCCTCATTGGCTGATGAAACAATTACTTATTTTCACAGTGATGGTTAAAAACCTGTATGTTTCCCTGCATAGAAATAGCCAACAGCAGGAATGTTATATTTTTGCACCTATTTTTTATAAGTAGTAAAACCAATAGTTGTACCTTATCTCTACATACTGCAAATCAGCCTAGATAAACATAGATAGATATACTCCCCAGCAACAGAAAGCAGAAATCCATGAGAGACTGAAGTGCAACATGATAAATTATACATAATATAGAACATCTTAAGACCATCTTGCTTCTTAAGCTACCTTCCTGCAGACAAAAATCAGACACAGCACCTCCGCGATAACTCCCACTCCCACAGGCAGACATAGAATCCAGTTTTAGAAGCCAGGATGCTCATTTTAACATTTCTATGTTTATGTTATAATCTGATACCTTAATATTAAGTGGTACATTTTAGCAGTCAGTGAAATGTATGAAAGACATTTGAATATCTGAGAGAAATGTAAAACATCAGTTTATTGAAAGCTGCAAAGAAGTGTGCTCATAATTGCTCATCTATGCACTGTGCCTTGGTGACCTTTGTCTTTCCACACCTTCTATACTCAGCTCTTAACTTAGATAAAAATTTTAATTTTACAAAGCTGCCATACCTCTATTATTTTTTATAAGCACTACAGCCATTTCATACATTGACATCAAGTTTGTCAATGCAGCCAGCAACATGTGTGTCTGCCTTCTGCAGATTACACAACAGGATGAAGAAGGTGACTTATCTGCTTAAGACAGCATTTCTTGTCTTGGAACTACTTTCCAACACTGAATTACATACTATTCTGTAAAGTTAAACAGAAATGCCAGAGCCTTGGCAATTAACGCTGAAAAATACCTTTTTTTTTTAAAGTATTGTTATGTAATAAACTACTGTAATTAAAACAAGACCCTGAATACAGAACATAGTAGTATTAATTCATACCTCATTATGTTGTCAACAGTTAACCACATGACTAATACCACATGTAGCCTGGAGCAAGAAAATCTATTTTTTTGTCTCTGCTGAGTTAATCTCCATTATCGTATGTTCATGATTGATCCATTTAGAAAACAAGAATGTAGAAACTGTACTGCAAACCAGAACAGAAGAACCAGAAAATTTTGTATCAACTTTTCATTTTCATAACACATTTATCTTTTCACTGCCTCTAAAAATATACTGTTCATTATATATGCATTACATAATTCATACCAGTCTATCAAATTATACCATATAATTTTACCACCAAGCAACTTCACACAGAAATCTTAGGCATTGCTGATTTTGAAATACAGCCTTTAATAATAAGCTCCATGAAGACAGTTATATATTACTGATCTTGCCATAGTAAAATTCAAAAAGCTCATGAAAGGTGTTGAAAGGCACATCAGCTGACAGTCCTGAGATTCAACAGCATAGTGCTTTCTAACATCACCTCTAAATTGCTTAGATGACTTTTTCCAAATGACTTAGAATTATTATATTCTTCTTATCTTTAACTATCATGAGTGCAAGCCACCACCACTTCTCTGAGGCATCTACTGAAGTACACATCAATTAGACTCAATGCGTCCACGCTAAAATATTGTAACTCGGGTCTTCTGGTGACCTCGACTTCACCAATGTTGAAAACTCTTTCAGAACTTTAAGAAAATATTGGTATTTATGTCAGTGACCTCTTGGCAAATGCCAGATTTCACTCTCTTTTAGAAAAAAAAAAATATTCAGAACAAATAAATGTAACAGGTGTTAAAACTTGCTGAAAAAAGCACTTGAAAAACTGACATCTGATATTTAAAATGGAAAAGTTTTCAGCTCTTGGTAATGAAAAGGTAGTTCTTCCACTTAGCAGTAGGCTCAGAAGAACCTTCTCTTTTTTCATACTAACAGAATTCTCACAAATATTTGCAAAATTATTTGTAAATTGAAGAACAGAAAGATGTGAGCTCTTAAAAACCTTGAAAATATGGAGGATGGGCTGGAAAAGCACATTATTCTGGCATGATAGGCTTCAAGGGAAGACCCAGTATGTCCTGTGGTTTAACAAAGAAAGAAACAGTTATTCCTGATGAAGAATAAACTCCAGTTGTTTTCTGTTCTCCCCACTGCACTGCCCTGGCATCACTGAATCATGGCTTTTGTAGACTGTGATTACATGTATTGTGGTTAAAAAAAACAAATACATAGTTTTAGCTCACCAAAACTGACTTCTTGGTAGTTTGTGTATTTAATTCAGCAGCCTCTCAAAATATTGGCAAATTTCTCCTTATTGTCTACAATAAACCCATTTACTGGTTTCAAGTGAGCTCTTCAAAGCAAGGGCTTTTTGCAAAAAGCAAGATTTTTCAGTGCCTAAAATGAAAACCCAAGAAATCTTCTTAGATGAAAAATTGATAGGCTTTGCTAGTTTGTAGCATAGCTATGTCTAAAATATGCTGCAGAACAAAGTGATGGCTTTGCATTTATAAGCAAAGCGGTCTGCAGGTCATCACTGAATTTATAAATGCCGGTGTTCTTAATATAGCATTAAAATTCAGAAGTCAGAGTAATTCACTAAAAATTCAACATTCATGAATGTTTTTCATCACCCTTCTGCATCATGTAAGATGGCCATAGCAAACACAGTTTTAGAAATGCATTGCTGTAATTCTGCACTAAGGAGAGAAAAAATATTAGAAATGAGTATCCAAAACTTTTCCAATACCTCGCCTGGAATTATCAAATATAGATTTTATTTTCACAGCCATGTGTTATACAAAATGTCTGTGCCTCTCCTTCGTAGTAAAGGTGAAAATCATAAATGCACTAAGGAACCATATTTCAGCCTCTGCATCTGTCAGGAGGAAAGTTATAATGGAATGAAGTATTCCTGCCCCATGTCGAACCCTGGTGTCTGAATTCAAACTAACCACTTTACTCATACTCATCAGGAAATACCCTGTTCTATACAACATAAACTAAAGCAAATACATTTCATATTAAAGTAATGGAGATTCACCTGAAATACAGATCCTATGAGAGATATTCTATTATAGCCCCATTCAGGGACCAGCCTGTGCCTTTGCATTAACTTCACAGCAACTAGGACAGCTGATCCCAAACAGCACATGAATGTACACATTCTCAGCACAGCCCTGTATCTGGCTGCTGCGTAAGACTTTATAAACTTTAGGTTTCTTTCATTCCCAATTCTTTAAATAATAGATGGCAAGCATTATTATTTCTGCAATGAAAAATTGCTATTGTCGGCTATCAGCAGGATGGAAACACAAGTGCTCAAACACAACATTCTTTTCCATTGTTTTACTTGCTCACACCTAACTGATTTATAAGCTGCATTGCTTTGAGAAGAAAGGCATGAGTCACAGAAGGCAAATTGCATGTTCTTGCAGTAACTATTACCAGCCTGGTTTTGCCACTGCTGCCACAACCTCTAGGAGTTTTTAGAAGGCTTCTTTTAGTACAAAGCTACTTTAAGTTTTGATATGTATAGAGGTGAAAGAAATACACTGGCAAGAAAGATTAAATATCAGCATCTTCTGCGTTTCACTGAGAGCTTAAAAAACCACAGCAACTGTATCTGTATAAGAAGCTCAAAGACAATTCTACCAAAAGAGAACAAATGCTTGGCCTTGTTCACACTCGTTTTTCTATACCCCACCAATCACTAAATGGTAAATCAGCTACACTGACATGAGGCCACACAAAGTGCAGGTTTATTCAACCTTCCTTCACAGAGATGCTATGCCGACAAAGAATATTTTCTTCTGTAAATCCCAACACAGACACCCCCCTCCTACATGACACAACTGAGAAAGAGCAGGACTCCCTCTGGCCAGTACTGTTCTGGATCTAAAATCATATGGCTACTCAAACATCCAGTTTCTGGCAGCCCCAGGTTGCCTTTCACTTGAGAAAATCACACACAAAAGTCCAGAGCTGAGACTTTTCTGATAATGTTTGAAAGAATGAACCAAAGGTGTCAGCTTTCTAATTGTGAGACCATTACTGCAGGAACATTAGCTCACACACATCAGTGCCTCACCTCAGCTGCAAAACAAACCCAGTTGTTTGAGATTTTCACTAGGAATTTGTCCTGAGAATTGATACTAGGGAACATGTGGACCCCATCTGGAAGGAAATGGAAGAGGTGGTTACCCAGGAAATGAGAAGGCTGAGGTACTCAATGATGTTTTTGCCTTGGTCTTCATTGGCAAATACTCCAGGGAGACCCCTCAACTTGCAGAAGGCAAAGCAGGAATTTGGAGTACAAAGAAGTACCCACAGTAGGAGAAGATCAGGTTCAAAATCATGTAAGGAACCTGAAGATCCATGGGACCTGATGAGAGGCATTTTCAGGTCCTGAAAGAACTGGCAGAGGAAGTGGCTAAGCCACTATCCATCACATTTGAAAAGTCACAGCACTGCAGTGAAGTTTCTGCTGACTGCAAAAGAAGGGGCTTTTAAAACGGGAAAATTTAAAAAGAGCACCTCTCCTCTGAAGACAGCATGAGAGATTTAGTGTTGTTCAGCTTGTAGAAGAGGCTTTGTGAAGACCTTATAGCACCCTCCAGTACATAAAGGGGTCTAAAGAAAGCTGAGAGGGACAGTAGTGACAGAACAAGGGGGGGATGGCTTTAAACAGAAAGAGAGTAGGTTTGGATTAGATATTAGAAAGAAATTCTTTACTGTCTTGAACAGGTTGCCCAAAAAAGTTGTGGATGCTCCACCTCTAGAAGTGTTCAAGGACAGGTTGGATGAGACTTTCAGCCATCTGGTCTAGTGGAGGATGTCTCTGACCACAGCTTGGAATCAAATCATCTTTAAGGTCTCTTCCAACCCAAACCATTCTGCAATTCTATGGCTTTCGCAGTGCATTCCTCGTCTGCAGAAGTTTTGTCATTAGCAGCTGGATGCAATCACCTATTGGTGTTTAGATCTTGTCAGTGGGGAAGATGAAAAAACTTATATAACTGACCAAGAAAATTACTCAGTTTAGAGGGTTCTTACACACACTCAGCCAGCAGAGGTTCTTAGCTCCAAGCTTTAGGAGGTGGGGGCATATAATGTCATTTTGGGCTGCACATGTTTCTTCCAGAGTTTGCTTTCCCATTGATCTTAATATGATCTGGCTTTCTTTTACGCAATATTTTACTAAGTTTCTTTGAAAACTTTTTATGATTAGCTTAGTTGGGCCAAGTTGTAACAGACAAAACTCCCACTGACTTTAAAATTGAGCAACGGGATTACTTTTCCAGATTACATCAAATTTGGCTTTAGTCATACAGATTTTTTTTCCTTAAATCTTTTTTCAAATTCTCAGCATCTGTACAGAACATGGGTGGACTCCCTCATCATTTTCAATGGGACAGAAACTGTTTATAGAATTAACATTTCATGTAAAGTGTTGTGGGAAAACTACACTAAGGCTGTACAGAAAAAAGAATAAGTATGTACAGTGGGCACAGACCTTGGACCATGCTCATAGCAAAGCAGGGAATTTCATCAGGTATACACATACCTGCAATGAATCTGCTTCAGACATACAGTTAAAGAAAAAATTTGCCCTCTCCTATTCTGCTATGAACTGAAATTTAAAACATTGGAAAGATCAGACTTTCAACATCTTCCAGGTGCCATAAAGCAATGTCACACAGCCATTGCCTCACAGCAAATTAGGGACTCCTAGAGCTGTGAAAACAAGTAAAAAGAAATGTAGGGATTGGAGGAAGAAGTTTGTAACACTCAGTTCCTTTTCTGAAACAGAAAATCCAGTAAACATGTTACATGCACTACTTTGCTAGACCTCTCTTCCAAAACACAAATTTCTATTTCACCCTTAGACTCTAAATCCACAGCTATTCCTTGGCTGGCAAACACAGAACGATTGAGTGGTAGCTCCCAAAGTAGGAGGTATGCAACCCTAGGCACTTGTGAAATGTGCGCTGCAGCAGTAGTACTGGATTGAAATAAGAGAATGCCTCACCTGTAACAGATGACACAATCTGCTTATAGATGCAATGGATCAATACTAATCTTTTAAAAGAAGAGTTGATGCCTTCCCATGATTAGTCTTACAGAGTTTAAAACACTGACTACTGGGAGAATTGCATGGCCTCTATTATTTAACAGTGCAGACCAGATGGCCACAGCCATCTCTCTGGCCTCAAAATTACTGAAATGCTAGTAACTACACTGAGAAATATTTGGAAAATGGGGATGCAAAAGAGAAAAGACTGGTGCTTGGGAGCAGGCCAAAAGCTTAACAAGCCACTGAGAATCTGCGTTAGTACATTTTGGTCCCACATATCCATAGGGGATAGGCCTAGAAGACACATGCAGATTTGTTTACAGACTGTTTGTTCTAGCTAAATTGTTTCCAGGATCCAGTCAGAAGTATTTTAAAAAACTCTTTCATGAGCTAAGAATAGCAAGTAATCTAAGCAAGTACAATAAGGAACATTTTTTCAGGTTCATATAAGACAGCTCTGGGCACTCCTGTCTTCATCTGGCCACTTGATTCAGGAATTAGTCATACCTGGCCTCTCAGCTGTAGTCCCACACCAGGATTGAGCACAGCACAGTAAAAAAAAGTCTGACTGTTAATAATGGACTTTGGCTTGTGGACAGTAGTTGATTTTACATATTCAGATGTAGTTGCTAAATATTAAGCAGATAATACAGAAATATAATTCATATGTTATATGTAATGCAGAACTATTAACATACATGTTACTATAAGTAGATATAACAGAAATATCACACATGAAAAATAAAAATCTTTCCATGATTTCCAGTCTTCTGGCAAATGAAAAGTATATTTGCTTTTATTAATTCCCCATATAGCTTTCACCCACATTTTAGTCTCTGCTTACTCACTTGCCATCTACCATAACTTCATGTCTTTTAAACAACCTCATATTTTCATCTCCAGAGCTCCCTCTGAATAGTACAAAGGCCCCAGAAAAACCATGACTAGGCAAACTCCTCCTCTTCTGTCAATGAACACCTCTGGCTGTGTTTTGAAGGTTTTACTTTTCTTGTAAGCTGTTTGTGGTTGGCCTTCATATTCTGATGTCCAAGCAAGAACCACTGCAACCACCACACCTAAATGACTTAAAATATTTTAAAATCCCTCTTTAATCCCTCATTTAGGCATTCAAATACCTTTGGACAGTTTGACCCATAATACTTGTATCCTAACTCCAGTGCAAATCCTCAGAGAAAAATGCAAAAAATTAATAAGGAAAATTTCTCCTGATAGCGTTTCTGTAAAACTTTACCAGAGAATTTACTGTTTATATATGATCACTTTGTATTTCCAGCAAGATCAATATCAGCTGTGGAGGCTAAAACTCTCATATTTGTTTGCAGTACCAGCTGCCACACACAGGAGACTGATCTGTTCAAAGTCAGTGAAAAGGCTGCTTTTTAAAGAACACAAGTTTGTTAAGAATGTCAGAGCTGTCAGAAAATCTTACAGTTTAATTAAGTCACAACAAATTGGAGTCACTGCAATATCTCTCACAAATGTTTGGCCATACAGTGAAGCAGGTAATTGCTATTTACAATCCCATAAACAAAGGACAGTCATTTACATTGAAGAGTTAAAACTGCTCCATGAAACAAGGAATTTAGAAAATAAGCAGATTTCTGATAACCGTTACATTTCAATATAAGTTATGAAGATTTTGCAAAATCTTTCTAAGTGAAAAACACCATGCAGAAATTACTGCATGAAGAAAGAGTTTCTTTTAAACAAACTCATAGTTTTAACCCACTATCTCCTCCAGATTGATTGTTACCACTGGAGGCTATATATAAAATCAGCACAAACTAATACTACCAGGTTCAAAAACCTGAATTTCAAGTGCCCATGGCTAGGTATACCAGTTTTTCATTAATTTGTCAGATTACTCCAAAGTAAGAAGTGTTTCTCTCCCATCTGTCACAGTTCCTCCAATGTGCTGGAATAAATTAGCTTGTACGTGCCCCTGCCTACGGCAGGGGGGGTGGAACTAGAGAATCTTTAAAATCACTTCCCACCCAGGTCATTTTGTGATTCTATATGCTTCTTATACAAAGCATGACATCAAGTAACAATGTCTGTTCTCGAAGAAGTAAAAATCTTAAAGGTAGATGCACGTCTGCTGCTTCTTCTTCAGTGCAATGAACCCTTACGATAAATTTGTAATCAGACTTCTAATCCTTGATTAATCCTTGATTCAAGAGATAAATTTCAAGACAAATTCCTCCTGCTACTCTCTTCTAAAGTAGAACTTGAAACATAAAAAAAAAGTACTTTTTAAAAAAAATATGTATTATGTAAAACCGTAAAAGATTTTTCTTCTGTAAGAGCCTTGAATTCTTCTGGTATTGCTTCTGAGGAAAAATGAGCAAAGCCTCAGACTGACCAACTCCTTCAGAAAAATTTTCCTGTACAGGGAATGAAAATGACACCTAAGTGTGAGCACAACTGGAAAGGATAAAATCAAGGTGGATTCTTAACTCTAATGAAAAATCAGGAAAATTTGGAGACTTCAGTCACCTCCAAACCTTGAAAAACTCTTGCACCAAAATACGTAAATTATTGCTAAAATTTTAGCTCAAATCTTGCAAAAATCTGCCAGTTATTTCACCTGCATTAATAAGGGCACAGCCTAATGTTTTGGCTCCTACAGGTACTTCTCTCTGCTGCAAGTAACCTCATTAGTTGATGTCACTTATCAATACACATCAGCAAAGAACTCTTGTGATTATCATACAGTTGTAATGAAGATAAAATGGAGCAAAATTACAGTGTTTCCTTCAAAATAAAAAAAAAGTCTTGTACCTAGATGAGTTATAAAATTAAATTTATTGCTCCATAACATACAGATATTTATTAAATAAATTTCGCAGCACCAGAACTGCAAGGATTTTCTTTTTCTTTGTATACAAACACTTCTCTGTCAGATTTGAATGCAATTTCTGGTTTAGAAGGCTAACCTTCTCTTGCTCTTCCCCACAGCTGGAGAGAGCTGCATGACTGCATCTTTCACTCCAGTGCCATCCACCTTTTAACAGATCGAAAGATTTTTAAGTCATCTATGTGTGCAAATAAACATACTAAGAAGGAATAGCATCTAAGCTGTTAATACACTGTCAGATTATGAACCTTTATCAACAGATGGGACATTTCAACACAGGTGTCAGCGGTGAGGGAGCCACGGGGAACTGCTGCAACACAGCACTGCAGTCCGACATCTGTCGAGTCTGTCGGTGATCAGCTAGTTAAAATCTTGCATCATGTGACACAACACTAAACAGGAGACAAGACCAATGATCCTATGAGACAAGAGCATATCTAGGGCTCAATGATACTGTAACAGGTGTGGTGACAGCTGGCTTGGGGCTACTCTGCCTCCATAGCAGCCTCCAGAAACAGCACCAGGGCAATTTCAAATCCAGGAAGATGTTCTACTTCAGGCTGGCTGGTACGACATCAGCCTGAACACTCACTTGAGTCTTGTTTTCTGAAGTGCTGAACACCTGCAGTTTCATCTGATTTCAGTTGGTGTAGAGGGTACTCAGCGCTTCCGAAAACCAGGCATTATGCATGAGCAGACATGGTCTTAAGATGCAGATGTTCCACAAAGTCAAAAATGCCACCAATTTCACATCTCCAGATCAGAATTTGAAGCATGCAGCTTTATAGAGAGATGTTTAAATATCTCCAGTAACTACAGAACAGGAACAGAGATTAGAGAATAATAATGCCATCCTCACTACTGTCAGTCTTGCGGTATTTTAGACATCCAAACAGAATGAGTGGTGCTCACTCTCTCCATTTTATCTAGCAGGCAAATAAACAAATGACAGCAGGTTCAATAGGACAAATCATTTTAAATTTGTTTAGGGCAATTTCACATGAGGTGAATTTCTGAAACAGTGTCATCATACTGAAAAGAAATGGAAATCAGAGGAGGGAACTGCATTGCTGTCAAAAGAGAAAACAGAACAGCGTAATTCTAAAAGCATTATTGCTTTAGTGATTTCACAGAAAAAAAATATTTACAGAACATTTGCCTAAAATGCACAGAAATATAGATTAAATGTAAACACAACTGTCTGAGGTAAATGCAATAGCAGCTAGTATTAATTAGCCCATTGGTTAGTTTTCATTAAAGTGGACTATTTTTCACACTCTTTCAGTTAAGAGCTGGGTGTCTATGTGTGCAGGTGGCTTTACTGCTGGGGCTTAAGAGCTACAGCGTAGTCCTCTGCAAGTGGCAACAAAATACTAAAAGTTTTCAATTTTCTGGAAAAAAAATATTTTATACGCATTAGGGGAGAACTATTAAAGCCAAAACTAATTCTTACATGATAAATTCTGTCAGGTTGCACCACTTTTTTGAGTCCACTTTTTTCATCATCTCTTCAAAGGATTTTCCACAGGCAGGCAACTTTTCTAACATGAGAGATTCATTGCAGAGCTCAGTCTGTTGACGTGCACCTAGGAAACATCAGAGACACCTTTAATCTCAAACACTGAAATAGAAGCACAAACACATCACTCAAATTTGTTCACACAATTCAGCTTGCCACTTACTTTCTCATAAGCTTAGCATTTAATTTTCTAGGCAATTTTTGAAAATAGATAAAATACATCTTTACATATATTAAAAACATAAGAAACCTAAAGTATAAAATCTAAAGGTTACCATATGAAGTGTTGCCTTTTAAACCTAGCATAAAGGGACCTATATAATCACTTTTCTAATCTTACTTAGCTACTAATCATACTAACTTACTACTGCCCATTTGCATTTTTACTTAAAAGCTAACTGGATCTCCCAATCACACATTTCAGTGTAGAAAGCAGGTTTCAAGCTTACTATTTCAATGCATCCCACTCAACTAACTATACATTGAGGTTTGACCCTGGCCAAATGCCAGGCACCTATGACATCTGGTCTCTCTACTCTCTCCTGCCCCAGGTGTGGGGAGGAGAGTAAAAAAACCTGTTAAACACACACTGGACTCATGAGTTGACATAGGAACCGGTGGGAGGATGCACTGAGGAAAAGGGAAGAACAGGCTGAAAACTTAAAGTTGCAAAGTGATTTATTAACCTAACAGAGTCAGAGGATAAATGAGAGGTAAAAATAAGCACTTAAGACACTGTTTCTTCACTCACCCCCCTTCCCTCTTAAGGCACTGTTTCTCTGCTCACCCCCCTCCCTCCTTCCAACCAACAGCTCTGGGGGGGGGCAGGGTATGAGGTTTCTTCTTAGTCAGTCCAGAAGTGTCCTCTACTTAGCCATGGGGTCCCTCCCACGAGATACAGTCCTCTGCGAATTTCTTTGGTGTGGGTCCATTCTCACGAGCAGCAGCTCACCCAAACCTGCTGCAACGCAACATGAGTCC
The DNA here is from genome assembly GCA_036630365.1 of Acanthiza pusilla. Lineage (NCBI taxonomy): Eukaryota > Metazoa > Chordata > Aves > Passeriformes > Acanthizidae > Acanthiza > Acanthiza pusilla. Next base: position 2,714,567 of record JAXCHO010000034.1, read on the forward strand.
TTGTCCATGGGGTGCAGACCTCCAAGTCAAGGCAAGGCTGTTTCCATCCCGGGAACAAGGCCTTTCTCTCTACTGGGACTCCCACTGCATCACAGCTTCCTGCAGGCATCCACCTGCTCCTCTGGTGTGGGCACCTCCCCACAGGCTGTGGGGGGTTCTCTGCATCCCCCTGGGCTGCAGGGGGACGACCTGCTCCCCCCATGGTCTTCACCACAGAGGGTTTTCAGCTCTGGCACCTGGAGCACCTCCTCTCTCACCTTCTCCACTGACCTTGGTGCCTCCATGTTGTTTTCCCTCACATATTTTCACCTCCTCCTCCTCCTCTGGCTAAAAAGAAGTGTGTGCTCACATTGTTAAAATTTATTCTTAAATATGTTTTCACAGAGGCGTAATTAACATCTCTAATTGGCCTAGGCTTGGCCAGCAGCATGTCCATCATCTTCAGAGCCATCAGAGATTAGCTCTGCTGGACATGGTGAAAAACTTCCACAACCTTCACACAGGAGCCATATTTGTGCCCCTCCCCACCCACTAGCAAAAAGTGGGCCAAGCAAAACCAACACACTATATTACTATGGAATTACTTTAACATTGGAAACATTTGTATGTCTTACCAGCTAAAGGCTGTGAATTTCCACAATCACAGCTTTTTCTTTAGTATATCCACTAAAAGAATTGTCTAGAGATCAAGTTCTGTGAGAAGCAGCTGAGGGAGTTGGGAGTGTTTAGCCTGGAGAAAAGGAAGCTCAGAGGGACCTTATCGCTCTCTACAACAGCCTGAAAGGAGGCTGTAGTCAGGTGGGGTTCAGTCTTTTCTCCCAAGTAACAAGTGACAGAACAGCCTAAAGTTGTGCCAGAGGCGGTTTAGATTGGATATTCGGAAAATTTATTCAAAAGGACTGGAACAGGATGCCCAGGGAGGTGGTTGAGCCACAATCCCTGGAGGTATTTAAAAGATGTGTAGATGTGGAACTTAAGGACATGCTTCAGCAGTAGACTTGGCAGTGCTGGGATAACAGTTGGACTCAATGATCATAGAAGTCTTTTCTAACATAAACAATTCTATAATTCTATGAATTATCTACATTATCAACTGCTGAAATTGCAGGATACAGCCGCTAGCAAAAAAAGTTAACCTTCACTTGAGTAAGCTAGTAACTTTTTCAACCTGTAATGGCAACTCCACAATATTTAGTCAAAGTAAAATGCTTTTCTCATCCAGTGCATGCCTCCTTTGGAATACCAAGATAGTATTTTGATATTTCTTATAAAATTGAAATTCTGAAAAAATTCTGTTCAGACTAATGCATTTGATTTTGATAAGCCTGAAACATTTTGTTTTGATCAGGCCATTAAACATGTCTTGCTTTACCTCACCTCTATCTTGACCATTCTTCTGTATAAAAAATGCATTAACATTAAAAATCACCTGAAAATATACATTTGTAAACTTATTTAATATAAATGCTAATTTAGTAGCATTAGTATTAAATTAGTATTTCTATTAGTCAGATAATACTTATAAGTATATATTATACTTATTTTATATTATAATAGTCAGATTACTTATATAATCAGTAAGTAGTAAATAATACTACTCATAACTAGTATTAAATTAGTCAGAAAAAAACCTGTCTGATTTCTTCCCTTCACAGCAGCTCAAATCTGAGAAACATATTTACCTGAACAAAACTGCAACCCTAACAAACTGGTATATCAGGGAATCTTCCTTAGAATTCTGGAGGAACAGCTTTTTTAAGAATGAAGCCAAGGAGAACAGACCATTTACTCGTAAGAAAAATTTTCACTGAAAACCTATTTACACCAGTGAGATGAGGTACTTCTTTTGCTTCTATTAGTTACTTTGAAAGCAGGATCACTGCTGAAAAGATCTGGTGGTTCTAATTTTGTGTGGTAACAACCAAACACATTGCCAGATGAACTGAGGCCAAAACCATGCAGGACTTTGATGAGAAGTACTCGTGGCCCCTTTCCTTACTATCTAGTAAACAAAAACCCCAAACTCTAAGGCAAGATGACTGGTTTCAGACTCCACATCATAACCCAGTCATCACTCATAAACCTGAACATCTCCACTTGAAATGAGGCATGTGATTGTAAAACAGGCTTGAGTGTACATCATGTCACCCACAAAGGAGCTGGCTCCTTTGGAGCCTGGGCAGGAGCACCTGGCAATTCAATTCCAGCTATCACAGATGACTCCTCAGCTGGTGGTCACTGTCTCCGTGATGCTGTATGACAAATGAGAGTCATCTCACCTGGCCAAATAAACACTTTGCTTTCACATACTTTCCAAGAGCAGCAGGCCCATAATGGGACAGCCTATGCTGCACCTGAGGCCATAAGTCTACAACTTCCTACAGACCGCAAACCTCTCCAGGTGTATGGATGACTCACTGCAACCTAATCCTCACTCCTTCATCATGTCTGACTGTCAGTGCTCTTAAAGCTGATGAGAAGCCTTCATCCATGTCAGCAAAAAGCCAAAACTACAATTAATCACCAGTGATAGAAATGGTGAAAATTAACAAACAGGGGCAGCATAATTTTCTCCTTGGTAATTTAACATGATAGCATGGATCCTGCCTGCGTAAGTGCTCCCATCAATTCATATGGCAGCTGCAGCAGTTACCAGTTCCACTTTCCACAGCTAGATCTGCAGATGAATGCTAGACTTGTGCAAAATTCAAAAACAGATATGAAAATCACATAGCTGGCAACTTAAATCCTGCACTGATGCTTAGACAAAAGTTACGCAAAGCTGCTTTTTCTGGCAGGACATACTAAACAGCCAGCTATCATTTGATTTATAACCAAACCAAACAGAGTACAAGTTTTTCTTCCACTACGTCATGTGTGCTGACAATTTACTCCAGCCCTTTCCCAGCAGGGTGTTTAAATGGATTTTCTGTGGCCTTGGTATTTTTGGCTGTCTCTCTAAACTTCAATATTTTGCAGGGTCATAGAAAAAAAGCTCTTATCAGAGTCACTTGACAGCAATCTGATGACACAAGAGTTTCTGTCTAAATCCCTGAGGAAAAGAGTTCAAAATCATGGATAATTCTATAGTTTCACCATCACTATTGAGAATGATCTTTACAAAACACTACGGCACTCTCTTTTCATACAGCCAGTGGACAAGACCATTTGTAACAAATGCATGACAGTTGACTAATAGAGATGAGATAGGACGACAGTGTTTCTCAAATTACGGCCATTAACAAAACAGAAACAGAAGTTTGAATTTTTGAAGTAATACTCACCTGCGAATCCAAGTGTCATTAGACCATTAACTAGGAAGGAAAAAAAAAAAAAAAGAGATTAGTTAGATACCTCCAAACTCTTATATAAAAGAAATAATGAAATTAAAAGCCAACTAGAGGATAACTACGTTTCAACAGAATATTCAAAATGCTCATTCAAACATTCACTTTTTGAAAAGAGTGTGTCAGAATGAAATAATGAGCATTTAGAGAGCATTATGTTTTTAAATTCCTTTTTATCTGTCCTTTAAATGTCTGAGTCAGGAACCTACTTCTCTTGGTGTAGTCCGTGGTTCCATTTGGATGTTCTTCCAACCTACCTGCATAACTTCTTCATAAGAAACTTATAGGTTTGGAATGTAATGTTTTTCAAAATGCACTTCACTGTGCAAGAGGTGGAGACCTAAACACAGCGTTGTGCCTCTAAATGAAAAGAGTACACACATACTTATGGTTGTGTTTGCTTAACATCAAAAGGACTTTTTCTCTGTACATGTTAGAATGTGCAGTACACCTATGTTTTGAGTGTATATGTTATCTTCTTGAACTCTTTCACCCTTAAGAAGCTTAAAATAAAAACTGCCCTGTCCCTAATCCTTAATAGTAGAAACTAGAGGAAGGAGTGGTATAGACAGACCCATAACAAGTCTGACTCAGCCCTTTAAAGAACAGATATAGCCAGATAGGAAGATAGTATATCCAGATGGATTAAATCAACAGAAGCCCACTGTGTTTGCACAGCTCCAGCCACACTAGGATTTTGTAAATATAGCTAAAAGGGATATGGCTTCAATTATTTTTGATGTCCCAATGAAAAAAACCTGACAAATCTTTATAATGTTAATCTCGCATCAGAAATCAAATGAATGATTTCATGCAGACGGGTGCCTTCTTGTTTATACAATACATGGCACCCGAGTAAAATGAATCAAGATATACATAGCACAGTATCAGTACCAATCATTGATCTAGACCATGGTCACTGGGATGAGCCAAGCTGCCAACTGAGTTAACCGAAAATCACGATGTACATGCATGCAAGAAGAATTCAGATCCTTCTAAGGAACATATTTTTCTTCCAGACAAGCATTAATCTCTTCCTTAGTTACTAATGAGCCAGAATGTACTGTGAAGAGCAGGAATCCACACGTCAGAAAATTGTGTTGCATCCAAACACACAGAAATGAAACTCCATAATATACTCAGATGTGTGTTTCTCTTCCACCAAATAGAGCACTTTTCTTTCCAGGCTATTAGCTGTTGGATTAATAAATATACTTGATTCCCTGGGTAGGTTTTTCCTATCTTTTCATTTGAAAATGTGCCTTATGGACTGCAGAAAGGTGAAGATCAAATTAAAAGCACACACTTTATGATGAACCCAAAACCACCCATTCTGAGTAAGCAGTGTAGGGTGCACATAGATACCCTAAATACTCCCCTGGAAGATCACAGACTGCACCTCCAATTCTTATTCTACCAATTCCTATCACTGTGCTCTAGATCTTTCACAGTTATGGCTGCAGTAATCCTCACAAGACCACAGCAATACAAATAAAAAGAGGGTTTACGACTAGAAAGAACCACACTCCCCCAAGTGTCAGTGATGGAAGCCATAAAAACACAAAAACTGAATAAAGGCTTACAGGTTAGTGTTCATAAATCCTCCTGCCCACAAGAAAATGTGCTTCTTGCAGTTTTTCATCTGCTCATAACAGAGCAACACAGGATGTTTTTCACCTATTCTCAACCAAGAGAGCCTGGATACCTTCAGAGAAGGGTAAAACAACAATTCAGATTACCATGGACCACACCTCTATTTTCTTTGCTCTGATGTACTCAACTCATAACAAATATTTAATCAGGAGACTACAGTATGCTGGCCATGACAATTTACACCAAAAGAATTATCTTTCCAGCAGCTCTTTTAAGATGGGGAAAATTCAGCTTATTTCTTGAAAGGCTGATGCCATGATGTCTCTCATTAGAAGACACAGAGAGGAAGCAAATTGGTCACAGTGTTGCCATGAAGCCAAAATAAAACAGTTGCCATACACTTCCATCTAAAGTAACATTTAAGGAGAGAAAAGGGGTTCAGTTTAACTGTACTAGGTGCCTGAACTAGCTGCTCACTTTTTTTCCTCCATACATGGTAGCAGCAGGTATGATTGTCCCTAGCATCAGCTGAATCGGATGGAAAGGGAACAACCAGGAACACCAGAGCAAGAGAAGAAGCAAAGTATCAGCAAATGAAGGTTGAGGAAAACAGGTTTCAAGGGGTTTTGGAAAAAAAAATAGAGAAAATAAACAAAATAGGAGAAAGACAAAATAAGAAAATTGAGGGAAAAAAACCTCAATTTTTTTATTCACAATCTACTTCAAAATCTTGCATATGAAAAGTTAGAAAATCTGATCCTAGACCTTCACTTAGAACCTCTTATTATCTACTCTCTACTCTGCTTTTGCAAAAAGACATTATTCTGACACTAAAAAGGGAGCTCAAAATGAGATGCGCAGCAATATGTAAATTCACAAGTGGGATACACGGCAGGGTAACTGTCCTGTAATTCTGCCAAGTATATAAGCCTTTTCTGTGAAATGGAAAAATATTTCTCAATGTTTATTTTTCTCCTATACTGTTATTATTCTTTGATATTTTTCTCAGAGGCTTAAAAGAAGCACTGCATGTCTCTCTTGCAACTACTTCATTAAATCTGAAGCAGCGTATGAACTGCTGTGTTCTCCCTACTCCACCTTTCTCCAAACATGTCTTTAAAATAATTCTGAAAATCTTGTCTAAGTATATGAGTGAAATGTTAAAATTTTCTCTTGTCTGAATGTTTCTTCAAGATGCTGCTATTACTGACAGGATAGTAAGATTTTCGAGTGGCTCCCATACTTTCTCAGACTAATTCTCATTTCAACAGATAAAACTGCTGTATGCACCTTTTAACCAGCAATTACAGCAGTGTAATACTGTGCATATTCTTCAAAATTTGTGATGTTTATTCAAAACCTCATATGTATCAATCATAATATTCATAAGAAAAAAAGAACATACAAGGATCTTGAGTTAAACCTCATGTCAAGAGCCTACTTCTGTATCTCTTTGTAAAGGCAATCCTGCCAATTACCATCATCTAACCTTTATCTACGTCAGGACATCAGATCTCCACTGGAAGTTATGTACTAACCAAACAGCTGTCTCTCTGCAGAACTTGAAGTTTCATTGATAGCAGCACATAACTGCGCAAGAACTGTCCTGACATACAGTTCACAGTAAGTAAAACCAGAGTTTTACACGGGAACTGTTGCTCTGCAATCATGCACCCATGATTTGTTGAAAACATAGGTGAGAGATTAATACCCTATTGATATAATTTTGTCATATGGATCAAATCTCAATACCCACATTTTTTTATAAACCTGATTTTAAATACTGAACAAGCCAATGCTACAGCAGCCTAGTGTTTCTCCAGGTATTTAAATGTTGATTAAAGCTACCTCTTGCACAGGTGCTATTAAAGATCATGTTAAATTCAACAACCTTTTATGCAAATGCCAAACCTTACTATTACAGGTGCTCAAGCAGGAATGCACAGACATTTCAAGGTATCTAATGCAAAAGAAATTCCCATGGAAATTACTTCTATGCTCCCCCACAATGTCAAGAGGCATCCTACTGATGCAGGGAAGTTAGAAGTTACAGGGTAACTTGTTAGAAACTGCTTGCTAGACAGTGTATATTGCTTACTTAACATTGATTGTGTTTGTCAAAGCAGAATGAGAAGTAAAAGATTATTGACAAAAGCAGGGACTGTGACCCAGCTTGTATCCGTGGAACCCCTACGCTGGCTGAAACCAGAGTTGTTATTTGGACTTGGGCCAGGGACCCAGAGAGCATGTGCAAGACAGAAAGGTGAAAAGTTCAAGACAAGAGGATGAGTATTTACTTCCTCCCGAGACCCCCGGAGCCCACTACCAAATAACACTGCGCAGGCGTGACCACACGGAAATGACTTTTAAACTCATTATAATACGAAGCGGGGATAGGTCATGCATACGTATAGGCGAATTGCGAAACTCGGTGAATGTGTAACATGTAACCTGATATATATACCAAGCGATACCCGTGCTGAAGTGTGCGTGGCTGAGGAGTACCTCCCGCTCACCCAGCGCTGCAATAAACATACATACTTCACAACTTAAAATTATATAAGTTGCGGAGTCTTGCTCAGATCATTTTTGGATCACTACTACATCAGAAAAACACTGGTTACAACTGGGGTAGAGTTTCCTTATTTTCTGTTTCCTGGGCATTCATAAGTTCAAGAGATTCATTTCACTAGGTTCTGTCTGAATACAGAAGGACAACATGAGCTAACACAAGGTTCACGTGGTTGCCTTTCAAAGCCTTTTCTAAAAGTCCTGTATTGGGGTCAAGTCAATTGTACGTGGCCAAAACACTACACACCCTGAACAGGCTAAGAAGTCCTGCAACTTGATGGGAAAGCCCAGAAAGGTCCCTGTTTAGAGGCCACTACAGAAGTGGAAGGAAAGGAAAAATAATACTATTGGTACAAAAACGAAACCACCTGTCACTCTTTAAATAACTCTCTGCAAAACACACATGGCTCAGAAGGTCATCTTTTGTTCTCAACTACCAACTGTCCTTTTGACACTTCTTCATAAGAGGAGTAGGATGGGGGGAGGGGGACAGGGACAGGATGCAAGAACACCACCACATAGTGTGAAAGCAGCCAAGGAAATGAGGCAACTGAAGTTCACAGACACAGGCAATGACAGGAACTCTACACAAAGGAAGGATGCCAGGAATAAACAGAAGCACGCAATAAATAGTGTACTTGAAAGAAGTGTTACACTTGCATTCAAAACTGTCCCAGAAAAAAAGAGTCTCAGCATATGGAATGGCAGGAGCAAGGTAAACCTGCTGGCAGGGTGCATCAATCTGTCTCTGGGTCCACGAAGTTATCCAGAGAGCTAGCATAACATGGAACTCAGCTTTGCATTATCTCCCACTTTGATGCTGAATCCTTTCTAATACTCTTTTTATCCTCTTGTGTCAATGGTGTGGAAGATGCATATACAGCCATGAAAATGGAATATCCAAAACTAAAAGTGCAGTTCAATGCTTATATTATCACAGTTTGAAACACTACATTATTGCTTTTGAATTGTGAAGGTAATTTCAGACTGTTAACTATTTTGGACATTAGAGCTTCTTCCTGCAGAGTAAAAAAAGCATGATCAATTTAAGCCTTTTCATTTCATTGGTACAAATCAACAGGGAACATTACTGAGGGCATCAACTGTTCAGACCCATGTTGATGCAGAGTTACCCAGCTTTCCAGTGACTGAAAGGAAATGTGACCATTATTCTGAACTCATGCTTCAACTGAGAATATTTCAGAATAGAAATACAAATTATTGTCCTGCACATTGTTTTGTGAAGTTCTTAAATCACGGCTGGCAGCATTTTAATAATGCTCCACAATTTCTGAACAGTCTGTCAATTTCCAGAAGTGTTGGATGGGTTTTCTACTACTTTGAAACTGGTACATTTTATTTAAATAAATATATAACCATTATTTTTAATAAAGTATTTATTTCTCTATTAATAATTAATCATTTATCAAAAAAATAATTAAATTAACCATACCAGTTCAACAACAGATTTGTGAGGGGATTTCTTAGCTGTACACTAAGATCTGTATTGTACTGGAAGTTGCATGGCTCAGCTTGAAATTTAACGTTTTCTTTGAGTCTTTTCTATGCCATTACATTTTTGATAAAGCAGTGTGTAACTGAAATATAAAATACTTTTTTTTTATAGCCACTGACTTTCATACAGTGAATAAACTAAATACTCCAACACCAGATTCAATTGCTTGAAGTAAACACTCTCCACACTTTTATAAAAATGGCATACACAAAGGGGATTCTGGACTAGAGATCCATTATTCCAGAAAGTAAAATTGAGGACGATCAAGAGGAGTACATTTGTTTCTAGACTAGAAAGAAAACTGTAGCATTAGAAACTGTTTAAAGATGACATTTAGCAATATCCACAGCACCACCAGCGGGTCCAGGGGGGTGATTGTCCCACTCTGCTCTGTGCTGGTGTGGCCTTACCTCAAGTCCTGTGTGCAGTTTTGGGCACCACAACACGAAAAAAATATATTAAACTATTAATGGAGGGCTACTAAGATCACAGAATCAATTAGATTGGAAGAGACCTCTGAGATCATCGAGTCCGACCTGTGACCAAACACCACCTTGTCCATTAGACCATGGCACTAAGTGCCATGTCCAGGCTTTCCTTAAACTTCCAAGGACAATGACTCCACCACCTCCCTGAGGTGACTCTAACCTCCTTCTAAGCAATTGTAGAGTGGTAAGGTCTCCCCTGAGCCTCATTTTCTTCAGGCTAAACATCCTCAGCTCTCTCAGTCATTCTTCATAGGACTTACCCTCTAGACCCTTCATCAGTTCCACTGCCCTTCTCTGGACACGTTCCAGCAACTCAATGAAGTTCCAGCAACTTTTGAAGTGAGAGGCCCAAAACTGCACACACCACTCGAGGTGTGGCCTCAACAGCACTGAGCACAGGGCAACAACCACTGCCCTACTCCTGCTGGCCACACTACTTCTGATACAGGCCAGGATGCCTGGCTCATGTTCAGCTGCTGACCAGCATCCCCAGGCAGTTTTCCAACCACTCTGTCCCCAGCCCACAGCACTGCACGAGATTGTTGTGGTTAAAGTGTAGGACTTGGCACCTTGTCTTGTTGAACCTCAGATCAATTGATCCAGCCTGCCCAGATCCCTCTGCAGAGCCTTCCTATCCTCCAGCAGATTGACATTTGCATCCCATTTGGTGTCATTCACAAATTTACAAAGTGTAGACTTGATGCCCCTCATCCAGATCATCAATAAAGATATTAAACTGGGCTCAACACTGATCCCAGGGGAACCCCATCAGAAGCAGACACCAACTGGAAGCAGCACCACTCACCACCACTCTATGGGCCCAGCCATTCAGCCAGTTCGGTACCCAGTCAAGGGTGCACCTGTCCAATAAGTGGGCTGCCAGCTTCTCCAGGAGTATGCTGTGGGAGATGGTGTCAAAGACTTTGCTGAAGTCCAGATGGTGAAGAGGGAAGCCATATGAGGAGCTGCTTAGATCACTTGGCTTGTTTGGCCTAGAGGAGACCGAGGGAAGACCTCACTACAACTTCCTCATGAGTGGAAGCAGAGGGGCTGGCATTGATCTCTTCTCCGTGGTGACCAGTGACAGGACCCAAGGGAATCAGGTGAGTATCCAAGGTGAGTAGCAAGAGAAGGTGGATGTGCAGGGTGAGGATGTTTGTTGTCTGGTCAGAAAAGGAAAAAAAAATTTCCCAGGCCTTCTATGATGGTAGTATCTTGATTTAAATGTTTTGCCTGTCAAGGGAAGAAGGAACTTTAAATGTCTTCAAGTATCCCATGGTTTTAAACATTTCCTCAGGAGGGAGTGTGCAGTGACCCTTGTCTGTGAAATCTTCATGGGTCATTTCCCCTTCCCAAATTTAAAAAAAAAAAAAAAGTAAAAGGTTGCTTGACTTCTCTCTCAGGCCACTCCACAGGAGCAAACTGGAGCCTTTATTGGCCTTGAGGGACCAGTGTTTTACACTTTTTCACAGGTGGTTAGGTGTGGAATAAAGTCTGTATTGTGCTGACATTTTTCCTTATTATAGGGATAACTTATGTCATACCACATTTTCTTTTGTGTTTTCCTGCCTTTTCAACTAATGACAGGCAGCTGGGTTACAATAATGAGCAGCCATTAGCTCAAATATGTGCTTCCAGGTGATCAGGTGGTACAATGTCAAACTGGGCTCCTGGATGCAGATGGCCAACCTCAGGGGCTGTCACAGTTCTCATGCAGTCTGGAGTGTGTGTCTCTCAGCAGTAATTGTAAGCTGTCTCATTGTTGAGGGGGATGAATCAGAATTATGCTGCCTCATTAGCTGATGCACCTTTCCCATAAATTTCACAGCCGACACATTTTGCAATTATCTTTTGGGCAGAGAGATCATATTCTTCAGTTGCTTTGGTAACATTTTCTGAGAGGAGATAGTGGTGAAATAGGTCAGCCAGACTGCTGCTGGCTCACACTGTAGCTAAGCATGATGCTGGTTCCTGCTTGTGACCTTAGACAGATTTCTTACTAGTTCTGTCATTATTTCCATAGCTCATGGAAAATGAAGCCCTCAGTAGCAGTACCTCACAAGGCTATAGTGAACCTGAAGAAGTTTAGGGGGTGAAAAAAATATTTTTCACTTCTATTTGCTAGAAGTGTATTTATCTGTAGTCATAAATTATGAAGAGCTACGATCTGCTTGTTTTAGATGTTACACACTTATGTGGCAACTACTGTATGCCAAGACTCAGAAGACCAGGTCTTACAGGCAGAAGTTAGCTGAAAACAAGGAGCACAAAGCCTTTGGCAGGTGAATGACAGTCTTTGCCTTAGGTCCCAGGTAGCACACACAGAAGTTAATTCAGTGAATTTCGGTTTGTTAGGAAAGCTGTTGTGCTTGCCTCTGCTGACTGCAGGCATCTCCTGATGTGTGTAATCCTCCAGAACTGTCTTCCTGCTATCTTATATCATAGAATCATAGAATATCCTGAGCTCGAAGTGACCCACAAGGACCACTGAAGTCCAACTCCTTGCCTTGCACAGGACAGCCCCAAAAGTCGCACCATGTACCTGAAGATATTGTCCAAAGGCTTCCTGAACTCTGTCAGGCTTGGTACTGTGTCCACTTCCCTGGGGAGCCTGTTCCAGTCCTCAGCCATCATCTCGGTGAAGAACCTTTCGTAATATCCAACCTCAACCTTCCCTAACACAGCTTCACTCACCTACATGACCACAGAATATTTGAAGTGACATGTTACCATGATGAACTTACAGGAACAATAAAACACTAACAAAATTTCAGAGCTTCACACGTCTACTTATACTGCTATATATGTACCTGCTCATAGCAGGTGTGAGTTGCTCCTTCCTTGCATCCTTGCTCCAAGGAATAAACACTGAAAACAGATCCTTGCATGGTAGCATACTTCCTGCGCCCTATAATTTTTCCTAGTTATCTACAGGTGTATAGGAAACCATAAAGCAACAGATTCTGGCATAAGAAATTATTTAGGCCAATCTACTGAAGTAAGTCATTCCACCGGGTGCCCATCGAGCCACTCTACCACAGCCCTCCTCAGCTGGACAGGGGAGAGAAAGTATAATGAAAAGCCCATGGGTCAAGGACAGGGAGAAACCACTTAACAGCTACCATTATGGGCAAAACAGGCTCAATTTGGTGAAATTAATTTAATTTACTGCCAAATAAAATCAGAGTAGGGTAATGAGAAATAAAACCAACTCTTAAAGTATGTTCCCCCTACTTCTCTCTTCTTCCCAAGCTTAATTTCAGTTCCAATTTCTCTACCTCCTCCTCCTGGAGCAGTGCAGGGGAATGGGGACAGCAGTCAGTTCATCACACATTGTCACTCCTCCCTCTTCAGGAAGAGGACTCCTCACACTCTTCCTCTGCTCCAATGCTGTGTCCCTCCCATAGGACACAGCCCTCCACAAACCTCTCCAATAAGATTTGTCCCCACAGGCTGCAGTTCTTCATGAACTGCTCCAGTGTGGGTCCTTCCACAGATTCTCAGGTCCTGCCAGGAGCCTGCTTCACTGCAAACCTCCCAGGGGTCACAGCCTCCTTTGGGCATCCTCATCTTTGGGAGTACGGGCTGTAGGTGGCTCTCTGCTCCCTCGTGGTCCCCCATGGGCTGCAGGGGCACAGCTGCCTCACCCCGGTCTTCACCACAGGCTGCAGGGGAATCTTAGCTCTGGCTCCTGGAGCACCTCCTCCCTTTCCTTCTGCACTGACTGGAGTTGCTTCTCTCACATTTTCTCACTCCTCTCTTACAGCTGCTGCTCTGCAGCAGTTTTTTCCCCCATCTTAACTATGCAGTCCCAGAGGTGCTCCCACCATCACTGATGGGCTCGGCCTTGGCCAGCAGCAGATTCAACTGAACAATATTGGTTATTCTCTATTCATCTACAGAACATCAGCATTTGTTTAGCTCCAACACCACCAGTAGGCCTGCAAAACCGTTTACCTAAATCTGCCTGCATTCACAGTCTCAGAGGTGTTCTTAGGCTTATATTTTCCGTGGCTTTGCTCACATATGGCAGGCAAACTTTTTCACCTACAGCCTGAGGGAAATCCTCCTAAGGATCTTGGGGTCATGCAAGAAATAAGTAGAAAGGGGTGTAGATAAGAATGAGCACTCCCCTCCCTCTAGTTTTGCAAATGTGTCAACAATTCTTTTACTCATGTGGTTATAAAGACCTTAATTTATTTATACAGCTGTGGAGTGGTACAATCACAGGCCAGAAGGAATGCCTCACATCTTTCAGATCTTTTGTAGCATGAAGTAAAGAAGGTCTTAGAATAATTTCTGTGCCAAGCCTAGAACATCTACTCAAAAGACAGATATTCTTCATAAACATTTCCAGTGTAGATTTAAAGACTGGAAGAATCCCCCGTTTCCTACAAGAGGTGTTTATTTTACACTGTTCCTACCAACACTTTCTATTTCTTTGACAAGTTTTTGTTTTGTTTTTTTTTTTCCTAAATCACTGCATGATAAAATATGAAGCAGCTGGGAGGAAAAGAAAACCTAAATACTGCTCAGGCATATTCAACATGGAACAGCATGAGCTGAATAGAATCAAGCATCCTTGATTGAAAATAAAAGGTCTAAAATGTCACATTACTACACAGAGGGAGATTCCCCTCCCCATTTGTAAAAATATTTAAATACAAGAAAAGAGCACTAACATTTCCTTCCAAAAATCTTAAAATACAGAAAGAAAACAAGTATTTTGAGGAGCTTAATTTTCTTTTGAACTTTGCTTTGTATGGCTCTGACTTTTTTGCTGTTTCTGGTTACACTGCAGCCAGTTAAATAGAAACTGGACCAATCGTTATTCCAGCAACACTATCTCTACTTCATTGTCCATCACCAAGTGTTTCATGGTAGAAAATTGCCACCCCAAACATAGCCCTAGAAGGAGGTTCAGCAGCCACATTACTAATGGAAAAGGTTACCTTTTCTGAATGCAAATCTAGTCTAGGTCTACTGGTCAAAAATAAAGAGATTTACATTATTTTTAACACAATATAGTCAGTTCTGGCTTTGAGTTAGCTTGAAATACATACTTAGATTGTAAAAAACTATATGCTGATCTGCTTTTCTAAAAATAAAATAGGAATAGAGAAGATTTTGCATATACTAAATGACAACTGATGACTCCACGGAAATATAAGCTTTGAGCATCTCATTGAAAGCCAAAACAAATTTACTTTGTCTATTTCTCTTGAAACTGTAAGCTTAATGCTCTATCCATATGAGTTTACAACACACATTGCTAAATACATTTGAATAAACCTCTTCTAATATTAAATTGGACAAGTTATGTTCTTGGTACATGGAGATCCTTGAGGAGTAAAGCCAGAGCAGCTCATGAACCCAAGAGATGTGAAGGACAGCATTGCACTTGCAGCCGCTCGTCAAAAACAAGCACAAACAGAAAAACTCTTCCACAGCCCCATGTGGCTACCAGACAGCAAAACCCTGAGCAAAAGCCGAGATCCCCTTCAGGCAAAGGGCCACATCCACTCCAATGCTACAGAATGCATGTCTGGCTATCCCAGAGACAGCCACGGCTCCTCAGATGATGAGACAACTGCAAGCAGCCGTGTGGCCTTCACACTGCCACATCAGGGGAACAACTTCCTCACAGCCCTGAGGACACTCTCCAGTCACAGAGGGTGAGCAAGAGAGAAGGTTACAGGCCAAAGCTTAAGTCCAAGTGCTGAAGTCTTGGCTGAAACCTGAGCTTTGTGTCCCATTGATGAGCACCTGAATGACTTCTATAAGGTCCCATTTACTGTCCCAGTATCTCCCCATCTCTTCACATTACCCTATGGCTGTGAAACATCTTCCCCTTTTTGCTAAAGGCAGGAGGGCCACACAGACCAAAGGCTGCACACCCTATCAAATCTCAAACTAGGTATTTTGAGCCAACAACAACAACGCAGTAATATTTTATAACGATTAGAGTCTCTGGCATCAGTCTCTCTGGACACAAAAGGATGCAAAAGAAATCTGTCACTTGTGACATTTGGAAACAAAATGATTTCACACCAGAACTGACAGTCATTACTGGCCAATGTTAATTACACTACTTATTCTGACACTGCCCACAGAACATTTTTCCCCAGATAATGCTCAACAAAATAAGGGCAAATTAGTCACATTTATTAGAGTGTGAAAATTTTAAGACAGCTCCTTTATTGTAGGGCCCAGTGCTTCTACACAATCTTTTGCTTACCCAGCTTAATCTGGTTAGATGCAAACAAGATGTGCTTTCATCAGCCTGGTGCTCTTAGCGCTTAGATTCCACAGTCAGTAGGTGACTTCTAAGTATCTACAGCTCTGCTAAGCAAAGCAGAGGATTTCACCCGAAACAGTTTCCAGCTCTGCTCCATTCTGGATGAGCTTTCATCAGCCTGGTGCCCAGGGCCCCAGCAGTGCCTTCCACATCTTCCTCTTAATGAGTCCCCCTGGCTCAGAGCACAGGGGAGCAAGTGACAGCCCATCTGCAGAAGGCCATCAATCTGCCTCCACACAGGCAAAATTCTGTATTCCTGGAGATAATTGAGTCTACAGGCTGTTATGCAGACATGCCCCGTGTCCAAGACAATATGGTAGATCATGTTAAGCTGCTCTAAAGACAAAGAGGGATCCTCTCCAGCCTTCAGACCATTTCTAACAGTGCAACTGCATTTCTCCTCTTTTCAGACCGGTTTCAGGGAAGCCAACATATGAAGGGAGATTAAGCCTAAAAACTTCTGAAAGGGCACCCTTCTCCCAATCCACTTTGCTAGTCCTTTCTTTCCTCATACCTGCACATTCCAACACATTACCCAAGAGTCCTTCAAACAGCTTTTAGGTTGCTCTACATATACAGTCAAATTAAAATAAAATCAGTTTTTTCCCATTTATATTTTCCAGTTTATCTCAATGCAAGCCTGGTTGTGAAGAGATTCTTATTTTAGAGAAAACACAGGCTGTTTTCATAAAACACCAAATAATACACTTCTACAATCCTATTCTGAAATAAAATAGTTCATTTGACAGTTTTCACTAAACTAAAAAAGTGTGAATTAAAACAGGTTTCATTATGTTTGTGAGAATTAATCTTTCTCTGAACCCTAAATGAGAGCAGTTTACTTTCTTCATGTGTCTCTCAAGTACTAATTTCAATAGACAAGACACAGATGGTAGCAAATGGTGTTTTGTAAGGGACTACTCACTGCATTTTTTTCCCTGGTAAGACAAACTGCAAATGGATTCACTTGTCTGCAATTCAAGCCACGAATCATCTCAGTTACTAGCAGACAGGTGGGAGAAACTGAAACACAAACTGTACAAAAACTACTGGTGGTACAATGTTGAAACATAACTCAATTGACAAAACCTCCCATAGCTCCCCTTGAGCTCATGCTCAAGATCCTTTCTTTAAAATTGTGTATTTGTGTGTATCTGCACCTATAGTAGTACCTGTCTATCTGAGTGTAGAATTTCATCTCCACAGCCTCTGGTGATTTGCCTCACAGGTTTGATTAAAATAAAACTAAAAGCAAAGCCCTGAGACACCAAAGGTATTTAAAACATTAACTATGACATAGATAGCAAGATTTTACTAACTTAGGAGGAAGAGCTTACTAGCTAAATTGTTTCCAGGATTAGATCTCATTGCTGTAAATCAGGTTTAAAAAGCCCCTTCTCTCCGCCACACTTATAACCTGGAGTTACCTTCAAAGAGGTAGTGCCATTCTTTCTGGAGGCTGGGACCAAACCAGCTGGAGATGGCATTCCATGCTCTGTGCTACCACCTGCAGTTCACTTGCCACCACACAGACAGTCCTGCCGTTCACCCTCTCAAGGGCCCTGCTATGAACCTGTGCCCTGGTGAACACGCAGACCTTAGGAAAGGGGCAACACCTTCCCAAATAAAAGAATCAGGAGACACAAACAGGCTGAAAGGTGGTGGAAAGAATGCCAGGATTCAACAGCAAGCTAGAACAGAAGCTGCGTTTACACCAGACACTTTGCTTTCAGGATGGATGTTGGTGGGGTCTGCTGCCTGTCTTCCTGTGGAAAATCATGCCTTTAGAAAATGAAGCATGGCTTTGGTAGAGAAGTCTTTTTGTTAGAACTCTGTGGTCTGTCTCCGAATAAGATGTTCTGCTTTGCACAGGTTTATTTGTTTTACACACAGTAGTCCCTTTCTTTGTTCCACCCTTTGCAGCTGCAGAACAGCATGATATGTTCTTAAGAAAATAATGGGGAAAAAAAAACCCTTTATTTGGTTTTCAAACTTTAACCCACTAGAATTGTTTCCTGTTGGCTTTTTTTTTCCCATCATTGGAACCCAAACTCTCCAGGACTTACAGATGCCATGTTCCACATAAGGGGAGCTCAGAACTTTACAGAATTTGGACTTTCATATGCAGCTTTTTCATTGTTGTTTGAAGACAAGGTATAGTCTTTCAAATAGAAAGTAAAAATGTAATTGGGACCAGGCTCTGTTTCCAACTTTCCAACTGTCCAGTTGCTCACCTCTGACCAAAGCGCTTAAGTGTGGCTAACCCCTGTGAAAACAGGATTATGAAATGCAAAAACCTACAGTCTTTGAAATCTGCATAAGGAAACTGCTCCAGATAAGAATCACACCATCCCTCTTGATATGAGTTTATATAAATATACTGAGAGAGATTAGTCCAGAATTTTAAAAAATACCCAGCTTTACTCTGGTATCATCTTTTAACTCAAATACAAAATGTATCACTGAAATGCAGTTGTTACATAAAGAATTAAGGAGAAATGTTTGGCCAGGAATACCAAAACAATTACTTGTGTAAAAAACTCACTTCGTCAGTTACAAGTCATGATCAAGCCCTTAAGTTTCTTCTTACCCCTTACCTCAGTTTCCATGCATAGAAGTAGAATAGGAGAATTCGATAGGATGCTGAATACATCATTATTTCTTAGATTATCTTTAAAGTGCTTAGATTCTACAGCCAGTACGTGTCTTCTAAGTATCTACAGCTCTGCTAAGCAAAGCAGAGGGTTTCACCTGACAGCTGGTGTTTCCAGCTCTGCCCTATTCTGGATGTAATCAGCACTTCACAGGGAAGCAGACCTGAAGACATGCCTGTGTACCTCAGCTGATGCATTCTTTCCCCTCCGCACACACACAACGCCCACGCATGGCAAATCCAACTTCTCCTACAATTACTGAGTGAACGCACTGCCTTCTTTTGCCCTCCTCGCTAAGGACGGACAACACAGCAGGTAGGGCTGCGTAGTTGATAGTGTGTCCAGAGTCCTAGGCAGAAGGCTACAGAATGTAGTGATCTGAGGTGACGCAAGTATAGTCCCAGTACCCACCCAGATGGGCTGCCCACTGCATTCAGTGAGCTAACACTGAGAAATCGTGGCAAGAGTTTTACCTTAACGAGAGAGGTCACAGGTCTCTGGTTAATCAAAAGGAGCCATTAGGAATGACCACTCAATTAAAGTAAAAATCCTTCCAAAATAACTGGTATTTAAACTGTGTTTGTATTCTCAAAGAAGAAATTTCGTTTTTTAACACTTTAGGCTTTTCTTATTTAAAAACATTTATTTCACATCATAGAACTTTGAGGGGTTTTCTACTAGGAAATCAGTCCCATTTCATTAGTTCTTGATTGTATCTACCCTTTCCAATTCTAAGCAAAAGTAATGCATTATCAATTAACAGATATCCTTAAAATCTTGTGTGTGTGTGTGTGTGTGTGTGTGTTATTCTATTACAAAAGGAACCAGCACAGCTGAAAATGTCTAGCACAATTGATTTATCTGTGCCTCGCTGGTAAAAAATATCTTTCTGTAGCTTCCTGAGCCACAGGGACACTGTCCTTCACTCTACTCAATCTCTGAAAATCAATCTCCAGTGAGCAATTTTGCCCTGCAAAAATCACAGTAACATCAAGACATCTCCCCATAGAAAGAGATTACTGCCCAGTTCCCTAAGTTCAAGATTGCATAAATCTTTCATGTGTCAAGGCAAGTGTTGGCCATCTTTTTATTCCTTTTCAGCTGGGGAATAACAGAAATCTGAACAACTAAGGTAAGGTTTTAGCAGTCCTCAAGCCACAGAGAATCAGAAAACTTATGCCCAGGACATGTCATTCTTTTGACAGGCCAGGTGAGGATGCTGCTACTGAACACTGTTGATACAACTGTCCATTTATTTGTGGGTCTTTTCATAGACAGATGTGCAGTGTTTACTAGTTTTGTGCTTTGGAAGGGATGTAAAATAGCAAACAAACTTCTGAAGTCCTCAAATGCATCTTCTAAAGACACCAGGCCTGATTTTTTGTCCCTTAGGTGTGACTCACAGGGAATCAACTACATCTCTGAGTTTACTGTTGAGTGACAAAGATTGGAACTGACTTCTCCCAGCAACTTTTGACGGCTGCAACACATTAAATCTGAGAGCCCTGAAACAATCTACCTGTTAAGGAACAATAAAACAGCTTTTCTAGGAGCCGAGACACTCCAAGTGGAAGAGCTGAAGGACACCTGCGCTTGATAACTACGTGCTTGAAACTCAACTATTCTAACAGGAATCAGCCCCTCAGTCTGCAGGAAAAAACCTTCCCCAACAGTGAAACACACCTCCCCAGAATCCATGTGGGGTCCGAAACGAAAGCCTGAGTAACGCTAGAAGTTTGTGAGATCGCTTTTCCGGGAGCCTGCGCGTCCTTGCCGTGTTTGGGGGCTCCCCTCGGCAATGGGCAGCTGCCGTCGGCGCGATGCTGGAGGGGACCAGCGGCTCTGACGCTGCGCCCGCCCGGAGCTGCCGCTCTGCTCGGGATGGCGAGCCCCGGAGGGAAAGCAATCCCCGCTGCCTCCCGACCCGCCGGCAAGGGACGCCCGAAGACCCTCTCCCAAAGGGATGCACTAGTCAAAGTGGGGGCGCTCCCGCCTTTCCCGAACTTCATCCCCACGCCCCGGCAGAAAGCGCTGCCCTCGGGGGCCGCGCACACGCGAGGATGCTCAGGCGGTCCCGGTGAGGCAGTCCCGGGGCGGTAGCGCCGAGCCCCGCCGCACGCAGCCGGGACGCCCCCGGGCAGCCCCAGAGCCACTTACCCCAGAGCAGCAGGACCGGGAGCTGCCGGCGGCGGCTGCCCTGCGCCTCCATCCCGGCGCGGCCGGCAGCGGCGGCGAGCGGCCGCGGGGGACGGAGCCCGCATGGGGCGGCCGGTCCGCAGCCGCACAGGGCCCGAAGCCGCCTCGGCCCCCCCGCCGGGGAGGCTCCTCTTCATGCCTCGGCGTCCGGCCCCGGGCGGCGGCGAAGCGGGGGCGGGCGCGCCGGGGAGAGCTCCCCCGCCTCCCCGAGCTCCCAGCGCCGGCGGGGCGGGCCCGCGGCCGGGCCGGGCGGGGCGGGGGCGGGCACGGGCACGGGCACGGTGAGGGTGCTCCGTGTGCAGGCTCGTAAAGGCGGCCGTGCCTCCCGCTCCTCCTAAAGATACGGCGGGAAGGATGCCGCTGCCGACCCGCCGGTCTGGGTGGGTGTGTAAGGGGCAGACACCTACCCCGCACGGGGAAGGTTCTGGTCTTAAGTGTCCGAGGGACTCAGGGACTCTTCACCCATTGCCCTGGGAGCCAGAGCGGCTTCTGCCCTCCTATCGCAACGTCCTGGCGCTGGGGGTGAGGACATGAGGAGCTGAAGGACCACCTGTGTTAGCCCACCTGCAGCCCTTGCGTGGCACCGACGTGTTGGTGTGATCACTATTTGCAGCTGAACATGGACAGTGAGCTGGCCTGACCGCACACAGACCCACAGCAGCTTGCAGCTCTGAGATGCTAAGTGTATTTTTATGTTGTCATTTCATCTTGCTTGGCTCTTTTCAGAGATGGTACAGCTCCTGATTTTCATCAATATTTAAAGGCTGTGTTCCTGGAGCTCTCTCTCCAGGAAATTAGCATCTCCATCAAGAAACACCACACTGGGAAGCTGCTAAAGAAGGCTTTTCTTACCTAAAAATAATTTTATTGCTCAGTAACAAAGAGCCAGAGTATTATTCTAGGTACATGGACACTCCACCTCAATAACTGCCTTTCAGTGTGCATTAAATCACTGCCATAACTAAAGGTCAAATGTACCATAAAATTTTAAATTCCAAAAGAGATTTTCAAGCCACACACAAGAACAAAGGGTACTTTCATGTATCACTCAGGTTGTTCCCATTGACTTTGTATGCTTGCATAGCACAGTGCTTCAAAACACTTTGGAGAGTGGGACCCCAACACAGTAGCAGAATTATGTATTGCATGTGCCTTTGTAACAATTGTATTTGGCACACAACATTTGTCTGATTTATCTAGGCTGAAGGAAATGGAAAACTTTGGAAATCACAGAGAAGGCTGGGAACCCAATGCTGAAACAGCTCTGCAGACATTTAAGTGTGTCAGTTAGAATGAACCTCCTATTGCTTCTGTGCCACTTTTTCCACTTAGCTGGAAGCAAATCTTGTAAAATACCATAAACCATAAATAAACCATAGCTCAGGGAGATCATCCTTCAGCAGAGAGGCTGCCATTTCTGCTTTGTAAGGAGTGTTTGCAAGCTGCCCCTGCCAGAAGGAACTGCAGTGAAGTGACAAGCGTGAAGGCACATACACCACAGGCTTGTTATAGCATCTATAGCATGCTTTCTAACAGTAAGATCTTGATTTCTGTCACAAATTCTGTTACTGGCAAATCTGAAAATACCGTTAGTATTTTCAATTATTTAGACTGATCTCCAGAAGGTTTAGCATGTATCATGCTTTATATACAACATTATATGTTTAAAAAATGACAGCGTATTTTACAGTATAAAGACAATTTTTTTGTAACACACATGGAGATAATGCTGGCAGGGTTTTTTTACACCAATTGTATTTGTTTTCCTTGCCTGCTTCTGATGAGAAACTGGCCAAGTCCATGTTACTGCTTCCAACTCTCAAGATTCAGCAAGGACTTCCCATTTTGCGCTTGCAGCACATAGTTTGAAGGTGCAGTGTCTCTGAGATGAACAAATAGATAAAATTTATAGGTAAATGCACTAATTCAGCATCTTGCACTGGATCACATGCCAGCTATGCTAGGTGATATCTTCTGCAATGCACTCTAAAATGAGTAAGTCTGATTCACATTTGAACAAAACCATGACAGCATTAGAATGGTCAGCAAGATGGTTCAAAAAACTTAGGCTGTTTGCAGTCTTTCACTAAGGCTGTCCACCCACTCCCCATTGCAGTAATGCAAACAGATTCACTTCAGAATGACTGCAAACCTTTTTGTTCTGCAAATCTGCCTCAGTAGCATCATGTACCTACACCAGCAGCAGAAATCCAATTCACCTTCAAATAAGAAATACTATAAATTCTTTCCATTGTACAAAGTTCTGGATCCCATCCCTGGCAAGACACACTATCAGTGACCTAAAAACCATAGTCTGTTGTAATTTCCAGACATACAACCTCCAGAGATCACAGTAGCTGTTTTTCAGGTACCCTGCAGACAGCGCTGCAATCGCATTACTTCAGGTATTGTTCCAAAATGCTTAAATCTGCTAACAAGACACTGACTAAAAGAAAATATAGCGACAGACATGTAGGTAGTTGTTTTAGTGTGGAAAGTTCCTGATGAGTCTGTGGTGAGAAGAGATGGAAGGAGTCAAGCCGCCCAGGACAGGTATTATTGCCAGCACTAGAGTGTTCAGAATGGTGCAAGATAATGTAGTAAACCTTACTTCTCCAGAGTTTAACTGATTCAACAGAAACTGAAAAATAATGAAACAAATTAAGAAAAAGCTGAAGACATTACACTATAGAAAGCAACATTGCCTTTCCTTGTCACCTCAAGAACTGGCCCAGAGAGTGCGGCTGCTTGCCTGTATGGAGAGACTTTGCCCAGTGTCAGATGGAAAGCTTTCTTCACCTCTTCCTAGCAGAGCAATTTTGTATAAAAGGCACATTAAGATTTCAAGACCACATTTTAATGGGATTGCTTGCTGGACTAAGGCTTGAAAAAGTAGGTTCAGTTTGCCTGTGGTTTTAAACTAAAGTAGGTCATCCTTCCCATTCAGTACTCCTAGGAGCACGCCTTTCCTGCTCCAGAAATTTAAAAAAAAAAAAAAAAAAAAAAATCTGCAGGTCACGAAAATAATTCCTGTCTTTTTACCATCAATATAGGAAAAGTAAAAACATGCTAAACCACCCCTCCCCCATAGTTAAAAAACATCTTCTTCCTGTGACTCAAAGGCCCCACTGTGGTATATTGACTGCACATAATAGCCAAATTGAGTTTACATCAGTTAAATCTGATAAGCTGAAACTCTTTATGCCTATATTACCTGAACTGAATGAGGAGAAAAAAGAACAATTTTGTATGTAAAGATCTTGGATTTTTTACATAAGAGCAGTCATGGAATAGAGAAGCAGACAAATATCTTGCCAGCCTTCTAAAGCTTGAATTTTAAGCCATGTGTGGATGTGCTCTGTGATATCAGCAGGGTTTGCATGTTCAGAGCGAAGCCTCTAGGCAGTGTTTACATGTTCCAAATTGCACTCTATTTCAGAGCTGCTGAGCTGCGAGTATTTAGCACCTCTAAGACCTCTAAACACCTCTTATTTGCATACCTAGCAAATAAAATGGGACAGCATGTGGGTTTTGTTTGAAGGAAGTGGAATATTCAATTACTTTTTTTCCATACAGTAAATTGTCTTGGTTAAAAAAAAAAAAATCAACATACTTCTGTACCCTGCACCATCAACACCAATGCCTACCAAATAAAAAATTAAAATTCCGCAAGTGTCATGATGCAGATCAAAGGAAAGCAGACAGGTTTTCTGGAATGATGGCAAATGCCATCTTCCATCTCTATGGAGGGAAGCTCCTCAGTCAAGGGTCCTCCACCAACGCACCTGCCCCTTGTTTTGCGGCCAGCAGTGCAAAACGCTCCCATCAAAGGACCCAAGGGCAAATCTGTAGGAACTAGGATGTCTTCCTCGTTCCCATCTTTTACCAAAAGGAGCATCCCAGGACCACTGGTGACTGTATGTCATGCACATCGTAATCTTCCCTTCCTGTTGTGCCCAGCTATTCAACACCAGCCAGAAGCTTTGTTTGAACAGAAAACCTTTGTAATTTGGCCCAAGGATGGGAAACAAATCATGCCTTCATTTGTAATGTAAATGTAAACAGTAGTAAAAGGCACACGGTGCTCTATTCCTTCTAGACTAAATAAAGCTAAAACTAATTTAAGAGGTTTTAAACACTTCACTGTCAGTTATGTTCTAGAGGCCCTGACTATTTACTCAGAAATTAATATAGTTTTCCATGATGGTCTGGCTGAGCAGTTTGGAAAATGCCGGGAAAGAATATATAGACTGTCTCCCATACATGGTTGTGTCTCTGAGAAATAACTCAGCTTGGAAAATCAGGGAGAAAGATACAAGAAGAAAAATGGAAACACACACCATTGGGGTTTCTTTCTTTTAGAAATAATAACACTGTTGGAATTTATTTTCATACAAAATCTTACAGAGCTGAAGGCTGAGATGTATCTGAAAGAACATTCAAGGATCATTTTATAACAATCAGAACTCAGCTGACTCCACAGAGATTGGTGAGACAGCAACATAAACCTACCAGCAGAAGAAAGCAGCAAAGCCTATTGGAGTTCAGTCTGAGCACAGGATTTCTGATTCCACATGTGGGCTCTGATCAGTGCAGTTATGAATCTTAGCATGAAAACAGAATAACTGTCCTTCCTAGGTGCATGAATGAGTGGCTTAGGGCTAAGCAAGACAGATTCTAGGACACTTCTTCAATGAGATATTCCGTAAAATTCCATTCCCTGGAAAAATGCAGCACTATATAAAATTGAAAATATTTCCATAGTAAATACAATTATATTTGGCAGCATAAAATGAGTGCAATACATAGAATTTCTAATTATCCAGTCCTAATTTCTAGTATAGTTGTCCTTCTAAAGTAAAATGGAAAATAGAAAATCATAACATGTTTTCATTAAGGCTGAGTTCAACCTGCTATTACATTCACATGTATTTCTATCATAATAAATCATCCTATATTAGTCTTGTCATCTTTAAAGTCCCAAGGCAACCCCAGTTCGTGTACAGATCACTCACACCTCTTCCACTAACACATCTCACAGCATTTGCTACAAATTCCATAAAATGTGAAAGCAGGCCCAAATATTGCCTTGTGGTGTTTTGCTTGACCAATTTCCCTTGGAGTGCCATGGTGCAGAGCCCCAGCTTCCATTACTTGAGGAGAAGACCCAGAGAGTTCCACCTTGGTCATGCATTCACTTTATTAGTACTACCTTCCTTTCTCCTGACTGAGAAGGAATGTACAGTAAATATTTTTACTTATTAACGAGAAATTTGTAGAACATTTGTTGGCAGTATGCCTGAAGAACATCACTGGTTGTCACTGCCATCAAAAAGGGGAAGGGAGGAAAGAAAGGTGAAGTGTCAGAAAACACAATTGCTTGTGTTTTCCATCTCTTTCATAGATCTGCCGAGGGATTGCAAATGTATCCACAAGGGTTCTTTCACCATTTGACCACATACTTTCATGTCTTGGGATTCCCTCCAAACAACCTCAGTAAAGGAAACCAATTATTTTCCCCACATAGGAATGAAACTACCATTTGCATTTATGAGTGCATCAATTAAAGGTTTAATCGAGTTTTTTTCACTTGCAGAAAGGAGAGCATCTGCTCAGGTTCTGCTGACCTTAAATGACAGAAAGTATCTCAGTATGACAAGTGACCATATCTCTCCATTTGAAAAAATGATGTTTCTCAAACGTCTGGGGCAGCGCAAAAATAAGAACAGGACACAGGTGGGAACAGTGGGTTGAAGATTTTTCTTGGTAGCACTCACTATCTTTGCCCTATAGCAAACAGCAGTGTATGCTGCTGAGACTGGTGTGATCAATCTCTGATTCACTGAGAATTGGCCTGAATTTCTAGGAAATTCCACCTACTATTAAGAAAAGTAAAGTGTGCATTTATGCATTAGTTTACATGAAATAATATCAATCCTCAAATGAATGTATAAACTATAGAAGAAAGGAAATATTATCTTTTCAAATGTTTACTTTTTATGAAAGGTTTTGTTCGTCAAAAATTTACCTTAAACAGAATATGTAGCCCTTCATATCTAATTGAATTGCTGTAAAAATCTCTCACCGTTTTTGACTCTAATAGTAAAATGATCTGCATCTCATGGAAGTACCAGTTAAATCTTACTCAGGATCTCTTCTTACCATCACTTCTTTTTGTTTCAAATTTAGGAAAGATCAAAAACAACAAAATGAGATCACAGTAGTAACCATTACAAGTTAAACTTACTAGGTACTAAATTGTTCCATGGAAGGGAACAAATAACACGGATGACCAAAAGTGCTTTAAATAATCTAGATTAACTGGCATAGGCAGCTATTTTGTTGGTAGACGCAGATATAAAATATTCCAAAGGCAAGCTATCTTTATCATTGTCTCCAGAGATTTCTAAATTAGAGGAAGGATGTGAGTAAGTGGATGACAGGCACAGCAGGTGGTGTACCACTGGCATGCATGCACAGTTGCCATTTCCAACTACTATATCAGCTGGTTGATTAATTAGTGGCAACTCAATTATTTCAGGTGGAATTTACTGCTTGATCTTAGCAGGCATAGTACCATACTGCACTAGAGGAAGTGCGAGCTATCAGGAAATATAAGATCTCCCCCAGCCCAAAAGTCAAAGCAAGATGTAAAGTTTACAGTAAAGTCAAACAGTCTCGAACACGTCAAAGGTAGAGGGTTTTTTGCATTGCTATTGCAAGTGTGTCATTTGCCTTAATCATGCACACCAGAGCTTCAAATAAATGTGAGTTTCAGAACCAACTCCAAACAGAATAACCCAGAACAAAAATAGTTATAATATTACATCATTATAATTCCCAAAAAATGCTTAAAGCACCTGTTGGGGGGGAAAGGGAATCATAAATATTTAATTGAAAAACCAAAACCTGTTCACACCATAAATTAGGCAACTACTTTTAAAATACAGTATTACCTCCAAATATTTTAAACTTGCTGTCTTGTGCACATATGTCCCAACTCTTCCTCTATCAGAACCATTGCTGTTTATTTTTTTTGTCCACTCTTCAGAACACTGCCATTTTAATTCTGAATAAAGACAAGATCTATGACTAAGCTTGTGATGAAAGCTATGTTCATAGTTTGAGACTGAAATTCCATTTCTTAAATGAATACATTTCCTTGAACAGATTCATTGTAATATTTCTTCCTTTCTGGTAGAAATAAATAAAATTATCTATCCTGGTTTCAGATGGGATAGAGTTAATTTTCTTCCCACTAGCCAGTACAGTGTGATGTTTTGAATTCAGTATGAAACAGATGTTGATAACACACTGATGGCTCAGTTGTTGCTCAGCAGTGCTTACCCTGGGCCAGGGGCTTTTCAGGTTCCTGTGCTCTGCCAGTGAGGAGCTGCACAAGTGCCTGGGAGGGAGCATGGCCAGGACAGCTGACCTAAACCAGCCAAAGGAGTACTCCAGACCACAGAATGTCATGTTCTGTATTTAAACCAGGGGTAGTTGGCTGGGAGGGGCCAATCGCTGCTGGGAGATGGGCTGGGCATCGATCAGTGGGTGGTAAGCAATGGTACTGTCCATCACTTGTTTCTATTGGTTTTTATTGCTCCTTTTCTCTCTTTTCCATTACAATTGTCAGTAGCAGTAGTAGTATATTCTATTTTATTTTGTTTTGAATATGTTCTCATCTCAACCTTTGCCTCTTCTTTCTGATTCTCTTCCCACTCGGGCAAGGGTAATGAGGTAGCAGCTGCATGGCTCTCAGTTGCTGGCTGGGCTTAAACCACAAGGAACTTTTTTGGTGTCCAATGTAGGGCCCGCAGGATTGAGATAACAACAGATCTGATCAGAGGTTGTTAAAACAAATTCATTATGAGGAGCCATTTGGTTTAACACTTGCTGGTCACTGTGTTGTTTCATTTGCTCTCTGCGTGTGTGCTCAGAGGCGCATTATAGAGCACTGTTCTTGATGCACATGTTCCCTGTGGTGATGCTTATTGTCGACGGGGTCTGGGCTAAAGTTATAACTCTGCTCTTTGCAGTAGTGGTTTATGGCTCGATGGAATCGCTGGTCATGAGCCTAATCCTGTCTGCGCTCGGTGCTGCATCACCGCTGGACCTCGGGAGCCATCTGGTGGGAGCTATTAACAACCACATCTTTTAGCTGTTAGAGACAAAAGGATCTTAATTTCCTGAACATTTCTTTAATTTGTCTGTTTTGTTGAGTATTAATGTGACAGCTTGCGAGATGAACTCAGAAAGCACAAGCGGGAGATTGTTCCTCAGGTAAACACTCCCAAGGATTTACCTTAAAACTGTCTCTGTAAGAGATGGGCAGAGATGTTTCCTGCAATAATAACACATAGATTTACTTCTCTCAATTTTTTTTTCCTGGATTCTAAAAATAATTAATTAATGGATAGTCGGGCTTCCTTTAAACGGCAAAGATGCTGATCTTCCTTAAGAAACTACGGGAAAACGTGCTGTTCAAACAGTAAATGAGAAGACTCAAGCAGAGAAGCATTAACATTATCTAGACATCATATTAATGAATTTACTTAATCAAAGAAAACCTTTGAAGGGAATTTTCTTCACCAGATAAGAGAAAGTAATTATCGGCGGGGAGAGGATATGGGTCACAGCAGAAAGGGTGCCATGGTCTGCCAGGGAGAGACACCGCGTGGTGACAGCCTGAACTGCCATTCGTGCACTCGCCTGAAAAGAAAGAGCAGAATGAATCATATATTGATTAATAATTGCCTATAAAGCCACCTCTTTTAATAATACAGGTAACAACAGGACAGATCTGATGTAAAAGTGGTGACTCCTGTTTCCAAAATGCCATTCACGAATTTAAGCTCATCTTTAAGCTCACAAATCAAAGTGTTGATCTTTTTCACGCCTTCTTCTCCCCTTGCCTGAGATGTGACTGTCCATGCAGCTAGAGCTCTCATTCTGTCACATCCTCTATGAACTTAATTCACAATAAACAGTTTTGCCATCAGTGCCAGGCACCCCCGCCAGCTCATCATATTAAGAAAATCCTACTGCTTAAAGTGGTTTTTTTCAAATTTTCTTGTCTTCACTTTAAAGATCCTTCAAAGCCCTCCCCTCCTCTGCCTTTTGCTGACACCTTTGTACACTTACATTTGTACACTAGACCTCCTACTTCCTAGACAAAGGATATGAAGGAAAATCGAGGCTTCCCCGACTCCAAGAGCCACAAGAGCTCACGGCCACAGAGGTCACTGCAGCTTTGGTCAGGTGTGGCATTGTGATGTACCCAAGCTGCCTGTTGAGGTCTCCTCAGCTCCTCTGCTCTACTCTGCTGCTCCCACCCAGGGGAGGCCATGCAGGGGAAGCCAAAAGGCAGCATCTTGACTGGCCCCTCTCTGCAATTAGGAAAGCCAAATTGCTCAAAAGAAATTCTGCCCTCGGCAAAGGTGTTGTTCCACACTTCTCTGCAGGTGTTCAGAGATGCCCCTGAAACCAGAGGATCAAGTAGGTCTGCTGCGAGATAGATGACTTTTCTCACACAATAAAAGGAGGAAAATGGGCATTTTATTCTTTAGAGGGTTTCCTGATGATTGCCATATGTGTTGAAAATAAACACTGATTGAGGGACTTTTCATTAGGATGTGCTTGGTACCTGTAGCTCTGGGAAGGCAAAAGATAACACTGGTTTACATTTTCTTCCAAATCTACCAGGCCAGTTAAACATGCAGCAACTCCCTTGCCTGGTTTTATCAAAATGGGCTTAGAATAAATAGTTTAATGTAATGGAGATGGAAGAAGGAGAGGTTAACCTGGATTGTGTTCATGGAAACAGGCTCAGGGACAAGTACATGTGCCTTTATATTGGGAGCTCCATTGGACTGAATTTAAGGCTCAACTAAAACCAGTTTGATGGCAGCTGAAATACACAGAGGAAAAAATCTCCACACTTAAAGAATCTGGAATGATTATTTAATTCTCAAAGCATTAGAAAGGTAACTGAAAGGTAACTGAAATATATATATTTAAATTTTTCCATTAAATTAGTATTTGAACATAAGCCGCATCAAGGTAAGCTGTAGTTTAATAAAATCAGCTGCAAAGCATATGGTTGAGCAGTCTCTGCTGTCTTATGTTCTACATGGTAGTGTTTCCAGGTAAAACCATTAACACCACTCACTTAGAATCCTCTGAGTCATTTAACTTAGTCGCTTGGAATAAATGTCCATCATCTTCTTGAACTACAATGCTTTAACCTCATGCATTATTCCACCCACATTACTCATCTTTCCAGGCAACAGTTGCATACCGAATATACATTTTAAACTTTCAGCTCCCTCTACTGTGCAAACATTAAAAAAAACAAACAAAACAAACCAACAGAATAAGAGTAAATTGATTTAACCCAGAAATAATGTAAGGAAATACTTACAAGTTAATTTTTGTTTCCCCTTCTGTTGAGCAGCTAGGTTTTGAGCTTGTTCTGTGCTGATATCCAGGAATCAGACCTTATGAATCTAATCTTGAATTACCCTAGAGCACAATATCACAGTAGAGGAAGTGGCCAAGCCTCGCTGCATATTCCTTTAAAAACTCAGTAGAATGCACTGGACTTGAGTACTTAAAGAACTTCATGCAGCAATCACGCTGTGATGAGGCCACATTAGTGTGTTTAAATGTACATGTTGCATTGGTGAACAGCTGCCTCTGTATACATCATACCAAAATACCAAACTTTTGCAGAAAACAGCTCCAAAAGCACTTTCAAAGACACGAAAGGTTCCAAGTGGAAACCGGACTTTATATTGGTTTATGAATGAGAATGAGAACTTAAAATAATGAGAACTTAAATGAATGAGCTTAAAATGATTGATGCAGACCACACACAAAAGAAGAAGTGTGTGGTACCATGGGGTGTTTTTCAAAGTAGGTCATGTATCAGTAACAAACACACTTTTTGCCTTCCAAAATTGTGCTCTGCCACTGTGTATTTTGGCCAGTGATGCATGAAAAGCACTCCAGTGCTTCCCCTGCACTTGAATTGGATGCAGGGAGATCTGGGAAACAGCAGCAGTGATGGGTGCAGCAAGTCTGGAGCCCTTCCAACCACAGGCTCTTTTGCACAAGGCAGAACACAGCAGTGCTCGCTCCCATTCCAACCTTGCAGTGGGCAAGAGATCCAAAATATCAAGCCATTGCAGAAAACAAAAGGAAAGAAACAAACAAACAAACAAAAAAATACTACTTTTATTAAGCACCAATGAAGCTTATAGTTCTGCTCCATTAGCCGCAGGTTAGCTGGTACTCAAAATAAAAAGTAAAATAATAAGCATAACCAAGGTTGTCTTCCAGTATGGAAAAACTGCTACAGCAAATAAAACTCTAACAAGTAAAACCAGTGCCGTAGGGTGGATCTCAGGCTAAGAGAAACCTTCAGCCCAGTAAAGTAGAGCACAGAAAAGGAAAAGGCAGTAGCTCAGTGCGTAATTTCCCACAGTTCACAGCAGAGACAATAGGAGAAAGAAAACACTTCTGACTGAAAGATTGAGAAGGAAGAAAAAAATTACCACTATCTTCCTTTCATTATGAATTCCCAGAAGAGATATGTGCCTTTAGATGTGTGAATATTCTCAGTTCTGTAATGTAAAATACTTTAAAGTTGAGAACAATGTGGAGTTTTGTTCATCTTCCACAGAGAGAAATAATTCATCTTTCCTCTGGACAGACAGTGGGGCTCCCCTTAAAATCCTGTGATACCATGTTGCATAAAATCTCCACATTCTACTTGAGACTAAAACTATCTTTAGGATTGTTTTCTAAAAATTTCTTGGGTAAAATTAAGCAATATCAACAGAGCTGTACATCAGATAGCAAACTATCTTCAACCTCAGTACCTGGACGAATGACAGAGAAGGTCATGCTGGGTGCTATTGAAAGACTTCTAAAAAATACTGCAATCATCAGTCACGGTCAATGTGTCTTCTTCAAAACTAAAGCTTCTTTGTCTAGTGTAAGACTACTAAAAAAAAACCCCTACAAAATTATGCTTACAATTGCTGCTTTTAGGATTAACCAGAGACAGCTTTGAATATCTGACCGCATATTCATTGAAACAGGTGTTAAATTTCCATCATAAATGATTACCTTACAGACAATAATTTTCACACAGGGTACTTTTACTTGAAGGCAGTATGGAGAGAATCATCAGGTACAATGTTCCTTCCCATGTTTCTTTACAATGTAGTTCATGCAGTACTGCTCTGTTGTTGACTGATGCATATTTTAAGGAAAGAGGAGCTTTGTAAGTGAAGTTCATACTTGTTCAGAAGAATTGACCAGTGGTCCTTAAATTTTGAGTTTAAGAATACTAATTTAAAAGGTGCAGGATTATATTGAGAAGCTTGTTTCAGTTTCATATATGACAACTTTCTTGCCAGAGTAGTGTTTATTTGCCTTTTTCTATTGATAGGCTTTTATTTTGTTCAGGTAGCTGTCTCCAAGTACATATCTGCTGTGCAGCTTCTTCCACAGCAAAAATCTTGCTATCATCTTTTTCCCTGTTGCTTTTTTCAACTGCTCTGTGTGTGGCCAAAGCATAATATTACTTAAATTATGAAGAGATCAGATGTAGAAAAGGTCGTTTATAAAGATTTCTTACCTGTTCTTCAGTTTCATGAAGCTTGTCAAAGGAGAATAATTATTTCCTATGTGCTAGATATTTCACTGAACTCACTCTATGTACAGTTACTGAATAGAGGAGTTTAGCAATTTCAACAGCAGAAAGCTTTCCAGCAATTCTTACCCTGCAAGAGAGAAAGATCTGCAAGCGACTGCTGCTGAACAAAATATGTCCCAATTAATGAAATGGAAATATGCTAATGAATAAAAAAATACAATATGGTGAATAAAACATGGTGCTGAATAAAGCATGGTGAATAAAATACAAATTTAACAGTCCCTTTCTTTTTATTGGACCTAAGAATTGAGCCTTTAGCTTCTCTGTGATACTCATTATTGCATTTTGTGTTTAGAACATTTGCTTGAATATGCTGAGAATGGTTTTGGTTTTATCCTGGTTTTGTTTATCAGGGTTTATTTCTACATGCATCTCTTCTGTGTCTTTCACAAATAAACCTCAAGGAACTTCAAGCATTCTTCTTCAGACATTTAAAGAACACTGCGAGCGGATATGGTAGCAGGGAATTGAATACCACTCCATTCACAACACATCACACACCTTCACTCCATTGACAGCTTCTTGGTTTCAGTGTTGTGGTAACTCCTTTCCTCTCTCTGTCTGAGCAGCCTTAACGGGAGCTTAGAAGACTGTCTCCACCTCAAGGTGGTATGTAGTTAAGGCTTGAGATAACTTTCTGGATAGACAGTACAAATGAACTTGGATCCACTCAGGTCTGAACCCAGTGGAGCTGGCAATAGTCAGCTTAGTCTCATAGGAAGACAGGGAACACAAAACAGGATTCAATCAGTATCTGTCTGTACTTGCAAAGTATAAGGTAACTTTATATGGTTAGGTCATTGTAGCATTAATCCTTCTTCTCCAATAGTTGCATTCCAAGTCCCACACACATGGGAAAAGGAAGAAAGAGCAGGTCCAAACCATAATCACACTGCTGGGGCAGAAGAGATGCAAGAAGCCTTCTGGGAGAGGGCACCAATCCTTGTCGCAGCAAGTCAGGCAAACACCAAAATGCTAAAGCTTGACCTGTATTTAAAACCAACAATAACAGCCATAATTAAGAAAGAAACTAAAGAGAAAAAGGTGGGATATCTGAGAGCTAAAGCTCTAAAACAGACATAGCGCTCATCCTCACTTTGCACCAAAACAAAAGTTATGGTCTCTACATACTTCTGCTGCCCCAGGAGCTAGCATATAGACATGAGACTGAAAATGGAAGAAAGGCAGGAGTTTGTGGGATGCAGAAAAAGGAGGAAATAAAATGAAGAGGTGGACCACGGCAAGAAGAAAGCAGAGAGACAGCTGCATAGACAGCAGACTTTATACGGCATCTAATTATTCTGAAAGAGTTGTCTATTTTGTGTGTACCGAAAAAGGCAGGGACTGGCATAGCATGTTCCAAAATGGCTGGTCTTTGCCTCCAGGTACAATCTGTCCGGTTGGAGAGTAGAAGAATCATTACACATTTGCAGCTACTGCAGAGTGTCCTCTCCCAGCAGAAGCGCCACAACTCATCCCAAAGAGATGTACATTTGGCATAGTAAAATTCAAGTAACTTAAATCTGTCTGAGAAGTAACGGGTCAAGTCTGGGATGGAAAGAATGGCAGAGGGAAGAAAAGGTCAAGTAGAGGCAAGGACAAAGGAGCATGTGGAATTCCGTCCAAATATAAGCAAGGCCATATGGAATTCAATTCTGTCATTTCCTATTCACAACACCTTAGCTTAGCATCTTAGATTACTTTTTTTTTTTAGTGCTCTGTAAGTGTAAATGGGTCATGACCACTCACTTTCAATTTTACCATCATGTGTTTAATCAATATGTTAGAACGTAATTTGACATTTAAAAAATCATTTAAATGCATGCTGTGGATCCTGTAACATCTGCTTAGTACTCGGTCCATTAATTTTTGTTTTGTTTTGGGCTTTCTTTTAATAAATTAGGTTAAGAATTGCTTGCATATTCTTATTGTGGATAAACAGAAAGCTTGACAAAACAGCACTGCCTAAATGAAGAAAGTTTTTCCTTATGCTCAGATGATGAAGTCCAGTATTATTTCAAATAAACTTCACTGGTTATTTTAATAATGATCTGCAATACTACAGTGACAATACTTGACTCCTGCTACAACATTCACTTTCAGTCCTGTTTGATCAAGTTTTTAGGAACTGTTAATGTGTATTTAATGGCAGAATATTGTGTATTAACCTGAGACTTTTTTTTTTTTTTTTTAATCACCTAGAAGCTAACCAAGTCTCTAGTTTTACAGGTGAGAAGCTGAATACACTATGGCACTTGTTTACCACTCAGGGCTTCCTGCCCCATTATAGTCTTCTCCCCAGATGTGTGTCCTGTGGCCCTACAGTCCTGATACCCAGTTGGCCCCTTTGGCCTTGCCCCAGTGAAGTTTGTGTGGAGACTGGGATTCTGTTTACTCTGTCTCTCTACTACTTTCCTTGCACTGAAGCTTGACAAATAAGTGCGACTTTTCCTGACACTTGTTGCAAGTCTGTAGAGAACACACAGTCCTGACAGAAGGCTGGCAGTGTTTTACAGATTAACTTCTAGTTACTCAACAACCAGTCTTGTCCCTTTTCCACATTTTTTAAATTGGCATAGGATTAATTTTTTTTGCATGTCTTTTCAACACTAGTCTTTTCTTCAGTATTATCACTGTCCTAGACTTTCTTTAAAACAGCTGACAGGAGCAGGGCAAATTCTACCAGCCAAGAAGCTGATTCCAGGAAGGGAATGGCTTGAGGCAGTGACCAGGGGACCTGACAAGCATGGCTGTGCAGCATTGTCCTGGTCCACCTCTCTAAAACACACTTTGCAGGAGCATCAGCAGAGTCCTCACAGACTGCATATTGGTGGGGTAAGTGGGGTGAGACCCCCTGCTTTCAGCCAACCACTTGGTTTGCTGCCTCCTCAGTAAGGAATTTTACTCCTCACGGAGCATAATATATGAGACAAATTCTGTTTATTGCGCTTTCCTCTGCAGAAGAGAGGCACAGGGACATGAAGGTCATTACACGTCCCCCATTACTGGAAATATACTGGATAAAACACAGATCGGCGAATTCAGAAGGTCATGAGCAGAAAAAATAATTAGTTTAGGGAGCCTCATGTGAGGATATGTGCACAATCTTTGGAGCATCCTGCTGGACTTGGGAAAGGACTTCCCTGTTTTTTCTGCAGGGCTACAAGACTAGCTGACAAATCTAAGGGAACCTGTATAAGAAATCAGCCAAGCTTAAACACTTATTGCTTTACTGAGAAAAAATGCATTTGTATAAAATAATGAGCTATTAAGTGCCTTCTCTTTCGTGAGCAAGTAGCGCTTGTGCAAGATGCAATAGATAAAGCATAAGTTACAATACCTCGGGTGATCAGAGGCTATTCAAACAATAGTAAATTCATCCAAAAAACTAAAGAAAATTAATGACTGATCATTGAAGGTGCAGTTCTAGAAAAGACTAAATTAAGTTCTGATTTGGCAGATCATCCTATCACTACTTTACAACTTTTACAACTTTAACTCATTTTGTTAAAAGAAGTAGTGAACTTCTCTAAAGTCTCTTTGAAGGACTTGATCAAGTAAGCTCCCAGTTCATTGTTAGTCTCCTGAACAGCTGCATCATAACTCCCAAAGAGAGGAGTTGAAGCCTTCACATCCTCTCTGTTTGCTTGGAGTAAAATGAGGTTAAGCTCCTCTGCCACCCTTTCATATTTTTGATGATCATATCTGCAAAGACTGGCATCATCAATGGGGTAGGTGATGCCAATAGGGTAGCAGTCCCTTGGAACAGGAAACTCCACATTTTTCAGCATTGGCAATTCACAGAGAAATGTGAAAAGGTGTTTAAGTGCTTGGGATGACAGTGGGTTTCCAATAAACTTAAACTCCTGTAGTTTCTGACATGGGCTTAAACCTAAAATCAACATGTTGACATGAGTGTCTTGGATGTTACAGTCCTCCAGGGTAAGACTCCTGAGCACTGAAGAGCAATGGCTGAGGAGCTTAGAGAATGTTGATGGGTAAAGCTCAGGGATATCATGACCACTCAGGTCCAGGACTTCCAAGTGATTGGCATGGAAGCTATTGGCTAAATAGGCCATATCAGCATGGTTCAAGGAGCAGTTAGAAACATCCAGCATCTTCAGTGGAGTTTTTAGTGGGCTGCAGAATTAAAGAGAAAAAAAGTTTTATGGTATAAAACATTGAAAAGCTACATTTGCAAACTTTCATGCATCTATCACATTATGAATGCAGCCATCTACCACATTATTTTTTCTAACCTCTCTTAAGGAACAGAAGCATGTGGCAACAATAAGTATATTTCAACACTCTCTCTCTATATATATATATATAAAACAACTTAAATCAGTTCCATGAAATATCTCTTCTTTACATGACTCCACTGTGCTATTTTAATGGGGATTAATTTGTTAACATTCTCTATATCTATTTTGTAACCAGTTATATGTTGTCAAGTGTCTGTGACTTGCTGAGTTAATAGCAGATCACTACTACCAAAAGAGCATTGGTAGCTGCTTCCTGGAGAAAGCTGCTATAATTCCAGAGATCTAGATAATTTCCATTAAGGAAGGATTAATTCCAACATGAATGAAAGCCAACCAGTATTCTGATAGGATATCTGCTTTTATTTCTAGTTGGTTTTCTTCTGCTGCATTTTTAAATGCCCATGAGGTTTACATATTGTAGTGTTCTGGAGTTGCAAAAAGACCTTCTGACGAAGAAGGTTGGAAGAAATGTACCTGAGATTATACTCAGATATTCTAGTTAAATATAAAATAGTTCTGACAAATTAAAATCAAGAGATCACATTCATGCTTACTAACTCTTAGTGAGACTTCTGCCATAGAGCTCAGCTGGATCAAGGTTAGAAACTTGCAATTCATTTCAATTGCATCAAAAAATATAAGCAGTGTGCTATTCACAAATTTTAAATAAAATGTCTCCTTGTACAGGAAGTATTTTAGGCCAAGGTGATTTGTCTGGATGAAACGTTAATCTGCCTGTTTTTTAGATGCTCTGAAAAGCTTGCAATTACTTTATTTCCTGTTCCACTATGAATACTGCTTACTGGCAGTTTGTTATCTTTTTGCAAATTGCCAGTTTTTCACAGGAATTCATAATGAATATTCATGTATCACCTTTATTTGCAGTGCAGAGAAACACCAGATAACTCTTGACATAAAGAGACACAACAAACAACTGAAATCAAAGACTCAAAATCTACTATTCCCCTGCCCTCCTTAAAACACAGTTGCTGTGGAAAAGTATTTGCACTGTTTTTTAGACGACAAAAATTCATTAGACACTCTTAAAGACAATTGGAATATGACTCAGGTCTTGCATCCCAGGCTAATGCAAGCTGATTAATACATAAGCTCAAATAAAAAATGTCTGGGTGTACCACTCTATTATGTGGTAGCTAAAAGTATATTCTCACCAGGTGGACTCTGGAAGACTAATCAAAACAGTCAGTTCTTCAAAGTGTACTAGGTTTGGCTGCCAATTCTCCCCAACAAATAGTCTTTCCCAACTTCCTGCTGCCCCTTTCCCACACACCCCCCGAGATACACTCACTTCCCTTACTCTCAGAGATTTCCAGCTTGTTGGTGGCTCTTCTTTACAGTATGAGTGAAAGCAGGATGACCAAATTACCTGAGCAGTTTCTGTATTCTTCCAGTGAGTATAGAAAATGACATATTCAGCTCAGTGAGCTGTGTCATTTCACCCATCTTTTCTCCAATGGTAGTAAGCATCTGTTCATCCGTAGTTGTGAACCTCCGCACATTGAATGTTCGTGCTGGCAAGGTCAAGGACATCAACAGAGGGAAGTGGATACTGCTGAAGAGCATTTCCAAGTGTTCCATTTCCAAGTGAACATTATGAACTATTTCCAGTTTGCGCAACAAGGAGGGATCAGTGAGCTTTATGATATAGAAGAATTTCTGCAAGGTCAGGTTGTCAGATCTGAATGCCACACAGCAGATCTTCAGTGGACAGCTGCAGTTCTTCAACAGGGCCTGCATGACCAGTTCATAGTTCCGCTCTGTAACAAACAAGTCAATGAGCACACTGATACTGATTTCAAAGGTACCTGGATTGCACTGTGCTTGCTGCAGGTAAACCAGCAGTTCTGAACAAAGCTTAGAGAGCATCTGTGTCCTGGCCCACCTGCCCATTGTCTTCTTGCACTTACAAAACTGAACTTCAACATCTTTTATACCTGTCAGGTCGACCACTTTCAACTTTTTCGTGTAGGGAGAAGACTGATTCAGCACATAGTCTCTCAGCCCTGTCAGACAGCTTTCCAAGCACACTGAGCATGTTCTATGACTCAGGTCTTCCTGGTAGTCCAGAGTAGCTCCCAAAAGTTTTCCCATGTTTAAGTCAAAAAGTGGCCAGTTCTCTACCAAGTCGTGAATCACTTCCCCTTGCTCCAGTAAATAGCTGGCTTTAAAAAGAAGAGGAAAAAGATCCTGGGAAACAGCACTGAGACTCTTCCTGGCAAACTCTGCATTTGACACGAATGCTTCGGCACTAATGAATCGGAGAGACTTCATTGTTGTTCTGGACCCCTTACTGTCATGGAGAGTGACTTCTATATTTAACTAAAGATCCTGATTGCTTACGACCTTCTATTTTTATCTGCAGCTGCTGTTTGCTGCTCGCTGAAGCCTGGGAAGCCAGAGTGAACAGTCACATGCTGCTTTCTATTTTAGAGCTATACTGTGAGTCTGCACTAATCAACCGCTAGACCTTTAGTCAGGGAGCTTTCAAGCAGTATTTATATAGCTTCTTTATATATTTATATAAAAGATAACTCAAGTAAATACAGACC
Source organism: Acanthiza pusilla (assembly GCA_036630365.1). Taxonomy (NCBI): domain Eukaryota; kingdom Metazoa; phylum Chordata; class Aves; order Passeriformes; family Acanthizidae; genus Acanthiza; species Acanthiza pusilla. The sequence goes on from JAXCHO010000034.1 coordinate 2,754,792, forward strand.
ACTACCCAGCAGGAACAGTAAGACCAGGGGAGCACACATACATGAGAATATTTCTGTATCTTTCCTATGCCATAGAAAAAAGCACTCAGAGTTCCACTTAAACACATAACATTATCTGTATTCCACTTTTTTCCATGAAAGATGCCTTGCTGGTCATTCACATGCTGATTTTGGTAGGGAGGATTTCCCAGAGTCAGCACAGAGCTTCTCCTAAAAGCTATAGCCATAAGGAAAGACTGAGGTGCTACAGTCATTGAGCTACAACGATGTCCCTCCGTTTTGCCCTTCTTATCAGCAAGGAATAGCTAATTCAGTTGCTGCAGTGGAAAAGACAAAAGCCTCCAGAAGAGCTCAGAGCCTAGGTGACCAGGATACCTGCTTGTGACAGGAGACTGAAGACTGAGTACAAGACAAGCTGAACAAAATACAGCACCATTAAATTTCTCTCATAACTTCCTAAGCAAGCATCTTTTTACTCTTCCTTTGAGCAACAGATGGTCTTTTCTTTCCTGTTATTTGAGGTATGATGGTTCCATTGTGATACTAAACGGGAAAGCATTCAAAATCTATCCAGGCTAGGTAAAAAGCCTCTGTCACCCAGCTATCACAAAAGCAGAGATGATGTTTCTTTCTTTCAATCTGTTGCTTCCTCCCAGGGGAAGCAATGATGGACACCTTCCCTACCTCTCATGTTTTGCTAGGCAGCCAGTGGGATGGAGATTTCTTTAAAGCTGTGCTGACCCTGTTTTTCCAGATAATTCCACATCTGTTTTACTGTGAAAAATTCACCACACTTCAAAGATTCAGATTTTTTTTCCTTTTCAAGTACACTCGTTATGGAATATTTGAGTATTTTATCAAAAGCAAAAGAAAAATCCCAAATATGCTTTAAATTATAGGGAAGGGACATCTTTATTAGATTGTGTCATTCTGAGGAAGCCTTTTATTTTTGCAGACTTTTGGTTTGTATTGTTTTAATTTAGCCTTCAAATAGATGAGTGGTAAAAAAAAAAAAACATGTAAGGTGAAATAGATAGAGCTTGGCAAGGTATTAAGTATTTTCCTCCATTTTTCAACTCCAGTTTACGTGTATCAGACCAGATGGCAACTAAGTCCCATGTGGCTGATCGCTCACTCCCCCCTCCCCAGGGGGATGGGGAAGAGAATTGAAAAACCCACCGGTTGATATAAGAACAGTTTATTAATTGAAATAACGTAAAACAATAAAAATAAAAACCAAAACAAAACCAAATAAAAACCAAACCAAAACAAAAGACAAAACCAAAACCAGATCTCAAAACAAGACCTGAACCACATTCACGCTTCCTAGCAATAGGACCATGCTAGTTTCAACATCCCAAGGGTATTCAAATCTTTCAAGATTCCCAAATGGCACTGTAATTAGCCAGAGAAGGGAACTTGTAGAAGAATGTATGTGATTGTTAATAGTTCCCACCAGGTGGCTCCCGATGTTCAGAGGTGATGCAGTGCAGAGCACATAGATTAGGTTCATGGATTAGCACAGGATTAGGTTCATGACCAGCGATTCTATCACGTGATAAACCAATAAAACAAAGTACAACAAAATTATAACCTCAGCCCAGCCACCAAAGGTGATAAACACCACACAGGGAACAAATACTGCAAAAGGGTATTACATAACACAAATCTGAGAACAAAGGCAACAATCCTGAGACCAAATAAGGCTTACACATGCAAGTAAATTAATAATATTGTTAATCTGCTTCCTAAGGGTGTTTATGGTGAAGCTCAGAACTCTGCTACTGTCTACAGAAAATTTCTGTCACGAAAAAGCTGTTACGAAAAATTTGAAAAATCCATGACATTTGTGGTCTTAGAATCTGATCTGTGCAGATGAGACTTTACATCAGGTTCATCTACAAAGAGCTAAGAATGTTATTTTATTATTGCTGGCATAGTTGCACAGGACAAATAATGTGAATGATTTAAAAAAAAAACCAACAGATTTTATATGGCATAACATGAAAAGTGGATCCATCATAGAAATCATTTTACATGAGAATGAAGTAAAATAACAGTTTTCACTACAAAAAGAAGTGCAGTTAAACTTATTACAAAGAAAAGGAAAAAAAAAAAGAGTAATTAGGTACCACACAGTAACTCATACAAATTAACCGGTTTTGTCAGCTCAGTCTTCCTTCTCTCTGCTGGAATGATTATGTTACTTGGGTATTAATTACATTGCTCAGGTAGTTGTTAAAGATTTTTTTTTTTTTTTTCCCATATTTAACCAACAATTGTCTGGCACCAGTTGCACTCCTTCCTTGAAATACTGATGTTAGGGGAGGAAGAGAAAAACACCCAGACCACATTTTTGTGCATTTAGATTTCTAAATAGTGCTCTGTTGTGCTGTGTTTTTTTTAGTTTGGATTTGGGTGTGTGTAGAAGGAAAAAGAACATCACCTTTGCCTTGTCAAACAAAACCTGGAAATCTTCTTGCAACTTTCTCACTCCTTTCAATGGAAGTCCTCCTTGATCTAAAGAGCCAAGATATTTCTCTTGCTCATTTACAAACTACAGTTTTATCTGCATAAAAATACAAAAAAAATTGTTTCCCCATTTAGCAAGTCAAATATACATTATTCACAGATATAGTGCATAGAAATTAGACAGTTTGTTGAAGTAAGTTAATATACTTCATATATTACTTCATATAGTTCTCTCTTAAGAAATTCTACCTGCTTATATTACAACTGAATTGGGCCAGTTTGACACATTGACACAATGACTATACTTTGTTTTCCATGCTCATCAATTCCTAATATTAATATTAATAGCACTACACATTGTCTCTGAGCAGCACTAATAAGTAAACAGCAATACACGTAATGTCAGATAAAGTCAGCTATTTAAACAGAGAAAAAGAAGTTAAAAACTGTCGTTTGTTTAATACAATTCTTAAAAAGTAATGCTGACCTGGTCATAATCTTCCTTACGTTTTAATGCTTATCCAAGATTCTCCAGCTGCCAAAGGCATTTATTGGACAACAGCAATAGTCTATGGACTTCCTCATCTACTTGATTATACAATCTGGTTACAAATTCCATGGTATCTCTTTTAGGTGGGGAGGAAAGATCAGCAGAATTTTTCTGATGTGGACTTTGTCAGAGGGTAAACTGCATCCTTCAGGAGGCATCAATCCCTGTTTTGTTAAAGCATGTCACAGCAAACAAGCCAGTAACTACAAAATATATTAGTTTATTCAACTTGTCAGATTAAAATGTACCTGCTCAAAACCACGTTAACATGACGGCTGCACTTTTAAAATGGGTCTGTGAATATTAAGTGTATCCGACTCCAGCTGCAAAATAATGGCATAAAAGCCCTTTTAAGATTGTATACAAGAAATTGTTACCACTTGAGCCTAAAATTCAATTCACCCAAACTCCACTCTCATGAAACTTGAAATCTATATGCTTGGAAGCAATGGGATTTGCTGAATCAGAACTTTAATACTTTGTCTTTATGGAAGGTGAGCTACAGCTGGCCTTTGGAGAGACCTAGAGCTTCTTTGAAAATAAAGCTGTAGCATCTGTGCATTAGATGGACTAACCAAAAGGCAATGACAACTTGCAAATGAATTAACAGCTATTTCTACTTCTCCTTAGAGTAGAGTAGAGTAGAGTAGAGTAGAGTAGAGTAGGGTACAGTAGAGTAGAGTAGAGTGGAGTGGAGTGGAGTGGAGTGGAGTGGAGTGGAACGGAACAGAACGGAACGGAACGGAACGGAACGGAACGGAACGGAACGGAACGGAACAGAACAGAACAGAACAGAACAGAACAGAACAGAATAGAATAGAATAGAATAGAATAGAATAGAATAGAATAGAATAGAATAGAATAGAATAGAATAGAATAGAATAGAATAGAATAGAATAGAATAGAATAGAATAGAATAGAATAGAATATGCTGTTTCTGGAAGAGACCTAAAATGATCATTGGGTCCAACTCTTGACCAATTCAGGACTGACCAAAATTCAAGCATGTCATTAAGGGCATTGTCTAAATGCCTTTTAAATGCTTACAGACTTGGGGCATTGACCAGCTCTCTAGAAGCCCTCTTCCAGGGTTTCATCACCCCCTTGGCAAAAAATTAGGACAGGTCCACTGACCTCTGCAGAAGAGAACACTGCACTCCTATGAAAACTTCAAGGTAGACTCAAAAGTAGAGTAAATCTGCAGCTAAGAATCTAATGTGGGATACTTGTGTTTGTGTTAGACTAGGAGTCGCTAGTTACACCAAATCTCTTGAGATTAAAAAAATTGCATCACAGTGAAGTACACAAGGTTTAATGCAGCCAGAGTTTACATAAATGTTTTGATAGCTCTGAGGAGTTTCGGCTTATCTGAATTGCTGTGCCTCAGCCAGGTCAAAAAGCACCCTCATTATCAATCAATACTAGCTCACTGTGAATGGAATGAGGAATTGCATTCTGGTGGGGATGAAGAAATGCAGTTACAGTACATTCATTACTGTGAATATCACACTCTCTTCCATTTGCTAAGATGCAACAGAAAGAAGTTCCCCTGTCTAATTGTCACTCAGAATAAAATCAAGAAAGCAACTTGGTTCACCTGAAACATCTTGGTCTGTTCAGTACACCATCTCGGCCCATAAATTTCAGGCAAATTCCATGATGTTAAAATAATTCGTACTAAAATTAATGCCTGTTTATGGAAGTTTTACATAAATTTGTTCACTTTAAAACATAATTAATATTTATTATTTCAAGTTCCTAAGAATATCTCCTCTTATAAGTAAAAAAAAACTACCATCTCTTCATGCAGTCTTTAGCTGAATTTAAATACCAATTAACATCAAGAAAAATGTCATACTAAGAACTACAGATGTCGCTAAGATGCATCTTATTTTCCCTATTAATACTACCTTTAATACTAGTTTTCTGTAATCATCACTGTTATTGACACCTTAATAAGTACTTTACCTTTCCTGAAACAACAGATATTAATAACCAACACTTTCACCCAGTCCTACATGCATTTAATAACATTGGGATGCCATATAATGCAATTAGTAATACAAAGCCTGTTAAACATTGTTCATCAACAAAACATGCAGCAATTCTTTGCTGGGTATCTCATGTTTGTGTTTTTTTCAATGTCATACAGTCCCATACTATTATATAAAAAGCTATACTGAATATTTTCAGTATCCAGTGTTCACGAGCCACTTTAGAAAGCCAGTATCAGGTTTAAAAAGTAAGTATTTTACTAAAATGAAAAATTTTAAAAATATTTGTAAACTAATAAGGATATCTCCAAAATCTTATTTGTCTTTTCTGGACACAGTCCTGAGTAATGTGCTCTAGGGGAGCCTGCCTGAGCAGAGGGATTGGACTAGATGACTTTCAGTGCTCCCTTTCAAACTTACCCACTCAGTCATTCTGGGATTCTGGGATATAGTTACATATTCACCTATTCCTACTTGTTGCTTTAGAGCTAATTTATGCATTAGACTATGACCTATGCTTATGGAATGGCACAAGAACAGACAAATTCCATTTCAGATCAGGAAAGAACAGTTTCTTCCTGAAAAGAATAAAAGAAAAAAAAAATATGTGTAAATGCAGAAATTTCCCTTTCTACATTAACAATAGGACTCCGATTAATTCATTATATTCATGTCAACAACAATTACATGTGTATTTCAAACATTTCTGATTTTGTAAGCATTCTAAGCTCAAATAAATCTCCTCACACACTGATTGTATAAATCAGTGAAGAGTCTCTGAAAGAGCCTGTTGTTCTGACTTTGATCCAGCCACACATTAACTAGTGGGAAGTTGGGGGCAGGGAGTTTACTGCTTAAGAGACTTAAACTGCTGACCTGAGGCTTTGGTTTTTTTTGTTTCCATGTACTGCCTCTTCATTTGGCCTGACCATCTACTGGGAATATTACTGGTTATTTTCACAATGTCACGCAATAGCCTTCCAGAAGAAACATGCAGAAGTCTTTGTGCCCTTCGACATCTATCTTTCTCAAAGTGCACCAGCATCCTTCTTTCTTACCAGGTTAATTCAGTAGTTTATAGATCCTGTATCAATCTTGATGGCCCTGTTGCAATACACACTAACACTAGAGGGTGACAGCTACATGTAGCATAATCGTAGATAATGCTGGCCCCTCCAAGCAGGCTGTGAGGGCACCAAGATATTTGTAAATCAAAATAAGCTACTGAATAAGGATGAAGAGAATGTTCTGTAGAAACAGTTACATTCCATCATCATCCTTTTCAATCTCTGAACACAGGGAGACAAAGTTAACCCAGTTTCCACAGAGACTGAAACCTGCCTGCAGCTCTGCAGTTCTAAAGTCAGTACCTCAGAGTAAGGCAATAAATAGTTCAGACTGCACAGACAACATACAACTCCCACCACAGCTGAGGAATCCTGCCATGTTTCTGCAGCCAAGAGACATATTGTCTAAAATACATGACATAAGCAGCACCTGTAGAAAACCAGGCCAAAGAATGTCTGCATCCTTCCTGGAAATCTTGGCAAATAGTGTACAAGAAAACCACTTTTGTGTTAAGCTGAAATACCACAGAAGAAATAATGGCATTTTATACTGTATCCATCCATAGAAAGGAACAATGAAAATTGAATAGCTAGACAGAACCTTAATTCCTAGTGAAGCCTTGCTCCTACTGTTTATGCTGGCTAAGCATAGCCAGCAGCTCTGAAAAACCTAGAAGCTGTGCAAAAATACAATACCTAGTCAGGTCTCACAAAGATATCACATTTCTGAACATTTTAGTTCCAACAATAGTCTCTTATGCACTAACTAGAGCCAAAATCTAGATCTGCAGTATTTTACTTCATCTCCCTTTTTTTTTTTTTTTAAAAATTTTTTTTATTTTGCAATAACCACTCATCCCTCAGTTACATCTCTGTATTTGTTAGCTAATCTTTTTCTTCAACATTTGTTTAAGTTGACTTGGCTTAGCTGAACAACAGGATGTGGCTACCTCACAGTACGAGAACTGACAGAGAGAGGGCTCATCTTTCCTGAGGTACAGCTGTGTATTTTAGGAGGCGCAGGAATATTTGAGTGGGTGTGGTTTTCCAACTCAGGAAAAAGTGCTTTTCCATATTAAGAGGACATAGCTAGTAACCTCCCCAAGCAGTGCACAACGTTCCATTTCCGACTTAAGGATGGTCTGGGGTGCTTTTTCTGTCCCACTCAGCAAAGCAGCTGTATTTACTGGTGCTCCACACTCTTATCCTCATTCATGGCACATTTTAGACATCAGTTTTCTGCAACAAAGGGAAGTTGAGCACAACAGTCTGTAACTCTTCAGAGAGTCCAGGACAAGAGTCTCAATAAAGTATTACTTTGGCCCCTATCACCTCTCCTGCTTTGAGCCTGCAAGAAAATGTGCACTTCCACATCCTGCCTTTTTTTGGATCCTATATGAATTAGATGCAGAAGAACACTAAACCAGTGACACTGAGCAACAGAGGACAGGTAAAGAACTGAAAAAGCTTTTCCTGGAAATGTTGATACAGCAAAGTAAAGAACACAAAGAATCACAGCTCTTCCCTGATTGCAAAGTTTTGCTGTCTCTGGGGTATTTTTGGGAATCTGCAAGATGAACTGTCTTCTCATCTAGGCAGTGGGACAGACGTTGAATAATCTGATATAGTGGCTGATTACCTTGAACTAATTTGGCGAGAAAAACTTGTTCCATTTCATGTTCCAAGGATCAAAGAGAGAATGAACAGATGGGTTGTGCAGGCTCACAAGATTCCCAGGCTCAGAGCTGGTGGCAAGCCCAAAAACAAGTGCTGAAAAAATTTATAAGGAAAAAAAGTCTGAGTTTTAAAGTAGTTCATCATCCATGTATTTTATTTTGTCCAAAAGCATATGGTCTAGGCTCAAGCTGTTAATGAATGTTTATGGCCACCAACTCTTGCTACCAACTTACTAAAAAAGCTGTATTTCCACTTACACTGTCAACAAAAGAGGTCCACTGGCATGTCAAGTTTAAAAAGTTCACTTCAACCAGATTCTGCTTTTAAAGGTAACACCTGAATATGGCTTTGTTCTGCATGATAAACAATACACACTTTGAATAGTTGTGCACAACTCTGCTAATATAATTGATGTATTAACATATCCATTATTGCTCTCCCTAATGCACCCCAAGATGCCATTGGCCTTCTTGGCCACAAGGCCACTGCTGGCTCATGGACAGCTTGCTGTCCACCAGGACCCTCAGGTCCTTCTCTGCAGAGCTGCTTTCCAGCAGTTTGGCCCCCAGCCTGTACTGGTGGTCAGCTTTATTTCTTCTCCCCAGATGCAGGACCCTGCATTTGCCCTCATTGAATTTCAGAAGGCTCCTCTCTGCCCAACTCTCCAGCCTGTTGAGGTCCCTCTGAAGAGCTGCACAGCACCCTGGGGTATCTGCCACTCCTCCCAGCTGTGTCGTCAGGGAACTTGCTGAAGAGACATCTGCCCCTTCATCCAAGCCACTGATGAACAACTCAAACAGCATTGGGCCCAGCCTGGGGGACACCACTAGTGACAGGCTGGAAGCAATGAATTCCCCAGCCCAAACTTTTAAAGTCAGAAAACTGGACCACAGGGGACAGAGTAACCCAGGCTTGTGTCCCCCAGAATCTGAATATATTTTACAGCACACAGAGTATGCCAGAATCTGTTTCTATATTCAGCATTTCTGGTGTAAATTATAAAGGTGTTATTCATGTGGAAGCACAGGGCATAAAGAGCACCTGTTCAGGAAGCAATCATCTATAAGCAGTTGCTAAGCTTCAGGATCTCTCTTCCTTGAAGAAGAGTGAACAGTGATCCTGAGAGTGGTGCCTGCCTCACAATGCACATGGGAGAAGGTAAGAATTTCTTTAGCTCACTTTCCCACTCATCTGGAAGCAGCAGTAAAAAGGAGACAATCACAGACCTCACAATTCCTTTTGGCACAGTGTATTTATATTTATTGGCATGCATGCCAAAGAATTCCACACACAATTCTACTGATTGGAGATAATCATACAAGATTATGCCAGCCTCATATTTCAGTAAAAAACTTTATAGACATATACCAAGTACAAGTCAGGGAAATACTTGCTAATGCTGCTACGTAGACTTAGCCTTTCTCTAAGCCTAATGCTTCAGGTACTTCTCACCCTTTGGATCCATCTCCTCATCAGCTGCATCTTAAAGCCTGCATTTATGTCAGTTAATTATAATTCTGTGTATTTGCAAGCAACAAAAATTATTCTTGAACCTTAAAACCAAGCTTGATCTTGAGATAATATTGTCCAAAGGACAGGTCCTTTGAGGCAAAAGAAATAGTTTGATCTGTTTACTAGAGTTAAATCTAAGTCTTCTTTTACAGTTATCTCAGCACATACTTTGAACACTGAAAACGCACAAAATAGAAATAATATTTGAGAGAGAAAATTAGCTTTTGGTAGCCTGACTCTGACCCATTTAGTTTCCCTTCCACAAGGATGTCTAGTTGTTTCTACCTGCTAGCACCAAAAAGCAGAAAAAACACTTTATCAAATAAAATTTAAAGATTCACTTACTGCCCCAAGAAGTCTCTATATGACAGAGCAATAGGAAGTAAATTTGGTTCACCTGCTGATTGAAGATCAAAAACAAATAAGACAAAAATAAGGTGGTAAGTTCAGTCTTCATAGCAAGATGCTGTTGAACTCAAAAAGAAGTTCAAAATGTTCCAATTCTCTCTTGAACTATCTACTGAACTTTAACTTGTACCCTATGCTGAACTGCTTTTAAACAGAGGGCTTGCAGAGTGTAACTACTGAACTGAGTATTGCTATACCTAGAATTTTTCTCAACAGGCATGACGGACAGATTTGTTAAACTTGCTAAATCTTGTCTTCCCCATTGTGTAGCAGATGAAGGTCAAAGCTGCTGAACTTCCCCGTGACCCCACAGGAAAGCACTACAGATATTCTTTCCATTTTTACCTGAAAGAAATTTGTTTATGCATAAAAAAGAGACTGAATTTTCCTCATGGCAAGTACTGTATACCAAAAATATACACTGAATCAGGATTGAATACACTATTTATCTGTCAAAAATTATGAGCACTGAACACTAATAATGTTTTGTGAATTATGGGGATATAGCAATAGAGTTGCACTACAAGGCAATTCAAACCACCTGACAGATCAACAAATTTGTTCTTTTAAACTTCCTTTTTAATACCAATGTTTTTTGATATTAAGAGCACTTTCTTTTCCTTTCAAGTATTTTTCTGGCTTTATTTTGCTTGCACACCTTATGCACAAGCTTCAGGGGGAAAGAACTGTAAATGTAAAGGTAATGTAAAAATGTAAAAACCTGAAAAAAAGCTGTAAATGCATCTGTTCTTTTATGCCAGATTTGGTATACATATAAAATATTGTTGATTAGCAATCTTCATTTACTGAAAGGTCATCCAATCCAAGCCTTTCTCAAAAGCCTGTATGCAAGTAATGCTGTTGTGTTCTTGTGCTTCATTAAGTCATAGCTGTTTGTTACACCAAATGCAAAGTTCCCTAAATAATAAAACCCAATGGCTACAACTGAAGTCTGCCAATCTCTATTTTCTTTTTTGAAAGTGAGAAGCGGTTGGTTGAACGAGTTCAGCTCTAAGGGCAGAAGGAAGGATGGTGTGTTGCCTCTTCCCTCATAATTTACACACAGGGACCAAATTACTATAGAAAAATGTGAATGTTTACTCATATTTATTTTGCTTGTCTCTCATGGGAGAATGAAAACCTCAATGCAAAATGCAGAATTTACCAAATGCAACCAGAACCTCTTGACAACTTATCATAATTGTAAAATTCTCACCAACATCCATCAAAACACTCTCTGCTGTCTCAAGTTCTTTTTTATGGCCACACACATCTGCTATCACTTCCCTGACTGCACTTACATTCAACATACCTTTATGCTTCAACAGCTATCAACACTTGTCTTTGGAGCTTGGGCTTGGTGATGCATGTTGAGACTTCCTCCATCCTGATTTCAATGCAAAAAAGGTTGCATAAATGGGACTTTGTCAAGACAATGCAAAACACTGACATCCACGTTGCTCTAAATTTCTCTTGACATATCTTTCATCTTACACCACCCTTCTATACATAATTTTATAAACACTAAATTCCTCACTGCCAATCACACACACCTCAGCTAGATTAGAGTAACTGCTTCCAAATACTGTAAAATGCCTTGCTACTGCTTCATGCTGCATGCAAACCAAGATAGCAATAGCAATACAGTAGCTGTTCCACTGCCTGGCCAGGAGCTAAAAGATCCATCAGGGGAAGGTAGGGGAAGGCTAAAGGCAAAGGGATAGAGAAAGGGGAGGGTAAAAGAGAAAGGGAAGAGAAAAGGTGAGGACGGCAGGAAGAGTAAAGGAATCAGTTTTGCCTCAAAATGCAAACGCACTTGAAATGCGTCTGCACGTGCACGGACCAGGTGCAGATGTACAGGAATTTTCTGTTAAGACCTTTGACACTCACGTGCATTAAACATGGCTTCATGTGAGAACCATATAAAAATCTTTACATGATCCACAAGCAATATGCCAGTCAGAAAATGGAAGATAAAAGTTTCCACTATCAGTCTTCCTCTGTTGTCTCAACAAATACTATTTGCACGTAAAACTAGCATCCTTCCCTTGCGTACCTAAGTGACAAAGGTAACTGCACTTTCAAACTGTTTAAATTGTGTAACGTTACATCTACATGCATTACATTTTCATTTGGTGAGGGACAGCTAACTTTCACCCTTCATCAAAATTTTTATTATTTTATGGCATTAAAAGTACCAAACACATAACATCATCTTTAAGTGTCAGCGGTATCAAACAGAAACAGATTTCCATCACAATACAGACTCATTCTAAAAATATACATCAAATCAGTCTATGAAGTTTTACTCTTTAGAGAAGGAAATTAAAATATTCTTTTAGACTATTCATCCTGTTTATTTTTTCAAAGAATTCAACAATGAAGTCAAACCTGTTGGGAGAACCAGGATTCAAGGTTACCATTCAGGAACCAAAGGTACATTATCATGTAAGAAGTAAATGCCTTTGTAAGTTTTAAAAACGCCAATTGCAAACCAGCACATGGAATTATATTCTATTAGACTAAAATTAAGATACCCCCTCTCCGCACCAAGTGTGTGAATGAATGAGCAGCCCGGTATCGCATCCCATTAATCTGATTTTTCACAATAAGGATACCTCTGTTTGCTATTTTATGCTTTGGCACTATTTACCACGTAAGATTACTTCAAAGCACGAAATGTTTCAGGTTTTTCAGATCATGCCTATTTGTTTGTCAGTCACCGGACATACTTGTTTTGCAATATAAAATCCATAAATTCTGGCAGGTTTTGGTTAGCCCTTTAAGTTAATCTACACAAACTAAATCTTAAAACTCAGATGTAAATTAACAGTTCAAACTTTAGATTATTTTTAAAAGTATATTCTATAGTCACTTTCCAAGTAACTAGAAGACACTAAAAATAAAAGATTTCTTTGAATGAAAGCAAGCACATACATAGGATCCCATATTACCTGGAAAGAGGTTATAAAAACTTTAAAATCCAAATAAAAAATTGTGTAAAAGACGTGAGGAAAGTGATTATCTCATTATTCCATCACTTCAGAATACAGAATTAAGCACTGTGATCAATAAACTTCATTGTTATCAAGTCTTAGCAAGATGAGGGGAGTTTAGAATGAGCCATGGAATGCAAAAGCTTCAGGCAGAGAAGGAGTTCTTGCAATGCAGAAAAGTCTTGTGTGTCAAAAGAAGCTGTGGTGTTTTCCTGACAGCTTAGTAAATTATTAACACCTAGGTCTGCTGCTTAAAAATGTATTATCTCTTTATGCTGGTTGAAGGTGTGTGGTCTGCAGCTTCAAAAGAGGTAGCTCTGATTCTACTCAAACCTGTGGGCATGAGATGTAAAGAACAGGTAATCTTCCAAAGGGGAAGAGAGATTAAAATGAAAATAGCCAGGTTATAGAATATAGAAAAATCAAGATATGGCATGCTCTGATTTCTTGATTTTCACTGTTTAAACATGGGAACTAATAGCCTTGAATTTGTATCTTAAACCTGAGGAAGGGTGTCCAAAGAAAAGCAATGAAACTGTTTAAAGGTTTTGAGAACAAGTCTGATGAGCAGGTGAAGGGGCTGGGGTTGTTCAGCCTGGAGAAAAGGAGGCTCAGGGAAGATTTTATCACTCACTGTAACTATTTGAAAGGAGGCTGTAGCAAGGTGGTGTAAGACTCTTTCCAAATAAGAAATTATAGGATGAGAGGAAACAGCGTCAAGTTGCACCAGGGGAGGTTTAGATCGGATTTTAGGAAAAATTTCTTCACTGAAAGGGTTGTCAAGCCCTGGAACAGGCTCCCCAGGGAAGTCAGTGTTTGAGTTGCTGTCTCTGGAGGTATTTCCAAGACCCACAGGTGTGATGATTTGGGACATGTTTTAGTGGAGGACTTGGCAGTATTAGGTTTATGGCTAGTCTCAGTCGTAAAGATCTTTTCCACTCTAAATGATTCTATCATTCTAAGGAGAGAAAAAGTTAATGGTATGAACTTTTGGTTGGTGAGCAATATTTTTTGTAGAACACAGGATGCTAATTCCCCAAAGTACACCTTTTAGGAGCTTGCGGCATGAAGAGAACTTTGTTTTCTAAAGTGATGACAGCATAAAGATTGGAGGACACACTGCTTTTACGTGTATGTGGTATCATAATCATAGTACGTGGCAGTATTTGAATATTACAATCGGAGTCCATTTCTCCATCAAGCACTCGGAGCATGGGAGAAAAATGTGACTTTTCTTTTTCTCGCCCAAACAAAAGGCCATCATTCCATAGTGCAAACGGCTTCCTAAATATTTCACATCAAATGGTAGCTGTCAGTGAGGTTATGTTCACATCAGTGAAAAGAAGATGTGGAGAAAGCCAAACAATTCGGTGGGAGCACAGCCGTGTTCAGGACAAGAAGGAGCGAGGTTTAAACAGCCGGTCATCTTCGGAAAGCCCCTGGAGATCACTGTCTAGGGAAAGTGCTGAACTGGAACACATGGGTGCTTTGAGTCCTGCCATCCCTTTTCCTGACAGAGGTTTGCAGGTCTGGAACTTCGCCAGCTAGGAAAAGACCGTTTCCTAAAACCTGTTAATTCCAACCCTTGCGGCGCCCTTCTGGCGGAAAGCGGAGGCTGCAGCCGGAGCAGGGCGAGGGGCGGCCACAGCCCCCGCAGCCTTACCTTAGGGGCGGGCGGGGCCGGGCCCGGGCCATGCCCTCACCCCCTGGCACGGCCGGAGCTGCCCCAGAGCAGCTCACCCCAGACGGGGCAGCTCAGCGCCACAGCCCGGGGACAGGCGCGGAACGGCTCCGGAACAGCCCTGCCCCGCTCCCGGAGCCCGGCCCGATCCGTCCCGCACACAATCCCGCCTCTCCCGCCCGCGGCCGCTCCCGGGACACAGTCCGGGCTGCCTGTAAACTTCAGCTCTGTTAAAAGAGCTCGTCTGCATCGGTGAGCACCAGCTCCAGTAACGCTTCTAATCTAATCTAATCTAATCTAATCTAATCTAATCTAGCAATCTAACCTAGCAATCTAATCTTGCAATCTAATCCCTTTTTTTAAGGCAGTCCTCTGTAATAAAATTCGATTTTTTTGCAAGCCAAGCTGAAACATAAACTCATAAAGCCACTCAAAAAATGTTTATCTGAAACGATCTGTTCATGGACTGCTAACACCTGTCCCATGCTATACTTAGTGCTTGTGCAATGTCCCTCTTTTTAAGGGATCTCTCTGCGTAGCTCTCCCAGCTGCTCAATACATATTTATTATAATTAAAAGTGAGCCTAACTAAAAAGTCCATTAAAGTGAAAGAAAATACTAACAATGAGGATATGGAACTAGATTTATTATTTGCAGAGAAGCCTAGGTATTCATTTTTTTACATGATGGAGATGTATATAGTTTCTTAATGCATAACTGCTACTTACCTATTCAAGGATGTTTGAACATAAATGCAATATGGACTCAGAGGTCAGTGAATACTTGAAATCTGCCACTATTTCCTCATTAGGTATGGCAGAAATATAGATGAGAGTCTGTATTCTCTCATGACAGGTATTTGAGTTGATAATTTTGCACAAAGTAGTTCAGCCCCAGTCTTTTTTATTTCCTTTTCTGCTGTATAAAGGTTACTACAAATTGTCACAACATCTGATCTGCTGGTCATTGGCTATTCAAGCTCATTATTCCATCGCAGCAAACTGGTAGCGTTGCTAACAGCTACAGGTATTAGGAATCCTATCAAAATCTAGCAAAAAGGGTCTGTTGGTCAGCGTTCAATTACTTACTCCCAAAAAAGTAGCTGCTTATCTCTTCACATATTCACCTAATGTATATGCCAAAAGTCTCACTGCCTTCCCTCATAACAGATTTTCTTTCTTCCTTGCCTGTCCTGAGTGTATCCAGATCCTACACAGCAAGACAAATCCATTCAGATTCCTTTTCAGCTGGGAATCACCAAATGATTTGGAAATTCTTGAAGATATAAGCTACGTGTTTCAAGATAGAGGGGAGGATAAAAGAGGGGAAGACAGCCACCTCTTCCTTTTGTGCCTTATGAAATTAGTTGTCTAGAAGGGCAGTGTGTGCATGGGAAGAAATATCAAAGGTTAAACTACTCTGTACTCCTGTCCATTTTGTATTAGAATTAAGCACTGTTCTAAAATTAAGCAAAATCATGAGCAAAACCAGTTCCAGGTAATTTCAAACTTGCAATTTAAAAAATATTTAAATCTTTACAGTGCAAACCTGTTAAATAAATTAAACTTTCACAACACAAGGTTGTGCCCTAATGATTTGTACAAGAATTACAGTTTCTTAAAAATTTATATTTGTTCCAAAACAAGAAGGAATTATGCAATGTAAAAATTGGATTAACAGTCAAAGGACTTGCAGGACTGGAAAAATGAATTATCTTCTGTTCAATTAGGTCAGGTTTTGTAT
This sequence comes from Acanthiza pusilla, assembly GCA_036630365.1. Lineage (NCBI taxonomy): Eukaryota > Metazoa > Chordata > Aves > Passeriformes > Acanthizidae > Acanthiza > Acanthiza pusilla. The sequence continues at coordinate 2,770,892 of JAXCHO010000034.1, forward strand.
CCATATGGTAATCATTATGTATAGTCTCAATGTTTTGCTTACTCTTGTATAAGAAAAGCTGTTTCACTTCAGCTGTTTCTTCAGCACACCTACGTCTCTAGTTAGACCTTTCGTATACTAATTCAGCCACAAAACCTATTTTACAGTGTTCCAGAAAGGTTACCTATTCCCATATAATTCAGCAATCACTCCAATGATGAATCTAACACAGATCTTCTTCCATTGACACTTCTGGGTGTTCTGTTTGTCCTGTGAAATACATATTTCTACAGCAGACCTGTGTTATGGCATGAGACTTTACAATCATCCTACATTTAATGCTCTCTGACATATCCATGTCTCAACTGTGTTTTAGCTCAGCATTGTAGCCTCATTCCTCTGTGACAGGACGAGATGAAACAATCTCAAGTTGCCCCATGAAGGTGCAGATTGGAGGTTGAGATTGAATAACAGGACAAATTTCTTCATTGAAAGGGTTGACAAGCACTGAAAGGGACTGCCCAGGGAAGTGTTTGAGTCAGTGGAGGTATTTAAAAGACCTGGATGTGTGATTAGGGACATGGTAGGGACATGGCTTAGTGGTGGACTTGGAAGTGTTATGTTAACAGTGGGACTCATTGATCTTAAGGGTCTTTTCTAACCTAAATGATTATATGATTCTGAATGTCTGAATAGCTTCGTTATCTTAATAAATATAGGCAGTGTTCCGTGGATTAAATTTAGCATTGTACATTACCTGTCAGTTTGATCAGGCTTTTAAACATGTCAGAGAAGTAGGAGTTTGTTGGAGTGATGTTATAAATAGTATTACTGAAACTCTTATCCAAAAAGGGTAATTGACTAAATTATAATTGCCATTTTGTAATGATGCTGTTATTCTTTATGCATGTTAGGTGATGCATAGAATCCACTAATTTTTAGCAGAAACCAGTTTGGTGCAAGTAACTTTATCTTGATTATCCCAGCAATTCAAAAAATACTGCATATTGCTCACAAAACCTGAGCAGGTCACAGATTTTAAATCATGTGTGGTAAATGTAAAAATAGAGAATATTTTTCATTTTAGAACTTTTTTTCTTCCAGAATATACAATGAAACTGTTAGACTATGAAATACGAAGTTCAGTTTCATGCACACAAAGGAGCACAGGGGGACAGTGATAGTCAGGAAACCCTCGAAACTGAAGAGAAACTGGGGCACTCAGTCTGGTGTCTTCTAGGGCTGTCACAGGAGAACAGTCAACCTCATTGTCTGTGTGCTGAAAGCCATCGAGGTCAGTCGAATGGATGGGCTCTCTGTTTCACCTTACAGACCAAGGAGAGTTACTGCCTATGGGATACAACTTGGGATTCTGCAAGACATCGTATAGGGTGCTTTGAATAGGAAGCAAAGACAAGGAAAGTGGGAAATTAAGATTTGGGGGTGAACAACTGTAAGAAGATAGAGAGATAAGGGTATTTAAGGGACTGGTTGCATGGGAAGAGGTCAGTCTGCTCATCTGACCATGCCCTGCAATTGGTCACTGCAGCCTCTCCTGTCTTCTTATCAAAATCCATTTCTATTTCCCAGATGAAACTCTCCCTACTCTATACAGTAATGTTCTGAGACAGTGAGTTTAGGATGATAGCAAGTTTTGTAATCATCCCATTGTTTCTTGGTACCTCACTGTAGTCACTTGATAGCATCAGTTTTATGTCTTTGTTAAAGCTTCCATGAATTCCTTTTTTCTTACATCTTGGGTTGTAGACCCAAGATTATTTTTAATTACATTTATTGTCATTTCTACTGCTTTTACACCGAAGGAATTGTTAGTATTAAGATGACAGCTAAAAATGTGCATTGTAGAGTTATCCTTTGAAAGTATGTATGTGTGGGTAGGAATTAAGCATTGGTTATTAGAGGTTATCACCTCTAATGTAGAGAGGTTATCACCTCTCTACATTACCTTCGAGGTCAGCTTCACCCATACCAGTTTTCATTGTTTCTATCATGAATGTTCACATGCATGCACTTAGCCCACATTTTTCCCATTCTTAACTACTTACATCTTAGCAGCACTAAACTGATCCTTCTGTTTCAGACTTTCTTCATTTCTGTTTTCAGTCATGAAGACAGCTATACTGCCTTCCAGGATGCCTTTTATGAATGCACACGTGTGCTTCCTGAAAGCACTGCGGAATTCAGTAATGAGTCTGAAAAGCCTCTTCCCTTGTTAATGACACTTAGAGGATCACTCTTTAAAATAAACTATAAATATCTCCTAGGGCAGTAGGGGTTTATACTCATCACTTTGCTTTCCTAAAACTTTGCTGAAACTGATGAAATAATTTTCTAAAACTGATTTGATCTTTGCTTCTATGATGTCAAATTGCCCCAATCCAGGTGCATAATAATAATAGGCAATACAAAATTTATGTAAAACTTAAATTGTAAATAATTGTTATGAAGACATCTCTATGTGTAACTTGGCAAAATAATTTTTTTTACAGAATCACCAGGTTGGAAGAGACCTTCAAGATCATCGAGTCCAACCCATGTCCCAACCCTCAACTAAACTAAACCATGGCATTGAGTGCCACATCCAATCTCCTTTTAAACACGTCCAGGGATGGTGATTCCACCACCTCCCCAGGCAGACCATTCCAATATTTTATCACTCTTTCTGTAAAAAACTTTTTTCTAATATCCAACTTATATTTTCCTTGGCGCAACTTAAGACTGTGTCCTCTTGTTCTGCCAGTTGATGCCTGGATAAAGAGACCAACCCCCACCTCACAACAGCCACCTTTCACGAAGTTGTAGAGAGTGATAAGGTCACCTCTGAGTCTCCTTTTCTCCAGGCTAAACAACCCCAGTTCCCTCAGACGTTCCTCATAGGGCTTGTGTTCCAAGCCCCTCACCAGCCTTGTTGCCCTCCTTTGGACACGTTCAAGTGTCTCCACATCCTTCCTAAACTGAGGGGCCCAGAACTGGACACAGTACTCAAGGTGCGGCCTCACCAGTGCCGAGTATAGGGGAAGAATGACTTCCCTGGACCTGCTGGCCACACTATTTCTGATACAGGCCAGGATGCCATTGGCCTTTTTGGCCACCTGGCCACCCTGCTGGCTCATGTTGAGTCGGCTGTCAACCAGCACTCCCAGGTCCCTTTCTGCCTGGGCACTGTCCAGCCACTCTGTCCCCAGCCTATGGCGTTGCAGAGGGTTATTGTGGCCAAAATGCAGGACTCGGCACTTGGACGTATTGAACTTCAACTTATTGGACTCTGCCCATCCATCCAACCGTTCCAGGTCTCTCTGCAGAGCCCTCCTACCTTCCAACAGACCAACACACGCTCCCAGCTTAGTGTCGTCTGCAAACTTATTAATGATAGATTCAATACCCTCATCCATGTCATCAGTAAAAATATTAAACAGAACTGGTCCCAGCACAGATCCCTGAGGGACACCACTAGTAACTGACCGCCAGCTGGATGCAGCACCGTTCACCACCACTCTCTGGGCCCGTCCATCCAGCCAGTTCTTAACCCAGCAAAGAGTGCTCCTGTCCAGGCCGTGAGCTGCCAGCTTTTCCAGGAGTATGCTGTGGGAAACAGTGTCAAATGTGCCTTTATGTTCTATGGATGGCAATACTGGCTTATTGGAATTCTGTCATTGACTGCAGTGGGGCTAGAACTATACAAAAAGGGCAATAGTTGTCAGAATGAGCCTCAGGAGATCTACAAATTCTGTTGCTGCTTTTGAAGATTTGTGTTTTATAAATGAGATGAATTAACAGCAGCACTCTATTGTCTTTTTTAACTTTCATTTGGGAGGAGAAATACATACTTCTCAGAAGTCTTGAATGGAGAGTCTTCTCTAAGTGTATTAAATAAATTATTCTCTAAATCACTTGCCAAAGCAGTGTGATTCCACCAAAGTGATACAATTTATTGCCAAACTTCTCATTATAATGTACTATTAAAACATTTCTATAAAGACATTAGCAGAACAACTTGACTTGTTTAAAAATGTATGCAGTAAGTTGACACCGTTTGGAAAGTACACACAAGTATCTCCAAACAACAGCACTCCAAAGAGTGACAATTTAAGGCACGTGATTATTTTGCAACCTTTGTTACATAAATCTCTGACTAGACCATATATTTTTAAAACATAATTTCATATATTTCAATAGCTCGGTTCACAGCTCAGAGAGACAGATTTCATCTCAATGCAGGCAACACTTCTGGGTTTTTTTAACATTGCTTGGTCATAGTGCAGCATAATAAACATTGTTAAAAAGAACTTTATTCATAAAGCAAAATATATAGAAGGAACATCAAATACTTCTTAATTTCATCTTTTTGCAACAAGGTAGGCCATAGTTACTTATTCCATAAACAGTGACTGTGGAATGCTCAGCTTGCCTTTTTTTGACAGAGCATGTCACAAAAAAAATTTAGAGACAGACTATTCAGAGAAGTAAGAACTGAACTGGCCTCACCAGAGGTGAACTAGTTATCAACTGATCATTCCAGCCTAATATACAAGGGCAAAAAAAAGCTCGTACTTACAGCCATATCCTCAGCAGCTCTGAATTTATATTGCTGTGATAGAAATTAGTGGTCCTTGACTGATTAAAGCGTGCTGAAGAGATAAACAAATGCTTTCACCCATAGGTACACATACCACAGGAAATGTGAATGTGTGATGAAAGAGTATGCAAAAAAAAGAAAAAAAAAGTGAGGCAAATGATGAACTGTTATAACCTCCTTTTTTGTATATACCCTTGTAGACATTGGGAGCAATTGCCCTGGAAAAAAAGGAGCTATAATCCACTCTATTATAGCTATGAGTATGTTCTCAAGGTGGAAATGGGTGACATGAAGACTTTTTTTCATCACATTTACAACAAATAAAACTTTGCTGTAGAACCAATTCTACTAGAAAACCTCTTCCAGGGGCATAAGAGCTTCAGGAATTATGCAAGATATTCCAGGGTAAGGTCTCTTTGCCATCAGAATGGCCCATTCTATGCTTCATCTGTTGAGCTCTGGTGACACAACATATAGAAAATACCTAAGGCCTTTGAAATAGAGAGGTAAGCCCTTTGTATATAGTGTCTTTCAATTTCTGTTTTTTAAAATGGTGTGATGTTCCTCTCTTACAAAGTTACAGCCCACAGCCCTCTCAAAAGCATACAAGACCCTGCAGACTTTTCACGGAGATTCCTGTGTTTGTAAATATGGTGGTGTCTGTTGATGTTCTTTTCTTTAGCCTAAAAGCTTAGAAGAACAACAAAAACTTATACCCTATTTTTTTCAAAATTGCATACTCTTGTCTGTGCGGCATTTATCTGGTGAAAACTCCCACCTGCTGATGACAATTTACAAATGTTTCCTTGAGGTAGCCTGTACAAAACCAGATTATCAATGGTCTAACAAGCATGCAGAGAACAGTCCACAGTGTGGTTCTTTTTCTGACTGAAGCACAGAAGTGACCTCTGTATGACAGCAGTGAGAAATGAAAGTTTTATTTCAAAGCCAACACCTGATGAGCATCTTGCCAGCTTTGGTGTTGTTATTTCAGCGTTATGCTATGAGACAGAAGGGTAGATTTTGGCACATTGCACTTTACCTGTCCTAATATTTGGGATCAGTCATGGTCCTGTTATATATCTATGCCAATTACTAAAATACTTGTTCCAATTATAATATCTGGAACAGCATTAATATGCTCTACTTCACCAAAATTGTATGTTCATATGTACTCAGTTCACAGCAATTGTATCTACATTATTGAATTATAGCAAGACTAGCTCTGGGTGATGAAGCTTTCTGTTATGGGCACTGATTTGAATCATTGCCCAGGATGACTGCCAAACAGGCAGCTGATACCAAAAGAACCACTTCTCTGAATCTAGTCTCTAAAGGTGTGGTTTGTATCTATCTAGGTATGTGTATGGTATTTGCCATCACAGCTCTGCAATTTGCACCAGCCAAACACACAGTTTTAGCATAGAGGACAAAGACAGAAGAAAGATGTGGACATGAGTTTTCACACATTGCTCCACTGTTTTTGCATGTCTGGATAAATCTCAGTTTTGACATCTAACACTGAATCATCTCAAACCTGTTCAAAATCTGGGTAGGCAGAGTGAAACGATCGCTAATTCCTATAGATACAATAAAATTTACTAGATAAAGCCTCTGTCCAGGATCCAGTCTTAAACAATTCAGATACCTCCCTGAAGGTGACAGCTCATTTACAAATGGTTCACACTGTTATCAAATAAAAAGTAGGAACACATTAGGATCACAGAAGTGGCTAAGCACTCACCTTCTATTAATGTCATAGAACCTTTACAGTTTATACCACTGAAGGTTTCAAGCCCAAATTTCAGGACTGGAATCATCGAAGGCAAAATACAGATACGCCAGAGGGCTATACACTGGCATGTAGTATTATACATCTGTGAGAGGTCTCAGAGTTTTCACTTTTATTTAGTCTTCAGCTGAGCTGGATTTCACTGATGTCTCCAGCTGTCTTCAAGGTGATGTAGAACTAATTTATATGCAGTAAGTGTCTAGTGCAATCGTAAGTATCATTTGACAGAAAACCACGGACAAAAAAAAAGGACAGTCCTAATACAAATAGGTATATGCATGCACAGTAGCCAAACTGCCTCTGTACAATACTTTGAACCATCAGCATCCTGAGTCTTTGTGGCACTTAAACCATGTGGCAAAATGCAGAATACCATCTGAGAGACCTCTATCCTGATCAGCTATTGAAAGTGATACATAAATTAACAGGATAATCTAACAGTATTTGGAAGGTGTCTTCCAAAGCAGCAGTAAAAATGACAAATATTTACAATTCTGTCTGAGTGAGGCTATTTAAAACAGAGCAGCTTAATTAAGAATATGAAATGAGTTGCTTGTGACCACACAAATTAAAATTCTGAGCTAATTCTGGATGTTCTCTCATTCCAGTGCTACTGAATTGAGGGAATGAAGGTGAAGGAAGGAAATGGCCCTCCTGGAGTACTTGATTAAATTTCAAGATGCCAGGACTCTCCTCTCCCTGGAAAGTTATACGCGAGAGTCAATATTCCACAATTACTCTGTGACACAAATATTCAAGAGCAGGAAAATATTTTTCTTTAGCTTGCACTTATAAAAGGCACTGATCAATTTCAATCAGAGTAGACTTAGCAGGGAAGAGGCTAACCATTGGCGTCTCCTACTTTAATTTCATATAGCATAAATACTTAATTCCATTACTTAAGCAGCAAATGCAGCCTATTTCTTTAGATGTATTTATGGCATAATGGCATCATAAACCATTTCTATGTAAAAAAACATCCAAGGATTTACCATTGAAAAGATTCTTGGTTTAGCCTGCCAGAAGTAATAGATTATTTGTAACAGTCTACATGAAAAAAAACCAAGGAGTCATAATTCCCCCTCACTGTGCACCCTTTCATTATGAATAAGAACTTAAAAATGTAAGTGCAGCAGAAAAGCTCCAGTGTTTTTGACATCATGGGACCCCACTCCCTTTCCATCTGAAGCCATCCTAGAGCAGATCCTATGAACCAAGAGGTTGCTCTCTATTTTTACAAAAGCCCTTTGTTCATCTTCTTTCAAGTAAGTCCTGGCTCACAACTGTGTTTCCTCCTGTTCCAAGGAATGTGGAGGGACATGGCAAGATGCTGGAAGAGATGCCAGCTTCTGAAGCTTAGGGTGATGCAGAGGTTTTGGCCTGTGGAAAGAGCGTCGGCTTTGTACACGTCTGGCTGCAGCAGACCTGTAATTCCCTTCTACATCAAGCAACATTTTCTTCTCTTGGGGCTCCTTCATGTAAGAGTCTTCCAGCCCTTCAAACATAAGCAGAGTATTCTCTTCTTGTGAATTCTCTGACTTGAAGCTAACTTCAGAACAATAACCTGAGTTTACTGTCTCTTTGTTGTTCATATCTGTACCCGATTCCCAGAAGAGATCAGGTACATTTGGGTCACATGAAGCTATATACTCAGAGACAGAAGAAAGAGATATATTCCCTCTGTTTTCCAATGAAGAATAGTTTTGTGTCCAAGGCATTTGAAGACAAGAGGGGAAGAAGTGGAGGGGATTCACTGAAACACTTCCGTTTTGGTTTAGTTGATCATCTGAAGAGGAGTATTCTGTCATTTCAACATCGTGGTCCATATCACCTAGAGAGCACAATTAAACAGAAACATTTGTTTTCTATTTGTACACACTGTATCTATTAGCATGCTGGCTACTGGGCTTTGCTTTTGGCTATTTTTATGAAAGTTGTATGGAAGTCAGTGGTTTAAGATTTTTTTTTTCCTGAAGAACTCTACTCTGTACCCAGTTCTATCTTGGACAACCTGAAGTGAGTTAATTAAATTTCTTATCCTTGTTGAGTGTAAGGCAAAATTTAGTTCAGTATTTGGGATGAACAACTGCCTTTTTCAGATAGTTAGGAGATGGAGCCATCATCTGGTCACTAAGGTGTATCTTTATCTTGAAATGGTCCTGATGCTCAGCAAGGAAATATTTCAGAAATTTTTGAAACAAATTGTACTCTTTCAATCAAGTAGTAAGAGAGTATCTCCAGGGAGTCAATCTCTTATTGATCAGAACCTATTATCAGTTTTCTGTATACATTAAATATGTAGAGAAACTTAACATTTCCACTCTTGGCTTCCAGTTTCCATTGGTTTTTAAAACCTTTTAATTGAAATTCTAGTATCGTTCTCCTATTAGGAGAATTCTGTTAAGGAGATCAATTAACGAAGTGTTTCGGAGAGTAATCAAGGTCTATGCTTATTAGCTTGGGAATTTAACTTTGCAAAACACTTACTAAGAAACACAGCAGTTGAAAATCCAGTGATTTTGACATATCAAAGATACCCACAGAAGAATTTACACATACCACTTCCTAATAAGAAAGTGAATTATAAATAAGGCAATTAAATGGAAGAAAAGAACAAAGATTATCAAGAAAATGTTCCACAGGTCATATGTCAATATTCTGTGACAATATTCTCAGTGGGGGAAAAAAATGAAGAGAATTTTAATGTGGATAAGCGTCAAGGTGAAATTTTCCTTTTGGAATGCTGCTTATTGTTCACACTTTTAATCAGAATATTGTACTGTAATTCACAGTTCTTTAATTAATCCAGTGTTTATTTTAAAACATCATTTTAAAAATAAACAAAGATGCATTATTAAGGAACTGAGTACTGAAACCAAGCACAGACATACAGGGCAATCCAGTAAGGAAAGTTATGTGCTTCCTCTAATTACCCTTGAACAAGCACATCTTCTGAAGGGATGGAAGCCATACCAGAAGAAAAATGGAACTTCCTTTTCTATTTGTTTTCAAAAGGTTGTGAAATTCTTAAGTCAAAATTAGCAGTATTCACTCTTATCCTGAAGCACTTGTGTGAACAAAGTTTCATCAACCAACTGTAGAATATTTTCAACTTACTTTTTTGTTGATGCATGGAAGACAATAAGACTTATATTTGTGACCATGGATTCCACAAAAGTGAATTCACGATGACACTGACTTTTGCCTTTCATTGCACAATCCCTGCAGTGCTGTGTGTTCTATTCAATTAGAATATCTGAACTGTGGACCTGACCCACCCCATCTGAAGAACTGCCTGACTTGATTGTAGAAGTGAAGACTACATTTTATGGTGTGAAAAATTTCCACACAGCAGAAGTTAAAGGGACACTGAGATATTCATTTAAACCAAGAGTCAGTTTCATTTTAAGCCTCTGACACATGAGAAACAATAAGTTATTTACTGCGTCAGAAAGCTGTGCCTTTTCCTAGTTTCAAAACAAGGTATGGATTAAGATAAATTCATTATTTAAGGAGAAAGCTCTAACTGGGATACTGCTTCACAATACGGTTGTGTAATTATCCCCACAAGGAGACTCTGGAGCATTTTAGTAAACATGATTCATTTTAAACCCCTTTCTTACATAATTTAATGGTATATCAGTACTATCACTGAGTAGTCTTATTGTAGCAGTGGGGCATTTTTGTTTCCTGAACACTGAATAAATAGCCTGGACAAATGTTCACAACTAACTCAAGGCTTCTTAGCAATAGAGTCAAAAATTTTATTCCTTTTAGGGAATTGAGGCACCAATTTTATCATCTAGAAGGGACTAAGCAGGAAACCTGAAGCCTCTTGAAAATGGATACCAACATTCTGGTACTTCAAATACTATTTTCTTAGCGTTTAAAATATTTAAGTGAAAACAAAGAGAAATGTAAAAGTAGCAAGGCATTGTACCCCAAATAGTTGAACAGCTCTTCTGCAGGAGGAAAATAGAAAGATGTTTTGTTAATTAAGTTGGAGGGAAATAAAAGATGTTTAGTTGTACAAAGAAATCAGGAAGTAAAGAGATTTTTCTGAAAGAAGAAAAAACAGAAAAAAAAGTTCACTTCTCAGGGTTGATAAGGAGTCTAGTTAAAAAATAAAGGTGATAATATGTTTTAACATATTACATATGTGTTGATTCTGGGAGAAAAGATCTGGGTCGGTCCTCTGGGCCATCTGCTAGCAGGAAGGAATCTGTTGATTTATTGCTGAGCCGGATTGGAGTGAGCCGTCTGAAGTTTGGAGAATATGGGAGCTGCACTCGGGCCCTTTGTGATGGTACCACAGTGTCTTCACCAGATAACCATGGTGAGAACTTCGTGTGGATGCTTTGGTCATCATCAGCTGAAAATACTGGGTTATCAATTCCTAGAAACAATTCAAAAGTGACAAAAGTAATCAAAATAATTTCTTGATAATACAGCAAGACGCTTTATAAAAGGAGAAGGGTTATTGGTGGAAAAAAATGGACTGATACGCACTGGTGTGGGTGTGACTAAGTCAATACACAGACCATTATACAAACATATACCGTGGTTATTGCTGGACATATATTGGATTTCAATTAAAGAGAAAAATCAGATGTCACAACAAATATGCAATTATGTTAGGGATAACTGGAGACAAAAAAAATCAACAAAAGAAGCAATCAGTCCAAGCAAAAAAAAAGTACAACATAAAATAACTGGAGAAAATTCAAATCAAATCCATATAAAAGAAACAAGAGATGGGGAAAAAATGCAAAAAATAAACTTCACCACTCCATAAATGAAGGAGTGTGAGGTAGCTATAGCAGGCCACAAAACAGTCAAAAGTAAGATACAGGACCTTGTTCATACATTTACCAAGTTTGTAGTGCTTTTACAGAAACATTTTGCATCTTGCCATCCACTTATTTCTGGATGTCTTTATGCATACTCAGACAGAGAATTTGTCGTGAAACAGTGTCATGCATAAACTGCATTTAAGGGTGTCTGCCAAAGGAGTACAGACACAAGTGCTTTTCTTCACTCTAGGCACCACGCTGCATATGAAGCGTACAGTGGCATGCTGAAAAATTCAAACACAGAAGTGCTAAAGAGAAATACTAAATTTTATGACTCTGCAAGTCATATGATACGATTTTTGTTACATATAGTTATAAGCTTCCAATCTGATATTTTGGAGCTTTTCAGGGCTGGAAATCAAAGGCAATGAGTGTCCCAGAAATGCCGCAAATCTGCTCTTTTCAGTGCCTTCTCTAAGACTGTAAGGATCTGATGAGGTTGTGAATATAAAAGGAAAAATCTTGGCTGAAATAAGAAGAACGAAATTAATCACAACAAATTACATCCAATGCAAGTAAAAAACAATTCCAAAGGACTGATATTGACTGGTGTTGTGAGGTAAGACAACTCTAAAATAACATTTTCTGTTGCTAGAAATAGTAAGTGGCTTTAAAACTGGTTTAGGTAGCCATGTTCACAATTTCTATCCGTTTCAAATGTGATGCTCTCCATACCTCCAGATATCCAAAATTCTTTACGTCAACATAAATATTAAGCAAATGCATTTTTAAATAGAACATATAAAATCACTCAATCAAACAAACAAAAAACTCAGGCTAACTCATCAGCATTTCTAGCACATTTGAGAGAAAAAACCCCAAAAAACTTTGTACATAATAAATATTTTTACCGGCAGGAGTATCTGTGAAATTCTGTTTCGTCACATTAGCCAGGAAATCAACTCCTTTGCCTAGATGCAATGTCTCATAATCATTATTTTCTTCTGATTCAGAAAACTCCAAATCTGGAGGGGAAAAAAAGAAAAAAGAAAAAAAAAAAAAAAAAAAAAAAAAAAAAAAAAAAAAAAGCAAGTAAAGCAAGTCCAATTTGATTAGACATTTGTATCAGTTCTGATAGAAAATGCCATTTCATACTGGTTTGATGTTATCAAAGGTACATTTTTAACAAGGATTTTCATCACTCGACAGGTCAGTATTAGTACCATGACAAATTTCACACCTAATGAGGCCATTGCTGCCTTTACTGCAGTAGAATAAGTTTTGCAATAGCTGCTAAACTACTTGTTAAGACTGTCTTCCAATTAAACTTCTTTGCTTTTAAGTAGATGATGACATCTATATGCAGAGTTCTTTAATAAGACAATATTGAATGGCCTACTAATGAGTATTCAGAAAATTCTTCCCATGCAAAGTAATTCTAGAATATTACACTTGGGGAGCCAGCCTGTACTGCCCCTCTCAGTCAAACAAAAATAACACTCAGTAAATGATTCAAAGATCCATGAGGAAAAATCTCTGCTTGGAGCTACCGAGAAAAGATAAATCCCTCTTTATTTCACCTGAGTTGTCTTTGAGATCAAGGAGTTGCAGGCATAAGCAGAGGAAAGAACACAAATAAAAGTTAGTTCAGTGGCTTTTAACCACATTTCAGTTTTGAAGCAACACATATTATTTTATAATTGTATAACAAACCTGTTAGCATCCATCATATCGTGCCATGCCTGACATCAATGCCAAAAAATGGCTAAGACATGAAAGAATTTGGGGCTTTATATGCAAAAACAGCTTTTTCTAGGGGTAGTCCCTAGGCTGGTCAGCTTCCGATTACACTTTCAAGCCTGAGCCATGTGATAGATCTGTTCATGAAGGGTGGATGAGCTGGAACTGAGCTCTGACTGTGTTCTTTCCAAAGCTATGCCCTCCTTGAGTTGTATCATGCTTGCTTAGCCTCAACTCTGATTCAGACCCTTTTAAAACAATGGACTTTAACTCAGATAAGAATGTTATCTCAGCTACTGGATTTTATATGGCTGATGTCCTAGGCAGACATATCCTGCTGTGATGAAAAAAATTAGCAGCTCTGTGTCCCTTATCCAAATGGAAGCTGAAAGTTCATTTATATTGCAGACACTGCATTGTTTTTGTTTGTTTAAATGTGATATTTTAAAATTGCAAGCAAAAAGGCCAATTAAAATTTTGTTTTTCAATACAGCTTCTAAATCATAGAAAACAACTTCTAAATCACAGAAACACGGCATTTAAGCATGGAGCAGATCACCCCTCTGAGTTCTGAACTATGACCTTTTTACTATCAGATTTGCCGTTGCATATCACAAAATCTTTTAGTGATGCTTTACTGGCAATATAGCTGATAAAATTCAGTTAATGAAAATGGTCTAAGAGTCTTTTTACCTTTTTCCTTCAAAGTAAAATCTTGCACTGGATTTTCTGAAGGAATGTTTCCATTTGGTACGACACTGCTGTTTCTCTGTAAAGAAAGCAAAAAGTGACCAAAAATGCTAATGTCATCAGATAGCAATGGCAGTGACACCCTTTGAAATGACAAGTCCAGCAGAATAACCCTGAAATCTATTGTAATCTTTGCTTGAGACTCAGTATGGATGCCACTAGTTTCCCACCTACACATGTAGTGTGTACAGTGTAAAAAAAAGAAACTTTGGCTCTTTTTATGCTATGTGGTCTCTCTTAGTTTCATGTAAATTTGGTTGAATGCTCCATGCTATAGTGCTACCCTGCTACCTCTACTCTATCCTGCAAAATCTCCCCACAGCATTGTAGAATGGTTCAGGGTCTGTTGTTTTTCAAGTGATCAGAAATCTCTCAGCCAGAAGAAGAGTCCCAAAGCATAGAGAAGTGCAGAATGTGAGAAGAAGCCCCTTGAGTTACTTCCTAATTTAATCTCTTCTTGCTTAGGTCCTGTAAGTTCATGTAGTTCTACAGGACAGAGATAAACGCAGTGCACAGGACCTTTCAGAGTCCTCCTTGCCCTTCCCATCCATTATTTGGTATAATAGGTGTGAGAGGGTGGCTACATCTGGGTCCTTGTGAAAGTATTTTACCCTTTTTTGGCCCCGGTCTCGTTTGTGGATTTTATTGAGCTTCTTGGAATGGTTTATTCCTAGTTTGGTACTCTTGAAAGATTCTAAGCGCTTCCTCATTGTCCTATGGAAAATCTCCTTGTCTTGTTTGTCATCTTCACTGTGCATGATCTCATGTCGACTGTACAGGTGTTTGTGCTGTGGCCAGGAAGGGAAGACAATATTCATTTATTTAGAAATACAAATGAAAGCCTTGAATCAATGCATTCAATCAGTGTCATGAAAATGTAAACAACTCCATAAAAAAGAATTTACTAAAGATTAATCTGAAGGCATTAATGAAACTCCTATTTTTCTTTCTTCTTCATGAAACAGGCCCAGGAATTTTAAGTGTGTAAGGGTGGACTGTCATTCAAAGTAAGCCTCTCCCTATAATTGTCTGAATTACTTCAGCTGATACACTTCATTTAATCCTGATCAGAACATTTGCTGGACACAGTTCTGCATTCCACTGGCCCCAGTGATTTCAAAGGCACTAGTTCTTTTAAAAAGGCACATTCTTAAAAGAGAGATCACACAAACGAAGAGCTTATCTTCCTCAAGGGTGCGGATTTTGCAGTGGGTTCTCTCCTTTGGAGTTTCACTTGCAAGTTTTGGCTCCTATTGTCTCCTCGTTTTAGATTGGAAAACAGTCTTTTGCTCTCACCTCCTGCCTGGGTTTATACAGGTACTGTTGTAGGGTGTGGTGAGCAAGGGTATCTTCTGTGTCCCGGATACTTTTCCTCCTCTGCTCTAAAGCTTGCATGTCAAGGCAAACCGGTCCAGCTTTTTCTCTCCTGAAGAAAAAAACATAGTGGTTTTTAAAATCAGTGACTGTTGAAGAGGAAGAAAAAACAGGAAGATGGGGAATGAGAGGGAGAAAAGAAGGTGAAATTTGAAAAAAAAGGAAGAGTAAGAACTGGCTAAATGAAAAATGAATGAGCAAGTGCCTAATGGGAAATTTGGAAAAATTATTGGGTTCTGTCTTTCAGGAGGATGTAGCATTAATTAACTTCAGAGTTACACATACATTAATTTCATGATCTATTCAGTGACAGATTCATCAAAAAGTTAAGGAAGGGGCAAATGGAACAACTCTAATGTGGATGTCTGCTTCATCTTACCAGCCTTTACTGGAAAAAATGGTTTGTGTGTAAAATGCAACAATATAAATCCATATATATGCATTTTCTGTGGGAGAAAATATTAATTAAAGTTCAAAAAAGCAGTGACTGAAGCCCCTGTAATTTGCATTTTTCAATTTTTTAAGCACTGTTTCAATTTCCTCTCATATACCACCCCATCAGTTCGCGCTACTTACAGTAAATAAGAGACAGAACTTTCCACGGTACTTGGGAGTGGAGTGGTGAAATCCACATTTACCATGTTGTCTGTACTTGGAGAACGTATAAATGCCAGTGAACCTCTCCGTTCTCCCTGGTCATGGAAAGAAACAAGACATATTACAGCTGTAAACACCTAGGACAACATGTGTATCAAAATACAGGTAATTTGTGAGACTCTATTTATGCAAACAGCACAAGAAGCATGGGACAAGTTGTATCTAGCTAACAAATACAAACCCACATTTTTTGTTTTTATCGTTTCTTTATGTTGAGTGACATTATCTCAACAAACAAAACGATGAGAAAATCCATTCCACTCTTATAAATTGGTTTTGAGAAGGTAAATGATTTCTTGTCCCTCAATAGATTTGCAGTTTTACTTTGAATAATGTTGCAAGCCAAGTGCCTAGGGATATACATACAGATTTTCACATACCAACACATCACTACACTCACAGTAGCATTTTCAAAGACACAACACCAGGTTTTCTGTTGTCTACCAGACTGGAAGCAGTAAATATTAAGCGGTGACAGAAGTATACAAGACTATTAGAAAGAGGTTATGGAATGACAAGATGAGATATTGAAGAGATGAGGTTTTCTTTTAGTTCTGAAAACTAGCGTCACAGAAGTGAACTGCTGGAAAAGCTCAGATTTATGTCTTACAGTTTTCCTTACAAGTAATATCTTGCTTAGCTAAAAGGTATCTGTTGAGTGACATTGTGGTTACACATGCTGAGCCAATCTATGGTTTTGAATCACAGCAGAGAAAAATCACATAGAAGGTCTCTATATTTTAAACAGTAATAATCAAGAAAAATCATCTCCCTTGCTCAACAGAGATTTTTATCTACATTTCTCCAACTTTAACTGTACTGTGTTCCCTTTACATTTTCATATTCGTGGAGCAAACCAAATAAATGCTTTCTTTTGCTGTGGTAGCCCATATACATGTCACAGTATGTGGGCTGCTGATGGCATTAAGAAATACAGTCTAGCCTCTGCAGGCAGAAGGCTTGAAATTAATAAAATTGAGTTCTGGGACAGCACCATCCCATCCAATTCATTTTCTTAAGTGAATCTGGCTTTCTTTCCAAATCAAGTTTAATATTCATACATGCATCATACCATATCATCAGTGAAGGAATTTTAGCCAAAACAAGTTATGAAACATGAGTATTTAAAGTCCCTCCTGTTTGGTTGCTCTGGATTATTTTAATTTTTCTTGGCTTAGGTTCTCGCCTCACAACTGTAAGGAATTTACTTAGGTTGAGACTGAATTCTCTCAAGCTCTTGCTTATTATACAGATGCAGCATAATAGGAGAGCTGAAGAAAAAAATATAAAATAATTTTTAAACTCCTCAGTTTCTTGCAAGTGAGAAGGGAATGAGTAACTGGGGGAGGCAGGTCTTTACTTGTCCTGGAAGAAATGGCTTCAATTTCAATGTCAGCTTGTAATTCATAGATATTTAGTTCAAAGAAGTATTTGAGAAGTGAAGAAAAAGTTGTTAAAGCAGTGAAGCAAATATTAAAGTGAGAAAGGTGAAATGACTTTAGGATTCACAACTCATAATTAATTTCTGCTGGAAGAAAATATGTTGCAAAAATTCTGTAGAACTTCGAGAACTTTCAATTTCTTTGTCTGTTATTATCAGACCAGTAGACATTTGCTCAATAAAATTTATCTGCAAGAAACAATATACACAAATAGCATTTGGACTAAGGTAAAAAAAGGCAGTTCCCCTGTGTTTCCTCTCCTAAAAAAATCGTAATCTGTCTTTACTATATGGGATCAAAGACATTATTGGGTAAAAATTCTGGTGCTAAATCTACATGTGTTAGTGATCTATAAAGTCCTTTGTATCCATTAGAGAGAAGAAACACTTTAATGAATCTACTGAACAGATTCAGCAATGAATCTGAATATGAGTTTCATGGTCATTATCCAGCTTTCTTCCTCTGAGGTGTGACCCAGAAAGCATCACAAAAAAGAAAATTAGTTCTTGAGCTCAGATGGTCTGAAAACCAAATGGATAATTTACAAAATCTTAAAAGGAGGAATTTGCTTGTCTTGTGAACCATTCTCCATTTTTCATACTAACATAATTTCTGAATTTCATCTTGTTTTCTGAATTCAATCTTCAAAATTATATGTTTCATTGGAAGAAGACTGCTGGCTGTAGCTCATTTTCAGAAAAAAAAAAAAGAGCTTAGCAGGAGTAGTAGTATCAGTCACAGTAATAGTTTTTACATAAATTAAAGAACTGATATGTCACCTAACTTTAAAAATTAGTTAAATTGGAGATTATGGGCTTGGATAGATTATAATGTCAAAGATCACTTTAAAAAAGATTCCATTTAAAACTATCCTTTACACTGTATCAATACTGCACATTTGTGGCTGTTTGAACTAAGGTGACTAGTTTCATACTGAAGAACATTACGAATTCTTACACAATCTGGCAACGTTGATCCCGTCTGGGAATGGTACTCTTGCAGAAGGTTAGAAACTTTCTTCCATTCTCATTTAAAAATTTTTCCTGTTACAAGTCTTAAGTTTCCCTAACTTCACAATTCTGTGATTGCATTTGATATTTGTAGTATATTTAACCCTCATTATTGAATCATGAGCCTTATGATTCCATGGAATTAAAGTTACCCTTCCCTTTTTTTATTTTTTGTGTTACAATGATCTGGCGGACTGAGATTTGCAGTCCACTACTTTGGCCACATATCCACATCATTTGGAAGTGAACTTCTTCAAATCAGAGCTGTCATCACATAGAACCACTATCCCGCAGGAGCCAGATGCTGTTGACACATTTAGAAAGACAACATCCCTCCAGAATTACAGTAGTTTTTCCATGTAATGAATATAGAAACAAAGATATTGAATAAAATCCAGCAGACATTTACACTGACGTAAGTACAATATATGAATATTTGCTGATCAGGCACAATACTGAAAACTACAGATTCTCAAAAAGGCAACATCGACACTCAAAACACATAAAAAAAAAAAAAAAAAGCAGTGCAGAGATGGAAATAGTTTTCGTTTAGGCATCTCCTGCAATACATCAATTTTAGTTTATACTATAAATTTTAAAAAATCAAACTCCAAATGATGCTATAATATGTCAACAAGCGTTTATAAGTACCTCAGCCACATAGCTAATTGCATCCTTCAAGTTGAGCTCATGGAAAACATTAAGGATTTGATCTCTTGATTTTTGAGCAGACCTTCTCATCAGTATTTTTCTGAGGAATTTCCTATCAAAATTGGACCACCTGATAATTTAAACAAACTGTGTTAATGGCAACAAGCAATTTTAGTGTCAAAGCATTTTTAATTTAGAATAAATTATATTTTTTGAGCTAAACACTTCGAAAAAAATAGTGAACAGAGGAATGTGAGGGATTCATGTTTTGAAACTTTTCAATTAGCATGTAAAGACAGTTAAGGAAAAGACTGCTACAGACTTATGCAGCTGTCACAAAGCACTTAATCAGTTCAGTTACCCAACACTACTACAACAAGAGTGCTATGATCACAGTATCCCGTTTCAGAGTCAGTAACCCATTTTATATTTTGGGAGATCACGCTACCTTATTTTTCCACTTCTGATTATGTTTCCTTTTCTCCCCTTCTTTGGAAAGTAATCTGCTTTTCCCCAGCTGTATTGTAGGGCAGCCTGACCAGAAAATCAGTTTAGAACAGTGCCCTTCCAAAAGCTCTACCAGAAGGCCTTATTCATGGCATTGATGTACTCTGCTCTGGGGGATAGTAGCCAGGTGTATTTTCAATAATTTCCATCTCCAAGATTGTCTGATAGCAGGGTATCTGCCCTGTTGTGTTTAGGGTCCGAAACATAAAGGCTGTTGTACTTTCTTCTAAGTTCCTCAATACTTCATCTAAAGGGCATGAGGCAGCTTTGGAGACTTGCTCAGAGTGGCTCTACTCATCTTGCCCAGTAACCATCTTGAGTTTATAACTGCTGATTCAGATTGCTTAAAGCTTTTTGTGTGAAATATTATTCACAAAATTGGTAACTATTCCTCTTCTCTGGCCAGGACATCTGACGAGCAGGCTCTGTTTCAGGCTGCCACACCTGAGTCCATCAGTGAGGACGGCAGGGGCAGCCATTTCTTTGTGGAAGCAGCGCTTTCATGTACACGGAGTCCACAAGGCAGGCTTAAGATGGTCTCCTTCAAAATACATTAGTCATCAAACCACACACTCAACCATGAATGTACTTTAAGCTATTCCTGTTCTTACTCAAGGGGATTACTTTCTGACATGCAAGAAGTCAAACTCTAATCTGCCACTTAAAAAATATAGCTCCATCTTTGAGGCAATATAAGAAAACTGGAAATGTATTTGCCTGTATTTTATACACATATATATCTAGCCTCCTGAAATTTATTCCCCAAAAGTAAACTACAATCTTAGACCAAAAGAAAGAAGATGTTCCATCTGGAATGCCTCAGGAAAATTCTTCACTGCATAAATGAATGAAGAGCAAAAGGAAAGGAAGGAGATTGTCCCTATAACTGGGTGCAGGTGAGCAATACCTCTTGGGTTCCAGCACAAGCTAGCTCCAGCATAGGAGTTGTATTGTGTTGCATGAGTATAATCCTAAACTTGAGCTTACAGACTCAGCTTGTCAGAAAGGGTTAGGGGAATGCTCTGCAGAAAGCTGACACAACCACATGGCTTTTGGATTGGAATTGGCATGTTGAGTCAGCAAGAGGTTAGCAGGTCAAAACTGTGATGGTCTGCACCTGCGAGCTGACCTATCTCCAGGGAGAGAGTGGCCTAACTTGAAATAATACTCTTAAGCTTGTCCAGTTTTAATGTCCTTTTCTCCACATTTAATCATCTAGGTATGGAAGTGTGCCCATCACAAGGGTATCTCTTCACATGTCCTCTAAAGGAAATGGTGTATCTTTCAGCTGAGTAATTCTGCTTCTCTCAGGATGAATCAATGATAAACAGAGGGGATGGTCCATTATTGGTTTCAGACTAACATGCTGAAAATGTCAGAGTAACTTCAAAACACCCTCTGCCATCACTTTCAGAGATGTTGGACACATCCTTTGTAGAAAAAGAAAAAACAGCTAGCATAGTTGTAGCTGAGGTTTTTTAGTGCCTCCACATATATATAATGATCATGAAATGTAGTATTACAAAGAAGAACCAACATTAACATCTTAGGTGAAAACTTGTGCAAATAGCCAGTTCACTAATCTTGAGAGAAAGGCCCCGGCATGTGAACTGAGGTGCCTGCAAAGGCATAATCTGAACTGTGGAAGAGAAAGGAAAGATTACAGTTGTAAGGGGAGAAAAATACACTGTTTTCACATTTGCTGTATTTCCGGTATTTTCAATATGTAACCTCTTAAACAACATTTAACATCCCTGCTTTCCCTAAACTCACAGGCTTAAAAAGTCATAATGTACAGATATTATTTCCTTGTAGTATTTCAAGATTCCAAGTTAGCTACTACTTACTTGTCTCTCAGATAATGATGCCCTATTTGTCCAGAAATGTCTTCTATAGCAGAAAGAATGTGATCAAAGGCCTGGGAAAGTGAAAGTGGAATTAATATCTTTACAGAAATAAGAAGCATAATTAGAAAATAGCTTAATTTATTTCAAGTTAGACCAGGTGACTGTGCAGAATAATTTGAAGGCTGTTAATTTCTTTTCCCATTTACAGAAGTACTAAGTACTATAAGCTTTTCTTCAGCGGTCCTGAACTTTTTAACCAGTTCACTATAAATTCACTAAGTACTCTCGAATTACAAGGGTCTCAACAAGAAGATACTTAAACCCCCATTTTAACATTTAATTTTAAAACTTTTTATAGACTCATTTTACCATCTCCATTTCTGCCCTGTGAAGTACATCTGCCACTATTAGTGACGGTGATTATCTCAGTTGAACAATTTCCCTAGTATTTCATTTTAGATGTTTGAGGTCTTCATACTCCTCTCAGAGAAGTAGGTGCCATTCTTTTAATATCTAGGGCAAAATTTCATACTGAGTATATTAGATGACTGATAGAATTCTGTATAATTTGATACAAACCAACGCAGCCACAGATACAATTTGATCTTTTTCTGTGTATGGTTATTAACATTTCACTCTGAACATTGGAATGATTACTGCAGAATATACAGATGCTAGGTTTGGAACAACGCGGCTGATGTTTGGCACTGATGACGCTGTATCTCAAGTCCTGTGATCAGTTCTGGGCCCCTCACTTCAGACAGGACATTGAGGGGCTGGGCATGTCCAGAGAAAGGCAGCAAAGCTGGGGAAGGGTCTGAAGCACAAATCCTATGGGGGGCAGCTGGGGAAGCTGGGGTTGTTTAGCCTGGAGTAAAGGAGGCTCAGGAGACATCTTATCCCTCTTTACAACTGAAAGGAGGGTGCAGCCAGGTGGGGGTCGGCCTCTTCTGCCATGTCTCAAGTGAAAGGACAAGAGGAAATGGCCTTAAGTTGTGTGAGGAGAGGTTCAGATTAGATATCAGAAAAAAAATTTTCACTGAAAGAGTGGTAGGCACTGGAATCAGTTGCCCAAGGAGGTGGTGGAGTCACCATCTCTGGAAGTGCTCGAGAGTTATCGGGATGTGGCACTTGGGGATAGGGTTTAGGGGTGGTTATGGTGGTAATGGGTTGATGGTTGGACTAGATGATCTTGAAGGTCTCTCCCAACCTTGATGAATCTGTGATGTCTTACAGTCTTCCATCCTTTAACCTATATTTATATTGAAAATGTATGTTTTCTTTTACTGAATGAAAACTTTATCATGTGGTGTGAAAGTGAATTGGGAAAGATTGTGTTTCAAAACATTCTAAAAGAGTAAAGAAATCCAGGGACACACAAGATTCACACTGAATTAAAACTGTTTTCATTATTCTAGAATTTCAGTATATAATTATTCTGTACTGGGGAGCAGACTATCTTGCTATGTAATATGCAAGCTACAAAGCCTGCTTTCATACCTTTTCTAAAAATTAACAATTTTTAAGAAGGAAAAATAAACTTACTTGCACATGCCCTAGCAATCATCAGTAATTCTCCTCTTTTGGATTAAGAGAAAGAAGCCTATTCCATCTGTGCTGTTTCCTCAGTACTCCCAGTCCCACTGAATTCTCAAGTGAAAGACCAGAATTTTCATATGAATGCCTTCTCACAGGACTCAAATCAAAGACAAACAGCAACTTAAAAATAACTTTTGAAATGTTTGAAGGATTTTGCTCTTGAAATTTGATAGCCCATTCCCTCCAAAAAAGACATTTTCACTAACAATTTTGTTTTTTCTTAAGGTGCTCTGTAAAAATCCAAAAGATAGCATAGGGGTTTTTTTAAATATCTTACTCTGCCATGAAGTTTCTCATTCAGTTTTGGTTCTCTGTGTTCAGTTTTCTTCACTTTCAGCCACTGTACCAAAGGTTTGATAGTCAGTCCCTAAGGATTGAAATGTGACAATAAATACTTGGGAGTTTTCTTAGACTTTCCTCCAGCTGGTATTGTTAAATAGAAATAAAGCACATTTGTGTGTTATATGATGGGTCTCATACTTTCTCAGTTGATTTCTATTCCTTCTAGAAGACAAAATAATGCAGTACCCTCAGCTCCTGTTACAAAGGTTTGAAAAGACAACAGTGGAAAAATATATCATCTATAGGAAAAATATGGCAGTGGAAGAGTTGAAGTGTTTCCTATACCACTGAATGTGGTATTTCCTCCACATACCAGGAGTTTGTGAACACAATTAAACTTTCTGTAATACACTTCAGAAAAAATTGCAGGCTGCTATCTACTGACATATTTCCATTTAAATTACTGGCTTTTTCATCCAGAAAGTGCTATTTTGTTTGGATGTTAAATACTTTCTTGCCCCACTGCTTACTGCTGTATTTTAAAACAAGGACTGAGGCTCAGGTAGATCAGCTTAATGACTGTATCTGACCACTAAAAGCACTGTTCCCTGTAGTTATTCACATGAGGTGAAGGATGTTTAATCAGATCTTAACTTAGCACTATTAATACCAAGCAGCTAAGACCGAACAATTTTTAGCACAGAGGAAATTGTGTTTTGCCCCATGTGGTCCCATATGAAAACATAAAATAGGATCTTTGTTACTAAAATTACAAATTCAATTATGCTTTCAGTTCAGTGAAATAATATGCAACCTTCAGCTGAGAACTGCTTTAAGCATTCAGTACTTTTGGGGGACTCCTTCTCCTTGCAAGAAGCATGCTTAAGAAGTTAAATTACCTGAAAAATGACAGTAAAAAACACAACAATGATAGTTGTGCTGACAAACAGGTTTCTCTCTTTCACTTTTTCCTTATCCAGAAGTGCAACAAGAGCAAAAGCAACTGCTCCACGTAGTCCACCATAGGACATCACCACCTGGTCTATTATCTCCAACTGGACGGTTCTGTAGCGGTTAAGAATCCACGTCTGCAAAATGACACCTGTAACAAACGAATGTCAGCATGTCTGGAAATACCCTTATGGAACGTCAATATCCCAACTGTGTTTAGCAGAAATGGTGCCACCAGACCACCTTTATAACAATCTACACCATCTGCTCCCCCCTCTGGATCACTCTGCTGCCCACTTGGTGCCTTCTCCTTTACATCCAGCAAAAGGAATTAGGTGAAGCTGCTTCTGTGAGCCAGCAGCTCTTCTGAGAGTGCTGCCCTCTGGCACAGGCAGTCCTGGGAAAATTCTGCCATGTGCTGAGCTTTGAAATTCATCAAGAAAGAATAGATTTTCTAGCACTGTAACTGATGATAGGCACAGGGCCAGCTAACAGAAACGGGTTAAAATAGCACTGATTTAGGGAGTAAGTGTGGTACCCTTTACAAATCACTGAAAATTACATTTAAGTCATTGTTCTATGAAGGGTTGTCTAGTTGAACTTGTGCCAAGAGAAGAGTGTCTTGTCAGTGTAAGAAGGGCCTCTGGAGGAGGAGACCTTGGAAATGCCACCAATCTGACTCCTCCAGAGTATGAGGGCTGCAATTAGGTAAGGCCCAATATCATCAGGTATTTAGTAATTTCCCAATATCCAAGATCAATTACTTTAGTGGGTGCTTACTGTTATTGCTGAATATTTACTATTTACTTATCGGTCATATCTGTTACAGGATTGTTAACCACTCATTCCAGGAATACAAAAAGTGTCAAAGACAAGACATGGAAAACTCTTTTAAACACCTCAGGCACATTTGCATTTAGTGAGAGGCAGCTAAATGAACAATGCTTGCAGACTATTTCAAAAAGGAGGACAAGGGGCTCAGCGCTTCATTCAGTTCAGGAGCTTCTAGACAGAATAAGAACACTGAATCTAGGAAAACTGCCAGCTGGATAGATGTGTGACCTGTTATTTGAATTTAAGTTGAGACAAACAGGCAAATAAGCTAGTTTAACTTATTCCCAGGTGTAATTACACACACCAAATCACTACGCATTACTCTCTGCACGTACTTCATTCTACACCTTTTTTGTGATTTTAGGAAAACTACAACAGAACTACATAGCTGGGCAAACCATTGTTGGTATTTTGAAATGTTTGCAAACTTACATAAACCCAGTAAATTGACAGTAGGTAATCCTTACCTGCCACAGCCTTATTTACTCAGTTTTTCATCAGTCCCTGATGAAAGAATTATTTCTTAAGCCAGAGAACTTGCAGTGTAATTATGTATGGTCTGATATCACCGTGTGTCTAAAACCTGAAGTCAACCATAACATTAGCTTAAGACAATGTCTTTAGTGCCAGATGGAAAGAGCTGAAGGAAAGATATGGCTGACAGGAGTCACATCTTTTGTTAGGCTGCAAGTTAAAGAACAAAGTCCATTTTACTGGGAGATTTTGCCAATACCTTTTGCTGGGTCAACAAAGCCACTGAATGATTCATGTTAATTGCTGGGCTACTCATATCCTGAGACATCATCAAAAACTAAATCCTGCTATATTTTCAGCATATGATGGAGTTTCCTGTAGAGTTCTACTCTGCTAACCCAAACCCAACCATAAATTCAACTAAAATAAATTCAATGTTTTAAAAGGAACAAACCTAGAACTCCCAATTTTTTTTTTTTTTTTTAGGAGAGGGCTAAAGAATATGTGATTACACCAGCAGTACAAAGCAAGAACTGGAAGGTCACCCCCTTACCAATAACTCTGTATACTGAGATGAAGACCAGAGTCAGCAGAATAAAAGCTGTATTCCAAGTCCAGATGTCTGGATCCACAGCTGAAATTCCAAGGAACATGAAGATAATAGTTTCTGCTCCACTGGCCATCATTTTCATGGTGTATCTTACAGTTGTAGAAGACTGTTCAGATATGTTAGCCTTGACATATTTCTGACAGCATATGCCACAGAAGGTTATCCTAGAAAAAGAAGCAATTGTTCAGAAAATATCTGTTGCAACATTTAACATTATTTCCATCTGACTGTCACATAGTGAAAAACTGCCACTAATTCCCAGGAGAAAATAAACTTAAAAGCACTTGTGGAGTCTATCCTAGGCAAAAAGCATATCTCAAACATTCATGCTGATGTGATCTCAAGAGGTCTGAAGACAGCAGTTCATTAGAACATAACAGACTTTAATTCTCTTCAGATTACCATGCTGCTTTCAATGCAAATTTTTAAATCTTTTTTAAATTACACATAATCTTAAACTAATCATCTGTTTGCAGAGAGATTTTCAGACCTTGAATACACCTTCTGTATCATCTGCCAACATGACAAGCAAAACTGAGAAGAAAGGTATGCCAGGAGTCAATGGATACTAAGAGAAGAAAGACCACAGAGGTACTGAAGCCAAAACAGGTAACATTTAGACAAACCAAAACAGCCAGCCAAGAAAGACAGAGCAGAGAATAGTGACATTCACATAGCGTCTTAGAAAAATACTGCTTTAGTTACAAATTATAGGAAAAGATGTCAGTACATATAGACAACAGTTAAGTTTGAAGTATTATTAATAACAGAGGGGAAAGAGTCACGTCTGTATTTTGCAAAGGAGCTCTCATGTTGCACAGCAGATTCTGGAAAACTTGCATTCCTTTTCAAGGCTGAATGACAGTATTTGCAAACTATCATCTAGTGCAGTGTGAACACAGTATTATCAAGCATAAACTTAATGAGAGCCATATTCTATAGCTGTCCCATATAATTTAGGTCTTCGTTTCAATGTTTTTAAAAACCATATTCCCTTCTCATCCCCTTCATAGGCAGCAATAAAAAGAAAACTTACGCCAAAATAGCAGAAAGAGAAAGCATCTCTGCTGTGAGGTAGGACAGGTAGGAAATGATAAACACAAATCCAGGTTCAATGATCCTCACGTGCTTGGTGAAACGACTGACCAATGAGAGCAGGAATGCAAAGAAAATGCCAACCAGTGTCCCACCGAGGCTCACCACAAAGAACGACACTGAAAAACAAAACCTAATACAGCTTAAACAGTAGAAATATGATGGTTTGAACCAGTTTTCTTCCAGAGAGAGAATATCAAATGCAAAGCAAATCAGAGAAAATTTTGGAGGGCATGTCAAAATTCATTTCTAGGCTCAAGGCTTTTGAGCACTTGGTACATGAATGTAGCATTCTGAAGGAAAACAAGGCTACTTTCTGTTAAGCCTCTTCATTCTTCTTTTATTCAAAACCCACTACATTTCTTTGTACTATTTTTCCCATGTTCTGTAAACAAACATTTTTACAAAAACGTATTATAGAATATGACAAAGTCACTATTAAAACATATATTAGTAAGATAATGTAGTTTCATGTAATGCTTGGAATGGGAAATAGTGACTAAATTTTTAGGCAAATAAAAGTTCTTGATAGTTACTGGCAAACACTACTTGATGGTGGCCAGTGGTAAGGAGTGAGAATGCCTATATACAATCTCAACTTTCCTGGAATGCAGGGAGAGCATAGGTAGAAACAAAGGAAATGCTATTCAATACAAAGAAAAGATATACAACTGTCAAGTTTGGTGGTCTCAACATATGAACTCCACATCTGTTGAGTCTCCTCAAAAGAAAACAGATCTGATTAAGTTTCCTAAATATTCAGGGATGTTTACTTACTTATTTTCTTAAGACATTTTTCTATGCCATATGAGTGTGGGAATATGGGTAATAATGGAAAAGGCTGAAAAATAACAGGTGCCAATAGCATAATAATAATATTTTGTCTAGAATACTGCATGTATACATCAATTATATGATACAGAATTCACTTCTACGCACCTATGCCTTTGAGACATTCAATCCCCGTCACATTCATTGGACCTATTGCAACAAAAGATTCAAACACATTGTACAGCACCTGGAAAGAAAAGTAGACTAACTTAATAACTGCTCCTGAATTGAGCCTATTAAAATAAACTCCTTAGGGGCCTCAACATTATGAAGTCTGAAATTGCGTATGAGTGAGGGAAATTCTGTCTGGGGGAAAAGATTTTGCAAATTTTATATTTAAAAAAAAAAAAAAAAGAAATGCAGTGTAGCAAGAAGAAACCAAATTTTTTAAAAAATTTAAAAAACAAAAACAAACAAAAAAAGCTCCCTCACAACATTCCATTTCTCACTTCAATATGTTCCCTATCTATAAGAAGCGTTGTTACATATAGATGTGTTTTTTAAAGCATTTCTTGCTCTAAAATCCAGGTATTTGAAAGATTCATTTAATCACATGTATAAGATAAATAAGATACTTAATAAGACAATAATAATGCTAATAATAAGATGCTGAATTGAAATATGCTGAACATATATAAAATAAGTTGAACATACAAGAGAATAAACTATAATAATTGTATAGTGATAGAGCTGAAAGTAAAGAATTCACCTTATCTATATCTCTGCCTAAGGAGGGTTATATGAGCATCATTTTTGACAGATGCCAATTTAATCTGTTCTTAGCTCCTCCGGTGATGGAGGACAACTTTACTATGGCTTTCTCACCTTTCCTTATTGCAGGTAAGCTTGATAATTCTTATCATATTCACCCAGTCACAGTACATAGGTTACTTTTTTTCTGTAAAGGTAGTCTTGTACATGTTTAGGTTGAAAGAATGCTGTACCATCCACTTTTTTTTGTCTTCCAGTCTTTCCTTTTTCAATGTAGCAACTCCACTGTCTCAAACTGCCTCATAGGCTGTGCTTTCTGAGTCTTGATCATACTTGCCCTTCTCTTCTGGATTTTCTTAAATGAATAATTAAACTGTCTTTTATTTGTAGACTGAGTGTTTGTATTCATTTCACAGTAACAAAAACTCCTTTCCTTCTGAAAGCCAGTGATGTTGATATGAGAGTTCATCAGAGGTTTATTTTAATATTTGTTTCTAGGAACACCCCAAAAGTACTGATGATACTGATATCCCAGGTCAATTAGGTTTCTCTGGAAGCCATACTGTCATTTTCAAACTCATGTGGACAGTTAGTCTGCTGCCAGTGACCTTGCAGTGCCTTACTTCCTTGGTTGCAAAAATTAAGTCACTGAGCCTAGTGAACCTATCTTACCCTCCTTGGGAGATAGGCAGGAGCAGGAATAGGAAATGATCCAAAAGTGAACTGAAGCTGCGTAGCACCCTGGTTGCATAGCAGCTTTCTGCCTGAGCACCTCCTGGTCCCTAGCACTGCACTGCAGCACCACTAGCACTGCACTGCAAAACTACTGACTACTTTATTCTGGGGAAAAAAAATAGGTGTAAAAAGAAAAGGTGTTTCAATCAAAATAAAAATATCAGTAGAAATTTGGGATCTTTTTAAGTCTATTAAAGTCTTTCTAAATAAATTTAAAAAACAAACGTGTTTGCAAAAAAAAAAAAAAAAACCCAGAAACTTTCTAAAATGTCACACAACTTTTTTTCAAATTGACTCTTTGTTATATATCTGCTTGATAAACATCTGATTAAAATAAAAGAGAGGGAGCAGGTATAAACACTGTCAAGTGTTCTTTCTCACCAGCTGAGGTATGCATATAAATTAGGGGTGTAACACAAATATGCAGAAAAGAGTATGTGCATTAAAAAACAACATCAGAGGAAGGCTTAAAATCCCTGGAACTAATTTCATTAAGTTATGAAAACCATACTTGAACAGCAAAGGTAAATAAAACATGCACGCCTGAAACTTCACTTGAAGTGTCCAGCCCAGAACCGTGTGTTTTTATGTCATTTATCAGCTCCAAATAGCTTTCATGCTCAAACATCTCATCTTCCCAATACAGTGTTTGTAAGCAAGACAGAAAATACCATGAGCTGCACTACAGTAGCCCATGAGTAGACACACTGATAGTACAGTGTTTCTTTTAAGGGGAAAATGCACTTCAGAATAAAACCCATAGAGTCTGGGTAATTTTGGGATATATAATTTACTTACCACAGTTACAGCATCATTCAGAAGTGATTCTCCAAAAACAATGATGAAAAGAACTTCATTGACGTGGACTTCTTCAAACACTGCCAGAACAGCTACGGGATCCACAGCAGCAATTAAGCTGCCAAAGAGGAGGAAGTCCAGCAGCCCAGACTCCAGTTTACCTTCAAAAACAAAGCAAACGCATTAAAAGCAGAATAATCCCTGTACTATCAATAATAATGCCAGACTGGGATTTTACAGTTAATGCCAAATCCTGGAAAAGAGAGATCCCAAGGCACCAACCGGAAAGCATGTTACAGTGACTACTTAAGAAGTTCTGCATTGAGTCATCTTGTATCTTACAAGTTTTGTTGGATTCAGCACTGGCCCCTGTGGATCAAAGTTGTTTCTGGGAGCAGGACCAGTGCAGGCCTGTTCATGTTGCAAGACAGTTCCAGATCTAAACTGGCTTTCTATTTGTGTGTGGTCTGGTTTGTCTAACCTGACTAAATTACCCCAGGATAACTGAGAACTCACAGGACGTTAAGAAGACCATACCAGCACTTCTGAAGCAAATATTCCAAAATATTTCATGTCACAAGTTAAATTTGATTTTTGGTCACCAGGAACTGCTACAGTTGTGCTTAACTGCACTCAGTGCAGTGGAACACCAATTGTGGCCTCCTTACTCACTGATAGGTGCAGTTAAGCCACTTGTTCCCAAATTAGGATTCATGAGGCTGTTAAATTGTCTGCAAGTGGACCATAAAAATAGATGAAGGACCAAAATGTACCTCAACATGTTTGTGCTGTAGCCTCTTAGGAATTTTGGCAATGATTTCAAAAGTTTTGAAATTACAAAACTGGTGACAGTGTAACCTGGTATTTTTTTTTAACCTTCTTTTAGTTATTAAGGTTATTTTGTTCAGTTATGCAAACCAACCGAGACAAGCATTCACTGCCATTTTAAAAGTAGCAGAAAAGGCAGAGCCACAAAAATCACTTTGCTCAGCTTCTGACATTTCTTGTAAAATTTACCTTTTTCATGAAATCAAGAATGGCAACCCAGTCATCTTTTCTGGGGAAAAGACTTCTGAGCAGTAAAATTCTCTTTGTGTTTATTAACAGATGGAAGAGGAAGCAAGGTTCATTAAGAAGGGATGGTGCCAAAAATTTTATGAGGAAGAGCAATGAGCTGAGGATTCATTCATTGAAACACAATGCAGAGGCCCATGCCCAAAATTATCAGGCATGATTTCTACAGGTAAAAAAGAAATTCATCTAATTAAATGGTTTGGAAGCATGAGTGAGACCATGACACTCAGTAACTATAGCCACAGGATCAATACTGCCTGCAAGGTACTTCCAGAACAACATGGCCGCTCCTCTAGAAAAAACTCTGAAAGGTAATTTTTCAAATTCAAAATGTTTTGTGCTTAGAATGTAATGGAAACAGAAACCAGATTCCAAATATTTTTGACACAAAATGGCATATGATAATTTACTCAAGAAAAGGATGCTTGTATAGGCAGTCAGAGAGATTAGTAGACAACACCCCATTATATGTGACAATGTCCAATAATCTGGTGGAGCTGCAGATGTATATATTCTCTTAGCTGCTATCCGCCAATCAGATTATCTACAATGTTTTCTATATAGTTTAGAGGGACCTTGGTATGGCCCTGAAAGACACTCATAGCTTGCAGAGATATACAACTACCTTGTTTTTCCAAAAAGAAAATAGTTTTGGTCTCACATGGACATATTGGGCTGTGAACAAGGACTGAGCCTATCAGTTTTAGCGTGAGAGTGGGGTTGAAGCAGCGACCTTTAAGCCTGTGCCAAAAATTCTGAGAACAGCCTTGAACCTGAATCTAAGTAATGGTTCCACCAAATGTTGTCATTCTCAGGCATGCTTAAGGAAGGAACAAGCCCAATGACAATAACTATCAGATATCAGGGTATAATAGAATGTAAGGTTTGAAAATAAATTGGCTCACTGAGATTGCTTATCTTTTTTATGTGTTACCAATTATAATCATTGGTACATTCTTTGAAGACTTGCAAAGCTAGTGAGCAAATATTTATGGGAAGATTAGGACACATCTATAATTCCTACAAAGCACTGTCAGGAGGCATGGAATTTCTAAATCAGATTTGCATTTAGACTAATAACAGAAGTTATTTTCAAATGATACAAGACCATGGCTTCCTCTGGCTCATCAGTGACACTGGAGCAAGGTTAAGTTCACTGGGCCCAGTTCAAGGCTTTTAGATACACCCACCATGTTGCAGCAATGACCCAGATTGTACAGGAAAAAACTGTTCTAAGAATTAGTCACAACCACAATACTGCATGTGTTAGTTCTCCATCAGATGATGAGCAGTTCACTGCAATCAGCCTGGAAGATTTACGCTTAGATAATTCTTCCTATTCCGTGGAAGCAGACTGATATGACTCTTGGTTAATGGTTAACGTGCTAATCTTTTTCTTTCACTTCTAAAGAAGGATTTCTTCGTCACTATCACCTTCTCTATTTTCCTTCTGCAAATTATAATATCTACAAGGGTATTGAATGCAAACAAAGAGCTGCTTTTATGTTTATTTATGTAGGAAATCTATGCAATCCAGTTTGGATTATGCACTCTTATATTGACGGACATTGCTACAGGCCCATTGAACAGCAAAGCTGGAAGTCATTTGGTTTTAACTCATCTTAATCTGTAGTGGATTTACATTTCTACATTTTAATGACGTTACTTTTAGTGTTATTCACTTGAATTGTAGAACAAGTGGGATAGAAACAAAAATATGCCATAGAACTTCAACCAGAAGGCACTATGAACTCTTCTAGAAACTGAGTAACTCAGCATTCTCCTATTTCAGCAAGTAACAAGAGCAAAACTTTTCAAAAGTGTGGTTGTTAGATCTTGTTGACCTCTTGGAGGTCAACACAATAGATTTAGTGGATTAGTAAGTCTGTGTCATGTATACATTTTAGAGTCCTACTCAGCTTTGCTGGAGAATGACATTGCTTGAATCAGGGACAGCCTTGTCTGGCCTTTTTCACAGCTGAAATTAGAGCTCTAGGTCCTAGTGGCAAAAAGGTCCCCACAGCATACCAATAAATGCTCTTTCAAACATTAGAGTTCACCAGGCATGTCAGTTTATTGTTCACCTTTATGAACACCCCTATATTTCTCTTGCAGAGCTTTAGCTGTGACCTGTGGTAGCGGCTGGTTCTCCTGTGGAACTGCAAGCTCAGAGTTCTAGTATACACTGTCACTAAAAGATTTGGATACTGATGAAGCAGAACATGTAACCATCAAATCCAGCTTTTGCAGTTAGTCAAGAGTTGTTTACAGTTTGGGAGGAGAAGAAGAATTTAGGTGAATTTTTCACCTAAAATTTTTTTTTTTTAAAAAATAGTCAACTTTTCCATTCCACTTGTTGTAAGGAAATCAATCATTTTTCTTTAATGACTTATAGCAACATATTTTTTTAAGTAATTATCATACATTATATTTCCCAGAACAGGATTTTAATAAAATATTTTGGTCATTTTTTCTTAATTGTTCCGAGCATCTTGGATATTAAATAAAAAAATCCTTTTCCAGTCTGCAGTAGCAATATCCCTTTGCCATATACTTTCTTCCTGAACACCTGATTTTAACTATAAATGTGATATTGTGGATGAAATATATTGTTTGAAGCACAGGAAACCTCTTTTCTACCTATAAAATTCAAGGGTGTTTACATTGTACTGTAACCTTTGTATCTTCTAAAGAAAATGCAGTTGCTTCTAAAATAAGAGTCACAGTAAGCTAAATATCTAAGATGTATCGTATCATAGCTGTTTAACTTACAAACATCTGCAATTACATAACGTGAGTCTCAAATGGAAGTCTGTAGAGATTAAGTACTGCTGTTCTGTGCCTCTTCTGGCAGCCCTGTGCCCTTACATCGCAGTGTAATTAAGACAGAGTGTGCCTTAGAACGACCGAATGGTTTGTGCTGGAAGGGACCACTGACACCCTCCAGTTCCACTAACTGGGACACTTTCCATCAGACTCAGGCTGCTGAGAGCCCCATCCAGCCTGGCCTTGAACACTTCCAGGAATGGAGCATCCACAGCTTCTCTGGGAAAAGCACAAGTAATAGGAAACCCTCACTTTCTGTATTTGTGGTCTAGGAAATTGTGCGTCACCACCCTTTCAAGCCCGTTTGGACTGCTCCCATTAAAATGGCTCCCTTTTTTTTTCTTTTTAGTAGGACATCTGCGAATTCCTTCTGTAAATCTAAATCTTCAGTTACAATTTCCAGATGCAGAAGACAAACAAGAGATGTTTAGATGGGTCATGCATATATACCCTATCAGTAGCCGCTTAATATTAAATAACACATTATAAAATAACATTTAATTACATTAATAACATTAAATACATTAATAACACTTAATATTAAATAACACTAAATATAATACTTAATACTAAAGCTGACTTAAGGAAGACACTTCCATTTCACAGTAACTTTTAAGGTTTCTATCACAGCAGAAACAAGCCCTTCAGTGTGTATTTTTGTCCAGATGTCCATTAGCAGAAAGAATCCTGAGCTTTTTCTTGAGAGTGTTCTCACACATTTAGAGCAAGACAATATGAGAGACATGGATTCAAGTATCTTTTGTGCTTTCCTTAGGGAAGATTTTTCAGGTAATTATTAAATTTGATAAAGGTGTAACAAACTGATCCCATTAACATTGAATTTTGCTGCTGGAAAGAGTTGTTAAATTGTAGTTCATCACCCATCTAACAGCTGGTATAAGTAGCATTCATAATTGTGCCTTCATATAGATCAAACTTACCCATTATTCCTGTCAGATAGACACCATAGAGAGATAAACCGGTTGTGGCAGCATTCCAGACTGTCCCAATGACAGCATACAAAAGGATGGAGCCAAGATTTCCAAAGAATAATCTATTTGGCATAAAATATCCAGCATCCAAAACAATGGGGGGCAGCAAATAGAAGAAAAATACAGTTGGTGTCAGGGAGAAGGAGGCAATGTGATCTGCTGCCCATACAATGCCACCAAGGAAGAGGCCGAGGACAATCAGCAGAGCACTTTCTGGAACAACCCGAGTCACTTTGTGGGACAAGTGGAAAACTGCAAGGAAAGAGGAAAACAGTGAGTCAGAAATGAAATGGAGAAATAATTTGAGCAAAAATTGTTGTTACCTGGCAGTTTTGACTTCACACAAACTTTTTACTTTTGTTGTGATTAGATCCAAAAGTGTGCATGGAATGCATGGAATACGGACACTTATAGAATAAAAAAGAAAAAAGGGTCTATCTTCAGATTTTATCTAGCATATTTTAATTTATATTAAGCCAATATTCCATGACTTTTATATCCTTCATTGGATTATCTTCTCTTAGCAAGATCTGTTTAGGGAAAGATGGTGTTCTGTGCAAAGCAGTAAGTGCGAGACTGAAAAGAAATGGGGGAAGTCCTGGAAACGTATGACATTGTGGTTTATTTCTGTATCTCAAATACACATCCAGCCCCCTGATAATTGTCTTTAAAAATGATCAGTTTACAAACAGGCTTATTGGAACATGTGAAAAGAATGCTGAGCGAAAAACTAGTTTCAAGACAACTCTTTTAAAATTTATAAAGAATATTCTGATAATGTGGCCTGCAGCAGGAGCAGAATGAAGCTTATATCACAAGAGATCTGCTTTGAGCCTTTTCCTCAAAACCTCCCTAACAAGGATTTCATGTAATTCAGAGACTTTCTGAAGGAATGGGGGCTTTAGTGGTTCCTTCAAATACGTATTTGTGGGGACTGGTTCTGCAACAGGCAACTTTCTTTTGTATAAAGTGTCATAAAATTTGTATGCTACAATAATATGTAAAATCTGTTAATAAAGACAAAGAGCATATGGTATCTATCACGGCAAAACATGTAAAGGTATGGTGTGGTAAAACTATTAAACTAGCCAATAACTAGAAGGAGGGAAAATTAGAGTGCCATGAGCGAATCTAAAGAGATAGAAAGATGGCACAACCAGACAGAAAAAATAGACCATTCAAGGCGACAGAAACACAACTAAGACTGCAAATACATGTGGCAACATATATTTATAATGTATGTGTTAGGTATCAGATAAAAGAAAAAAAAAACCAGAGAGAAGAACAGTGAGAAGACAAGTCTACAAAGGAAGAACATGAAATAGGAGGAAGAGGGAGAAGTGTTTGATAGTAAGTAAGCATGAATGGTTTAAATTACTTTCTTGGGATTTCTATGAGCTTGTCCTTTAGTTTATCTTAAGTAATGATGTGTCCCAGCTAGCCTGAACCCTGGCACTTTGTGAAACTGTCCCAATAAATGTCCCTTTACTTACCTAGTTTTATGTTGAAAATGTGAGTTTCTTTTCAGGAAGAAAAGCCTTCAAGTTTGTCCTGGTGTGAACATCAGCTATGTTACAATGCTAATGCAATTTAGCTCAAAAACTTGGACAAGACCCCATCATTATGAATTCCAGACTCTTAAACCGTAGTGGAACAATCTTTCCTATGACCATGATGAGATCTTAGACCAGGTTACTTTACTGAAAGACCATTGTTTTTCTTCCCATCCAAGGATTTGTCCTAGTCAAACATTTACTAGTTACCTTTTAGAGTGTTTTAAGGGCCCCACTCCTGAAAGGTTGTTTTTAGCCTTGTCTGCATCTACAGCAGCAATGTTGGAAGCATCATCCATCATTACAGCAGCCCCACAATACTGTGGTTCCTTAGGCTGCAGAACCTTCATGGTCTCATCAGAATAGAAACATGAAAGGAAGAGTGACCAGAGCTTCCCTAGGCCAACAATGAGCATGAATGAAGATGTTCCTGAGTGTTTGCAGACAAGACTTGAAAACGTGTTAGAACACAGCTAAAACGTGGGATGAATACAAAAGCAATCAGGCATGAAAACAAACTGCACTCAGTGAAGCTGACTAATCCATGCCAGTTTTTGGTGTCATCTGTCTCATGTAATGATGAATAACACTTCACAGAAACAAACACTCTGCTTTTTCTCAGTTAGTTTCCTCTCTTTGTTATATGATCCCTTGGGCTTGCATTAAAAAAGAAGAAAAGAGAGGAAATTAAATGAAGAAAAATAAACTAGCTACTATTCTGTGTGTACAAACTGGGGCATTTAGCTTCTCAAAAGTCTTTCCTACTAGTCATTCTTGATTCCTTGAATTTCCAGTCAGTGAATTATCAACTAATTTATCACCTCACAGAGAAGGGATTATCTCCTTATCCCTGAAAATGAATGTTGCTCAGCTAGTCTTACTAACCAAAGTCTGTTTTTCCTACTCTTATATTAGCAGATAAGCCATGACTACAAGAAGTTTAAAATTTAAAATGAACCTGTGAAGACTTTTCAGAACTAGGCATTCGAAAAAAAACCAATGTCCAGCTAAAAATTCATATTCTGTAGAATTCTCCCCTTTACAACCAAAATGAGTCTTGAATGCTGGGAAGTCAATATGATTTAGGTTATAACATTTGGTTATAACTCCTAAAAGTCACATTTTCCCAGTGAATCACCTCTGTCTTATCTGTCTGTGTTGCCTTTAACTCCAACTGACTGATTATCTGTACCAGATTTTAATACTATCAGCAATAAATTCTTCTACTCTGTTAGTTTAGGGATGCAGGCCATGGACAGGAAAGTAATTGCATGAATGGGGCTCCAGAGAAGCCTCTTTTCATTTCTGTATTTGGCCCAAGGTAAATCTGAAAACCAGACTGTATTTGTTTTAAGATGACTGCCTAGTTAACACTATAGGTAGATAGCATGCCATATGATCAACAGAAATATGTCTATAAACATAGAAATACGTAAAAGAAAAATACCACAACTGGTGAAATTCAAAAAAGTAGCTTTAGACTGCGATGCACTTGGAAGTTAGTTTGAGTTCATATTTGCACCTACACTGATTGATGTTTTTTTCCTAGCTATTCTATGTGCACAAAATATATTTCATCAAGATTGTACATTATGAGTAGTTATTACATTTGTGGAAATAGATAGAGATATGTTCACTCCAAATTCACTCCTTAATGTTTATTTTTACAATTCATTATTCTGAAGTAATGTCCCCAATACATTCTGAACGTATTACAAACTCACAAAATTATAGCACTTCCATTTCATAAAGTTTGCCTCTACTTGTCTAAAAGGGATCCAAAAACTATCCCACAAAATTAATTGTGGCCTCATGACAAAGCAGAATTGGCAGCTTTAATTACATCTAAATGTCTAGCATGACTAGGTGTTTCACCTGACTGAGGAGCAAAATACAATCCAGCAAGGTTTGTAAACTCTTAATGGACAAGGAGTTTAGTTTGATGCTGATGTGAAAGAAATTTCAAATATCAGAAAGGATAGCATGCAGTGCTGCTCAGATAAATTACTCTGTGATGGACCCAGAGATGAAATTAAGTCTACTTTCACTGCTATTAATGAGGAAAAGTATGTTAATATATTTTAATGAGGAGAGGGAAAGGGTAAAGGAAGAAAACCTGTAGCCAGTTCATGGCATAAAAGAAATAACTGTGCACAGGGCAATTTTGTGACCTATAAATTTTAACATTTAACATTTAACATTTGGAATTCACCTACCTAAGCCTAGACACAGAAATATTAAGACACGGTATTAAAGAAAAAGCTAAACATATGCCTTTCTTCCAGTACATGTTATACCTGGTTTGAAAGTGGGTTGGACTGGCTACTGGGTAAACTGTGTTTAAATTCAAGCTGAGCATCACTGAGTTAGAAGTTTTCTACAAAATTAAGAGACAGCTGCTCAGTATAAACATCCTGTGGTGGTTTTTTTTTTCCCAGACACTTCCTTTGAGATCCAGGAAAAGGGACTGTGGCATTTAACCTATTTGATGAGAAAGACAAAACAAATGAGCAGTCTATGGATTATTTGGTGGCTGGAACCACTTGCTTTTGACTCAAAGAATAGAACATACATTAAGAAGTAAGTTGGGGTAAGCCGACTTTTTTAAAATGCAGTAACTTAGATTAAATCCGTCAGTGGAATTTACAACATTCAGCAAATTATCTCCTCCTTTCTAAGGCCATCTGTGACTACTCTGGAAGATGTGATTCAACAGAATAAGCTTTTCTCAGTTACTCAACAAAATGAAGACAGAAAGATTGATTAAAAGCAAGAAAAATTAATTTAAGAATAATAAAGCAGAGATACTATACAATTCATTTTCAATTCATAATATTTGAAGACACATGAAA
The DNA here is from genome assembly GCA_036630365.1 of Acanthiza pusilla. Lineage (NCBI taxonomy): Eukaryota > Metazoa > Chordata > Aves > Passeriformes > Acanthizidae > Acanthiza > Acanthiza pusilla. Next base: position 2,810,248 of record JAXCHO010000034.1, read on the forward strand.
AAATTTCTGACATTGGGTTTTCACATATTTTTCAAATTATCTCTAACAAAACCTATTTTTAATCAATACTGATTTTTGCTTATCAAATGAAACATTTTTGCATTATTTCCAGCTGAAATAAACAATTCAAGATAGATTTACCACCTTTTGAAAATACAGCACTTCAATAATAAAAATCTGAAACTACCTCTTTAAATTACTACTAAATTTCAGGATTTATGCAGTCACTTCAATACCATTCCAGGTGAAGAAATACTTTTCAAGTAACTTTGATAGTGTCAAATCAAAGCTCTGCAAACATTGAAATTATTTTTGCAGCTAGTATCACTGTTCCAGTCAATCACAAAACCTACTGCACGTGCACAGTACACAATGTGTCATCCAGAGAAATCAATTGACTCATAATAATGATAATAATTCTCTGCTGGATTTTTTTCCATGTATCTTTGTATAAAATCCAAGGACTCATAAAATAATTTAGAAAATTAGAAGATTATCAGCCTTATCATTTCCATAGTTTCCGTGAAAGCATAGATATGAATCTGCAAACATTTCTAAGCTCCTCCTATCAGGGTTAGAGGCATGTGGGAGGTCTCCCATATGCATTTCTACTAGTGGGTCAGATATGCACTGACAGTATCATAATAGTCTATTTTCCAGTTTTGACTTCTTGTTTTCGCTTATAAAGTTGAAGTTGTCACACTTCATCAAGCCAGGGATGTTTCTAATTGGAGCTCCAAGACTTGATTCTCTGTAACTGGTGAAAACCCTTGCCATTGACCAAAGTGAGAGCAAAACACTGCAAGATCCTTTGTGATTCTTTACTTTTCAGAGATGCAAATAATAATATCTCCAAGGCAGCACACAATCATGTTTTTTTTTAATAGCACAACAAATAAACTTCTTAAGAGAAGGCATAATAAATTCCACAGAAGAATATCCTGCCCAAAGGGAACTCTTTCCTCTGAACATCTTCCAGTAGTTGTACACTGACTGGCAAGCAGGAGATTTTTTTATCTTATCTACCTGTTCATATTCTCCTTAGCATTATAAAGGAATTAAAATCAAAAACTTTTTAGTTATACCCTTTTTACAATTTTTTCAGTGGTGTCTTCTGCAGACACATACTATTACTAAAATTTATATATATATATTCATTCCAATAGCATACATGGAAAAAAATCTGCTTTATCTTGGCTGTATAATAGCTCAAAGTATACTCAAATACCAGTTCATGACCTAAATTGTATCAACTGTAGCTGGGTAGTAACATAGTCCAAAAGACTCTGTAAACTCTGGACCATTGTTGGTCTATCTGACTACGACATGGCCACACATTCTAAAATGTAATACAGAACATGAATTTTCAAGAAAGGATCATTTTGCTTCCCCCATCCCTAAAAGGCATGGATCCCTGGGCACTCTCTTGCTCCTTAGCCCCGTGCTTTAGTTGCAGCCAGGTAATGAGTCCCAGCTCAGACTAACCTGCTGCATCTGCTGTACCAAGAAAGAAGGAGCAGTGCTGTAGAAATGCACAATATGGCCTACACAAACCCCTGCAAGAGATTGCGGCATTCATTGTGTAGGAACTGTGTGTAGATGCTGGGATAGAGACAGTTGTGTATTTTCTATTCTTTTTCCCCTGTTTGTTTTTGGGTTTTTTTATCTGCACACTCCTTTAAAAGACTAATGTAGATTAGATTAGATTAGATTAGATTAGATTAGATTAGATTAGATTAGATTAGATTAGACCAGAGTAGACTAGACTGTTTGGAGATTTTTTCTCATTAAGCCGTATAAGTAGGAGCCCTGACGTCTAAAAAGCAGCTAAGCAGACACTGTTTTAAAATCACTTCTCACTCGTGGTTTACCAACAGACTCATATAATCACTGAGCTTGGTGGGCTGCCTCCAGAGTGTGCCGTGGTCCTCTCATGATACTGAGGGAAATGTGTGTCAGTTCCAGTCTGCACATCACCTAGCCCAGACTAACAGTGAATTTTTCTTACACAACGGACAGTACAAACTCCTTAGCAAACTTCCCCATTGCAATCATTTAGAAAATTGCTTAACAGTAATGACCATTAGTGTTTCCCTTTTTAATTGTGAGGGGAGGTTTTATGAGTAAAATAGTTTTCTTCAGTCACGTTGTCTTCTGATTAACAGGCTAATTTATTTATACTTCTACCATTTTAATCTCAAATTTTCCAGAAGTTTTGCTGATAAGTCTAATCTCTACTTACTCCACTTTTTACTAAGAGAAGGTTTTTGATACTATTTCCTGTTTAAAAAAGTTTTACTTGTTCATAATTCTCTTATCTTTTGTTGTTTAACGAAGTTTTACTTGTTTATAATTCTCTTATCTTTTGTCGTTCAACGAAGTTTTACTTGTTTATAATTCTCTGTTGTTATGGCTCCCTTTACTTCTCAGCAGTCATGCCCGCCTACTAGTTCTCTGATAAACTTCCTGCACAGGCTATACTTGATTTCTTTACACTCTTATGTCTTTCATTTTCTGCTCTATCCTTGTTACTTTTATTATTTTCACAGATGCACCAGTTTTGCATTCTTGTGCTCTGACCTCAGTTGTACTGAATCTCTGTGTTAAGATCTCTTTCATGACTTGACTTCTTAAGAATCCTACTTCAGCAAACACAGCATTTCTTGCCTGCACAGCCATAGGCACACCTTTCAACTAATTACAGATGCTTATGGAGCCTGCACAGGGTATCTGGGAATCCTAGAATATCTGGGAATCCTAATTAAGAGCCATAAATACTACTAAGGACTATTTGGTTGTGTATCCAGACCTTCATTATCACACCGTCATATTTAATGATCCTCATTTCAGAGGGTTATTGCTTCAGCTAAGTCTATGGGAAGGTACATCACAGTGAGAGACTTCATTCTGATTTCTAGCTTGAACTTGCTCACAGCTATTTTATATCCATATTCCTTTGTGAGAGTGATATCAATTTTCTTAAATGGCTGGTTTGCCCTAATATTGATTCCTTAATTTCCTATAATATAAGCAAAGAGAAGAACATACTCTCTTTTTGTTGCTTGTCTTTGGTTTGTTAAAGTAAACCACTGTTTTCAGTCTTCAGGTCTGTCTATTTTAATCTGAGTTCACCTTTGTGGACTCAGAGCCATCAGAAATATAGACTGCATTCTGCATGAGTCATAGCAGAAGCGGGTCCAACAGCATTAATAATTTCCTATCACAATCTATAGTTGAGCTACATCCTGGACTCATTATCACACTGGTGACTCACAGTCACCCTGTATTCACTTGGTACAGATGCACCTCTCTTCCCCTTCCCATTCTCATGTCAATTCATCTCATGGCCTCTGAGTGAAACTGCACTTGATATTACTGTATTACATCCCTTCCCCGAGTCCTCAAGATTATATGGTTTTCCAGGTACAATAGACAGATCTACACGAATACTGACAATGCCTACAGAAATGGGTCATCAGAAACCTTCAGTAGGATGGCCCATCTCTTTGTGCATTTGTGAGAAATTTTAAAAAGAGCAAAACCAAAGCCCTGCATAACACCAGTCCAAAAACCAAACTCCAGTGGCTTCTTGTGACTGACAAATAATCTTCTTAGAGTTTCATACTTTATCTCATCCTTTCCTTATCCACCCGGAAACTGTTTTACCCCATCTTATTTGCAGATGAATTTCGGTTTAAATCAAAGAAAAAATCTTCCATTGTATTCTAAGAGTGGTTTCGTTGAAACAAGGATTCAAAGCATTAGAGAACTGCATTTCTAGTCTGTCCAGGAAGTGTTAGGGCAGACTCGTCAGAGCTGAAGCTGATCATTATTACCTATATTTGCCTTCCTAATCTTTATCAACAAAGTGTGCTTGGCTTTTTTTTCCTGGTCAGGGGACTGATAGCATATTTTATAGTCCTTTAGATTCTGTTCTGTGGACCTTACAACAACAAAACAAGTGTTGTGAATTATGTTGCCATTTTGAATTGTTTATATACAACTGGCAAAAATCTCTTAAGAAAAGAGCTTTTAAGGCTTCCTTCTAATCAATATTACTTAGACAAACCTGAAATTATTTTATTAATCATACCTTATGCTTTTACCCAATCTAGAAAAAAAAAAGAGATATTTATTGAAAAAAACTTTGTCTTTTTTTGTATCTCAAGAAACTTAAAGATATAATATACACATATTGTACAACAAGAGGTAAAAGCCATTTTTGGTATTGGATCTTGGTACCGTCTTAAAATATACTACATGAGCATGACTATTAATATTCATACTTAATCTTGGACATATTTTTCCTTAACAAGGCACAAAGGTCCTTCATATTGAAGGACTGGTTCGAGTTTGGTTTAATCCAGCTCAAGAAAGTTTTCTTTATTTGTCACATATGTAATGGTCACCATTTACAAAGCGTACAGCATTGTAATGAGCTCATTAAGCAGGAGATTTTAGGTAGCTGTTCTCTGTAGGTGAACAATTAACAAAACATGTTAGCAATTAAAAATGCAACCAACATACAGGTCAAGGTTTCCAGCTGATAGGTCATAACATAACCAGATAGCCCCAAGTCAAATTCAAAGAAGTGTGTGAGTAAGCAACTATTACCTCTATAAGCACTTAGAACATAATGAAGTTTAAACACTCAGGCACAGTTTATCATAATTATGCCAAATAGTTCTTTTTTGAAGGAGCAGTCCCACTGCAGTGTAAGTGTGGTAGCATTTGGCCCTTATGGAACTGAATGGCACGGAGAGAAAAATGGGAACAGTCAAAAATAATATTTCAAAATGAGAGCAAAGTACACATTAGAAACACCTTGAAGTATAGTAGAGGATATAAAACAGGACAGTAAAAGAATCATAAAACTGTTTCACTGCCTATTCAAAGGTATTAAAATTAAGTCTGAAAGACAATCTTCTTGCTCAAGTTAATATTCCTCACAGACTGTACTCATTTAAGGGTTACTATGAATTTTCTGTGTTTAGGATGCTGTCAGTGCATGATATTTTATACTGAATGCAAATATAAAGAGGCACAGTTGAAGATGTTACATACCAAAGTTAGTCTGTACACAAAAGAATAAAAAGAGCATGTTTCTGTCATAGCCTCTTCCAACTGCATGTTAAAGAGTAAGCAATAACTGCAATCAGACAGTGGTAATTTTCTGATCACTAAGTTACTTATGACAAAAATGAATGCCTGAGGTCTAAAAATACAGCTGATTTTACCATATAAATCAGAAAAACATTTAGGGGCATGAAAACAAGGTAGAATTTACTTTCCATTAATTGTATATATTGCAACTGCCCCAGCTTTAAAATTGTAATCAAAAATTCATTGAAATTTATTGACAGATAGTGAAAGCATTTTTTTTCTTTTAAATACCAAACTATTTTCCAGTTACATGAGTTAAAGAAAGAAATGCCAAGAAATTAGTTTCACACTATGAATTTGAGAAATTTTTTTCCTTTTAACTTCCATTTTTATATGATAAATTAATTGAAACAAAGACGTCCCTGTGGGAATGTTTTGGCATTTGCTCATACAGATAAAAAACTGCTAGGAAATGGGTTACTAGTAATACATGGAAGCAGTTGTTCTGTTGTCATGGTAAATTGTATAAAGAATTACCAAAAAGCCTGAGCACAAAACAGAACCAGTTCTCCCTGGCTGAGGTCAATTGCAGATGTAGAAAAAGAAGATAAGGAACAAGTAATTGAATGAATACCAATAGTAGACTGAAACTCTGAAAATGTCCTTATACGATAGGGACTTTCTCTTCTTCCCCTCTATTGTTTCCAGCAAGGCATAGTAAGGATTGTTGCTGTTAGGAAGGGCATGGGGGACATAACCAAAGCCTAAGGGCTAGGGTGAATTCCTACGAAGTCTGCTCCAAGTCATGAGGTAGGAAAGTACTGTTTTTTCAAGCACGGGCAGACTGGCTTGCTTCCTGCCCCTTACATTCCACCCTGGCAAGATTTTAATTAATACAACTGGAATAGCATGGAATTACAGTGGAAGTATTCCTGATTACAGCAGTAAATTACATAACCATTAGGGTATTCAAATTTACTAGCAATGCCCACAAACAAAAAAACCCCAACCAAACAAACACACATATGTCAAGTAGCTCTTGCTTAAAACTGAAAACAAACTTAATTTGAGAGAATTAACAAACTCTGCCAGCCTAGTTTCCATTGAAAGTAAATACTACTGCACCCCCTGAAAAGCTTCAACGTTTTGCTAGTCTTATGCTGGAGGAGAGTCTCCAGCAGCTTTGTAAGAGAAGAGTTTCATGGTGGATTACAACTCTTTTACAAAATTTCAGAAAGTCAAGTATGTTGTTTATATGTGCTTGGAATTTGCTCATCTCAGATTTTCTAGGTGAGATTTTTAACCAACAAGTTAGAAATACTTTTGAAAGAAACACTCCCTATTGAAATACAGTGTCCAGAATGACAACAGATAAAGTCTTTTCCCAAGCTCAACACAATTCGGCCATGTGCACTCAGAGCCCAGAAATCCACTTCTATCCCAGGCTGCATCCAAAGCACCATGGGCAGCAGGGCAAGAGAGGGCATTCTGCCCCTCCACTGTGCTCTGGTGAGAGCCCACCTGCAGTGCTGTATCAGTTCTGGGGTCCTCAGCAGAGGAAAGGCATGGACCTGTTGGAACAGGTCCAGAGAAAGCCACTAAGTTGATGACAGGGCTGGAGAACCTTGAATGCTCTGAAGACAGAATGTGAGAGTTGGAGTTGTTCAGCCTGGAGAAGAGAAGGCACCAGGCAGACCTTATAGCACCTTCTTGTACCTAAAGGGGGACCACAAGAAGGCTGGAGTGGAACTTTACACATGGACATGTAGTGGAAGGATAAGGGAAAAGTGGCCTTAAGCTGAAGGAAGGTAGATATTAGGAAGAAATTCTTTACTAAAAGGGTGGTGAGGCACTAGAACAGGTTGCCAAGAGAGGTTGCAGATTCCCCATCCCTAGGGGCTGTGGATAACCCAGTCTAGTGGAAGACATGTTTGCCCATGGCAGGAGGGTTGGGATTAGATGGTCTTTAAGGTCCCTTACAACCCAAACCATTCTATGATTCTGTGATTCTCTAATTTTTATAGGGCTGTGGAAGCATCTCAGTGAATGGTTCCAGAGCTTTGTCAGAAAATGGAGAAGCAAGCAAAAAGTTTTTTCTTTAAGAATGCTCTTGACATCACTTGTCACTTACTTGTTTTTCCATATAGAATTCCCATTGTGGAGTTTTACATCATGGCAGAATAGCTCATTTAACATTAGCAGTGCTAGTCAGAAAGAACATGGTAAGGAACTGAGCAAGGTGATATGTGTGAAAGAAAGAGGCAACGATTCTCATGTGACAATAGTTACACAATACTCTCATCTATTAAGAAAACACCATTTTTACCAACCAAGCTTGTGAGTTTCTGGGTCAGGCAACAGAAAACAGAAGACAGGACATGCTTTGTAACTGAATGCACTCATTCCTGCCCATAAGAAAGTAAATTTGCTCAGAAATCCAGGTACATAATTTATTTTCCCTCAGGCTTAAGAAGAGCAAGGTGTACTTTGGTTTATATCACTCTAAATTTTTCCTCTAAATGGCTCTGAGATACTGCTATCATTCAATGTGCCTTAGAATGGCTTTTGATTTTTGTCCCTACAGCTTCTCCGATTAAGTAACACGTTAACTTTCATACCTTCATACCTTCATTATCTCGTTTGAGAAGTGAAGTACACAATGGTAGCAGCAGGAAGAACTGTAGTTTAATTAGTGTCCTTATACTGCAGGATGTAGTACATGGAAAATAGCTTTCATGTATTGAAATGCAGTAGGAAGGCGGTAAGACAGCTGGTTTTTTCAGTCATGCATTTGTTTTGTAGTGCATACATTGACGAAATGAGAAAGGATAGTGTGCAAAAGGAAGTTCACAAGGAGATTAGTTTAAAATTATTTTCCACAGTAGAGAAATAAAAAGGAAGGGAACAAAACAACTGGCTAAAGCTGTATTTGAAGCCCAGCTCACAACTCAAACCTTTTGGTTACTTAAGATGACGGTTTATTTCTGAAAAAAAAGAAAGGTAGAAACCAGACACAAATCCCTTTCTAAGCAAAAGACATCTCAGAATATCACATGCATGGATTAAGAATGATTTTATTGTATGATATACAGTATGAAGTCATAGCAACATAGGATTCTTTTCTTTGTACAAGAATACGTCCTTTATATAGTTGGACCCCTTCCAGCATGGGAAAAAGATTTTGCATATATTCCTAAAAATATCTGTGCAGAAATTAAACTTTGGGAGCAGTAAGAATTCACTATGAATCAAATATTACTAAACTATCCACAGTAGTGCTTCTTTTTGACTTCTACTACCACATATATAAGAATTAAATTCCAGCAGAATCATAAAGTAGCTTGGGTTTGAAGGGGCTTTTCAAGGCTGTCTAGTCAAATCCCCCTGCAATAAGCAGGGACATTTTCAACTAGACCAGGTTGCTCAAAGAACCATCCAACCTGGCTTTGAATATTTCCAGAGACTGGGCATCTACCACCTCTCTAGGCAACCTGTTTCAGTGTTTCACCACCCTCAACACAAAAAATTTCTTCCTTCTCTGTAGCCTGAATCTTTTAGTTTACAAACATTAGTCCTTGCCCTATCCCAGCAGGCCATGCTAAAAAGTCTGTCCCCACCTCTGTTATAGGCACCCTTTAAGTACTGATAGGCAACAAGGTCTCCCCAGAGCCTTCTCTTCTCCAATTGAGCAACCCAAATGCTCTCAGTGTGTCTTAATAAGAGACGTGCCCCAAACTTCTGGTCATCTGGGTGGCCTCCTCTGGTCCTGCTCCAACAGGTCCCTGTCCTTCCTGTGCTGAGGACCCCAGAGCTGGACACAGTACTCCTGGTGGGCTCTCACCAGGGCAGAGCAGGGAGGGAGAATCACCCACCTTTAAACTGCTGGCCATGCTGCTTTTGGTACAGCCCAGGATGGGATTGACTTTCTGGATTGTGAGTCCACATGGACGAGTTATGTCGTCCAGTAAAGGAAATTATATGATTAGTCACAGATAAATGGTAAGACCTAGCTGAAGTGACACTGCTTCCTAACAGCTATAAAACAAAAAATGCTAGTGGGTTAGTCTTGCTTTTGTTCTGAACTAGAAAGTGTTATGAAGATCCAAACTTCATGATTTTCTTACAATATTGGTTTTTTCAATAATCTCTCAAAACTGTGCACCTGAATATATGGTTAGACCTAATTTGAAGGCAAAAATGAACAAATGTCAAGACAGAAGTTTCAACTGAATTTTCTTTAAATTTATGGATTTTCCACTTTCTGCCATGTTCACTACCATGTAAGTAAGCATATGATATACAGGATATTTTTTACAATTTTCTTTTCTGTTATGAGTTTTTAGTTTTTCAGCAGCTGCATCCATGTGATCATTCATCTATAGTTCTATAATATCATAAATTAACAAGCAGTTCCCAAAGTATGGGGCTCTTTCCCAAGCTGTTTTAAACCCCAGGTACAGATATTGTGTCTCATGGCTTAAGAGTGATACTCCCCAATTTAGTGCTCCCACCAAGACTCTCCAAACCATGCTGCCACTTGTTCACCCTCTTGCTCCCCCGTTCTCCTTCTGTCCATGACAAGCTGGAGAGAAGTGCTGGAGGCATGAAAGGGAAAGAACACAATTGAGATAAGAACGATTTACTGGAAACAGTAATAAAATAAGACAAGGAACAATACTAATGACAGAGTCTACAAGAAAAAAGGTGACTGATTCACACCTTACTGCTCACCCCTCAAAGAAAACCCCTGGCAACACCTGACTGCTCCCTCTGCCTCACAACCCGGCCCAGAGTGGGAATCGTCCCACCCTCCCCAGAAAATTATGTGAGTGGTATAGAGCAGCCTCTTATCCATGCCCCTCCTGGCTACTGTGAAAATTAACCCTGTCCTGGCTGGATCCAGGACTCTGTTTTAGGCACGACACCAGCAACCCAACCAGTGGCTGTAGAACTACTTCACCTCCCTATAATCAGAAAATGTTTATCACATGAGGGCACACAGACAAGATTATACTGATTTTCGACACATTGGGATAGTCCAAAATACAACAGAAAACACGTGCCACACCAGACAGAAAGAGGGAAATATAAGACCATTCCCCTTTACATTTGCGTAGGTCTTTTCCTGACACAAGAGCTTTAGTACCCACACACGAGCTGAACTTCCACTTGCAGTGGCAGGTTTATCTTGGACTACTTTTAATCTTTACTCCTAAATCACAATAAACAGAAGGAAACTTCATACTTCCTCCTGCTGTTTTTACATCCTCATACTTTCAAACACCAAGCAGCATTATTCAAGTGAACATGCCTTGGAAATTATGGTTTTTTGTAAGGTCAACTGTGTTGTATTCCTTAAGAAAGGCTGAAGAATTAAGATGCTTTATTGAGTGCTCAAAAGTAATAATTTTGGCTCAAAAGAGCTTTATCTTTTCCCTTAATTACCATTTTCTTCAGTACAAGTATTCAAGACATGAAAACAAGATGTACTTCTGTTTACTGAAAGGCTGGGGAACATAAGGTTCAAATAAGATTAATGTATTATGTAGTAAGGAATTACTGCTGCCCTTAAGCCCGTGGTAAATGTGACAGCCCTTTCTTTTTAAGCTCATGTAAAGTGTAATAGCCTCATCCTCAGATCAGAGAATGTCTGTGAAGTGATTGAATTAATGTGAGCAGGGGCAGGGGAAGGAGAAATACACAAATTTTACTTCAATGCCATATTCATCATACTGAAAAAAAAATAGTGAAGTTTCTGAACTTGAACTTCTTTATTTCTAATAAAAATTTTGGAGGAGTGTTGACTTTTTCCCTACATTTTGTCAAGGAGAAAGTACAAAACCAGCCTTCTCTTTCCAGACACTTCTACTGCATAAGCAATGTAAGTTTTCACTAGGACAAGTTTCAGGCACTGTTATAGATACTACACAACCCCTTAAATATCTGGCCTGTTGTGAACTACCGCCTTCTTTGTTTTACAACCTATCTTTCATACTTGCCTTGAATCATAAGCCTTTGCTCCATGCAGCAATTGGCAGATACACCTTCAAATAGCTCAGAAGATTTATAGAATCACTGGGAGCAGATAGAAGCATGGTTCTCTCGTTCGAAGGAATACTTAGCATAACACAGAGGTGAACAACTTGATGCTGCCTATTCATCTTGTCTAAGAAATGCTGCCTTAGTGGGGTAACTAACTAAGCTGTGCCATGTGTGTTCTTTTCACATGTCTAAAAGGTAACATCATCTAACATACACTGAACTCCACAGGACAGCATGTAGAGCCACTGGATGAGTCCTCCTGAGGACAGATTGCCCAAGAGAAAAAGCAATCCTCTCGAATCTCTATAGAGCAAAGTCTCAAAAATCTTACATTGCTACTCATGGTAAGAGATTATGATTAATGGACATCTTGATAGAATCTGTCAGGCAGTAGTTTATGACAAAATCCTTTCAATGAATAGAAGATATTTTATCAGAAAACATTTAATGAGAGTCAAATGCTTGCCTTCTTTGGGCAAAGCAACAGAAATTAAGACATTAATGGTTACATTTATTTATTTGTTAGACTTCGAATGTAAATATGGAGATTCTTTCTGCTCTTTTTCTTGTTCTTTCACAATCTTATTCCAATGTTTTTATGCTTACGAAACAGCACCCTGTAACTTCCATCCTGCCATTCTTCTCATACCTTTTTATCCTACTATTTTTATTATTTGTCAGGGCACTGATCAATACAAAAGTGTTAATTTTTTTAGATGTAGACTATCTTATTCAGCTTGTTACACCAGAAAGATTGTGCATGCAACTTAAATTAGTTGTTTACCTATAAAATTATCTGTGATCACTTTTCTATGTGGCTTCTATGGTAGCAAGTGAAACAATGGAGAAACACGAGAATAAACAGAGCATTTAAACAATAGTTCTGTTTAGAAAAAAATACACTATCCTCCACTAAGGGTCATCTACGGCAACTAATCTGACCAAGTAACTGAGTTCAAAATATCTTTATCTGCAATTCAATACTGTTTCTTGACAAAATACCAGTTCAATAGTCAAAATGTCCTCCTGTCCAGAGTCAAGAGTTTTCCCAGTCTTTTGTAAAGTGAAATGAAGTTAGCCAAATGAGTATCATTTAGGGAAGAAATAGAAGACCATTATGGCCACAACTTAAGGGCTCTTTTTTCAGGAGGACAAAGGCAGTTTTCCTGAGAAAAATCACACTGAAAATGGAGAAACTAAGATGAGATTGCAAAGGGCCGGTGTTGCAAGTGGAAGTCTCAGAAGTAATAGCTGCATAGTACACGGGAGAACCACAGAGGTGTGCTTTTCTGGCATACAGCTGTGTGCAGGACAGAGATTTGTAGGAAATAAGGTACACTACAAAAACCACCTCGATTTACACAGGTTCCTGCTGACTCATTTAGCAGCTGCTTTCTTTAATTCATGATGGCATGACAATCATGGCCGCTATACGGCCACCATATATTCTTCTCTCCTCTGTAGTGTGCAGCTTTGTACCAGCTAATACCAATTGCATTCAGAAATGTTGCCTTCTTTGATCAGGTAAAATGTCGATAAAGGTCCAGCCACTTTTGACCACTGCCAATCCAAGGATCTGCAGATCTAACCGGTAGAGCAACTAATTCTGGAAACAGACACATGAAGGACAAGAAATTTCTGAGGAGTAGTCAGCATGGTTCTCTACATGAAAGTGCTTGACTAACCCTGATCACCTGATAATATTCTACAGTGAACCCATGCACCTGGAAGATGAGGAGAGCAGTGTCTGACGAGTTTCTAATGAGCCATCGATAAGGCCTTTGACTTATTTGACTGAGGGAAAACTGCCTCCCAGAACAGCCTCAGGCTGTTGCTGTAGGGGCTGGATGGGCAGACAATGGGATGGATGGAAAACTGTGTGAATAAACAGACCCTGAGGGTGGTGATCAGTGCTGCAAAGTATAGACGAAGGCTGGGAACAAAAGGTGTGCTCCAGGGGTCTGTATGAGCCCAGTCCCGTTTAACATCTTCATTAATGATGGGGCAGAGAGTACCCTCTCAATCTGGCTGATAACACAAATTTGGGAGGAGTGGCTGATAGGCCAGAGAGTCAGGCTGCTATCCAGAGGGACCTTGACAGGCTGCAGAAGTGAGCTGACATGAACCTTGTAAAGTTTGGCAGAGAAGTGCAAAGTCCTGCATCTGATGAGGAACAGCCAGCCCCCCACACCAATACATGCAGGGGGCCACCGAGATGGAGAGCAGCTTGGCAGGGGTGTGAGGATGGCCAAACACTGGCACAGGCTGCCTAGAAGGGTTGTGGAGTCTCCATCCTTGAGGATAATCAAAAGCTGTCTGTACATGATCCTGGGCAGAGAGCTGTAGGTCACCCTGAGAGAGCCGGAGCACGGGACCAGATGTTGCGCCTTCCAACCTCAACCAGTCTGTGATTCTGTTATTTTATGATTCTGTGAACTCTATAGGAGACCCTGTACCCAACAGTTTTCCCCAGTTCACTACTGTCCCAAATTCATTCCCAGAACTAAATAGGATGGAATAGCTTAGGGCCAGAACAATTTCAGTGGAAAATCTGGTTACTTAATTCAAACTAGGTCTTAGACCACATTAAACTCTAGAGTATGCATCAGAACAAAAAAGAAAGCATTCAAAGACTGCTTCGGTCATTCTGGGATTAATATTTTAACTACTTAAACCACTAAATAACATTTATTAACTTAATTTCCCAAGCTTATATCTAAGCTGCCAAGGTCTGAAAATCTACATCTAGATATTCACGAGTTTTGATATTTCACTGGAGTAGGAGGATTGTGATATCTCCATGTTACACTTATATTTAATTTTATGTATAATCACATAACTCTACCTCCAGTACAACTGTTAGTATATCAATATTAACATAACATAACATTAACATAAAACCATCTTATACCAACTAGTATCACCTAGTCCCTGGAATATTATTACATCACCAAACCAATGTAACAAGATTAATTTTAAGAAAGGACCTAGGAAGTCTCTCCATCACTTTACAATCTGTTTGCACCTGGGAGATTTTCATTGTCAAATCTTACTGTCTCAAGGCCTTTACTGTTTTTTTTAATGTTTAATATTTTCCTCAAAGCTCAACTTATGGATGTGGCTGAATCCATAAAGCTTCTAGTTTAAACCTTTTTTTCTGTTTTTAAAAAACTATAATTGAAGCAGAAAGAATAATAACCATGTGTTTTTGAAAATCTGTCTACAATCTACACTGAGATTTTCTTCCCTGGTGTGTGACTACTGCTATTTTGACATTTAACTTTGACAAAAAGCCAAGGCATTTTTTTTCCTTTCAATAGATAAAAGCAGAACTTCTCTCCTAGGTACATTTTAGTGAATCCAGAATTTCTGCTTCTATTTTCAGTTTAATGGAAGGGGAAAACTCTCCAGACCCAACTACTTAAAACCCCTGTCATTGTGCAGGCCTTTCAGAATAACTTCCAGTTTTCTTCTTCCATGAATGAACATTAAATATTCGTGCCTTAATTAAAAGTGTTTCCACTTGATGTCTTGCATTCCATCTTGGTCAGCTCTTCCTTGTCAGCCTGTAGTTTCAGTATTTATGACTTTACAGTGCTTTACATAGCAGCCAATCGGGTATCAAGTCACTCCTTCCACAGGGGTAAGTACTCTGCAAATTGCTTTACAAAAGAAAACAAAACATTGCAACACAGCCAACTCACTATGCTCTGTGGTTTACCAAGACTGTTTTAATGTCTCTAGTTTTAAATGGTTGCCACTTTTCAACAAACTGAATAACAATTAACGCCTCTAGCTCTCTAGGGCATTAGTTTAACTGCACTGCTGCAGAGAAAAGAGACAGAGACGTTTTCCTGGGGAAAAAAAAAAAAAAACAAAAACCAGCCAACTCAGATAAGAAATATTCTTCTATGACTTTGGACTCAACATTTCATCTTGAAATAGAGCAAGCCATAAGATGCAGAAGAACTTAGTAGTCCATTAGCCTTTTAATTCAGAGCAATTAAAACTGGTAAACAGGAGGTAAAGAAGTCTTTTAGTTGTGGTAAAACTACTGATTTTTGATAGGCTTCTGGTTGTATGTATCAAACAAAGTAATAACTCAGTATTTCCAGTATCAGCTTCCCTAACACACAAAGGTCCACAAAAACAAAGGAGGACCTCCAAAGCCTTTCACTTGAACCTCTGTACACCTGAAAGGGTTTGCTGCTTGCCCTTATTTCTTGCAGGGCTGTGGTCTGCTGCATTACCATGAGAGATTTACAGGCACTTCGGGGGTTTGCAGATCGGTCTTGGTATTAAGTGGCTTTAGCAATGAAGACAGTAAAACAATGGTTTCAACAATCCTAAAACTACAGTATTTAAAAGGATTCCATTGTTCTGCAGAGAACGCCGAGCACTTTGCACACAGGTGCCTGAAAGTAATTGATGGCAGAGATCCTTTCTTAGGTATGCATGCCTGAACTGTATTCAATTCAGGGCCATTCTCAAAATGCCATTGTTTTCTTATGTAATTCACACAAGTTGCCATTGTATATTTGCTATTCGTCAGGGGATGTAATCTGAATCTTGTCAAATTATACTATCCTGATATCTTCTTCCCTGCTCTAAATAATTAAGTCTTGAGACTTGCAAGACTTGGAGGGGGAGGGGGAAGAGGAGACACAGGGAGTGTTACAGGGAGACAGGAAGTACGGGAAAAGGATGAGTAAGGTACAAGAGTAAAATGGAAATGAAATGTGGGAATAGCCAATCACTTATAGATGATAAATTTAATAAAAACATAACTCACACAGTTGTTCTACCATTGGAAATGCAATGCTATTTTTCTATGTTGGAAATGTTCTTTTCAGCTGCCTAAAACGTATAAAATGTTAGATACAAAAGGTAATTATTTTGAAGACAGAGATTTTACAGTACTTAACATTTCTAGCTCACAGGTACTCTAAACAGCACTTGGCAAAAGGAAATAGAGCATCTTACAAAAATGAAGACACCTCAGACGTATAAGATAGTTGCCAGCACAATTTTATAGTGTTTCTATGCATATCCGGGGAAGAAATGCCTATGCCTCTGTTCTAAGTGTGCTAACCTATTTCAGCTTCTACTGACTTCAGAATAAAGGTTAAAGATGCATTTTTCCCTTCTTATCTTTGTCAGGATATGGGGGAAGATAGCCAAGTCCAGGCTTCCTAAGTCACAATGTAAAGACTTTTTCCATATTATCACTTGCTAATGAAAGCAGTTTTTAACAACCACTACAATCAGGACAAGGCTGGTAGTTTAAACTTTGCAGGATCTGGTGATGTCTCACCTTTGAATCTCTGACTCCATTTTCAGTTAAATACACCCAGTAAAGTTCTGCTAAGCATCCTTCAACATTTCTTACTGACGATGTCATTTACTGAAGAATGGCCAACAGAAGAGCTAGTCACACATTTTTTATTAAAACAATACCCTAAATCACTTTCTCTATATAAGTGACACTTATAAGTAGCTAGAGTGCCAGGAGGAGAAACTTTGGTGTCAAATGGGCTTTTGTTTTGACAGTTTGCTTTGGAGGGAGGGTTATTGATTTCTTCAAAGAAAATATTGCCCCAGGAGCCTAAATTAGATGGGTGGTTAGACCTGCATTTCACAGTTCCTTCCCTAGCCCATCCCTAACATGCTTAAAATTCTCCACGGCAATTGTGTGAACAAAATACTCTAAAGAGCTCCTTTCTCAGGGCAGTTTGAGACAATGTGAAGGAGTCCAGGCATGCAGAAACGAGACCGTTTGTGGAGACTCATATCTCTAAGCCAAGACATGCATTGTGCTCTGCAGCTCCTGTCTTCCCGGTGTTTCAAGAGCCGATGGATCCAGCAAGTCTCTCTGACACAGTATCTTCACCAGCCCTCTCCTAAGTGTTTGTTCTCTGTTATTGAATCACTTCTTCCTCCTCCTCCAAAGCATTGTGGCATTCCTGAAGACAGATTTACCAGCTGCCCTGGATTCAAATTTCACTCCCATTTTTTAATTTCTAATAAAAAAGGCTTTAGAATTTGTGTGCAGCTACACAGAAATTTAAAAAAAGAAAAAAGTTTTTGTGACATTCTTAGACATGGCATAACCTATACCAACAAAAACAGTTGTCAAGAGGTTTGACTGATAATAAAAAGGCTGTATACCCTTTCTCATTCCTGTTCATAGTCACTCACTCTCCCACCATTTCTTCCAGTTGCTTTCCTGCACACACTGAGCAAATCCAGGGGGCCAGCCAAACAGAATGACTGCTTTATAGGGTTTTCTTTTACTTTGGGTCAATTACCTATCCTTCTGTAAAAATGCTGAAAAAAGTTACAGTATACAAGAGGATTTAAACCACGAGAAGGAATTTCACAATTTCCTCAACATAACCTCCAATGAAGATACAAATACAAACTCTGTTTCCTAGGATTTTGAACAAGTATAGAAGCATGTCCTGGATATCCCCCAAGTAGAAAGTATACTTTTATCTTTTTTTTTTTTTTTTTTTTTTGCAATTGACATGCCATGAGAAATACCCTCAAAAATTGTATACAATGTTCAGTGTTTAAAAAAATTCTTCTCTTACCCATTTTTAGCTTCTGAGCTCATTCTTCTACTTGTTTCCAAAGTTGTCTGATTTTCCACCTACTTCTGCCTCCTTCTGTAGCAGACTTTCCTGCCAAAATATTGTTTGTATCTTCTATGTGTCTATTTATTCAAAGGTTATTTTCAAGATGTGATCCCTGACAGACATATAAAGAAGAAGGAGAGCACATGGCAAAATGAACTTAGAAAGCATGTGCAAGTCTGGTCAGTGTGCAAGTGTCTTTCATCTTAAACCAGAGCTACACTGCACAAGCATGTTGGTTAAAAATGGTACATCCTTTACCTACAGGGCAACAGTAGGAAATGCCCTGTCTGTACTGTCTGTAGCTATTAATGCATGTATGTCTGCATTTGGAGGTTATTCCTTTTCAGTGGCATTGCTTATTTCATCTGGAGAGCTGAGACACCAGGAAGTGGACACCTGAAGTCCACTAGGAGGGTTCTCAGCTGTACCTCATGTACCTTCTTTGTGTAGATAAGATGCTTTTCTGACTTAGATTTACACATGTAAGTAGTTTATTGGCCCTATCCCATAAGGATACTCCTCTGTAGTGATAAGAGATCCTATCAAAAGAAGAAATAAAGATCATTAGCCAAAGTGGAACGTTGTGAACCTTAAGAATATTCCTCTTGAAGTGGAAGAATGAAGAGCTGGAATACTTCAAATGAAGAGGGTCAAATCAATTCAATTATAATGTCTAAAACAGTACACCAAGATGCATCAGAACTTTCATAAAAGGCACAATTTTTTCTTTTATTTTCTATAATGCATGAAAGCCAACTGTATGAAGACTCTTCTTCCGCAGTTTCATTTGTGGCAATATTTAGACTTGAAAAACTAGACTAAACTAAAATTAAAAGAGCAGTTTCCTTCTCCAAAAGCCCAAAACACTAGGCACTTCTTCATGTACTTGGGATACTTATAAGACACTTATGAGATTTAACATACAATAGTACACAACATAAACATCATGCCCCAGAAAATTTGCAAAAAGTGTCCTAATACAGAAATGCTTCCTCTAGTCATATAACATCATGAACTGAAACTTTTTCAGTTTCAACAAAAAAACCGAACTTCCATACAAATGAAATGAAACAAATCTAAAAAACCTCCAAAATAACAAAAACTCAAATAAACACCAAACCACCAAGGTTATTCTAATTCAAGAGAAAGAAAAGTATTCTCACACACATTTATTCCCAGCTGCCAACTGCAATTCCTAGTTCACTCTCTGCTGACCCAATTGTCTATCATCCATCAGTAAAATAACTCTCCCAGTCCCTGTAGCCATGGAGAAGTGAGCTTGCATATGTAAGAACAGCTCCTCCCCTGTTGAAAAACGCACAGCAAAAACAGCATTTTGACTCCACATTTGCCCTCCTTCAGGTAGTAAAGAAACCCAAGGACAGATGTTCTATATTTTGTGTCTCAGTTCTGTCTGCTGTTTGAATACGTAAACCTTGTCTGATCCAGCATAGGATTTCTGCAATTCAAAATCTTCTGATAGATTTCTGACCTACTTTCCAGAACCCTTGACACACCAAGGCAGACAGAAGGCTGAAAAGATTTTTTTTTTCAGTTCCCTTTCTCACAGATTTACATTAACATCTTCATGATTTCTTCATTAAGAAGCTGTTGAACAGTGAGTGTACATCCTTGCTTTTCTGTGTGTTATTTGTGACTAGTGGGGAAAGCAGAGGCATTCATAGGCTCTCAGGGGAGCACAGCAGCTGTCCATTGCTACTTCAGAAAGCATGTCCAGAGTAGCATAGGATCATAAACACATACGTAAAGAGAGAAAAGAACAAAGCTTGAGAGCTTTGGGGAAGAAAAGTGATGGAGCTGATGACAGGTACGATCTACTAGTAAGGGACATGCTCTGTGCAGCTGTGAAAGAAGTACAAAGAATTCAAAAACAGAATCAGCATCACACAGCTTCTGACAATGAGTGCTTTATCAAGAATTTATATCAAGGACTTCACGGTAAAATGGCTCATCTTAATCTCAACTAATCTCAATCCAAGCCATTGCAATTTCAATACAGTACAATCTAACTGTCCTGTTAGCTTCACTGGGTTTTGGACACAAACTGATATCATCGTGCCGCACTAATATTACACTGTACAACGGTGCCACATGTACAGAACAGCAAAGCCTATGTACAAGGCCTTAATAACTATACTTACTTAGAGGAGTATCTCAAAAAGAAGGGTCAAATGAGCAGTTTGTTTATTACTTTATTCAGCACTATTTTATAGGTACTCAGTGTTGTCAGTTTTTTCTTATATGTGGTTTCCCCAGCTTTCTAATTGCTATAACTCACCAATAAAAGTCAATTAAAACATAATTGCCTTTTATGTAATCTACTGTAATCTAATGCTGGTGGATGCAGCAATCATCAAAGACAAACTTTGCATGGTGTAGTCCAATAGGTTCAGATAAAGGTATTTTGCTATGTATCTATGGTTAATCAAGTGAAACCCAAGATTAAAATATTACTGGGAAATTATGTACAATATCATCCCTACTTATAACATATGACTCATTTTTAAAATGCTTTATTTGGGTTTGGAGACAGTATTTTCCATCCAAGTCTGACTATGCTTATCTCATGTACTAGACAGAATATACCTAAATGTACCTTTTTACATCTTTCATTCTCTGTGGGTGAAAAATCCATGGAATGTGATTCCAGTCTACCAAATTAGTATTAACAGTACCAGTTCAGAAGAGCAGTAGGATTTTCAGATGACCTTCTGAGATGAGACTGATCATAGAAAAGATTTATTGAAAATGGAAATGACATTTACAGTGTCAGCCAAACTGTAGCTCTGTTTTTAGATCCAAAAGCAAAAGGTCTGAAAGTAATAGCATCAATCAAGTAAAATACATTCCAATTAAATAGTGACTTTTCTAGTTCAGCAAACTTCATTATTGATGTAAGATTGCTTTTGGAAAAGCCACAAAGTTCAGAACACAAGAGTTGGAGCATTCATATTAATTCATTTAAACTACACTGAAGTTAGGCTGCGTCCTTGCTTTTCACTTGTTCCAATTACTTGAAGAAAATTCTGTGTGCTCTAAAGCTTGGTTTTTTTCAGCTACATCAGATAGTCTGATAATACATTACCTTTTTCTATAAACTATGCTCTTTCACTAATGCAGCAATGCAGAGAATGCTAAGTTCATATGTGTAGTTTGCAGCGTTTATTTTTGATGTTACCAGCTGATATAGCTAGCAATCATAATCAGGAGAAAAGCACATCATAAAGCGGAATAGGTATTGTGTAAGCAGTAAGGCCCGATTTCTGTTTCACTTTTGCAAAAAAGTTTTTCCTGGGAGCAACAGGAATGCGAGGTCTCAAGGAATCGCAAGGGTTTACAAGGAGTCAGATGCAGAAGCCACAGTCGTGGGCGGTGAAAATGAACCAGGTAACCCCTCGAGGCTGGTGAAAATCACCCTGCTAAGCACCGTGTAGGGCAGTATTATGAAATCAGGACAGAGTACAGTAAACCCCCTGAAAACGGGTCAGCGGACCTATGATAAGCTTTCTTCTTTTACGTTGGGTGGGAGAAGGGCAAGGGGGAAGGGAAAGGGAGAGGACATGTATTAATATGTAACTCCGGACTCACCGATTTTGGCCAAGCTGGCCACAAGTATCCAGAGTGCAATGATATACGGCTCCTTGACGTGATCCCATTTGAAAGAGACGATGGCAAAGCTTTGGTTGCTATTTTTATGGCTTTCCGAGCTTCTCTGCCCCAGCGCCGCTGGGAGAGCCATCAGCCCCAGGAGGAGCGCCACTCCAGATACCTGCCTCATCTTCAAGCCACACAAGAAAATCCGGCTTCCCCTTCCCGGAGAGATCCCGCCTCTTCGGAGGTCCTTGGGGGCGAGGTCCTTGTCCCTTCGCGGGGACGCGCCCGACGGCTGAGGACGGCGGGACAGCGGCGCGCGCGGCCGGCGGCGGGAGAGTCCCGTCCCGTCCCGTCCCGTCCCGTCCCGTCCCGTCCCGTCCCGTCCCGCAGCAGCTGCCCCCGCTGTCGCCTGGCGCGGGGTGGCAAAGGGCGGGTCAGGGGCTCCGTGCACAAGCAGATGCTTCGAGCCAGGGTCCCGCTGCTCGCCCGCACCTGCCTTTATCAGGCTGTTCCCGATCGGGCGGAGGCGGAGCCTGCCGCCGCTCCCGCAGAGGCTGCCGTGCGGGGACGGCGATGCCCTGAGTGACAGAGCGCCCGGGGTCGACGGGCGGCTCCGCTCCGCTCGGCTCCGCTCGGCCGCGGGGCTGTCCGTGAGCTCTGCGCTGTGTCCGCAGGCGGCCGTGGGCAGCGGCCCGGAGCTGCTGGTGCTCGGTGCCGGGGCTGCGGCTCTCCCGCGGGCATGTCCTGGGGGAGCCCGGGGTCCGCGCCCGCACCGGAGCCGGGTGCGCAGGACATCCACAGGTCTCCTTTCGGGCGCTTCGGATGCTTTCGTATCAGCCTCCCGCACTCAGCCCCACTCTCCGGGCAGATTGTCACAGAATAATCGCGCTTTTCCTCTTCTCAGCCTCGAGTCCCCTTGTGAGCGCGATCTAGCTCACCGAGGGCACAGCAGCAGGTCGCTCACACCAGCTTTTCCTTCTGTCCACCAGAGAGCACCTCTTCCCACAGTACTCAGGGAAAGAACAACAGAAGGCAAGATTTGGCTTTCCACTTACGCCTGCTTGCAGTTGCTTTTTAAGATGTGCCATATCAAAAATACTGTCTGGCTTTTCTTTTTTTTTCTTTTCCTTTTCTTCTTTTTTTTTTTTTTTTTTTTTTTAATGGGTACACCGTGAGACCTTTTAGGGGGTTCTACTCTCCCCCTAGAGCCTGTTTTCTTGCTGATAACATTTGCTTGCTATCACGGATGATCCCTGTTATGTACTGCAGGCAGGTGGACCCATGATGATCATCACCGTGCAGTCCAAGAGCAGCAAAACGTCCTGTTCCCGACAGACAGAGCTGAGGGCACTCTTCCACACACAACGGCAGCAGCAGCAGCTCCTCTCCTCTCCTCTCCTCTCCTCTCCTCTCCTCTCCTCTCCTCTCCTCTCCTCTCCTCTCCTCTCCTCTCCTCTCCTCTCCTCTCCTCTCCTCTCCTCTCCTCTCCTCTCCTCTCCTCTCCTCTCCTCTCCTCTCCTCTCCTCTCCTCTCCTCTCCTCTCCTCTCTGCACCAAAACAATCTGCATGCAGTCTACTCCTTCTGTGACTTTCTGTGGAAAAACACTACTTTTTTGTCCTCCTAACATGTCAGCTGGTTTTATCAGGAGGTCAAAAATGGACAGGATAAAACTCCTGGAAGACAAAGAAATTATTTTGGTTATTTCAATCACTTGGAAGAAAGGCTAAGTACTTTTTCATCATCATCTGTCCTGCTCAGACACTATAAATCAATTAGCTAGTTAATTAAATCGATACATTTCCATGGAATGTTATTATTACCTCAAAGCAAGTGCAGGCCCTGAATTGGACCAACGGTCCTCAAACACTGAAACATCATGGGGGTCTTATTTCCACTTCTTCCTCATTACTTAAGAGAAAGGAAATTATGTGGGAATTTTTTTAAGTAGGAGTGAATCTGAAGACAGAATTGACAACTCTTCCGCATGACAGAAAGCAAAATATCTCCTTTACATTCAGTAAATGTTGTAGACAAAGACCTGAAGAATACTTCAATGTCTAACAACAAATTCTATCTACATAATTTTTATCTTTTTCAGAGCATGACTTGGGTGCCCAAATGTCATTTAGAATTTGCTCCTAAGTTCTGTAAATGTTCTACAAATGACTGTAGCCAATGCCTGAGTAACATTTTCCAGCATTGCCAGTAGAGAGAGAAAATTTCATCTGGAAGTAAGTAGCTGCTGGTCATCTGTGTAACCTGTTGCTGAGCTCTGTGGAGAGTAGTAGTTCCTAGTTATTAACATGAATTCTGTTTGCTAATATTAGGAGAACATCTGAACTTCAGTAGAGACAGGCTGTCAGCACTGTTTTTACTGTCACAACTTGTTCAAACTATGATCATATCACAATTAAACATTTCAGCTGCAGCTGATAAAAGGGTGCCACAACTGCCAGTGTTCCATGTATATTCATGATTCTTTCCAAATGTAGTTCCACAAAATGCTAACTGGCTTGGAAAAATCTTTCTATTGAAAGTGCTGAAGCTAGCCATGTTGTTCAGATGGTTATTAAATGTGTCATAGATCAAGAATACCTGCAGCAGAGCTGCAGAAAAATGAGAAAGCCTTCTCTAGTGGACCTTTTCTAGAGATAAGCAAAATCTTGGAGGAGCAGCAGTGATGCTCAAGCCTCTGATTGCCCCTAGGCAATGTTCTGCCCATGACAACAGTAACCAAAGTTACATGCAATTTCTGAGCTTGCTGGTAGAGGTAAACCGGAATTAGGGGGAAAAAAGAGCTGTGAGTACCATCTTCTAAAAATAAGGTTTACAACGCTGGTAAAATGCCAACACTGTATTTTTGTTGAACAACAAGTTAATAGTTCAAAGTGTATCTGTGACTGTTTATGTAATTTTTTTAAGTTGGCAGGGTATCAAATATGATAGTTGGTAGATATCGGGGAATTCTTGTGTAATTCATTAATATCTCAGTAGGACACAGAGAGGACAAAGGAAGGGACTGACAATCATGAATCTCCTATAGGTATGTCAGTACGTGCTAAACCAAGCATCCACTGAGTATACAGAAATTCGTGTACAAAATATGTACTCGTACAAGAACACATTTGCATATATGTATTTATTATTAGAGTGCATTTTCTTGTATGTTCTTTATGAAAGCCCTTACGTAATCTCCTATGACCTGACTCTGTATCAGTAACAAAAAGCATTAGTGGAGTATTATGTTTGCAATAAAGATATCATATCACACAACAGCAGATATTTTCCGACTTCCAGAAAGATTGCACAAGGAAAATTTCAACTTACTGTAAAAATAATGGTGTTGTGTCCTGAGGTGGTTTTTTTTTTTTTTTTTTTTTTTTTTTTGGCAACTGACTAAACTCCAATATTGTCATTTCTGGAAATATTCTGTAAATAATGGCTTAGAGAAAAGAATTATGAGTATCATAGTATAACTGTTATAAAAATATCTTATATACCCTTCACATGATCTGTGTCCTGTACAGATTATTTCCTGGGATTTTTTCAAAACTGAGGTAAAAGACAATTTCAGTCAAAAAAATTTTTAAATTATATCAGTTTTCTCCAGAAAGCATACATAGTATTTCAGTTGTGCTAATTTATATGTAGAAGTTACAAATAACTTTTAATATTAGCATTTGCCACTCATCTCTTTATGGTGATATGAAATTAAGAAGTATATCCGTGTCAAACTGAGAACTCTCATAAAGGAAAAAGAAAGAAAGAAATCTAAATAGATTTGGCAAGTGAAGTGTGAAAAATGTCCTGATGCAACATAAACCATCATAAATCACTTATTACCACTCCTGTTTTTCCTCAGGGAAATGCACTCTTTTAATATTAATATCTATTAAATGCATAAGCAGGTTAAGATTTGAATGGAATATAGTTCCAGTACATATTTTTATGCCAGAATGACAACTGTATACATAGTTAAATAGAACAGTAATTATTGTGAATGGCATTGTACCAATATAACTGTAGGATTTGGTGAAAATTAATGTGGTTTATATGCAGATAAATGCAGAACCACAGGAATTTATACTGAATTTACCTGATTCAACAGCTGAACATTTTGCCAACCACTCTCCAAGTGAAATGAGTGCAGCTGTACAAGTTTATGCTACAAGGAGTTGGGCAAATACTGCTGGACTAAGTTATGTTGCAGAGCACTGTGTTACAACGTCATGATTATGAACCTCTGAAATTACATTAGGAAGGGTAATAATTCAGCCCACACACTTTACTACCATTTTAAGAGAATAAAACGAAGACTAGGGCGAGGATGAATTAATCAGAGAGGTATTTGAAAATATATTTGGCTAGGAAGTATGGTGGAAGAGAAAGTTAGCTGAATTCTTAATGACTCATTTCAAGACAAGACTGACTTTAATGACAGTAAGTAAAGGGCATTCTTACACAAACCTTCATTTTTAGCCTCAAATCTTTTTGAAATTGGCAGGCATTTTAGACAGATTGTGAGTTTTTTCTTCTGTGTTGTTGTTGCAATTATTATTTTTAATTAAATCCCACATTTATATTAGATTAGAAGCTGATCTAGTAGGAGTGGGATGGTACAAATGACAAACATTGACACAGCCTATGACTTTCATTAGGAAGAGTCCCCTCCATAAGGGGTTATATCTGTGTGAGCTCTCAGTGCAATGAGCAGTGAAAAGGGAATGGGACAGGAAAATAAATTGTTACGTATCACCAGACACCTGATATTTTTTATCATACATGTTCAGAAAAAAAGAATTATAAAATGCCATGTGTATTAAAATTACTCTTTCAGGTCCAATTTCAAGAAAACTTCTATTGTTTATTAGGACCCTTCTGGGCTTGCTGCTAGTCAAAGATAAACACAGAGATTTCCACCTATGACAGTCTGTGTCTTCCACACTTTCGGTCTTGTACTCATCTAATTCCCATGTTATTGGCGTCCCACTCCTATTTCCCTGTTCTTTGTTCTCCATGTCTCTGCTCTCCTTTCTTTTCATGCACATCTTCTGTAAACACTGACAAAAAATCCCTAATAGAAAGGCCGAAAGGAACACTCAAAATGCAATTTGTGTATGTTTCACCTCAAGATACGATTCTCTCTCTATCCCTCCAAGTTCAGCTTTGTCATTTGTCACCACATATCCTCCTTCCAGGTACTCACATCAACCTGACCAACACAAATGCTTATACGAGACTCAAGACACAAGTGACTACTGGCTTCTTTTGTCACAGGGGAGATTGTATTTACTGATCTTTAAAAATCAATTGTAATTTTGCTCTATGCTAAAAAAGCTGGGGGAAGACTGGAACAGAAATCATAATCACAGATTTTAGGGATCCAGTGGGCAAAAAAGGAAGATAAACCTTTAAAACCATAATAATAAACCTTTATGCATCTCAGAATTGTTTCTGTGTACAGGTATGCAACTTTCTGTAACTTAATCTGAGAGGAAAAGCAAAACAGATTAATCTCTTAGGAAAAACAGAAAAACTCAAATAACAAAGGCAGCTAAGCAGAATAATATCAACTGCTGGCATGATGATTTTACACTTATTTTTTATGTTTATATGTAGGCTCAAGATGTTTTTTGATCTTATTTTTAGGCTGGCCTATGGAGAGGTTATCTTTCCTTTTCCTGATTCTCCATATATCATGCCTCTGTGAAATCCACCATTCATGCCTCCCCTGCCTAGCTAAATGTGCATGTTCACATGAAGAAGTTCAGCTGATTCCATCTAAAGCAGCTCCAGGTTCAACACGCCTTCCCCAGTGCTCCTGTTTTGGCAGGCACACAGATTGATTGTTCAAAATCACCCGTGAAACCTGCATTTGGATGCACCCCACCAGCCTCCTCTAAGTGTGTGCTGCTGTCCCTGCCCTCCATGAATTGAGGTCCTCCACGTGCTGAGGTCTGCTCAGCAGGCAGCAGCCACTGCCCTGCAGTGATTCAGACCTGTTTCAATTGGCAGGCCACGGTGTGGACATGGACAGTTTAACCAGGACATGGAAACACAGCAACACGAATGAATTTACTTCCCTGTTGCAGTCCAAAGCTAATTCCAGCAGAAGGAGTGACCCTGTGGTCTGCCTGGGCTTAAGGGCACTCAGTAACCTGTGGGGACAGGAATTCCTTAAGCATCTGGATCTGATGATAGTTTAAGGTGTTCCTACTTTCAGGATGCTTCCCAATGTCAAAATGCCCAACCTAAGCCTCTGTCGTTGCACATAAAGGAGTTTTCCTCTGAAATATATCTACAAGGCAGTTGAGATTTCGTGAGTACAAAATTTTGAGCTTTTTTTCTTTATCTAAATTGTGATAAAGGAAAAAGTGAACCTTGGCTGAGGTGCAGCAATAATCTTGTAATAATTAGCAATTACTCTGAACTTATATCACATAAATCGAAGAGTCAAATAACTTAATTAATTACAATGCAAAAAAAATCTGCCAAAACAATTTATTAAGGTATTGATTGTAGAAATTTTATCAACAAAAAAAGGATATAAATGGCAGGCGGTACAACCTTGTTGTTGATACACATTTTAAAAACTGTTGCTATTTAAGAATGTGGCATTAGATGTAGTGGGTTTTTTTTTTTTAGATAATTCGTTTACTAAAATACAGACAATTTAGCAGAACATATATATTTTTATGAATCTTCTTTTTTGGAAGTTTTTGCATGATCAGAATGGTATTCCAGACTAAAGCCACAGAGGAAGGAAAAACCTGATATTTTTGACAATTATTGACAATAATGTCAATAATCTGCCTAGTTTAATGCAAAGACATAACCTTGGATGTCACATATTTCAGGTGAATGCCCTGATCATGACTCAGAAGATTTTAACATGGTTCTGATTTTTTTTTTCTGCGCTGAAGCAAAAGCAATTGCTGAAACTTCAATTTTTGAGAAAGATAAGAAGAAAAAGAAAACTAGTTTTCCACTAGTTTGGATTATTAAAAACAGGTTTTTTCTTAGTACACACATCTGTACTGAAAGTTACAATCAATTTGGAGAAGTTTGCAGGTGCTATTTCAAATGTCAATGTAAAAGGAATGCAGTACTCATTTTGCAGTCCACTGGACAGTAGTGAAGCGGAATGGGAAGAGATGGTCTGTTGCTACTGGTGAAAAAAGTGACAGAGATTCTTTGAAGTCAAAGGGCACTCCACTTTGAATTGAGGGAATCTGAAGTGGATTGCTGCTTATCTCACTGAAGCTCCAAAGGCCGCAAGGTGCAGAGTGTACATGGCATGCACTTCCACATTACTAAAATAGCAGCCATAAACTCACTAAGGTCAGTAAATGAGTAAGTAAACAAACAAGAAGAGTGATGTTGTCCAAACATGCAAAATAATTTAACACTATTATATTTAATAATTAACTACATTAGTCTGCTATGACAAACTTTTGGCATCTGGAAGCCTTGATCAGAAATATTATTACTGAATTTTCAAGAACATTATTTAGAATCAAAATATGATAACTTTAAAGTGAAAACAGGAAAACAGGAAAGAACATTACTCTCATGAAGCTTCACAAATAAAATAAAGCAGTGGATCCAGGCTTTGTCAGACTGCTGTATTTTAAACCAGTGTTTGCTACAAAGTAACACTATTGGAAATATAGAAAAATAAGCTGAACAGTGCAGAGAAGTATTAATTTCATCTCCTACATGAAAATAAGAATCCACATAGAAAGCACATAATTTGGAAAACCTTTCTGAATTTTAAGTGTTGTACCACTTTGTTGACACTGATTCGATGACACAGGCATGCATCCAGTCTTAGGAGCAGCCGGAAATTTTGTTCCTGGGCTAAGGATTCAATCCTATCACTTGGCCCCTGGGTACACTTTCTTGCTGTTTTCCTTCTATTTCCTTGCTGGACCTTTTGATAAGCCATTTCTGCTTTCAGTCCACTGCAGTGCTGAAGGGAGGTGAGGCTGAAATCAGAGGTACTTGTCCTGAAAGGCCCTCACTGGCTTAATCTTGATTCAAAACATCATCAAGCTTTATGGACTGTACTCTAGTCTTAAAATGTGAAGAAAATTTCATGGGAATGCAGGTAATACTGAAGAGAGACACAGAAAGGTAAGACTCTGAGGACTGCCCTGGACACTAAATCCAGTCTCCTGGGATTACAGGCACCACATGGCGTATTTCCTGTATGTATTTACCACACATTGTCTTGAAAAACCTTATCTCAAATACTTTCTGCTAGTTAAGCATATTAATATAATTTCTAGCCTAAATTTATTCAACAAAATAAGTTCAACAAAAAGTTCACAACTTATTTATTCTTGTGTGAGCATGGTCCTTTAACATTTTTTCTTCTTCTGTTGTTTTTTACCTTCTAAAAGAAATCATACACTTGAAAAGAAGTTTTAATTAATCCTAGTTGAACAGAGCCAACCAGGACACACACAAGTGAAGTTCTACTAAGCTTTGTAGGCTGGCAACAATACTTCCTCAACACAAAAATACAGCCTGCAGCAAAAGAGAATGGTATTTGTTTTCAATGGCCACATCCCAGAACCGATCACAACACTCACCCTGAAATCCAGTAATATACCCAAGTCCTGCTCTTTTCCATTGATTCCAATGAATGGACTTCTAGCTAATTGAGTATTGTACTATTATTGCATGAACTTTCTTTTCATAGTGTGGAATTTCATTATGTTAAAACTACCTGAGTCCTCAGTGTCACCATTTCCTTTCAATACAATCTTCCTCTATATGGATGGTGACTCCAAACTTTGCATCATCAACAATCAGTTGTGGATGCCAAAAGCACTGATGAAAAGATTAAACAAGGTGGACTGCAAAGTATAAGATTGAGGCATTCCTCTTCTGGCCTTCTTCCAGCCTGATTCTCTCCCTGCTTTTTCAACAGTTGTTGTCCGCACAGATCCTTGCAGTCTACGAAAAATAGTGTAGCACCTTGACAAGCTGAACACCAAGAGTATGATGTTTCTGTATGAAGTAGAGGTAAACATTCACATGTCCTAAGCATATTCCCTCCAAGAGTGGGAAACGAGGATCACACTTGGGAATCAACAAAATTCTGCTTTTCGCTGTGCCTCCTGTCTCATAAATGTTGCTTTAACTTTTCCTTCTCTGACTCCTCAATGAATTAGGTGTCTATCAAAGCAAGCATCAAACATTATTTTAGAGATCCAGATAAATTTATAGACTTACTGTTCTTGATATTCATATCAAGACAGAGTAGGAAACAGAGCATGATTAAACTTTTCATTTTTACTTCTGCTTATTTATATTTCATTTAACTTTTACTGTGAAAAGAGGAATCACTGAGAAGTACAGCTGGTATGTTCCTTGTTGAGATTCAGTAAAGTAATTTTAAAACATTTGAAACTATGATCTCAATATTCCATGTGCTTTACTTTTTTCTCCTCTTAAACAAGTTTAAAATTTCCTTAATCTACTTTTATGTGTATGGTTTTATTTTCTTTTTTAACTACTGGTTTGAGAAAGGCAGAGAGACAGGGAGGATGCCACTTCAACAGTGCAGTATTCTCTATCTGGAAGAAACCACACAAGCTGCAAGTTTTTATTTCCCTATTCCATTGTACAACAACTATGATGTCCATCTGTTAGGTCAGGTAGTAAATCTTGGTTTATTCTAAATCAGTTTGCATCACCTTGCATCATCATGTTCTGTGATGGTGACCTTGCAATAACTGTCTTTATCCCACTCCTCAATGTCAGAGCAGGGGTGACAATAACCATGGCCATGTTGAGGTAACAGATACCTTCTAAAGCAATCAACTAAGCAAGCACAAGATATTTAATGCACAATAAACTCTTGTCCCATAGAGATGTGAATACATTAAAGTTCTCGCTCTTCAGCAAAGTCTTCTTGAACCTCAAGGATGACATATTTGTTAATCAAAGGTCACAATTTGATTTTCTGCCCCTACAGGCACGGATACATCAAATTGCTAAGAGAAATGATGATGTCCCAATGTGTATGTTGTGTCACTTTGGGAGAGTCATTATACACAACCTTAGTGGCATTAAAAATCAGACATCAAAGTGTAAGTAGTGCGAGATAAAAACATATCTCCATTCTACATCAAAGAATCTGATTGTGTTATTTAATTAATTTGGAATAATTATTAGTTATAAAACATAGTTCATAAGGGCACTGCACCCTTGATTACTATAAGCTGATCACTAAATTTAAGGGTGAATCAAATTGCTTGTCATGTCATCTCTTAATTTATTCTGGTATTTATAGTCTTTAGATAAGATTGAATACTCTTGATTATCAGTGGTGGTAGATCTACAAGAAATATTGTAAACATCTGTTTCTTATTTTTCTCTTGAGTAAATGTGGGTTTTTTCTCTCACATAATAAATTATGGTAGATTAAATTGTCCTCTCTTTTTATATAAATAGGTTTATCATTATTTAGCTGATGGTATTAATATGGGGCACTATTCCTAAAATGATATTTACTTTTCAGTTATATCAATGGAAGTATGTTTATAATGATTTGTAGGCTCTGGGAGAGAGGAAAGAGGAAGAGGCCCAAATGTATTTCAGTGGAAGTAAATAATTAATTTTTTTTTAATATTCTCTAAACTACATGCTATGGAGAAAGAAGTCAACCCCATTTAACTACTACCGAAGCACTTTCAAAATCTGCAGGCTACTCGAAATTGTAATAGGAATTGGAAAACAACATTCAAGCAAAACTCCAGGAACACAGTTTCCTTCCAAGAAGAAATACCAGGGGCATACATACCCTGTTCTTGAACTCCTTACTAAGCAACAGGTACTTGTCACTGTAAGAGAAGTAGGTGACTGGTTTGAATCAGGGTGACCTTTCTTATATTCTTATGCTCATATCTCATTTAGCTGTAGCAGTCGTGCCTATCAGTAACACTTAATGTGTAGCTTCATGACCTAGAAAATAATCCAATGAAGGAAAAAGAAGCTAAATAGTCTCAGTTTCTCATTATAGGGAAGGTTTCTGAAAGGTCAGAAAGTTTCTGAAATAGAAAACAGCAGCCTATGAGCAGTACAGTTTAAAAAAAATTAAAATCATCAGCAGGGGTTGAGTCTAGATAATATTTTGAATGATTAGGCTTTTTATAAGGAAGAGACATTCTAATAAAATTAGGATGCATTTAAGCATAGAGAGTTGTAAAAAAAAAAAAAAAGGACAGGATTTGTATTTTCAGTGATTTTATTATTTACTTGAAATAATGTGACTCCTGCCCACAAGAACTGACTAACTCTTTGCTGCTCCTGCCTCTAATTAGGATTGTGATTATGGACTGAGTGATTTTTTTCCTGTTCATGAGTTTTGAGGTTATTATCCTACAATTTCACAGAATATTTCCTTGTTCCTGTTATTGATAGGAAGAACAAAAGGCTCCATCTTGTTTCCTGTGTTATTTTCCTATGTGCATTTACCATATACACTTCTACTTACTTTTCTCTTAAACCACATAACACTTTGAACCTTTTCTTTAGATGCAAGATTTTTTCCCTTGCTGCCCAGCTTCCTCAGTGCAGCTTCACTCTGAACTACCACTTCAATATTTTGGAATTGGATACAATTTAATTTCACCTCACATACATACATACCTCTCTAAAGTTAGGATCCTACTTCAGCATTCTCTAATCAATGGAAAGACACAGGCAGTCCATAGGGAAATACAGGATATTCCTAAATAAAAATTAACATCTTTCTGGAGCTGCCTCTTTATGTTAAAAGTAGGATTAAGGAGTGTATTTTCATAATCCAGCTATCTCAATGATACACTTACAATTAAGCGAGAAGCATGTGGACTGAAGCTAAAGATAATGAACAAAATATTCTAAATAAGATTGTCATGAGTCTTTGTCTTTTCCTTTACCTATTTTTTTAAGTAATTCTAATTACTGTTACATGCTTGCCAGGGTTGTTTCATTGTTGGTTTGGTGGGTTTTTTTGAGTTGCCAAAAAATGATTACATACAAGTTCTCTAGAAGATGGTAAGATTTACTTCAGAATTTTCTGAGTGGTTTCTCACAGTTATGGCTTTCCATGACTAGTTTCTGTAACATAATGTCACCTGCATATTTTAAAGTGTATTAAATTGGAAGTTACTACAATTTAAGTATAATTGAACTTAAAGCATCTTTAACCAAGGAGTGATTGATTTCAACAGGCTTGATTTCTACTGTTTCAAAAGTTCTTAGTCAATTGCTACCAAGAAAACCATATCAACTGAAAATTTGTTTTCAGAAGTACTATTTGAAAAGCTAAAATCTCTTTGCATCTTCATAGTTATATAAAAATGACTTGTATTTTCTTTTGAACTGATTAGAGTATGATCCTGTTTTAGATCAAATAAGACATCGCTTTAGTTTGCAAACTGAACTGTAGTCCTCAGTAAACTCAAATTTTGGCAATGTAACAAATGCAACAACAACAAAGCCACTTCTACATGTTTTTCTTCCTTGCAGCTTTGAGTAACTTCCCACATATCAAACACAAAGCTTAATGTAATCTCAGTCATTCTTCTCGCTCTTGGGGGTCTTTGTAAATTTAATTGCTTTAGGAAATTGAATACAGTGACTACCCCACCAAAGACACCACAGAGGAGTGGGGAATACACACTTAGCAAAAAGATCTGTTTACTTGTAGGATTTTTCTTTCCTCCCACATGTTATCCTTTCGAAGTCATATTGTTATCTAGCATATATTTGAAATGTTTTCGCAGAAACTGAAGGATTCAATTAAAACGAAACAATAGACTTTTATAGTTATGTCTTTTCCTCAAAAATCTTGCTCTATTGCATTTAATTTTGTACTCTATATATATATATATGTATATATATACACACACACACATATACATTCCATCATGATCATGAAAATACTTTTTAAAGAAAATTCATTTAGAAAGCAGATTGATAGCTCATGTCAGGAAAGCAAATGGCTATTCTGCAGCTGGGACTCTGTAAAGGCAGACAGCAGTACTTTTGCTTGTAGAATTTGGCAGTCTTTTGCCTGGGATCATAACTGTATCCAGAAATTAGGGCTTTTCTCTTTTGGTTATCTTTGAATTTCCCTTAAAAAATAACTCATGTCATATTTAAATATAAATTTAAAAATATGGAAATGGTCATCATATAAAAAGTAAACATCCTTGTGATTTGCCCCCAAATAATTTGAAAAGAGAATTAATTGGTTTTTATTCTTTTCCTGCCATGAGTGCTATGTTTTTGGTATCGATCTATCAGGTAGATTCTGATTACAAACTTATACATGAGTAAGTCACAGGTTACATTTCAGTTTTCACCAGCTGTTTTTAAACATTGCGGGATAACTTGGTCTAGAGCTGATTGTTCTGTACTGAGTTAACTTTTGGCAATTATAATTGATTAAGAATCGAAGTGTTCCAGTATTATTCCACTGGATATAGTATAAAATGGAGATTTCCTGTTATCGATAGAAATACACAGGAAAAATAAACGGAATTATACTCATCAATAGGAACAGAAATTTTTGTTTGACTGAAAGGTTTATTACTAACTGTATTGTGAAGAGGATTTGTCAGGGAGTGACAACTGTCTATGAAATTTCCCCAAGATTCCAGAAAAAGAGAACACTGCATGTTCCTCTCTATTAAGGAAAGCTGAGGTGTGAGTTTATTCTTCTTTTGTATCTCCTCACACAATGAACAATCACAGGGCATCACCTATGAATAGTGAGATTTCTCCCTGAGTTATGGATACAGAAATGACCACAGAGTCATTATTGAGCAATTAAATAACTACACAATATAGCAAGAGGTGGCAAGGTTTTGCTGGCATTTCAGGTTTTGTCAGCCTGGATACATGGGATTAACTTTGAATATAATTATTCTCACTTTCACACACCCCAGGTTTTAGGTATAGTTCTTAGTGTGAATGACCCCAGTTTTTGCTGTCAAGATGTAACCACCCGATGCTCATTTTCAAAATTTCTAGGAATGAGAGGAGATACAAATGAGAGAAAGTCAGAGACCTGGTTTGCAGGTATTAAGGGAAGGCACAGCATAAGCAGCGTGAATAGTGAAGAAAATTGGAAAAACAGGGACATGATGAACACAGGGCAAAAGAAAAACACACTGAAACTTTACTTGGGACAGCAAGAACATGCCCTGAAATAGAAAGAAGTGTGTGTGGTGGCCTAGGGACCGTGGTTCTGGCACACTTCATGTCTTGATGACTCTCCATACTTTGACCTCCCTAAGAAGCAGCTCGATACTGGTTCCTGTATCTGGAAAGGGCCTCTAGCCTCTCAGTAGGTCATTGATGGTAGATTTTGCAATGCTAGAGGCTGAAGCTGAAAATAGACTGGCACAACAGGAAGAAATGGTTTTCTCCATTCTCCCTTTCACTGTAAGATTTGTGATACTGTTGTCCAGTTATTACAGTTCTGCAGCTGAAGGCGCATATAACATTGTCAGACTTTGATGGGGGAGAGAAGTAACCAAAAATCTCTTTGTTTTGGTTAATTTTTATTTTCTCATGCATGTAAATGAGGAGAATATCTTGGCAGATTTGATGAATCACACTATCCATGCGAACTCTCTTCAGACCCAAGAAATAATACTTTCTTTTAAAGGTGCAAGCAGGATTCAGTAAGACAAAACTAGTGTTAGGAAAAGTTGTATACCACTATCAATATTCCACAGGAAGGAAAAATCTTCAAAAGTCAATACATACATCTTTGATTCTTTCTTACTTATATTTATTTGAACTTACTGTAACTTCATTATTTTCAAGAGGGTGGATCAACATGCTGTTGTACATTGTAGGAAAATAGCTTCTTACTGAGTTTTCCAGTCCTTGATTTCTTACCAGCAGTAGCTGATGAGACATTGCTATCCCATCTTTCCCTCCTATTTAACATCCTCCTGGAACTGAATTGCTTCTGATTGCATTAGACAAGGGGGCTTTGCTGACTGTTTCTTCCAGAGCTGTGGTTCATATTTAAGGTAGCTCAGGAGCCCATCAAGAGCAGCTATTAATGAAAACAAGATAATTCAGCCAGCCCATTCACACACTTCATTGAATTTTGTGAATTATTTACTTGCTTTTGGGATTTCTTAGCTGGTTTACTCATAACCACGAGGACTCATCTCTAACAAGCATTGTTGTTCGAACTCCTTTTAGCTGCCACTCCCAGAATAGCTCAAATTGCATACCTGAGTATCACAGCTATCCAACAATCTGGTCTTGTCAGGCAGATTTTTTTTTTGACAGAAAAAATTACATGAGAAAAGAATTTCTAGACAAGAACATTCCTGTTTGCTTCAAAAACAGGACAGCATCCATAATAAAGGGATCAAGGCAAAAAAAGGATGAATTTTATATGATTATTAAAAATTGTAAAACCGAAAATTGCAATGAGAACAATAACATTAGAAAATTAAAATTATTTTTCTTTCTACTATGCACTGATCAAATTAAAATGGGTCTTACAGCATAAACAGCACTAAATACAGATATTTGCTAGTCACTGTCACCCATTCATTTCAGTCAACTGGCTTTTCCTTTTAAAACTAGCTTAAATTTCCTTAGGCAAAGCCTGCAGTATGTTTTCACCTTTCCAGAAGCAAACTTTGCTGCTCCTGAGACTCTGATGCCCTCCTATTCATCTGACATCTCCTATTCAGCATAGTCAAGTCAAGATTTTGAAAAATAGCAGTAGATAAGGAAATTACTGCCACTGAAGAGAGAGAGGTATGTACGTGGTCTGCTACAAGAGAAATGAAATAGCACTAAGAACCATTCACTTAAAACTTTTTCAGTGTTTCCCACCATCTCAAATAACCACAATCTAAGCAAATATATATTTTAAAAGAACTTTAGATGGATATTATGGAAATATTCTAACTGGACTGAATTACTTCAAATAAAGTCTTTTGGCTCCAATAAGCCTAGACAAGTTATCACACATTGATCTTGGTATTCATGTACACTCAAACCTTTACCTTAACATAATGTGTAAAAGTGTCTTGACATACGTAGGTATGCTGGGGGAATCTGCAGCTGAGAAGGAGAACCATTTTCTCAAACTGCAGAACAGAGACACAAAAATACTGGTGAGTGCTTTTACATTTGCAAAGAGAAAAAGGAAAAAACAGTTTCTGTCAGAGAGACAAGACACACAGCTGCTTGCTTTAAAACACCATGTAGCACCATCGCAGTTTCGGCCTGTGGTTTCCCAATCTGCCTGTGCCACATGAAAACCACTGCCATTGCTCTGCAGCTCACTGGCATCAGTTTTCTAAAGTGAGCCTTCACCTTGCACTGCTCCAGGGCTTCTACTGTCATTTTTTGGCTTCCAAGACCAAACAAATAGGATGAGTTAATAACACTGTTCAGAACTCTCACTGTATCCCTGCACTGTGCTGCTCAACACATCTGCTTCCAGCAATGCTGGGTATCAACAGCAGAACTGCATTCTGGTACAAGCAGGGAGTCTATTTGTTTGGGTTCTGTGCTATGTTTCATCTTTAGTGCCCATGTGTCTTATTCCTGTGAACAACTCATTAAGAAACAAGTGGGAATCACTTGTACAGAACATTTATGGTTGTCTTTATACTGTGCCCAGGAGGAAAACACTTCAGGACACTACTTCTACAAGAACAAAAGTGCACATAAACCAGACAAAACACATCACTGCATTTCATAAAGTTAGTGCACAGACCCTTGAATAAATATTGACAGATGCAATGTGTTCTTTCAGTACCCATTAGTAACTGGTCAGTAATACCAAAGGAGGACATTAAACCATAGTGTCTTTCTTGTTAAACCACATTAAACTGTTATGAAGGCTTGTGTGGAGTGGGTCACTTCTAAAAATTATTCAGACTTCACAGACACATACACATTCTTCTTTGTGACAGGATTGTTAATTGACCATTTACAGTTTCTTTTTGTGTGAGCTTCTGCTGGTATTTTAGCAAATCTGCACGAACTGGTGCAAGGCATACATTTTTGTCATTCACTCTCACCCTTTTACATTTGTGGGCAGACTTCCTATAAAGGTCATTTGCCAAATGGGAGTACTTAGTTGCTTAATAATTATTTTGACATCAAAGTGAGAGAAAAGAATAGGAAATTGCTCTCCAGCTGCTGTAAAAGACCAGTGCATGGATATTCCCAGTAGGAACATGTCTCTAGTCATACATTATCACCTACCACTGTGCAGAGTTGTTTAATACTTCATTACCTTCTGTATTTCAAGACACTGGAATATTGATATTGTCAATAAATCAGGGAGTTATACTGGCCATAGCCTATCATTAACCAAGGAGAGCAAAGGGACATGTTATGACCTTTGGCTCCTACCTCAGAGTCTCTCTGAATAAACTAGCTGAAGTAATACTTGTGGAGGCTTAATAATGACTTTTGGGAAGTTCTGGGATGCTCATTTTCATATTGATTATATCTATTTGTATCCTGTAAGTTCCTTAATTGTTAGTATCAGAAGACATGACATTATGTGAAATCCTCTCCAGCCTACTTCTCACAAAAAATGTGAGAAGTACGATGTGCCCCAAAGCTTAACAACTAAGCCAGGCAGAGATGTGCAAACTGAAAAATGCAGGGTATTCACACTACTGCTTTCCGTGACCACCAGCTTAGGACATCCATCTTATAAACTGAAAGCTTTCTGCAGCCCAGGCTACCACCATCATTTTGCATTGGTTATCTTCTTCTTCTTTGACATTCAAAGCTCAGGCCACCTCTGGGAAAGCCAAAGCAGCCAAAAAATATGCTGTGAAACAAAATATCATCTGCATCTTTATGAAACTAGAGCTTTATGAAGCCACATCATTTCTCCTACCACCAAGTACAATAATGCAAAAATGATTCAGGAGTATCTGAACACAGGTTAGGCTTTGCCTTGCACCCTTACAGCAGAAGACAGGGTCACAACTCCATTTCTTGGCTGACTGCATACAGCTAAGAGCAGAAATAAAAGCCTGAATTTGTTTCCAAAAGATACCTTTGGGCACAGCCCTAAGCAAAGGTTGGTGTTTAACCTTCCAGTGGGAGTCACAGGAGGTAATGTGTCCCAGAGCCACACCTCAGGGGCCAAACTTGAATGCATTGTTTCCTCATTGCTTCCAGGGGGTAATAATTTACTACTCAATCAGTAGCATTACCCATCATCTTGTCGCGTGTCTGATGTGAGGTTTGGGCGGCTTCTCTTGCGTGTTTTCTGTCTGCCTCCATGCTCTGCGAGGCTGACAGAAATGTTGCCTCCATTAAAGGGGGCAGAAAGGAATGCAAGTATGCATGAGACAGTCTTTCTTCCACAATTACTTTTCTAAGTGCCTGGTCCAGACAAGTCACAAGAGAACTGAATCTCAATCTGAATCTATATAGACATTCTCCACAGGACCTGGCACTTTCCTTACGGTGCTTATTCATATTTTCTATATAATTTAGATTTACTGATTCTTTGTAATTCCATATTTTACCTAGCTGTAGGCAAAGCATTAGAAGGCAGTATTTACTGCTGGAAAAGGGTGATCAAACAAGGACCAGAGGGAAGAAAAGCGCACCTGCTCTGCTCCTTTTATTTCATTCAAGTAACTTCAAAAGTTAGAATTTATATGCTGAACTTAATTTTATTATATGTAAAAATAGTTTAAAAAATAGTTTGCAAAACCTTAGGAAGAGGTCATTATTGAAAAATAAAAGTGAAAGCTTATAAAATGTTGCAGACTGCACTGAAATTCATTAAATCGTTGGAATCCTAAAAGTCTTGATTTAACTAAGATTTTTTTCCAACCTTAGCCAGATACTTTAGCATCTAGAAATTTGCCTTAGTTTTGTTTGGTTGTCTCCTTGCTTGCTTTTCACTTTGCAACTCATCAACTCATAAAAATTCTGCCATGATGAAAAATTTGCTTCTGTTTTACCAAAAATACAGTGTAGGTGTTTCACATTCTTTTTCTATTAAACCTGAATTACTTTGTCTTTTTTTTTTTTTTTTTTTTTTTTTTTTTTTTAATTTGCAGTAGTCCACATGCATTATTATCTTTACGGTAAATGATTAAACTAATTTGAAGAAGGGAAAGAAAAACTATTCCATAAAATTTAAGGGCAAAAAGTCTTACAGGTATACAACTATTTCCCATTTTCTTTAAGAAAAAGCTGACTTTAGAGTCCCTTTCTATCATGTTTTATTAACTGACAGGGTCAAACTAAGCAAAAAAACTGGCTTCTCTGACTTGTTTCTGTTACAATAAGTTTGGTTGGAACTCAACATCTGCCACTAGGTTTAGAGTTTCTCATTATTCTGAACTGCAATTCCTTTACAGACTTGGAGAATGTGTTTCTGGACAAAATTTAGCCCATATACAATGGAAGTTGGAACTATCATTGCTTCTAGGTTGTTGTGGTAGCTCACTTGGAGTACTGCCTTCAGTTCTGGGCTCCTCAGAAGAGAAAAGACATGGATATATTGGAGCGGGTCCAGAGAAGGGCCATGAACATGATCACAGGGACAGAACACCTCTCCAGAGGAAAGGCTGAGAGAATTTGAGCTGTTCAGCATGGAGAAGTGAAGGCTTCAGGGAGACCTTGTGGCAGCCTTCCAGTGCCTAAAGGGGGCCTAGGAGAAATCTGGAAAGGGACTTTTTACAAGGGGATAATGATTGGACCTGGAGTGATGGCTTTGAAGGAAGGTAGATTTGGATTGGATATTAGGAAGAAATTCCTTCCTGTGAGGGGTGGTAAAGCACTGGAATAAGTTGCCCAGAGAAATTGTGGATGCCTTATCCCTGGAAGTGTTCAAGGCAACCTGATTTAGTGGAAGGTGTTCGTGTCCATGGCAGGGAGTTGGAACTAGATGATTCTCACGGTGACTTCCAACCGCAACCATTCCATGATTCTGTGATTCTTTTAAAACCCAAGTAGTTTCTGAAATTTTGGAATACGGATCTTGTCCCATCTAGGCGTGGCTCCCTTCAAGATGCACGATATTCACTCACAGTTATACATAAGGATTTAGGCCTTCCTTGTTCTTTCTATTAATCCTTTTCATTCTCTTCTTTATCTTGGTCTTACCCTTTGAAACTTGAAAAGAGCTGATAAGCTAAATAATGAAGAGAGGGCATGAAATCTCAAGCACAATATGGCAGGATGTGTTAAAGATTTGACCTAACAATACCTGAAAAAATATGTGGTCTGATATAACAATTTAATTTCCTTCTATATCTGTAAAAGGAATAGAACTAATTGATATGAATAAATTGGCATTGTTTTGTCACATACATGTACTCATTTGTACCAACACAATATACACTTTAGACTGATTGAAACTGCTGTCTTATCTGTCACACAGACTTCATGGCAACTTGATAGCCAGTACAATTATGGAACTGCAATAGTTATGAAAGTGATTTGTAACCAGCAGGTGAGCACAGGCTTTATAATTAGGTCATTTAAAACCTTTTTATTTTCATTTCATTTTCTCTGTAGACTGCTGATCTCCATTAAGAACAATCGAGGAAGGACACCTTTTGTTATTTATTTTCAAGACTTCAGTGGCTTAGCTGAAGTGGGAGAATTTACAAGCCTGGTCATTTGCTGGACTAGGACCATTCTTAAGAAAGGCACCTCCAATTGATGCAGTTCTGAAACTTTTGAATTTCTGAAGTAAAACATGAGAACATGACCACTTTCTGAATTTTATATGTGCGTGTATACATATATACACACATATTTATACATATATAAAATACATCACTATTGTAATTCATGTGCAGTATAGACTCATAGAATGGTTTGGGTTGGAAGGATACCTTAAAAATCACCTTGTTCCACCCCCCCTGCCATGGGCAGGGACACCTTCCACTTGACCAGGTTACTCAGAGCCCCATCCAACTTGGTCTTGAACATTTCCAGAGATGGGGCACCCACAGCTTCTCTGGGCAACCTATTCCAGTGCCACACCATCCTCACAGGAAATAATTTCTCCCTAATATGGGGAAAAAGTCCTCTGATAATCTTCATGGCCCTCATCTGGACTCAGTCATGCTATTTTTATTATGCTCATATCAGTGACCAGAAAAAAAGTAAAAAATAGCCTTTATTTTGGTGTCTAATTCACTCCAGGTATAAATTTAGATACCAAAAGTACAGCTGGTGAGTTGTTCTTCCATTTGGTTCTTCCACCATTCTGGTGGGATGTTCTTTCATTTACTTGTCTTTCTACAAGCACCTAAATCCTTTCCCCATACCAGACCTGGTGCATGACAGGAAGTAGTGTATTAAACTTTGCCTGATCTGATAGCACACAATGGACTGGCAACCTTGAAACCAAGATTCTTCCATTAGGTAAATCATCACATCCTTGTTCAAATTCCAGTGAGACAGAATTTTCTTTATTCATTTGCCATCTTGAGATGAGCAGGTATCAAACTCCAACCATTATTTTTCTGCTTTAAATCTTCCCTTTTATAGAGGTGTATAAGGGAAAACATATTGTCAGGCTATAATCACTCTACTGTTTTTTGTATTTTTTTTAAAGTCTAAACACCTGATACATACTTTTGGCTAATAGTAACAGTAAGTCAAATTCAACATTGAGTGTTTTGAATTGACAGAATATAGTGCTTTGGGGAAGTACCCATAGCTATACGTACACTATGAAAAATGGTTTGGAGTAGAGGAGGATAGTCCAGAGGGAGAAAAAGACTGAATAAAATTATAAATACCAGTTTGTATTATATGCTGAATGTATGTATTAGGTTGTATGCAACAATTAACATGCTGTATTGCTGACAACTGTCACACTGCAGGGAAGCTTGATGCCTCCATGAAGAACTGTGCTTGAGAAGCAATGGGATGGCAAATTAAAATGGTAATAAAAGAAGTAAAGTCTTACTGGCAAGAGATCTTTGTCTGATCTAAGGTACTGAGAATCTGGGCTCACACAGAAAGTGAAATCAGACTACGATGAGGTGCATCTTAGTGTTTTAAAGATAAGATGACTTTGAAAAATTCTTTGTTAAAATTTGTATTTCTGAATTTCCAGACAAGTTGTCCCTAAAGGGATTTACCTAGAGGTATTGGAATTTGACCTGTAATTCCACTGACGGAAAGAGCAGTTTTCCATATAATCTTACCTGGCTATCTGCCCTACAGGGCACAATATCACACCAGTACGCAGTGGGACCTGGTCAGGCTCAAACAGATCTGTCCAGCACATCTCAACATAAATTTACATCACTCTGTAACATCTCCCTCCTCTTCCTCACTTGCTAGTGATTTTTTTAAAGTAAGGCCAAACATTACAGAGTTCTTCTCAGCTCATCTGTCAGCATCTGTCTGGATCTTTCACATGTACAGGAAAATGTACTATGTAAAATAATCCTTATCTTATAAGCTCATCATGAAAGAAAAGTAATAACCATAATGAACAAGGGCTCAATCCAGTTTGTACAGAATAATTTAACAAAGGAATTCACTCATTCATTACTTAATTCATGGGGTTTCTAACTCAGAAGTTCTCTAAATCATAAGTTATGTACTCATGCACCTTTGAACAAAGTAGTTACCTAGCTGATGGTGAGAATGCTCATCCTTCCTCCTCCCCCATGATGCAGGCACTCCCTGTATTCCACCAAAAAGCTTTGAGGGTCCAGTTGCTACTGGATCCACTTCAGATTTTTTTTTTTTGGGTAAGCTGATGTATTTACACCTTTCAGTTTGGAAGTCTGATCTATTTCCATCCACTTTTAGTGGATTCAAAGGAAACCGCTAGACAACTGCAAATGCAAGGATTCTGCAGGAGATCACGAGTGGTGGGTGATAGTGGCAAAATCACCTTTAGCCATTGCTGCCCAATCATACACTGCCTACGTGTTGCCCTCATTTTGAGCTGATGGCACTGTTCCCAGCATAGGCCTTAGCATGAGCTGTGAGACAGCCAAAATTTGAGCAAGATTTGAGTGAACAGTCTCACTCAATGCAGACAGAATTTTCTGATCATTGTTCTGCTGTCAGTGGTGGGGCTACTCAAAGAAAGGTCTACATATTTCTCTGCTTGAGACAGGAGTATTACATGTGAAACCAAATTAAAAACAAAAGTTCTGAGATCATTTTTAGAAATGGGACTTCAGCAGACATTCTTTTTTTTCCTGGCAAACTGTATTTACTCTTTCGAAACAGAGTTCAGCAATATGCAATTAATGGCATTTAATTCATGCCTTATTTCATTACCAAATCACGTTGGTGAGTGCAATACTTGCATTGCTATATATTAGATATATATTAGATGTAGATGAACATACAGTATCTTAACCATAATAACTGAACAGTTATGTGTAACTTTCCTCCAGAAGAAGAGCTGCAT
Organism: Acanthiza pusilla; assembly: GCA_036630365.1. Taxonomy (NCBI): domain Eukaryota; kingdom Metazoa; phylum Chordata; class Aves; order Passeriformes; family Acanthizidae; genus Acanthiza; species Acanthiza pusilla. The sequence continues at coordinate 2,855,084 of JAXCHO010000034.1, forward strand.
TCAAACTAGGCCTGTTCTTATTAATGACAGTGCCATTCTGCAAATTTGTTTTAAAAGACATGAGAAATGTTCATTATAACATGTTCTCTATTGTCTCTGCAGAATAATCACTGTACTTGAAGTCTACTTGCATAGCTAAATATGGGTTTTTATTACAGGGATCCAAATTAATATTTTTTCAGTACTCAAAAGAAGAGATCCCACTTCCTCTTTCCTCCATCTTCCTTTTCTAATCAAACACTGTTTTCACCTTCTGTTAACTCTGACACTTGTCTGCTTGCATTGTGAACTTATTCAAGCTAATCACACACATATTTTTGCTCAGTCAGTGAATTGAGTCATTTTAGCATGTGATCAAAGGAGTAGTGCCAGAAGCTGGGAAGAGCAACTACACAATTGAGAGCATAGAGATCTCAGGTGCAAGGTGACCAATTTACACACACACACACACACACACACACACACACACACACCATGAAAACTTCTTATTACTGAACTTATTATTGAAGGCAAAGTTACTACTGGAGCAAGGCATTGTGTTGCTGTTGATTTTACTATCGCACATCATGGCTATGTAGTTTTTGCATTAAAAAATCTTGTCTAGATTTGAATAAAATTTGTTTTGTTTTCTTTTATGACAAGTGCCAACAGCACGCAAGTCAATCCTTGCCAGTTTATTTTGTAATACACTTATGTAATCCAGTACTGTATTGGTAATTTTTTCCTAAAAAAAGGGAAAAATCTTGCAGTCATTTGTGCTGATTATAAAGAGCTTAGGTGGGGGAAAGCACAGAGAAATAGGTCTTATTGTTAATGGGGACACTGTCAAAATAAGTATTCAATATAGAAAGCAGAGTTACACAAAACCATCAAAGCACCCATCAGCTCCCTTGGCTTACTAAAAAAATGCATATAAAATACAGCAGTTGCAGAGATATTCAGTAAGTGTGTCTCCTGAAATATTGATAACAATATTTTCAAAAAGATAATGGGCTAAAATTCTTCTTTTACCTTCCCTTAGGTGATTCCATAAAGCTCAATTCTCTCTAAGGGCTTGAGGTCAAGGTCAACCCTTTATATCTTTAAAGTGCTAGGTATGTCACAGTACAGCACAACTACAGTACCATTTTCAGGGCAAAGAGCAAAGAACAGAACTATTCAGAGCACTGAGGAGATAGCAGGTTGCAACCTTAATAAAATTAAGGCAGTCTCTGCCATTCCAGGATTGTGATAGCTGACTCAATGCTGTTCCTGGGAAAGAAGAATAATTACTTATATCCCTGCACTGAAATGAAGGAGCACGTTCCTTACTAGATGCATTCCAGGAAATACATGAAGTCTGAAATTACAAGCAGATTTGAATTAGGGAAGTTTTACCTTTTTATCCCATATCCTTCTGATACAGATGCTCAAAAAAACAAGATGATACAATATATAATTCATATATAATATAAATTTGCAGTATAGAATACCACTCTGCAGCAAAGGGAACAGACTTGCCAAGATATTTATTGTAACTAAAATCTAGTCAGCCAAGGGGTCAGCATTGTGGCTGCCGCAGTGTAGAGCTCTGCTGCTGTGCAATTATTCTCATTGGGAAGCAGGGTATGTTACTGAGAATGGAGTCTGAGCTGATGTCAGCCAAGGCTTGTATTTTTGTATGGCACTGAGCTGCCCTCTGTAGACACAGCAGCTTACTCAGAACTAGCTCCAGCTTTGCTGTGGAAAGCTGCCCTCTGTGATGGAGACATATCCAAAGTTTCAGGCTTTGGACAGAAGGATATGCTTTACCGCCCAAGCAAGGTTCCATTGTACTGCACCATTATCTGGGTGAGTCTATTGCTCACGTAATGAGCTATTAATTGAGCACATCACGGAAAGCACCATGTTGCAAGTTCATCTCTGTTCGCTGTTTGAAGCAGTATAACCCAAGTACTTCAGAGAGTCCTAAAGTAGTCAGGGACTCATTAGACGTGAGAGAGGTCAGGTTGCACGTATTTACTGGTAATACCCAATTATTCAGTCAATTATTATTTATCTCAATCATAATTGAGATAAAGCAGATAAGTGGATGGGCACAGCATTTCAAAGGAGTTCTGACAGTCCACTAGCTCAGCACATGACTTGGTTTTGGTAAGATACATGAACCATCAGTCCAATGGAAATACAAGAGATACAGACTATAATCAAGAAACTGATAAACAGAGAAGCAAAAGGAGAAACTCAAGTCAGAACAGTGATTTTAAAGCAGCCACCCTACCATTAAAGCTGACAGAACTGTTGAGTAAAATCTGAAAAAAGGGGCCCACTTCTCATTGAAAAGTTGGAAGTCACAGAATATCTAGCAAAGGATATTTCACTGAGTCCAGCTGGAGAGAAATCTTGATATTCCCTGTTGCACAAAAGCATAATGTACAAAACTCACAACAAGCTGAAAACAGAGATACTGTTTTTTTTTTTTTACTGCATATTAAACATGCTGCATATTAGCAGGTATTCACACTAAGAACATTCAAAGATGTACGCACAGAACAGGCAGCTAGCCCCAACACCTATTTTGTTTCTTTTCAGAAGGCATTATTCTGTGAAGTCCTACAGCGTGAACTTCCAGGTCTATGAAATTCCAATCTGTCAATATAATCATATTCAGATGTGTACAGTGACTGGTAGGGTTTTAACCTGATAACAGAATATTTCCATGTGAAATCACCAGGTTAATACAGATTTACATCTCTCCACTACTGTGTGGCATTGTTGCAAACTTCATGGGGGAGAAATGAAAAGACAACAGAAATACCAGAAAAACCACACCAGGCCCAGATTTTGGGTCTATCAAGCACACTTAGGAGATGCTACACGAAAGAAAAAATAATGTGTCAGAAACAACAGACCAGATTCAAAACCAGTTAAGACATACTCAAACCCCCATAATATCAGGTATAAAAGGAAATGCTTCAACAAAGGAAAAATGTTTGCCAGGCTCTAACACACAAGCAAAGACATAACTCAGGTAGCACATCAGGTATAAGAAACTCAGTAGCAGCATTTACTAAGTTATTATGTAATAGAAATAATGTATATTATGTTCAATATATTTTAAATATCATCTTTCAGAAGGATGCTTTTCTCTCATAACTAAACTGAACTACAAGCAAAAGATGTGGGTCATCCTTACACATTTGCTGCCCAGCTATTTCTTTGGACTTTTCTAGAAAGTACATGAGTCACCTTCTAGAAACAACTAATAGTTTAGAAAATTTTTTAATTAATTGCACAATACTGCTCATCAACACATGAATGAACAAGAATTTGAAGTTCTGTCTCATGATCTAGGGTCTAGTACTATACGTGTAACTACCGGCAATAAATAATTTTTTAAAACTTGGATAAATTATTTCTTGCAAGGTTATATGTATGCCATGATTTGTAAATGTTCTCGTATAAATTTTGAGCTTCTTCTGAATAGAAGCATTTTCCCATTCATCATCTGTACACATCACATCACCATTTTTTAGCCAAGTTCACATTACAATCCAATTAAAAATCAAAATTTAAAAAGGTGATAAATAAAGAATCTAGGTGTCTGAGTGATAAGGTTCTGTCTCTACCTATGTTTCTATTTCATTTCACATAAAGTCCCTGGGGTAAAAAATGTCTGTGCTTGCCAGATCAGATGAGGATACTTAGACCCTGGGTTTTTACAAAAAGAAAAGCTGAACAACATGCTTACTTAGATCCTATGGGAAATTTTTAATAGGCTGTGGAAAGAGGTCTAAATCATTATCACTTGCAAATCCAGATACAATGACATAAAGTAGATTGCCTAAATTCACTGGCTACCTCAAAAACTGAGTTGACCAGCCCTGCTCCCTATCCCAGTCACTGCTTGTGAAACTGTAGGTGCTAAAAGAGGGAGGGCTGTAATCAGGCTGTGTCTGTGGTCTTTAGCTATGTGCTGCCGATGCAGAAGCAAGTCCCTGTCATTTAACTTAATGCAGGGCACGTGACAGGATACCGTGTCACCAGATACAAGAAGTGAAACCACATCCCTCTGCCATTACTATGCACCTCAGGAAAGCAAGCCAGGGTATTTCGGTAAAGTTATATCAGCTGAAAAACTTTGCCTAGAACAGGAAATTATTTTTTACTTTTTCTATAAAAATGCAATGCTTCAGCCAGCTTTAAGAACTGGATGAATCCTTTGAAGTCTGACCTTAAGTATGGAAGCAGAGGTGCTCTGTTACAGTACACACAACTGGGAAAAGCTAAACTAAGTGCCCTAGTGACAGCAGAGCTGTGGGACCTCTAACAATTCCAAGAGATGAAAAGAACTTTAAAAAAAGCCACCATTGTTCTCGGTTTGCATGATGTAAACACAAAAAACCCCATCTGTAAACACAGAGAAAGGATTTCCCGCAAATTAGGTGGGGTAATCAAAGCTTGTATCTGAAACAAATTGAGCCAAAAATTCAAGAATTCTTAGGACATTTAGACTCTTCTACAAGGGGATGTGCCTGTGTCTGTATGTGCACACGTGAGTAAAATCCTAAGTGTTTCCTACCTCCTAATTGTTGCAGAGGTCATAACAGTGTTTGCAGCACAACAGCAGTTTCCTGTTAATAATATTTACATATTCTCCTTTTCAAAGTATTAAACTCTGGAACAGGGACAATCTTGGTTTTACTGTCTGAATCACTAAATGTACTATCAGTTGTCTTACTAGACATCACTGAATTATATTACCGATATTAGAATGTAATAACATATTCATTTTGATATTTTAATCAACATACACTGTGGTCTCAAGAGAGTACCCCGTAACAATTCGTATTGCTTGCAATGAACCCTCAGATCTGCAGGAGCTGGTCTGTGCAGACTTGGCAATGATTAAATGCAGTTCATGTGAAAGTTTAAAAATGCATTATTTTTAAGCTAGCTAAACACATACTAAATGGAACTGAATTGTATACTTTAGGAGGCCTTTTAGTAAATGGGAATGAGAACTTCCTGAAATACATGATCTTATGAGAAATCCCTACAGCATAGTAGGAAAGAACCTTATTTAGCTAAAATGGTTTATGAGTTTCCCCTTTCCCAAATCTCAGCCTTCCAGCTGCAGATGACCAAATTTCCAGCACTGTGACTCATCAAATCCCATTGTGGGTGAAATGTTTCCATTAGGATCCCAAGGTTCTGCTAGGATAGATGTCTAGATCACTGGATCTCTTCTGCTCAGAGCACCAAATCAAGGAAGTTCTGATTCAAAATCAGACATCTGACACCAAGAAATGCTCTTAAGGCTGTGCCTCTTGTTGGAGGATGGAAAAATAAAGGTCAAAATCTCAAATTCTCAAGAAAAAGTCTGGTACCGGGTTTGTTCAACGTTTCTGTAATTATGATCTTGCTTTAAAAGGTGTTTTGTTAAACAATACTAAAAATCTTACATTTCACATCCACGTAGAGATGGAGAGAGCCTGTGTCTAAACTCTAACGTTGTTCCAATCAGTGTTGCACCACTGTGAACACGTCAGTCTTGCAATTAAAGAAAAGCCCTAGTTTATTGCTCAAGCAGAAGCCCTTGGTTGCTTTTGGATTTCACAAAGTGAATTACTCAACCAGTTGAGTTGAACACTAGTTCAACATTTTTTTCTTTTAAATAAAATAACCTTTTGCGCTATTGGTGAAAAAAACAAAAGCAGGAGTTTTCCTTAAGTCCTGAAAGGATACAAGTCAGTGACTTGTCTGCATACCTGTCGAATCTTGGTTTTTTTTCAGGAGAAAGCATTTACCTGAAACCTGTCTCAGTTGTTTCTTTGCTCACAAAAGACCATGCCATCACAGTTATATTAGCTGATTAGTGAAATATACTTTTTTACTGAGACAAATTCTCCATTTGCCCGCCTGTCATTGCACACAATTTGCAACTGCTCTCATCCAAGCTGTTTTCACTTGTTTAGCACCTGCTGAATCTGCATTCACACTGAATGGCAGAGTCCAAAGACAATGCTGGTCTCTGAACTATCCCAAATGAATTCTCTGTGGTCAATAAAAAATTGGGTTTAGATAGGGTCCAGATCCATTTGCAAGGACAATTGGAACAAAACAGCTGCTTGTCCGTTTCCTGGCCCAACCAGAATCACCTCCAGAGCTCATGACAATGAGAGAGGAACAATACCATCTTAATTACTCTTCACAATGGTCCCAATGTGTCTGACTGAGTTTTTAAATAACCATGTGACAGTAAACAGCACAATTTACACATATATGGTGTTCAGTACTGATTGCTTCCATCTACTGGAAAATGCTATAGCAGGGAGCAGCAGACTATACTGAGAATCTATATTCATCACAGGACCCTTGTCTGCCTCACAATCACTCACAGATCATGACGATTTGTTAGTTATGCCCCATAGCACCCTGGTATGTCCATGCCTTGTCCTCATCATTTTCCATCAGAAAAACTGAAAAACACTGTAAAGATTTTTCTGCTAGAGCTTTTCATTATGGTTCCACACCTTGGGGCTATGTGGATACACAGAATGACAGAAATAACTTATAGAATTATAGAATCATAGAATATGCTGAGTTGGAAGGGTCATGGTCATTGAGTCGAGCTCCCAGCCCATGTTGAAGACAGAGGCAAAGAATACATTAACCATTTCTGTTTGTCCCTGTTTGTGAGATGACCATCCTCATCCTGTAATGGGTTCTAACTGTCTTTTGCCATTAACTGATTTGAAAAAACCCTCTTTTTATTCCACACACACCCCCGCCTGCCCCCAATTCTTGACAGCTTCATCTCTAATTGAGCCTTGGCTGCACAATTTTTTTTTTCTCCCTACACTGGCAAGTAGCATACCTGTATTCTTCCCATGTCACCTGACCTTGCTTCCACTGGACATAGACATCCTTTCCTGTCTTATTTCCAAGAGAAGATCCCTGTTCAGTCAAGCCATTCTTCTGCCTCATCTGCTTGACTTGTGACATTTAGGAATAACTCATCTTTTTATAGCATAAAACTACCCCGAGCTGCCATAAAATGAGTTTTTTGAGGGCAAAGAAAAAAATCAGAATGAATTCTTCAAATAATTCTTCAAATACTATATAATGAAACACTTCTGTGGCATTTTGCACTTAAACCATTCCTGCACTAAGGCAGGATTTTTAATTCTGATTCAAACTAAATAATGTTTATCACACAGCCAATCTTTGGAAGATAAGCAACTCTGACTTCCCTGGCGCAGTATGTTTGTTCACATACTCCACATTGAGTGTAAAGCTCACAGTAAAACAAACGCAGATGGGATCAGGATAAAAAGTATGAATGTAAAGGATAGGAAGGGTTCATACAAACAGCTCTGTAAACAGATTTTAGAGGCTATGAATAGCAACAGGAACTAGCTGACCACGAGTAGCCAACTACTTCTGCCTGGTAGTAGTAACTTTCTTATCTCAGCAGCTAAGTGATTTACACATTAAGCATGGGTTTATATACCTAGGGAAACACTGTCGTGTCCAGAACAAGCAGTGCATTCCAACAAAGTTCATATGTATTCTAAATATTCCTTCCAGGAAATCAAGACGTGTATGCACATGTGTTAAACACTTACCTAGAGTGGGAAAGGCCAGTCTGTTGTGGCAGTGGATAACTTATTGGTGTATGCCAAAGTTTAAGCTCTCTTTGTTTTTCAGGAACTTGACACTACCAGTGTCAGGAAGGTCAGACAGACAACTGTGTAGAATCTGTGTGAAGGGACTAGTCTAGAAGCCAATGACCTGTCATATTTTTAGTCCAACAACAACTTGAAAGGCACAGTGTTCACCAGAAATATGTCATTGATGCCGCAATATTCATCCAGACTGGCAAGTTGCACAGGACCTGGAACTGATTGAGTTGTCACTGAGCATGGTCACAGCAAATCATTTTGACATCTTGGGCAGCTTGCCACGTCTTGCCTAGGAGAACTTTTGCTTTCTACAGGCCTGTTTTGAGCAGGTGTGAGGAGAGTTCGAGGTGAGGCCAGCACAATTTTTCTACCTCCTGTCTCTCTCCACTCAGAGAAGCAAATATTCAGTACTGCACCTGAAATAGCAGAAGTGATCCATGTTTGCTGGGGATGTGGAAGATACCCATGAGAGTGGGGCAGCTGATCACTGTTCAGCAGTCAAAGGGGTCCAGCTGGTTCAAACCCAGTTTGCCTTTACAATTGCAGTGTCCACATGGAAATGACCTGTTACAGAATGCTGCTCACCAGTAACCCACCTTGCCTCTGTCATGTTTATCACAGCAGATGGAGCAGAACACCGTGTGATATGTCTGTAACCATTGTGCTGGATTCCACTGATTTTTTTGTTGTCTGACTTGGTTTGCGCAATGCTTGTTGTGCACACTCTCACTGCCCAATGGGCCCAACCAACAGTACTTACGTTATAAATTCATTCAACCTTGAAGCTCTTCTGTCTTTAGCAAAGTTTCCCTTCTATTTGTCTTATTGCTGTCTTGGTTCTATTACACTATTTCTTTTTCATAGTCAAGTCAAGCAGTCAGGAGTAAATTATGATGAACACACATACTTGTTGCCAACATATATAATGTGGAGAGTAACTTGTGAATCAGGATGACCTGCAAAGGGAGGCAAAAATGATTTGGTTTTGGCTTTGGACTCAGCTGGCATACAGAGCTGGCATTCTCTAAATCAAAGAAGTCTATTGATTGTCAAAATGCTTGCTTCTTTTTTATAAAACTCTATACCCCAAGGGTCATAAACAGAGAAAAATCTTCGTCTGTGGTATACCAGTGTTTGGTCTGCATATGGAAAGTTCACCTACAATAATGAGACACACAGGAAAGACCAAGACATAATACTGTGCCACATCTACAACACTCAAAGACCAAGATACCAGAAAAAAAACCAACACCATGTTTCCGTTGACTGCTGTTTGATGTGTTTTGCAGAAGCTCAGGAGAGCAAGTAAGAAAGAACTTTGCACAAGGGAGTAGGAGAAAAGCAAGCCTCGTAAGTCAGAACAGAGAACTGAGTAAAATGAGACAAAGTACAAAAATGAGGAATGAATTGTACTCACACACTAATTTCAGCTTTTCATCAGTATACATTTTATTTTCATAGAAGACATGTCTTAGGCATGCTTGATGTCTTCTTGGCTTAGTGTACTGTTTATCATAGTTTAATGATAAGTGTTATCACATTTAATGTTATTTTTCTGCACATTCATGCATAGTTTGTAATACAGATCTTGTAACAAGGTCGAAGTTTCCACGTTATTTCAGAGTCCCTGAATATGTTATTATGATGTAATAAAAGGAAGATCCATGACCCAAAAGAGTAAGAAGAAAATGTCAAGTCTTTTATTCATCTGATAGCAATACCAAAAAATTAAAACTGATCTTATAAAAATCTTGTCCTAGGCTTTCATAGCACTATGTACATTCAAGTGAATACTTTGGTATGTATGTCAATAAGTTGTTTGCCTTTGCATCATCATTTATTACCCCTTCCCTCTCCCCCCCTTTCTTTTTCATGGCATTAGAGCTATAAGGGAAAAAGGAGAAAAAGTTACCTTCCTCGCATGCATAGATACTCTCCAGGTGGGATTTGAAGCATCACAGTAAAAATTGGTTGCCCTGCCAACCTGGAGAAATGAATGGCCATTGATAAGATGGATGTGCCTGTGAATATTGTAAAGGCACATATTGACAGTGTATTAGTGAAAAGCTGAGAACTATGTGCACTCTTGGATTCAAAAGTATTCCTCACCCTTCTCTGTATGTCTGTCTTTAAAACTGTCACCTGAATAACACCCTTCTCAGAGAATCAGAAGTCAGCTAGACAGAAAGGAAGAGATGAAGCACCATGATCTGGGACAGAGTGGGACATTGTTTCTGCTTGCATGTACTTACAGAAATAGGGAAGTGGCAACAGGCGGTGTGCAGGACAGCTGAACAGAAGCCAGGATACAGGCAAGGAGGTAGGAAAGGCACTTAATTCATGAAACAAAAAAAGGCTGGAAAAATATGTTAGTGCCACTTAGTTATTTAAACCTCCCAACTCTCCTACTCTGAAGTTGAATACCACTGTATCAATTTCGATTTACTGGATTTGACTGCATGCATCCATTTTGTCCTCTGCTTGTTGTTCAGGTTGATTTATCAGTGTTTTCCAGGGTCTTCTAGTTCTCCATATCTCTTTAGGGGTTTCTGAGATCCAATGTGTCTGACATTCTTGTATTTGTATTACTGAGACTGCCAAAGCCCAGTCAGCAAGATATTATCAAACTTTTTGTAAAATCACTAGATCACTGTAATTATTATCAAAGATCTACTTATGAGATATTTGGTATAACCAGATTCAATCCCATGTATTCCTTCATCTGCATAACAGTGACCATTTATATAACTGCAGATCAACTAAAATAATGCAGATCATTCTGGTGAGAAAAAGTCTCCTCACCAAGCTTCTCAGAATATGACTCCCTCCAACATCACATACGGCAGATGAAGCACCAAGACCTCTGGTTTGTGAACTCCTTATGAATTAGGCACAACCACATAAAAGTCTTCAGATCACTGTTTAAACAGCACAATAACAATTTCTGTACCATGCCTCCAGGACACGAAAGGTGACATGGATGGAAAGAAGGCCTAGAAGCAGCAAAACAAAATAGAAAAACAGTGGTAGGTTTTGACAGTCTTGCAACATGACATATTTCACAATGCAGAATCATCCATACTGATTTTGGCACAAGAAAACATGTAATATTATTTGAATAAAATTCCAATCATAAAAGCACAATTTAATGTCAGATAATTTACAATGAAATATTTGAATCTGAATGTAAGATTTCATAAAATTCATCAACTCTAAGTAACCAACAACAGTTTTGAAATGCGGGCAAACTCCAGCGACCTCAGCACTAAGCATGCTTTGAAATATATTTGTCCTTAACCCTTAGCAGCCCTGTAACAGCTTTATTAGTTTTATACTATCGTATATTTCTAAGCAAACCAGCAGACTCAAAAGGAAAATATTCAGAAAAGAATTCATGCTCACATGTGGAAAGCAGGTGACACACTTCTAACAGACACAATTACAGCTCAGTTGTGTGTTATGTACCTACATAGGAACATATTTGGGTTTTACTGCTGCATGTTCATATAGTGCATTACGATGGTGCTAATTTATCAGCCCATAAATGGCTACTGCCATCTACTGGAAAAATTATTAAAACACAGAAATTACATTATACTGCCAGCAAGGGATCTGGAGTATAATATCCTTTCTGGAATAAATTCTCAACATGTTATTGCATATAAAAACTGCTACAAGAATATTATCAGGGGCTGTTAGATTAGATACAGACGCATTACAGGTATGAAAATATAAATGAGAGAAATTTAGCTCAGCTCCTTTTCAGAACTGTTGTTAAAGTTTTCTTTAAAAATACCAAGTGACTGTAGCTGCTTTCATGCCCATACGCTGCACCACACAGCTGTGCTGCTGCTGTGTTGTCTATCATCCCTGTGTTTCCACTTGTCCTGTGAGATTCAGAATCTAAATTTATACACTGAAATGCTCCAGTATCTCAAGTATCTCATGTTACAGTAGTCCCAAGGAAACCAATTTCTTAATTTACTAATTGCATGACACTCATAAATTGTTGTTTGGCCAAAAGTGGAAATTTTCCAGTTGTCAGTCTTACATATAAGAATCTGATTTTTTAAATTATTTTAAAAAATATTTTTCTAGATACACTTTCCATTTTCTGATCAGGTTTAACCAGAGCCTTGGTTTTGCTTGCAAAAAAACCCCAACAACTAAGTGTCCTGACATGGCACTGTCTGATAGCTAACTGAAACAAAAGAGCGGCATCTGGTGAGTAACTACGACTCCTTGCTCTAGCACTTAAGAATAGTTGGACATTTCCTCACAAAGGTCCAATCCCACCTGATCTTTATTCATTATCCTAAAAATCATCAGAAACACCATAAGGTTAAATGCAGTGGTATGAAATGATTTCATTTGCAAAAGACATTGAATGCCACTCAGAGCTCAGATTACAGATTTAATGCTGCACAGCTTCAGCTAAGGCAGTGCTGACAGGCAAAGTGTATTAACACTCCTGGCAATGATGTCAACACTGAGCTAAACACTGTGTCCCGTTGGCTTGGGTGTGAGCATACGTCTTGAGCAGACATCAGAAAAACACCTCTCTCACAGGGAAGATGAGACAGTCTCTACTCACAAATTACTGTATCTATGTTTTCTGGTTGGTAGGTGCAGCACTTCTGCAGAGTAGAATGGCAAAACTTGTGTGAAGAAACAGAAATGACAATTATTTGTACCTACATTTGGATTTCTTGATTGCTGTGCACTGCAGGATACCTGAAAGCCTTATTACTGAGAATTCAAAAATAAAAGAATAGATGTGACTGTATTTTTCAAATTCCACAATTTTTCAAAAGAAGAATAGTGGTTATCAAGTCCACATTCCTCAGTTTGCAACAGAAAATCCTTACCACAAGGACCACACGATCCAAGCATTTTTACGGTAACTGGTTCTAGGGTGGCAGTTGTTTCTAACCACTTATTTCACAATTTCGGTAAGAAATATTTTTCCTTCCCATCCTATCTTGAAGCAATATGGCACAAAATGTCTTATGACCTGCTTTAGTTTCTTACTAACAGCCTTAATCAGCCTACAGCTGCTGTCAAATCGCTTGAAAAAGGGAGTGAAAACTGTGGTATGCTGCTCATTTGGATAACCAACTCCTCTGGGCTTTTATCTATTAGAAATATTTAGAAAAAAATGTCTTAAAATACTCCAGTTATACCATTGCTTTCTGGTTATTTACACTTCACTCTTCAAAATGTATTCACTCCTTTACTCAATTTAATCAATTCTGACTTCATATTCACAAAAGTATACAGAAATTTCTTCGTGATTATCAAAGCAAAGTATTATCTCTGGTAGGCAATTGAAATTGCCAAAGAACTCAGAGAAAATAACAATGAAAATAACAGCTTTATTATTTATATTTATATACATATACACATACATATACATATATATATGAAGTATATCTATATATGTACATATATGTACATAATAGAACTGAAGTCAGAATTTAATGGAAATTGGTGAATTTTAATTTACTACATGATTTCAGTCATGAAATTCAGATTTTTAAAGAGATTTTTAGAGCAATTAGTCACATGAAACTCATGGAAATAAAAGAAAAATTCTAGCACTTACCTTCCCTAGACTCCTTAGACCCTGTCCCCAGATCAGCGTGAGTGCATACCATAATATGACAGTGAAGACTTGAATTTTTTACACCTTTCAGTGTTCTGGTCCAGACCCTAGGGTATACTGATGCACCGCTGGTAAATGCCACCTGTGAAATGTGTAGAAATGGCCTTGGCAAGATCACATTTTCAGCATAGTCATATTCTAAGGAGAAAATTGAATTTTTAAAAACTATGTAGTGTCTGTTTAACTGGTATAACAAAACAGCTGAGTACCTAATGTACCCAATCACTGGAAACTAATCCCTATATCTGATACTTTTCGGTGACCTAAACCTGCTAGAGCAGTCCAAACATCACTCACTCCTGACCACTATTACAGATGGCTCAGTCAGAACTTCCAGCATGCAGCAACTTCCAATTTTCTGTCATATCTAAAATGAAGAGGGAAAGAAAAGGAAAAAGCCCCACCTCGATTTTTGACTAATTCTTCACTACAATGGAAAATACAGATCAGAACTGAGAATTAGTTCCCATATTCCAGATTTATTTTCTCTCTAGACACCAAACACAACACAGTAAGCTATACATTTGGCTTTGCAACTGGTAGAAGAATTTAGAATTCTAAAAGGATTTCTCAAGTCTCTAAATTATTTTTGGCATTGTATCACTGACCTGCAAAAACATCCCCTTTTTATTAAAATGAAGGCTTGTATCAGTTGAGTCAAGGAAATATATTGATACTTACATGAGGAAAGACCAAGAGAGATGGAGTATAGTTTAGTTTAGTAGAGAAAGCTCAAGGGAGATCAAGTGTTTATGTATATGTGAATGGTGTACAGAATAGTAGAATCACAGAATGGCCTGGGTTGGCTGGGACCTTAAAGATCACCTGGTTCCACCCCCCTGCCACAGGAAGGGATGCCACCCACTAGACCAGGTTTCACAGGGCCCCATCCAACCTGGCCTTGAACACTTTCAGCAATGGGGCATTCACTACTTCTGTGAGCAACCTACTCTGGTGCTTTACCACCCTTTGAGGAAAGAATTTCTTCCTAACGTCTAATCTAAACCTGCCCTCTTTCAGTCTAAAGCATTGCTGCCCCTTGTCCTGTTACTGTCTGCCTGTATAGAACCACAGAATCACAGAACCATGGAATGATTTAGGTTGAATGGAACCTTCAAAGATCCAACACCACCCTGCTGACAAAACAGTCTCTTTTACCAGATCTGGTTGCTAAAAGTCTTATCTTTCTCTATCTTTCTTATTTATTGAAAGGCTACAGTACAGTAAGGTCTCCCTAGAGCTTTTCCTTCTCCAGGCTGAACAGCTTCTTTCAGCCCTTCTTTTTTTATCGACAGGAGAGGTGCTCCATCCTCCCTCTGAGGATTTTCATGCCCTCTTCTGGACCTGCTCCAAAAGATCCATTCTTTCTTGTATTGAGGACTCCAGAAGAGGGTGAAGTACTCAAGTGGGGTCTCATGAGACCAGAGTAGAGAGGCAGAATCACCCCATCAACCCACTGGCCATGCTGCTTTTGATGCAGACAAGGATATGTTTGCCTTTCTGGCCTGCAAGTGCACATTGCTGGGTCATGTCCAATTCTTCATCTACCAGTATCTATCCTCAAACCCTTCTCCACAGATCTGCTCTCAATCCCTTCATTCTCCAGTCTGTATTGATATTGGGGAATGCCCAAACCCCAGGCTTAGCTTTGTTGAGCTTCATGACATTCACACAGGCCCATTGCTCAAGCCTGTCAGTCCCACTGGATGGCATCCCTTCCCTCCTGCATCAACTGCACGACTCAGCTTCACGCCATCTGCAAACCTGGTGAGTAAGAATTCCACCAGACTCTTCTCAGTGGTATCCAATGGATGGACAACAGGCAATGGGCATAAACTGAAATTCAGGAAATACCATTTAAACATAAGAAAAAAACCCATTGTTAAGGTGAGGTCAAACACTGGATCAGGTTGCATAGAGAAACTGCAGAGTTTCCATCCTTGGAGATGTTCAGAAACGACCAGACAATGTATTAAGAAACTTGCTTTAGCCAGCCTTGCCTTGAACCAGGAGGGATGGGGATTGGGCACATGGCTTTAAGATATCCCTCCCATGACATCCAAGAAACAGCCTCACACAGAGCAAGGACTGGCTCCTGGTCTGGTATGGCGACCCTCAGAAACAGACACAAGAGCGAATTCCATTCACTTACACAACCCTCAATGTTGCTACACTTTGATGATTTTATGCTTATGTAGTGTCAGATATTTTTAGGTGCCTTTAATATTCCTGTCTTTTTCCAACCCACACTGGTAATTGTTTCCTGGAACATGAGATAAATGATCAAAAAATAATGAGTTCGAAACTGAGGTAACATATTTGTAGCTGTTTTAATGCCAGTATTTTCAATCCACAGATTTTTTAAAAAACGTTTTGTAGACTTTTTTAACCTTACCTAATATCTTCTAATTCTCCTTTTTTCATCTGGCCAATAAATCTGGGGTTAGGATTTTCTTAACTTTTCCCCTAAATTACTCTTAAGAGAAAAATGTGGTCTCTTGTCTTGAATACAGTGTGTCTTCTAGTTTTACTGTCAGTCTATAGAGAAACTGTTTTCCTGTAGGACTTCCACAGGAAGAAATTCTACAGCGCACATTTTTCAAAGGCAAAAACAGCAGGTAAGGAATCAATCATCAAGAAAAAATATTGCCCATTGGGTCCCACTTTACAGCACTGCCTTTGGAAATTTCCTTGCATACACTTGCATGAGAGCTGCAAATGAATGTTAGAATAACAGACAGATTAATTTTAATGGCTATGCATTCTTGACAGCTGAACGAAAAATTAAGTACATAGGAAATCAGCACTTTGTGAACACCAGTTGTCCTGAGCAGAGGGAAGGTGAGCATAACCAATAGACAGTTGTTATGGGGCTAAGATAACTGACATTAGAGTCAGATGTTCAGATGGTGAAAATTCTGGTACCTAGTACAGTGTTTGAGTCTCTCTATTGGCAATATAATGAATCTGTTCCTTTTTTTGCATTAATCTATTCAGAGTAGATAATATGTTAACTGGGGTAAAAAGTTCTGAGAGAAACTATTTATACTGCTCTGAAAAACCTAGCATTTAGCACATGGTTCAGAACTGTGTATGCTTGCAAAAACATATCTCCACTATGAAAAAAAACTTCCCAATGCACAGAAATACATTACCATGTCTGTTTTAACATAATGAGCTATATTTGGCTGGTATGTATTTGTTGGAGAAATCCTAATAGAGACAATATAAACAGTCCAAGACATTATCATCTTAAAACTATATTTAAAGAGAAAGTTTTGAACACTGGCAGAACATCAAAATACTTTCTCCTGTGCCTCCTTCACAGAATAACGAGCATTAATCTCTTTTAAATTAATCTCTTTTAAAAAATCATTATTTGTACAACCATTAAAAAAATCCCCCACCGAACAGAACATGGATTAGCTATGTTAACCCTTCTGTGTATGAGCAGAATGCAATTTCTACACAAATGCAAGAGATTAATTTTTCTGAGTCACTCTAAAAAAAAAAAAAAGAACTCTGCATAAACCAACTTTTTTTTCTTGTGATCTTGTTTTTTCTACTAGCAATTTTCAACAGCTACTTAAAATCCTCTTTTGACTGTGTTTTATTTCAGGGATTTCTTAGCAGCTTTGTATGGAGTGGGGCTTGTTTTTAATAGGAATATAAAGGATTTGGATGTCAAAAAGATTTGGGGAAAGTAACATTTCATATTCCCCTGGTTAATGTCCAGTTGAAGGCAGTGTGGGAATTCAATAGACTAAACTTGTGAGAGTAGCTGCTGTTTTAACACTCTTGTATTGCAAAATTCTGTAAAGGTAGAGATAAGTTACTATTCTATCTCTAAACAGTATTAATTTTTAAAATATTAATGATCCGTAAATTTCTTAGTCTTCATATCCATAACTATGATGAACCATGGAAACACTGAACATAAAAAAAAATTATTTGATTAGCATTTCCACTGCTTAAAAATAGTCCAGATGGGCTACATTACATGATCAAGTATTGCTGAAAATCAGGAGATTGGTAGAGGAAAATGGGGCTGACTACCATACCCGATATACTCGGTATATTCATTTCTAGACATTACTTTATAGAACATTTTCCTTCTGTTCCTGGCAAAATTCATATGGTTAGAATAAAATGGGAACAAAATACACCTGAATTTAGGGTGAATGGGCAACATACACAGTCAATACGCTCTCTCAATTTTCATCCACTTTAATACTTACAGAACTTGATTTGAGATTAGCATTAGACTAAAATCTGGAGAAAACTGTGACAGACCTGTGCCAAAAGCCTCCTGCCTGACTTAGTTAGGATAGACAGGGGTCTAAAACTGTCATCCAATCTCTGAAAGCTTTCCTTGGCCATAAGAAAAGAGAAGAAATCCTTTCTGGACCTACTAGCAAAAATGTGCCAGATTGGTTGCTTTGAAGATGGTAACATGAAAAAAAACCTGACTCTAATTTTAGAAGTTATTTTAAAGGTGATTATTTTTATTTGACCCTGCTGTTTTCAAGTTTCACTTTTGAGCTTTTATCTTGCACTCTAATGTAAATGAAAACATTACATGTTAATCTCAGTGTAACTGATAATGGCTTTACTAGATTAATGAATATACTCTGTTAGCAATAAAATACTATTCAGTTTTCAAAAACTGAATAAGAATTGAAAAAAGCTTACATGGACAATCAGCCATATATTATAATGGTGACAAAATTAGGCCCTAAACGGCTGACATTAATAATGGCAGGTAGCCTAAAGTAGATAAAAAAAAAAGGTAAGATGTTTGAGCAACAAAATGCCTTCTATTATAGAGAACAATTACGTTTATTATGAACAATGAAATTAAGGGAAAAATCCTTAAAAAATATCTCCTAATAAGCAGAAAGAACACTAAGAAACTGAGACAGGATGCAAGGAAATGACATAAAGCTGTGTCAGGGGAAGGTCAGACTGGGTATTAGAAAAGAGATTGTCACTGCAAGAGCAGCCAAGCACTGGCACAGGCTCCCCAGGGAAGTGGTCATGGCCCCAAGCCTGTCAGGGCTCAACAAGTGTTTGGACAGCGCTCTGACACGCTGTTTTAACTTCTGGGCTGCTCTGTGTGGAGCTGGACTTGACAATCATTGTGGGTTCCTTCCAACTCAAGGTATCCAATGATTCTGTGGGTTTGGATTCACTATACAGGCTTTTAAAGTGATGTGTGTAATCTAAATAAAGGTGTTATTTAATGCACAGGAATTAAGAGAAAAAAGCACCAAGTCAGATGTTTAACACGATGGATATTAATGTTGCAAATACTTCGACCTTTGATTCTCTTTTCTTCCTTCTTCATAACATCCCTTAAACCATAAACAGCCAAAGATACACTATACAACCTACATTTCAAATTATATAGAAATATAGTAACAACCCATCTACACATTAACATAACCATATATGTTCTGGCCCTCTGTCCCAATTCATACTATCTGCACAGATTTTACACTTACCAGCTCTTAAGGCAGAAGATAATGCGAGAAGATTAGATCTTGTGAGGAAATTTGGTTTCTTTTCTCTTTAAGAAATTCACCACTACTCCGAATCAGGCTTTTCATCTGCTCTTTATCATTAATCCAGCTCCCCTTAAACCAACAGAAAGATTCCCTATTGATACTGAAAGGAAATATATCAGATTCATAGTCAACATAATGTAAATATTTTGTGAAGATCAACAGAAATAAAACCAGTTAGACAATCAGTGCTCAAGAGTTTGTCTTTATAGCAATTTTTTTTAAAGGCTGGCAGTACAAGCAGGTAACAAGACAAGACACTTTCATGGCTGAAGATAGTAATGCAACACAGTTACAGTTCAGAGGACTTTAAGCACCAGTTTATTAAACACGAGTATAAGTTTGCTGTTTTAAACTGAAACTTGGTAAAAACTGATCAGTGAATTCACAGACCATAAACGTATTACAGCTCAAGATGTCCCCACAGCAGTTTAAAAACTCCAGGAAAGCCATCAAGTTAAAACGTACTTTATTTTCTGCCATAAGGCAATTTTACACCAGCAAGTAATGACTTTCTCATCACCAATATATACAATATTTCAAGTGAACAGCTCACGAGGGGCCCACGCGCGGAGGGAGGACGAGCGCAGGGTTCCGCCCTGCTGCAGCCAGCCGCGGCTCGCCGGAGCGGCTCCGGGGCCGCGCCAGGCCCGGCAGCGCCAGGGCCGCCGCTCCCACGGCGCACACCGCGCCGCTCACGTTTCCGGCCCGGAACCAGGGCCGCGCTCCCGGAGCCCACACGCTTCCCCCGGCTCGCAGCAGCGTCGGGAACGGAGCCCGGCAGCCCGCGGAGCAGCAGCGACAGGAACGGAGCCCGGCAGCCCGCGGAGCAGCAGCGACAGGAACGGAGCCCGGCAGCCCGCGGAGCAGCAGCGGCGCGCAGGGCGGGAGTGGCGAGGGCGGCGCGGCGGAGCCAGGGCCCAGTCCGTGCCGTGCCGTGCCGTGCCGTGCCGTGCCGAGTCCGGGCCGGGCCGGGCCGGGCCGGGGCTCCCTGGGCTCTCGCTCGCTGCCCCCGGACCACCGCAATTACTGCGAGACGGTGACCTTTGACTGGTGTCGCTTTCCCCCGACCACCAATTCATTAGTTAATGAAAAGACACCGCAGTGGGTTCATGTCAGCAGACCATTTAACCCATGTTTCGGGTTTGGGCACCGTAGATAATTGTCCTCTCCGAATACTTAAGCACTGTTCTGTGTTTTCCCTACAAACGTGCTCTCGAGCAGAAGAAAATGCAGATAATGTTGTGCTGGTCAAGGGTCACCAGGAAAAGATCCAACCACACCACAAGAACACACCGATTTTTAGCTGCTGTGTACACAATACACCAGAATAGCTATAGTTTGCTGATTCATTAAGTCTCTTCCCGTCTTGCATTTTAGGTGGTAGCTTGTTTTGTGTGCTCAAGGGATGTAAATCTCTGCAAAATCAGAATGTGTAACTTGTTATTTAGATGTATGTATATCACACAAAGGTACTGCAAGATAAAAACAGCCTCTTAAATAGGCGATTTCTTAATATGGTTAAATTAATTAGTAGGTAGTTGTGTATGGCATGGGGTTTTTTTGTTGTCTTTGCTCACTGCTGTTCTTTCTCTTTTTCTCATTTCCCGTGCTATACCTTTCTACTTTGCACCATCTCTGGTGTTTATTAGCTTGTGCAGTATAAAGATTCAATTTGGTGATCCAGCAAAAAGTTGTTACATAATTCTGGTTTCCTTGTCTGTTATTCCATGAAAGCTGATTAAATTATTACCAGAGTCAATGCAGAATAAAGCAACAGAAGAACATATCTGGAAGGAAGGTCGATATGGGAGGAGCAGGACTTAGAAATTTCCCAACTTCGGGCTGTGGAAAGAAACCCCTCAGGTT
Organism: Acanthiza pusilla; assembly: GCA_036630365.1. Lineage (NCBI taxonomy): Eukaryota > Metazoa > Chordata > Aves > Passeriformes > Acanthizidae > Acanthiza > Acanthiza pusilla. Next base: position 2,875,849 of record JAXCHO010000034.1, read on the forward strand.
ACCTTATCTTGCTCCTTTAAATATGCCACAAGGCTTGGAATTCCTGCGTAAGAATTTCCATTGTTTCCCATGCCCTTTTCATCTGTTTCCAGGTAGTGCCACCATCTGTTATTATTTGTTTTGGCTGAACTGACGTTAGTAATCCTTCACCTCTAGTAGTAGATTATGGATCACGGGATCATAGAATCATAAAATGGTTTGGGTTGGGCCCTTAAAGGATTTTTAAAGCTCATCTAGTCCAATCCCCCTGCAAAGAACACGGACAACTTCCATTTGACCAGGTTGCTCAGAGCCCTGTCCAATGTGGCCTTGAATGTTCCCAGGGATGGGACACCTATCACCTTTCTGGGCAACCTGTTCCAGTGTTTCACCACCCTCATAAAAAAAAATTCTTGCTTATATGTAGTCTGAATCTACCCTCTTTTAGTTTAAAACTGCTCCCCCTTTCCTATCACAGAAAGCCCTGCTAAAAAGCCTGTCCCCATTTTTCTTAAAGCTCCCTTTAAGTACAGAAAGGCCACCAAAAAAGTCTCCCTGGTGCCTTCTCTTCCCCAGCTGCACAACCCAACTCTCTCAGTCTTTCTTCAGAGGAGAGATGTTCCACCCCTCTAAAAATTTTTGCAGCCCTTCTCTAGACTCACGCCAATAGGTCCACATCTTTCCTGTGCTGGGGACCCCAGAGCAGATGCAGCACTCCAGGTGGAATCTCACTAGAGCAGAGGGTGTGAATCACCTCCTGCTGGCCATGCTGCTTTGCTTTTGATGCAGCCCAGGATGCAGTTGACTTTAAGAGCTAATTTAGTTTAGATGTGCCATTGACATACTTCAATTTTTAACTGTTTCTTGAACTTTGAGTAATGTGAAATACCAAGTGTTTTTCATAATTCAGTGCTTGAAAACTGGAAGTTTTCGAAAATTGTGTAATACTCTTAATATCCCAGGGTATTAGGAAATAGCATTCCTAGATATGGAAACTAAGCTCACTAAGGCTAATAAATTCTTCACAAAAGAAAATGTTATATGTTGAGTTAAATCATGGGGGCAGTATAGGCAATGTCTGATACAGAGACTGAGTGTAGAAGTGCCCATTTTAGAAATACGTCCTGGCTAGATTTTACTCTGGATGCCTCCTGCACTGTATTAATATCTTTGCTTTATAGTTGTTCCTACAGAAAGACTGTCATAGAGCTCAGCAGAGATAGGCCCAAGACTACCACAGAGCCCAGGGAACACACAATCCACTTTCTCATCAATTTCTTCTACATTAAAAAAAAGGTTAAAAAAAGTTGTATTTATGACTTATAGGACACATCTAAAATTTTGTGGGCAAACTCTCATGTACTTAGAAACTGAGTTTTTATTGTTTCATAGCTTCTTTACTAAGGAAGATCAAACACAGATCTGTGTAGCTGACATGTATTCTCCCTGTGTACGAGATGACTGATTTAATTTGCATAACATGCACCTGCTGTAAATACTTGTTTTCAAGGCAAAGTTTGTAGAAGTTATTTTATCCTGGAGAGTGGATATGTAGGGTATTGAGCAAGTGCTGGCTTTATATTAAGTGGCATCTGAAAGACATAATAGTTCTTTCTAGCATCCTTTTGCAATGGTTACCCCATAATTAATATTACTAGTTCTACCATTAAAAAACACAAAAAAAAACCTTCAAGCAGAAACAAGAAATTAATGATTCCTGTTTTTGTTTAATACTGAAAATGTTGTCCAAATTCTTGACATACTGCAGAATAGCTTCATCATGCGTTTTATATTAACCCTATTAAGTATTAAAATGTGAAGAAGATACTACATGACTTTCTTATAAATATGCTGAGTTTATGGATGTTCCCCGTCATGCCCCCTCCTTGCCTGCCCTTTTGCTCTGAAGCAGGTGATGTGCCATCCTTGCTCCTTTCTGACAGGAGAAAATTACTCCTTTTTGAAATTCTCGGAAAAAAATATTGTCACCTGAAATCCCTAGATCTCTCTCATAATGCATTGGTTAGTTTGGAGGTAAGAACTTTTTATGTGTGTTTGGTTGGAGTTTTCTTAACAATTAGGGTAAGAAAGATGTAACCAATACACACCAAGTCTTGAAAGCCTATGGAAGACGAGGTTAGGACACCATCAGCTGTGCAGAGCAACACTGCAATAGCTACATTTGTGAAATGAGGGAGTTTCAGTGCCTAAACTGAAGTTCTAAATAAGGTGGTGATTCCTGAGACATGTATCGTAAGAGGTGAGTAGGTTTCATGCTCAGTTGGTAACTTTACTTCTGGACTTAATTATCAGCATCTAAAACATATTTTCCTGTAGCTATGCAGAGTATGCTTTAAGAAAGCATGGATTCAGTCTATTTCAAAGTGAGAACCCAGAACAAACCAACCTTTGGTCTGAGTGAAGTAGATTTAGATTTAGAGCTTGGATAAGTATTTCAAACTTCTTGTCTTTTACAAAGATTATATTGCACCAGTGAGTGCCTCTGCATGTTGAAGGGAACTTCTCTTTAATAGCAACTGTGATTTCACAATAACTCAAACACAGCAAATCACAGAACTCTAGGCAGCATCATGGAAATCTCAGGTGCTTCACATGGGGATGCTGAATAGTTGTTCCTGTTCTAGAGTTATTTTAGCTACTTAAGTCTTTTTATTGAAAAATGGCGTCACTATATTACTACTTTTGAAGTTTTTCTGAGTTAGGTGGGAGAGAAATTAAGTCTACATGTGAACTGACATTGAGCAGCAGTGTTGCCAAAATAAATGTATCTGCTGCTTTACTACCACAAACACTAAGATGCTCGTATGGCTGAATGCTGAAATACAGCTATATATATATATATATATATTTTATTAACAAAAAATAAGCATTTGGTTATCTTTCAACCAGATCAGCTTTCCAGTTTGGTTAACTGTAGTGATGTAACATCTGACATATTCAAAAGATATAATGTAGAAAATGGTATAAGAACTTGAGCAAGTGACTGGAAGTGGCAAAGGAGAAATAGCAAGCACTTAAGTTTCACATGCTGCTTCAAAACCTGGTTGTCATGCATTACACTAAGAATTTTTTTTCTGGTAATTAAAATGAAATTTGCTAATTTTACTTCTACTTTTTATAGCTTTTTATAGCTTTTTGTAGCTTTTTGCAATGGCAATACAAAAATAAAATCACAATTTTTTCGAGGTTTGTAACAATGAGAATATTTTAATGAAAAAAATGGAGTGAAATGAATGCGTTGCTGATGGAGCAAGAGATACCTTTTGTTCCTGTATCCTCCTTGTCATGGCAGAGATCTTACCTCACTCACTGATCCATGGCTCCTGGCCACATTCCTTTGCTTTCCCTCTGGCACTCATCAGACAATTCTTCAAGTCAGTTCAGTTCATTAATCTAGCAGAGAAGTGAGTCTTCTTTTTCCTGATAGACTTGTTCTCTGGCAAGTTGATATACGACATGAGCTCACAGAGGAATCCAGAGAACACAGGAGTTTGTGCAAGGTAAACAGTATGTGCACTGGCAACTTCTGATTGGAAGCATGGAGAATGAAAAAACAGGGGAAAAGGGTTGTCATCTCCCTCTCTTTCAGGGCATGTGAGCTTTTAGATCAGGTCATCTTGACATGTAACTCAGGCTGATGAATGCCAATATTAAAGGAGAACAGAATTTGTAATTCAGTCTCATTTCTCTTCTAACTTTATGCTCATCTAAATTAAAAGGCTCATGTTTTGGACTACTCTGGCTTCTGTAAAATATCAAACTTCTATAAGTCTGGACTGTATTTTGGAAATATAAAATTAGTTCAGACTAAAGTTGTGAAGTAGGGATCAAATTAAAACTCAGGAAATACAAAACAGTACTCTATTCTTCACTTAAGCTTTTATATTACTGTCCTATGAGGATATTACTTGATTAATTCACAAGTATTCATAGGTATTCACAAACCCCACTTACAAATTGACGGTATACACAAATGTTTTTGAGAAGATGGCTTTATTTCCTTTTCCTTGGAAGATGGCTTTATTTCCTTTTCCTGATCTTGTGCTCACAGTAGCATCAGGGAAGAAAACTATATTCTGTTTCCCCTGGGAAGCTGTGCTGTTTTTAATTGCCTTTGGAGCTGCAAAACAAATTGCTGTATTATTGCTTTGTAAACTTCCATCTGTCATCCATATTGTAATTTATTGCTTTATCACTGATATCAAAGGTTACAGTGAAGATAGCTACTTCTATTAGTACTTACTAGTATAACTAACACTATTAAGTGACTAAACAATATAGCAGGAGGTATATTTGGAGTGGAAGTTAATTGTGAGACCTTCCTATGTTTTCTGTCAGTTTTGTAGAGTTTTTTCTGTACTATTTTTTGCAAGTAATTTGTTCCATTTTCCCTGCTACCAAATTTCAAAGCAGACAGTTTGCATGTTTACCTTCATATGAATGAAATCACATTGTTTCATGTGTAAGACTTAAGTTAAAGAATAGTCATCATATTCAAAGAAAGTATTCAGAAGCTTTCCTAGTTGCATGTGAAGTCCTAATGCTACTGACATTAGCCATCAATTTTGGCCACAGAGCCTATTGCCAAAAATTCTCATTGTTCAACTTAAATTTTCTACATGCCTTGCTGTTGCATGTTGCTGTTCTGTATTTGTCATGCTTTCTTTATATTAATAGATAATCTAAAAGTATTATTAACATAAAGTCAGCAAGTTTGTTCCTAATGCTTCTTTTATAGCTCTAACATGTGCTGTCAATGGGTAATGAATTTCAGCAACTTCTGTAATAGAATGGATTTTTTCAAAATTACCATACAAAGTAACATTTTTCTGACATATGAGTTTAAAAAAATTAAAATATTTTTCCTCTGAAAAATGGGTAGATTTACATGATTTGTCAAGGTTTTGTGTACAGTTGGTATGTCAGTATCGATTTAATGTCCTACAATGCTATCTTGAGTGCACTTGTTTTTTTGTTAATGTTTATTACCCACCTCAGTATTGATTCATGACACTACTGAATTAAAAGACAGTTTATCAATCAAATATGAAAGATGTCATGGCATTGCTCAAACATCCTGACTTAAACACCTGTAAAAATCCGAATTTAATCAATTCCTTCTGTAGATTGTCCAGTGAGAGAGAAGTGAGTGCAAAGCATCTTTGGTGCAATTTAGTACAGATCATGCATTAAAATTAAATCTTCCTCAGCAACAGAATCGAACAGATGAAATTAAAAGGTACAAATGCATTAAGTGAAACAGTGATATTGCAATGCTGTCACAGCAGTTTGAGCTTCATTCAAAAGTGAACAGTACAGTTAGGTGGGTTCAGGAAAAAACACTTAGAAAATCCACAAGGCCTCACTCACCATTTGAATTTTTCTTAAGTATTTTGGAAAGATAATTACACATATAGTACTGCAACCTCACAGTGTGGTGAACTGGTTACATAGAGCTTCATGCTTCAGTGGCTGGAATGTTTCTGGTACATCACATGTCTCATTTAAAAATAGCTGTCTTGCAGCACACTCAGCAGCACAGATATAGCAGAGACATCTAACAAGTCTTGTCAGTTTCTTGTACATTAATTATTTTAGGAGTCGCCTTTTCAGTTGGCATCCCATGTCATCAATTAGTCTCTTGACATTCATACATCATTTGTGGACTCATTAAGACATTAATTTTCAGCACTACGTTCCTGCTAGCTTGTTTCTAAACCTGGAATGAGTTTGCAAGCATTTTGGGAACTGAGTATCACTAGTTAGCACAGGGGAGAAAAGATTTCTGATGTATTCAGAATGGGTTTGCGTTTTGAAATACCTGGTTTGAGCCTTGTTCGGTTGCATTTAAATTTCCATTCTGTTGGTTCTTTGTGTTTATGTAACTCCATATTGTGCCTTTAAGCACCCCTCTGGCAATAAAACCCAAATTTACTTTATGTTTTGAATATTAGCTTTGGTACTATCATTTTGTTATGTCAAGATACAATATTAGAATACAGTAATTACAATTAGAGTAATATCCGGTTTTTTAAACATACTTCTTTGAAACTTTTTTATAACTTTATCTTTTTTTAATATGTATGCTTACATAAAAATAGAAACAATATAATTTTTAGCTTGCCCACTGTTTTCCAGTTCAGCAGTGCTCCACTGTCTCCTTCTTACCTAGCAGACTGTTTCAGCTTTCTGAGCTGTTCTCAGGCAGTAAACTTATTTTAGCCATCTGATTTTCACTGTGGAGATGGTTTTTAGTCCTACATCAGGCTTTTAGTCCTACATTTTTAAAGCTCTCTCACAGTTATTTACTTGTAAATTAAATAAAGGCTTTACATCCTTTCCACCAGGCCTGTCACTGTCTGAAATATTTTTATCAGCGTCCCTTCTGTAAAGCTATGGGGAGCATACAGAATGTTCAGCAATGTAAACCTTCCAACAAGAAATTGTGTTGTCTAGTTTCTGTTCAGCTGAAATGACTCTCCAGCATGTGTTGTATGTGGAACTTGCTCACATGGAGAATCCATAGACTCTAATGTCTCTATTCTTGTTCCTCTTAAGAACTTGTTTTTCTGGACACGCACCCAGAAAATGGTGGAACAAGAAAAATACTTTGTCATTTACTAAATTTACATAACTTCCTCACCATACTCAAACTTAGGTATCTAAAGTGGACCCATCAACTTACATTCAGGGCCATCACCTTCAGTTGTAATTAGTTTTTTTATATGGTCATGTGATTCCATAGGTATTTTTAAAAAGGTGAGTCAATAGAGGAAGTTATTCTGAATAAATCTATTCTGGGTAAACTTACATTACTTTTCCTATTCCCATCCCAAAGCAACAAGAGAATTTCTAAATTACAAGGAGTTTGATGTTTACAAATGTATAGCAAAGAACTAACTGCACTTGGCTTGCTGCTAGGAAGGAACTTTACCAAGCCTGAGCAGTTGGCAGACATAATTGAGTGCAGAATAGACAAATTGAAAGTGCGGAACCTTGGATAGAATAAACCCCTGCAGCAGGTGCAGGATCTGACAGGTTATGTACTAGCTCTGCAGAAAATTTGGGCTTTTCCTGGGTAATAAGCTGAACACGACTGCAATACAAGTTGGGCTTTATTAATGAGAGCAGATTGAAAGAAGAAATTCTCTCTACTCAACACTTACGACGCAGTACTGTATTCCACTTTGGGGTTCCCCAGTAAAAGAGAGGTCATAAAACATAAGAGTCCAGAGAATATCCTCTAAGATGGTATAGGCTGGAACATATACTAGGAATAGGCTGAGAGATACGGGGATTTTTACACTGGAGAAGAGTTGGGGAAAAGGGAGCAGGAGGAGAATCTAATTGCCATCTTCCACATGGGGGCATATGGAGAAGGTGAGCCAGATTTTCACAAATTCATACAGTAAAATGACAAGAGGCTGCTTATATTTCCATGGCAACAAAGACAATTCCAGCTACATGTAAGGGAAGGATTTTTTCCACTGGTCAAGCACTTAGGGATGACTTTTGAAATATGACTGAACAGAAGACTCTGCAGCAGCTTTGTGGACATTGAAGTTAGAGAGATCATTTAAGCAAAAGTTGGACAATTGAGGACATGCAGAAATCCCGTACAGCCTGAGTTATTTTATGATTCTAATTGATATACAAGCAAGTTACCATACAACGTAGTATTTTAAATTTTATTTCTTCTCTCAAGATGGAGTTGTAAAATTTTCAAATACATAACTGTCTTTCATTTAAACCCTATTCTGAAGTTGTAATGTGGATTAGTAGAGTTGCATGCAGAACTGCGGTGAAAAATGACAGTCAGTAAGTCAGAAAATACAATTATTGATGTCTCCATTTTATAAAATGGAAGTTGGAAAACACAAGAACAGTCATAGAAATTTCTGATAGTGTCTTTACTGAAGAAAAGGGTGCAGTCTTTTGTCATTTAGTCATTTGTGTATACCTGTGGTGGGTGGCTGGCTGAGTTTTGTGCGTGCTGGCCATAAATTGCCTCTTGCTTAACAGGCAGTGCGTGTGAGAGTGCTTCAGGGGCACAGGGAGGTAATGGCTTAGGGAATTTGGCTAATAATGTTGTGGAGGAAGACACGCTCATGGGCTGTACTGAGTGTCTTTAGATAATACTGGACATAATGGACACTACCCTGCAGTGGAAATGACACAAGCCTTTGTGCTTCCTTCCTCCTGCGTGATAGGAGAAATGGATGTGACCTTTGGGTTTCAGCTCAATGTCATGCATTAGGTATTTGGTAGTTCACACTCACCCTGCTCTACCTCTAGCAACATCATATTGTGCAGGCTTTGGGACAAAAGGTTTTGTCTTTCTAGCAGTAAGATTTGGTTTTCTTCCAGATGTAGTCATTGAATCTGCATAGAAGTGCAAGAAGACTTTCACTGGCGAAGTTAAAGTTGCTTGTACCCTGGACTTCTCATTGAGGTTTTTCATCAACGATTTTAAACTTAACTTTGGGGTTACTTTTAATTCTTTGTGATGATTTGTTTCTTTAATTGAAAACAGTATTTCTAGGTGGCAGTTAGGTCTGCAGAGGCCGGCTCCCCTATGCCTTGTGCACCACCTACTGGATTCTTTTTAATATCCTGCTGAAGATTTATCCTTTCACAGGTCCACGAAATACAGGATTTGCTTGTTTCCGAAAAGAAAACTCACAACCCCATGACTATGTCTGGTGAAAAAATATGTCTTAATTCATCACAAATATGTTTAATTCATGCTTTTCTGTTCAACATCCAGTTGTGTTTAGTAACATCATAAAGTGTTCTCACTTTAACATATGGCATAAATAATCATAATTAATGGCATTCTGGTTGGTGTAAAGTATCTGAGGAAAACACCTATTTATTCGGTAATTAAAAATAGGAGTTGTTACATGGTCTGCCTTCTACAGAGAAGTAAAAATTTGGGTTAAAATGAAATTTTAAAGTCAATCTCATATTCTGAAAAGAATTAGAAACACCACTTGGTCCAGAATTATCTCAGGTAATGTTTAAATGAGATCAAGCTATGGCCCAAGAGTATGTAGAAGCCCAGATGATAAGGCACTAATGCGTTTGTCTCAAACGCCAAAAACTGCAGAGCCATGGAGCCAGACAAGGCGGTTTGTTCCAAGAACAAGATCTGACTGGAGAAGAGGACCATGTGGAGGTAGGGCGGGGACAAACATCCTTGTTCTAGTCCCTGGAGGCACAACAAACAAAAGACAGCATAAGTGAAGAAACAGGCATGAACTGTCAACCAAGGGCCAATCCAGCAGGAGGATATGAGACCACCCAAGTCCCCTGTAGCCCTCCAACCCATTTCCAGATGGTCTGAAAGAACAGACTGCAAATGGTAACTAATTTTCATAGAAAGAGAGAAACCTGTCCTCAAGGCAGGCAAAACTGATCTGTAAAAAGGTACTCCCATCAAGCCCAGGCACTCATCCCCAGGACTCTGCACATCCCATTGGTTGGACAGATGATCTCTCTCTTTCTCTGCCCCTCTTTAATTCATCTCTTCCTTGTTCTCTTCCCTCTGACTCTACCCCTTTACCCAAAACTCACTGCTGGTTTACAGAGTAGGTCAGGGACAAACATACCAATTTCCAGGCCAAATGTGTAATTTACTAATAAAACTGTGGGCCCTCTGACTTTTGTCATTCCTTTCAACCACGAGCATTTACAAATCTTGGGTGCTTCCTTCCCCTTAGGGTGGGACATCACAGAGCAGACAGAAAAGAAACTGAGAAGTACAGAATGAGACACAGCTCAGCATGAAAGCCATTGTCAAGTGCTGTTTATGAGGATGATGAGAATGAGAAGGTGATAACAAGCAAAGACTGCACACAAGACAAAATGCTATGATGCTGCTTTAAGGCAGACAAGATTTACTTAAGTAAAAGAAGATTACATCCTTACAGGATGCCTGTGTCATGGCAATTAGCTACAGCAGGGTCCCAAAATTAACATACAACATCACTTCATACTGGTGACAGTGCCTAAGAACAGAGACAGAATTTCATATACAGGGCAATATTTCATATCTATTTTTTAGTATGTATATGTATCTATTGATATGTTATACATATAAAGATATAAGAAATTTTAATCTTATATTAAAATTATATTTATACTTTTCATATTTTACACTCCATCTGATCCAGTGACATCAACATATGAAACCTACCCTCTCTGAATAAATGTCAATGTATAACTACAAGAATTTTTTCCACTAAGAAACTTATAAGAAATGTTCCTTTAAAGAGTTTGCTTTGTAGTAAAAGTTCAAATTAGTAGCACTAAAATAGAATAAACCCACCAAAATACTACTGAAAGGAAATGTTGAAAAAATAATTTAATCTAGCTGGGGAAATGAACAAAATTAGTTGCCTGAATTGTTTTAATGTAAAGAACTTTAATTTCTATCAAGAATTAGCAGACATGCACATGCCTTGAGACTCAATTTAAGCAATTTAACGGGAGCTATTATCAGTTAAGAAACACAACAAATCAACGTTTTTGTAACACTACAAGCAACGACAGATGTTAGTAGCATTGAAAAGAAGGCAAAGTTGTTTCATGATGGCAGTGTTGATGGACACATCCAGAAACCTCTAAACTTAAAAAACCAAAGCCAGCACCACCAACGAAACCAAAATCGGTTCCAACGACCTGTCTGTGGCTGGCCATGATGAAGAGCTGCTAGTAGAAACATGCATATATTTAATGTGATTCCCTCCAGACAGCTTATCCAACTGGACCTTGTAGCCTCCCCAGCAGTTCCTCCGGACTGCCTGGTCTCTTTGGTATGTGCTTGCAGCTGTCTCAGAGACATACATGTGTCTGGCCCAGTCTTATGAATGCTTTGGTAACTGATTCTAAAGCCCCTGCTTGCTGTCTGGGTTCAGTTTGGTGCCTGCTGGCAGCCAAATGGTGCCAGACATGCCCTCACTTGGCCCAGCTGCTAGCACCACAGGAATACGGGTTCCTGTCACCCAGTCTCCACTCTAGTTGCTGCACCACAGGAAACACTGGCTATTGTGACCCATGGTCTGACTCCAGTTGGTAGCAATTAGACCTCCATAAGCCCATATGTACACAGAATAGAGAATCCACTCATTCAAGAAAATAGTTAGAAATTAAATTTAATAAGACAGGGCAGCTGGAACTTTGGAGGTCCAGGGCGTCACCAAATAACTGCACAGAACAGGGATGAGCCCCTTACCCTCTCTTTTCTTGTGCTTGTTCCTCCCCAGACCACCTATATCTCTGCCTTTGATTCCTTCCATACATATTCACTATTGTGGAGAAGAGATGACTGAGAGCGGATCTCATGAACACTTATCAATAAATATGTGAACTTTCAATGTGCCTAGATTAGTTTACATTATTAATGAATCGGTGCAGTGAGTTAAATGGAAAACTGAGTAAATAAAGCTTTTAAAAGGCTAACTAGAAGGTTAAGTCCTCTGAAGACTTAGATGTGGCAGAGGTAGCCTTTATTTGCCTCCGCACCTTTCTCGGCGCAGTCCTGGCTGTGGTAGAACAGCTGATAGAACCAGGGAAGATCTGCCTGCACATGACATACGGACACAAGAGCAGGAGTGCGTGGTTATTGCAAGAGTAGCTACGAAGACCGAAAACTACCCCAAATAATTGTATTCCTGGAATAAAGGGAACACATGCTAGCAGAAGGGGTTTATTTTTCCTTTTAAAGTCATGATGTGTAAGTACAGGTGAGTGGACATTTCTAGCAGCCCTACAGGAAAATAATAAAAAATCCTTAATTCTTTTGAAAATACAGATCTTAGTGTCTTGTATCCTCATAGGGCAGAAGAGTACTACCTTCCCCTATCTTAAAGGCATTTTGAATGTAAAAGAAAAATACTGATTTTTCCTACAGGTTCTTCTTCACTATGTTTTTTACAGTTTCAATAACCATACATGCTAAGAGTTAAAAGGAGTACAGGAGGGGACAGTTCACGGTCTCTATGCAGGAAGAAAAGCTATCTCAGGACACAGCTGTATTATATTTCACTTAAAAGGCAGTTCTAAAGAAGGTTGTCTAGTGTGTGAGAATAAGGAATACCATTTCCAATTTGAGAACAACTGGAGAAAGGAGACAGGGTAACTGTAAACTGTCTAGTTATGTTTCCTTGAGGTTGCTAATCACTGGATTGACAAATTGTCAGTTGACTGATACATTTCTTGAGCAGCACTGTGACTTGGTTTTTTATTGTCACATTATTAATTATGCTATTATGATGTTCTGACTTAAATGCTTCAGTCTTCTGTTTCTTTAATAAAATCATGGTATTTTTGCTACTGGAAAGCTGAGCAATATTATTATTTATAAACAAAATGTTCACATTTGCTTTTGGATGTAACACTGTTAAAACAATGTTCTGTGAAGCAAATTACTTTCCTTACAAGTAAAAATCATTTTCAACATCACTTAGAGAAGGTGAGAGAAGTAACTCAGGCTTTTGCACTGAGGATCAATCTACCTTAGGTAGCTAGTTAAGAACAAATTCTTTCATCCCTGGCAGATCTCATTCGGTGGATCACCATTATCATGGCTATTCAAGCATCATATTAGAATTCTCAAAATATTAATGGTCAGCTTTAGTCAGTATTCAAACTAGGAAAATAAATGATAAAGAAGAAATAGATTCTGCTCAGAACAAGACAGCTGGATGTTCAGAGAGCATTTTGATGTAATTTATAAATTCATCAGTGATTAAATTAACATCTAAACTGTAAAATAACTGTTGCTTACACAGTTTATCAGCAAATACCATTTACTTCAATAAATCCCGGAACTGACATAGTAACACATTTATTGATCACTTTACCAACTAAAAATACAATTTTATACAGTCAGTCAACAGCAGTAACGTACTTTATGAGAAGCTATGCTTTAAAGAAATGGTGTTAAAAATATGGATTTCACTATAACTTTTTAAGCCAAGCTTTTACAGTGCTAATCAAAACAACTGCTGCACTTGTACTTTTTTCCTAAAACATCAACAATAATGTTGCAAAGTAGCTTTTCCACTGTTAATGTGGGTTTAGAATTTAACAAGACGACTTCAAAACGTTTAAAACATCCATAACATTGTCATTACTTTAACATTCACACAGATAAAGTGATACATTTAATACTTTCTAGCATTAATAAACAGTGTAAAAATATATTGCATTATATATATATATATATAAATTTGTTTCCTTTTCCTGAAAAAACCTAGTACAAACTAGTAGTATATGATTCCCCCCTTCAAGTTTCTTTTACTTATTTTAAAGATTGAAGAGTAGTAGTTTTAAATTAACAGAAACAAAAACATGGAAATAGAGAATCACTGTTGTGCTCCCCCATAACCTCTTGTCATGGTTACTAAGCATATTAACCCCTTGGTAATGGTGGTTCTATTTTTGCTAACACCAGCTAGAATTTTGGCACTGGCTGCAGTGGGGATAAGATTTTTCCCAGTGTGCTTTGCACTGGATGGTGCCTGGCCCCTTCATCAAGTGGTTAAAAATCTTTGCTTAGGACAAGTTTATCTACTACAGATAAGATTTAGAAATGCTATGCTTAAGTTGTTAATTTGCAATAAGGAAAACAAGATTCAGTGTTAAATTAGTGAGAAAAAAGTAAACTTGTAAGGTTAAATGATCATGTAAAAATTTTACCGTGTTGAAAATTTCACAGTGAACACAGTATGCTAGTACAGCTGCATGTTAATGTTTGCAATGCCTGCAATTATAAATATTGCAGGTAATTATTAGCACACAGCAGCTTCCTGGTTGATGAAAGACAAATAAAAATGAACAAAAACTAGTAAGCTTCACTAAAGGTTTTTATCATACAGTGCTCCAAGGAAGATTACGTCAAGACCTATCTCCATATCCCAACTGCTTAACGATTAAATTTTAATTAGTGCTCTAGGTAATCAAAGACAAACCAGTTTTGCCTCCACAATTTATGATCAGGTCCTGACAGCATGCACATCCAGATTTGTGCAAATGAAGAAGCAAAACATCTAAATCGAATTAGAAATGGATGTTGGAACAGCATGGATTGATGAACAAGCTAGCAAATGAATAAAGCATTATGTGGATAAATAAATGGTTCATGACTGAAGAAAATCAATCTCATTCAAAAATTATACTTCTGTATAAATATATATTTTTCCTCTAATATTTAAATCTGTGAAACATAACACCTTGCTAAGAATAAAATTCAATATACTTATCCAACATTGACCATTTCTCTGCTTTACAGAATGTAAAGACAAATTACTTTGTATTACAAGCATTATACAAAAAAATTTCCCTGCTGAAAGAATTTGCCAAAGCTGATATATTCTGAACCCAGCACAAAGATTAAAAACAGATACACTTTTTTTGCACCCTATAACTTGTTTTTGTCTATGATCTTACCTTTTCATACACTACAGTGCTAACAAAAGTAGTTTGCCAACACAATTTTATACAGGACATCAGTTTGTAGGTTAACTGACTTTACACAAAACCTTTGCGAAGATCTAGTACATATTTAGCATGAATATTACAGACATACACAGCATTTCAGTTGCATTAATATAACCCTATTTAACAGAGCCCAGGATGCATTATTTCACATTATTTAATTACTTTGTTTAAAAATAGCATTTGAGCAAATGCAAGCAGACAGAAACTCATCTGATGTAAACTGGAACTTAAAGTAATTCATCACTGTGGGGATACAGGCTACCATCTTTTTCTCTTATTTTGTTGTTCATCTGTAATGTAGGTCCCGATCAAAATGCAAAGATGGATGAACTTTGCATGGAGTGTATTTTTAGGGCCACATTTTTAATTTACTTGAGTGTAACTTTATTCATGTTTCTGATCTTTTCTGAAATATGTGCAAAGTAATAGAAAAATCTTGCATAAAGATAACTGAAGGTAAGGGCAAATTATCATGAGTGTTATCTTTAAGACCTTTACAAATGTTTACATCAAAACCCGCTTTGTACAGTGTCATAGGCTTTACAGTAACTCACAAAAATGAGATGCTGTATAATTGTATTTGAAAATTAATTCATTGGCTGTTTAGCTGCAATGGAATATGGTAGTAGCTTAGCATTTTTCCAAATCAGGTTAGTCAGTTGGGCATGTCAATGCAAATTTCTAAATGCAAGGTTTAAATAGAGAAAAAAAAAAGCCACTTCTGTAGTTTTGCCCTCATGTATATCCATGCCCCCAAGTAGTGCCTATGTGCATGCACGAGCATATGTGCATGAATACAAAAGGTAACTTTTTTAAGAAATCATTTCAGGCTACCAGAATTGCAAATGTCTGTCAAGAATGCCCAGCAAAGAGGCTGGATTTTCCCCCCTTTTATTTATGATCAGGCTTGCTCTTGCCAAAGTCTACCTTGAGTGGATGATCAATTAGTTTGTATGAAACAAGCCAATTCAAATGTTTTCTGACAACAAAGCCAAGAGTAGTGTCTTTGAAATACACCTTCTCCATAGGGTTTTTGAAGCAATATACCAAGGTTAACATACTGAAAAACATGAAAAAATACTAAATATATTAACAGATATTTCTCCCTACAAAGGTAAATTACTTGGACAATTAAAACATGGAGGTTCTATCTGAAATATTCTTTTACTTCCAGAAGCATCATTTTTAGCTGGGACATCATTCAAAGCATTGGGTTTGAGTTTAATGAGCAAGCACGAATGCAACTACAGGCTTCTTACCAGTTCTAGGATTCTGAAGATTTAAAAAGAACAACCCTGACCATCATTTGCAGATTATATTAAGTAATCCAAATGGGCACTTGGGGGTTGCACAAAATGAGCAACTGAATGTTTAAGTGCTATTTTATGGGCAAACACTCCAAATACAGGAGGTACACCTGTATCAATTAGAGGTATTCCAGACTCTAAGAATTTCATACAAGTTTGGGAGCTGTGATTATGCTTCAGGTATTTAATTTTATAAAGGTCCAAGCAAGACTTGAATCCATAGGCAATGTATGACACTCCTGTTTCCTGTTCCCATCCCATTTTACCACAACTTCATGCTTACTAACAGATGATGAACAACTGTGTGTTTACACAGCGAGTGTCAACTTGCTTCACAAAGCTGGGGCAAAGGAAAATATAGGGCCCATGCAGAGCATAATTTTAAATGGTTTCTTGAGAGCACTCAGAGGAAATCTTGCTTTCACCCTAACTCACTCTCTCCTACTTCCTTTCCATGGAGAAACACCTCTTGTCACACCAAGTCTATGTTAGAATTGCTGAAGAATGATTTCCCTCAAAACAGGGTAGACAGGTGAAACCA
Source organism: Acanthiza pusilla (assembly GCA_036630365.1). NCBI lineage: Eukaryota > Metazoa > Chordata > Aves > Passeriformes > Acanthizidae > Acanthiza > Acanthiza pusilla. The sequence goes on from JAXCHO010000034.1 coordinate 2,892,202, forward strand.
TAAAAGCCTCCTTAGATCTTTACCTTCATGCTATGAAGAGAGAATGACAATGTCCCCAACTGGCCAAGCTGAACAGCACTGGCTGCAGGACTAGAGCTTGGCCCTAGTAAGATTTAAGGTTTGCATCGACATTTATACAGTTTAACTAAGCTGGATCCAAAGAGTATGTGTACACATACACAAACCTACACAAGTCTTGTGCATTACATTACTTAATACCAACTAAGTGATGAGCCAAGAACATAATATTCACACTACAAACAACGTACACAAAGGTGTAGTTATTTTGGCACACACGCAAGGCTGACAGTCAGTTAAGAGGACACATACCAGTGCAACATGTTACATTTGCTCTATCATGAAGGTAAAAGGTTTGCTCTTGGCCAGTGCAAACACAGAATTCTTATTCACGGATGACAGGCATATGCCCCCAGAATACATGCATCACTGAAGGCAGGGTTATGTTTTGACTATCTTACATGCAGGCACAAAGAATTAAAATTCATTTTGTAACTATGAAAAGTCTTAAGGAAAAAGCCTATCAACTACAACTTCAAAGTTTTGGTTTTGGAGGAATATACATGAGGATTTTCTCTACAGATGGTTACAGATGGCTGGGATACCTATCACTTGCAAGCCAAACCCCTAGGAGTCATTTGCCTTTTTGTTCTCCCTAATTCCGGCCACCATAAAAAATATTAATTGAGCAAATAAAGGGAAAATACGGATGACTGAAATGGTAATTTGTGAACAAAACTTTGTATAATGCTAAAAAATTGTCAGATTAATTTTTAACTTAGGTAGGGTCAGTAAAATGCATACTTCAAGATATCTTCAAAAGACCATCTCTATGCTGATGAAAAACACAAGCTATGACATGTGAGTTTTGAAATCTCCCCTTCCCTTCCCTAAATGAAAAGGAAGTAAGAAGTATTACAGGTTTAAAAAAAAAGGGGGCTAAATTTTAGCTACTGTCTAATATTCAACATTTCCCTTGGGATTCCAAATATTTTATTACAATTAATGACAACTGTTCATATAGGACTCATGAAACTATGTGTGTTTTTTAATGTCTGCTTCTCAGTAACACTATTGTGATAGCTTTGATAACCACAAAGAGCAGGACAATCATTTCTGGTTTTGATATTTCCATACTGATGGTTGCAAAACTCTCAGCAAAATTCTCAACTAAAGCTCATGGAGTGACTAAAGGGAATTAGTAAGTAAGCACTAATAAGAAAATCCCTTTTGACTTCTGCATATTTTATTTAAAACCTCTATAATTTTTAAAGAATTATTTGCAAGGACTATTCATTTGCCTCAGTAAGGATTTTTATTTCTTGTCCTCAGTCTTGTAAAAGTTTTGACGGTCAGGTTAAGCTTCAGTAGACATACAGGTAAGGATTGTGTACTGCCACAGTATTTAAATAAAATTTGAGTTTGGTCTTTAAGGCAGTTATTTCTAAAAGCTATCTGAATTTTCTGATCACATTTCTTTTGGCAGCATCTTCTGTAGTAATGAAACCAAAGATAATTAGGAACAACAGGGTTTTATAGAAGATGTCACATAAGACAGTGCTAGGTAGTGTAAGATGCTGAAAATCAGGCTGGAAATTTAGATGGAATGAGTTGCTGTCCTCCAAAAAAGAGAGGACAGCAAACCTCATTAGATTCCCATGTCCTTACTTCAGACATGACATTTAGTCTGCAGCAGCCTGCAGCGCGGTGCATGGGAAGAGAACATGCTCTACAACACTATAAGAGCTGAAAATGGGGCATCTCCTGCACCTCTTCAGCTATCTCTTCCTGTCATCTTTGAGGTACAAGCTGCACTTACTGTCCTGAGAGTTGAGGAAATAGCAGATGAATAAGAAAATGTATTTTGCCTCATTCCCAAGCAGGCCTGGAACTTAAGAGCTCATAATCAAGCAAGTATTTAGGATTTTAATTTCCTACCAATATTAGTGGAAAAGTAAGAGCTTAAGTAGGTAGTGAACCCCTAACATAGCTGCATAGGATGCTTTTATTCATATCCATTATCCTTCACACCAAATATAGTAAAAGATAAAAATCTTTACTAAGTACGATCTTCCCAGCAACAACTTTCCTTTGTAACTGTCGCATCAGAATCACTTCTTTTCATGCACCACTTTGAGGTTTAAAACCTCAGACCATAGAAACAAAGAAGAAACAAAGAAGTGTGTTCCTCAAAATAAAATACTGCTATCTGAACCATCTGATCAGGTTCTGATCCCAAGCTTACTATGCCATTGAAAGAATTTCAAAGTTTGCATCAGGTCCATATAAAGTGCTTTGATTCATGGCAGGGATTTTATACTGCGCAAGCAATGCAAAGTAAACTCTGGCAGAACTTCAGCTCGTTCCATCAGCCTCTTACAACTGAACAGAGTAGCTCAATTTCTAGACAGTGTCAGCTTGGATCTCTCTGCACGCTCAATTCCCTTGCATGCCTTCTATCTTGTAAGTGTGCTGGTCCCTCTCACTTTGAACTAACGACTTAAATCCTAATTATACGTTAAAACCTTCCTAACCAATCACTCCTCCTGTATGGCAATGTTCTGGCACTACTGACACTCTGTATTTGGGTACCTGAGAAAGCCTGTCCCTTGTGCACCTAAAAGCAAAGTGCCACTCGATGTGCCAGAAAAGGCAGACAGTTAGCAACAAACAGGTCAACAGTGTGCTGGCAGGACTCTGCAGTAGGCTGGATTTCACCCTTCAGTGAGGCTGGGTCCAGAACTTTTCAGTTACCAGTGAGTTATTAATCAGGTCTTGAAGTCAAAAGGAAAAACAGAGACACTGGTTTTGTCTGTAAGTTAGCTGAAGGATTCATCAAGGGTTAGAGGCTCAGCCTTTTTATTCATAAAAAAACCAGGATTATCCTGGAGCCATCTTTGGTTGCACAGGCACCAGAAACAGAGAAGAAGGTTCTTTAGACAGTTTACTACCATGCCAGAATAATTTAACCACTGTTGGTATCAAGTATTCTATTTTCTGCTTTGTAGTGTGACAGGTCACCAGTGCAACACAGGAGTGGATAACCGTTCATTCTTCAAGAACACTGGGTAACTCTTGGAAAGGGATCACAAAGCTGAACACTTTGCATCCTGAGCATCTTTACATACATCTAAAATCCTTCCAGGTAACCAAAGCCATCCATGGGAAAAGCCATTTAATCTTTAAATGAGCGTGTGCTGAGTTTTGGCAAACTTCCTTCCCTCTTAAAAACAAACACCAAAATAAATTATAAATAAACAAAAGGATGTCCAAGTCCACAAGGAAGTCCTTGCCTTTCGTTTGCTGGTTTTGTTTTGGTTTTAGGCTGATGTATGGGCTCAAAGGGTCACTGAGGGCAAAGTTACAGGACAGGCTACCACACAAAGTCAGCAGAAGAAAACATGAACAGTTTAAGGGTTGAAAACCAGTGCTTCCTTTCCATACATTGGCGAAATACAGACTGTTCACCTGCATGGCACGTGACAGCACACACTGCTCACCTACACTTACGTACTCTGATTGGGATGCTGACACAGGTCAGGGGAGAGCAATACATCTTTTAATCTTTAGTCAGAGTTGAACATGAAAATCAGCGCACAAGCCCTTTTTGAAAGAAAGCAAGGCAGAACTGCAAAGAGTTCGTTTTGAATACTGAACATCCTATCTTTCATAACTTTAGAGTATCAGAGTAATACATAAGGGTACTTGTTCAACTCTTACAGAAAATTGGAATAGCCTTTTCTCTCCTTTTCAACCAATATTTAAAAAAAAGTTATTTTTATTCTAATTAATTTCTTTTGGCATTATGAACCCCAGCTATGTCACACTCCTGTACCTTTCCTGTACCTGTACCTTAACCCTGTGGGACTGGGTTCTCCTGGTAACAGCAGAAAGCCATTCCCAGAAATACTATTATCCCAAGTCTGGCAGCAAGAGTGAACAGAGAATCAAAGCCCTTGGCTTCAAACAAATCTAACATAAAATATAGCCCAGTTATAATGGTATTTTTTTCATGGGAAAATTGCACCTAATTACATAGATATTAATTGTAAATGTCCTTACTCCAAGGGGCCATAAGCTTTCCTTACATATGTTAGAGCTTAAAGGGACTATGTGCCAACATATGTGCACATTAACATTCATTTAATAGTAATCTGATTGGCAGTGTTTAGTCATAAACAATATTTTAAAGCATTATTAGCTTAATGCCCTTTCATTTCCAATGTAGGCAGTGCAAACTTGAAAACAGACTGAAAATCCTTTACAGACTTTCTTAGCAATGGCTTGTTCCTCACCTCCCAGGTTAGTACAATAGCTCCATCCAAATCCAGCCAGTCAGAACCATGCTACAGTATACACACAGTAACAAGCACAAAGTATAGACAGGAGGAAAGTAAGGCCTGGTATTTTCCAACTCTTTCTGTTGACACAAAATACTTTAGAGCCTATATTGTCCTAGAAATAGCTTTTTTTTTCAGTTTTCCATGAGTGGTATATGACAATTACAGGCTAGCACCTAGTACATTACTACCACTTACTTCCCAATAGTATATTGTTGAATGTTTCAAGAAAAGTGCCAGATCCCGTATAAGACATTAAAAAAAACAACCCCAGAACAGTAGTCAAATGAAACTGCATAAGTTTTATATTCTTCAGAAAGACTGCTACAAAAGAGCCTCTTTTCAAGAGGTTCTCTTTGACATCATCAGGGCAACTGGACATCTAGGAATGTTTGAGATATTTGGATTGAATTGACAAAGCGTGGTATAACTGCTCTTGACTTTGGCTTTGTTGTTTGTTGGTTTGGTTTTTTTTTGTCTAAAGCTCAACAAAATGATGTAATTTTTATACCTATATATTTATTTTTGCCAATATATGCATGAGGAATGTAATGAAGTGACATTGTGCTGCAAGTAGCTCAGCAGATGTTGAAATCAGTTCCAGTTCCTGAAGACAACTTCTTGACAATATAGTCTCAACATTCACAATAACCAAAACATGTGGGATTCATAATATCATCCTTACAAATATATACTCTATCCCCCTCTGTGTTGTAAACCCTCAGCCTTACTTGTTTCCTTGTACTTTATGATCGTATGTGCCTGCATGCTTATAACCAGATACATATCCTGAGTTATCCACCAGATCTTCTCGGCCAGCTCTGCCTTTTCCTTTCCCACTGGCATCAAACCTCTCTTTGTGAGAACCCGTGAATTTTGAAGTATCTGTAAGGCGTGAAACAGTTGGAGATGCAACAGTTTTCTGTTGGAAGAAAGAAAAGAAAGAAAACAAAAAAACACATCAGAAATCAATTATTCATAATACAGATACTTTTACATGCTACCAAGATTTAAATCTTCGCTGGTGACAAAGACTATGCAAATACCAGCAATACCAGGATACAAAAGATGTTTGTTTCTTGCCATTACATACAATGACAATAATAATATAGCAGAAAAAAAAAATAGCACAAATTATGTCAAAACCTTTCGGAAGAGACTTTTAGTATGAGATACTTTTGATTAATAATCAGGTTCTAAGGACCAAAGATACAAAGAAGTCATATCTTTGGTGCTTACAACCATGTTCAAAATCCATTACTCTCAACATCAAAGCATAAAAGCCTAGCTCCACCAACACAGAAAAAGTATTCCAATACAGCTAGAATACATTGCTTCAAAAGACACTTTTATTCTAAACTCTAGAATTCATGAGAGAAGTAACAAACTGGAAGGACTGAAAGTTATTTCTAATGTTAGCAAATTAGCAGTCTATGAAATGGAATTGAACAAAGACTTTTCTCCCACTGAGTCATATCGGGCTCCTCAAAAATCAGTTTTGCTGTCATCGAAACAAAGAAAATTTGACTACACAAACTGAAAAAAAATGTATTTCATGTAACAATACAGAAGCATGCTAACCTGTGTGCTTGGACTGGGAGCAGTCTCTTTGATCCTTAAATTTATATTTTAAAATCAGAGGAAGAAAAAACACATGAGATTTTTGAGCTAAAATGAACAAAGACTGCTAAAATCTGGGCATCTTTTTTATGTGCATCACTTGTCACTATCTGAAAGAAAATAACCACTGGAGCATTCTTTTCTCAAAACAATATTGCTAAATGACCTTTAGGGACTTCTGCATTGCAGTCTTAGAGTACTATTTGCAGAAGTGGTTATTTTTCAATATTGAAAAAATAGCTATCAAGACAATGCTTAGGAGGAAGTATTGCCCTTAATATATACAATTTTCTTGTCCACATTGACCTGGTAGCACCTTATAACCAGGAAAACTCCAAATGCAAGACAAAGCCAATATTCAATATGAAATTAATAAAATTTAACACATATTTACTTTCCTTGTTTTTAAATACCACTACTTTACAGAAAATCAGTTTTATCTAGATGTGCATATACTCTGTACTGTCACATCCAGAGAGAAGTCTCAGAAACTGTAGCTGACTGCCTTTTCCTTTACCAAATTCATTCTCAGGACAGACAGCTATTCTGATAACTTGTAATGGTAAACTTAATCACTATTTGAAAAAGAAAGACTACAGCTTCTGCTCCTCTGTTTCAAAGATGTGGCACAAAATATATGAAATTTTCCTCAATACACAAACTACAATAAAAATATATGAGAATTTTTGTACAGTAACATATTTAGTAACATACATACTAAAACTTGAGTAAGTGCAGTATGAAAGGAAATGCACCCATATTAACATGTAAGAAGAAACAATAAAATGAGGATTAACAGAATGGCTCATGTCAGTAATGAGGGATACTCCCAGAAAACTATCCCCAGTGGTAAACTTGAGAAATGTAGTATTTACATGAAGACACCTGCATTCTGATAAGACCACAACACAGATGGCTTATCAGAAAAACAAGGTGCATCTTTACAACAAGATGATAGCAACAATCTTGCAGTGTGCCACACAAGCCTTCCCTTTTCCTGTCAGTCTGTAGAGAGAACAGCAACACATTTCAAACCAAGAAAAAAACCTGAGGATGGGTAACAGTTTGGCAGATTAAAACATATGACCCTTTTGTCCTGGAAAACAGTTAAACAAAACCTAAAACCGCAGCACAAAGAAAAGTACAAATCCAGATCAAGAACAACAGTGATCCCACATCCTGTGATCTTTCAGCCGAGGATGGATCAGAAGGCTTCCTGCATCACAGGAGTAACAACATGTGAAATGAACAGTAAGGCAGGAGATGCAAGGCGAACGTTTTTTCTCCAAATTGTTTTTTACTGAGTAAGAACTCCAGCCTTTTCCTAAGCTGCACGTAAAGTCACTGGTGTGCCCCTTCCCATATGTGACAGAATATTACAATTGAAATCCTGTTGATTTGCTGTTGGCAAAATTTCTATGAAATGGGAGGCTCATTTTGTTTCCAACAATACAAAATTCAAACAATGTTAATTCCTTGTACATTATGCTCTCACTGCCTGAACTGATATATCTATATAAAGATCAGAGAGGAGATACCACTACAAGGCTATGCAGAATACCTAGTTTGTCCTTTTTTTTCTTCTTTTCCATCATTCTTATGCTGAATATGTATACAATAGAAAGAAAATATTCCTTTCTTTTTAAGGTTGTGTCAACATTTTTAAGGTTGTGCTAATATGCTTTCATTCAAAAAAGCCTTTGTAAATACAGAGTAGAATATACAACAACTACATATAGGTCTTGGGCTCCTCAGCCAGAAGCAGCTAGTCGTACTATGTATCACAGAATCACAGAAAAGTCCTGTGACTGAGCACTACTGAAAAAAGCCTTGCTCCATCATCTTTGCATCCTCCCTTCAAGTATTTATATACCCTTGAGCCTTCTTTTCTGCAGGTAAAAGTTTCCAGCTCCCTCAGCTTTCCTCATAGGAGAGATACTCCAGTCCCCCCATCATCTTTATGGTCCTTTGGTGGACTCTCTCCAGTAGCTCCATATCAGTCTTCTCCTGGGGAGCCTCAAGCTGAATGCAGCACTCCAGATGAGACTTCACCAGTGCTGAGCAGAGGGGACAGAACACCCTGTTTTCTTGGCAATACTGCTAAGCAGCCAGGATAGCAGTAGCCTTCCACACAGTAAGAACACTCTCTGGTTCATGTTCAACTTGGTGTCCACCAGCACTCCCAGGTCCATTTCAACCAATCTCCTTTCCATTTGGGTGCCCCCCTGCACATACTGGTGTGTGGGGCTCTTCCTTGCCAGTTGCTGGACTTTGCACTGTTTGCTGAGGTTCCTGTCCGTCCATTTCTCCAGCCTGTCAGGTCCCCCTGGATGGAAGACATCCCATCTGGATAACCTATCAGCCACTCCTCCCAGCTCTGTGTCACCAGCAAATTTGCTGAGACTAAATCACAGTGTATCATGAAGATGATTAATGAAGATGGGATAAATAGGACTGGACTCAGTAGGGACTGCTGGAGTGGAGTACACCATTTTCCAGCTTCTAAATGGACTTTGCACCATTCATCACCACCCTCAGGGCCCAAGCATTCAGCCAGTTTTCAATCCACCTGTCTGCCCAGCCAGCCCCTACTGCCACAGCTTGAGGGGCTGTGAGACTCTTATGAGAGACCACATCAAAGGCCTTACGGAAGCCCAGGTAATTGATAAAAAGGCAAAAACAATTGAAAGGTTAGCTGTGAGCTCATTCTTCTCTACAACCCATCTGCTTACTATTAATTGCAGGGAGACAAATAAGAAAAGGGAGGTGGGGGAGAGCTGACCGTCCTTTGTAAGTGAAGAAAAATGTAGTAAGAAATATAGCAAGGAGCACAAAGGGCTGGATGAGGACAGTTTCCACATTAGCAAGTTACTACTCTTCCTTCTTTTTCACAATGAATTACACACAAATGACTCTGCCTTGTCATATAGCAATTCTGCTTCAACTGTTTACTATCTAGAGTAAGTTATATAATCTCTCTAGTTACATTATTCTACAGGCAATAAATTCCTTGGAGCCAAGCTCCTCCCTTTTCTTTTTGTGAGACCACAGAAGCCTTCATTTTCCATCTCCTATTTGCACATACAGTTAACCACGAAGTTTGCAAATCACAGAAGGTGCACAGGAACTTTAATATTTTATTTCTTATTTTTAAAAAACCTGCTTCTAGGAAGAAAGTTTTACTTAGCACAACAGAATCAAACATAATCGTTTGGCGTTCCAAACTGAGTTTATTCTTTTTTTTTCATGCATTTTTTTTTGTTAGCAATTCAGTATTTTTCCTCGCTTTGTGTCAGTGTCTACAGAGAAGTGCTGCTAAGACAGCAAGGGGTTTGGAGCATGTGACATACATGGAAAAGATGTCAGGAATGTGTTTATCAAGACTCAGGATAAAAATGGGAGAGACACTCTTATTCCTGTCCTAAACAGAGTGGTTATATTAGAAATAGAGACAGTTCAGAAGTAAACAATACTGGGCATGATTTGGAAGATATCAAATTCCAACTAGACACAGGAGAAAAAATTTTTCACCACAGTGGCTGGTCAAGCCTGGAAAGAGTGGGGGATTCTCTGTCCCTGAGAATTATCAAAACTTAAAATTACAGAGTCACAGACCAATTTCGGTTGGAAAGAGCCCTTGAATATGAGTCTTTATCTAGCATAAAGTCCTTCTCACAACAAGGTTCAAACAGGCTTACTCAGAAACTTCTCCAGTCAAGTCCTGAACACCTCCTAAGTTCCACAACCTCTCTTGGCAATTCATTCCAGTGTTTGATGACACTGCAGGCAAGTAAACAAAACAAAACAAAAATATCCAATATCTCATCCAAATAACATATTACCAATATTCCAACTTCTGTCTGTCTGCAACAGCCCTCATACCAAAAGACAGGAAGTGAAAGCGGTAGTCTCTAAACCCTGAAAACCTTAACAAAAGCACACTCCTCCTTTGCCCTTTCTTGAGAAAGACAACTCTGCAAACTTCAGCAGATTTTGCCTTCTACCTCAAGACAACTAATGAATCAAGGAGCAGTTTACACAGCAAGCAACACAACCCATTTCATCAGTTTCAAAAATTTGAATTAGTTTCAGAAAAGTATCATCAGTCCTTAGGAAACTGAAATGAACATCAGTAAAAAGGAAATGAGAGAACAGAAATCAAGAACATGTGTTTTGTCTACAGTAGTACAGAAGTATATAGCAGTTTAGTGAAGAAAAATATATCCACTGAAACCTCTGCAGCTGCACTGGCTTGGCTTGTTTACAGCAGGAAAACTGCATGAATTTCATGGACTCAAAAGACCCTGTAAAAACAAATTTTGTGTCAAAAGCCTAGCAGCATCATATGAAGCTAGTGCCACAATCACTAAAATAACAGTAACAGTGGGACTGAAAGATTCCCACACTTTCAGAACCTGACCTTCCAGAACAAAGTTGAGGCAAAGAAGAAAGACAACTCAGTGCTGCCAAGGCAGCGCTCCTCATGTGCTGTCAGCACACATTACCATCCCATTTATGAAGCTCGCAGCTCAAAACCCAAGCAAATGCCACAAAAGCTCTGCACCTGGCCCAGTGCAAAGGGCTGCACAAGCAGGGCGCTGCAGCACCGCACACTTGCAGCTGCACAGGGCTCATTTCTGCAGCAGCACAGCCCTTGGCAAGCTCGCGGGAGACGTGTGCCGGGCAGCTCTGCACTCAGCATGGCGTCATTCCCAAAAGCATCTCCAAAACCAGTTCCTGGGAAGGAAAAGCAACAAGAAAACCTGCTGGACTTCAGGAATATCACACATTCAAAACAGACACCGAGTGCCTCACTTTCACAATGAACTCTTGGCTCCACTGAAACAACTTTGCCTGAAGATATTTTCCACTGCTCGCCATTGCTGACAAAGATTTGGGTTTGATTTAAAGCTGTTCCACAGCTCAGGCAGAAACTTAATGATGCAAAACCTTGCACTAGGGTTTTCTGGTTGTTTTCCTTTCCTGAATTACAAATGCCCAGAGAGTACAGAAACAGTCCCTTCTGCTTGAAGGACTGACTGAGTCTTTTCAGAGTTACCAGTGCTGGCAGTGCCTGCACTGCCAACAAGGATGGTGACAGGTGAGCTGCTCCTGCTACTTGTCACCAGAAGGGTACAACGTCTTAGCCACAGTACTCCCGGCTACACTGTCAGCTGCAGTCAGCTTTCCTCACTGAAACTGAATGGTTTCCTACATTTGCCCCTTCAACCATAAAACTTCTTTATCTAACAGCGCATCTTCCTAGAAAAAGTTGCCATGGAGATTTCTTTATGTAATTAAAATGTGCTGGGAGCCTGCAGAATCAGCACCAACACTCACAGTCTCAGCAAGGTTTCGAAAATTATTGATCTGCTGCTAATATCCACAACCTCTGTAGAAATGAGAACTGAAGAATGACTGTAACATGGAAAAAATTTCAAAGGGAAAGTTTGTCATTTATTGGGGGGGGAATTGTACCAGAACTCGCTATCAAAATTGTATTTACTTTGTTTTAAAATTTGTGGGAAGAGATGCACATGCATTAAAACTCTGCAGAAAGTCAGAAACAGAAATCAAGCTTCTAATAAAATCTGGATTTCATTTATGTTTCTTCCATTTAGCATGTGCACAGACACAGCCACACAAACAAAAATGGTAAGCAACTCCACTTCAATAATGCCATTTTAACTAATCCTGGTGAGGACTTTCAATGGAGTCATTCCCATTAAGATCACTCAGGTTTGGACTTCCGGTTAACACTGCAAGTCCAAACTCTATATACAACACCTAAACCTTCTCAACAAATAGGTGTCCAACCAGAGCTAAGGCAAAAGACATCAAGAAGGTGCCTGATATGTGACATCACTTCCAGCAACAAATTCAAATTGATCTGTCAAATCTGCCTGACCCAGGTCTAGCTCCATCAAGATAAGACCATGTAGTGCCCAGCCTTAAGGGCAGATCAAGTGTTGCCAATTTGGCATTTACAAAAGAGCCTTTCCTTTCCTCTCTAAGATTAGTCTCTCAACTCCAGCTTTCCAGCATTTCAACAGTCCAAGTCACTAGAACTCATAGGATTTCATAGGATATAATTCATAGCCCTGATTAACATGACCTTCCACAAAGTTAAAAAGAGTTCCTGAGGAGGAGTTTTACATTCTTATTGCTGGTGAAGACAAAACAAAAAGGAGAATATATTAAAGCTACTTTTTAAAGTGAGGGTGTTGCTGAATCCTTCTTCAATTTAATGTTACAACCAGTCTTTAATGAGACTTGTTCCAAAGCTGGATGCTGTCAAGATAAGCCTTTACATAGACTACAATTTCTCTTCATTTTTTTACTGTATTTCCTGAAGAGCCTCTATTCATCCAGTGCAGCACTCCAGTCAGGAGAGCTGTATTAACAGACCTGCACAATCCCAGTGAATCATATTTCTGCAACTAATTTGCCCTGCTTTCCCCATGCTCTATGCTTTTGTATGCGTTTGAGATAGGCCCCATGTCCTGCTGCATTTACAGAAGGGCAAGACCCTCCCTTGCAGGGTTGTCACCTAGACATATCTGCTCTGCCCCTTACCATCTTTCATCTTCTGGTTATGGTAACCTTCCACACACAGTCTAATAGCCTCCTCATGAGATTGGCAAGCCTAGTTTGCAAAGATACTCTTGTTCCACTTTGTTAGATTTATTCCACTCCTGCTCAGTAGCCCTCATTTCTCTGGCCACAAGATCCAAAGCCCCATCTTTAACAGAAGCCATACAGTCCACTTCTACCCAACCTTTCCTCTTCCCTGGATTGGGAAAACGAGATCTGAGCTCCATGCCCATCAGGCTTACCCCTAGACCTCTTCAGTGTCTGTATGGTCCAGGTTACCTCCAGAGCAGTACTCTTGGTACGTACAAGGAAGAGGAGGAAGAGGCCCATGTTAGGAGGCTGGACAAATCTTGGCCATGCATCTGCAACAATCCCAGATCCTGGCACCTACCAAGCAATAAAACTCCTGAGACATCAGGTGAGATCAGAAAATGCATGATTTGATCATCCACAAGAGGAATCTTCAATACCTCTCTGTGACTGGTACCCATTGCTCCTGACTCCTGGTACAGCACTGTTGCCAGAGTATGGTGTCACCCATTATGGAACAGGGAAATATAATAGCACATGGGATATTCAGGATGGCAAAAATCTCTTGTGACTGTTCACTCAAGTCCTTTACAGATTTTCACTAACACACAGCTCACGCTAAGGCCAGATGTACACTGGCAGCAGCACCTTTAGCTCAAAGCAAGGCAACATCATTATGCAATTGTTATCAACTGCAGCCTCCTGTCACCTGCAGCCAAAATTCTTGCATACTGATTGTCTGGCAGCCCCTTCAGAATCCACTAATGTAAAGACCAAACCCCCAGACTGAGAGATATAGCTATATCAGCTTATCCAAAAGGTTTTTGAAGTAGATCCAACAAGACACAAACTGCTAACACTTTTGTCCTTCCTGGTGTGACACAGGAGACATACCTCAGTTAAAGAAGAAACAGGGTGGAGGAAACCTCAGTGTTAGACTATCATGCTCACTTCTAGAGAAACATGACACCCACTCTGTCATTATTTTTCTTCTGAGGATTGAGTGACTCACCTTCTTTCTAATGTCAGTGTCCAGATTATGATTATTATATTGCATGCTGATTATTAAGAATTTGACCTGATCTGCAGAGCGTTCAGGTAATGGAAAAGTATAGGTAACTGCAATTTTAGGTAATAGGAAATCCATCCTAATTGCAAAGAATTATATGTAATGAAAAAATCTTTCTATAATAATAAAGCTCTACATATAACTACAAATCTGTGGCCAGCTCTCATTAGACCAAGGATCCTTAAAAGAACCTTTCTGTCCCCACAGTGTGAGATAGTGGTGGTCGACACTATCACTCATTTTCCCCCTTTTGTGTGAACACTAAATTCAGGCTCAGCTGACTCTGATGGGTCTTGTTGACCCTCACCAGTGCTCAGGATACTACATGTATTCTGAAATTGGAGAACTGCAGATGGAGCAGATCTGTGATGTTTTGTTGCCAGAACCACAAGCTTTCATCCTTCTCTATCTCAATAGTCACTGTCCACTAGTCTCCAGCAATTGCTCCTTCCTCACCTTGTGTAGTTACCCCCACCGGTGTTCTCTTCATCTTCTCCGTCCATCTAGTATCTCAGGACCATCACCACAGAACATCTCCCACAAAAGTGGCCACCACTGCCCTGGCCTCCAGGAAGACATAGGAACTCTCTGGGCAATGTGGATATAGGACTTCTTCCTAATAGAGCCAAGGACTCTGCTGTGCTAATTGCAGTCATGCAGACTTCTTCTACATCTTACTGGATGTTCATGTGCTGGACAGTATGTCCTGCAGCTTTTTCAGCCTACTGTCTTTTTCAGCCTATTGTCTTCAAGCAGATCCACATAGTGTTAAGTGGAATTTCTAGGCCTCTTTGCACTGCTGCTGCAACAACTGTTATGTCTCATTTACTGCACTCTGTAGGCTGCATTCTGGCTTGCCCTAACAGGTACTTTTTGGTGACAATATGATCTCGCCCACATCGATATCTCCCTGACCACCCATCACCCAGTTTTTAAAGTGCTGTTGCATTTGAAATTGTTCTGCATTTCTATGTCAAGGACCCTGATGAACATACACTGCAGTTCAACTGGTTTTAAGAGCAAGCAATGCCCAAAGCAAGTATCTGTTCCCCAGGAGGTGTAGAAATGCATTCAGCATTGTTATAGCACACAGATTTTGGTGCAAGTAAAGAAAGATCCTCCATCTTGCTCTTTTTAACCTTTGTGTAGGAGTGACAACAATTAAAAGGCCCTAGACATCATTTACATGTCTGTTTACAAGCTGTCCAAGTTACAGACCTACACTGTATATTCTATTGACACCTCTACCAAGTGAGCTAATAAAGCCACTGGCTTGATTAATCCCTATCACTTTCCTATTGTTTATCTTTCTGTGTGACCAAGTCAATCATACACTTTCTGCCGAAAGATTAGAAAGCAGCCTAAAATTCATTTGGTTTCAATGTCCAGTTGCTGAGCCTTCTCAACCACATCAACCACAAGCAGGGACTTTTGTAATTCTACAATATTCTGAAAGAGGAGAAAAAATAAACAGAAAAAGATAAAAAATCTATCACTTCTATCACAACATGCACTAAAATCCTCATTGTCTCATGTGAAGGTAAACTTTCCAACTGTCCTGCTGAAGGCGTGGTTTCCCCAGGCTGCCGTTTAGTATAGACATACTGCTCCCGCCGCCTCTCTCCCCAAAATACCTCATACAGAACATAAGAAGCTAAGATACAAAAATCCCCACATGCTGCTGAAGTATTCTTATTCTTAAGCTTCACTTTATCATGCTTTTAACTCCTCACCTAATATGTTTAGAGTAATGTGTCAGTAGTCACATAAAGTTTTCTGTCTGAAATCTGAACCAAATCAACATGACCCATAGCAGAATTTTACAGAGCAGGGCACACACTACATGGCATGACTGACTTATCCTAGAACATTTAAGAAAAGCTTAATGTAATTTTGTCTAACCACACAGAAAGCAGCACAACTTAAAATTTCCACAGTATCAACTTCCCAAAGTAAAAAAAGCATTAGAAACCTTGTTTAGAGATTTCATATCTGCACTCCTGGGTCGCAGGGGAAGGGTGGCCATGGATTCATTTATGTATTTTAATGCCTTTAATAGCCAAGTTTGTGGGTTATTTTTACCATCCAGGAACTAAATTAGCATGAAAAAACAAACATGAGATTTGGTTTTACAGATACACACATGCTTCCAGACTTCAATCTCCCCCCTTTTTAAGCTCTGTCTGCTGCTCCTTACTTTTCCAGGCAGGAGGAGAAGATATTCTGATCCCCCTTTCTTCACTTCTTCCACTCCTGCAGAACTGCACATACTACAGGAGTACAGTCAGGCCTCACATTGTTGGCTCATATTCCCCCTCCATTCTTCTCCCCCTGCTGCTGGCATACTTGTATGCCTCTGCAGAACCTATATGATACTACTCTGCATCTGCAAAGCTCTCTCATCCATGTCCCCCAGACAGAAAGAGACTGTTTCCTTAGTAGCAGACACTGATCATTTCAATGTTTGCCTGCCGAAATACCAAAAATGGAATCAGGAGTGAGGCCTAGAAGAAGGTACACAATTCTTAGTAAGAATCCCTGAACAGATGAAGAAGTTATTCAAATTTACTAAGGTAAGTGAAGAACAAAAAGGAAGGTTCAATATTTTAAGTCTGCAACAAAATTACCACTTCTTTTAAATGAGAGTACAAGAGTGATAAAATAAAATAATGTAAAAATCTGACTTATTTTACAACTTAAAAGAGATCTTTCCACTTGATATTTATACTGATCATTTGCAGAGAACCAATTTCTGAAAAGATTATATTTTCATTCACAGCTTTACAGCCAAAATTCAGGAGTATCACAAATTTTAAGCAGATGAACTAAACTGAAAGAAGTATTCAAGCTGATGGTAAACACTCCAGTAACTCCTAAACTGCAGGATAAAAACTTGCCTAGCCTGGGCATTTAAAAGGACAACCAAACTTATGTACCATATGCTTTATAGCCTTCTTTTCACATACAAAGCTTAATACCAATATTTTAAAATTAAAAAGAAAGAACATTATAGCTCTGACAGACTCAGAACAAACAAGAAACAAAGACTGGACCACATGATAATTATTCCCAGATTTCCAGTGTTCTGGGTTCCACATGGTGTAATTAAATGTATTTTAAGATGCCTTTGCTTTAGTCTTTTTGGTATTTCACAAATCACCTTAGAACTGTTTATTGAGGCTCTACATCTTCTACTCTTTTTGTTTTGGATATACCACTCTTCCTGAATGTTTCTTTGTTCTAAGCATACACAAGAGCTCAGGATTTTCCTGACAGTGCTGCTAGGTGGTACTACAACTCCTAAAAGGAGCAACGACAGTGCCACACAAGAAGACAATACTGCAATACTCGGCTTTTGCAAAGTCTTTGCTCCCATTCTGCTTAGCAGCTGTGGCCTTCAGGCTCACAGAGAAATTGGACTTGTGGGTTGTAAAGGGAAGCAAGTGAACATAACAACACTGCAGTAGAAGAAAGGACAGGTAGAAACAATCTGTCCATTAGATCAGTAACATACCGTTACTCCAGTTAGACCTGGGCCTTTTCCTTCAATTAGTTTATATATTTCTTGAAGTGCTTCCTCATCACTTTTGCCTTTAAATCGCTTCTTGGAGAGTTCTTGAAGAGCTTCCTTAAACTGCTCAAAATTAATAGTTCTTACAGACTTTCCCCTGTTGAAACACACAGCAATTGAAAGAAATTACAAGAGAGCACAAAAAGCATAAAGCATTCCAAGAATAGCAGAATGGTTTCAGTTTACCGCAGTGAACAACAGAAAACTGCAACAGAACAGAAAGACCCATGCAGCCCATTTATGGTATCAAATAAAACATCCCAGGAATATCACTTTATTTTTATATGTACATCAATAGGATAGCACTTTATATACCTCCCTTCATGAATGTTCAGAAATAAAGAGGAAATAAAGGGACCTGGTCTGCTGTCAAAATGCCTGCAGCTCATCAAATTAAATACAGCCTCATTTGGTTGGTCACTTGGAAAGCCTGCATGTATAAGACAAGAACTGAAGCACCTTAGGTGAGTCTTTTTATTTACTATTTTTTTATTCCTCTTTGAATAACTGGCTATCAAATTATTTACAGGTCACTATTCATGTATTCACAAGTAAATTATGAATAATGCTATGTGCAAAGCAAACTATTGAAAAGTATTTAAAAACTTGACATTCCTCCTCAATTGAAGACTGACAAATTTTTAAATTACACATTTAAATTCAATACCTATTTTCCTTTGTAGACCATCATCTTCAAAAAACATTCACAGGTACACAGAAAACTCAATATAGTAGTCTGGTAAACTCATAAACCTCCCAGAAATTCAGAGCTGATTACTTGCTGTAGTTTTCACTAATAGGAAGACCATATTTTCACATTAGTAAATTACTTACTTATATTTACTTTTAATGGAGAGAATTTTGGTATACAAGTGTGTGGTGCAAAATCTGACAAGTGGGAAATTCACACTTTACAAACACCAGTTTATACTGTCATTCCTGCAGATCTTTTTTGGTCCATCAGACCAAAGAATGCAATTGACAGAACTCTTACAAAGAAATTCAGCATTCACAACAGAGGTGTGTTTATCCAAAAAGAGGTTAATGCATGTCTGTTTTCTAGTATTTTAAAATATTTTGTTTAGGCAGGAGATAATGTTGTGGTGTGTTCCATTCAATTTCCTAATATTAAATTATTTTTAGTGTTCCTCATTTTAAAATTCAGGTATGAAGCCACAGCATTAGAGAGTTTACTCACCATTAAACAAACCCGACTATTTTTAGCTTTTATGAATTATAGCAGACATTAACCACACCTTTTCCTTTATTAGTAAATTACAGATGCTCTGATCTTTTGAATAAGAATTTACACCCCAAAATTTTGCCATGTATTTTGAACCAAAATTTAACAGATCAAATAGAAACATTTTCAAATAGAAGTGTTGATACTTTTGCAGATATAATCTTAAATAGTACCATCTTCAAAACCAGAAAATGTTTAAAATATTACAAAACTCTCAGGAAATGTGCTACTACACAAGTTTTGTTTGCTGCTTGAGCACTTCTTTTTATGCCAATTTAGAGAACATTTTGAGGGAATAAATCAGGGGAAAAAAATAACCAGCCACCACCACAGAACCCAGACCAGTCCTTTCAACACAGACAGCTGTTTATATAGGAATAAACAATAGATGCTAGGATAGAGAAAGTGTGCACTGGCAACAGAAATCTTGGGCTAGAAAAGCAGCATACAAAAATCTAATTTTAATTCAAGTGGCAAAAAGACCACTTGATCAAAAAGACCACAAAAAGATCAGCTGTCATGGATTTAACTTTAATCTTCTCTTAGACACCTTCAGTGGTCAAATCCCTCTCAGCTGGAGGATGCCTCCACTAATGAAAAGGGAAAGTGAAATTTCTGGTATAGTGACCAACAGTTAGAAAGTGACTCCTACTTCAATTAACTAAACAAAAAATGAAATTTTATCCCAGGCTTTTAAAACAAGGAGAAATTGGTTATTCACAATAAAATTCAACACTAAGGGAACCCTTTACATAACTGTTCATTACTAACATTCTTTCTTTTTAATGCAGCCCAACATATGTAGCAAACCCCAGCAACCCCCACAAAATGAACTTCATGTGTTTTTTGATCAAACATTGCTGTTTGCAACTACTTGTCTGCTTTAGGTAAAGCATGTGCTGGAGTATCTCATGGAAATAGCCAGTAAAAGAACATCATGACAGTAGAAATGAAGAATATAATCCAATATTTCATTAATCAGAAAGACATGTGGAATAAACTGCAATTAACTACCTGGAATTTCTCCAGGATTCTCATTAACAGGATTAATATCCCTCTTCTGATGAAACTTTTCCAAGAACTTTTAAGTAGCTCAGGAGGTCAAGACTTCATTTTGTTTTGCCTCTAATTTAGAAAAAGCAAGCATTGGCATTCACAGCGAAGCTTCAGCATAACAACACCCTCAGGCCCTTGCTCTCTGCAGACTCACAGCCAAGTCTACCACGCAGGCCTTTCAAATGCAGTTTTCTGTAGCACATAGGTTTAGCTCGGATCATCAGTCAGGATCATCAAAATGGGAAAGAGAACAATCACTTTCAGCAAAACCAGCAGAAATTCACGTTGACTCGTTTATTTTTCACAGAATATTCTGAGCTAGAAGGCACCCACAAGGATCATCTCTTAAGTGACTGAACTGATGACCTTGTCACTATTAGCACCATGCTCTAACCAACTGAACTGATCTCAGGGTTCTATTAACACATGAAGAATTTTTGGTTAGACACTTATTAAATAGAAGAGCGTAATTTTTCCTGTGTGTATTTAAAGGAAAAATACATAAATAAAGCTGCCAAGAGGAACAAGCACATCTGGTCTAAGACACAGGTATACCTACCTCTGACATTTTGTCTTTTCCCTGTCACTTACATGGGGCAAGGAAATGAGTGGATTTTCCCCCTTCAGCTTAAGGTATAACCACAAATTGGACATATATATGACCAATGTAGTATTGCAGCTGGACCCCAAAAGAAAAACAGATGTTCATCACAGCTGACATTCTTTACCAGCAAACAACATTAATTGGAGTGATGCTAAAAACAGGACTGAGAGTAAAGGAATTTTTGCAACCATATCCCAAGTTTCCAAAATAAAATAGCTTTAAATTTTGAAATTTGTTACCTTTTTCTACACTCCAAAAATATCCCCTCTTGCTCCCCCATATATTACAACATGATCAGATCCACTTGTAAAGCATCTTAATTAACTCCAAAACTCTATAGTTGCAACCTACGTCAAGTCTTGTGGAAAACCCTAGGAACACAATGTGTTCTGGCACTTTTGGTATGTGAGGTATGGTACATGTATGCCAGGTACCAGCATCCAAATTATGAAGCAGCAATCCTACCCCACTCCTGTCTCTAGAGACAGGAGAGAAGAGCTCTGAGCAGTTGCTGTCATCATGATTACTAGCTAAAACAGCATGCTCCCCTCTCTTCTGTCTGTACAGTCATGGGTTGAATGCATAGGAGAAAACTGACTGAGTAGGTAGAAATGACAGAGGAAAAGTCTCTCAACAAACCTTGATTTACATCCAGGTCCACAAAAACACCCTAGGGATAATGACTCAGGAGTACTATTAGATGGAAAATTGGACACAAGCCAGCAACATGCATTCACAGCTCAGAATGCCAATTGTATCCTGGGCTGCACCAAAAGCAGTATGGGCAGCAGGGAGTAGGAGGGGATTCTGTCCCTCTGCTCTTTGAGATCCCACCTGCAGTGCTGCATCAGCTCTGGGGTTCCCAGCACAGGAAGGACACTACCTGTGGGAGGGAATCCAGAGGAGGGCCACAGAGTTGATCAGAGGGAAGGAACACCACTGCCATGAAGAAAAGCTGAGAGAGTTGGGGTTGTTCAGTCTGGTGGAGACATGACTCCAGGAGACCATACTGTGGCTTTTCAGTACCTAAAGGGACTTACAAGAAAGATGGGGGCAGGCTCTTTAGCAGGGCTGTTGTGATAGGACAAGGTAATACTTGTAAACTAAAACAGGGTAGATTCAGTCTAGATATCAGGAAGAGAGCTTCTTAGGAGGGTGGGGAAACACTGGAAGAGGTTGTCCAGAGAAATGGTAGATGGCCCATCCCTGGTCAGGTTGGTTGGGGCTATAAGCAACCTGGTCTCATGCAATATGTTGGGGGAAAGGGGGAGGTGATGGTGTTCACCTAGATGACCTGTAAAAGGCTCTCTCCAACTCAAACTACTGTATGAAAAATTACACTATAAATACTGCATAACACCCAAGGCAGTGTGTTATCCCAGTTTATTTTCACCATTTTTAATGTCCTGCTTACATTCAGGAAACTCCTTCCTAATACCAACTATACAGAAGTCATGAACTAAAGAAAAAAACCCCAACCCATAACCCCCCAAATAAACTAATTTCTCCCTATTAAGCAACTGCTACAAAGAATCAGCTTCTTTGTGTATATTTGTAACTTGTTTTTAGAAGCTCATTATAAATAACCTGTTTCCATGGGAATAACAAAACAAATATATTCACTTCCATTTTCCAAGTGTTACAAGTTCAAACAACTTGTCCACAATTAAGTATGCCAAGGGTGATCGCTCAGCTCTTAACACTCATCTCTTAGGTTTAGCATTCCAGAGAATTAGTATAGAATGGAGACAAAAAACTGTACATTAAAAAAAATTCAAAATCAGACATTGAAAATGAAAATTAAAACTGACCAGAAAATAAGACAAAATGGAAAATAGCACCAAACAAGGGAAGGTGGGGGAAAAAAGGTTTTTACAAAACTAGGTGTCATAAGGTTGGCCACTTCAATGAAAAGAACAAAATACATATGAGTGACATTAATACTAAAATTTTTTGAAGTCCTGTACTTTATTATGACACAAAGAAACCTTTATGTTTAGAAAGGATACATTCTTACATACCATTCTATTTTAAGCTCTGCTTCTTACAACAAACAGAATTACTCTAATGCATCATCCAGGGGCGGAAACTGCATTCACAGTACACTAATGACATCCTCCTGTATCTATGCCTACATTTGGGAACAGAATGAACATACTCAGAAGAATTTTAGGAAGCTTCCCATCACTTCCACTTCCTTGATAAGTCTCTCCACATGTGGCCACTACAGACTGGGAGATTCTGAACTAAAGTTTGAAACCCTCAGTTTGCTCTTGGGAGCCCAAGTTCAACTACTATAAAAGCATCAATTCTGTGTCTGGGCATTAGCACAGTAAACAAAATGCAAAACATCAAACTTTGGCCCAAAGCAGATTGCAATAGCAAGTGATGCAGTTTTCATTCGCAAATACTACTACTAACAGTGTCCTGAGCTTATAAGCGTGAAAGCATACTGCTGCAAATGGCTATTGTGGACTTGAATACTATTTGGATTAACAGTTGTCCACAATTCCAGCTGAAAAGCTATGCAAATACATTCCACACACCCAATACACAAAACCCTTGATCAGTATTAGAGATCTTTATCACCACAGCACCAAAACAGTTCAGTGTTAATACAATAAAGTCTACAATTTAGTAGGTCCTGCTGTAATCTCCGAGCTACCAAAAGTCATCCCAAATTCCCATCGTAACAGGACACTTTCCTGTTTTCTGACATTGAAGATAGGAAAGAGGATGCAGAATTACTGAGAGAAGCTTCTATTTTTGTTAGCATGCCAGAGAGGATTACAGCAGGATCCAGTAACCAGGTCTGTTCTGCTGTGGAAATTGTCATCTATCCACAAAGGTTTAAGGAGTATAGCAGGTCTGAGAAGGGTCTGAAGACACCATAAGTAGAGGCAGAAGCCCATCAAATGTTTTTGCATAAACTCTAACAGAAGTAGTTTTGTTGGTAAGTTTCATTTATTCTAAATTCACCAAGGACTTGGGTGTCTCAGTCAACTGAGCAGTCAAGTAAAACTCAAGAGCATCTTTTCTTGTAAACTAGAACTAACAGGACTTTGGGTACTTCCCATATTTATTCCCTTCGCAATGCAATCTCATTCATTGAGAAAATAGAACGAAGGATCACACTAGCAAGAGAATGCATGAGCAGCTTATTTGTCACAGTTTCTGACTTACTGGTACAATAAGTCTCATCAGGCTATTTCTGATTTGGCACTATTGCTCCCGCATCTATGCAGGCAACTGCTAACTAATACTAAGAAACATTTCTAAATTATCAGAATTAATCATGGAAAATTATTCAAATTAATCATATAAAGACATCATCACTGAGAACAAGACCATTAGTCAGGCGTTTTATCCTAAGGGCTAACCAGAGGCATATTTCCTAATGGCATTCAGCCCAGACTTCAAACTTTAGTTGTTTCTCTTTTATCTTAAAAACCCATACTAAAAACTCACTCTAGTTGAAACTCCCTGATTTTCATACAAAGATTTTCTTGTTTACCACTCTACAGGAGTAACTTTATTGTTATTACTGTGTTATGGCCCAGAGCATTCACTCCTCTTTCATTGTTTAGTAGAACAGATACTTTCTCTTCCTTGTTCTTTGTAAAAACACACCAAGTCATCATGATGTGGTCTATAAACATAATGTACACTGGTGACAATTGCTAGTGGTATTTGTACTGTACACGTTGACAGTCATAAGGTACCACAGACAAATTCAAATTCCTTGAAGCAAAATAGGTTTGTACTGGTCTCTGCAAAATACAACAGTCATCTAACAGATGTATTTTTTTCCAAGAATGTCTGCTGTCAAGTTATCACCACAAAGTCCAAGGCTGTTTAACCAGGAAGCAGATTATGCTGCAGGGTTGGTGGTTTATTTTTTCCTTTCTGTGGTTTACAAGTTTCACTTTCTCTTCTCTTACACAGCTGAGAATTTCTGCTGGCTATCAGCACAATAATTCACAGCCAGAAAGTCCAAAATAAAGGTAGGTCTCTAGATAGCTAATCGGGTGTGTTGGTTTTGCTTGACCCAGTTTTTGCTAGGGAAGGGGGGGGGGCACAAAGATGGCTCCCATGTGTTCTGTGTGAAGGTTCTGGAAGTTTTTCACCATGTCCAGCAGAGCCAATCTCTGATGGCTCTGAAGATGATGGACATGCTGCTGGCCAAGCCTGGGCCAATGAGAGATGTTAGTTACCCCTCTGTGAAAACATATTTAAGAAGAAATCAAAACAATGTGAGCACGCACTTCTTTTTAGCCAGAGGAGGAGGAGGTGAGAACATGTGAGGGAAACAACATGGAGACACCAAGGTCAGTGAAGAAGGTGGGGGAGGAGGTGCTCAGGCACCAGAGCCAAATTTCCTCTGCAGGCCACAGTGATGACCATGGTGAAGCAGCTGTGGCCCTGCAGCCCATGGGGTCCACAGGGGATGCAGAGATCCACCCACAGGTGGATGCCTGGAGGAGGCTGTGATCCAGTGGGAGTCCCAGTGGAAAGAGAGGCCTTGCTCCTGAAATGGAACAGCCTGGCCTCGGAGGTCTGCACCCCATGGACGAGGTGCCCATGCAGCAGCAGTTTTGGGAAGACTGTCTGCCCGTGGGAGGAGGCTCATGTTGCAGCAGGTTCGGGCAGGCTGCTGCTCATGAGGGTAGACCCACGTTGGAGGAGTTCGTAGGGAGCTGTCGCCTGTAGGAAGGATCCCATGGCAACACAGAGGATAACTCCTCACCCTGAGCAGCGGAAGAAGACCTCAGTGATGGACTGACCAAACCCCCACACCCTGTCCCTCTGTGCTTCTGGTGGGGAGAGGGAGGGGGCTGAGCAGAGAAACGGTGTCTTTGAGGGCTTTATTTTACATCTCATTACCTGACTTAGCAATAAATCACTTTGCAACTTTACGTTCAGCCTGTTTTGCCCTCAGTGCATCTTCTCCCCGTTCCTTATCTCCACTCATGAGCCCTCTGTGTGTTAACTTTTCTTCTTCTCCTCTGCCCAGCTGTGGCAGGGGAGAGCAGAGAACAGATGTCATAGGTGCCTGGCATTTGGCCAAGGTCAAACCATGACACCAGGCTGGTAGAACCTAGTGGAGTATTTAAGATACCCTGTGAAGGTCTGGTTTTTGTTGTGTATCTTCGATATATAGTACAAAAAAGCCCTTAAAAATGAAGAGAACCGTTTCTTGGATAAACTGAACAATGTATGGTTAACCCAAAGCACAGGCTTGTGTATAAATTTTACAAATACAGTTGAAGACAGGTGAGCAAGGCGAAGAAAGCTACTTTAATACTATCAGGTTATTTGCACTGCACTGTATTAACAGCTCTAGAGACATGGTTAAAAAAACAAGATTAAGGTAACAAAACCTCAGGTATCACCTTGCATCAGACTTCTGCCCAATTAATAGGTAAAACTATGATATTGAAATTAGACATCTGTATGTTGACACAAGCAGGAGTAATTTGGGAAATTGTTAGGAAAGGAGATATGCTTCTTGAAGATATCTTAAAAAAATCATCCTAGGAAGAAGCTACAACAGAGATCTTCAGCTAAAGCAGTTATCACTTCTGGAACACAGGCACCTTTGAGTGCATGGCTATTTACCACAAGTGGATTTTTTTGAGGGGAAGAGTACAACTGGCAACGAAGACATCCAGATGACATACACAATCAGTCTCTCTGTCTCAGGCAGATGGCATCTTCGCCAAATCACACTACAGGAGTTGGACTAGATGGCTTCATATATCCTATGACTACAAGGAAATGCCATTAACAGTTTTCCAAGAAAGCAAAACAAGACAAGCACAATGTGAAACGCAGTACGAAATTCTCCTATTGTATCACTGCAAATAGTCATGACTTACAGAAACCTCTCTGGGAGTAGGCCACAAGGGCAGAACATCTCAGACCATTCACTCGGGAACTGAACATGGAATAACAGCCAGTTTTCCCTCCAGGTGATTTTTGTCCCATTACTGAGGAAGTGTAAAACAAAGTATGCCCAGTTTATTCTAAACATCTGAAGCTGTGAGAGCTGGTATGCTGTGAAAATCTGAAGCAAGAGGACATCAACAGATGATACCTTTATCAGGCTTCATTGAACTTAAATATTTTAGGTTTCTCTTATAAAATCTCTATTTGCTGATACTTAAAGTTAATACTTCTCTCCTGCCTTTTTAATCTAGCATTTCCTTCCTATGTGCTTCACTCACAGTGAAAATTCATTTCCATTAAAATAAAATCTGAAATTCAGAAAAGGACAAACCCAGCAGCTATGAGCCTATCAGATAAAATAGTATTGGGAAGGGAATGAAAGGGGACTGAAGAAAGAATATGACTTGGCAAAAACATTAATAAGTAAAAGCTTCCAAAGGAAAGCCAATTCCAGAATGAGTTAAAGGGGCTAAAAAGATTAAAGGGATTTACAGAGGATGAGCAAAAGATAAAGTCCAAGCAGACAGTAGATCTGATAGTTATAAATGGCTCAGAGGAAAAGATTAAATTAGCTAAAGAGAGTAGAGTAGAATCCACTTATTTAATATTTGTTTGAGGTTTTTTTCAGTTTAAGAAAACAAAAATAATGTTACATTTCAATATTTAATAATGAAGATCCATGTAATGGTTAGCTACTGATAAAAAGAAGTATTAGGAAAACTCTGTGAAACCTGAAGAAAGCACATGCCCCAATTTACATCAAAGGAGTAAAGTGTGTCTGGCATGACAGGCATATACCACAGTTTGGAAACAAATAGAAACATGTGCTACCAAGTAGTCTGAGAGTACCTCAGGTTATCCTTGTTACGGAAGAGAGTTCATCTTCTGGTTGTCAGTCCTGCGGACCCTACACAAAGAATGTAAAAACTGTACACACACCAGAGATAGAAGACAACTTTATCACTCCTTTAGAATGCTGTCTACTCCCGTAAAATAATCCAATAAATGACATGCAACTTGCAGATAATGTTGTTCAGGAACATAAGAAATCCATCTCCTGGGTGCATGAAGGACTGATACCATTTAACAGCACTATTTGGGTGGAAGTTAGGACATTAAAGGACACAGCAGGGGTGAGTGACACTAGCAGGAATATTAGCCAAAGTACAGAAAGATGTAGGAAATTAGGAGCAATTCAAGTAAGAGGCTGCAGACAGGTCTTAGACACAAATGGTAGCAGACAAACTAGTTGTGAAGCAAAAAGACAATGTCTCAAAATCAGGCTTCTGGCATATATGTTGGTTTCTTCTACAGAAGGCTCAATTTATTTGCTGTTCTCTTTGGTTCTTGTCATCTTAAGGATATGCACTAGGCTAGGCATACACACAGATCATAGGGGAAGGAAGCAGAAATGAACCACAGAGTAATAATCCAATAGAGCGCACAACTGCCAGAGACACTGCCGAGCATATCCAAAGTAAAAAAATCCAAGAGGATGATGTCATAGTGCTCGTTAAGTCAGCCTCAGACAAATAAACTAAAACAGTTAAGAATAGTTAAAGATTTACTAAGCATTCTCAATAGCTAATCACTTTGTCTGTCAGTCTTCCCCAGGCTGAGCTTACCACACAAGCTATTTTCATATAATCATACTTACCATTTTATCTTCAGAGAGCTGAAAAAGCTGATACAACCACTACAGTTTTCTTTCTGCTGTTGCAGTGCCGGGGCTTAGGGCAAAGGCTTTACAGCAGAGAGGACAGAGCAAAGAACCAACATCACCTGTACTTTCTCCACCAGTTAAAGCAGCGCACATGAACGCACGGCCTGATAACCCAGGGAAAGAAAAGTAGGATATCCAGATAAGGCATCCTTCTACAGCTCACCAGCAGTTCCATGTGAGCTGACATGTCTCATTCATGTCCCAGAACAAAAAAAAAAACAAAAAACCCAGCAGTCGGGTTTATTTTGATTCACTCTTGATTTCACACTTAGTGTGAAAATACTTAGTTTAAAATGAGACCAATCAAAGTACAATGAAACAACATCCAACACACTGTTGAAAGAAAACTAGAACACTGTGACAAGCTATGACCATGGGCGAGGCTAATGCTGCATGGCCAAACATCCACTAAGCAGAAGGGAATGTATTCAATCCCAAGCACTTAATCCATAGAAACTATACAAAATTGTTTGTAAGTATGAACAGAAAAAGATTCTCAAAGGACACCTTTCAGATTACTAGCTATTTTTCAACACTTCATTTATATTACTAATCTGAGTTTATATAAATACATGACACTCAGAGACAGGAAGAGAGACGCAACCTAATGAACTTTCATGTTAGCACCCAGTCCCCTCAGGCTTTTGGTAACCAGTAACCTTCCTTACTGCTTTTTCTCTACATATAGTAACAATGTTTTGACTGTGTTGACCTTCAGGGAAGACATTACCTCTTTTAAAGAGACCAGTTAACCAAGAACAGGACATGACATTTGACAGGGGAATAAAAAGAGAGATTTTCACAACAGAAATCAAAGAGTTACATAAGACAGTGCTGTTTTTATTAATGAGACTGAGAACAGAAAAGCTCCGTATCTAAGAACTAGATATTGAATGGTCATATGGTATGACATCCTACTTGATTTAGAGAAAATTCAAACTCAAGGGGACAAAGAACAATGACATTATTAAATAGGACTGGACATAGTAAGACCTTAACTCCTTAAGTCTCAAGATATTAGAGCTGAAATTATGCCTTCATTAAGAACTGAATTGGACTTTAAAAGTAAATCATTACACAAGGGACAGAATGATAACTGAATCCAGCTCTTTATTACGGAACAACAGTAAGGATCCAAGCTTCTTTCTAGAAATATATTATCCAAAAATTTTTCTCCTCTCAGTTTTTCCTTAAAATTACAAGAAAAAAAAAACCCTTACTTTTATGTGCTACTAACTTCCCTGGAATTTCTTTCTTGTCTTCATCCTCAGATTTTGTGATGTTTCAGCAAAAAGCCTAGCTGTGTATCCTTACAATGTCTAATATCCTGAGGAATTTTAAACTTCCAGACAAGAATTTTATAACTACCGAAATTTTTAGCCATTTTTCCTACGTTGAACCAATCCACATCAAAGCAGTGTGCAAAGTACAGTGCAAAATGGTCGCAAGGCAAAGGGTGAATATTGTGGGGACATGTTTTTAAATCACTGTGAAGCTCAAGTAAAACAAGTACAATTCAAACATTTTATTGCTTGTTCCTGTGGAGAAAGATGTGTGGAACACTGTTTCAGTGAGGCCTCTGACAAAACTTCCATCCTAATTCAGAAATTACACTGGTCAATATAAAGAAAAGAAGTCCCTGGCTGACAACAAGAAAAATGGAGGGAAAGGGATGAATAATACAACCTTGAATTCATATAGAGCATATTCACTCTACTATTCAGGCATGGCAGCTGTTTGTTAATGACCATACTGCCAGGACACAGCACGTTTACTCATATTCCTTGGAATAAATTCAGAAAGCACTGTCTGATAGGTGAGGTACCCAGCTCCAGGACATTCCTCCTGATCCTCCGAGTAAATATTTCCAGTTACAGACTGGTTTGGGGTGCGTTTTTTGCGACAAAAGAAAACACCATTTAATACTACACATAAGAAATACTATACTTATTTTTTCAAAAATAGCTTTGCATAACTATTTCTGAAACATAATTTACACATTAAGCAACACAGCTTGATATATTTGGGGACTGCAGCTCAGCAGCCAAGCTCAGCAGTAAGCAACTCATTGCTTGCAAAATACTACTATGGAAGCCAGAGCAGAAGTCTTCTAATCCAAGGTGGAATTTTCCTTTACAGTTTAATTACACAGATTTTAAAATCAAGAGTTTTATCAGATTGTCCCAGTAAGAAAATATCATTGTCAGATGGTTTTATAACAACATTCCAGTTTTTCCAAAGGATTTCACAGAGTTGGATTGTTTTCAAGGTCAGATCACATCTAACCACAAAAGCAATTTCTGAACCCAGTGACAGCTCAATGATAGTGAACTCTCTAAGTAAAAAAGTGTGTGTTTGTGGGAGAGGTTGTTTCAGTGATCCTGGTGACAGGGAGAAAACACGGATGTATGTATATCTGTTAACATTTTTTGCTGGCAATATGAGAAGGTGGCAGCATTAAAAATAGACAGCTGGTGTTAACTGATGCCAGCACAGTCTCAGTCTATGGGAATCATTGACCATGGTTGGAGATAGAAAGGTGTGAAATCAAGAATGACACACAAAGTGAAAAAAGAACACTAACAATAGTGTCAGTCCATATCCATCCATAGGTCACATGCAGGAAAAGCCACAAAATCATTTGCCATAACCAACAGCCAAGGACCAAATCACGACCTTCAAAAAAGGAGAATCCAGAGTGCAGGTCTGCACAGAGCAGAAACAACACATTTTCTCATTCAAACAAAACAAAAAATACATAGAAATAATGAAGAAACTGTGTATTTCTTCCCTACTGGAAGATTGCCTTCCCATATGAAAGGGAAAATTGGATGGTCACAGTAAAGCTCTAAATATGCACTCTCCAATCTTCCAGAATTTCCCATTCTGTGTCTGTTCCTCGTTAAGGAGATTTCAACCTGTGTTAAAACTAAAAAATTCACAATGATGTCCTGCTCCCCATGTCCTTTTGATCTTCATGTCTTGTCAAACAGCAATTAGAGATGCAATTGTCTGCAGTGTCAGCATTGTTATTTACAAAACAAAAGGCAACACAGAAGAATAAGTAGACTGTGACCAAAAAAATCTCTCAAACAGTTTAAATGAGAGTAGGAGAGTAATTGAAGAGGTATCCTCCTGTAGAGAACAATACTACTCTAAAAAGTGCAGATGGGAAATGTTAAGACTAAATGATAGAGCAGCAAAAGCCGTGTAACACTTGCACATGAGAAAAGTGGCACCTCATTTCTTCTACAGACCTACAAGTCTAAAGCCAATTCCATATGTCTACTATTGGCAATGCAGAGAATATTCTTTAATAAGTTCCTCTGCTATGCCTCTATCATTTCTCTTTACCATATCTTGTGGAGATAGAGATCTCTCTACCCTTGCACAACTTAGGGAAAAAATAGCTAATGCATCTGACCACTTACTTATTCTGTATACCTCAAGAGCCATCTCTAAGCACTTTCCATCTCAACACAATGTTGCTGCAATTGAAAATGCAACCCTCAATCTGAATGAAGATCTCCCTATAATCATAGCCAAGAACAACTGCAGGAAGCCCCAATATACCTCACAAGGAAAAAGGGCATGCCTGTGAGCTCAGGGACCTAAATAATTCAACATAGGCAAAGCACCGACTGAAGAAAAAGAAATACAGGGTTTGCAAAGCACAGAGTTTTATCCATCTCCTGACAAAAAAATCACAACTCTAGAGAAAGCCTGCCAAACAAGTAGCTACAATAAAGCTACATCCAGCTTCAGAAAGAAGCCATTTTGACTCTTTGGGTGAGAGAGATTGATCCTCTCTCTGTGTCCAAAGCAGAGAACACATTTTCCAAATGTAATTCTCAGTTGTGTCACAGAATCTGCAGAACAGACCATGCCAGTAACGTCTTGGCACTTTGTGAAAGCTATAAACAGAGTGACCAAATTCTCTATGGGGATCTATCACCTCCCCTGGTTTAAAGATCTGTGTATCAGTCTTTACAGCGCTGACTCGTGCATCTGAAACCAATCCAAAAGAAAGAAAGAAAATTATGACAGTTGATACCAACACAGATATTTTCTCATTTACATTGCACTTCTCTATTCAAAACGTGCAAAACTTTACAATAAATGGAGGTTTACCCACATAGTTGCAGACATCATGATCACAAACCAAAATGATAAGGAACAATTGGGAAGACTCCAAGATGTTGGAATGAATTGTGAAAGCAGAGAGGAGACTATAAAAGAGCAAGCATATACTCTTTTGGAAATCTGTGACTTATTTAGACCAACAGCTACTGAAGAAAGGTATCAAGCCAGTGCTGGGCAAGATGTCCTGCCCTCTTAATTTTTGTTTTGCACAAAGGGCATTTTCTGTTTCATTTCCAAACACAAATTAGTACATTCTTACACTAGCAATCTCCAGCAGCTCTCACTTACATTCAGAAAATGAGGGTTCACATCCTTTTTTTCTTGAATTATTATCTCAATTCTGAAACTAACATTTTCTTCAAAGCCTCTGATTTCACTGGCAGAAGCTCCAAACTGTCATCCACTGACATCTTGGTTCAGGAATATTCAATGTATCTATTCTCACAAAGTTTTGTATAGAAGGGCAAGTTTTCTAAATAGCAGACAGTTATTGGTGCAATTAGTATCGGACTTCTGTGCTCTTATTCCAGGGCATGTTAGAAAACTCATTACTTTCCAGGTACATACTAACTTATTTGTGGTACAAAATATTCTGAATGAGGACCACTGATGAATTTTCATGGAATCTAATTCAATGTATGGTCTCTCACCCTCCACCAGCACTGTCAATAGGGTAGATGCAGTTCATAAGCAAGTCAAGTATATCCTCACAATCTATAAAGCACAACTGCAAACTGGCTCTTGCAAGAAAATACAATGGTACAAAACCAATAGATTACCACAATGCCATGTATATATCGAGAGATTAGCTCTATGTTTTGTGTTGCCTATACCAGCCTGCACAGGTCTACTCTGAAACCTTCCAAAACACAAAACTGACAAACATCTTTGCAGGGTTACATGTTGGGCATTTTTATCATAGAACGTCTACAGTAAGGATGCTTATACAAGCAGTTAATTTAAACTAGATTAAGTACTTGATGAATATATTTATGGTTAATGTCTTATAGTAAGGATAGCAAAACCAGCAGGAATTCAACAGCAAATGTTTCAGTCTAACGCTCTCCTTTAATTTCTTAGCAAAGTTTGTCAGGGTAGAAGACAACCAAAGCAAGCTTTATGCACTCCTGAACATCTTACCCTACAACTACAGAGTACTCTATACCTAGAGGTCAACAAGGCTCTGAGATCACAGCTACAAAAACTACTGTCTTTATGCCTTTCTACGCTGCAGCTGTTATAGGGTGTCCACTCCTTTGGAGGTATCAGAAGTCAAAACCTCTCACACTTCAAAGCTCAAAAAAACCTCCAGATTTTCAAATGGAGCTCAACAAAGATGACAAGCAGAAATTCTGGCCAGAAATCGTCTGAGTACATGCAAATCAGGCACACTCTGTATGCTTCGTTTTCTTAAACAACAGCATATGACAATTAACAATGCCATTGAGAGGTTATTCAATACTGTAACTCCTTTAAAAATCAGCGTATGTTGCAGAAGCTGTGCTCTTCAGCAAATGACTGCTTCCAAGATTAGGAGATCATACCCAGGGCAAGCACATGTAGGAACCTAATCAACACCTGGCCTAAGTTATTTGGGAACTATCTCCAGAAAGTACATCTTGTCATCTTTGTTATCTCAAAGCTTTCACAAATGGAGTTGAAAAACTTCCAAAAAGAGCAAATGTCATGTTAGATAATATCAAGTCAATGCCCCTGACATCAAAGAAATCCAGTTCTCTATGGGACAAGTCTGATAGCTCTTAGATATACCTCTACTGTTTACCTCAGGTTATCATCACTTCACTGTCCACCTGGACTATGGCTTTCACAGATTAATACTCAAAGACATAAGGAAACCAATGACTGGGTGACACAGTGTAGCATCTAAAAGGGAAATAAAACGAACAATCTTCCAAGCATGCTGTATTGTTGGACACAACACAAAACTACATCAGAACAGGAATTACCAAAATAGTTCAAAATGGCCGGTGTTGACTGAAGATGCAGCCAGCTGGACTGGAAGGTCAAACTCAAAACCAGAATGTTAAATCAGCACACAGAGCTCATCCTATTCCGCACAGAAGCAGGAAAACCAAGCAGCTTATTTAAATGCCTAGCACCCTTTCCATAGCTTTCTTCATCTGGTTAGGGGAGTCCCAATAGGCCACAACCTGTTGTCTTGAAAAAAAAAAGGATCAAGCTAGTTCTGTGCATTTTAGTTCAAGAGCTTTCCCAGCTATGACATCCACTTCAGCATAATGTAAAGCTCTCCTATTACTCTCAGCTGAAGTAAAGTGATGAAAGAAAAGCAGCCCATCTGGAAGAGGACAGCACAGTCCCAACTTTTCTGCAAAGATAAGGAAATAATTTCTACTCGGTTTTACTATAAAGTCCCAGAAAAAAGTAATGATATTTATGTTTTATTAATAAAGGATGAACTGCTGAAACCCATGGCAAATGCATCAGCCCTCTCAAGGATCAATTAAACTGAATACTCTTCATTGTTCCTTTTAAACTAGTACCAGACTTACTGGGAACAAAAAACATTTAATCAGATCATAGTCATTAATTTTAGATTTGCATTCATACCACTCATTATCTCTAATTATTATCATTAAAAATGTCCTGAACTCAAATCTCAGACAGTTCACTACCATTTTCATTTGACATCTAGAATCAAAATTCTTTATTTCTGGATATATGCAGGACAATCACCTAATAGAGTGGCTATCAGCTACTACATGGGGTATATATTTTCTTTTACCATAACTACTTTTCAGTACCTTCTCATGTTGTTCTATTAGACTTGAAACCTATCTCTCAACCTACAAAGCTCTTTAGACTAAAAAAAAAACCAAACCAAAAAACAAGACAGAACCAATAAATGCCAAATTACTCCCTTCTCTTACTTTTCCTATCTACAGGCTCTTTTAAGAATACCAGCTCACCTGTTAATTTCTTTTTCTGAAAATAAAAAGGCACCAAAAAATTAAATAAAACATGCTCCCTAGAAACTCTCTTGTAGAGCTGAATACACTAATCAATGCATACTGCTTAGAAACCTACAAAACCTTCTGTTGGCACCATGCCAAATGAGAATAGTATGACACATGCTGCTCTCCACTTGGATTACAAATGCCCCAGGCATCTATTTCCATACAGCATCCATGAGAGGAAGAAAAAGTAAACAGCTTAAATTTGGAAGAAAGGTTACTACCTGTTTCAAATTGCAACACAGGAAGACAGTCCATAAGGAGTATCAAAATAGGACTCCTTATGTTCCCCTAGTGACAAACTATCTTAGTGTGCAGCAACAGTAGCTGCAACTAATGGGAAATGATGGGAGAGCAATGGTAAATAGTGCAGCCATCACTTTTAAGGCAGTCCATACCACAGAGGGGTGTTCCAGCAGAAGCAAACACACACCACCTTTTTGTGAAATACAGACTGCATATGATGATAAGAGCTGCCCACCCTTTACCCTGTGACCCTCTCATCAGTAGCCTCTTGTATTACTCTCACACTGATCAGGGTCAGATAAACTCTCCATTCTCAGCACTGTCAGTTCCATTCAGAATTTTAACAAACACCCCACACTGAGTAACAAACACCTGGAATATGACAAAGCAGCTAAATCTGGGGTTAACTGGTACTGCATTGGGAATTGTAATGAGTATATCTGGAGATCTTGTATAGCTGAGATAGATTCCAACCAATAAGCACAGACCCATTTTGTTTTCTCATACAAATTTTTCAGTTGTGCTGTAATGAACTACTATTGTGTTACAGTATCACTATATTATCTGTTGTTAACTGCAAGAAAAACAACTTATCTTGTATACAATTATAATGATATGAAAGCTATCAGTTGCATCATTTATATGCCATTAAAGATATCATATTGACAGTACAAAAACTAATTATTAGCTTCTTTTCATTTCTAAACAGTATTTGTAATGGAAGGGCATATAATAAAGATCCAAGACATCTGGGCAATGAAGCAAATGCTGTCATGTGTCATGAGAGTCACAGCCTGGTGCCAAAGATCACCAGTGTTCTGCAGCTGCTGGTGCCCATGATCACAAATGGCACTAAGTGGTACAATGCTCTCCTGTATGAGCAGAGACAAACAGATGAACTAACTCCTGCTCACCAGATGACGGTGGTGGCTTATCCTTCTCTTTAGAGTCTTCTATGTTACTGCCTAGAAAAGGAGGACTCTAGAAAACTTTTTGCTTTTCTGAGCAACCTAGTGCCACAATCACTAAAATAAGGTAACAGTGTGAGACTGAAAGATTCCCACACTTTCAGAACCTGACCTTCCAGAACAAAGTTGAGGCAAAGAAGAAAGACAACTCAGTGCTGCCAAGGCAGCGCTCCTCATGTGCTGTCAGCACACATTACCATCCCATTTATGAAGCTCGCAGCTCACAACCCAAGCAAATGCCACAAAAGCTCTGCACCTGGCCCAGCGCAAAGGGCTGCACAAGCAGGGCGATGCAGCACCGCACACTTGCAGCTGCACAGGGCTCATTTCTGCAGCAGCACAGCCCTTGGCAAGCTCGCGGGAGACGTGTGCCGGGCAGCTCTGCACTCAGCATGGCGTCATTCCCAAAAGCATCTCCAAAACCAGTTCCTGGGAAGGAAAAGCAACAAGAAAACCTGCTGGACTTCAGAAATATCACACATTCAAAACAGACACCGAGTGCCTCACTTTCACAATGAACTCTTGGCTCCACTGAAACAACTTTGCCTGAAGATATTTTCCACTGCTCGCCATTGCTGACAAAGATTTGGGTTTGATTTAAAGCTGTTCCACAGCTCAGGCAGAAACTTAATGATGCAAAACCTTGCACTAGGGTTTTCTGGTTGTTTTCCTTTCCTGAATTACAAATGCCCAGAGAGTACAGAACAGTCCCTTCTGCTTGAAGGACTGACTGAGTCTTTTCAGAGTTACCAGTGCTGGCAGTGCCTGCACTGCCAACAAGGATGGTGACAGGTGAGCTGCTCCTGCTGCTCGTCACCAGAAGGGTACAACGTCTTAGCCACAGTACTCCCGGCTACACTGTCAGCTGCAGTCAGCTTTCCTCACTGAAACTGAATGGTTTCCTACATTTGCCCCTTCAACCATAAAACTTCTTTATCTAACAGCGCATCTTCCTAGAAAAAGTTGCCATGGAGATTTCTTTATGTAATTAAAATGTGCTGGGAGCCTGCAGAATCAGCACCAACACTCACAGTCTCAGCAAGGTTTCGAAAATTATTGATCTGCTGCTAATATCCACAACCTCTGTAGAAATGAGAACCGAAGAATGACTGTAACATGGAAAAAATTTCAAAGGGAAAGTTTGCCATTTATTGGGGGGGGATTGTACCAGAACTCCCTATCAAAATTATATTTACTTTGTTTTAAAATTTGTGGGAAGAGATGCACATGCATTAAAACTCTGCAGAAAGTCAGAAACAGAGATCAAGCTTCTAAAATAATAAACATAATATATAATATAAATAAGTAATATAAATAAATAAAATCTGGATTTCATTCATGTTCCTTCCATATAGCATGTGCACAGACACAGCCACACAAACAAAACTGGTAAGCAACTCCTGTAATGCCAGAAAGTAACACCTTTTTAACTAATCCTGATGAGGATTTGATGTCCATTCTTTAATTTAAAACAGTCCTCCTAAACTTCCAGAGAATGGGAAGAACATATTAATTAGGCTCTCCCATGTCAACCCATTGTTTTTTAAGGAAAGACAAACAAAAAAGTTGAAGAACGATAAATACTGCATCAGATGGAGCATACTTCCATTCACCGGCATCACATCCTAAGCAGACCACATCTAAATTCTTTCAGTAGTTTTACACACATAGGCAGATTAAACATATCTAATTACAACATATATAGTATATCAATCCTCTTTATGAGATGAAGGATTTCTAGCTCATTTCTGCATTTTAGGAGTAAGCAACATACATGCACACACACAGATACACAGACACAGACACACACTTTTTTCCCTATAAGATTTCCACTCTAACTTCAGAACAAGTTAATTTCTGCTGCCTATACAGGAGAAAAAGAAACTTATTTTTATCCCACAGGTCACCATATACAACAACCAGCCCCCGACAATGTTGGTGGGCCTGCACCAGGCCTGTTGCAGTGCACTTCTTTCTTCCACAGGGAGTCCCAGACTGGGCACAGCACTCCAGATACAGTCTCACAAGCCAAAGCTGAAGGGAAGGATCACTTCCCCAGACTTGCTGAACACACACTGACTGATGCAGCCCAGGATGCAGCTACCCTTCCCTGCTGCCACAACTCTCTGCAAGGACTGCTGTCACCTCACCTTCAGAAGTTTCCCATCTGTGTTCATTTTGGCTGAAGCAGAGTTAATTTTCTTCACAGTGACTAGTGTGAAGTGGCATTTTTGTGCTGAAAACAGTGTTGATAATACAGAGATGTTTTTGTTATTGCTGGGCAGCACTTTCACAGTTTCAAGGCCTTTTCTGCTTTCCTACTGCTCCTCCAGCGAGGAGACTGCAGCTGTGCAAAGAGTTGGGAACGGACAGAGTCAGGACAGCTGACCCCAACTGACCCATAGTATATTCCATACCATATGACATCAGGCTCAGCATACAAGCCTTGGGAAGGCGTAGTGGGGGATATTCAGAGTGGTGGTCTTTCAAAGTCACCATTCTGAATGATGGAGCCCTGCTTTTCTGGGGGGATTGCTGAACATCTGCCTGCCCATGGGAAGGGGTGAATGACTTCCTTGGTTTGCTTTGCTTGTGTGAGTGGTTTTTGCATTTCCTATTGTACTATCTTTATTCAACCCATGAATTTTCTCACTTTTACCCCTCTGATTCTCTTCCTCATCCCTCTGGCAGGGGAGACAGAGTGGCTGCATGGGGCTTATTTTTCAGTTGGGGTTAAGCCTCAACACTGACACCACCATCACCTCCAGAGTTGCCTCCTAGACTGCTGGCATACTCTCAGGCCCACACCTCACCAGTCTGGTGATGCTGTGACAGGGATCAAGTCCTTGCCATAATCAATGTGTACTACACCGCTTTACCCACAGCAGCAGTCATTTCATCAGAGAAAGCAATGAGGTCAATCAGGCATGACTTGTCCTTGGTAAATCCGTGCTGGTTGCTCCAAATCACCTTCTTGTCCTTTGAAAGGACTTCCAAAAGGATTTACTTCACAACCTCCCTGGGGACTGAGGTTATGCTGATTGGCCTGAACTTTAACTTTCCTCACTCTGTTTCCTCATGCATAGGCTTTATTCCTCCCACAAAGGCTCTCCCTGCTTCCATCTCTTGTATGGCTCCTTCTTGTGGTCCAGCCCAGTCAGATGCTCCATGTATACTCTTACTAGCCTGCTGCCATGTTTGCCACACTTTCCTGCACACGGGAATGAAACATTCTTGTGCTCTGATGAAGCTGCCTTGAAGACCAACAAGGGCACCTCTACTCTCCAGGGCAGTTTCCAGAGAGAAAATGAAGAGGCCAAGATCTGCCCTTCTGACATTCAGGTTGGTAATTCTGTTGTTAATCTTCATCATTCCTCTCAAGATCTTAAACTTTACAATCACCTGGTTGCTGCAGACAAAGCTGCCTCGTTCTCTACATCTTAAACATCTTCGACTTCATTCCATGAAATCAAAGCCTACATTGATACTTAACAGTCTGGAAAATACTTGCTTGTTACTTACTTTACTTAGTCAGTAAAACTAAGGCAGATTTCACATAGCTGCTTTTATAAATGAAAAACAGGCAGTTTTAAATGATGGTGCAATAGGCTGACCTGCAAAAAAAAGAAAAAAAAAACCCTACCCATTTCTACTCTAAGGCAGTAGAAGTTCTTGTAGCACACAAGTGGAATATGCCAGAACGTGTGGCAAATACCAAGCAAGCTGCTATATATAGTACTGTGTATGACATCAGGCAGCATTCCATATCAGCTGGGAAATGAATCACTCACCACCATATCTATAGGTTTTCATGTGATGTCTGCTCATGCAAAATGGTGTTCCTAAAATCCTAACTAGCAGACATCATTACGGGTACAAGATTTATCCATTATACACACATAAAACAAGCATGTGTAACAGCAATTGAATTTAAAACCATCTTCCTTCTCATATGCAATCACTGTTTTACTTTTAGAAGTAAAAGAGCCTCTTGGCAGAAAGGGGAGAAGAGATGCTTTGGTTTTTTAAATAAAAAGCTTTTGAAGGATAAATTGCAAATGGCAACATTACATTTGGCTCCCTGGGCAAGAAAGGCAATTGGACCTTAATTTCAATTAAAATATAGATGTGGCAAAGAACAACTTACCTACATTTCTACCTAAAAACACACAACTTTGCAATTTGCCTGAGACTTATCAGAATAGATTTTGCTCTGCATATTGTTCTATAACCACTTAAAACTTATTTCCTGATGTAGACATATTAATTTACGAAAGTTAGCTGTTATGCCTACTTCATGCAAAAAGTAGGATTACAAAAATCCTTTTCTATGTCATTATCAAAAGAATCTCTCCAGTAGGGATGTAAAACACAGCTTGCAACTACAATGTGCTTCATTTATATATGAAGACCACTTCACACCTATTTACATAGTTAAAACATTTAAGAGAAGCTTCAGTAAAAATCTCTGTTAAAGACTATTTACTTCAGAAAAACCTCATGGATAGATACCTTTGAATGAGCTCAGGTGTCAAAGTACTAGTCCTTTCAACTACATTAAGCAAGAAGTATCATAATTGTTCAATACAGAGAAAAGACAACAATTATACTACAACTGACAATGGTGAAAGCATGTACTCATTCTTGCCAAGCCTTCTTGCCAGCTTCTCAGAGTAAACATTATCCATTTTAATTCTTCCTGTCTTGCAGCCATGGTGAACTAGTGCTGCATTAGGGCCCAGCTGATCTCAGGTGGAAGCACTCCTGCAGAGACCTGATGCAGGCTGTGGGAACTAGGCTAAACAGCCAAGCGTGCAAGACAGTGAGGACAGACCACAGGTGGGTCTGCGTAAAAGTCAGGGCACAATAAAGTGTGTTGTGAAGATTCTCCATGGGAACAAAACCTTCCTTTCTCAAAAAGATGGAGAAGAGTTTTCTGGCCTTTAGAGTACATGGCTTCCTCAGCAACAAGAAAACACGTCAAAAGCAACATCAGGATCTTATAATGGAATTTCAGAAGACAATTATGCTTTCACTTGATCTTTTACCAAGAGTGTTTTAGAGGGCGGAGAGTAAGGTATATTTACAAAGCTTCTGTAGATTAACTAATCTGCAATAACAATCCAGTATAGAACCACAAAAATTTGTTTAAAGTTTAACACATAGTAACATCAAAACAAATAAATGTTTCCATGGAGATGACTACCTAAATAAATGCTCACAATGGATCCAAGGCCTGACGTCACCCAGGCCTGCCTGCAACCATAGTAACATGCCAGTGTAAACAGAAATATTTTTATTTTTCTATCTAATAATGTCATAGAATTAGCAGTTTTATGGCAGTGCTT
The DNA here is from genome assembly GCA_036630365.1 of Acanthiza pusilla. Taxonomy (NCBI): domain Eukaryota; kingdom Metazoa; phylum Chordata; class Aves; order Passeriformes; family Acanthizidae; genus Acanthiza; species Acanthiza pusilla. The sequence goes on from JAXCHO010000034.1 coordinate 2,933,717, forward strand.
AAAACATATTCTTGCAATGCTGAGTGGTAACACTTCTAAAATAAGAGCAGAGGTATTTATACCAGGGCTATTACTATTACCATGTTAACTACATACAACAAGTGGAGTATGTGTATGGCATAGCTAACATATCAGATTTCCCAGAGCAGTTGTTGACCCCCAATAAACAAAGAAATTTAAGTTCCTAAGGCAACATGATGGAATGCTAGTCAGAGCTCAGTAGCATCTATTACTCTTGGGTGTTCTGCTTTCCTTAATACAAAAATCCTGAAGTTCTTAGACTGTTGTGTCTCACTGTCTTGCTGGAATAAGAAGAATGTAGCAACATGTTGCTTTCATACCAAATGCAGAAGCCTACAGTGCCCTTCTCCTCTGTCACCAGTGACCTTGCTTTCTCCAAGGCAACAAGATTCACTGAATCCATATTTGTACTCTGCAAGCACAATACAAGACACACAGCCTACAAACTTTTTTAACTGTGGAAAAGTACCACAAAAGAAATAGTGGTGAATGAAGAAGTCTTCAAAAAAGCAGGTAAGTGTTTCAGCTACTGAAAAGATACCCATGGAATTCCCACTGTCATGAAAAACATTCATCTTCAAATGCTATTGCACGTCTGTATATTGTATGTCTCTAAATTCAGTAGGCCCAGATAGCATTATCACTTTTCATTAAAAAAATATAGAAGAAAGATGTCTCTATAAGGCTCAGATAGTACGTGAAAAATTAATGCTTAGAATGATCTAATATTACTAAGATATTTATATTAAATCCCCACATTATAGCAGAAACCTGAGCTACAGAGAAATCGAAGATATTATCATAACAAAAAGAAGTTGGAGTACTAGTTTTGGTCCCATCACAAAAACTTCAGATACAGTAATTTATGAAAACTTCCATTCCCATAGAATATGACTGTGACTGTTCCTTGTCTTCAAGCATGGCAGTGAATTTATGGACCAGTTAAAAAAATTACTTCCTACGAAGTATTTTCAGGCTTTTTTTAAACAATCATATGAGCTGTGTTTTCTGAGAGGAGGTTGCTTCATTTTTGCCATTTCCAGAGAAAAAGTTTTCCAGGTACCAATTAGCAGAAGGGATTTTTACATAATTTTAAGCAACTAACTTTGAGCTAGCTTTGAAATTAAAATTTACCCTGCCACCATTGTTGCATGTAGTCCAAGGAACATACAAAGAAAGGAGTACAATACCTCAGGTGTCGACCATGAAACCACAAAAAAGAAAGCATACTGCATAATTACATTTACAGTTATGTACACTTCTGTTGGCTTTGCTGCATTGTTTAACACATTTCATCCCACAAGATATGGTAGAACTTTATAATTCGCTCTTCACAATTTCTTTTGCTCTTCCAGGTACTACATGCATGGAAAGTTAACAACATCGTAAGACATGGCTTTATTGTCTGCTTTATAACCTAAAAAATAAAAAAAGTTTACTCTTCTGCTTATTATAGAAACTTTGCAATCCAAATATTTGGCATAAATGTCTGCTCTCTAAGGATGCAAATCATAAATATTCATACATGTGGCTATTCTCATAAGCAGGCTTTAGCTTTTTATTTCAAGTAATTCCATTGTAAAATTCTTTGTTGCTTCATTTCTTGTTTTCTGAGCTGACAATTTTAACAAACATTAACTTATATTACAATCCACCAAACTGGAAGGACTTGTGGGATCCTACAAATTACTGTTCAACAAAAGTATTTAAGGGGGAAAGGGAGAGATCACCCAATTTACATATTATCTTACCAACAAATGCAATTCTAGCAATAATTCTTTCATGTCTGCTACTGTGGGTTCTTAGCGTTAGATTACTTCTTCTTATCCTCAAGTACATATAAATGTTGTGCTCACATGAAGGCCTTCAGAAGACCTTTTATCCAAGATAAACAGACAAATTACATTTCAGTCTGACCTGATGTCCTCATGCATTCTACACTTTTTTTTTCTTATTTGTAACAAAGGTTCACTGAAATTTCTTTAACCTTTATAACAACATTAAACTTAACTTGAAATGAACTAATCTCTGAAAGACAGACATGGATCCTGGTTTTGATGAAGTATTACAGACTATTAAAACTTTCAGAAGTTTTGTTCACTTGGTTTGGCAGAGGTGGAGAGGGGGTGTTAAGTCTACAAAAGTGTTCATTACTTCAGAGATAAAATCTCTCCAGGAGCAAAGAAAGTTGCCAATCAGCGAATAAAACATAATCTTTCAGTACCTGTTAGGTAAACATATCTCTTATTAATTTTCCTTGTTACTTTACCCTATCAGCAATGTTTTGTTCCCACCTATTTTGCCAGTATCTGTAGCAGAATAATAAATGAAGTCTGGGAAAGTTAGCAAGACAACAAACATGGGCTTTATACACAGTAACTCATAAATCCAAAGAACATTTCTACTAGATTAATTATTTTCCAGTGTCTGAACAACTTGTACCATTGTCATAAACTCTAAGTATAGCTTGCTAGAAAACAACCCTGCTAAATACAGTGGCTTCCCAGTAATAGAACCAACAGAAAACATGTTTGGAAGTTCTAACACAATGCTAGACAGTAATTGTAGTTGGGTGTGACAAACACCTTTTCTTATGTTTGTTGTGTTCCCTCGCTAATCTACAATCGCCAAAATCCATCAGCCCCATCCAACTGAACCACTATTTTGGTTGATCATAAGAATCCCAGGCTAAGGCTCATCTTGTGAGACACAGTTTAGCTCAAGAATCCAAAATCAAGAGTGAAGCAGAGCCTTCTGGTAACCATAAGCAGAATTCTTACTGAGGCTTGGAAGCAGCACTCTGTACTTTTGGGGGGAGTTGGAGATTCTTCTGTAGTGTTTAAGGTTTTACATTTAACACAAATGGGGAAAAACTTGGTTTGTCAAAAAACTGTAGAGCTCTACTTGGAAAAAGCTGCTTGGAACATAAAAATGAGTATGAGTTTATTATGTGAGTATGCCTGTTTTGATACATTACCAAATCTATCATTATCCTTGAGCTTAGGGTTAAATGTGAAGTAAAAGAGAGAGCACGGAAAAACAGCTGTCTGAACATGTTTGAGAAATCCTGTATACACAGCTTATGTTAACCCTCCTATGTTACAGCATATTACTAACACTTGAGTTTCTACAGCCATTAGATCTTCCCTTTTTAAAATCGAATATCCTATATGTAAAATAAATGTGATCTAGACTAAAAAGAATTTTTGACACATGCATTCAAGGATAAAAATGTAAATAACACACAAAATCCCTAACTATTAAGAAAATGTGGAAGAACACCTACTGGAAGCATACACTTGAAAACACAGACCTTCTTAATAAAGATAGCAAAATTCAGGTATTGTAGGTTTTTCCATTTGCCACTTAAGCAATATAATCTGAAAATAAAATAATTTTAAAAGAGAAGAACATACAAAATATGTGTTATATGTACATATACAGGGAGAAGAATGAACAGATAATTAATGAACAGATAATTAATAAACTATTAACACCAACATACTTCGCATTTGATGCAGTTATCTACTAAGCTATAAAATACTAATGTGCTGGTTTTGGCTAAGGTAGAGTTCCTTTTCTTTACAGTGGCTATTGGGGGGCTGTGTTTTAGATTTGTGCTGAGGATAGGGTTGGTAATACAGAGACGTTTTTGTTATTGCTGAGCAGAGCTTGCACAGAGCCAAGGCCTTTTCTGCTTTTCATACTGTCATGCTGGCAAGGAACGTAGGAGTGCTTGGGAGGTAGGGGAGGAGGCACAGCCAGGACAGGTGAGGTGACCCCAGCTGACTGGAGCGATATTCCAGGCCACATCACATCATGCTCAATATATAAAGTGGGGGGAAGAAAGAGGAAGGGGGGGGCATTTAGAGCAGTGGCGTTTGTCTTCCCAAGTCACTGTTACATGTGAAGGGGCCCTGCTCTCCTGGGGATGCCTGAACACCTGTCTGCCTGTGGGAAGCAGTGAATAAATTCCTTGTTTTGCTTTGCTTTTGGGCTTGGCTTTTGCTTTTCCTATTAAACTGTCTTTATCTCAACCCATAAGTTTTCCAGCTTTTACTCCTTAAATTCTCTCCCCAGTCCTGCTGGTGGGGGAGGGAGCTAGTGGCTCTGTGGGGCTTGGCTGCTGGCTGAGGTTAAATCAGGACAACTGGATAGAAGAAAAGACGGCATGCCTCTTCTGAGAGAAATGACAACATTTAACAGTGGTCACAGGGCCGAGGTCTGAGAAACTCCTGAGCTATCTGTCTGCCACAGAGCAGAGACAAGAACCCCCAAAATGAGCTGGGAATGTCAGCAAGGGAATATGCTGACATTCCCTAGGAGCCTCAGGTACCTGCCACCTCACAACTCACTCCTGCGGAACAGGAATGGATTCCTTCTGCCCCAACAGTCACCAAACCTGATACTTCTTCATATCTGCTAATACAGCACATCTGTTTATGACATATCATGGGGCTGTCCTATCAATAAAGAAAGAGCCCAGAAACTTATATGAGAAAGTAGCACTACGACTGTATCCATCTACAGGAAATAATAAAACAAATTTTTAAGCTGATGAAAGTAAAAGAAAATTTGAAAGTATCACAGATGAAGAAAGAAACAAAACCCTACAGCCTAAACATCCATTTCAAATAAGCCAGTTCTCTGAGGGTATATCTAACTCCAGCAACACAACTTTCAGGAAAATATGAGTAGGAACTGATACAAAGACAAGAGGGTGGGAGTGTGCATATGTAGTGTTTTCAATTATCTAAATAAGATCCCCAAGAAGAAAAGAAACAAAGAAAGACATCAATCAAATAAGTAAGGTCATTCTAACTATGTATGTTATACTAGACAATTTTCAAGATTATATGTCTTTTCTTCTCTGCCTTTCTCCACTTTGATGCATACTAAAGGGTCAGGGCTTGTAGCAAGACTTTCCAACTACCTTGTAAGCAATGCACTTGGCATGTTCTCTCAGCATTACACCACAGCAGTTGAGCACACGAGCCAAACAAGAGTTCCTACCAGCTACAAATACAATTAATGGATTCCTTTAAAAAGCATGTCCCTCAACACAATAAGGTGTGAGACAATTTAAACAGTGTCTGTGGTAATAAAAAGCAGAAAAGACAAGACTATCATATCGGATGCTAGGGGAAGAGGAAAGGTAAAAACAATCCAATTCTACACATAAAACAAAACAAAAAAAATTATTTGAGGCTTCATACAGCATATACCATAACAGACTAATTCCTTGTTAACATCTTCCCTTTAATATCTTCTCTTAGATTTGGCATGTTTCTGACTAAGACTGCCTTGGTTTTCAACCTGGGGAGAAAGTTTCACTAAAGCTCCACTCTGGTCACAAAAATATGATCAGACCGCCAAGACAATCCTAATTCATCACAGCCATGGGTCACTGTCATAAATTCACCATCAGTTTGGCATGGCCCTACACTTCAGCTGGTGCTGTGCTGGACGTGACTGTTGTTAGAACATTGACTTTTAGCACATATCCCACCTTAGCCTCAGTCTTCTGAGGCCAAGCTTTGGCAAGATCATCCTGACATCCTGACTTCATTCAGATATCTTTCAAGAAACACTGACAGCCCTTTCTGCAGTCCAGTTTATTGGAACAGCCTGCATTTGTCCTGATCACATCATACCTCTTTGTGCAGTATAACACCTATGAAACTGAAATTAATTTAAGATAGCAGGTCAGAAGCTGAAAGCTGTATCTTCACATCAAGCAATAAAATTTTGTAAAGGAACAAGAAATATTGATTTTGATAAAGACAAACAGTGTCTCACAACATCTGTAAGCAACAGAAGGTAAATTTAAATGGTATCTACAAAACATGGAGGGGGGAGACAATGAAATTATGACTAAAAAGAACTTACTTGATTTTACTGAAGACAATGTCAACATCTGTGGTTGTCACATTCTTCCCATCTATCACATGACAGTCCTTACATAGCTTTGACCAGTTCTTCCCATGCATTTCTTTTCCTGTGGCTCTTGTATCACCATGGACCGCAAATTTTCTAAAGGCCTCTTCCAGAGCACTTAGTTCTCCTGCTGTAGCTCCCTCAACAGAGTTTGATTCAGAGGATAATCGTTTTGCTGGTTTGGCCGATTTGTCAGCCATTGTGCTACAAAGAAAAGGAGGGTAAACTTATTACATTAATTTGCACTTAGATTACTTTCAGTCAATCTACATGCTACAGTCCATGTCACAACATATGAAGAACAAATGGTCTGTCAAGCTAGCATGAACTCACTGCCCTCCACCATCAAACACCAGTCTAAAAACAGAACTACACATTTAGGAAAAAGTTCTAGTACATTTAGAAGGAAAAAAAGGCAGGGCAAGAAACTAGAGACACTCCATCATTGCATCAGCCAACAAAAGAACACTTAATATTTGATTCCTTCTTTTTTTCTTAAATGGCAATTACCACAGTCACTCTGCTGACTTGAATAGAAGTATGCCCTTTACATTGTAGGCATTACTATCTACTTGTATTTCTGAAGGAAAAATAAACATCCCTTTATTTTCTGGACTTCGGCTTTTTAATATTTTTTATACTGAAAAATTAAATACTTTTGAAGTGCAGCAAAAATATTAATGTTAGAACCTTTATGTTATATTATGTAAGGGCTAACAAGGACAAGATAAAGTCTCTCTTGTTATCAAGACCATTCATTTCTCAAGTTTATGCCAAAGAACTGTAGCTGTGGAATTCACTTGGAATGAACACATCCATGACACAGGAATACTGAGAAGGAATGTCATTACTGCAGACAAGAACTTTCAGACTGCTCCAAGTACATACAGGATAGGTTTGCCTTTTAAATGAAACCTTAAACTGAGCAACAGAATACTGTTTTCAGGCATCTTCATAAAAAGAAAATACCCTGAAGTGCCATAAGGATGTCACAGAAACCTCTGCCTTCTGCCCATACACTCTTGGCATGGCAGAAGAGGCACTGAAAAACCTTGGCACAGGGTACACTGCCCGCTTGCCCCAACAGCTGCATACAGACTGTCACCACACTCACATCGGTGGTGCTGCTATAAATTTTAACCCATAAAGAGATGTTTCAGGTATCAGAAGTCTGGAAAACGCTAGATAAGGGCAGGAAAGCCCATCACACTTACCTGGCCATTCTTCTAAAGTCCAACTGTACATGGGCTGTGATTAACATATGCAGAGATTGGTAGGTATTACTAGCTAAGGTTTTATTTCTGCATCAGATAGGAAGTTCTTTTGGCTTATATACTGTACATCAATACAAATGCCTCAGCAAGGGAAAGGGATCTAAAATTCTACCTCTTTCTATATTGTTTAAACTCTGTCACTTGAACAGCCACAACACACCTGTTCCTGCACACTGTAACAGAACTGCACAGCTACTTGCTATGCAGCAGTTATTGCTAAGCTTTTTGATTAGGAAGAATATTTTGATTTAAAAACATCCGAAAAGGACCTTTGTCCTTCACACTTGAGCAAACATAGCATGGCCAAAGCACTACTGCCTATTTTGAAAACACTCAAGTAAATGCTTAAAACCCTTGTTATATCTTAAGCCTGGGGATCCTTCTGGTTTTTTTACACAGTCAGCACAAATTTTGGCCAACAAACTAAAATGCTAAATTAAAATTAATATGACAGAAATTTACTAACTGTAGCCTGAGAATTCTATGAGTGCATATGAAATAAAAAGAGAAGCACAGAGAGGGAAAAAGAGTTTGAAAACATCAAGTCATTAAAAAGTTTAAAAAGTAACCAATTCCCATTTCTGTTTCCTTTGCATCTTGCCTACTGTCCAAAGAGGAGGATTTTTACCTCAAAAAACTTGACTGAAAGCACCCCAAGACTGAAACTCTAAAACAAAAATATGCACAGTAAATTGTAAGCTACTACAAACATTATAGATGCATGCATTTTTACCAAAATGTGTCTAGATCAAATCTTCTGTTTCATCAGGCTACATTCTTTTGCTATCACAACAGTAGTAAGAGAACATATGAAGAAAACAAAAAACACTGCTGACACAATGTATAGAGAAGAGTATTTCATTAAAAATCAGATCATGAAGATCTATGATGTACCTCTACGTTCAAGGAAGCTTGACTTCCAAAAGCAGAAGTCTCTTCCAAGCTTGTACCTTATCAAATCAACTGGAACTGGAATATAGAGCCAGAAATTTTCCAAGCTAATACTGTCTAGAAAAAGAGAGAGTACTGGTCAGCAAAAAACAAAGTTTGTGTACGATATTAAAACCATGAAGCTATCTTCATATGCAAGTTACAGGACAGAAGAAGGCAGAGATTTGCCATGGTAAGGTACATACAGTTTGCATCATTTTGTAATCTTGTGCCAAATAAACTGTGCAAGAGATTTGCGGGGATAGCTCCTTCTTGCTCTTACCAATTCTCTTAAGAAGCTATACTTGGTGTGAATATCTTTAAAAGATACAATAGCATAATTTAGAAGCTATAAACAAGAAAGCATCTGTGCCACTGTCTCATCTGAAATTGGAAAACATGCCTACATTTTTAAGCATCTCCTGAACAAAATCTTTCTTTAGCCAGTGTCAGTGCCTTGCTGGCCAATTTTCTTAATGTGTTGTTGCCTATAATCATAACTCAACTTCGCACAGCACAGCAGAATCATGTTTTACTGTCTTATACTGTCTTTAGTATTATAGCTGTATCAATTGAAAGTATTTTTTACTTAGTTTCAGTAGCTAATAAATTAAAACTTCATAAACTTGTTATAGGAAAAATGCTCAAAGGAATATATTTGGCCTTCAGAAAGATAGTTCCAGACTTATTTCTCTCAAACATCAACAAACAAATTTGTATTGGGGTGTTTTGAGTAGTTCTGGATCAGGGGAACAGACACACCACAGAAAAGGCTTTAGTTTTGAATGGTGAAACCTGGTACGCAAAACAGACTCATTTCAAATAAATTCTCATCATCTAAAGCAGAAAGTCAAGGAGAGATTAAAACTAGGGCTCTGCAGCGGTTGCCAAATATTATCATAGACACTCCTTGCTGACTCATAATTACAATTTACTTGTTAAAATCCTATGTAATAGCATGAAATATATTAAAAAGAAGCTACCTGGATTTATGAAAAAAATTCCTAGTCTCAAGTTAAGCTTTTCTTAACGCTACAAACAACACGGTGTGGGGAGAACTATACTTACTAATATACTACAATTAGAAGGTAAAGAACTGTACAGCACAGGATATGAAATCAGTTTTTAATGGGGTCAGCTCCTTTAACTTTTTTTAGTGATTAGAGATAAGGAAGGAGATCATGTCATGTTGAAGAAATGATCTCTCAAACAGATAAAGAATACCGTTTGACAAAAATTCAAATGCCGTTTTGAGTCTTCCTTACCCTTTTTCCCTAGACAAAGGGATCAAAAGGTGCTTGGTAAATTCTGCTAGAAGTAAAGATTAGCAACAATTTGGGGCGGGACCATAGCAAGACATACAGGTGAAGGAGACAAAAAAAAGTGATTCCTCTAGAATACCAAATATAAAATTCAGTAAAACAAAATTAAGTCACTTTTCAAAAGCATTAGCTTTGCAGATGCTGACTCCAACAATTACAGCTAACCAAAGAAATGCCTTTCATCACCATTCAAAAAGTGTAATATGTACGCAATTAGATAATACCGATTTCCAGAGCCAGCAGAAAGAAGGAAGGTGGGACTAGCCACCAATACCACCCTCTCCAAATACTGCTTGCTCCAACCAAGCAGGTCCAAATCACCAAAAGCAGCCAAATAAGAATAAAGTATAAGCAGATGCTAGAGTTTAGGACATTTGTAAAAGAACAACTACTCCCCCAAAAAATGGAGTTTCAGAAACCCAGAATACTTAGACAGTTAGGTGTTATGTTATGAACTGCGATAGTGTGTGTCCTTTAGTAACATGAAAAAACAGTTCTTGTCCCTTCCCTCACACTGCAGTAGGTAAATAATACATAACATTATACAGAGATTAAGCCAGGGATCAAACTAACTCATGGTAACTGATGTTAGTCGCTGACATCATGACTATCTTACGCTATATAGACTGAAAGTGCAGATCTGTATTCTCAGCACATGCCTAACCCATTAGAAAAAGTTTTCTAATATCATCCAACTTCCTTTCAGCCAGAGACTACAATATATACTCATCTTCAGACAGACAACCGGGAGACCTCCACTAGATAACGTCATTTATTAGCCTGGATTCTTCCATAAAACATGGAAGAAGAAGTTACTGTTTCTGTGAATTTCAGTTGTCAATTTTCTATAGCTGTGTGAATACTCCAAGCCTCAGTACTGATCACCTGCCAACTCTACTGAAGGATTTACATTAATTTACTCTTTCACTTATCCACACCCTCCCCAGGTGTCAACAAATTGCAGGAATTCTGGTATGGCTTTGATTTAGATTTGTGGAAATTGCTCTAGACGTAATCCATCTCTCAGCACCAAGGGAAGATCTGAAGACTTACTAAAACCCACAGCATTTTTTCCAACAATCTCAGAAGTTTTTGCGACTCTTTGAATATGCACATATCCTACTAGGTCAGAATTCAGCAAAGCACCTTCCCTGCCCTGCCCTGCCCTGAGAACTAATTCATGGCTTATTAGCTCAGCAGAAAGATTAGTATTTTTTACACAAGTTATCATTGCTGCCATGCCACAGATAGGGAAACCAAAGGAGAGGGATGAAGAAACATATCTGCTCTCCTGCCAGCACTCAGAACATCATGAGGACCCTGGGACCCATACTCTACACTACTTTAATTATTAAGGTCACATAAAGCAGGCACATGAGTGTAATGAATACTCTGAAGAACTAACATTCTCTAACTTGATAAAGGAAATATAAATACATTAATACATTCTCACTAGCTGCAAATCAATCAAACCACTTAAGGATCTCCACACCAAAAAAAATGCTTAAAAAACTATATATATATATATCTCAACAGGATACAAAAATCTGAATGCCTGTCTTTTTGGGCTATGTACTTTCTCATCTGCTTTGTCTAGCTCACCTCTAATTGCTTTCATTTGCAGCAAGTTCCAAACTGTGTTAAAAAAACAGTTTTAATGGAAGTCATTTCACAATATTACCTGCCACGGAAATGAATATGAGTGTAACTGTCTAAGAACAACAGACTGGAACAGTACAGTATTATTATAGTCTCAGATACATTCATGTTAATGGAAAAGGCAGTGTATTTTAAAACTGTTCGTTCTTTAGACTATTTATCAACCAAGAATTGGCTAAAACGAGGTCAAAAGTCTAGTGTGAACTAAGGGAAACTTTCATTTTACACCTTTTACACAGCAGAACCTGATTCACAGCAGAATCTGATTCGCAGCAGAATCATTCAAGAATCAAGCAGACCTCTGACTGCAACCAATGAATTTGTGGAGAAGATTCAACAGTACAATGGCACAGATGCAATGCAATAATGGTACTACACTTGCACCTACTCGTTCTGGTAACTCTCACCTTTGCACAGGCCCAGCCCTATTCCCCAGCTGTAATACCTAGCTGCAGTGCAACCCACAACATGACGGATGACACAAGACCCCAAGGTTATGTTTACACTGAGCATCAAGGCCAACATCTAGCTAACATCCAAGCTCTGCAGTGCAAATTCCTCAGGCTCCTACAACCTAAAATGCAGTATCTGCTCAGGTTCTCAATCTTAGCCCTGATCCCTCCCTAATTTCTTAACCCTTTCTACCATATGCCACAGACAACTAGTTTTATATGTTAAGTGTCACCTGTTTTTACCTTCCATTTTCCTGCTCATTTTTCCTGAACATCAAGTGTTGGTAAGCATGTAAGTGCTTAGGATGCAATTTTTACCAGAATCTGTTTCTGCACTGTTTGTAAAACTTATCCAATGTACCACAAATAGCTGCCATCCAAAATTTCTTAAGACCTTCCAGCCAAACCAAGCAAAAAAGAAAGCAACTTTTCAATGAGCACAGGGGATGTTATTTTTATGAGTTAACTGAATTCATAATGTATTATGAAACTGTGCAAGGCATTTGAATTTGTCTGACTGCATTTGGTTTATTTTAATACTTGATCCACCCTCCCTTGTTATAAAAATTTTACAAAATTGCAAAGAAAGGGAATTCTCATTTATTTTCTGTCTGTAATTATTTATGCCAATTAAAAAACAGCAGAGACAAGGTACAGCAGATGGAATCTTTTTCCCACATTTTGGCATAAACATTCAAGCTTAGGGAAAGATAAACAGATGGAGAAATGCAACATCCTCCTAATAAAATGCAGTGCTTTACACCATTCTTAAAGCTTCTCTTAAGCTTCCTTCACAGCTACCTGTAGGAACCAGAGTCAAGGCATTTCTCTTCTGGGACCTGCTTTGGGTATATTTCTGTACACGTGACGCTGAAGTGCATGACAGCCATCCATTTTCTCTAGCACATAAGACAGAAGGCAAATGACCAGCGACCAGTGCAATACAAGCAAAGCTAACAACTCTATCTACAGTTAAACACATCCTTACCTAAAGAAATTCTTTCACAGGCTTTATGAGGGACTGCATGGATGAACCTCAACTTCTCTTAACAATGTATGCGAATTTAGCACTATGGACAAGGGCAAGGCTGGCCAGATCATGCAGATACATTAAGACCTTCAGCAGGACACACACAGAGTAAAAGAAAAGGTGCCTACTTAAGCTGCCCAATGTTTCTCCTCAGCAAAACAGTATTTCAGACTGTGAACATATGCCATCACATATGCCATTAAAGGATCTAACTTAGAAAACACATTACCAAGCACAGAGATTACTTTGTTGCAAATTATTGCTACTGTTATATTTCTAAAAACTATTGCTATTCAGCTAGTTACTTCTACAGTATCACTTCTACACAAGACTAAGTTTATTTCTTAGTAGATCACATTCCTCCATCTCAAAGAACCACTTCATAAATATCCCCTCTTTACACAAACAAAGCACTTGTACACAGACATACAAACCTTCATCAGTAATAGTTCTATTACAACTTATTTCTTTTAAAAAACATGTTTAGCTGACAACACTGAAAAGTACACAAAAATTCTCTATCTAGCTAACTCTTAACTAGCTCTACAATATCCAGTAATACCACCATGTCACTTACACAAGGCTTTAGCTATGAAGGTAAAAGCATAAATACAGGCATCCACAACATATACTTGTACTGGTGAACTCTTATTATGCTTTTTTTTTCATTATGCCACCACTCCATTTGAGAGTGCCACTTAACAAGTACTCATCCTAAGCTCTGCCAGGCTGCTGTCATTGGTAGATGAATAGTCAGGACACAAACATTCTGCCATTTCACACACAGGCAAGGATACAAGCCAGTGTCTAGAGTATGACACAGCCTAAGGCACAACAAAAGAAGAGACTCAACTGTCTAGATGAGGTATTTTTTCATGGAGTATCAAAAAAATACTTGGGACTCACAGATCCAAAAGGAGTGGAAGACAACAGCTGCTCTCCACAGTAGTTAGTCATACAATTAATTTACAGCTCCAAATAATATGCTGGGCCTGTCATCACTTTCAAATTAGCTGAGTACAGGTTCCACTACAATTGTAGAGCTTACTTAGCCCCATTTCTTCATACACTGTACACTGTATCCTCCCATCACCCCCACCCAGACCAGACTCTACCCGGAACTTACACAGAACCCTTTCAAAATACCTCTGGAAAAGCCATGAGTAATGAAAATCCTCTCCATGAATGAGGATCAAAGATTGTACAGAATGATCACTTCAAGCTCCAGTAAGATGGGGGACTTTGACTACCACCCATAAATAAAAGTATCTAGAGAATCAAACTGATGCTACTGACAGGGACAGAACTAAATCTAAGAAAAATTGAGCTCACAGAGACTTGAAAGCACTGTAAGACTTAGTAGTCACAAAGCACTACCTCTGATCAAAGAAATTATGTAAGAGATGCAAAATCATGAGACAAGATTTTTTACCATATAAGACACTTTACAAATTACATTGGTGGAATTCTTGAAAGATCCAAATACCTCTATAGAGAAACTGAATCACCTACTAAATGGCTCTTTAGTGTCAAAGATATCAAAAAATATCAGCTGAAAATTCAGACTACACCAGTGCAAACTAGAAATATGACTTCCTTATGAAGAGACAATCAACCAAGCCAGATACTAAAGGTAACTTCCAAGAATAACTGCAAATACTTCACATCCTCATGTCTGCAAATTAGACTGCCTTTAATACAGAAGATATATTTAGTCAAGTATCTCTGAAAGACGGGCTTTTACCAAATGTAGGTTATTACTCTCAGATAACTAACTCAATATAACTAATACATGAATCAGATTAGATTGTCCAAAGATCCCTTATGTTCTTAAAGTCTGCTACTTCAGTTTTGTCTGAATCCATGGAAATAAACCAACCATTACGCACAGATTTTTTTCAAACACCCACAACCTGGTACAAAATAAGAAGGGAAATACTTCCTTTGCTAGATCAGTAAGTTCTTTCACATCTATAAGCTCCTCTAAGATGAAATATTTGGGTGCTACTCCTTCCAATACTCAAGTCAAAACAGACAGGCAGAAACACATTTGTTTTTAAATTAAACAGCATCATCAAAAATGAAAAAAAAAAATTCTGTGAGCAAGACATCTTAGCATTTTCACTTCTATTGCAGGAATTTTCTTAGAATTGATCTAATAAAACACCATTTAAGAATCTGAACTAGGACTGCAACCCTCAGAGATTCAAGCAAAAACTGTTATGTTGCTGATTTTAATTTCAAGTTTCTCTATGTTCATTTTGTCAAATGCTCCCAATATATGAACACTGACACAGAAGCGTGTTCCTGAGATTAGCCAAACTGAGCAAAAATTAACTTCATGTGATTATTTAAAACAGTTACACTGTAGATTCATTTTTCTCTTTTCATCAGCCACATTTTGAAGCTTTGGTCTATATATTCTTAGTGTTGCCAGCTCTTGGGTTTCTACCCAGGACAAGGTAAACTCATACCACAAACTCAGGACACTATAAGGCAGAAGAAGAGTGACGAGGAAAAGAAAGAGGGAACCTTAAGACAACCAGCAAGAATAAGAGCCTAAGCTTCTTCACAGCTGCCTCAGAGTCCTGACAGAATTAAGAATCCCTCTTAGCAGCAGCAAAGTGAATTGCCCACCCACCACACACCACATGTAACAACTAACAATAAAGAAAAGCTTCCCATCTGTTTTGATGGGCATACCACTCTGAGCCAAGAAAACTGAGCAGTACAAAGTCAGTCTGTTCTGCTCTGTCAGCACTTGAGATAAACACCCACTCAGGAAGAGTGTCCTGAAACCTGAGCAGGATACACATACTTGTCCTGTAACACATGTACAGTCCCTGGGTACTTAAAGACCATATTTATGTAGGGGTATTTTACCAGTCACATCCTTTCAATGTACAGTTCTCTTCGTTACTATTCCAAAGTATTCCAATAACCAGTCTACAATGAAATTGGAAATTCCTGCAGTACTTCTATGGATGGGCAATTTGGGATGGGCAGAGTGATGCATTCACTCAGAAATTTCTT
The DNA here is from genome assembly GCA_036630365.1 of Acanthiza pusilla. Lineage (NCBI taxonomy): Eukaryota > Metazoa > Chordata > Aves > Passeriformes > Acanthizidae > Acanthiza > Acanthiza pusilla. The sequence continues at coordinate 2,949,375 of JAXCHO010000034.1, forward strand.
TCCGCTGAAGGTGTATTTGTTACCATGCATTTCTGGGGGTTCAGGTACATAAGGAGGATGAGGTGAAGAAAGAGCTAGAACAGCTTATAGAAAACACTGAGGAAGAGGAAAAACAATGTGATTTTTTCCTGTATAATTGGAATTTGAAATGAAAACTCCATCTCAAAATTGTAGATTACCTTAAAGTTAAAAATCTGGAATAATTAGGTAGTCTGAAAAGAAATTTTTCATATGGGGTTGATGGGGTTTTTTACCTTAAATTTCAGCATTCAGTCAAGTTAGATACTTGGGGGATTTCAAAATCCCCCAAACCCAGGCCATTCTCATGTCCCAGGAATACCCCTCAGAGAATGGTGGGAGTCTTACATTAAATTCTACAATTCCCTTTACTCTTACACACGAGAATGAGAAAGTACAAAGCTGGATAAAGTACACACATACCAATGTGCGTGCATTACCAATGTGCATTATCCCCCTTCAGATCAGCTTGATTCCTCTTTTGCACCACTTACAGTTCCTTGTTCTGTATTTTGGATCATAGTACTTAGGGGGCCATGCCCAAGTTTTTGTTCCATTATACTGGACATAACACATTAGTTAAGGTCCCTGACCACAGCTCCCAAACACTATGGCAATATAAACAGTAAGCAAAATATTTCCTTTCAACTAACTGGAAGAAGCTTCTAGAAGCACTTATGGCCACAGGAGTCATGTCACTATGGCAGAGAAACAGTAAGTGTGGAAATTATATACCTGCATTTAATTTTAGTTACTTGCAGCATAAAAATGTGTTTCAGGAGGAGACAAAAACAAAGTCTGTTGCTTGCTGAAGAGACTCCATTCCATTCTAAGCCTGCAAGCAGCATGCATGAGCAAATAAAAAGGACATCACCGAGTGACTGACTATGCCACAGAATGACTGTTCGTGTAACAGATGAAGTATATACAACAATATATATAGAGAGAGAGGCTTGTGAGTATGGTCACATCCTCACACTGAGGACTTACATAATCAAAGTGTGTAAACCAAGAAAAATACGTGATATTATTTTGTATTTTATCATCTGAGAGCAAGTTATCAAGGTTAAACATTGTATAATTTATTCTCTGAAGCACGATATACTGAGTACAATTAATTGCTTCTACCTATAATGAGAACACACTTGACATAAATTGATGTAACTGACTGCCTCCCTCCTTAAAAGAGCTTTATTTTTTTTTTCAAATTAAGCTCAAGATACGAGAAGCAAAAATAGCTTCTATCACACAACTACCTCCAGAAAGTAACTGGAATGAATATATCTACTATAAAAATTAAATTAAAAGACATTTTACACCACAGTCAAGCCACAGATGAAATTTGACATGGAAACAACTAGTTTCTAGATGTATATTTCCATTTATAAATATCTTTTCTTAGATTTACAAGAGTCAAATGCAAGCACTGCAGGAGATTCCTATGTGAACTTTATCTGCAATTTGATCCTTGCATGGCATGCTGTCTAAGCATTACACTGTACTATAATTTAATACTGGACATACACTTCAGCAGTTACAAATTATGGACTATTTAAAAGCATATAACTGTGACCCAGAGATGTACAAAGGCATTCAAAACAGCACTTTATTTTGGATTGGGGAGATGAAATGTTGTGTTGGGACAAGGTCTCTAAAAACATAAAGAAGTGGCTCATCACTAAAGGATTAAAAAAAAAAGCCATTGCCATTTAAAAAATACATTGTACAGATTTGATGAACAGTGATGCTATTTTAAGCCCAAGACTATGAAAGCGTATAGGTATCTCTTTGGTTTTCCCCAAAGTTTTCACAGCACTAGAGAAAAAAACCTGCCAACCTTAGTGTTTTACTATCATGCTAACCCTTTCCAACCCTCTAAAGCATGCTATTTAACGATGCTAGCTGACAAAACAGTGGGAAGGCTCAGTAAAAGACAGTCTCACATCATGTGTTTCATTTCAGGATGGGGCTTGAGCTTGCTCCTCCTTTTCTTTTCAAATAAACATGAGCAGTTATGCAACACTCTGCAAAACGTGAAAAAATTTGCCCCCTCCCAAACCTGCCCATGTAGAGCCTGCAAAACATAAACAGGGAAACTGGTTGTCAGCAGCATCTCCTGCATGATTCCGAAGCTGTCAGCCTTTAAGATGCTTTTCACATGTGTGTTCAGCACCTTGTAACATATACCCAGGTTCCCCGCGGAATAATTTCGCCAAAGTACAAAAGCTTTTACCCAGGACTGGAGAAATATTTGCAATCGCTGGTAATCCGGCGGAGGAGGGGCGGGGGAAGGGCCGGGGGGCGCGCAGGCGGGGGGTGTATTTATTTTCTAACGAGCTAGCCGGGGTTACAGATTAATTCACAGGATTTTGTCTCGTCCTTGTTTTCCATCCCGGAGTACTCGGCTGTATACCTACCCGTGTTACCCCGCAGTCGCTAAACAGTCTCCCACACCTGATGCCGGTTTTGTGGAGGACGCTACACAGGAGCGGCTCTCGAAGACGAAGCCCCTCCAGCTACCGCTTGCGCATTTAAAGAAAAAAAAAAAAAAAAAAAAAAAAAAGAAGGGAAATCGCCTCTTCCCATCGGTCTCCATAAAAGGGGACCGCTGCCTCTTCACAAGCGCATGAAGCAGCAGCAGCGGCGACGGCCGAGGCTTTGTTGTTGACTGCGGAGCATTTGGTGTTGACAGCGCGCAAGGTGGCTCCTTCCCGGCTCCTCCGGGAGACGCTCGCGGGGGCAGCGCGGGGCTCGGCAGCCGCCCGCAGCCGCCCTCCAGCATCGCGCAGCCACGGACCTGCTGCCGCCGGGAGCCGGGAAGCCGCCCCGGGTCCCACGCGAGCGGTGGCCGCGCGTCCCTCCCCGATGGCGACCGGGGGATGCGGCTGCGGAGCACATCCCCACGGCGGGCGAAGACGCGCAGCTCCGCGCCGAGCAGCGCTCCCCGACGGCCCCTTGCCCGCGGTTCCCGGAGGGGAGCGGGGGAAGCGCAGAAGATGGGGGGTAAGCTCGGAGGCGAACCCGAAGGAGGGACGCGGAGCCGCCGCCTGCAGCCCCCCGCGAGCGTTACATAACGACGGCAGCGGCGGCCGCGCCAGGCTGGACTCGGGCGCCCCGCCGGTGGTGGGGGGCACCGGGGCCGCCAGACCCCCGCCAGCGCCGCCAGCATCCCCTTCCCTCGCGCCTTCGATAACCGAGCGGTGATCGATCAGCGTCGCGATGGGAAGGAGGGAGCGGGCACGGCACACGACACGCACCCCACCCCCCCCCGGCGGAGCGGTGCTCGCCCGGCCCGGCCCGGCCCGGCCTGGGAGCGGCGCCCCCGCACTCACCGCCGGCGGTGGAGGGCGGCAGGTCAGGCTGGCGCTGCCCGGCTGTGTCCGGCGCGCTCGGGAGCAGCCGATGGTGTCCGCAGCCGGCGCGGCCGTTGCAGCGGCGCCGCCCCCCCGCGCGGGCATTGGCGGGCGCGCGGCACCGCCCGCCCGCCGCGAGCGCCCATAGGCGGCGCGCGCCGTCCGGCCGCGGCCGCGCCCGGCCCCGCGCGCGAGCTGAGGGCCGCGGGGCGGCCGCCGCTGCCTTACATGGGCCGGCGGGGGGCCGCGCGCGGGCCCCGCTCCCCCCGTTATTCCCGTTATTCCCGTTATCCCCGGGCCCCTTCCGCCCCGCCGGCAGGTGCGCGGCGGCAGGTGGAGCCTCGCCCGGCTCGCGCATCCCGTGCCTGCCCTTCCTAGTACACCGAGGGGTACCGATGCCCTCTGAGTCCCGCCGCGCTCGGGCAGGTGTGTGGGTGCGGATGGCCGCTCGGCTGTGCTGGGCGGTGGGGTTGTCGACATAAATGCAAACCATGTGAGGGACTGGGCTGTGTGGTGCAGCGGGCATTCCGTGAAAGCCTCACCTTCCCTCAGCTCGCCGCTCGCCTGGAAGCAGCCTGTGTGAGGCCGGCACAGCGGAGAGGCGCAGCCACCAGCCTAGTCTGGAGCAATCTCATCCCAAATTCTGGAGTGCAGACACAGTTCAGGAGCCAGCAGGAATTAATGAGTAGTTGTGCCCCCTCATCTGTGAATTTATAACCAGAGTCCAATGACCCCACGGAGCTTGGTGGACTGTAACTTGATTGCTGCTGTGCTGGAATGAAGTTAAAATAATCTGCCTGCAGATGTGAGGGAGGAGAGCAAAATGTTAATGTGCAATGGACTCTCAGTTTTTCAAATGCAAGAGATATATATGGCTAATTTTTTTATTGGCCGCATACATATATGTGCCTCAAGATGCACAATAGTTCACAAACTATTATGAAATTAGCTCATAAACCCTGATTTCAGTAACTTAAGGCAATTACTGGAATAACCCAGAATGTCAAAAAGGGACTTTAAAGGATGCTTCACATTATAGGGTTGAGTTTGGCTGTACTACGAATGAAGGTTTTGTGGCAGTGTAGGGCAAATGCAATTGTGATCTCTCAAAAGCGCACAAATCAAAGTCATCTGCGAACACCTCCACATCCTTCTCCACAGGGCTGCTCAAAATCCCTTAATATTCCAGCCTGTATTGGTACTTAGTAGTGAAACTAAACATGTGTTCATGGTAAGCACAGACATACAAACTCATTTCTGCAACACATACGTGCATATACACACGTGGACAACTACACAGATCGATAGAGCCAGAAACACTCAGCACTCACACAAGCACAAACAGCGCCAATGGCCTCATCTTGTTGCCCTTCAGCTAATCAGGATGAAAGTCCATTAGTAGGAAATATATGCATAGATGTAATGTGGATTGCTCCAGTAGCTGACCTTAGATACTCAGTCTGTCCCCGGATCCACAATGTGCCCCACTGCTGTACCCTGACATCTGAGCTCTTAAGATTTGCAATCCCAATGTAGTTGCTTTTCAGATGCCATCCATAGACACACACCATGGATCTCCTGATACCTGGATCCCCAGTCTTCTCAGCTGCTGTACTTCTTGTACAGCAAGTACAAATGAGCCCTGCTCCTAGGGCTGGTACAGACCTCCTCGTCCACATGCACCAGGGTTTGCTCAGTAGTTGGGCTTAGACACGCAGTCCATCCAGTAACTGCCCTTGGATCCCATTTGTTGGCATCTGGACACACTATTCCCCAGACCCCACAGTTCCACTCCAGCTGCTGGTACAGATTTCCTTGCACACAGCAGCACATAAACGTGCACACTGTGGATCTCGCCTGGGCACCCACCACCCAATATCTTATACAAGCCCTCCTTCCGGCCTGGATCACTGTTGTGCCCAGCTTTCACCCCCACAGATACACACACACACACATATGCAGTCTCTCAGCGGATCTTCAGATTTTACAACAGTTGGCATAGACTTCTTGGTTCCTTTGGAACTCAGCTTTTCCAATTGCCTTATTCCAAGAGACATACTTCCTTCCCGAACCTCTTAATCTCTTTTCCACCTAGTTTAGCTTGATATTTGCACTCTCACTTAGCCCAATTGCTCACATCACAGACACATATAACCCCTGGTCTGCACTGCGGTTTTTGGTACTTGTTTTTACTCACTCTAGTCTCTTCAGTTGATGACTCTGCTGATTTGCAAGCCCTATAATCCCTTGTCTGATTTCAGTTGCTGACACTTAGACATCCATACAATCACATCCACACAGAACAGAGTCCAGTCATTCAGGAAAATAGTTAGAAATTAAATTTAGGAAGAAGGCAGGACAGCAGGTGGTGATTGGGTGTGGGTCACAGCCACACAAGCATACTGCCCAGCAACCTGTTTACACATGGGCAACTGCTTTCGTCCTCTTAGCCCTCTATGACCCAAACTTGTTCCTCTCCAAGCCAAGATGAACCCTCCCTTCCTTTGCCTTTGGTTTTGTCCCCTACACCTGCCAAAAGAAATCTTGTGCAATCCCAAGAGGGCCGGTATGTCAGGGGAGGTTCAGACTTGATACCTGGAAATATTTCTTTGCCAAGAAGATGGTCATACTCTGGAACAGGTCTTCTGTAGAGGTTGTCAATGTCCCATGCCTGTCAGTGTGTGAGGCATTTGGACAATGTCCTTAATAACATGCTTTCACTTTTGATCAGCCATGCAGTGATCAGGCAGTTGGATTAGATGAACATTCTATTCTATTCTATTCTATTCTATTCTATTCTATTCTATTCTATTCTATTCTATTCTATTCTATTCTATTCTATTCTATTCTATTCTATTCTATTCTATTCTATTCTATTCTATTCTATTCTATTCTACTCTACTCTACTCTACTCTACTCTACTCTACTCTACTCTACTCTGATCCTGTCCTATTCCCCTGCATAACAGTGTGTGTTATACCCTCTAGACAGTAGCCCTGACTTCAACCCCTAAGTTGGTCAGGAGAGCCTTTCCAGACCTGTCTGATGTGTTTCAGGCCTGGATGATGAGCATCAGTTCTCTTTTGTGACAGTCCTGAGACTGGTGCAGGGAATCTTTTTTTCTGAGTTCCCTGTAAGGATGAAGGTTCCCCTGCTTGATATTGCTGTTCTGTGCTACATTTAGAGCATGGAGACAAGCTTTTTATCAAGTAATCAAACAACACAATTTCTGGTCACACTTTGAAGACCCTATGTTGTCAAATGGAGAGGTTTAGAGGTTTAATTTAGCAATTTAATTTAACTGAATTTAGTAATTTAGTTCCTAGTTCTGAAGGCATCCTATTGAAAATGTGGCATCATGAAATTTTGGCAAAGGCAAATGAGCCACAAAAATAAATCAGTGATACCTCAGGGCATGTATGTGCTGCCAACCTAATACACATTGGTCTCCTTTCCACCCTTCAGTTCACAGTTTACCAGATACCTCCCTCTCCACTGGCCAGAATAGGGATAAAATGTTGGTTTCCTTATTCCGTTCTTTCAACTGGTCTTCATTGTTCGAGAAGCTTGTCTTTTACACCTCCCAAACTAATTTTTAGAAAAGTCTAGTATAAAATCACGAAGGCCCATTTTTTGATTATCTGTATTTGAGTTATATGACAAAGTTTCAGTAGCAGGCAGGCTACAGGACTGGCTTCCATGAGAAGATACCAGAAGCTGCCCTCGTGTCAGAAGAAGTCAGCTCCAACTGGCTCTGACAGACCCACTGCTGGCCAAAGCTGCACCTGGTGGCAGCACACAGTGGTAGCATATTTAACAAGGGGGGAAAAATGCTGCACAGCAGCAGCAGATGGGTGAGAGAATGCTACAAATAGCTATTCAGACCCCAGGGTCTGGAGGGGAAGAAGAAGGGGGACGAGGTGCTCCAGGCACCAGAGGAGAGATTTCCCTGCAGCCTGTGGTGCAGCCCATGGTGAGGCAGCTGTCCCCATGCAGCCCATGGAGCAGACATCCATCCTGCAGCCTGTGGAGGACCCTATGTCTAAGAAGGTGGATGCTCCCTCAAGGAACCTGTGAACCGAAGAAGAAAAAGCCCATGCAGGAGCTGACCTCTGACAGGACCTGTGGCCCCCTGGAGAGGAGCCCATGATGAAGCAGGTTTTCTGGCAGGATCTGTGATCCCATCTGGGGACCCACACTGGAGCAGTCTGTTCCTGAAGGACTGCAGACCATGGAAAAACCCACACTGGAGCAGTTCATGAAGAGCTGCAGCCCATGGGGAAGGACCTGTGTTGTATAACTTTGTGAAAGACTGTCTCCCATGGGAGACACCACATGCTGGGGGAAGAGTATGAGGAGGAAAGAGTGGCAGAGACAAAGCATTATGATCTGACCTGAACCCCCCTGCACTTTTCAGGAGAAGATAAAGAGTCAAGAGTGAAGTTGAGCCTTGAAAGGAAGGACCAGTGGGAGGAATGTGTTTTAAGATTTGTTTTTATTTTATGTTATCCTACTTTTGATTGGTAATAAATTAAATTAATTTCTCCACATTGAATCTGTTTTGCCCATGATGGTTTTTACTGAGTCATATCCCTGCTCTTGTCTTGACCCATGGGCCTTTTGTCATATCTTCTGTTGAGGCAGGGAGGTGATAGTGCGATTGGTGGGTACCTTGCAGGCTAGCCAAGGTCAACCCACCATATTATCACACTCTCTTAATAAAGTAATGTAACTTTGGATTCATCTTAATCCTGTATGGAAATTAATTTCTTCCATATTTTAAAGCAAATTTGGCAGTTCTTCTTTGTCTGAATTTATTTTCATTTTTAGCTCAAGAATGCTGTCATTGGGTCCAATGTGTGCCTTGGACATTTTTTCAAAAAATGAAATAATGTGAATGCAAACATATATGTTGTGGATTTCTACAGCACTCAGTACACTTCTGTTACACAATACAATTACACTGTTATGATTAATTCCTGGGAGTTCCCAGAAGCCCTCTCTCATCCTTGCACAAAGAGTGATTTTTCTCAGTCCAGAGAAGAATCCATTCAGTTGCACTCTGATGAGACAATAGTGCTCTGCCACAGAACAGGGCCCTGCAGAAAATCCAGAGGGTAGTCCAATCCTTGATTATCTTGGCTCCTCTGGAAGTCTGTTCTCTCACAAGAGAAAAGACCCTTGACCACAACCTTGAGATCTCACTATCTTATCCTAAGATTAGCTGCATTTCCCCAAGAGGTTAGTACAGCTGTGTTTGTAGGATGTTGCTGTGGATGAAGGATACCATCTTTGCTTCTAGGCACAGGTCAATGTGAGAGTTCTCATGAGACCTGACCTGATGATTTTTCAGTGTGACCTAGCATTTTAAATTTTCTTTTGCTCATCTAAACAGACTAAACGATTGATCAAATGTCATTGTCCCTGACACTTTCTTATTAAAACACTCTCAACCTTCTGCAGTAGGAGTACATATCCTTAGAACCCAGGAATGGAGCAGAGTGCAGGCACTGCCTATACCCTGGGTCCCACTGGGACTTTCAGAATGCAAAATCCCTACAAGCTGCAGTTTAAGGATGAACTTTCTTGCCTCTGGTCTGATGGCAACAGACATCTTTCTACAGAGAGTAGAAAACTTGCTCTACATTTTCCCTTTCAAAAGCTGCACAATAGGTAAAACACAATCAAATTTCATGTTGAATTTGAGAATATTACTGATTTTAATTAACACTATAAGAAGTACACAAATCTATTCAAAATAGAACTGTACATATTTCCCTACTTCATTCTCTCCATCAACTAACATGCCACTTCTTCCACTTCAAGACTAAGTGTTCTGGGAGGGATGCAGATCTCCTTCCTGCATTTCATACAGCTTCTTTTCAAGCTTTATACTTACTGCTCATTTCTGTTATTTCTAGGTCTATCCTCATATGAATTCTGTTCAAATGTTTTGCTATTTAAATTTTTTTCTTTCGCTATTTCTTCCTTCCTTCCCTGGTTTTCTACAAGACAGAGAATTCTTTCCTACTTAGACAGCTGCTTTGCTAATACATTAAGCCAGTTCCACCAGAGTTGGAAAACATTGTGGCCAATATTAGCTCCCAGATTGAGAGACAAGAGATGTAGCGCTGACAAAATGGTAGATTACATAAATCTTATGTTACTCAGTGAATCAGAAGACACATCCTGTCTTGAGCTAGAGCTAGTAAAGAGTAAATAAAAGGATTTCTTGAGCGATCAGAAGGGAAATGTATCACCAAGATCACATAATTATTCTAAAAGGTCACTTTAGTTCACTTGTAAATTTCAAATATGATAAATTTTAATCAGAAATTTGTGAAAATCAAACAGCATTAATTTGCTCAAAACTGCCATCAAAATTATGGAATAATTATTAAATGCCTAGTAGTTGCTTCATTTAGAAAAAATGGGGGGGTTCAGTCTTTTCCATGTTTTAACCACTTCTTGGAATAGTTACAGAAACTAAGAATCAATCAAGCCTACTCCAGTATTTCATCTTCTGAAGTTAAGTACAGCTTTCCAAGTTATACCAATAGTTATAAATATTGTCATTTGTATATCTAAGTGCAACATACATATTGTCGATATGTCATACTATGTTACACACAATTTATGCACAGCTATGTGTATAGTCTTACAGATACCCACTAGCAGTTGAAATGTATTTCTGAATATATGAAATGGCAAGGAATGTTTAATTGCATGAAGAAGGTGGCAGAATTTCAAATCAGTATCCAAGCATAAACGGCCATTCTCATGCACGGAAAGCTTGACTTTTTGTATTTTGCAACATGCAGACCTGTAACTTTGTACAGAAGCTAATCTGATTATATTTATGGAATCAGGACTGCTCATCAATTTTACTGAAATATAAATTATTGATAAAGTCAGGCAGATATAGAAGCCAGACTGCTGGAGATGTGCACATATAGTAATAAAGTAATTCGATCACTCTAACAGGACAGAGCATAGTTCTGCAAATGACTGACCATGATAAACTTTTCATTTGCAAAACGTTCCATCAAAAATTATGAGGAAAAGTTAAGCTTCAATCAGAGCTTTAGGAGCTATAAAGTTTAAAATGCCCTTTCTCACTGAGTCTTCTCTGTTGCGCACAAACCCTTTTTGGGAGCAACTCATCACATGATCTTTTTCTCAGATGGAATGCTGTTCCAACTTCTATTATATTCTCTTCCCCAATGCCCTTCTAAAAAGTGAAAACTAATAAAAAGTAGGACAATGCAGAACAGCTGTAAAAAAGGACAAACTTTGCATCACATCCAATTCTTTGGATCAAGATTTAAGAAACATGGATTCCAGTAGTGTATTTTATACAGGCTTTCCATGGAGAAGCTATCAAAATTCTCAGTTTCCCTCTGCACCTGTTTTGCACACATAAATTGGAGATAGTCCATTTTGCAGTAAGGAATCTGAACAACATAGAAATATTGTAGCACAAAGTCATTACTTAAAAGGAAAAAAATTCTTTATTAGGGAAGCATTCAGGCATGTAAAAGTTATGACAAGAGACAGGCCCTTCATCCAGAGAACATCTTAGCTCTATGTGAAGTGACTCTGATTTTGTAGTCAAAGACAGCACATTCAGAAACCCATAGCACTTAGCCATTTATAAATATCTATATTCCACATAATTTCATACAATTGACAAAGACTACAGGAGTTGCTCCGACCTTAGTAATTTTCTGATTTCTTTCTTCATCAGTTAATCACTGAAAAACATTTTGTAGTCCCTTTTCGGTAGTTTATTCAATTTATCACATATAGTCCCAATTTCACTCTATCTTTGTTAGCTCAGCATTTTTTCAGAGCCCTAAAGTACTCTTAGGAGGAGATATATATCACACTTCTCTTTTTGACAGGAGGGAAAATGGCCAGGAGGTGGGTGCAGATGCAGGTCTCAGAACTGAAGAGAGGGTAAGCATCAGCGAAGTCTAACTCCTAAGATTCAGCACTGCAGTTAAGACAGTAAAAAAGCTTGATGGAATTTATATGGAAATGGCCATGCCATGCTGTTTCCTTAGTGCAAGGCTTTTTCAGCACTTCTTTGCGTTAGCTGACCTACATTCTCAAATAATTCAGGGAGAGCTGGGAAAGTCAAAATGAAAGAGGAAAATTTTAGCAAGACTGACCGCAGAATAGAAACTACCCGAAGAAGTGCTTGCAGCAATTAGCTGCTGGAATTTGAGATGGGTATTTTTTGTTCAGTTTAGCTTTTATTACTTTGTGTCAGCAAATAACAAAATACATGAAGCATTGCTCAAAGTCACCTATTTGCTCAAATGTTGCTGACTGCCCCGGCACTTAAATTCCACAACTACTTTCTTGTGCGAAAATAAGAATTCTTTTACTGTGACATTTTTTAGACAGACAACTGTTAACAAGTGTTCATTGATTAGGGAATGAATTGATAAGAGATGTAGATTTGTGTTAAAACTAAGCAATTGTTATCCAAGCAGCTACCACATGTCATCTGATTTCTTGTCTAGAGATAATAACATAAACCTATCCAACAGACTTAGTTGTGATACTTTATTTTTTCTAGTGGTGTTAAGACAAACAGTTCTTTTTCAGAGCTCATCTGATCAGTGTGAATATATACTGGCACCATACATGGATTCACAGTAGTTCAGCCTAAAATAAACCCGTGAAGCTCAAGCTCCACTAAACTTGAGACCTTTATCATTAACATAAAAGAACGTAGTATTTTGTTGGCAATTCCCTTACTTTCTCAGTTACTGTTACTAAATAAAAACATAGAAAACTCAGATTAAAACCTGAGTAAATGAAACCAAACCAAAACACGTCAAAACATAATCTGTTCAGTACTGCTTACGAAGCATGTGGTTCAAAATGAAGTGAAGGGTCAAATACAAAATAGGTTCTCAAATTCTGTGCTGATTTTGATTTAGGCCTAATGTTATATTTGGCCACTTAGTGTTTATTCCTTAGAAGCATTTGAATAGCTGAGTTCCGCTCTTAATTTAGGTCTTCATCTATCACAAATAAAAGCCAAGCAACTACAAAATATGAACAGTCAACTAGAGTAAAATCAGAGTACTTCCTAGTCAATAATTACAATTAGTCCAACAATGTTTTCTGTTAATCAGTGGAGTTGGAGACTGTTCTTTCCACACTAAAAGGCACAGGTGCATGCTCTGTCAAATTTTGCTGAAGCTGATCAAGATGTCCTTGTATTCAGGTGTTTAGATTACACTTTTCCACTTTTACCACCCCTGTAACAGGATGTCTGAGTATTTGTCCACGTCCAGCAGGGAATTTTATGCTCTGATGTGTCAAAATACTGATACAGGTACATTATTTTATGTCAGGCTATGGATGGGGATAACTGAGATAGGGAAACATGCTCTACTACTTGCTCTAGGAATGTAAAACTCTTGCAGTGAATGAGAGCAAGTAAGTAGAAGGAGGAAAAGAACTCAGGCATTAAAATGTGGTTAAATCAGGCATGAATTGCTAGAGGACATTCAAAGCCTCAAATCTTGAGGTATAGTGTGTCCTTCCTTTTTGGGGGGGGATGGGGGCGGTGGAGCTGCTTTGGTTTTGTTTGTGTTTTGTGTGTGTGTGTGCACATGGAGCAGCCGTACAAGTCATATCAGACAAAAAACAAAGCTACACAGGGGATTTGGCTTCTCCTAGAAGAGTCTTAGATCACATTTAAATGCTCATGGTTGAATGATCACTAAAATCATGTCAGTTGAGTTACTCAGAGCAAACATGATGTATTTTGTCAGCTTTGTACTTTTGTATTGGATGTATATCCTATTTAGGAGCAGAACAATAACTAGTTCTCAGATTGCATCACAGAAATGCAAAAGGAAAATACATGATGTGTCACAAAGGAAAAAGCCCCACAAACATCAACAGAACCCCACCCTTTAGTACTAAATTAATAAACAAAAAAACTTTCAACATTGGAAATTTGTTTAATATGCTCCTACACTCTTTTGTTAAAGCAGAAGAACTTCTAATATGATCCAGAAAAATTAATTTGTCTCATAAGGCAGAGAGATGTGAAAATAACGAATCAATGGGGCAACTTCTTCAGGTTTCTAAGGACATCAAAGTCCCTAAGGCAATTGATTGCAAGATACTCAGAGCTGTGATTTGGCTGCTACCACCTCAACTGAGCTCTACAGCTCAGTTTCCAATGCTCTGTTTTTGTGAATTGTTACATTCCCCTGCAAGCCAATGATTCATAAATAATTGGCTTAACGTAATATTAATTTGGTTTATTAAGTACAAATGGAAAATATTTTTTTAAAGCACTATTGGCCTACCAGTTTGGTAAAACACAAAAGTGTTAAGCAAAAAAACAAAATTAAATATAGGGGTTTTTAAAAAAGCATCATACATGATAGAGAGAAATCTCTGTGAAAATTATTTTGCAAAGTTTTACAGTATGTAACATGGTCTACCTTTTTTCCCAGGAAAATAAGTCAGCAATAAAGCAACTAAATTTTTCCCTGCCATTCTTCCCAACTACACCCAGAATCAACTAAAAAAATGTCAGGTTACATAATGAGTGTCTGAGAGCACCTCTGTCAGTTCATGTCCAGGATAGTATTTTGTACAATAAATCAGAACACTGTGTTTCATGGCCACCAGTCTGATAACTGAGTCTTGTGCTCCGTCTGATAGCAGGAAGGAAAGATGAGTACACTGATTGATGCAGCTCTGTATTTTGGATTCTAGTGAGTTTTAATTTATAGTAGAACTAGTTTCACAAATAGGCATTTTTTTCAAGTAAAACATTTCAGGGGATAAACTCATGACCTCTTACCTTTTTTGAGTCAAAGAGGGAAAAAAGCACTGAGCGAAAGAGACAGAATTTTCCACTATAGCTCCTGGAGCGGCATACAAATATAGCATTGCAGAGAAATAGAAATATCAGGACTGGTATGAATCAAGTATGACTGCAAATACGTGAGTGAATGCCAGGGGGGAAAAAACACACAACAAGTGCTGGAAACACCTAGATCAGTGGGCGTGTTGATCCTGACTGGGAAACCACTTGCTTTAGGTACGGGAGCTGGTGATCCACATTGCAGCTTACATGAGCAGGCACAGATCTGCACTGTGCTGTGCTGTGCTGTGCTGCACAGCCAGCGTGTCCCTCAGGCTGTGCTGTGAGTGTCCCGTGGCTGCAGGGTCACCTCAGCAGCTGGCTGCAGCAGAGGAACCCGCAGGCAGCTCCTGCTCCACGTGCACGTCCTTGCCTATGTCCAACAGTGCAGACAGAAGTTCACCTCAACAACCTTCAGAAGTAGAGTCACTTACTTAAAGGAACATAATTTAGTATCTTGAATGACCAAAGAGGAGAACATGCTCTCCACAGATGGCTTCTGCATAGCATACTGTGCCAAAGTCCTCCCAGGCTTCACCTGATGCTGCATGCATGTGTGCTTCTCAGCATCTGAAGGGACAAAAGGTTTACTCCCTACCTATACTCCTCTTTTTATTATGTCTTATTTATTCTGTCTTTTTTAAGCAGCTATTTTATTAAGCCATTTGTTGTCAGGTCTTTCTTACCAGACTGCAGAAAGTGCCCTACACCTTCCTTTTCACCTCACCCACACTCCAGACCTTGGTGCAGAACAGCAGGTCGTCACAGTCTCATCACATAAACATGCAGCTTATCAAGATATCTAGTTAGGCAAACAAAGGACAGACTATTTTCAGAAAAGGAGACAAAAGGATAATTAACACAATAATGATGCTCTCTAATAACACTCAGAGGTAGGAAATGATGAAAAACAAAAGGCGACAATCACTGTGACCTTAGAAAGATACAAAAAGTGTGTTCAGAAGAACCAGGATGTAGTTACTGATCATGAATAATCCAGGGCATGTGCCGAGGACTTAGTAACCAGTGCCCCTTGTTCTGGTATGTCATGGTTTAATCCCAGCTGGCAACTGAGCATCAAGCAGCTGCTCACTCACTCCCCCTCCCCTTACCCCCCACCATGATGGGGAGAAGAATCAAAAAAGGGTAAAACCCATGCACTAAACACAGTTTCATAATCGAAATAAATTTAAATGTAATAGTAATTAATAATAATAATGAAAAGCAAGATAACAAAAAGAGAAGAAAATCCAATAGAAACAAGTGATGCATAGTACCATTACTCTCCACCCACTGACTGATGCCCAGCCCATCGCCCAGCAGTGATTGGCTCCTTCCAGCCAACTCCCCCTCGTTTATATACAGAACATGACATTCTGTGGTCTGGAATACCCCTTTGGCCGGTTTGGGTCAGCTGTCCTGGCCATGCTCCCTCCCAGCACCTTGTGCAGCTCCTCACTGGCAGAGCACAGGAACCTAAAACGTCCTTCGTGCAGAGTAAGCACTGCTGAGCAACACCTGAACCATCAGTGTGTTATCAGCCTGATACTGAATCCAAAACACAGCAATTGCACCAGCTACTAGGACAATAATTAACTCTATCCCAGCAAAGATCAGGATATGTTGCCAGGAGTAATCCTGGCCACACCACTTGAATATACACACCTTGGTGCTTCTGACAGAATGGGTGAAATATAAGTGAGTGAGCTAAGTGAGATGAGCTTTAAAACAAAAATCACCATCCCTTTCTGTATGGTCTCACACAGAGTTTTCTTACATTATATGCCACATAAATTGGTTCTCCACTGAAATTTGCCAATTTAGACACAACAGGATATAATAAAAAACTAGTACATATCTCCAGCCATGGAGATAGGATAGGAGAACAGATCTAACTATGTTATACATGAGGGAGTCACACAATTGAAAAAAAACCAAACTAGTTTCAAGTCATGGACCAAAATACAGCAAAAATGGCTACACCATTCTCTCCTGGCCAGGAGTATATTTGGCAGTTCTAGTGAACAGGAATAGATTGGAAATCCCAGGCAATTCTTGCACGATACCACTCACAGTGCCTTCACAGTTCTACTTGAACAAGGAATATAAATATCTCAAGCCATTTCAAATTTACTTCTATTTTAAATACATAAAAAAACCTTGATAGCCAAAGTCTGCCTGGTTTGTATGACCAAATTCACTCTCTCATGTAATTTGCTACTGAATTTCATTATTAGTACACTGGTCAGGTTCCCCATCACCTCCCAGCAGTTCCCTACTTTGGATCAAATGGGAATACACTGGGGTACAAAGGAGTATCAGAGCTCTGAATTGAACTTCAGAGACAAAGCAAAGCTGCAATCAGCACACCAAGGCAATGGGGTACCAGAAAAGCTGGCCCGAAATGAGAATGAAAAATGCCATGGAAATTAGCCCATTTTCAAGAGCTTTTTTGCTTCATGTGAGAACACAGAATGGCTAAAAGCTCTGTTTTTGAAAACACTGCCTCCCAGTACCGTATTATCTGTCATTAGAAAAATCTGTGCTACTTTCTCCTAGGAGGCTAAATCAGAGAATATACTGAGTTGGAAGGAACACAGAAGGATCATGGAGACCAATTCCTGGCATATTTAGCTAATTTGGCTCATTTAGCTAATTATTTAGCATAATTATGCTAACAAAAAGTTATAATATACAGTCAAAGCTTAGCAATAAGTTGAAGCCTGTTTTACAAAAGAATCAGCAAAATTCAAAACACCACCTGGGCATTTCTCATAGGAGCTTGATTTCCACAACTGTTTTACTTTTAAGGTCACAAGGAATTAATTTAGAGAATAGTTGCTGCATTATTTGCAGAAGAATTAAGTAGTTTCTAGTAGGGTTTCTCAGTTGCTCACCCACGCAAAAATCACAAGACTAAGCTTACAAATAGAGTAAAATGAAGTTTTAGGTGAGAATAGACAGGGTTATGGCGCCTGTTCTAGAGCCAGTGCCAAAGTGCGCTTTAAATTGGTAGTGGAATCCCCTCTTTAAATGTTTCTGTATTACTGGAAAGAAAAAGCCACAATCCCACTTATATCTAGGCCAGAGCCCCTCAGCAACCTGACAGCAGGCAAATCCTCTCTTTGTGGTCAATCGTTCGGGTTTTTTTCCTTTGACCCAACTCAGAAGTGATTCGAAAGCACATTATGTCATACTCTAAAGCTACTGTTCCAACAAACTGGCTGCCAGTCTGTGACAGTCTGAGTCCTTCCCAAGGGCAACAAAGCAATATATCATCTGCTTCATCATGCCCTCAGCATACTAATGTTCAGTAATAAAATAAACATACAAACCCATGTTTATTACTTCCCCGCAGAACTCATGAAAAAACACCCACTAAACCCACAAAGACAACACTGAGTGCAAATAGAAGGCAACATTTTTCTCTCACATGGTGGCTTGAAGGGGGTTGACAGAGCTCAACAAAGTTTTTCTGTCATTTCTAAGAACAAAGAATGTGCAGTGTGGTACAAATCATGATACTGCTGTCAAAGGCAGTGTGAGCAAGAATTTCAAGTAAAAAGTAGAGCCAGGAAGTGAGGAAGTATCTCACATGGAAAAAAAATAGAGTGTGCTTTACCACAACAATATCTCTTTAGTTAAACCCACTGCAGGGCTTCAGACTCTAGTATGTGATTTATACAGCTCTTTATAGAGCAATCCTGTATCAGTGGGCATTAATAATGTTCTTATGGAAGTCTGCATGCTCTTTCCAACCACTCCTAGAAGGATGGCCATGATTGTGTCTGGAAAATCTTGAAAAAAAGGAGAAAAGAAAGTCAACTATCATTTTCAGGACTGCTGGATTTTCACCACACGAAATTAGCAAGAATAATGTGATATGCTCATTTTTCAACCTGGTACAAATTCTCACCTTGTTTAGTTGGATAAATGTTGGTGTGAAATCAGACCCCCTTCTTCCCCTTTAAAACATGGATAGCTAAAGCTTTAGACATCACTTGAAGAAAGATGTCTTGCTTTTTTATGTGCTATTTTAAAGCTGTAAACTTGTTGCAAGATGAAGTAGACAGGTCCTGCTTAACATTTTTGTACTGGAAGTTAGGAAAATATCAGAACAAGCTTGCCATAGGAGGGGCTGTGTAGCTGGATTGCTATAGATATTTGATATCTCCAGCACTGGAAGTTTTCAAGACTCAGCTAGGCAAAGCTGCAGCTGACCAAGGTGGTAAATATACTGGATCATCCAGAGATCCAGTATATATATTTATGACCTTTTGTAAACAGAACATTACAAGCAACAGTTAAACTAGGAAGAAAATTATGGTACAGGCATGAGAAGAGAGAATTCAGCTGTCAAACCAGGGAATTTCACAGAACTGTCATGTTGGCACCAGGAGCATACAGGAACATATATGAATACTCTCACGTCTAGGGTTTAGTTTGACAAACAATGCCTGATAAGACTAAGAACTGCTAATATGGGCCATTTTTAGCCACGTCTGTACAGACATTAACTCTTTTGGAATTGAATTTGGTAATTTAACCCCTTTGTTACCATATGATTTGACACAGGACTGGTTGTAAGCAACTGGACCCTTTTAAAGCTAAGTATTTTGAGGAAATTATAGGAACTTAAAACTTCAGTAGCCTTCTTGCAGAACTGCTTAGTTTTTGACAGTAGTTCTTTCAACTCTGCTTTTTCAGAGGAGTATTTTTTAAAGGTCCATGAATACTGGAACATTAGTAGAGGTTAGAACATCCCTCTGGTGAAATACTGAATTTGGTGTTCCTTGATACTCTTCAAGTAATTCCTGTAAAACCAGAGAATGATCCTCCTGGACTAGTACTCTGCCTCCTCAGCACTGGTCTTTTAAATTTTAAATTAACCTTCATATTGCAACATGGTTACAATTCACATAGAGCTAAGAGAATGTTTGAAGCTCATTTACAGGCATCTTATGCTTATCTAAAACAGGAGATTGGTAAATTACTGATGGTGGTGGAAGTCAGACCCTGTACTTATCCATTGAAGAGTTTTTCTTTCAAGTCCCCACTGCAATCGGGACCATGCTGTTTGGTCATCCATATGTAGGTCACATTATGACTGTAGCCTGTTACTCATCCCTTCAAATAGGTTTTAGTTGCCCAAACAAATGGAAAATCAAAAGGATCAATGGTGCCCTCTAACTGAAATGCGCTCAGTGTGGCAGACACACAACGACAAACTTTATTATTTATTTGATATTATCTGTCCTTTATACCAACCATATGGAGCCAATTGACTCCATATGAATTAACTCAAGTGAAGAAAGTCACTTCTTGGTAGGTGACCAGTAGATGACCAGCTGCATCTTAGTTTTTCATTCCTGTCCCCATGGTTGGACATAAGCAGAAAAAAGAGAAAGCACAAAGAGGCATAACAAAGAAAGAATTCTTAACAGCCATTTCTAGAACACTTACTGCTCATGTAAAAACACAAGAATAACCCTGAGATTGCTTTATCACAAACTGTGAATTTGGGGCCAACATGCTCCCAGAACAGAGGAGCCTTTGCAAGGTAACTGGAAGATGTTGTTCAGAATCTCCTTTTAAGACAGTATCTTTCAAAGAAGGTGAATTTATTAATGAGAATTCTATATGGCAACATATCAATGCAATGAAAAATTGAGAAACTCACTAAAGCATTTTTAATCCAAATATCCCATATTAAAAAGGCTGATTGCATGTGTATTGCTCAGCTTTGTAACAGCCACAGTCTTGGCACTTCCAAGTTTCAAGTACTGCGCATGTCACTACACCGAGGAATTATAACAAACCAGGGATTTACAGCCCAGACTAACAGCAGTTGGATTTCTTTGGGAGTTTTAAGCCCTGTGAGCTGTTCTGGTCCTGACTGCTGGTAGAAAAAGAAAGAACAGCATGTCGGATGCAACTAAGCAGCCACATAGCTTAGAATACAGCCAACAGCTGGACTAATGAGGTCAGGGGAGGATTGATTCAGCTCATAAATGGTAAACAAGATTTACCATTGAAGATATGAGATGCAATTACCAAGAAGAGAAAAACAGAAGCCAAAAGGAGTATTTTGGTAACTTGTAAATAAACTTGTGACATTTTCTCTGACCTCTGCTTTCTTCTCCTCCAGACACAGGTGTTAATATGTTACTTTTTTCCTTTTTGTTGTTGTGGGTTTTTTTCATTTTATTCAAGCCCAGAGCATAGGCATTTTTCCAGAAAAAAATGCTTGCTTGCTTGCTTTCTGCAGTTTCTAGGACACATTTTGACACTGCTAATCAGTACCAATGAGATGTTGGCGTGAGCTGAGAAGGAGCAGTCTTCTACAACCCACTAGCACAGATAAGGGCTGTGAGAGGTATGATCCAGTTGTCCAGTGACCACACGGTCAAATGGCCATAACGTAAGGAGCAAGCAGCCAGCCCTGTTCTAAAGAGCAAAAGCTTCCCTTTTCTGCAAAGACATTGTTCTTACAGCAGCAAGTTATCACACTGAAGGACATGTTTCCCCTAATTAAAGTCAATAAAACGAGTGCAAGCAAGGCAGGTTGTCATGTCCACCCCTCCAATGAGTCATTCACGGGTTTAGCAGTTCATTAATGAAATCCAACATCCTGATGATTACATGAGCTGCATAAGTTTTTTTTTCTTAGCATCAATTTTCTGAGCTGGTTCTAATCAGATAAGTAATGAGGGTATAGTCTTTAACCTCGTTGTCAAGAAAAGCAAAGATAGGCAGACCGTAACCATGGGACAGGGTTATACTCTGTGATATCAAGCACCCTAGCAACAGGGATCTACAAACAGCAGCTGGAAAACACATTCTCCTTGCTATTTCACTGAATTATTGTGGGCTTGTATACTGCAACTACTGCATTCAGTTAGAGGGATTTTTCTCCTCCCTTCCCCCATGTAAACAAGTCTCATTACAAAGCTCTAAAGACAAATATTTTAAATATAGATGAACAATTTGCACTTGGAGAGCTGCCCTGTAACGATGCAACAGAACACAAGGCCTTATCTCTCTTGGATAGGGAGTGATGTCAACAGTAGCTATGTTAACAAAGAGGTCAATAATGACTAGTAAACATAACCCAAACAATTGAGTAAGTGAAGGGTAAGCCATGAGGGGCTGGTGCAGAAGAGAGGCCAGTGTTCTTACAAGGTCTTTTAAAAAAATCTTCTTTTTATCGGGAACACACAAAGCAGGGACAGACAGCTGGACTCTTTTTATTAATTATTATAGAGAAACCTTCATTATCTTGGCATATATTCCACAGCAATCCTCTTTCAGATACTGCTCAGTAGAAAAACCCAGCCATTCAGTTGAAAAGACTGTCAAACTGGTCTCTTGGAAATATAATATCCCCAGCAGCATTTTATAAGAGACAGTATGTGCATACACAAGAGAAAATTAACATTTCTACTGAACCGGTAAAGAAGGGCAGAGACACTCCACGACCTAAATAGGTCACAATACAATGCACCAATAAACAGTTCATTAAAAAATCCAGCTAGACCACAAGCAATATTTGTTTGTTTTCAGATCTCCCTTGAAAAATTCATGAAAAAATTCGTTGGCTCGCAAATTTTACTACATGCTCTTGACAAACAATTCTTCCTTCTAAGCACATTGAAACTACCTATGTTCCTAGAGGATACAGGGCAAAGGCTACTTTTTAGAACAATGCTAAGAAAAATGTCAAGGCTCCTCATTACTGCTCTGCATTACAGACTACATCCAAAGGCTATGAGAACTATTCATAACAAACAACTGGATGAGCCTCTATTTAAACAAGTATCAATAAATGTCACAACTGAAAAGAATACATCATCATTTTCAAATTTAGTTTTGTCATCTTTAAGGGCTGTATCAATTATATTGTACAGTACTGCACTGACCAGGTGCCTTTCCCTATAAAATAGAAATAACCTCTAACAGTTATTAAACACAAAGATGTTTTGACATCCATGTGGTACATACCTTCAAACTGCTGAACACACCTTAATTCAGGTGTTTGTTGGGTGGCTGTAGTTTAAAGTTCTCTAACTACGCCTGGAATTATAAAGTCTACACCTCAGTGCCTCCACGTTTTTTTACAAGCTTTATCTACTCTTTTTTTTTTTTCTACATTTTTTATCTACTTTTCAGGCAATATTTCTGAAGCATAAGTAAGTATGCTATGACAAGAATCTTGAGGACCAGCTAAAACCAAAAAACAGCCCATAAAATCAACTCCATCTCGGGATTTTTCACCAAAATTTTTAAAGGTGTTCATTTACTTCTTGGGTTGTGGAAAACATGAGTGCTATCAGTTGAACAACAAACAGATGATTCCATGATGTATTTACTTGAGATACTGCCAGAAATCCACACCTTGCACTAACAGGTCTGACTCACACAGTACTTGGGGGAAAAACATCAAACAAAAAAAATGAATGCAAGAAAAAAAATATAAAATAAAACTTCGTTCTACATCCAATGCTGA
The DNA here is from genome assembly GCA_036630365.1 of Acanthiza pusilla. Taxonomy (NCBI): domain Eukaryota; kingdom Metazoa; phylum Chordata; class Aves; order Passeriformes; family Acanthizidae; genus Acanthiza; species Acanthiza pusilla. The sequence continues at coordinate 2,972,161 of JAXCHO010000034.1, forward strand.
AAACAAAAACGTTGGTAATTTCTATAAAAGTAATTAAAGGGAAAAGATTTAGGAAACAAAGTTACACCACTTTGTTCTTTTGTTGTTGTTGATTTTTTTTTAAAAAGTTCTTTCCAGTGTAAACTGTGTCCTTAATCTCGGCCGATCCTGCACGAAATGCTGCAGTTAACCAATCATCACAGGTGTTTACAACAAATACTTGCATATTTAAACAAACATTGACAGCAATTTTCAGTTCAGTGAATATTCCAGCCACTTAGAGCTTGGCAGAAAGCCCTGTCAAAGCAGATACAAAGGCTACAGAAAGCAGGGCAACACAGAAAGAACAATTTTTGCTTACACTCTTACGGCTGTTACATGACTTCAGTCATGTAGTAATGGTGTAAATACCCAAATAGACATCAACATGGTGATCAAATTAATTAAACTCCAAACCCTTATCCAATCAAAGTGGCTTGAACTGAGGATACTCAAAGCAGTCTGTAAACTACTGACAAATTCTATGTACTTCAGCAGCACACAGAACGTGCAAGTGACTTCTGCACTGTTTGTTCCTCAAAATAGCATTTAACTGGGGTTAATCAGGACTTGCAGCCCCTTGCAGATCTTATCAGCTTTGGAAAGGCAGTTGAACATCAAGGAATGAAATGTAAAGACCCTGCAAAGTAACCTGTTACTACCTTATTCTTAGTTCAGTACCTCCAGATCTTTCTCATTGAAATATTCACTTGCTCCACCCCATTCCCCGCAGCCAGCAGTTCTTGCCCATGTGTGTGACAGAAGTCACTAATAACAGGTAAAGCTTTGCAGAACCCGCTAAAACTTTTAATGCTACAAGATAATTTCATTCAACAGTTGGATGGTCAAAAGAGGACAATTGTTAAGGAGACTTCTCTGTCTGACGTTCCAGGAGCCACTCTGGCATCACCTCAGCTGGGACCAAGGCCCCTTTGCGGCTACACCCCTCACACTCACAGTCAGACCAGGTTTCCTTATGGGCTCACCCTCAGGTTTCCCTTAGCAGAGTCTCAGATGTCCCGATCCTTAAAATAATTTAATCTTGGTGCAATATCAAAATAACAGCTCCAGCTGGGTGCCTCCAAGGAGGGACCCTGAACAAAGAAACCCCTGGGTTTTTATACCCTCATAGTCTAAGCATGGGAAGGTCTGAAGCCATAGGCTCCTGAAGTGTCTCTGAGTGTTCAGTCCCCTGGCTGGGCCACAGGCCTCTTGCCTGGGGCTTGAGCTCCCACACCCAGAGCCCAGCCTGCAGCTCCAGCTGCAGCTGCACGCGGAGCTGTACTCCATACACAGGCACCAAATGTACTCTTCCGCCCAGTGACCACTAACAACTCCTGATATTTTAGGAATATTTAACACAGCAAACTCTGCTATTCATTTGGTGGTGGTCTGACTGTAGACAACAGCCTTTAATGTGGGAGACAGAGGTACAAATCCATTCCTTCATTCCCAGAGCAGTTACTTTCCAAGTTAAGGATACTGGAACAAATCACACATGGGTCCCTGTTAAAAACAAGCAAACAAAAATGTCAACTTCTGGTCCCACTAATTTTTCATCATGGAAAGAATGTCTCACTTCTGACTCTTATTAAGGCAACAAAGCTTCTGTGGCTGCATGATCACTCTTTCTGTTTTACATGGGGTTTTAATCAGGCTCAGAAGAGACTGAAATGGCTCTTCTGGTACCTAAAGTCAAGCAGAGAAACCCAGTACGTATCCTCATAACAGAAAATTGATCTCCTTCGTTCAATCACCATACATATGTGGAGTATAAAACACAGCAGCAAAAAGGCCAGACTGAAGTACAGGATACACTCAAAGGTTCCTGATGCCTTCGTAAGAATTTTGTAATTGCAAGTTTTTGGTAATTTAACAAACACTCTTCTAAAGTAGTTTACACTTACTCTGATTAACTCAAGAGTGTGATCTAAATATCATTAAAGTGTATGGTTGTTGTTCATCAGCAGAACATGATGTAGCAGCCAGAATCAGGGCTCAGGGAAGTGGATCAGCTTCTCCCTGGCCAGACAGGCCTTCCTACTATTCAAATTGTTGATTGATGAAATGCATTCATTTGAAAGTGCATTTGTACCTGCTCAAAGCTCTTACTTATTAGGAATATCAATGATTGAAATGTACTTTCATTTCAGGGTGGGCTAAAGTACATTCAGTTTAGGTGAGTGTGCACAAGCAAACCCAGAGTATACCTCAATACCCTCCAGCCAAAACTGGAGATGGCCAAGACAGTTCTTATCTTTTACAGCAACCCAGGTTGCAAGAAACAAGTCTGGCCACTTCTTTACAAATAATTTGTAATACCCTGGGGGAGCCAGGGTAATTGTAATGCCCTGCTCCCCACAAACCACATGAAATTTATAGGTGAACAAAACAATGCTGAAACAGAATGCAGCCTATAAAAGGAACCTTTTCCTCTCAAAATTTTGTTTGCACTACAGAAAATACTTATGCAAGCATTCACTGCAACTTCAACGTTAAAATAACTGGATTGAAAGGGCCTTTCCAAAACCTTCTGCTTGGGGTTTCCAGAATGAAGACTATTTCCCACATTAAGATTTTAATCTTGAATCAAAGTTCTGGAGAGAAGAAATTTCACTTGTTGCTTTTTGGAAGAATATCTAAAATGTATATTTTTAAATACTAACACGAAAGTAGAGAGCTCAGGTTCTCATACACCAGTGTTTTGACACTCTTTGTATGGAAAACTTCTTTGTGCTTGTTTACTTTTAATTTTAAAGCAACTGTTCAATTCTGTATGTTTTGGACTAGGCAAGGTAGGAAAAAATTGATATGAAACACAATTTCTCTTTTTGAAAAAAAATTGTGAAACGAATTGAATTCCTTCAATTTAACAAAGGAAATTTCAGACACTTGCCAATAATCAGGAGCAGAATAAAGAACTAACAAACAAAATGGGTCTTCTGAGATTAGAAAGATTTTGTTTTGTTGGAATACCTTTGTCATGAACCAGTCACTACAGATTCTAAGAACAGTGTTTTAGAAAATACCTCTGTAATTAAATTGCTTGCCATAGCTCATAAACACGTTTCATTTTCTGTGGTATAAGGTGGTATAAGGTGATTTCTTTAGACTGAGAGGCCCACTGAAATCTCTTGCAGAGGCTAAAAAAGTGCTGAACTCAAGGATTGCCTAATTTTTTTCTGTAAAACCACAAAACACACTTTTTTTTTTCCCCTGCAGTGCTGTTACTGTTTTTTCTAGTAAGAATAACATGAAACTTGATCTAAATTTTGAACACACTTTCTGAATTTTGCTCCCACTCTCTTTTGCCAGGGAGCAAGTGTGCTTTTATACAGCTTTCACATTTTGCCCTCTTCCTCCTGCTCTACAGTTACTGAGACAAGCATCTTTCTAAGCACTGCTACCCAAAAGCCCAGTGTTCTGCATCAAGGCAACCAATAAGAATATTTATGCCTGTGTCAAACCATTTTGGTACTGTAGGTATAGGGTCAAAAGAGCCCTAGCAGACTACTGTCACTTAATTTTGTGGCTGATATGTTTAGCTTCAAGTTCTCTGAAGATGGATTTAACACCTTTCTAACATTTCTGCTAATACCCAGATGGTTTTTTTATGTTTCTCTTACCTTTAATTAAAGATATGAGTATACTTTGACAGTTTCAAAACAGATTTTTTAGTACAGAAAATGGCTAGACATTAAGTCTGCAGGTTTCTTTTGTAGCTGTAGACTTCTAGGAATTATTCCTCAAACAACACCTAACCCTTTGAAAAGTAAAACTGTTCTTTTCACCAAAATATAGGTAGGTCTCTCATAAAAATAAAATAATTCTCTGTTTATCAAAGAACCAGTAACATAAAAAACTGCCTGTCTGTGATACTGTGTCGTCATTAAATTGCCTCTAAACTAGCTTGGGATTTCTCAATGGCACAGGGGAGATTGAAGGCAGCTGTTCTAAGGATGAGCTGAATGCGTCTGAATTGCTCCTGCAACAGCAAAAGGAGATGGCCTAATACGAGACAGACACGTGGCTAAGACCTGGAAGGTTTGGCCTCGTTTTACCGCTGCTGTTTGGGAGACAAGGAAGCTTGGACAGGTGGCAACAATTTGCATTTCCCTTACCCTCTCCTTGCCCTGTTGTGTTCCTGTGCCCCTGATCTCAGCTGTTCTCTCAGCAGCAGGCAGAAGGACATACCCCCAAAGACCAGAAGAGAGAAGGAATGAAAATAAGGTCAGTAATGTTCATTCGGAGAAGATATTCAGAGAGGCACACTGCATTTTTCTCCAAGATTAAACTGTTGAAGAAGAGTGTAAATGTCTCACGCTTTTTTAACACTTCAAAACCAGTTGCCCACTAAACCTCTTGCAAATTTGGAAGTTTCAAAGAAAGATCTGGACACTTTCCCCCCAAAGTACACTTACCTGACTCTTCCCCCTAGACAAGAAGCTGCAGCATGCTAGGTCTAGAACTAGGGAAGGTTGCTAGTTCACTAAGACATGTATGCTGAATGATAACAATCCAGGACGTCACGTCCAGTCTGTAGGAGGCTTTTGTTCTGATTTTTGGATTGCTTCCATGGCAGGAAGTTGCTTCAGTTGTTGCATTAGAGTTTTCTCAGAATCACTATAGCAACGGGTAAAAAAAAATCTTAAAGCAATTAAGGTTTCTGCTCTTATTAAAAATATTCATTGCTTTGCTGTGCAATGATCACAAAGTTATAATGAGATCATGCACATGTTTCCCATGTTTCATTTCCAAATGCTGCATTAGTTTAAGGAAAGAAAATACAGTTTGGTTATTTCTCTTCGCTATGTAACTTTTCTATGTAGGACATAATTGAAAGCAGAAAAAAAAAAAAACAACTAAGCTTCATAACTTTTTTCAAGTGTTGAAAATAGTTGTTTTCTTCCTCAAGACTACTGTAAACCTTATTTTAAAAAATAGGTTGCTAGACTCTAGAAATTATAAAAATCACAACATACAAAAAATTTCTACCATCCCTAGCAAGAAAAGCAATATTTTTCCCATCTCTGGCTTCAGGTTGTATCAAAGTTAAACCTTTGAAAAACTGAAAATTTAAAGGAATGTAAGGGAGCATATTTACTTTCAAGAGTAGAATTTCATTCATTCTTTTTAATGGAAAAGAGATCACCAGATCAATTAATAGAATCTGAACTTTGCTATAAATTTAGATTTCTATTTAAATATCAACATCAAACCTTAATGTTATCTAAATTAAAACTCAATATTTTTGCTTACATCAAATAACATAGCAAGGTCAATTTGCAGTTTATGTAAGATCTTGATTTTCCCATTTTCCATTAAAAAAACCAAAACATAAATATTAAAATAAAAACTCCCTAAACCCCACCCCTTTTCAGTTTGAAATATCAGAATCTCTTCTTCTTCTATGGGTCAATGAAACACTAATAAGTTAAAAAATAATTCATTTTTAATATATTACCAGCTATATGTCTTTTTATTTTAAAAATCTATTTTAAAACACACATTAGCATGCTATTTCAGCCACACATATATATGGAATTCTTAGCTTACATCTTGGCTTTTACTACCAAGTCTGAGTGTTGAGTTTTAGTGTTTTGCCATACTGCAGCTGAAGATTTTCCTGAGAATTTGTCTTTACCAGCCCCAGATACAGTTAGCAGTTCAGCAAGGAAGACTTAAAGAGCCTCCAGTGCTCCTGTACCTCAAAATCAACAGCACTAAAATGTGCTGATGACCTCCATCAGCTCTATTGGCACTCAAGAGCTCCAAAACTCTGAATTCTAGAAGGAAATGCAAAATGACAAGGGATTTTAAAACTTATTATTTAATGGATATATAAAATCTTGGATATATAATCTGGTGATATAAAATCCTTAAAAGACACAGAAATTCGTAACAACCAGATTAGAAAAGATCACTTATTATTAATAAGTGAAACTTGGAAAACAAGTCCTTACAGTTAAAAAAGTCATGCCTTTGCAGTTCCATTGTTTGTTTTCTTCATGTACTCAACTGAACATTTTATTACAAAAAGTTCTTTTTAGTTCTGCTTTGGTTTAGAAATATAAAAAAGGTCTTGCTTACTGCCAAGTTTTCATACAAATGTGTAGAACATATATAAATCTCATGTTAAATAACTTACTTTCTATCTTCCTCTTACTCTCTTGCCACAATCCACTCCTCTGATCACCCCACTTCTTTAAAAAAATATGCCTTGTCTAAACTGAAACTTCTTTCTTCATGTTCATAGATCAGGAATTGAACAAATTTAATTAATTTGATTCTGTTTGCTATAAAATGGAAATTGATATCAACTTATGTAATCTAATAGTCAGCCAGTGAACTCTTCATTTTGGGAATATATTAGCAATGTTTAGTTAGTTTCAAACATCCCCATATCCCACATCTAAAATATATTCGCTGCATATTTTCGAATAGAATGCTTTTCCCAATTTGGAATATATAAGATCATAAGAATTCAGAGTTCATTAAGCTGTCATAAAATAAATAAAATTAAGATAAAAATTTAAAATAAACTATTAAGGAGAGTAAATTGCTCAGAATATAGCAAAAGAAATCTGGTAGTAAAGCAGCAAAATGACACAGGAAAATGACCAGTATATGACATTCTGCAGCTGTAACTTTCAAGATACATATCTGTAGGTTGAAGCATTTTACTTCACTTGAATCTTAATAAAATTAACTTATCTGCCTTCAAGCCCTGACATTTCACTCAGTGACCGACTTTTCTTCCTTGCTGTTTATTTACTCTGATCTTCAACCACTGTAACTGACCTAAACCCTCCAGCAACAGAAGAAGCATCAGAGGAGATGACCGAAAGAATAATTATCTCAGGAAGGATATAAATAATGATCACCAATTATTGTAAAAAAAAAAAGCTTATCTCAACACAAAGGGTAGTGAAGGATACTCTTTGTGTGGATGCATGAGTGTATCAGTGGATCATTGGGTTATATACCTCGAGGTGATGGTGGAGAGATGAATCTTCCTGTGACAGCCAGACCTGTGTGGGGGAAGTGGGCAAGTGGCTCAAGCCCAACAAGGAGTATAATAGCTGAGCAACTGAAAAAACACGTTTTGATTTGTGCCCATTGTCTCCTGTCTTGTCAGTAGGGTGAGAAGGATCTGGATCCCTCTTCTTAACTCTGTCCTGTCAGATATTTGCACATGCAGGTGAGACTTCTCCAGACCAAAGAGTCCCATCTCTCCCAGCCTCTCCTTATTTGAGAGGTGCTCCAGTCCCCTCATCATCCTTGTCAGCCTGTGCTAGAATTGCTCCTGGAAGTCCATATATCCCTTGTACTAGGGGAGACCAGGACTGGACATGGCATTCCAGATGTTTCTCACCAGTACTGACGAGCAGGTTTAATGCAGCCCAGAACACGGATGGCTGCCTTAGGGTGCATTGCTGGCTTGTGGGCTATTTCTAGGCCACCAAGGATGTCAGTGTCCCTCTCTGCAGAGCTGCTTTCCAGCCAGTGGGCTTCCAGCAGGTACTGGTGCACAGGGTCTTTCCTTCCCAGGTTGCAAGACTTTGTATTTCCCCTTGTTGAACTTCATGGAGCTCCCCTCTGCCCAGTTCTCCTGCCTGCTGAGGTCCCTTTGATTGCAGCACATCCATCTGGTACATAACCCACTCCTCAGAATTTTGTATCATCTGCAGCATTGCTGAGCTTCTCAGCAATGGATTGTTGGGGTTTTTTTGCTGTTTAGCTACTGCAAATACACCTTTGTGTGTTGCAGTAAATGTGGAAAAAAGTTGTATGTGATAATAGTAATCATTAAAATAAAGTATGAGAGAGAAAAATAAAGCATATTATCATTTAATTATAAATAGATATCTCATGTTCAGACAAATATTATTTGAAAGAGAAGGTAAGTAGAGGTATCCTGAATTATTGCAGAAAAATAGCAATTTTAATTGAAAGCAAAAAATTTACTTTTAGTGCAGGCTTGTTCTTAGCTTAACAAAGCTCAGAATTGAAGAATTTTTGTTTCATCTCGTAAGTAATTTTTAATAAAATTCATCAAATCTGCATATAAATATCACCTGAGTGAATTATCCAAGGACTTGGAGAGAAACTGGTAAAGCAACCAATGACATTTCTGAAGTTTTGGTACAGCTGGCATTTGGTCCTTTATTTGGAACTGGCTTGAGCTTTGAACACCAGAAGCACTAAAACAGAACATTAGAAATTTTCAAGAAACATCACACTCCAGCCTGATTTCATACAACACCCCGAAAGGCACATTAGTTTCCCTCAGCTTTCTGCCTAAGGCTACAAGATTGCATTTTTAGGTGGAAAATATTTTTACATAGAAACCACTGCAATATTATTTTTTGAGTGAGGTGTGGTCCCAGTATAGTAATAAATTCACAATTTGCACAGACAGTTAATTTATGACATGTTGCAGCCCAAGAGTGAGTAAATGCCCTTGGAAGGACACAACAGCCTTTCTTGATTTTTTGATGATGATTTTAGGGGCTCTGGTCTGCAGGTAGAAGACTGAACATTTGTCTATTTGCTTTACTGCAATCACCATGTCCCGTGCATTGTAGAGGTCATACTGTTAAGAGACACTAACTGATAAAATTTGTGGGCCCCGAAAACATTAGACATGGCAACAAGAGAAAAAAAATTGTTGTATTTACCACAACACTGATACAGTTTTTAAGTCGGAGCTGCAGAGCATAAACTGAAATTTCGTTCAGAACCTGCGCTAGCCTTGTTTATTTCAGATATTCAGAACACCAGCAGTACCAGCCAAGGGCAGTAACATGAGGCTGCTTGGCAATTTGCAAAGCCCAAAGTACAAATATTTGGCCTCTAGAAATACCTGAAGTAAGCAGACAATAATTAAATACTACCAGGTGTAAAAAGGTCCAACACTAGGAGGCTTGTGTTGTTACTGTTCCCATTCTTTCGTCCACTTTATAAACGGATAAAGCAGTCAACTTAACCAGTGCTACAGCCCGATTACAGAAGTACCAACTAACTTCTTGAGAGGAATAAAGAAAAACGCTTTCCTCCAAGAGTAGTTCTCCAATCAAAGTTCTACCTTAAAATTTTATTATACAGCAAGCACATTGTTGTGCTGGCTTCCTGCCAGAATTATCCTAGCAAATCTTTTGTAGCAAACTACAACCCATCATACCATTCAGAAAAAAAAGGGTGTCACAAATTATCTTTCAGAACTGGATATTGCAAATGAAATAAATCTCTGGTTAATCATAATAATTTTTTTTTGCAACTGCGACAGTTTTTACAGTTTTTTTAGTGCACTAGATATTGCCTGATTGTGTAACAGTGCAAAACTATTTTAAGTTTGTGCAGGTGGTGTTTAATTTTTAAGGGGAATTCACAGCTAATACGCTACAAAACACAGCTCAAGTTTACCAAGATACTGATATCTACCTCCTAGCTACAGGAGTATAAAAATTTTTTAAAAAATTAAAAATCCTGAGTTTTAATTAGAAAACAGAATGTGTTTTTCTGATTTATCTGTAAGCCATACAAAGAAAGTATCCCTATATTTTTCCATCAATCAAAAAAAGCATTAATGGAGTTAACGTGAGTGGAGTGGAGAGTTACTCCACTCTCATGAGCCCCATCTTGTGCACTGCATCCAGCTCTGGAGTCCCCAGCACAGGACGCATATGAATCTGTTGGGGGGAATCCAGAGGAGGCCTCCAAGATGATTAGAGGGATGGAGAATGTCTCCTGTGAGGAAAGGCTGAGAGAGTTGGAATTGTTCCTGGAGAAGAGAAGGCTCCAGGGAGACCATACTGGGGCTTTCCAGAGCCTAAGGGGAGCCTGCAAGAAAGATGAAGAGAGACTTTCTACAAGGACATGTAGTGACAGGAAAGGGGGAATGGCTTCAGACCGAAAGAGAGTAGGATGAGATTCTTTACTATGGGGGTGGTGAGACACTAGCACAGGGTGCCCAGAGAAGCTGTGGATGCCCCATCCCTGGTAGTGTCCAAGGCCAGGTTGGATGGAGCTCTGAGGAACCTGGTCTACTGGGAGGTGCCCCTGCCCATGGCAGGGTGGTTGGAACTAGATGATCTTTAAATTCCCTTCCAACCCAAGCCTTTCTAGAATTCTAGGATTCTGTGGAATTATAGACATACCTAATTTCTTTAAAATGAAAACAAACAAAAAACCAACCAACCAAAAAAAACAAACAAAAGCCCCCAACACACAAAACACAAAGATAAGCAGCAAAAGAAGCACTTTGAAATGGAGAATTATTTGCATTTCTTTATCTGAAGTACATACATATATTACATAAGACACACACACATGCACAGTGCAGGGTTTCATTTAAAGCAAGTCCATGAAAATCTGCTGACTCAGACTTCTAGAAAATTATGTCTGCAGCTTTATAATTTAGAGCAAATATCAATGAGCATTTCTGTGCTCATCACACCTCCAGTGTTATACCTTCCTCAATTCAGTTCATTCTTAAATCAAGTTATAAGGCTATCCCGAATTACAGCAGGAATACTACTGCATAGCACCACAAATCACTGCAAGCCAGTTTGTCTAGTAGTAAACTTCAAAAATGTCTAGTCCCTGTGCACCATACTCCAGGAGATTATTTTTTCTGAAGCTTTTCACAGCATTTCTGCCAGCAAAGTAGCATGGTAAGAACAGAATGCTAGAGATAACCTCCTCTGTTATCTCAGTTGCTAAGCTATTGCTTGAGTCAGGCAACAATTCAAAGACCAGTACAAATATTTATATTTTATTAACATTGGCCAAGCCTGAAGACAAAGGAAGCACCTTAAAACAGAGAACCTAAAGATGCAAATAGTTTGAAACAGGAGCTACACATTGCTGTTTAAGAAAGCCTGTGCACACATAAACTCTTCATTCATTCATTGTCATCATCCAGAGGGTTTTGACTTTGTTTTAAAAGCAGGAGTGAAATGCTAATCCTCCAAAAGTTATTGAGTAATTTCATTCATCAGGAACAGTGTTACAAGCTTTCTGTGTGTCTTATGTCAGAAGCAGTTTAACCTGTATTGTGTGAGTTCAATGGGACAGGTTTCACATCATAGTTTACTGACCAGAAGATAAGAGAACAAAACCCTCAGAACTCTGGCTTAGAGGCAGCAGCAAAAGAAAAAGAAAATGGAAAAGAACAACAATGCAAAAACCTTCAATAATATTTCAAGCTTCAGACTGATTGTTCTCAAAGCACAAAAGAACCTTTCTCAGAGCTTCATTTAGTATATAATGGTATGAAAAAGTATTAATTGGGAGATCTGCCACTACTTTCGAAGGGTAGAACCTGGTTTTGCCTGATAAACAGAGTGCAGTGTTTGTTGTCCAGAGATTTCAAAATGCAACCCTACGTTATTCCCAACTGAGGATATGGATATTTACCTTCAGGGCCATTTACTTGGATTAACCAAACTGACAAACAAACAGGTGACCTGGAAATGGAACCAGCTTTCTCTACACTCTGTGGTGTCCACTCCGCTTGGCTAAATGCACAATATGCAGCAAAAGAAACACACACAGAGGGTAGAGGCCCAAGGAAATATACAAATCCACATGATCTCAAACAAATTTGAGGAATTACCATTTCACTGCCAAGTATCAAAATGCAAAGTCCAATAATTTCAGCTCTGCCTTTGCACAGCATGGCAGAAAAGGGTGACTGTCCACTGTTATTTTACCAAAATATTTACTTTTTTCTCTTCTCTCCCCCTTCTTCCTACATTTTTTATAATAGCATCAATTGCTTTCCACAGTTTTACTCTGTTGGATTTTTCAAACATCAATCCTTTAAATAATGGTCAACCTACAGATTATTACTTTAGACAACTGCTGCTTTCCTTAGATAGGGGACAGGCAGCAAAAGAGAAACACCATCTGGTTGTTCACAAGAAAAATGACTCAGAATAAATGTGAAGAGAAGAGCAAGGCATGTCCTGCCCTGTTTTCCCTATCACAGGTTCCTAATACAGCCTCTTTTCCTCATCTCTCTCTCAGATGTTTTCAGATCCTTCTGTCCAGCTTCCTCATACTGTTCATAGTTCAGCAATAGATGGAACAGAAAAGAGCATTCTAGAAACCTGCAGCAAATTTTGTCTGCACTTAAATCATAGTCACTGTGATCAAGGTTTTGTCCATGGTGTTGTTATAGAAAAAAGATCAAACAAGGTACAAAATACATAAGATACCAATTTCAACTGTTTTGCCGATCATACCAATCTTGCCTGTGAACATTTGACAGAATACTATATTTTTTCTTTATTAGATTAGCATCCTTCAGTTGAGTGGAAAAAAAGACAAACATGACTCTTCAAAAATATTTGCATAATAGATACAATAGATATTTCATCCAGATTAATATTTTAAAGAGCCCTGTATGTAGAAATTTTTAGATCCAATATCATGTATACTATCAGCATAGAATGCAGAAAATTTTACAATTTTCTCTATATAAACCAAATATATACCTGAAGTTACAAGCAGTCGCTTGCAAGATACAAGCTACAAGTTTAGCTTTGTTATATCCTATACATTCAATACTCAGATAACCTAATCTTAGAAGTTCAAATGTCATATTTCTTCTGCAACCATGCTAAATGTAAGATTGAAAGGCATTTAAAAATTTATACATGAAAATTTGCATGGCTCAAGAAATGCTATTATTATTTTTAAAATGTTTCCATATGTGCTCCAGAAAATGAGACAGAACAAATATCTTTGTAGTGCAAGAAAAATGCTCAGTGAGTGGAGGAGATACATCCCAACACACGCCTATTCAATATATTTCATACCATTGTAAGTAAACCACACTGTTCAGAACTGGGGTGGGGTGACTGTGACCTCCTGGCATGCAAACCCAGCAGAGTTTGTGCTAGTCCATGTGTTTTCACAGCTCTGCTTAGCAGGGTAAACATGAAGCCATGCTAGATAGAAATACAAAGCTTATTCCCATTTGCAGGACTAGGGGGACTAGGGAAAAGGCAATGTTTTGAATTAAAAACTTACCTAAGAGAAGCAATTCCACCAGATCACTTTTCTTGTGCTCCCAAGTCAGTTCTGTAGTCCCGGCTTTTCAGAACAATTGACTCCAAATCCTATTGATGAGTTAACATTATTCTAAAACAAATCAAAGCTGTTGCGATCTGACTTAAAGATATTTACAGATAGACTAGGAAAAAAGTGAAAGCACAGTAAGAGCTGGAAATTCCTGACCTTTATGTGGGAGAGAAGTGAAATTTTTGAAGCTGATTTCTTGATAAACTACTGTAAAAAGGCTGATGGTATTGTTTGATTTGCAGTGAATGTGGTTAACTCTGCCAAGAAGTGAGATATTATGCACAAAACCACTACAAAGAGAGAGAGAGCATCTCTCATTATTGTAGAACACACATCAGTAACTTGTGGCTTCCACAGAATAACTCAGCCCCTTATTGTGGTCATCGAAGTCTATAATACCCTTGCTACAAGCACCTAGGCTGCAAGTGCCTGGCTTTTGGCTGCCTGAAAATGAATGAGAAAAAAAAAAAAAGGCCAACCCACATTTAGCATGTTGTAATTTGGTATAATATACAAATATCTAATATATAAACCTCCTACAACCACCTCAAATGAGGTTATAGCAAGGTGGGAATGAGCCTCTTCTCCCAGGCAACAAGCAACAGGACAAAAGGAAATGGCCTCAAACTGCCCCAGGGGAGGTGCAGGTTGGACATCAAGAGGAATTTCTTCATGGAAAGGGCTGTTAAACATTGGAATGGACTGCCCAGGGAGGTGGTGGAGTCACCATCCCTGTAGGTGTTCAAGAAACAACTGGACACAGCAGTCAGTGCCATGGTTTGGCTGACAAGGTGGTGATCAGTCAGGTTGGACTCAATGCTCTCAGAGGTCTCCAATCTGACTGATTCTGTGGTTCTGTGATCCCAGAGTGTGAAAGACTTGCTTACTCTGCACAGTATTATCAGTCAATCTCACAGTCAGGGACTCCCCATCCTTCAGCTTCAGATATATATTCAATCAATACATAACGATCACTTCTTACTGCCTTGGCAAGCAGCAGGCTTGCCTCCTTTTAACACTATCTAAATCAGGGGAGGTAGTTAGCGAAGATACAGTGTAGTAAACTGAAAAATATACACAATGCAGGAAACATTTCTGAATTTAGCCTTAGTTTAACAAGTATGGTAAAAACATGACTAAATTTGAGTAAGTTTCAAGGCAGATACTGAGACTGCAATGGCCTAATTCTACACATAAGACAGTGCAACAGACTTCTAAAAAAATTTGTAGAGGTCCATAAAATATATAGAAACAGTGCTTTAATCAATTTTGTATCTTGAAGTAGCAAAATTATTTTTAGAAGAGTACTTCTAAACATTTAAGAGCAGAATCCATCTCTCTGCTTGTGAGCTTACAAATTTGCACCTTTCCTTCTCAGCTGGCAAGTGGATTTTCAATATTAAGAAGGGAGAATATATTTTTTTCAGATTTTTTTATACATACTGACTGAAAGCTAAATATCACCCTCCACCCTTTCTCAAATTTTAGGTAGCCTGTGACATGCCACAGAACGGCATGGATTGAAAATCTAATTACTAGTATTAGGAACTAATTAATCCTCCATTACAATCTTCTTTCTTCCACCTCTTTGAATCCTCCTCCCTGGAATCAAACCCAAATGCGGCAAGGTTTTCAGGACTGGAAGTAAATCAACACTCTAAAAAGACCCTCAAGCTCCCTTTTCTTCCTCAACTCAGCAGAAATACATCCTAAGACAAAAATTTACTATTAAATGCTCCCTAATATTCAGAAGTAGATGAAGTGCCTTCCTCAGGTTTGGATGTTTCTGGGTGTCCCTTACAATGCTTATAAGTCATTGTTAGCTGGTGCAAAGAAGGCAGAGAAAAAAAAAAGCATTTCCATTAAATTGTTATTGCAAAAGCCCAAGAAAAAAGTCACATGAAAGCTGTGCATTCTTGGTTCACAATTCACCCTTATTCCTGAAAATTATGTACTGTCCATACCAGTTTATTTCACCTTCCTCCCCACTGTTTTCTTGGTTGTTTTGCTACAGCCATCTGAGGAACCTTTTTTTCCTAAAAGTTGCAATGTGACCACAACTTCCTGTGAAGTTTCTGTGGTCGTTTTTCCTTGGTTCGTCTTGTGCTAAAGAACACAACGGCTGGAATTGCCAGAGCCCCCAGAATTCCAGGGTCAACCCCATCCCAGCAGCAGAGTTGTTCAGGAGTAGTGCAAACAGCTACTAGGAATAAGCTGACCACTCAGCTTACATATATCATTCCACTCCCACCTCTAAACCTGCTGCCCATCTGCCTGAAAAAGCCCAACAAAACAAAACAAAACAAACAAACAAAAAAAACCCCAAAAAACCCCCAAACCAAAACAAAACAAAAAACAAAATAGTACAAGCCCCCACATATACCTGGGCCATTGTTCAGAAAAAATTACCCATGCCAGGCTTAAACTAGAGGACACTTCTTGTTCTGGTTGAAAACTGAAGTGTTTTACAGCCAGGAGAGAAATCACATGTGCAAAGCTTTAAATAGTTGCCAAACCATGTTTTTGTTTTGTTACCATGACAGCAATTACCAGTATTTTGAAGAGAATGACTGCTCACTGACACAACATGAGGACAATGGGAAGGTGTGTTTTCTTCACCAGTCCAGGAAGTCTCATTGTGTGCCCCAATTGCAATTATTTCCTATGATGTCTAGGCAAAGTTACTATTCATCAGAAACAGAACAGCAGCTAAGCTGGAGGTAAAAGATCTGATTCAGAAAGGACCAATGCAGAGATACAGAAGTTTTAGGATTTTGCCTCCTCAAATACTTGCTAAAAGAGGAAGAAATTTAAGAAAAAAAGTCTCAATATTTCTTGTATTTAAATCGTCTGTCAGCTAGAACATAGAAACACTTTGGCAAATAGGTGAGAAATGCCTGATTTGGCTGCCTTCTCTTTTATACTGTTGTCAGTGTTAGAATCAAAACCTCTTCTACATTCTACAGTGCTATGCACCAATTATATTTTGAAAATAGCACCAAAATGAGGCTTTACAACAGCTGGTAGGATTCTTCAAGTCTTCCTAGCTTAGACCTATCTCCTCCTCCAGAGAAAGAGATAAATGGGAAGCCCTCTGAATGGGACAACCTCATCTGTCATCTCTTCCAATAATTCCAGTGCAAGAAATGCAGCATACTACTGGATTCACAGATCTCTGTCTTCAGAGATCTCTCCAGCCTTGTAAACAGTTGTGGGACACAACACAGTTAACATACAAGTCCTCAGCTGATAATACAAAGGATGCAAATGATTGAAAAAACAGGACTGCAGGCACATCAGAGCTTCAGCAAGGCTGTTACACATGTATGAAGGCACGATATTAATCAGCAACCTGGCTTTTCCAGTGTATGTTCAAAAGAAGCAAAAGCAAGGACACAATTAAGACTGTTTTCTTAAACTCATTGCAAAAAACCCTAGGCAGTAGACCCACAGCGGTGCTGACTGCTCAACTGTTTCAACAAAAATTACAGTGCTGTCATAAGAGTGCTCCATTGACACCCTACCATTTCCTAGCAACAATCTATGTTTTGTACATAAAAAAGTGAATGAAATACTGCTTATCAGTGTTTTCTTTCTCATTATGCTGTAAAACCTTTGTCCCTCTCCCAATGTAAAATGAACAGTCTTATTTGGACACTATGCAGAACTTCAGACTGTGCTCTGTCATGTAATGAACTGCCAAAGAAACAAACCTAACACAAAACAAGGTGTTTCATGTTATCGAGATGGACCCTTGTAAAAATAAAGTTAGTGTTATCTCATAATTCTACTACAGATTCACCAAGTTTTAATCCTGCAATGATGGACTGAGTACCCCATAAGCAAATGGAGAGCTGAGCAATATGCTTTTCACAGGGCAACGTCTGAGGGGTCTTTCCTTGCAAAACTAACATCCAGTCTTACTTTCTGAGATTTATAGTAATTTCTGATCAGTCTGGGAAAAATCATTCAACCGCGAAGCATTGCCCTCTGGCTTCCAAACAATTGTGGCTCTTCCTGCTCTCCCACCCCCTGCCCCTTTTACTTCCAGTCACCACCTAATTAAAGGATCTTTAAATACTTAAATCACCATAATATTTACAGCTACATACACACATACCCTGCTGTAACACAAACGCAACTGATCTACATGAACTGAGTTCTGCAATAGCCAAGTGATGGTTTAAACTCACCAGGAATAAATTCCATCCCATGGAGATGCCCTAGCCCTCCTTGTGAGGTGGATGGGCTTTTTCTCCCCCCTCCCATTATTAGCACACAGATCAGCATTTATAATAAAACATATTCCAAGAAGGATGGTAGAAGGGTAGAAAAAAACAAACCAGAAAGAGCAGCGTGTTTCCATCCATATGGAAGTACTGGTGTGCAGACTCCAAATCCTACTGTCGCCAGGTAGATAAACAGCAAAGCAACAAGCACAAAAATGAGTGGCATGGTAAGGACCAGCCCTTTGCTCTGGAATGCAGGGGTGGAGAAATCAGGTTATTTCTGCTGGTCAGCTGTTCAGGTCTCATCTGCATAAATCTCTCATCATAGCAATGTGTCTGCCAGAAAGCAAAAGAACTACATGACTTTAAAAATGTCTTTGTGGTTTTTCTTTTTTCTTTTTTTAAATAAAGAGCAAGGAAGGAATATTAGAAAGATTTTATTATTATTTTTTCCTAATATTCTTAAGTAAATTCTGTCCCTGTACTTGTGTATCTCAGACAGTAGAATAAAGTTGCTTCATGCTGAATCCTTGCTTACAAAGATGTTTGCAATGTGTACAATACAGTCTCAACATTCCTTTTGCTGCCACTGAAGATAACTGTGCTAAAACGTGAGATTGATGATAGACATACAAAAGAGAAAAGAATAATCAGTTACTTAGACCATTTTACATTTTCATTGATATATTTCTACCCTGTGGAAGAACAGAACTAAGATTTCTCTTACCATTGCTTTCATTCTTAGTCCAATACACTTTTTGATACAGCAGTTATTAGAGGAAAAAATAGAAAAAATGCATTTAATTTTCTCAATTTTTTACAGAAAAACTGGGTTGATTTTACAAAACACCCTGGGAAATTCCCCTCTATTCCAATGGCAGCATCAGAAATACTCCAACTGATGGAAACACACATAAAGTTTGTTGACATATGGTGCCACCTAGCTAGAAGATACTATACATGTCACATATTAGAGACTTAAACGTGGTGCCACAGACACACAGCCCTCTCCCAAACGAGCCAAACATGAAACATCTACCAGATACACAGAAAGGAATGGTCTTTACCTCAGCTTAAACAAATTATGATATATGTTAAATTAATCCACAGAACTAAATCAAGTTTTTCAAATTCTTAGTATTTAAATAGGACCATAAGTTTACAGGCTTTGACCGGTTTGTTCAAGGCTTCCTACATATATGAACTTACCACCTGCATAGACAAGAGCAAATACGACATGGCTTAGGAATTTTTTCCCCTTCAAATAAACAGGAAAAGGAATGGCAAAGTGCTTCCTAGGGCTTTTTTCAAATAAACCAGAATAATTTGGAAAATCCAAGAGCATATCACTGGTACAAGCATAGGCACATACACCAACAAGGAAGAGGAGCAAGGGATTCAGCCTGAGAATCAATAAAAATGCACTGTGACAAGTGACTGATGTTTCTTCAACCACTTCCTTTAAAATTTTAGCAATTTTTTACCAGAGGCTGCCAACTCTAGAATCTAATCTTTCTGTAAAACGAATGACATTTCTGAAAGAAACATGAATGCTTTTCTTGTGGCATTCAGTGAGCCCAGTCATGTGTATCAGTACATTCAGCAAACAGGGCACAAGTCAATGTCTGCCATTTTCAAGAAGGCACCACAGCAAAAACATTTGTCTTTGCTTCTGGAAAGAAGTTTTGCCCTAAAAGCACTTTTTTTTTTTTCCTGGGGAATACAGGCAATAGGCCTATTGAAAGGATTGTCCAACACCCATGGAACTGCAGTTGGAGATTGCTGTGCATAACTAACATTGCTTAAGGGCCAGATAGACTGAATAAATAAGCAAACCCTCCTTAGGCACAAAGTGCTCTCTGGTACAGTAATGATGCAAACAACATCCAGCCTTTTATACAACCAACTCACAGAGCCCATAAAGGCCAATTTGCAGAATTTCACAAAATTTGAATGCATTCTGTCTGAAATCCAAGGTGAAGGCATAGAATGAGATACTCCACGTTATCTCAGTTTTCAGTAGTAAACACTGAGGTTTAAACAAAACCAAAACAAACCAGCACAATTCTCTAGGAGGGTATTTTAAACATTCTGCTGTGGAATTTAATTCAAGAGCCAAGGCCAGCAATTTAACACTAAGTGTTTTAATAAAGATTTCCTTACCAACTGTAACTATAATTTAGAGTCCATTACAGGAATCGATTTATATTTACTGTATGAGAAATCAGACCTACTGTAATAGCGATCAAAACCACATTAGTTTTAAAGACACTTTTCAATTAAAATTGTCTAGGGAAGCTGCAGACTGACACGAGGCTGTGTGTCCATGCAAACCCTTTCCAGCACTGTCACAGTGCAGCAGATTATTCATGTTACTTAGAAGAACCCAAGGTCACAGTCACAAGGAGTCAGAATGCAGGAGCAGCAATGCAGCCCAAGCATGTTGCCACACACATTCCTAACAATTCCCAGACAAAAACACCTCGCTGTGTGCTTTCTTCAGCTCTCCTGCTTGGAATGAAACAATCTTCCTATTTAGACTTTATCAAGACTCTGCTGCCAGTTATCTGACTTCCTTGATGGTTCCTAAAAACTGACAGGTTTTTTTGTTTATAGCTATAAGTAGCATGATGAAATTAATCTTTTGAAGCAACACAAGAATTCAACCCAAAACTCTTTAGTATTTCAGACTTAGTAAAGGAAGAACATTTTCCCCTGGCAAGAACAACATGTTTGTTGTACATTGAAACTGCTTTTCTATTTTTATTAATATTTACAAAATAACGTGAATTCGTAACATTTGTCTGCTTGCACATAACAATAGTACAAAACCCTTCCATTTCACTGTCGATATATTAAAAAAAGTTTTATTTTGAAATTATTGAAAAGCACACCTTATCCAGTATTTTTTCCCTCCTATGAGATATACACATCATATTAAAAAATACAAGTCTTATCTTTTCTTTGTGTTTCAAGATACAAGGGATCACAAAAACATTCATCTGTTTCAAATCCAGGGTAGAAGCCTTGTAAATGAACATTTTACTACAACTACCAAGCACTGTTACTTTGAAATTAAGTGCTCTCTACTGTGATTAAAAAAAAGATCAAAAAATATGGGGAAATGTTTAATAACAATTTCTACAGATTATTAGTAATAGGAGATGGAAAACATAATAATGATCCCAATTCATGCAGCTCTTTGTTCCTCCTCGGAGATGTTCAGGTTAAGACCTGAACAGAACTAGTAGATAATTGCACTGAAAACATTTAATGACTGCTGCCATGATTCTGGGAAAACTATCACTTTTCAGTTTCTATAAAATACAAATTTTCCTAATACATTATTTGCTGTTTTTCAGTCAAGATTCACATACCTGTAGATAACAATCTCCCTTAACAAACAAATGAAAAGCAGTTTTTGGTACATTGTTAACAACATGATGCACTAATTAGTTCAGTGGGTTTTTTATGTTTGCTTGTTTAATCCTGTATACATGATAATATTATACAGCAATCCTCATAGAAAAGAGGACAAAAATGCAGTTTCTGTCACGGACAAAAACTTTATAAAAACATAATACAACTAAAATACAAAATAAATACAGTTCATGTCAGATTAATTACTTGTAGCATTTGAGGTTTCTGGAGACTGAAGAAATTCATAGGGATCATGAACCATGTCTTGCTGTTCGCCAACACTCAGATGAGAAGGGCTTCCTATAGAACATAGGAAAAAAGTCAAAACCTTTAAAACTTCAGAAAAAAAAATTAAGTGATATTTATACATATAAACAGCATGGTTATTTCACATGTTCCTCTTGGACTTTTAAAGCAAGACAATCATTTAAATTATATTTAAGCAGAAAATTATGGAAATCACATGATTCTTAGTAATTTAGATAATTTTTGGAAAAGTAGTCATTATGCTATTACTCTTGAGTTGAAAAACTATACAAAATGCAACTGAGTATCATGCATCCAATCTACCTTCTCAGAAATGGCACCAAACTGTTAAGCAGTATGTCTTATGCAGTTGTAGAATCCCACTTGTTACTTGCTGCATACAACTATGATGAAGTAAAATAATCATGATACAGTCCTCAGTATTACTAAGGGCATTAAATTCAAGTGTTTATAGGGATTTGCCAGTGAGTATCAATTTACTTCACATTTACTTCAATCAGACCTAATCATAAAACAGAAAACTGCAATTAGTGTCCTTAATTCTGGAGGTCAAAACTATGTATTGTTAGTTATCTTTGCCATGCATACTTAAAAACTAAAACATGATCGGTCAGCACACTGTTTTATCAGAGTAGTTTCCCACAAAGATTAATGGAAATCACAATGTAAGTTGAAACTCATTTCAATTAGAGGACAAGTACTGCAGCTTCTGTGACACAGCTAACTTTACCAAGGTGATGCTGGTCTCTTTCAGAGGTATTGGAGAGGGAACTCAAATTGGATGATGGCCGGGATCCCACTCTGTCAGCCTGAGCTTCATGAAGGTCCTGAAGCAGCTTAGTTGTTTCATCCAGATGCAGATGGTTATCATCATGATCAAGCTCCTTCTTCACTTTTCCTAACAGCCACCAACAGAAACCCATAATTAGCATATGTACATTGACCCATGAATTACCAAGTCACTATAAAAAAGTTCAAAACTTAATTAACACAAGCGCTGTCTATTACACAAATTAGCTCAACCTTGCATTTTCCTCCACACTTCTAAAAAGCAACAGCTGCACATCTGTGCACTACTGGAAGATGAAGAAAAGTGCCATAGGGAAATAGCTGAAACTGAACTGACTCAGAGTATTTAAACAGCTTTAAGAGCTTAATTTATCTTCCTTACCTGTTAAGCTCCAGACATGGACAGACTGGCATGGGTTGGAAGGGACCTTAAAGTCCATCTTCATCCAACCCCGTCATGGGCAGGGACACCTTCCACTAGTCCAGGTTGCTTAAAGCCCCATCCAACCTGGCCTTGGACAATTCTAGGGAAGGAGCACCCACAACTTCTCTGTTACAGTGCCTCACCACCCTCACAGTAAATAACACATTTAGTTTGTGGCAAAAGAGAGTCAGCAAAAGGATCACTTAAATATCTAACTTAAAATACAGTTAAAATACAACAAGAAATCTACAGAGGCAAAGAAATCCCCATCACAGAAGGTTCTAAG
Organism: Acanthiza pusilla; assembly: GCA_036630365.1. Taxonomy (NCBI): domain Eukaryota; kingdom Metazoa; phylum Chordata; class Aves; order Passeriformes; family Acanthizidae; genus Acanthiza; species Acanthiza pusilla. The sequence goes on from JAXCHO010000034.1 coordinate 2,994,686, forward strand.
AAGAGTATCTTCTCCAGCTACACTGATTTTCTAGCAAGCCAAATAAAATTATGAAATTGGAAAGAACTGCAAGTATGTGCCAATATATGCTATTCTTTAATATGAAGACCTAAAAAAAATTTCTTCAACTTGAACAGGAAGATAAACTCCTTCCCTTCTCTTTCTTAAATGTGAATTTTGCAAGAAGTATGGTAAGAAGTAATGCCATAAACTCTCTCTGGAAGCCAACCAATCTAGAAGGATGATTATTTACAGAACGGTCAAAGAAGAAAATATAAGCAGCTTTCAGTGGTGAATAAAATTCATAGTAAGAGTGATATGCCTAAACATTTTCTATAAAATGGGTATTTATTCATTTTTCACTGAACTGCAACAAAATTAAGAGTGTGACAGCATGATCAGATCTTACAACTGCTTTTCAAACTGCACCTATGTGAGAAATCTGTAGAAATCTTTTTTCCCTTTAAGTCTTCAATTAGTTTGGTTGTGTTTTATAATAGATGCTTTGGTGTCTTTCACATTCTGAATTAAAAGTACTTTAAAACCTAAGTAGGTTGTTTGCTTGGATGACATTTTTGAAGATATTTGACCAGTTCAGCTGCCTGCAGAAACAGCAACAGTACTTCCTGTGGTATTTAAAGGATAACTATCAAAGTCATGTATTTGAAACAGCATTCACATTTTTTTACACAACTGCAGATCAAATCTATCCAACACCAGAAGTTTCTTCTGATTTTTGTTTTGGGATATTCCGAGTGGCATATGATTGAGTTTCACATACCTACCTAATTTCCAAGTCATTTTAAAAGACATCATACGAAGCAAAGTAATTTCTGAGTGAAAGCTCCACACTGATTCTTAAAATTTATGTTACTATGAACACATAAAATACAAGCAAAGTTATTCAAATAGTGATGTATGAATATTTTGGTTCCTTCAGTTGTACAGGAAAAGTTAGCTTTGATAACACATGATGTCTCAAAGGAAAAACAGAGCAAGGTTTCATTTATCAGCCCTAGACTTTTACCTGTGTCAAAGGCAGACCTATTACTACTTTTCAGACACTTTTTTTTGTCTTAGTAAATCCAGCTGTCATTTTGTCTAAATGGTACAACTAAACCATAATTGATGTCTTGTATACTTAGTTACATACCTAATGAACTTAACATAGAAATATCAAGAGACACATCTGAATACGGTTTCATAGAGAGGAAGTCTAAGTCGGAAGCATTACTGTCTCCAGCAGATTCTCCAACCTATTAAAATACAAGAAACAGAAAGACTAGCAAGAGTGACAAGTTGTCATAACTTTTCAATGTTTAAGGAACAAATCCATTCTCTCAAAATTGTGTATCTCAACACCTGAGACTGCAGCACCCATAACCATCTTGGCTAACCTGAAATTCACAGATAGCCCAAAAGGGTTCCCAGACAGACCAGTCACATGAATAGCCAGGGACGTGCACAGTAGTCCAAGTCTTTTACATCATGATCCAGGACTGGTGAAACTCAATTACACACTCAACTCGTCCATGTCTCATGATAGAATCCTGGCAGCTGGAAGTATTAACAGTGTCCCTCATCTTCTCCATGTGTGAACACTGGATTTACTGAAATTTTTAGTACAGTGGCTCTCCCTCTTCACAGTATCAGCTGGAACTGGCCTCTCTAGTATTTTTTCTATACATTTGGATAATGAAATACAGACTGCACTGCACAATTACCTTTCTTTCCACACCTGTTGCAATACTGCTAATGTAATGGCACAAAGTAAAAAACTAGAGTCACTAAGCTTCAAAACCAATTCTAAGAAAAATCTCTGAGGATGCCTATTCTAGCAGGAGAAATGAGACACTCAGGCAAACACACAACCAGGTATTATCTTTTAGAAATATGAAAATTAAACTTAGCACTTCCAAGAAATAACCAGTTACCTTCCAGAGAAATACACACCTTTCAACAAAACATAAGGAATATTTATAAAACTATAATTTTTTTTAGTTCCTATAATGTGATCCACATAATTTTTTATGTGAATTGCCATGGAATGCAATGCATATTTTCTGTTGTCACAAATAATTTGCAAGATAAAACCTGTACCATTTAAAGAAAGATTTGATTAGTTGCTGTAAAAACCTAAGATATGCATTATCTACCCATACTTTCTAAAAGACATTTTCAATGGATGTGGTAAAACTGATTAATATCTTTTTTTCCAATTTTACAGGAGGCTGAACCTCCAATATCCATTAGCAGATCAAGTCTCTTTTTGGGATTCTTATGTGATCTTTCAGCCTCTGAGATTTAGCTACTCATGCCGAAATAAACTGGAGGATATAGAACAATAAAGCCACAAACTAAAACAGGCAATGTCAGAGAATTCATTTTCAGTACTGAAACCCTATTCTAGATACTATAATTTTAATATGCTACCTCAGACCATGCACAGAATCAAAATAACATTTCAATACTACTTTTTGTTTGTTTCATGGGTTTTTTCCTGTTGTTCCCCTCCCCTACCCCCCAACCATTTTACCATAATCTGTTTGGAAGAATCCAGACAGGTATTACGCAACTTGTGTTCTTCTTTTATAAGAACTGGCAAAACCTAAAGAACAAAGGAATACTTTAGATCTTAGCATTTCATAGCATACATTTTTATTTACTAAGAATGTTCCTTGAGAATGTTTGTGTAATTTACTGGTTTTCCACAATGAGGTCCTGGACCACCACAGAATATTGTCACATTTTGTGATGTTTGAATAGAACCCTCCCAAAAAAATGAAGACCAGCTCTTCTCTAGAGCAACCTACATACAGTCATGCCAACAATTTATAGCCAACCAGGACAGCCTCTCCATGAATAACCTAAAGCCTCTTCTTTCTCATATATTTCACTTATCACTCTTTTCTGTATTACTATACACATTAAACAAAATAAAGAATATGAATGTTAGAAGCTCACAGAACATGGCTTTCTCTACTTTAAATGCCAAAACACTTTATCCAGTTAAAAACTTCAAACAAACAGACTGAGTATCAGTGTAACTTACTTTAACTTCATCCAGTGGTTTTACTGGGATGTTTCGCCTCTGGAAAGAAAGAATACCAACAATTGCTTATATTCAACACATTGGAAAGACATCTTTCTTGTATCGTTTCAAGGATATTCAAATTTCACACACAAAAGGAGGCTAGACACAGCTAACTTTTTCACATATCTCGAATGCAATGACAATGTAACAGTTGCTGTTCTTAAATATTTTAGTATTACGCATTTTAACTAATCTTTGAGTGCTCTTACACTGCTTCTTCTGGTCACAAACTTTATATTCAAATGCAGTATCTTAGTCATTACTTCAGTAACTTCTGATTACAAATCATTAAAGGTTGTACTTTCAGAGACACCAATACTTACTCAAATGCAGCAGCACAAAATGCTCAAGCATAAAACACCATGGCATATGATCAGTGAAACACACTTAATTCTGTAGAATCAGCGGATATCCACATATGTCATAACGTAACAGCATTTTCAAGTGTAAATAGCCATTGACCATTTCATTGACATCTTCAGAAACTCTCACCCAGAACAACATTCATAGAAAAACATGGCAAAAGGCAAAGGCACTTTTTATTTTAAAGCTGACTGTGTTGCATACACACATTTCTATATGTAGAAGAGTATTCAGAATATTGGGTTGTAACTTTCTGAACCAATCCTTTACATTTCTTCCTGTTATATGTACAATCTTTCTCCCGTGGGGAAAAAACAGCTAGAAAATTCTAAAGGATTGTCAGTGTTTTTCATTCTATTGTCTCCTTTTTTCCAAACACCACCCATCCTATTCCACTTCCAAGTCTGCAGAGATTTAGCATAACCTCATTTCCACCATGTCAGGAGTCTAAGTACCTTCCATCTTCCCACCCTGCCTACCTTTCTTTATTCTTCAATCTTTCAGAATGTCAGCATTTTAAAGAGCAGACAATTATTTCAAGCCAAGAGCACTTTTCAAAGTGAAGATAACATGAAACCTGATTCTGCAATTTCTTTTAGCTTATTTTGTCTTGGGAATGCAAACATTCTCACTAGAATCATACATATTGCTGAGAAACTCTCTTCTCCAATCTTAGTATGACTCTCCTCAGGAAAGTGCTTTTTAAGTAAGTTAAAAGCTTTTCCTGTAGACACATTACATGAATGTAGAAGTTAGCACTGGGGGCGTAACAGATACCTGTACAGTGATAATTAATCTGTTATTTAATTTTACTTCCACATTCCAATATTAATCCTTCCACGAGAAATATATTTTGCCTTTTAATGAAGAAAAAACCCAAAACCTCAGCAAAAGCATTGCAATATAACTCAGAAGTAGGTACGGAAGCCATGCCACTGAGTGACAGGGTTGCACAAACACTACCCAGTTGGTTGGTCCCTGCTATGTTGCATTCCCTGCCTCTTCCTTTCTGCAGTCACATACAGTGAACCACACTGGAGAACTGATCTCACTGGAGAAAAGAAAAAGATTCCTCCTCTATTGATTAGTTCAGTCTCTAATTTGGTTCATGGTTGCTTGAACAGCTAAGCTTGCACTGCTTAAACTAACAGTGGAAAACAAAGCATCTCACGCAATATTAAAAAGCCAATAGGTTCATTCTTATTCTGACGAATTTGTAACATTTCAGTGCACCCAGGACACACCTGCTTTAGCTGATAAATAGTTTTGGAATGGTCACCACTAGTGATCTGGTCCAGAAGATCATCAACTATTTTCTTGCTGTAACTTCCAGCATCCTTCACGAATTCTTGTAAACTAGCAGGAGTGGAGATAAGCATTACAGAAAATATTTACTTTCGTAAACACTTCAACTTAAAATATGGTTTTCCCCAAATACACTGCATTACACCTACATTTTCTTTGTTCTTTAATTCTTTTATGCTTCTTCAGAAAAGCAATTAAGGCCTTCAAAACAGAGTTTTTTTCCTGTTTTTAAGAGTAAAGTAGATCTGCACCTTGTTTTTCAGAAATACCTGCAAATTTTGACTTGAACTACCACTGATGGTTGCTTAGTGGGTTAAAAAACAAAACACAAGAAATAAAAAGCTTGTGATCATTTCTTTCTTTCCAAGATCAACAACTTAATGGTAAGTGGCATTTTTCTTTTCAAGCAGCTTTAACTCTTTCCAAACTCCTTGAAAAACACCATTTTTTTAAAGCCACTGAGATATCTTACTTGCCTTTTTAAACTTATTTACTGCTGGGTTTAAGGCAAAACACGAAATCTGTAGCGACATATCATAAACTGTGGTTGAAGACCGTAATAACGAGATCCATAACAACCTTGCAATAAAGTAGGACAGCTTAAATGGACAAATAGAAAAAATCCCCAGAACATTCCCCACCCCCAAAAACCCAAAAGCAAACAAACAAAAAAACAAATGAAAAAAACATCCAGACAGATGAAAGTGAGCTTCAAATTTTATAGTGATTTATCTTAAAAATAAGTTTTAGAAAAAAAAATCAGGATTTGGAGGCCCTCAGTTGACATTTAGTTTAAATTGCTTTGCACAAAATTGCTAGAAGTCAGAATTCCTAATAAGGAAGTGCTTACCTTAAGGCACACTGGATCCCAGTTTCATCACCATATGCTGAGTACAGGAGCTCCATCTCATCTGGTTTCAAATCATGAAATATAGAGTTGTTTTGCAAGGAAGGTGCTGTATTGGCACTTGTAAGAAAGGTTACTACACAGGTAGAAGAAAGACACAACAAATTAGCACAAGTGTAGATCACTTGCGAAAAAAAAAAAAGACTGTTTTCTGAAACAGATACAGAAAGCACCATACATTTTTTGTCCAACTGAAAGCAAGAGCAGAATCTCAAGGACAATTCCAGACTCTAGAATCAGCACAACTATTTTAACCATATAAACAAACATACTTATACTACTGGAAAATCAAGAACTAAGTTATCTACCCCACTCTGAGAAGAAGATTCATGGCCACACCCCCTTTTATATTTCTGCATTTTGTGTGCATCTACTTTACTGCTGGTTGCCAGTCAGTTTCTGGAGAACAGATTAGAAACAAACTGTCAATAATACCAGGAAAAAAAACTACAGTCTGCAAAATCCTTGGCATATGATGCAAAAATGCAAATGACCAGAAGTTTTTTTTCCTTGACTCTAAGTGACTTTCCTTGACTCTGGAAAAATTATTTCCCCCAGAGGAAATGAACTACCATTATTGGAAACCTTCTAGTGTGGTTATAATACTAAGGTTAAATATTAATCCATAAACTGCTAATTAAGTTATGTTTAATAAGCAAAAATTTCAACTTAATAAAAACTGCACTCTGCTGTTAATGGAATTATTATATATTATAAAAATAACCAACTGAATTTTCATACTGAGATAGGTATAAACTGAAATTATTTTATATCAAGTAATTGCTCAAACATTTAATAAACACAAAGTTAAAACATCATCTTTGGTATTTACCTTTATTTCTTCGTTCATCTTTGAAGCCCAGTGTAGTGAAGCCAGGTAGTAATTTGCTTGACAGAGAACTTAGATCCACTGGGTGAGTTTCTTCCTCTAATAATTTGATTTAAAAGAAGGCTTAGAAAAGCATTTCATGCTTACAATTTATGGTGAATAATTAGACTTTGCTATTTTAGAGTTGTAATTAATATAAAGATCAAATGTATTTTAATCTATACATTAGGGGCCGCTAGTATAATTCAGGTTCCCCATGTAAACATCAAACATAAGCTATAAATATGCTTCCGTGTGTTATTCACAAGATCTGTGCCTTACTTAAGTTATTTCACTTTTAAAGTATACAGCAGCATCTGTAATTATTTTAGTAGCTGATTCACAAACTATCAAGATCCAGATATTATTGAAATGATAAAAGAAGTTTCTTATGTTGACTAAGTGGTTGTTTGTTTATAGAAATCCATTACCACCACTCTAAATTTTCAGCGGCACAATTTCAGAGGCACTAAATCACTTTTTTTTTTTAATAGGCATGAGAGCAGCCATAATGTTCAATTTCATTCCAGACAAATTTATTACCAAATGAAAAAGAATTTAGACAATAATAGTTACTGGCTTGTGTCTCCCAATGTGATAGTCAAAAGCATTCATATAGTCATCAGCGAAACAACAGGAAAGCTGTGAACAAATTCTAACCTCAAATGGTGCAGAGAAGGAAGTGTTAAATCAACAGGACACAGCACCAAAAAACTACAGCATTTAATTCATTACAAATTTTCAAAACTTCTGCATTTTGAGCTTGAAATTAACACAAAGGAAAAGCATAAAACAATATAAATAACATATAATAGTAACAGAACAAAAAAAAAACAAACAAGAGAAAAGATCAAGGAACTAAAGAAAAAAAAATTTAGCAAAACCACATAAACTTAAAACTGAAATTTAGCTAATTATTTAAATTAGGAAATAAAGGGGTCAAAGATTATTCTGAATTTGCATCTGTGCATTACACAATTACATAGGATTACAGTATTTTCATTCGCCATTTGTCTATTAGGTACTAACACTACAGTGTCCTTGCAGTAAAAGCTAGTCTTCCAAGCTCTTTATAAAGTTGTAGCAATGTATAAGTATTTATAAAGAGATATTATTTTATCTTCTCACTGTTAGCATCAGTAAAACAAAGTATCTGAAGAGTGAAAATATGGAGGGCAAACAGAAACACCTTTGGGGTGTTTGGGGAAATGGTTTGGGAAATAATTAATGAAAATAATAAATTTTTTTTAAATTAAAAGCAATTTTAAAACTCATCTATACTACACAGGATCTGTATCTACAGTTAAGACTTCAAAATCTGTTAGAACATTCAAGACTAGAAACGTTTGCTTGAAAGAGTATGGCTCTTACCTTCTGCTTCTGGATCAGATGAATTTACCACACTAAATAATAAAGTTCCATCTCCATTTTTTTTCAGATAACCAATCTGTGAATAGAACCATAAAAATATAGGAGCAATCATTCAAACTGTTCACACCCAAAGAAGGAGTTGCCCATTTACAGAGAAAACTATAAAAAGCATTTTTAGCTGTATTGAGATCCGGCATTTTGGTATTCCCTTCTTCATACAGACCATCTTGGATCACAACTATTTAACACCACTTAGCGAGTGTTTCAGAACAGAATACTTAGGAGCAGAAGTTCATATATCATATATACAACACCTTATTCGTTTTTCTAAACCAGATCTAAAGTTTTCACCCAAGACAAACCAAACTCCATTATCATTAGCACACAGCCAGTCTTTCTGACTGCAAAGTCTAGAACATGTTCTTTTTAGAAGCAAAGCTGTAACTCCTATTGACAAAGTCAATGCTTATTTTCAAATCTAGATTGAACTGCTTGTTTTCATGTCTCACCCACAATTTTCTCTAGTTAGAAGTATTTTTATGAACACGCTACTAAATTCTTCAAGAAAAAGAAGTGCTGCAACAGACCTAATGAAGCACACAAGCATAATGCTAAAAAGGCAGATGTGAAAGACAATAGAGCACACCAGGGTCTGTAAACATAGAGCCAGATCTGATGGAACAAGAAAAGCTGGTGTCAGAAACTGACTACACATGAATTGAGAAAAAAAAAAGACTGTAACCTCTCAATATAAGGGGAAAATGGAAACAGTTCTCTCCCTACAAAAATATTAGTAAATACTTCCAATGAAATCAACCATAAATCTCCCCTATTTTGTTTTTCATGTGAAGAAGTTTAAAACTGTCTCCATACAGGGGACCAAAGCTAATATTAGCATACAATAGAGGTGAGAAATGCTGGAAAGAAAATGATCCAGAACAATACCGTCAAGTGATGGCAAAAGTTAGCAATGGCTGAATTCTAAGAACGTGCCAGTGTCACCTAGATTCAGTGGGACATGCAGTGGGGCTGTCTAGCTGATTAACAGCCTAGGCAATTAAGAGCTGCACACTTTGAGAAACTTCCTTGAACACTGCAAAACGGACTGCATCAGCATGAAAGACTGCTATTGCTTTGAAGAGATTAAAAAAGCCCCTCTTACTTCAGGAGGTTTCAAATAGCCTTCAATCCTAGAAAGTCTTCTAATTATCCAAAGAAACAGAAATACACTGAAGCCAAACCTTCCCCCTCTGTTCTTTTCAGCTTTACTTCCTAATCCAGTTGAGCCTAAGGTGACTCCATATTAAGGGCTACTGCCCAAGAAATGGACATTTAAGTTTGAAGACACAACACCACTTCAAAGCAAAGTTACTTCTGCAATAGTTTTTTTAAGTTATTTTTTAAAATGCAGGATGTGGCAACATCCTGATTCTTTTTTCAACTGCAGTGGCAGATGAGAAATGGGAGCAAAGGTGGGAGTAGGTCTCCATACAATTCAAGGGAAAGAGAGTAAATGTATCTCAGTACAGATCTGTAGTGAACACCTGGAGCATTCACTCCAATCCTAGCACGAAGAAATGAAGGAATCCATCATCACAGAGCTAAAAAAACCACAGCCCATTAACAGACCCTTCAGAGAAAATTGAATCAACAGCATCACCGAGCTTGTACTTCTACAACCCAAGAGGTTTTGTGTTTCTTCCTCTTGGAAGAGAAAAAATCCGAATACATGGAACAATCCAAATATTGTTCAGTATACGAATCACAATCAGGACTGAATCACAATAACACCGAATATTGCTTGGTATCTGATATCTGAATCAGAATCAGGACTGTCAAACCTGCAATCTAAACCTAGTCAATGAAAGATCTTTGTATCACACTATAGCTGACAGCTACTAGTTGTAAGCACAAAACTACAAGAGATTACAAACTTTTCTCATTAGAAACAGTAATTTAACACTTATATATTCATTAATTCCTTGGGTGGGGTGGGAGATGGGGAATCCTAATAGCCCTTCAACCTATGCTATAGTTTGCTTTTTCTGAGGTTGCAACAGTAAGAAAAGCGTGATATTATTTTAATGACTTTTAATGCTAGGGGCTGCAATTCAAGACAGAGCAACATTCCATTGTTTCCTGCAAGTGAACTTCAATACACAAAAGAACTTGAGATCCACTTAGGACCCCCTACAATGGCTTTCAGTGGGAACTAAGTGATAGACAACAGCCATATTGGTATTCCACACCCAACACACATCCCAGATGTTCCAGTCTCAGAAAGCCTAACAATAAAGCCTGTTTCCTAATATGAAACAAAGAATTCAATAGTCAGGCACAAACTGGAATTGCAGACTGCCATGTGCAATAGACCTTGCTGTTGGGTAGATATCGATTGATCCTATCCCGAGCTTCATCTGCTGCATGTTCCACTAGTGCCAGGACGTGCTCTTCAGCAGTGCTGTCTGTCAGGCTGCATGCATTTCCCTCAGGTTCAAAAATGCAGCTGAAAAAGAGAAGAGGAGGAGCTGGAGAAATTAAAAGCTAAAACAAAACAAAGAGCTGAATTCTGGCTTTGCTTAATAGAACAATCAGTCCCACTCTTCTCCCAGTGTCAGTCTACTTCAGTATTTAAATGGAATTATAATTGTATTATGAAGCTTTGCAGCAGAAGCTGAGAACTACCAAACTACTTAACTTCAAAAATTTAATTGCTTCTGTACCTCGAAGTATAAAATTAAGTACAAAACAGAGATTGGGAGTAAAACTGTATTAATACAGGGTGAACGCTGTATGCATCCTTAGTCTCCCACATGCATGAATATGCTATTTTCAAAAATTCCAAAGAGGAAGATGCAGAAAAGAAATTATGTAAGGAGGGATAGAAATTGCAGCTAATCAGAGAAAAAACCCAACGAGCTGCATTTATGATGATTATGTCACATAGCTGCTTGCAGAAGTAGGACACAACTCCCAGTCTAACAGGGAGTCCTTTAATGTTTGTTAGTATTGCATTCCTAATCTGCATTCCTAATCTGTATCAATCACACCACTGCTCGTAATTGAAATTACAGAATTTAACATTTATCTTTCAGCAGATCCATTTTCATTAAACCAGCAAAATAATAAACGGTTACAAAGAAGCATACCCAAGGATGGAACAGGACACAGCCATTACATAAAATCAGAAAAAAGGTAGTATTATAAAGAGAAGTGTGAAGATATAGAATATGGCAGTCTTCATTATATTTCATATATAAAATAAATGTTGTACATCAAAATATTTCAGGGCATTATATGGACATTAGACACTAGGGCCAAACACCTTAGGTACTGGGTAGAGCATCTCCTCACACCAAATCCATTTCTCTCTCCTGGGTTATCTTCTTCCATTTGCTTAGCTAAGAATTTCTCTCTGTATAGAGATTCAGATCCGATACACAAGTAAGTTATGCTATTAAAGACAATAAAAAGATCACAGGATCATACTATTACGAGACAAATGTGTTATACGATTTTGCTTCATTGAAACTTCAAGAAAGGGTGTACACAGCAGGAAACTCCTCAACAACTCCTCAACAACTGGCACTTTTTATCACACTCTACAGGATACTTAAAGGACAATTTTGAGAGAATGTTCAGAAGATTGCAACACCCTAAACAAAATTTTCAAAAACTACCTTAAACATTAGGATGTTCAAGTGATCAAGTCACTTTTTAAACTGTATAGAGATCTGAGCTGCTTTAACACTGCAAACATTGACTTGAACTCCTTCTCTGTTTTTAACCATGAAATATGAAGGCAAAAATATCTGCTATTAGGTTTGAATCTCCCCCTCCGAGCGTCTTATTGTTCATCAAAAAAATACAGTATCAATCCTAGAGATGCAAAAATACAAGTGGTTAAAAGCTCAAGTTAATTAGAAAAAAACAAATTAATTCCAACTACTAACGTTACATAAACATTGAAAAGAACAGGAAAATAAATTTATGCCACAACTGATTGCAGAGAAACTGATACCAGGATAAAACTAAAGGTTATAATTTTTAACTTATCTGAACTGTATGTTAAGGTAGATATTAAAGACAGAGCAGCACTGTGTGGTTTGGCAGTGTCAATTTCTTGCTCTGTGACAAAGTACAAAGTTACTCCTGTGGTAGAGTTTATGCAAGAATTAATCCTGGGCACCACAGAAACCAAACCAACATGTCTTCTAAAAAAATACTAACAATCAAAAACCAAAGCACCTCCCCCTCAAGTCTGGTTTACAAAAAGGTGCTTTCAGCTGATTCCTATTCACAATGCATTAAACAAGGGACAAATTACACTTTCTTAATTCCCCATGACACTGCAACACATTTGTTTCTGTATGTTATCGTTAGAATAGTTTCCACAAAAAAAACCTCTTTAAAATTATTTTTCAAGATACATATTGCAGTCTTCTATTTCCAAAAGACAACTACATTCGAGAACTACTTCTTCCATCAGACATTAAGGATTACAAAAACGATGAAAGTGCAGAAAATTAAAAAGTGGCTGATGAGAACTCTAAAATTCACTTTTAAAAAACATGAGACAAGGTATATTTCACTTTTTTTACTTTGAAGGTTTAAAAAGAAACCTGTGGAACATATCTACATGATCAGATTCTTTAAGATATGACTAGTGGTGTTCTGTTGCAGTATTTTTTCCATAAAATTCCCGCTGATTTAATGCTCTATAATTTAAATTCCCAATCTATCTTTGGATGTCTATGCAAAAACACTGAATAATGTAAGTTGCTTGTCTATCATGGCTTCTGCTAAAATCTTATAAAATAAATTGACTAAATATAGATTTTTAAAAAAACTTTAATAACATTAAATTTTAGCTACAAAAATATGAATTTGTGACATGGGGGGGCCTATTAGCTGGAGGATTACTATTGCACTAGCAACGTATTTTACAAAGAACCTTAGTAAGATTTCACTGGGGAGATGTTATCATCTGCTCCAGAAATAATCTCCTGTACCTTCATAAGCTGTCAGATAAGGTTAAAGTTAAATAAAATCACTCACTGATCTGGGGCCACTTTGCCCTCCTGGAAAGAACCTTTTACATACTGATGCAACTATTTTGGAAAGGAAAAAAAGGGACAAAATGCAAAAGGTATTTGTGGCTATATCCAAAATAAAATAACATTTTAAACCATCAAGAGAAGAAACCACTCATTACTTTATATAGGTATAAAGAAGAATAAAAATATCTATATAGATATTAATTGTAAGTGTTTAAAAGAATATGCAGTCATCTTTTGAATAGTTTGCTTCAAGCTGGGATTCCCTGGGTTTTTAACCAAGTTCTATAAATACAGAAATAAAATAAAATACAATACAATTGCCCATTTATCCTATGGACCTCAAGGAAAAATGCTGAAAGGAGGTTTTTTCCTCAGTCCTTTGCTGCTAATACTACAAAAGCTGCAACAAGCCAGTAAGCATGACCATTAAAACCTTTACCTAATAACTTCTTTATTTTGCTTTTTGGATTTCTTGGTAGTCTCTGCTTGTACAGGAACAACTTCAGGAACAGGTTCTTCCACTGCTGTGTCTTCATCACCCAAAAGAGCTGCCTGCTGAGAAAAATCCATGTCCTGCATAAACGACATGCTGCGCTTCAAAGCTAACAGCCGTTCCTAGAATCAGAAAGGACAGAGCGGCAGGGACTTAACCTTTCCCTCATAGCCAAGATGCTATGATAATGGGATGGGATGGGAATGGCCATGGCCTTATTTTGTTCTTAATGTCTCGTTTCCAATGGCGATGCAACATGATTTGGTCATGGTAGCATGGCATCAGAATTTCTGCAGCCCAACTATCAAGAGAGAAACAAACAAACAAACAAACTGCATATGCAAAAACAACTATTTTACACAAAACTTACCATCACTGTAACACATGCACACACACACGCACACACGCACCCACATGCAAAAACCTTCATTTGATAAGCCAACCACTGTATTTGAGTAAAATGTATTTGCAACACCTTTGAACACTCCCCTACACCCAACACATTGAAAAAATCAGAGCTTTCTTGTTTATGCAGGAATAAAACTTAAATGAGATCTTATTTTCAAAGGTTCCGCCAGAATTGAGATTTTACAGTGGAGTTTGATAAATGTGGAAATTAATTGTTTCCACTGAAAGAAGCTCCTACAGACTTCAGTGGTGCAGGTAAGGTTGTGAATTAAGTAAAAATTACTGAGTTATAACAAGAATGCCATCAAGCCCTTAAATATAGCAGCACTAACTGGAACTGCTACAATTAATCATAAATTGCGAAAGTAACATTTATCACTAACTATGCTCCTTTTAAGTATGATAAAATAATAACCCCCAAAGTTTCTGCTTTCTGTTTTTAATAGGTTTCTTACTTTGCTCATCATCTTAAAGCCTGTGTGCAGTATCTTCTTGGCTAGCTTGTAGTAAACAGTATCTGGTCTGTTGTAAGTCATTGCATTATCACACATCAGTTTAAAATCTGCCTGTAAAATACAAAACAGAAGAACTGTTAACATTTCAAGTCCTTTGTTAAATGACTGGAAGATACCATTCCATCTTGGCAGCTCTGTGAAGAACACACTAATATTCTAGCAGCAGGCTCATGAATGCAAACCAAAAGCAAAACTGCACAAGCTTGAGCCTTTTTTACCTCTCCAACATGCTGTTTTCTTTGGAACTGGCTTTCTGGTTATAAAAAACACTCTTTCCTGAATGTCAAATGAAACACTTTCTCCTTAACAAAATGTACCAAACAGAAGAAATGGAGAAATCACCACAAGGACCACTCCGTAAAACAAGGTAATGTTTTAGAGCATTTAAGCCTTCTGCCTTCAATTAACGAGACCATCACAAAGACAGAAATAGAGAAGGTGACATGGAGGAGCAAACTATGGGCCAAGAAGCAGACAAAGATGTGCAAGTAAGCTACACCTCTAGTGATGGCCTTTCAAGTGCTGCAGAAAAGGCCAGTCTTTTGCCTGCCCTACTTTGAAATAGATCCTTTTTTCCTACAGCAAAACAGGTGAGTTTTCCACAGCAACTGCCCCTCTTCTAAGTGCAGGAAAGAGTTCTTGTGGATTCTACTCTTAGATTATTTATTGTCTTGCAATTAGTCTCAGCTAGTTCTAAGAAGTATATCAGAAATTAAAGGTAAGCTTTTGAGCAGACCTTGTTCCAGAGGTTAAACAACTACAAACTCCACTTCTGTATTAAGCTTATGCCTTTGTAGTTCTGTGTAATTAGGTACCCTCATGTATCTAGAAAGGGAGTCCCACTCCTTTTTTTACTCTACCATGGGCAGACATCTAGCAAACTTCAATTACTTCTCAGACTACCAGCAGAAGCTAACTCCTTCAGAAAGAAAGAAGAATCTGTCAGTTTAAACAATATTGCAATTTCCTTTTTTTTTTAGGTTTCTATTCCACCAATTTCAATACTGCAACCTTGCCTGTAACTAAACAGTAAGAGGTCCCACTCAAACTTCCCTTTTAATCTGTTGAATTAAGACAATCCAGCAAGACAGAATTTAGAGATCTGAAGGCATTGCTGATAGCAATGCTATTATGAAGCCTTTTCTACTATTTCCTATTAATCTCTATAGCATACCTAACAGAAGAGAATAATCTTTGTCAAAGCATCTGTAAGAAATGCAAACCACTTGTCGCTCACCTTGCTGGACCTTTCAAAAGACATTAACCTTGAGAAGAAGCCAACGAGTTCTGCCAACATCACCCTAGGAAAAAGCAACTCTGAAGGCAGCTAATAGACATTAATGAATCATCTAAGGAAAACTCCTCTCCTTCAGGAGCTGGCAATACCATGAAAACATTTCTTACTGTACTGTCTGTAAAACCATAATGCATCTAATAAATTATTACAGCAATAGCAGTACATTAAATAACTAAGTCAAGCTGCAAATAACCTTGCCAAATAAGTTTCTGCCCGAAGATCGTTTCACATAAATTTATACGGAAAACAGGATAATTAAAGATAAAAAATATGTAGTCGTTACTGACTCATACAATATGCTTTAGTACAGCCTCAGTTTTCTTGTAGACAAGTCAAAATCACTTTTTAATCAATCAAATCAGGTCTAGATTTAAAAAAGCGGTGGGAAAAAAAGAGCTCAATGGTTTAAGTCTTTGTGATAGTCTTACTCCTGTTTAAGTTTAGCAGTGTGAATTCCACAGAACTTTAGAATGTTCTTGGTTTCCACAGTAATTTATGGTAGATTATAGCAGAATCTGACAGAGTATTTGTAACACACTGAATATACAAAAGGGCTCAGTTCTGAAAAAAACGAGCGTTCATTAATGTAAGAAAGGCTTTTACAGTTAAAAAGAATATTCAGTTTCTTACTAATTGTGAAATATCTAAATCTTTATTAATTCACCTTGAATTCAGTGACTGATTTGTATTCATTTGCTGCAATTTTTTCCTTCATCGTACCAAAATCCATAGGGTGCTTTATTATCATAGAATATCCTGGAGCAATGGCATCCGTGACTGGAAAAGCAAAAAACCCATGAGGATCTTTCCTAAAAATAAAAACAATACATTTAGATTTATACCAGCAAACGAAATGATCCTTGTTGTTATATCACATTAATGACATAATAGCATCACTTAAAAAGAAAAAACACTAAAAGCATTCTCATAGAACAGATGCACGTTTGAAAAATTTCTTGATAAAGGAGAGCATTTTGATTTCACATTTGCAGACGTCATGAAAGACATTAAAAATGTCTTTCAATTCAATTCAATTATCAAATTATCAATTCAAGCTAGTTGTGGTATTTCTTAATTAATTCATGTATGCTTTCTATGTCACTACACTCCAAATTGGTCTTTTGGTTCCACTGAGTGAAAAAACTCAATTCTTCTTGTTCATAAGGTCCTCTACAAAAAAATACAATGTTTAATTTTTTAAAATTAGTTCCAAATCCAGCTTATTGCTAAGTAATAAAAAGGAGTATTTTTTCTAAACATGACACACAGGTTTAAGTAAACAGTATAATAAAAAGCCTCTCCAAATTAAGGAGGATTATCAAGTAACCGGGTCTAAATTTGCTGTGTATCTGACAGTGGACACTGAATAAAACAAAATTTAATTAAAACAGTTCAATCTTTCAAAGTATTATAGAGTCATACCTGGCTTTTAATCCCTAAACTAAGTCATTAATATATAATAAAGTTATAATGGCAATGTATCCTCTGCCCAAAACACTTACTTCCCTGCCAAATACTAGAATTGCAAAGTTGATAATAATTTTCCTCATCTTTAGAAACTATTAGGTCTGATGTGGTTGCAAAGGTTAACAAATATATTACAGTCAGTCCCTAGGCCCTATTTTAAAGGGAAAACCAGGAAAAGAAGCTGTAAAGTAACACATATAAATACACATTAGACACTGCCAACACAGCTGAAGATACAATAACAAAGGTTTACTACCTTTGGAGCTGGCGAAGGAAGTGTTCCAGTAACTGCTGGATCGGTGTGCTCTCATTTTCAGCTGCATTTTCAGATGAAAACACAGGTAAGTGCAATGAAACAGAATATTGGTATACTTGTTTATTTAAAAACATAAATATCGGAGAGAAAATCTTACAACAAGTACAGCTTGTACTGATCTGAAACTGAATGTGAAATGGATTTCAAAGCAGAAGCACACCAGGTTTCTAAGCAGACAGTACCTACTTCTTCTTCTTCTATTTTCCAAGCTTTTTTTCCTGAGCTTTTTTTTCATCACACTAAAACCTTGAACCCATTAAATCAGAGGTAGTGCTTAGTCTAGTACCTCTAAGAATATGTATTAATAAGATTAAAATAAGGTGTTATATATTTTTGCAGGGAAAGTAGAACTTGGTTGCTCAAATACTGCAGTTGGGAAATACACATTCTTACAACATGTTAGCCATGGAATTTTAATGGTTTATTCACCATAAACCCCATGCAATCAGCTTCTCTGAACCTTTCATACACAGAGTGCAGATTTGCTGGCAAGAGGTGTTGATTACAATTTCACTTCCTGTGCAGATTACACAACAAACACTACGGGTTAATTACCTGTTACTTCAGAGAGACTGGCTTTAGTACAGTTTGAAACACTAATGAAGTATCTAGAATTAGAACTCCCACTCTTTATCATGATAAAGGAGAGACATTTCCCTTCTTAACTAGAATGGGTCAGGTAATTTATATGCTTTCCAGTACCATTTTACACGCATATGAAAAGAGAACAATAAAGGGACCAGTTTTTAGCTTGTCAGTTTTTAAGGCTCCTGACTACCCAGAGACATAAAACTCTGCCCAGAACATTTCAGTTACTTTGACAGTTGATGGCCACCATTCCTCAACTTAATGTGCCGTCACAATTACAAAATTCCTTGGAATTACTTGACCAGTCAAAGGGCAGTATTCCAAAGACAAGACTCATAATACTCCTAAAGACATAATTTTTTGCTGCTAGGTTCCATTTTCAGGCTTACGTGTAACTGAGATCTTGATTATTTGAAAATTCTCTTAAGTAAAAGTTTCCACTGAGCAATGTTGAGTTTTAATTATCAAGCAATGGCTACAGGTAGAAAAAGCATCACAAAATCTAAAAGGATTAAACATGCAGAAGTTGCCACACACAAGTGACAAATATTTTGGCTGGTAATGAGAATTAAAGAAGATTTGTAAATGAAAAACAGAGGTGGAGGGCGGTGTCTACAGTCTTTAGAGACACTATCACAACTTCCTTTTGATTAGAATAGAGATACTAAAACTCCACATAGGTTAGAAAACGAAAAAAGACCACAACAACACCTAAGAAGTTTCCACAGGATTTTTTTCCCTTGAACTAAGCAAAACTCAGTTTCAGACTTCTGATCACTGTTGTGTACATGCTAAGGAGAAGGAATCAGGGGAGCACTACGTACAATAATACTTTTATAACAAGGTTTATTCTGACAAGTAACAGAAGCCAGAGACAGATGTCCTTAGCAACATCAGTCACCTGAACACAAACCTACTAAAAGCTGGGAGCAGCAAAAGGAATATAGACTTTTCAGAACGCAGAAAGTTCTGAAAGCTAGAAAAAGTAAAGTCCCTAAATATCAGTAAATCTGCAAGAAAATTTTACATTTTGGTACCTTTGACAAAAGTTTTGTTTTGTGCTTTTTAAAAGAACCAAATTATTTAATTTTTCACACTGCTCACCTGGCTGAGTTCTGCATGCTCTGATGGGACGATCTGGAGGAGGTTCAACCTCTACCTTCTTCCCAGGATCAAAGTCATCAGCTTCTCCTTCAGTGTCACACTGTTCTTTCTCCCTTTTCCTCTTTTTCTCTTCCTAGCTCAGCAGAGAGGACATATTTTAGAGGGACATACTTGAAATGTGCAATCCCACACACCAAAAGGTAAGAAACAGTGATGTTTTTAACTTGGAATACTCACTCAATATCTGAGTCATAATATGGTTTAAACAATACTGCACATTTTTTCACTATCCCTTTTTCATTAGATTAAAACTAAATTGTTCATCTTTTTGCTACTTTGTATTTAATATATTGTTCTATCATTCCTTCACTTTTATTGAAAAGAATGTTGAATTCTGAAGCTATTCATATGTAACACTGCAGAATAATAAGCTACATCAAAGCTGAAAATACTCTCCCTAAAAGGGTAGCAAAACACGTTTGTGACCTGGCTAAAATACAGAATGTCCAACTGAAAAACAGAAGCAATCATTCAAGGAAAATATATCATAAAAATAACTTTCTTCACAGAATCATCATAAGCGTATCTCCTTTAAATGGCAGAGGCACTCCAACTCACACACAAGGGTTTTCTACATTTGTGAAGCGCTGTCTCCAGACAACAAACTTCTTGCAAGACTGACTTAAACAAACGAAGTCTTGCACCAGATTTCAGACCAGATAAGCAAGCATGAAGGCTGGTGTGTCTGAATTCTAAGAATCACAGCTTACCTTTCTCTTTCTTCTTTCCTCATCATCTAGATGTTTTTCTTTTTCCTTCTCTGACTTTTTCTTCTTTTTTTTCTTCTTTTCTTTATGTCGCTCTCGTTCATGATCTGATCTGTCATCATAGTAACTAGAATCATGCCCTGATCCAGAGAGTTCAGTCACTTCACTGCCTCCAACTTTAAGAACGAGTTTTAAGGGTTTTTCCAAAGGCTTATCCACATAATCTAAATATTAGGAAAAAAAGAAGAAAAAAGAAAAAATGCACGGGGAGATAATAGCACACAGCAATTACAGAATCAGACTCAATCACATTGGAAACGACCTCTGAGATGGAGCCCAATCTATGACCAAACACCACCATGTCAACTAGACCATGGCACTAAGTGCCACATCCAGTCTCTTCCTAAACACCTCTAAGGACAGTAACTCCATGATGTCCCTGGGCAGCCCATTCTGATACATAATCACGTTCTGTAAAGAAATTCTTCCCAATGTCCAACCTGAATTTCTCCTAGTGCAGCTTCAGACCACATCCTCTCATCCTGTCGCAGGTTACCCGGGAGAAGAGACCAACCCACACCTGGCTACAGTCTCCTTTCAGGCAACTGTAGAGAGCTGTAAGGTCTCCCCCGAGCCTGCTTTTCTCCAGGCTAAACAACCCCAGCTCCAAAACTTCTTCCAGAACTACTGTTTATAAGAATTCGCTGCAGGTCAAAAATACACAGAATACATTTTGGGAAGAATAACAATAGCTAAGGCTAGCAAATCCAAGCAAAGGAACAGTCGTTCAGTACATCTTCCGTTGTGATTTCCCAGAAACCTGCAATCAATAAGACACCGACTCCTCGCCCTCCCCGAAAACGTCGCAAGATCCTTGTCAGAGCAAGGTGAAATTAAGCATCGCTCAGGCACCGCCGCTCAAGCACCGGATCCCCTGAGGAACGGCCGTGGGAAGCACGGAGACGCTCGGGCTCACAGCCCACCGCCCGCCGGCAGCTCCGGCACCTGGAGCAGCGCTCTGCCCATGGCCCCCAGCCCGCGCAGGGACGCCGGGCCCCGCCGACAGCCGCGCCGAGGAAGGGGCGGGCGCGTCCCGGCTACAAAGAGCCCCCCCCGGCCCTTACCGCTGTAGGCGGTAGCGGGGGTCGAGCGCCATTCTGCCTTCTCGGCTTTGTGCTTCTTGTGCTTCTTCCCCATGGCGGAGCCGCAGCCGGCCCCGCCGGAAGCGCTGGGGCGGAAGGCCCCTCCCGCCCGCCGCAGAGGAAGATCCGGGTGAGGGGCCGGCCCTGCCTCCCCCAGCGCGCCCTTTACGAACAGCGGCAGCCGCGGTGTGTGCCCGCTGCCTCAGGCTCGCCCCGCGCTCCTGCCGCTGCTGCGGAGCGCCGCTCCCGAGGCCGTGCCTGCCGTGAGGTGATTCCCTGTCCCCGCGCTGAGGCGGGAGCAGCCCGCCCGCCCGGCTGCGCTCGCGGCGTGTCTCGGGGCTGCCGTCGCCATCTCCTGAGGGAGGGAAGTCCCGGTCCCGGTCCCGGTCCTGGTCTCGGTCCCGTTCCCGGTCCTTGCGGTGGGCGGTGTGCACGTGGACGGGGCACCGGGAAAGGGCTCTCTGTGCCGTGGGCGTGTAGCAGTCGCTGGAAGTCGCTTCTCCTTGGCATCGCTTTTCCCCTAGAAGCGAGAAAGATGGATGACGCCGCTGGGGATTTGAAGCAAGCGCTCCCAAACGTGTGTGACAGCGTTCAGATCCATGTGGAAGTTCACCAGAAGTCGAGCAGGTCTCTGATCAGGGCGTTACTTGCTGTGGCTCGTGACTGTTTCCTTTCTGCCAGAGCCCGCAGCACCCGGCTCTGCCTTCCCTGGGCTCTCCCAGGAGTTTCCACACTTGTGCCTCTTCCTGAGATTGAACAAATCCATTTCTCTCGGTTTCACCTTGGGTGTCATGTCATCCAGTCTCGTAATCAAGTTGGTGGCCACATTCTGGGCTTGCCTCAGTTTATCCTTGTCTCTCTTACGGCAGAGCTCAAGACTGCACACAGTATTCCAGATGTGGTTTCCCAAAGCGAGCTAATGGAAAGAGTCACTTTCCCTAACATCTGCAATTTTGGTAGCACAGCCTAAAATAAGGTTGCCCTCATTTGTAGCAGAGGCACACTTCTGACTCATTGCCAGCTTTTCCACCAGTACCCCCAGGCCCTTTTCTGCAAAACTGCATTGCATCCAGCCGGGCTCTGACCTGTTCTGTTATCTGAGCAGTGGGTGGAGAGATAGGATTTCATGGTTATTTTTGTTGAACTTCAAGAGGTTCCAGTCAAACCGTATTGCCAACCTGCAGAGGTACCTCTGAATGGCAGCCCTGCTCTCCAGCGTACTGCCAGCTCTCCCTGCTTTGGTGTTATCCATAAACTTGATGCAGTTACTTTCCATCCCATTGTCAGGGGTTTAAACAAGGATATAAAAACAGTGATGGTCCCACTATTAACAGTATCGCCTCACCTTTCCCCACCTGAATTATGGACAGCTCTGCTTAATCTTTGTACTAATCACAGTGCTGTGAGCTGGACAGTCCAACTCACCTTGTCCACTTATCCGGTCTCCTTATCTCACCACTTTGTATGTCTGGATGCTATGGGAGAGCATGTCCAAGGTGTTAGGAAAATCAAGGTGTAAAATATCCACTATGCTATTTTTGTGAGGCTTAAAAAAACAAAGTTCTGAGAATTTGCACTGGTTATGCATCACTGAAATTTGCACTTGTTGTAAACCACTGAAATCACAAAATTAAGTCTTCAAATGGTGTTCCTTTTTCTGTATTTTTTGTCTCTTCTGGATCCGTATATTATGTCCCCATCCTGAGGTTTCAGCTCTCCTGAAAGTATAATGGAGCTTCCAAGCTAAGCTCACAAAATTCAGTCTAGTAGCCTGGCTTTGAGGTTTTCTGCGTTTCCTACTGAAACACAGCCAGATTGCATAACTGCTTTCCATTCTTGAAGTCTTCTGGCTGTGTTGTTCAATATCCCCTGATATGACTTCAAACAGAGCAAATAGTATTATTTGGATTATGTCTTTTAATGCACAAATTAAAAACTACTATCAAGCTTGTTGCTTTTTCAAACAGACTGAATTTGGCAGGTTCTTTTTCCCTGCAGAATGTTGGAAGAGGACTGAGTGGGGTTTGGGGTTTTTGTGTTGGTTATTTCTTTGGGGTTGGTATTTTTGTTGTTGTTGGGGTGGTTTTTTTTTTGGGGGGGGGGTTTATTTTGGTTTTGGGGGTTTTGTTTGTTTTTTGGTTTGGTTTTTTTGGGGGGGGGTGTTTTGTTTTTTATTGGGTTTGTTTGTTTGTTTGTTTGTTTGTTTGTTTGTGGTTTTTTGGTTGGTTGGTTGGTTGTTTGGTTGGGTTTTTTGGTGTGTGTGAGATGGAAGCTGTTTTCCATGAAGGCCTCGTGTATGAAATAGTGCATTCCAACACTAATTCAAATTTCCTTATAAATGTCAATGCCATAAAGCAGCGGTGTTTCTTTCTTGTTAGTGTGGCCAAGAAAGAAGATGTTAGGATGAGTGTCTTAAAGCTGTTGAGCAGACACAACATCGTGTTTGGTGATTACAAGTGGACAGAGTTTGATGATGCTTTCCTTAACAACAACGTGCAGTCTGTGTCGATTGTGGATACGGAGCTGAAACTGAAGGACAGACAGGTATTCTCAGTCAGGAATGTGCAGCTCTGTTCATTTGCCACTGAACCAGTTGTACCCTGTGGTACATAAGCAGGGTGTCTGTGACTGTAGTACCCTAAGGGCATAAGCAGGACAAGGTCTTTAGGATGATGTAGTATCTCTTACTAGGCTGAATAGTATAACTAGGAAAAGTGGCTACTTTTTCTTTTTTTACTGCTTAGTAAGATCTGAAACAGAAGTTTTAAGCTTCAGAGAGGAATGCCAGCTGAGAACTGTACATTTGTTTTGTTATAACTAGCTTTGAATGAGAAATATGATGCATTACAAGTCTTTTTCTGTTCATTCTAGCCTATTGACCTGAGCAAAAGTAGTCTTTCTCTTCATATTTTTCATCTGAATGAAGAGGGACCAACCTCTGAAAACCTGGAAGAAGAGAATGAAGATATCACTGCAGCTCACCACTGGGTGCTACCAGCAGGTACCTGTGATATTTCTGGAAGCTCTAGAACAATTACAATGAAAGAAAATATTGCAAAGAGTAGAAGTATTTATGGTGTTGCCTATTAAAGGTATTATTTGTATTTATTTATTTATTGTCTATAGAATTAATGTATTTAGATACTTTTCTTTGTGGTTTTGACTGAACTGCTGCAGGTGATTCCAAAACACATCATTTATTTCTGTAATGTTTGTGGATGTGTGGAAATAACTGGTCTTGTGGTCTAAAATGTACAGTCATAACCTGAAGCATGCAAGTATTTAACTCTGCAAGCTGAATTCCAAATTTTATTTGACTTGAAGACCCACAAGAAACTCATCACTTTAAATATTCATTTTCCAGAGCCCACTGCTGGCTTCCAGCTCCCAAGACAGTACTGCTCCTATATATGAAACAGACAAACAAAGTAAAGAGATTTAGTCCTTGTGTTCTGGAGGGGAATTTTGCTCTGTGATAGAGCAAGACTTGCCTGTTACTGTCTTGTATTTGGGGAAGCTGGATTCCCTGCCTGGAAGGAGAAGCACAAGTGTGAGCTTAAGCTCAGAGAGACTGCAGTTCTGAAACATTTCCTACTCTTTCCATGTTGTGAAATGCCTAACTATCCATTACATTTATTTTCAGGAAGAATTTAATCTGATACATTAACATTATCCTCACAATTTTGTGGTTTATAGTTATTCAGCCTTTTTTGCTTTTCTTTGCTGAAAGTTGGAAGCTAACAGCTGGGACTGATGGATACTCAAATGACAACTTTAGTTTTTTATGCATTATTCAGCTACATGCTTTTTTTTTGTCTTCTACATCTTGATGTTAAAAAAAAAGCAAAGTTGATTGATAAAATGTGCATTTGAACTCTTCTCCTACCACAACTTTTCATTGCTCTCCTGGTGAAATGTGAGTCCATCCCCTACTGAGGATGGAAGGAATGATATTTTTCATTTCATGTTAAGAAATGAACATTAATTTCTCATCACAATTATTTGAGGAAATGAAAGCTGGGAAGCTGTTGAATTTGTCTGTTAGAAAGTGGTGTTTGCATTTTCAGAAAAATAACTGACTTTGTTTTCTCCGGATACTTTACTTGTTTTCATATATCTGTTCTCAGTTCTTTATTTCATTTGAGCATAACTTGCAAACTGTTTTGTGCTGCAATGATAAGGTACAAGCTTCAAGATTGATTTATCCTAAACAGGTATATAATGCATTGCTTTTGCAGCTGAATTCCATGGCCTTTGGGAAAGTCTTATCTATGACACTGAAGTAAAATCAAATGTAAGTTGAAAATTAATAACAATTAAGTTTGCTTGAGGACAAGTAAGAGCTGAAATGAAGCCTGTTTGGAGGTTGCTGCAACATATGGAGATATGGGTGCAGGCTGGGCAGAAGGCAATGGGAGTTTAACTTTGTTTCTGGTAGCAGCTAAACAGGCATTGGGCTTGGCAGTAGTGTGTACTGTTCATGCAAATGCACATTCTGTGATTTGAGCAGAGCTGAGTGCCGTCCCACTTGGATGCTGGTAAGACACTGGAAAGAAACAAAAGCGGTCCATGGGGTCATTCTCTAGCTTGAAGATCCTGTGCATTCATCAAAGGTTCTGATGATAACTGCCAAAGCTTGTAAGAATGGTAATACTGTAATCTGAAGTTTAGTAATTGGGAAGCAAGTAAAACCTACAAACAGTTCAATTCAGCTTCTAACTGAAGTTCTTGGGCACAAATAATTCATTAGCTTTTTTGTAATACCATAGATACAGTATTTCACTTAAGTCTTTATAAACAAGTACAGTAAAGCAAAACATTCCAGTGATTGTACTTCTTAAGTTATATGGTAACTATCAATTAATACATCCACATTTCTCTAATTTATGGAACAGCTTTCCAAGTCATCTGTGAAATGAAGAGACTATTTAATTAGACTCACTGCTGTACTAAATAACAGCAAACTGATCACTGTTGAGTGCAAGAGTATATGGGTAGAAAGAAATGGTTACGTTTAATGACTAAGACTAGAACTACTTTTGTAAAATTGTGATAAGTCTTCATTCTTTAAACCATGGAAATGCCTGAGCAGGGTTGGGTTCTGAAATGGTTGCTCTGGATTTTCAAAATAGACCAGAATCGATAGAATTTTGAAAAATGTGGATTAAGTTCAGATGTTTTTGCTGTTGTGTAATTACTCCCTCTTAAGCGTGGGATATTGCAGGAGCACCATTGTATTGTCCCGTTGACATGTAGGGATCAAAAGCTCATTACAGGTAAGAGCAACAGAGATAATGTGCTATCAGGTGTTATTATAGGTAAAAGTCAGTATAGATTCATACCTGAATTCATATTCATTTGTTGAAAGGGTTCTATGCTTCCTAATTCTAGATAATTCTAAAATGAAGCTGCAGTATTTTTAGAAGCAAGTATTCAGGGAAATACATGCAACTTCCCTTATTTGGAAGGTTGAATAATCTACAAATTCCTTGCAGTAGCTGTTACAAATGCTTCACTAAAAAGGAAATAAAATGTGACAGGAAATGCTTTGTTTGGTGGGCTCACTACAACAAAATGAACAAATGTATAGTTTTACAACATCTAAACAGGACTCAGAGTTTGCGTCTTTGACTTTCTTGTGCTTGGGCAGCATGTGTTTTATAGACATACAATCCACGGAACAATGGAAAATGAAATTAATTTCTCTTCCTTAAAGTATTTAATTTATTAATTTAAAAGTTCTGGAACTCCATATGGGCCAAGTACATGTTATTCTTATTCTTGAGGGCAGGACAGAAATTAATTCCCATCCTTTGCAGAAATAAATTTGCCTATGACTAAAAGACATGAGCTATTTTATTGTTGTTATGAGTACACAATAGATATGATTAGGAGGTTGATTTTATTTGTAATTGTATTTGTTGTTATGTCTTTAATTTGTGTCTTTTTTTTTGTCCTTTTCAATTAGTTACTCGATTATGTGACAACAACGTTATTATTTGCTGACAAAAATGTTGACAGCAACGTGATATCATGGAACAGAGTTGTCTTGCTGCACGGTAAAAACGATTTGTTTTAAACCAAGTAGATTCACTGACTGTCTGTTTATACTCTCCTTCTGCAGAAACTTGTACTGCAGTCCTGTGTAGGGAAATGAGGTGATACGAAAGCAGCAGAAAAGTATTCCCTCAATAGTGCAGATTTAGATTAAATGTAATATCAGAGTTAAATCAATGTTCACATGTACCATGTTTTGCATGAATTTAAATTCTAAAGTTTACAGTGCAGTGACAACTGTGGGTTTCTTAATTTTAATTTTTAAGTGATATTGTTGCATTTTTACATGAAGAGCAAAAATAATGCAGATACTGAAGATATTAGGAGGCATATATTAGTTACACTTCTATCACAGTATTAAATATTTTGTTATTTATAGCTTTAGAAAAACTTTGAGGAAATGGAAATCGATCTGTGCGTTGTGTTGTTGACACTGTGTTCTGTTGCCAAGCCTTGCTAGTTTAGTTACTGTTATTTCAGTGAATCTGAAATCTTCAGTCAGTCCTAGCTTACTGTGGAGGTCATACCACGAACTAGATTAGCATTAACGGAATCCATTTTCTTGCAAAATGCATCTTTGCCATTGATTTTGTCATCAAGACTGGTATACAAGAATAAAGGGTCATAGCAGAAATAGGTTTTGATTGTACTTAATTTACAGCTGTCAGTTTAGAAGATTCAGGGTGTTTTTGTTTGAAAGACTTTATTCAGACTCATACTCTGTTAACTGTGCTTGTACTGCCTGCTTGGAGAAAGTCTTTGTGGCTTTTCCCTGGGGTATCAAGTCAGATCCAAAAGATTTGTCCCAGAGTGTAGTTCCCAAGATGATCCGGGTTGCCCCAAGGAAGAAATTCCTGCGAAAGTGGATGGAAGCTGAATGTGATATGTTTCTGTTTTCCATGTTAGAAGAGCATGAAGATACAGGAAGATACAAGTTTAAGCAGAGCACTGAATTACTGAGAATGCTGATAACCATTAGCCCTGCTGGGGTGATACACTTTGCTTCTGTGGCTGTCCAGTGTTTTAACTTTATTTGTCTGCATACAAACTGTTACACTAAGTATACTAATAATTGAAAAGTGTATAAAATCAAACATCAGCTCTAGGATTGTACTCGAGTAAGCAATTTTCTCAAAATAATCTGGTCTACACAATCATTGGCTGCTGTGTTTTTGCTCTACAATTAGTGCTGTAATGAGAGTAGTTTAAAAGCTGTTAGATGTCATTAACAATCTAATGCAGGCTCTGTGTAATGTATGGATCTGATTTCAAACCAGGCCCTCCTGGAACTGGGAAGACTTCTCTCTGTAAAGCATTGGCTCAGAAGCTGACAATTAGACTGTCATACAGGTGATAATCTTTTGGAAATTTTTCACTTTAGCTTACTATACTCAGTTGTTCTTTAACACTAGCACAAGTATATTTCCTGTTTGATTTCAAGTAACTTATCCCTAGTGCTAATGTGTCTTCTTTTTTGTAGTGCACCAGGCTAGCAATCAAATTGATCTGCTAGACTGCTTAGGATATTTTAATGCCTTTTAAAATGTGTAATTATTTGTGCCCAGGTGTGTAAAAGGAATTCCAGTGGCAGTAAAGTAATTTTTGGTCTCATTGTACATTAGTGAGTATTAAAGGACAAAGGATCAAAGAGTATTTTGGGTTTTGTATCTTCATGTTTGATAGAACCTGGTTTTAATAGGTAGCAATTTTTTAACTAATTTCTTTTGTATTTGGATCATCTGAATGCCGCAATATGCAGAGATCAGTTTGTATATCAGACAGGTACTAAGAAATAGCCTAAAAGTTCATAGCAACTTAACAAATCTGTATTAAAAAAAACAAACTTATATAAAATACAAGGCATAGCGTAAATAATGTGTAACTATTGGCATTATCTGACTCTAGCCCAAGCTGAATGTATAAAAATCACGGGCTGTATAATGTGTGGCTTTGTCACTTCTTGTTATACTGAAGAAAATCTTAAACGAAGAGAAGAATGAGGCAATTATCATGGTAACTGTCACTTACCCTGTTCTAATGAAGAAATTCTAATAGCGGTTTAATATACAGAATTCTAGTGAGACATGTTGCTAGAAATGACAGTTGCCAGCAACGAAAATAATACAGATAAAACATGTATTACGTTTTGAAAGGTAAGTAGTTTAAAGTACTAATTCACAGAATTCCAGGATCAGAATGTCAGGAGTGAGACTTGATAGAAGTTACTGGTATCACTGATTTTTATTTGCAATAGAGTTGATACTTCTTTTTCCCTTCATACTTTAGGTATAGGTATGGACAGTTAATTGAGATAAACAGCCATAGCCTTTTCTCTAAATGGTTTTCTGAGGTATGTATTGATGTAGCTAATTAAATTAACTTAGTGTTTTGGATATTACACTGTAATTATTCTGTTCAGCTTGTTTCCTAATTATGCGCACCAGAGATTGCTTAGAATAATTAATGTGTTTGAAAATGCTTAAATAGAAGTTATATTAGGAAGTAATTTTAAAAACCAGGTGTTTACATCTTTAAATATGGTAAGCCTTGGAAAGTTGTGTGGTAAGGAAATAGTTAAACGTATGCATATGATGTCTTTCTAGAGTGGCAAGCTTGTAACCAAGATGTTCCAGAAGATCCAAGAGTTGGTTGATGACAGAGACGCTCTTGTATTTGTACTGATTGATGAGGTATGATTCTAATAGCATCATTGTGCATAAAATTTAGCAGAAAAGAAATTGATGGGAAGGAGCTGCAATAGTGCTCATTCGTAAAGACCAATAAAAGCACATTTATGCTATTTCATAAGCTACATAACTGTGCAGATAAGTGAATTTTAGTCTTGACTGCTGCAGATTTGAGAGATTTGGAAGGAACATATGACTTAAGAGGCAACTTCCAGCTGAAGGTGAATTGAAACCTTTTTTGGTGGAACTTCCCTTTCTGTGTGTTTACAAGTGGAATATTGTTTTAAACTTCAAAGTAGCTCAGATTTGTATTATTTGCACTCTTCCATATGTTGTAAAGCTCTGAAAAACATTAATATGGTTCAGTTCATTGTCGTTAGATTTTTTTCAAACTTGCATACATAAGCAACTTAGTAAGTGTACCTTATTAAGTATTATACTTAGTACGTATCTTTTTAGCTTTGTCATATTGGAGTTCCTGTGGAAAAGCTCACTCTAAATTCAATCTATTAATTATTCTCGTGGTGTGTCCCATTCCCTCCACCCCCAAAATTTAAAATTAAAACCAGCCCTTGTTCTGCTGGCTAAACAGGAACCTCACTCACTACACTTTGTTTTCTTGACATGCCTTTCTTTCTCCCTGGAACTTCCTACTTAACAAAAGATTTTGAAGATGAAGTTTTAGACAGCAGGCACAGGGAT
Organism: Acanthiza pusilla; assembly: GCA_036630365.1. Lineage (NCBI taxonomy): Eukaryota > Metazoa > Chordata > Aves > Passeriformes > Acanthizidae > Acanthiza > Acanthiza pusilla. The sequence goes on from JAXCHO010000034.1 coordinate 3,025,197, forward strand.
CTGAAGGTGTATTGCATGGGTTTCTTGTTTGCTGCCAGGACTCCAAATGTGCAATATTTTGGGTTGTTTGGTGATTTTGTTGCTGTTATTTTGGTTGATTGGTTTGGTATTTTGTAGGTGGAAAGCCTCACAGCAGCCCGCAGTGCCTTCAAGGCAGGCACAGAGCCTTCAGATGCTATTCGTGTGGTGAATGCTGTACTGACACAAATAGACCAAATTAAAAGGTATTGTTTGCATATAATTGCAACAGCAAAAGATAATTGACAATTTCAGTATCCCTATTCCTGCTAAGTTTCAATTCCTGCTTGGAATACTAAACCAGATTGGTTAGTGAACTATTCTTTGTTAATGATGCTAATTTTGAAAAGAAATAGGAGTAATCCAGCAGAATATTTTACATGTATTTGGGTGGACAATCAAATCTACAGATGGTGTACTTCCCTTAAATATAGGGAGAGAAAAAGGACAGATCATCATGGTGTCTGCTTGGAGAACAGACAGCAAAATTGAAATGTAAAACATGTTAATTGAAAGTTCAAATTTACAATTCTTCTTTTCAAACTTTTTTGTGTGTGTGTCAGAAACTGTGCCAGTAGGCTCTAAATAGTTAATGTATATCACCTCTGAAATAGGATTAGAGGAATTATGGACACTTGAGAAACAGCTGAAGCAAAGATACAGCATTGAAATGGTCTGGTGATAACTGGCCGAGAGCTTCAGATCATTTAATGTAATTCCTGATTGACAAGAGTGATGTCACTGCTTATTGCATAAAATGACTCAAGCCATAAGAGGGAAGGTCTCAACCTGTCAGTCACAAAAGGAGATAAATATTTTTTTATGTGTGACCTATAAATCTGTTTTTGTCTTGAAGGTATCCCAATGTAGTTATCCTGACTACTTCAAATATTACGGAGAAAATTGACATGGCCTTTGTAGACAGGGCTGACATAAAACAGTACATTGGACCTCCATCTACTGCAGCAATATTTAAAATATATCTTTCTTGCTTGGAAGAATTGATGAAGGTAATACTTGAAAGCAAATCTGTAAAATGTCATATTTTAGTAAATTTGACATTTTAATAAAACTTCCTAAGTGACAAAAATACTTAAATTTCATTCCTTCTCTCTATTTCCACTCTTACTCGAGAATTTCATTTTGAATGCATTTAATTTTCATACAACAGTGTGTAACTCTTCTTTCTAGTGTCAAATAATATATCCTCGACAGCAGCTTCTGACACTCAGAGAGCTTGAGATGATAGGCTTTGTAGAAAATAATGTGTCACGGTTAAGCCTTGTACTAAAAGAAATCTCAAGGTAAGATTCTGAAATTCTACATTTTTCATATATATATGTTTGTGTACCTATATATACTGATTCTTGGAATGATGTATAAAAATAACCAAATTTCCTAACAGCTGTAGATCTGAAACATCTGTAATTTTTTTCTGTTGGGGATAGTGCAAAAACCTTCAGGGTTTTTGTGGAAAAAAAAGGTGGAAGCAATCCCAGTTTGCTGACATTTCTTAATCTCAGAACTGGCTTGGCCTAGTACTGCTTCTGGTTTCTGCTCTGCCATTTGAAGTCCTCTTAGCAAATTGCTGGCTCTATTAACCTTAGGTTTTAGTGGATGTTGGGAATTGTAATGCAGTTTAGCAGAAATAGCATGAGCCTTAGGTCCTGCTAGGAAAGTGTCTTGAAATGCCTCACCATCTGCTAGATCAGTATTTAGCATGGAAATACATGTGGACAGAAACGAGGAGGAAAGGAGTGGAGTGTAAATGGACAGTATTATGGTTTGTCAGTATGCTGGTAGAGGAAATAGTCTTTTACTGCAGGATAGCAGTTCTTGAAGCAATAAAAATGATACTCACAATATCAAGCAATGTTTTTTTCCAAAGTGCTGGTCCCTATGGAGCAAAATAATATTCATTAAGTCGAGCAAGTGTGGTTTTTCTCTGTTCCCTGAAGCATGTAGCCTTAACCAATGAGGAGTGAAGTAAAAGCAAGTAAGTTTTTCCAGACATAGAGGTTTGCATTTTATGTGCACAAAGTGGTGATTGGAGAAGATGGAAACATATACCAAGTGGGTGAGGTGAAGCAAACTGTGTGTAAATGGTGGGAAGAAGGAGACTGGCAGTACCTGTAAGGTCCAGTCTTCAAAACATTTTTTTTCCAGTCCCTCCAAGAGTGGTTGTGTCTGTACCATGCTGTTCAGTGTAGACATTCCCCTGGTTCATGAGATATGGCACAACGATGTGAAGGGCCTGATGTAAGGATGGACAGGCAGCTGTGCCTGTGCTGCTTCTGTGCCTTACTGCCTTTTCTGTAATATGCTGTGTAGCCTCCCATCAGCAGAATTTGTCTGTTCACTCCCTGCTCCTGCTAAAAGAGCTGCAAGTGACCTGCTGAATTGTGATCTGAGGTTTTTTTAGAACAACTTAATGGAAAAACACAGAAAAAGGAAAGGCCTTCTTTTAAGTGTGGATATGTAGCTTTTGAGCAGCACTTGTCTCTCTTTTACCATAGAAAAAGTGAAGGTCTTGGTGGCCGGGTCCTGAGGAAGCTGCCTTTCCTAGCACATGCACTTTATATTCAAGTAAGTTAATTATATTCAAGTGCGTTTATTCTATTCATTATATTTTGGGTTGGTTTTGAGACCAGCGGGAAGACATTTGAACACTGCCTGAAGTGAAAGATTGGCCCAAACCCCCCTTTTAATCTAAATTGCACTTGTTTCTGCAGCTTTGTAGACTGAAACAATTACATGCTGCCCATAATTTAGAATGGGATTAAAGAAGACAGGTGGGATTGACCAGCCGGACAGCATTCTACTCTTAACTAAATTGATGAACATTGATATTGATACTCTGATAATGTCTTGCTGAATAAAAAACCTTCAGCCACTTTATAAATAATATTAATTTGTTAAGAACCTTTTTTTTTTTAGCAAATTCACAGTAATTGTGATTGAGTCGAAACTGCATAAGTTGGCTTTGACTTTGCTATGCCAGCTGGTTTAAAATAAAATTGCAGTTTGTTTTGTAGCATTTTGAAATTTTTGTAACATGAAATATCAAATATTTCTCTCTTAAATACTGTGATTTTTATGTAAAATATTATGTCTGCCTATTGCTATGGTGTGTCTTAACAAAATTTTCTTTTATTTTCAGTCCCCCAATGTTACAATGGCAACTTTTCTTCAGGCTCTTTCACTTGCAGTAGACAAACAATTTGAAGAAAAAAAGACTCTTGCAGACTGTGTGTGATACTCTACTGTTTTGCAGTTGACTGTATTGGTATATTTTTTCATACAAGTTGTGCTACTTTTATGCCTCTGTAAAATATATCATCAGCACCTTAAAAAACCTCGAGTGCCTCTTCTGGTTTTTCAAAATATTCATTAATAAACAATTAAGGAAGTTTACAGCATATTTTTTGAAACCTTTGTTTCAAATGTCAATAAAAGGATTGTAACAAGTTTTTGGTTTAAGTCAGTTTCCATCTTTTGCTGTTACTAAAAGTGGACAGGTTTCTGTTCCTAGTTTCTTAATCACTAGCTTTCTATCCATGCATCAGTTTTTATATTTCTGATTTCTTGTTATATGTTTAATAGCAATAGAAATTCAGTCTTGGCTCTTGATACTTCTGCCATAAATGCAGTATTTGTTATTGCTTCTGAAATAACAACCATGAAACTGGAAGAAGAATTCATAGTACTCAATGATGGATCAGATCTTCCATACTGACATCTCTTTATCTTGAAATTTAATATAAACTATTACATTTTTTAATTACATCAGATTCAAAAATTTAAAATCAGGAGATCACTTAATTGTATTTTGTAATATTGGGGGGGTTATGTTTTTGAAAGGATGTGAACCAGAGCGGACCATGTTTTCTCCATGAAGTATAACTACAATATGTAAGGAAGGTTCTTTAAAATGCAAATTTGGTTTGGTTTTGTTTCATAGGAGGGACAGGAACTTTTTACAAGGGCGTATAGTGATAGGACAACGGAAAAATTTTAAAGAGGATAGGTTCAGATTAGATATTTTAGATTAGAAAGAAGTTTTTTGCCGTGAGGGTGGTGAGGCACTGGCACAGGTTATCCTGAGAAGCTGTGGATGCCCCATCCCTGGCAGTGTTGAAGGCTGGGTTCGATGGGGCTCTGAGTGACCTGGTCTAGTGGAAGGTGTCCCTGCCCATGGGAGTGGTGGAAGCTGGAACCAGATGATCTTTAAGGTACCAACCGAAACCATTCTATGATTCTCAATGTTAAGGGTGTGGTGAGATTTAAGTTGATCATATCCGGTTCAGAGATGCCTCCTAGCTCTTAGTGTTGAAATAATTTAGTGATAGTGTGTTTTGTTGCTTCTTTATTTGTATCTTTTAAATCAATGTTATATTATACATTCATAAAATGAAATATTTTTATCCTGAGTTACAGTTTTTAATGAACACTGTGCTAATTTACGTGGAACTTGTCAAGTTCTATTAAATTTTTATTATGGCATCTACTTGTATGTAAAAAGAGCCTCTCTGTTAAGCCTGTCTAAGTTCTGTTCATTACTTCTGAAAATAACTTCTTAAATATTATTCTGTATCCACCCCCCAAAAATAGAAGGAAGGTGGGCAGCAGAAGACTGCTCTGTTTGGATTGTCTTACGGATTTCTCAGGACTGCTATAAGACCCATTAGGTGTAAGGAGTCCTCCAAGTAACCTCCTCCCTCAGTCAGTGCAAGTCCATCCACACTCCAATGCCGTAACCTCAGCTGTTCTTTTCACAGGAGTCTCAATGGCCACACATTAATCCTCTGTTTTCTTTCACTGTTCAGTTAATGGTTACGTGGAGGGAATAGTCCTCTTTTCCAGGTATAATTAATTTGTTCAAACATAAATTAAAACTGCCATCGTTTTTCACAAACAATAATTTTCAAATTTGTTGTTAGCAGATTTCTTTTAATTCTGCTCAAAGCCACTAGATGGCAAAAATGAATCCTTGAGATTTAGCAAGTCATGTGAGAATGGGAATGCTGACTGAACTTTTCAAAAGCCCTAATGAGCAAGACATTGCTGCAGTGAAAATCCCTCTTCAAGATGTAATGTTAGCTGTAATATAATGTAACAGCACAGAAATTCTTTGCTGAGGCTTACAGAAAAATTCTGGGACTTAAAATGTTTTGCCAAATAAAAGGAAACTTGCAGAATTTGATCCAGAGATGAAAAGCAGCGAGTTCTCTATGCTACTCTATGCAGAAGTTATTTTGTAGTGTACTTTTACCATCTCAGCCACTGGGTGGTGGGTTTAGAAAAATATCCTGGATCTAGATCACTATAAGCACAGATGATGAAATATTGAGCCAGTTCAGTGCAAAGATTTTCAGCATAAGCACATTAAAGTGTGGGATTTTAGAACAGTTAAGTAATCCTGAAATAGAAGAGCAAAATCTTTTTTCTTTTTCTTGGAAAAGCAAATGTAGACTCTTTGCCAAGCTGAGCACAGCTTATTTTATGAGATATTTCCATGACTAATGTTTTTCCAAGCAGTGAAAATTGTTCATTTCTGATCCAGATCCTATGACATGATTTTCAAAATTGGGGTAGACGAGGTTGAAGAGGGAAGGATTTTATTACCCAGTTTGTTCACTGGAAATGATGCAAAGAAAGTGATTTTTCTAAAATGAATTTTGAATGTTAAATAACTGTCTGAAACTTTGGATCTGCAGAGATATTCATTTCAAAGGATCCTACTTTCGTGGCTCACTATCAGTGCAGTGTTGCAATTTTTAATTCTCAGCTCAGGAAAGGATGAGAGCCCAGGGTCAGAGAGGCAAGGCCAGACTGATAACAGTAGGATGATTTTAAAGTAATTTTTTGTAAATCAGCAGAGGTTTCATATTATACTCAGCAATATGCAGCAAGCGAGGCTGAGGAAATTCTGTTTTCCAATAAACTTTTCTTTCTCTCCCAGTTCTTTTGTTATGGCACAGAAATAAGCTGTAGTCATTAGAACTGTAAAAATATTTTTACAGTAGTTTGCTCTGGAGTTCCAACTCTGGGGAAGAAGAAAAGAGCTGTCATGGAAACATCTTTAAGGATTTTTACTGCTAGAGAGAACAATCATCAAATTAATCCATCTAAGGTAGTAATTAATCATTAAATAGGGCAGTTGCCTTACTCCAATTGATAATCTTCTGGGAATAACACTAGGTTGGTACTCAGTCTCCTAAGCAATCCAGATGTGAAACAGCCAAAAATCTCTCTGTTCCCAGGGAAGGCCATCATCCTTAGTACAGCTGTGCTTCCATTCAAAAGGGGCAGCAGAATCATCCTCCTGATGTCACCCTGGCTCAGGATCATCACAGCAAATGCTGCTTGAGGGACAGTGGGCTGGCAATTTCTCATTCTAACAGAGCTCTGCATCATTTTAAACCCACCTGCAAATGTGGTCCTGGTGTCAAACCAGGATGTGGGCACCTCCACCTGGGGAGGACCATGAGCAATGCAAAGCAAACCACCAGTCAAGGCCTCTTAGTTACAGAATTGTCAGGTTTTGACCATCTGCTATCAACAAAACTGCAGAACCCCATTTTTTCAAACATCTTGACATTACACAGAGACAGGAGTTTACTATATTTCAGTGTGAAACTGAGCTTATAATTACAATAGATACAAATAACCCAACTACAGTAGCTCTTACCTTTATGTGTATTACAGACTGTTAGAGGCTTACTGGCTACAATAACTATTAATCAATTTCCCTGAATAACTCAAAGATTGGGATATTCTTTCAAAATAGGGCATTGGTGGTAAGAAGCCCCTATCAGTTTTGTCACTGCTCATGGTGGGGGAGTTGGACTGGATGACCTTTGCAGGTCCCTTCCAGTCCAAACTATTCTGTGATTCTCCATTCTGACTGAAAGATTCTGAATATTGCTGCAAGGCTGAGGTCCTTCTTTTGGTTTCAGAAAGCTTTGGGGTAGGGCTTAGTCCATGGAAAATATTTATGAGCCAGAGGTAGTTTGAAGCTTCCCTGAACTTGTCCATTGCAGGTCCTCAATCACAGTAGCTAAGAAAGGAGAATCCCAGGAAGGAAAAAAGATCCATTCAGAACACATTTATCCTGCACAGCACTTGCCCTCTCTCAGCAGGGCATCCAAATGTGGAGGCCTCTTGAAGACCCTTCTGCTTTACTCAATTTTGCTGGAAGAGCACCTGCATAGGCTGTTATTTGTAGCCTCTCATGCTGGCAGCTTCTAGGGCTGTCCAGTAAGAGATTTTGCTTCCAAAACGTTTGAGGTTTTTGCTGGTTTTTGTTTTGTTATTTGTTGACTGGGGGAGGACTTCCAGGGTAAAGACTAACCCCGGAAGAACAGCCTTTCTTTAGAGGACTGGGAAGTCATCAAATTACTTTGTTAAATGTTTTGATTAAACTCATTCTAAAACATACTTACTGCACGAACACAATTGCGGGGACCTGCCATAAATAGAAGTGCACCAAACAGGGAGCAATGTCCCAGACTATTTTTCCCCCTAGAAAAAGAGTGTTTAGGAGACCAAGTTTGTCTAAGAAAGTAGGCCTCAGGTCTCATGACTGTAAGATTATCCTGACAGCTCTTCTAGCTGAATTAAATGTAGAACAGATTTTAAAACTAACTCAAATATTTAGCTGTTTGGTAAGATGTGTTACAGCTTAATTTTTGTGACTGTTTCCAATTCTAGCAATAATTTTTATAAATGTATTTTATTGGTATAAAGCTGGGGGTTTGGTTGGGGTTTTTTTTTTGGGGGGGGTTGGGGTTTTTAAAAATAATCTGTCTTTAAAACTGCTTTGAAGCTTTAAAATCTGCCTTTAAACTCTGTCTAGTTTGTAACCAACCTGCACTAGTGAAGAAAATAGTGTATACTGGTTTATCCTTCAGCTGACATATTCTATTGAGATAGAGCCTGTGGACTCATCTTCCTCAGATTGCAAAGATCTGCCTATAGGGTGCTCTTAGAGGCATCCAAATTTGGTGAAATACTATCTATGAATGGGTTAGAGTTTTGGCAAAGAGCTTTAAAGTAATAAAGGATTGAAGACTTGGGAACACCCCTTAAACTTTGATAGGTTCTAATTCAGAAAAGCACCTATTTGGAGTACTTCAGTATAGTCCTTTGCCTAAGGCCCTCAGGGATGCAGGAGACTGTTTCTCTGCTTAACATTTGGTGCCAAAGTTAGGGTTTTTAAAGGACATTGGTCCAAAGACTGTTACTGTCTGAAAGAGTTTTCTTGCAGCAGATTTTCTTGAGGCAGCTGTTTAATCTACTTAACACATCTCTGTAAAGCATCTCATCTGAGCTGCTCTGCGTGCTTCTCTTGCACTTAGTACAGGGAAGACTTGAGTTTCTAATGGAATCTAAATGACAACTGAAGAGTTGTCATACATGCACAGAGAAGCTAAGGTGTCTTTCCAGCTATTGACTTGTGTTGCTACTTGTGTTGCTTTTGTTGCTTTCTGTTTCTTCAGTTATTTCACTGTATCTCCTGGCAATTCCAGATAAGTTGTATGGCCTTGTTTCAGTGTTTAAAGATCTGTGGTACCACCACTTGGGTGTCGAATTAAAAATTAATTTCTGGGAATACCAAGGTCAGCAGTATTGAGAACTTATTTACAAATAAAATATGATAAAGGGAAATTTGATAACATTTCTTTTCCCCTAAGGTATAAACATGGCTGAACTGAAATCTTAAAAAAAGAAAAAGAAATATTTCTTGAGCATTCTAAGAAGGTTCTTGCTGAGCCCAAAGAATTATGGAAAGCACAATCAGCTATATGGATAAGAAAAATGGTATAGCAGTGCCTCAGAAAGTTGTACAACATCATTGGAAAGTGCAAAAGAAAAGGTCTGCACAAGTGAATAATTCTTTGAAGCAATAAATACTGAGATCATTTGTATGAATAATTACTGAGATTGCTGATACAAACCAGTAATTTTCCCATGAAGGTGATAATTATGCAAAAATGCATTTACACAAATATATATATATATATATATGAGACTCATTATGGTAATCATATTGTGCAAATTAAATTACTGACTCTACAAGGTTTTTCAATGAGAATTTGCAGCTTAACTATTTTTGCAAAAACTCACCAACTTAAACTTTGGATAATTATAATTATTATTCTTTCTCAATAAAAGAATTTGGAAACTTGACAGAAAAAGCAATTTGACAGCAAGACTGGAGTCTTAGGGAGAATTATAATATTACTTTGAGAATTTTGTGTGGGAGGTTTAACATTTGTTCTGCTTTCCTCTTTTCTCTCAGGAGTATAAAACAAATATTGGGAATGGTGCCATGGGAACTAGAACAGCATTTGCTTTCCTGAAAGCCCTCTTTTTTGCATTAACCTGCTGCCAATTCTTATTCTAATATTCAATTATTTGTAGATTGAATGTTAAATACAATGTAGACCAACACTTCTAAAATGTAACCGTAAGTTATGTCAAGTTTTCGTATAACTAAATCACTGAACCTTTGGGGGGCATAATCTAGCTCTCGTTGGAAGAGAAGATTAAAATTGACTAATGACTCCTTTGACAAGGAAACCAAGAGTCGGATGCAGTTATTCCAGAGTTTTTATACCCCAAATCTGAATTTCATTATCCACATCAGGGCTTAGTCCTTACTCAAGACATTAACTATGAATAGGTTTCTCTCATAAAAAAAAAAAGAATAAATTTCATTATCCACATCAGGGCTTAGCCCTTCCTCAAGGCACTAACTATGAACAGGTTTCTCACCAAAAAAAAGTGAATAATCAGGAACAGAATTGGTAGACTTGTCTTGAAGCATTAAGTTTTTGCTAATGCTTTGATCAAAGAAATAAGCAGACAAGAGCAACAATCTTTGGCTTGGGAGCAAAAAAAAAAACCACACAGAAAACAAACAAAACAAAATGAAACCAGAAAAAAATCACAAAAAACCAACCAACCAAAAAACAACGCACACACAGACACCAATTTTCTTTTTCTTTTCTGGGGAGTATGCTAGAAGATAGACAACATTTGGCTTTCCTTTGGGGGAAAACCTACTCTTCCAACTTGTCAGATGCAAACCTCCTGCAGCTGCACGTCCCCAAGTCTATCCAGTAACAAGACAGAACCCCCATCCTGGGCTGTGGGCGAGGCTCCACATCTGGTGGCTCAGTGCCATTGGGGTCACCCTAGAGCACTTAGAGCCCTGGCTCCTGCCTAGTGGCATCAGCTCCTTTCAGCTAAATGGTGCAATGCCACCTCAGATGTTCTTCTATTTTGAAAAACATAGACCTCCAAGGAGCACAGCAAAACTGCCGGCAAAACTGCTCTACAGCTGTTGCAATAGTTCAAATACTTGGACTTTCATCTCATGTAGAATCTTATCCACATCCTGGCTGGTTTTGGAACCTTCTGAAGGCAATTAGTCAGATTCATAAATGGGAGGTGATCCAGGTTTCATCTCTGAAGGTGCCTGTGGGGCTCATCCTGTCAAACAAATACAACCTTTTTTTTCCTTCTTTTGTTAGCTTTGTTCTTCTTCTGCCATTTCAGTCAATTCAGAAATTGCCACTACCATTTCTTCAGTTTGCATTCAGTACTTGCAACAGCATAATATGGTGTGTATAGATTCTCTTTTAATGTTCCTTTTTTTATCATCCACCTCTATTAGTTGGGAATCTGGAGTGCTTAGCAAACATTTTCTGAAGTGATTAACTAAGTTGCATTTCATTCTAAGTATTTTAAATACTTTTTACTGAGTTACTGAAATAAAACTGTATGTTTACTGTGAATATTTGAATGTCTTATTACATTATTGTTTTTCCAGCTTTATTCAACATAATACTAAGTATTTTTATAAAAAGAAAATCAGAAAAGGTGATTGATATGCCTGAACCATATCACTCCTAGTTTTATAGTTACCTATGCCTGGCCTTGCTACTGACTGGTAAATAGTTTTGAACAACTTATTTAATCTTTATCTAAAGAGTGCTGAGGCAACATCCATGTGAGTGTCCCTTCTTCCCTCTGCTGATGCCCGTTACAGTCCAGCCTATCACAGTCCCAGCCTGGTTTCTGTGTTCTTCTCATTCCAAACATGCAAAGTATACTTCCCAGAAAAGATCCATTTCTTGATGGCTGTGGGATGGGCTTTACAAGGACAGTTTCTTGATCCAAATGTCATCTTCTTAAGGATATGTAAAAGGCAGACTTGGTATTGGTCTCTTGCTGAGAGGTTGTCTCTGCTCATGGACCTCAGGACTTCATGTTAGCAGTGTGAATGGGCCCTTACAATCTTCCACCCTTCCAAAAGTCCCTGTGGAATCATAGACCTTTCCAAGAATTCATACTGTAAAAGATTTCTGGATGTCAGCTGGTCCAATGCCTCGCCCAAGGCAGGACCAGCTTAGGTCAGATTGCTTATGGAATATCTCCAAAGAAAGAATGTTTGAAGCAATTAACCCCACTGCCTGCTGCATTTGCTCACTCTCACACATACAGAAGAGCAATCCTGGAGCACGTTCTTGCAGTTAATTCTGGAATACAAAGGTCCTTGCAAAACTGAGACTGGTGACATTCCACACAGTGGACACACAGGCATGAACTTTGAGGCCTCACCACCTTTGGATTTTGGTCCCCATGAAGGAGATAAGGAGATGTATTCTGTACTTGCCTCCCTGAAGGAAAACCAGGGAGCTTTATTTGTCTGTTCTATGGAACCCAGATGTAGAAAAGGCCTCTTCCTTACCATGTTGCCTCTGTACTACCTGAGCTGCAAACTGCTAGGCACACTCTGACTACTGTGTCATTTTCTGACTGTATTTCTTCACGAAAAGTCCTTGTCTCAAAGCAATCATATATATATATTGAATTTGCAGTCATGCCCTTTCATAGAATTTCTTTTTCTTAGTCAAGGAAAGAGAATAGTTTTTCTCCAGGATAATCCTGGACAGAAAAAGAAGGAAGATCTAATGTCTTCTAATGCTCTTTCAAGTGCCCTATCTCTATGCAAAGAAAACCTGTAGTTGACTAGCATTTATTTCAAGATGAAATCTAACTCCTGACACTTAGCTTGGTTTTTGGCTTTTTCTGGTGTTAAATCTTTGTCTGACCAGAGTACGACAGCAGAAAGGAACAGGCATATTTTAACCGTTCAGTTGACATACTTATTGATGATAATAATGATTATATTCAACAGCATCAATCTCTTTGAAAGGATTTTTTCAATTCTTGCAACAAATTGCAAGAAGATTTGTGTTCATATATAAAGATTGCTACTGAATTAAGAAACAATATTTGTTTTTTCCTATTGAAATTTGTTCTAGAAATTCAGAAAGTCTAGATTCTGTAAGTAAATAAAGCCACTGAGAAGTGACAGAATAAATGGATGATGCAATAACTACAGCTATAGGATATCACTTCTCTAGATCCCCAGGAAGAATTAGTCTGCAAGAATCACCTTTGTTTTGTCTCAAGCACTGGTGATTTTATCACTGCATTTCTCGACCAAATGACTCTGAATTGTGGATTTTTCTGATCACTAACACCTGTAAGAACAAATATTTAATTAATACACAGTATACAGGGGGGTGAATGCATATGTATGATATTTAATATGATCAACCTATTTTAATTCTTAATCACATAATAGAATATATTATTATTATGAATAGTAATAATAATAATAATAATAATAATAATAATGCATTGAGTTAAACATAGGTATAGTGACTGTATGTAATTAATATGTGGTTAAGACATTGTATTGGGCAAACAAATAAAACTGCTCCACTCTGTGCACTGTTGACATATTTCATACAGCTGCACATGTGGTGTTTATGCAGAGGAGCCAGTAAATTCCTGTATCCTTAATATTCAGATCAAGAAAATATGAGGCATTAGCTGTAGTGAAAGAAACCTTCTGTTTAACTGCAGGCAAGCAACTCTCACGCACTGCTTTGCTCCTGTGCCTCAAAGTGAGCTTGAGGAGAACAGATTGTAATAGGCATGTGTCCATCTGCTCTAACCTGTTTGATTTCTCAGAGATCTTTGCTTTTTCTGTCATAGATTACACACTGCCACAGAGACCTGGGAAGGTGGGAGCATGGGAGCAGTCACACTTTTCTTCTTTTATTTTTTTCCAAATATTTACAGATTTACTGGACATGCAGAAATAACTGATAGTTCTTTAGTCATTTTACTCTACTTATTCAATTTGCAAATATGCTGGGCAAGATGAAGTACCAGCTTGAAAGAATCTTCTTATATTGGAATATATTCTGTGTTGTTTTCTTCATTTTGTTTCATGTGTGGGCAGAGTTTTGGGCATAATGGGCTTCTTGTAGTGTTCAAAACTGGTCAAAATAAAGAAAGCAAATGGTCTTTCCCTCCTTCTCCTGCTGCTCCTGGCTGTACACCCATGCGAATTCTTCTTCTTGATCTTGGTTCTCAATTTTCATGTTGTAAGCCAAATGTTCTTACTTGCGCAGCAGAAAAGAACAGAATAATTCTTTGCCAATTTAGTGAGATCACAGAAGGGTGATGTGTGTGAGAACTGATGAAAGACCATAGACAGATTTGTACTCATGGAAAACCTCATTTCTTGGCTTTGGCTTTCACCTAGGCTTTGGCTTCAGAGCAATTGAAGCCAAACTTAGTGCTGATTATCATTGTCTATCTACTGCCCTCAGCTGTGATTTACTGTCCTTACCTTCCACCTGACTCTGTTCTCAATCTGAGTCTTTACTTGCCCAAATCTTTGAGAAACTACACTTTTTTTTTTTTAACAGTTTTCCTATTGACCTGTTCCTAAATCTCAGTGGGGCCACTAATGCATGTGGTGGTAGTGGACAGAAAATTTTGGGAGGCAATAGGCAGAAATTGTGTGCCAGCTTGGTTTTTCCCAGGATACTGGCCCTGCAGGTGCTCCTTAAACTCCATGAAAATTTTTGCGATTACTTTCCTTAATCAAAAATAAAAGTCCACTGAAGGCACACAGCCACTTTCTTTTCAGTGGAAAGCACATTAATGCCCTGAAAGTAATTCCTTTGCCAGCACAGAATTTATTTAAAAGGCTTTGTAAACTTATCTTCTCCTCTAATTTCAATGAAATTAGAAGTTTACTAGGGTTCTGAATATCTACTTCTGAGAGATGAGCCAGATCTTTTATACATGTCTGTGTACTATTTCTGTGTAACAGGTGAAAAAACAAGGAGCCACTGGAGCCATGGTCTCTTCCACAGCCACCCTGTGCACGAGATAGAAGTCACTAGGGCTACCTGTACCTCTCTGATGAGAGTCAGCAGTGGCCCTAGACCTGACCCTAGTGTTATCCTTTTGCTTTCATGGTGCTCTCACATTGCCCAGTGAAATAACAAGGCAACTGTATGTGAAGATCTTACTTTGCTTAGAAAATTTTTGCTCACTAGTTTTATACAATGTAAAATGGCGTTGGTTATTTGAATAAAAACTTTCAATGATGAGATGGGAGGCGTAGCCAAAGGGTATCACATTGTGGAATAAGCAATGCAAAGTTTATTTTTTATAAAGTTAAAGCTGCCACAAAATCCTGCATTTTAAATATATTTTGGGGAATACTCTTCTGCTGACAGGAAACCAGACTGAAGAGTACTCTAGCTTTGGTTGATACTTGAATCAGGAGCAAGGGTAAAAAAAAAACCAAACTTATTTGGATTTATTTCTCTGGAAATCACTGCAGTAAGAAAGACTACAGATTTTTATTCCAACACATAATTACTGGTACATTTCCTACGTTACAATTGAAGTGACTAATTTGTTTGCAGGTTCAGTTTTTGGAATGTGCCATGTGATTTTGGGTAGAGCAGATTTTCTAAGTTTTTGTATCACCCTTTGCTTTTCGGATCGGAAATGGTAAATTTTCAAGATCTAAAATTTCACCAACAAGAATGGGTTTCTAGCTGTTGCAGAACAACAGTTTCATGAGAGATGAGGAATTTTTAGAAATCTGAATTCTCCTTAAAAACAAAACAAAAGAAAGGGTGAGTACTGACAGTGAATTCTGTATTATGGAAAGCATCATCCATCCTTCTCAGGATGTCCTATTAGTGTTGAGGGGCAAAGAATATAGGAACATATAAATATTGGAATGACAAATGAGTCTTACTCTAGACAACCATTCTCATTAGTTCCACATGAGGAGTTTGTTAAAATTATTTTTCCTAAAATGCTAAACATCTTTATGTAGGCACTCCTAAACCTGTTTAAGTCTGGTTTATATTCAACAGTGTAATGAACTTGCGACTGAGAGAGCTGCAACCACACTTTTAAAATATTTTCATTTGAGTGACTCCAGGCCCTGTTTATGCTACATTCAAACTGTGTCGGTGCAGAAATCCTGGACCAGACATTGTCTACAAAGGAAGCTGCATTTCTGGCACAGCTGTGTAATGCCACTGCCAGCCTCCATCTCATACTTTCAGCCTTTCACTCCTGTCAGCCACTCCCTATGACATGTGCTTTAAGCTGGAGTGGAGGAGGTCACTGCCTACAGTCGTGTGGGACTCATTATTGGGATTGGTTAGGGAAGAGCTAAAGATGGAGATAGCTGGGGCAGTCACATCAGTTTGGGAAGGAACAATCATGGGAAAATAGCTGGATAAGGAAGAAAAATGGGGCTGGTCATGTGCAAACAGATGTCTGGTCAGTCTGCTTTTCTGGCCGTGTCCTCCTCTCAGTCTGTGTGGAGTGTTTGGAGGTTCACATGGCAGGAAATGGGCTGGGGACTGTTAAGTCTGAGCTGGATGCTGGAGAGACCAGAGGGTGTGTGAGTTGGCTCCCGGAGTGAGCAGAAGGTGGGGCTGGGGATTGGCTGTTGGCAGGGCCATAGGACATAGGATGAGATGCCAGAGGGAATTGTTTGTGTGTGTCTGTCCCTGTGTGTGAGGCAACTGGAAGAGCAGAGGATGAATGGGACAGCAGCTGGACAGCCTGCACATTAGGGTGGGCTTCCATCCTGATCAGCCACAGGAAGGAACAGGATGGTACTCTCTGGGAGCGCTGTGTTTCACTGTCTGCGTGGGTCCGTGTGGCCACCCAGGTGTACTCAGATACTGTTTGTGTGCCTCTGGGGAATACTTGCTCAGCCTCACCACAGGCAGGACCTGGGGAAATGGCTCTTCTGCAGCCTCGCCTCTCTCAGGCTACTCCATTTGGCAACCCCAGACAGATATTCATTATATCAAACCTCCAGAATATGTTAAATCCCCAGAACAGTCTCAATGTGAAGCAATTTTTTTCTGTCACTTTAAAGAAATAAACAGGATTTGGGGATTCGGGACTCAAGTTAGTATTTTCAAGGAAAAAAATGGTAAGGTAAAGATTGCTTAATGTAAAATGTTTTCCTTTTCGAGTTACATAAAATCAGAGCTTGATTTAACTATTTTTAACGAAGAAGAATAAATGATTCCTAATTGTGTTTTTCTCCAACAGAAATTCACCAAAGTAAACATTTCCCTAAAATATCCCAACATACACATTTTTGTAACGCCTTGACACATTTTCAGGTAGCGCTAACGGAGCTGGAATTGTGAAAAAACAGCACAGGCTTTTTGGAGTCAAGGTAGTAACAGGGATAGGAGCAGAGACAGCTACATCTGCAACACACCCCAGAGACTGAAACCCCCTGATCTTGGATAGAGCTTCTGGTACAGTGAAGGTCCCTGATGGGGCTCTTAGAACAATTAATGCCTATTGGTTCACCCAAGGCTTTGACCATCTGCTACATTTTTGCATCAAAGCAAAGGGAAAGTTTTAAATTAAAAGAACAGCTTGAATGCGAAAGAACTTGGCAGTACTGCCTTCTCCTCCACATTCATATTATCAGAAGCTGCATACTCACGTTGTGAGTAAAAATCATTTATCTGAGAACCCAATGCTCTAGACTATTGAAAAAAAGTTCTGAAAAAGCACATTTATATACATTTGCTTCTAAATGTAAACCTTGTCCATGTCATTTGGTTTATTTCTCCTGCTCCATCTCACAAATTTTCTTATGTAATTATTTGGTTTGTTTTTATTTAATAAATGACTCATTACCACTATCATCTCCACTATCAAAAATGATAAAACAAAAGCAGAGAGCATTGTTTGTACTTAAATCACCTAAATATTGCATTTACTTTTACATAATGTTACTATTTTCTTGTAGTTCTTTCATGTGTTTAGCTTGATTTGTCACTGTTTTGGGTTTTCACTGTCACATGAAAGGAATGAGCAGTTTAAGGGCAGACTAACAAAAGGACAATAAATCCCTGAGAAAATGTTACTGAGGAGAGGAAGTTCATCTAACACAGCTGCCAAGAATGAGGCAAATGAACATCTGCATTGGATTATACTGCTTCAGGAAAGCTAAAATGAGTCTGTGCTTAAAGAACCTTCTGTTAATCTTACTTGTTTTTTCCATTTCTCCTTTGTTTATGCTTTCTTGGAGCCAAGGAAACACAAGTTTCTTTATCAGTGCAAACAAGTGCCTGTAAAACCCCTTTTTAATATATGGTAAAGCTCGTA
This sequence comes from Acanthiza pusilla, assembly GCA_036630365.1. Classification (NCBI taxonomy): domain Eukaryota; kingdom Metazoa; phylum Chordata; class Aves; order Passeriformes; family Acanthizidae; genus Acanthiza; species Acanthiza pusilla. The sequence goes on from JAXCHO010000034.1 coordinate 3,042,774, forward strand.
ACAACAACAAAACAATGCGAAACTTCAGGTGTTTTTTGACAAGTCACCTCTTTGTAAACGCAAACTTTGCTTGAAAGATCCCTGTGCTCTGCAGCAGCAACTCCTCTAGCCAGGAATCAACTTAGTGCCCTCTCTCCTGCTGTTTGTAGCACTTCTAAAGGAAAGAAAAAATTCCTCAGCAACAGAGCAGAAGCTCGGTGATCAAAACAAAGCCTTGATCTGTGCAAGGACTTCATAAACTTGCATAGGCTCTCTGTCAATTGCCTATTGGTCACACCTTACTAAATGCACTCAGTTTAAAACTAAAAAATTAGCTTTTCCTGCTATTTTCAAGTTCGCCTGAGTGCCAAAAATCCAACCAAGGTTTTTTCTTCACTACTTTGTTACGAGCTATCAAGATTGTCTCAAAGTGAATCCTTAACTACTCTTCGAAGTTCCCACTTCCATTTCCCACAGTGCCATCATTGTCATTGCAGGTGTAGCTGGTGGATACATACTGCTCCTTAATTTTGGGCAATACTCAAGAAAAACATAGCAGCTGGGCATGGAGGACAGAGGAATGAAACTCTGGAAAACTAGCAGTTTGTTGCCCTAGTTAGTAAATGTGGTTGTTAAATAAGTCTTCTGCTTTTGTTTTTTGTCTTGTTTTGTTCTCTTCCAAGAAGCAGAATTACAAATAACTGCCATGTTTAATTTTTGGAAAATCCAAAATTTTAGAGCTGCTTCTCCCTGTTTCTCTTACAACTATTATTCAGAAATTTATCTTTAGGTCTTTTTTTGAAAAATACATCCCCCTTGTTTTGTTTGATTGATTGTTGCGTACATCACTTTAAACTGCTATCTAATTTTTTTAAATGTTGAGATTACCTTTAGTCTTGGAAGACTAAAAGAAATACCTCTTCTCTATTGCTGTACAGTGCAGTGTCCCATGCATGATCCTGAGTGATGTAAAAATAATGTGTTCAAAAATATATTTTTGCCTCTTTGACTTCCTCTTTGCAAAGCATACAATCAGAAGGCTTTTCCTTTCCTTTCGTTGGTGTTTTTGTGTAGCCAGCACATCAAAGAAGTGGGTTTTACATAGTCATTGTGGAAGATCGGGGGCTTGTGGCTGCTCCCACTGGGCAAGGCACGCAGAAGAAAACCCTGAAACCCAAGCAGCAAGTCTATACATACCCTTCAGGGATGGTAAAAATAGAAGTGCTGTCAGCTGGTTTGACTAGGCAACGATATGAACTTGTTGGCTTATCCTTATAGGCAAGGAATTAATGTTTGATGTCTTGAGATGTGGCTGACACTGCTAATACATTAACACCCAATTTATACCAGAGTAGGAGGTATCACAGCATGACAGAGGGCCCACACTGCCAGGTGTATCTCAGGTGAATCTCAGGCCTGTTACAGGTGTTCTGATAATTTATTCCTACCATATAAACACAAGTGGAAACTTGAAGCATGTTAATTTAAAACTGATAAAAAGAAAACACTGAAAGGGAATGACAATGGATTTTTTTCTATTTGAGAGCTGACTAGAGGGATGTGCTGTGTGTGTGCTGTGGAGAAGGGCTTGTTGGCGCACTCAGCATTCACAGTATCGGCTCATGTCCTTAAATTATTTATACTTGTTCAGCTTTGTTTAATTAGCTGCTACAACCCAGGCTGCCCTCCCTAGGTTCTGTCATATGGAAAGCTAAAATAATTCAACAACGTCTGATAAAGAAAGTTGAAAGGAATGAAACGGGGTAGAAACTCAAGCTTACAGCTTGTGAGAACACAGAGAGGCAGGCAGGCACTGGAAGCTGAAAGAAAAACACACTAATAATTAGGTGAAGCAGTGATCGAGTGGGAAAGGGGGGTGAGATTTAGGACCGCGGGAGATTAGTACATGCTTCTCTTCACTGCTCAGCTGGTTTCTGAAGCAATGAGGTGTGAACACAGGCTCTTCAGAATAGAGTCAGTGTTCAGGTAATTGGTGTCCAGGTATTACATGACTCTTTGTTAGCTAGGGGTAAAATACAGGGTGAGCTAGTCAGCACTTCCTAATTTGTGTGTTAAGCAAGGAAGAAAATAATGAAATATTGTAGAAAAAAGCCATCAAAAAGAGAACCAAAAAGCCACATGGAGAATATTGGCATGGCATTAATTAGTTTACCATGTCTAAGCAATTTTTCAGAGTTTATTTTTCAGGAAGCAAACAAAGTATCCGGCAAAAAGAATTTTTATCATCAAAATGGAAACTAACTTTTGCAAACTTTTATAGTTGTTTAACCCATGAACAAAGTGAAGCTCACTGCATCTCAGCAGCAAAGGGCGGAAAAAGAAAATGAACCCCTAAGCTGATTCACTAACAACCACAGTAGTTAATGGGAGTGGAAGTCTTGATGGACAGGCAAAACAATTTGGACATTCTTGGCTAATGCCAGCCAAAATGAACAGGTGGAACTGTCAAAGATAGAAATTTCCTATCCCCATAGTTGTTCTCATGGCTTGTCTGGGAATGAGAGTCTCCATCCCACTAGGCTAGTGCTCCTACTGGCATGAAAGCAGCAGAACTGCACTCTGGGTCTGAACATAGGTGGGCCAATCAGTGCACCAGTGCTGCTCACAGGAGATGCTGCAGCACAGCAGAACAGGCAGAAGGTGTGCTGGGAAACAGCAGGATGTGATTTGGTCAGTTAGAGGATAGATAAGACAAATCTCTAGGAAATCAGGAAACATACTCTGCATCTCTCTGATGGTAAATAGATGTACTCTTGTTTATCCAAATATGTCTTGGGGACTACATAATTTACCTGGCTAAAGCACAGAATTACTTTGTCACTGGTAATTTCTTCTTAATCTGTGATTAAACCTTTGGACAATGAAATTTTGTTTCAAGAGATAGTAGGTGAAAATAACCTTTTAATTTTAAGTTTGGTGCTGACAACTGAGAGCCTGTTTCGACAAAGACCTTTAGGAGTGATGAACACGTCATTGTGTGACGCACTTCACATGGATATAGCCAGGCTTCTCTGCTCCCTGCTCTCTTCCTGCTGCCCTTCCCAACCCTGTTGTTATCAGTGCATTGCTGAAAGTTGTTTTAAAAGGACTACCTCTAGTTATAAACCTTGTCTATGTGAATACTTCTAGAAGTGTTGAATGTTGAACAATGCTTGCTGCTGTGTCAGAATTCATGTGTTTGTTTAACTCATGGAAGAGGGGTCTCTTTATCCTTTTCAGAAGTTTGTGTAAAGAATTATTGGGTGTGTTTGTGTGCCAAACACCTCTTCCTAAAATAAAAACAATGAAAAAAAAGTCAGACTTACAACATGGTGTGAATCATGTTGTTGCTCAAAGCTTACTTTGCCCACATCATATTTTTAAGACCTATAAATAACTGCATTTTAAAATTTGGTAAAAGAGTCAAGCACATGTGTGGGTAATGTGTTTATTTCTGTCTCATAAGTGTGGGTGGTAGCTATCCTGTGACAGTCACACACATCATAAACACACTTTCTGTCTCGCTGGCATTGTGGGTTTCCTTTTTGTGGGACTTGAATGCCCAGCTTTTCTCTCCCCCGTTCCCTTAATGAGCAATCTCACTACCTGTGGGCAAGGTTCAGTTTTAACCTCTGCTGCCTTCTCCTGAACAGGCATTCCAGAGGTCTCGCCCAGAAAGTGATCAGAAGAAAAATCTCAATTTGTAATGGCAGGATAGGCAATAGGGAAGGCAGAATTTACTGTACTTTGAGAAGAGAGGGAGGGCAGTTCACAAAATTGCATGAAAAAAGGCTGCTATTTGGAAAGCATTTTCCAGATATGCACAGATGAAGCAGAAACAGACATACCCTGGATAAGAGAGAAGAATGCAATTATCTGCTAAAATTTGATGCCAGACTAAAGTGGCCATATGCTGTCCTAAAATATCTTTGACAGGTGAATATCTCAAATAACATTATTCTTGAAGAAAAACAGTTCCATTCCCTAAACTGAGAAGCAAAACTTAAAACATAAAAACAGGCTTTTTTTTAAAAAGTGTGTTTTGCATTGAACGTACTTTTTTTTAATGGCCCTTTAGTCTTAAGAATAGATGGTATGGACTTTCTAAACATTTCTTTAAAATAATTTACTAACAGAATGTTTTAAAGATTATTTGAAAATGTTTTGTTATTTTCTGCTTTTGAGTATAATTAGTTCTCCTAATCATTTCAATCTTTTTCCAGTTTTAAGATAATTGGACACCTTCATTTTCTCTAAATAATATGATGGCAGCTGAGCTATTAGCTAAAGGAGATTTGAAGAGGGAAGAGAAATGTCTTCCAAAAATCTTTGTGACACTGCTATTCTGTGTTGGCAAATAAAGCTGCCTCCCTGTAACATGAGCTTTGTCACTTTGAAAATGAAATTTGGTTCTTATCAGAAATATATTTTCTACACACAAATATGATCTATTGGTCATCCTGCCAGCAAATGTAGCCATCATATTGAGAACATCATATACAGTGGCCTTGACTGGCATTTTCCCACTGAGAGCTGGTGAGAACTGCACCTGTTAAACTTCATGAGGTCAGGAACTTCTGTTCTGAGACCTCTATTACTTGGAAATTTCATCTTAATATGTGATGGGACATTTTCTGAATAGATCTTAGTTTTATTTTATAACTTAGTTACACTTCATATCTTATTTTCATCTTTTATGACCTGGATTTTGTTTACAATTTTTTAAAAGTCCTAAATTCAAAGCAAATGTATACTCGGTTAGAGGAAGAAGAAACAATCAGCATGAATATAGTATTCCCTCCAGAAAAGGACCCCAGATGTTGAGAACTTGATGTAAGACATTGTCCCCATGGCCAACACCGCCAAGTGAAACCACCAAGACTAGGACCCAGAGGGACAGTGAAAGGATGAGCATAACAACAGAAAAGAGTTAGAGGATAAGAAAATTGTGTGTGTTCAGTTTTAATGGTATTGTTGCAATTACTACATCTTTTCCTGTATAATAGTACTCTAGATACATTATTTTTCATTCTTCTTCTGCAATAATTAGATGAAGACTAATGGTGATCCTTGAATGAGACTGTTAAAGATTCCATTATATTAACAATCCCAAAAACACAGATGCTTGAGGTGGGAAGGGATCTGGGAAGAGATAAGGTTCCTCCAGTCCCTTTACCATCTTTTTGGCTCTGCATTATGCTTTTCCCATTATGGTCACATCACTTTTGCACTGGGGAGCCCAGAACTGGACATGCACTCCGCGTGTGACCTCACCAGGGCGGAGCAGAGGCGAATGACCACCTCCATCAAATTGCTGGCAGCAAGAATGGCCTGCAGGCCATCCCACCGTTTCTCTGTGGTTGCAGCAAGGTTTTAGCCCTACAGATGAGCACAGATGTCTAACTCATCACATTTATTCCCCATGCTATGTACATGCACTTCAGAGAAGCACCCTAAAATCCTGAAAACCCCAAGGGTTTGGGTTTTCCTGCTGATGTTGCTTTGGCTACAGGCAAATTCTGGAGGTACTCCTATTAAAGTCTTGTTTTCTGCTTTTGTGACACCATCACCCCATGCCTTTTGCTCATCAGCCCTATCAGCCCTATCAGCCCCACTCTTACAGGTCTGCTGGTAATTGTTCCTCCATTGTAATTCCCAGTTTGAATCCTTGAGAGCACACTCAATCCCACTCTCCATGTCACTGACAAAGATATCAAACAGCTCCAGTCCCAGCACCAACCCCTGGGGAATGCTACTTGTCACTGGTCTCTACTTGGACATAGAACCACTTACTGCAGCTCTTCGAGTGTGACCATGCAGCCAATTCCTCATCCACTGATCCATCAAGTCCATGTCTCTTCAGTTTAGAGACCAGGAGAGTGTGTGGGACTGTGTCAGATGCTTTGCTTATCAGAAGTAGATGACATCAGTTGCTTTTCACTTATCCTGTCCATATTCTTGTGATGATTTGCAAAGCAGAAATTTCAGAAAATAATCTAATGTGATTAAAGATTTGACATTTGCATCACCTTGTGGTTGGCTGAAAATGTAGAATTTTTCTCTTCTGAAAACCCCTACCTCATATAAACCAGTGGGAAAAGAGGTTTGTCCCAGTGTAGAAGAGCAGGCTTTTTCCAGGTTTATCTCAAGGCAGTGTAAAAAATAATCACTGAGGTCACTCGTTGGGTCAAGCTTTATAAATATTTTTACAAGGAAAATATTTGAGTCAAGTTAGCTTGCACAGAACAGGAGAGGGATTCTGGTGAAGGTTTTACTTTCTGTGCCCTGTGGTAGGCCATGTGCATGCATGTATGTGGAGGAAAAAATGTTTCTTCAGCTCAGCTGCACATGGAGATGGACAGCAAAAGTACTGCATATAATTCTTTCTGGGTTTATTCATATAAAAGGAATGTGTGACATTTAGTCTGAATGGAGCCTTTCAGTGCAATGCATGTACTTAATATGGTTAAGACATATTTTTTAAAATGTGCTTTAAAACTATGTACCCTTCTGCCAATGATAAATTAATTTAGTACTAATAGGATCAGTGTTGCCATGCAAGTGAGTTTAAATTACAAGCAGAACATCTGCTTATGCTTGGTTTTACAGTTGTCCCACATGCTCTATTGAATAATTTCAATTGCTTGTACAGTTTTTAAACACTGACTTAGTGTCTCATGCCAATACGATAAACTTCACCAGAAACAGTTCAGCCGTTTATGGAAATGGTAATTTTTGTGAGCCTGTCAAATAATTAGTTAATAGTTTTAATGTTTTTTTCATTTTAGAACACAGTCTCAAAAACTGATAGGGACATACTGACCCTTGCAAGTGCCTCTAGAAGTACTGAAATATCCTCATTCACAGCAAAAACTGCTTGAAATATTAGAGTATTGGAAAAGTCATGCTTTGCTAGAAGGTTTCATGGATGCTTGCTTATAACAGAAGTGTCACAGAGTTTTCCCTCTTCTTGTCATGCTGCCTGCAAAAGACTGAGACAGAGTTTGTAGAGGAGAAATATATATGCCTAAACAGTTATTCTTGGTTTACCTGCCACCTAGTGTCAGGTAACATACCAACATTTCCCTTCTGCTTCCTAACTGGCTTCCAGTTCTCAGCTTTGTCCTCACCTCTTTCCAGCTTCTTATCCCAAGCTTTTCACTCAGTCTTATTCTCCTTTTTTCTCTCTATTATTCATCAGCTCTCCCCATTTACCCACCTGTGTGCCCAACAGACCTTGTATCTTCCCTTTCAAAAATCATCTCCCAACCTAAGTATTGATGGGAGATTCCTTCCAGTCTAGGGTTTCCATTGCAAGCTTCAGGTCCCTGATTCCTCTTTGCCTTCTTTGCCAATCAGCTCCCACTGTGTGAAAAATTTAATATTTTTGTCCAGTACTTTTTATAATACTGTGAGGGAGGATAGAGTAGGCAGAAAATCAAATTACTTTAAGTACTAAAGAGCCAGAAAGTGCCAAAATTCTTTTGCTGTGTGACCTTAGTTTGTACCCATCTGTAGGGTATAGTACCGCCCTGTCTTCAGGTACATAAATGTACCCTCTTATTCCTTCATAAGTATATATTAAAAGATGCACTTACAGATTTTTTTTTCCCTAAAGTACTTTGTTTAAAGGAGAAAAATGCAGAGAAACAGGTACTGAAGTATTTTTTATGCTTCTGAATGTCTGTTATGAAACCACTGAGAAATCAGCTGTTTAGCAGCTGATCATATTCAAAGCCAAAATGTCATTCAGAATTTCTGGATAAATTGGTACACCTTGCAGTTATCCATCGCTTAAGCTATGTACTCAGACTGGCTGGCTTTTCAGGAAGCTAAGGCACAAAAAATGAGTCTGTGTGTGAATAACTGGTTGAAAGAGAGGTAAAAATGTGAGGAATATACAGGCAGCTCTTGTAGATAGATTGCTCACCACTGTAATTCTACAAATATTGCCCTGCCTGTCTTATCTGTGCCATAGAATCACAGAATGGTTTGGGTTTGAAGGGATCTTAAAAATCATCTAGTTCCAACCCCCTGCCATGGGCAGGGACACCTTGCACTGGACCAGGTTGCTCAGAGCTTCATTGAACCTGGCCTTGAGCACTTCCAGGGATGGGGCATCCACAGCTTCTCTGGGCAACCTCTTCCAGTGCTTCATTACCCTCACAGTAAAGACTTTCTTTCTAATATCTAAACTCTCCCAGTTTGAAGCCATTCCCCCTTGTCCTGTTACTACATGCTCTTGTAGTCTCTCTCCATCTTTCTTGTGGGCTTCAGTGAGGGCAGGCAGTTATGTTAGGGCTGTGCAGTGAACTTTGGAGATGAGGTTTTTTTTAATAAGGATGGGAGAGATTGTAAAGAATTCCAAATGAATCTTCTAAGAGGGAATAACTGGGGAATTAATGGTAGATTACATTAGTTTCTACCATTTGTTATAAATTTATTCAGAGACAGGGGAAATCCTAATTACATATAAAATTACCTCTTAGGCACTAATTATTGAGCTTATGAGAGTTCCATGAAAATATCACCATGGCTGCAGTCGAGAAAGCACATCAGCTGTGTTCCTCACCAGAAAAAGCAGAGAGAACATTGTTGTGTCACTCGAGAAATCTTGGGATTACCTGCATCATGTGCAGTTATGATTCCCCTGACTCCACCAAAGATCAAAAATTGTGTCCTAGAACACAGAAACTGTGAGAAAGGCTAAAAAGATAACTAGAGGTGTGGAATGGTTGCAGTACAAGAATCAACCAAGCAAGTTCATTCTTAGTACAGAAAGAAGACAAGCAGAAAGGGTATTACGAGAGAGGCTTCTGAAATCGCAAAAGGGCATGGGGAAAAGAGAATGGGCACTCAATAGGTGAACCCTATTCAGTACAAGGGCTCAGAGACATCGAAGAACATCAGCAGGACCTGAGCTGAAAATGAAGAGATTTCTTTATGAAATGTATAACTGAGCTGTGGACCTCCTTGCCAGAGAATGTTGTGAATACCAACTATTTGTATGTGCTCAGGAGAAGTCTAAAAGAAAGGTAAGTCTTTTATTCTTTTCTAGTGTGGTTCCTAACTCACTCAGGCCTTGGTCCAGCCTGCTTCTCTAACACTAACTTTGCACAAGAATATCCCTATGAGTCTTATATTATACAATTATAGAGGATAGAAATGTGCAGCTAAGAAATTTGTGTTGCAGTCAGCAGGAAAGAAAAAAAATCCCTCTGATGAGAAATATAAGAGCAGCCAGCCAGACTAATTCAGTGAACAGATAAGAACCGCAACAACAGAATTGTAGCGTGCCATTTGGAGTCTTAAGGAGTGCAATCAGTTGACAGAACTGAGAAAAGTGAACAAAACTTCTGCCTGGAAAATGAAGATTTTTAACAAGCAGGAAAACTCCAGCTTAGTTGAAGACAGCTGGACACAGTACTGAGGGAAAGCACACATGTCCTAAGTCAAAGGAGTCCTGCTGTGTTTGAAAAAGAAGAGACAAACAGCAAGGTTAGAACTGAGTGGATGTGTACAAATGTCACTGCCCTTGTGGGGAGCACGATACACATGGATAGAAGGACATAGCAGACACAGAGAGCCGGCAATTCAGTAATTATTGGGATTACAGATGAGCATGAGAAACTCAACAAATCCCAATGACCTACAGGAGTGGGGGTAATAAACTGTTTGTATTTAGGGATTCCTCCATGGCCATCCATTCAAAACGAATGGACTGCAGAGGTCAAGAACATGCTCTGTCTTGTTTTCCTTTATCCAATAGTGGATAAAAATGTTGAGCATTTCCCAGACATCCATGTTAAAGTGTCCAGCAGAAACTAAATGCACTGTTAGCAGCATTTCATGCAATCATCTGGATGAATAGCATATTACTTCATTTCTATGGGTTTTCTAAAATCGGAAAAAAAATCCATCCAATAATTAAGTCTTTACTGCATATACTATAAAAAAATCATTACAACTGTTATAAATCTGGAGACTACTTCTACATTCATGCATTAAATATGTTAGTCTACTCTAAGATACCTAGGCAGACATATGTTTTGGTCATATATACTGGATGAAAACTCTATTGGAACAGGAAGCATTATACAGTTAAGCTGCTGACATTTTGTGGATAAAGAGGCAGAAAGTTCCTTCTTTCCTATCAAAGGAAGGAAGTGAGTTAAAAAATAGTTTGGCAGGACTAATAATGAGTCTTGGTAGCTATTGCTAAATAATACCTGAAAAAAATGGAAAAGTGAGCCAGACTGTATGTAAATACATTTTTGATGAATGTTTAAAAACTCAGCATTTTCTCTTAGGATAACATATATCTAGTGTGCAAGATAAAAGCCTAAAATAAATGGGTTTTGTACATGATTTGACCAAATGTTACGAACACTGCTCCTGTAAGCAGTGCAGTTGGTAACAAGGGCGAAATTTCAGTGATAAAGGAAAGAGATGATAGCCTCAAGAAGAAAAGGTGAATGATGAAGCCTTTTTTCAGCCTTGATGTAGTACTATGGGACTGAAAATGGGGGGTTCTTGGTCCTCAGAAGAAGATAAAATTGTGTGTGTGTTTATAATAAGACACTTGATTAAAAGATGGTTTTATCTCTTTCTTGCTTGTCATTACAGAGAAGGTGGGGAGCAAATAATGCTAGTCTGTGGTTTAGCTAAAAATATACCTGGACAGAGCTGACCTGTTGTGGTTTCTAACCAAAAAGGGGAGTCTGAGGCAGAACCAAGATTCTAGATTTTAAAGCCTTAACCTCTGAATTTTCTAATGTAATAAAATATAAATAAATAAACTAGCAATCAAAAACCCCCAACAACAGCAACAAAAAAACCCATTAAAATAATCCCAGTAACAAACCTCCCCCAAAACAGCCAACTAAACAAGCCCCTCCAAACTCAAGCATTTTATTGACAGTTCATTTCATAATTTCGTTATGAAATTCTTCATAATTCTGTTTATTCATTGGGATTGCTCTTTCATTACTGCAAAAAAATTTACTCCTCTGTCTCCCGCTCCCCATCCTAGGTAAATCCCTTTTTAGTTTTGATTCTCCTAAGGTGATCTTCAGCACCTTTCAGCCTAGATCTACCAAGCACCCACTGGTCTCTTTTCACATGCAGTGCTTTCCAAACTCCCTCCTGTCCCAGTCAAAAAGTGACAATTGCAGCCTTTATTAAACTTCTCATGATTTAAATATTGTCTGATTTATTTTAAGCAAATCCTTACAGAATTTCTTCCTTGAGCAAGTACTAGCTTTAAAGGACTACATGTGGAAAAAATGCTTTTCATTGAGTTAGGAGGGAGGGGTGAAATAACACTTTTAATGGAAACTATTAGAAATGCTCAGCTACAGGATCTCTATAGCAGACACATATATGTACAGCTGCTGAGGTAGAGACACATTCTTCAAATACAAGCAGGGTGTAAATCTCTGTAAATGTGAGTATTAAACTTAGAGAGCTTGACAGAGAAAAGGGTGTACTTCAAAACGCCTCTGTAGGTGACAGAAAATCTCCAAGACAGTGAGAGTGTGAATCCCTGGCATTTGTTGCCATTTAACTGCTCTTCTGTCCTGCTCATATTTTAAAACTTGCTTCTGAAAAAGTTTGGCTATAATGGCCAGAGAAATGTCCCATTCCATGTAAGAATTTGTAACACTGCCTATGTAATGCTGGATGGAAGGATGTTGGAGGTCATACTTTATTGGATAAGTGGAGGCTCTGAGCAGGAGGGGGCAGAGGGAGGGGAGGCTGTGCTACTGTCTGTCAGGGCACACAGCAGTTAAAGACAAGGCTGGATAATGACAGCACTGGGATGGTGTACAGCAGCTAGGGGTGTCCATCCATAAATACAGTAGGAAGTTTTCGGCAGTGGTCTGACAGGGAAGTCTACACGGAGTCAGATTTCAGAGCTGGAGCAGTGAATTGCAGTGAGTCACACAGAGAGCCTGAGTGCTGCCTTTGTTCCACTTGTGTCTGAACGTTGGAGGAGAAACAGCAGGCTCCAGTTTTTATTAACTTCTTATTTTCATAAGTATAAAACTCATGTGCACTGCACTTTTTCCTCACTTAAGTTCTTTCAACTGACTTCCAAAAAATGCTCTCATGGTAAGAACTCTTGCCTCTAAATTTTACTTTTTCTTTTTTTCCTCTTGTGTTTCTGTATCACACTCTTTGGTCTCATTCTTCCCCCCCTTTTTTTGGCACACCTGCTCCAGGCATGCCTGGTGGACCTGGGACTTGTCGCTACTGCTCTTTGGCTTGTCAATCCATGCGGGTGCAGCAGCTCAGATCATAGAAGGTAAGATTTCTCCAAATTATGTTTATAAATTGAGAGTAAGTGTGAATTTTAAGATTTGCTTTCCTAATATGGAAAGAGACTCTACATTTCAGATCTTCATTTTCTCTGCAGCTTACTGTTATTCATTTCATATAGGAAAGCTGCTGTGAGTTAGGAGCTTAAATTCCCATTCATTCTGGATAAGAAGAAATAAATACACTGGTTCCCAGCTCTCAGGCAGTCTATCATGCCTGCTTTCTCAATATATCTTCAGAGTGTAACAACCAACAGAAAGTACTTTAAAGAAATTCAGAATACTGAATGTTTTTATGATTAGGATAGATATATGTGTCACTGTGGACATACCAGGAATGTGCCAGGCATGGTGTGAGTGCAAAGACAGAGATGTGATGCTTGTTCCAGTGCATAGAGACTTCTCCTGGTAAGTGTTTGAACAAATTGAGATTTTCTAATCTCTTGAGCTCAATGTTTAGTTTTACCAGGCCAGTCTTTATGGACTTTCAGTGAAAAGTCTTTTTGTAATTTCAGATCATACGTTCTTGTAACAGAGCCAAATTCCTCAGCATCTCTGAAAGGCACAGCCTTACATTTAACTAGTGAGAGAGAGCACTGATTTAAAAAATTGCATGTAATTTTGAGAAAAGTGAAAAAGCTTTGTATATTACTTTACCGTTAGAAACGATGATATTTAAATCAAAAAGCTTTTTTTACTGTCTTACAAAAACAGTTTGAATTTGTTATGCAAATGACCTACCTCTAGATAACTGTGTGATAGGAGCATTAAAAAGTATTGATGAGAAGTGGATATCACACATGAAGACTTTAATGTTACTTAGACTGGTTTTTTCCTTTTTAATTGACACTGTCCTAGACACTTTGGCATCTGAAAGCCAAAGCCACAGATAGTTATTTCAGTAGGGGGAAAAGTCACAGATTAGTTATCACTAAAAAATGCTATAGGTACAGATGAAAAATATGTAATGCTGTATTACAGGAAATTAGTTAAGGAAACAAACTGAAAGCAGCTCTTAGAATTAAGAAATATATATCTGATTGGTGACTGAAGTACAATATATTGTCTATCCATTGGAGGCAGATCTATTACATCAGGTGAAAATATGTTTCTCGAGGTGATGAATGACAGTGCATGCAAGAGATCTGGACAGGAGAGAACGAAATTTTGGCATATACAAGTTAATAAAGAGAAGATCATCAGCACTACAAATACAGTGACAAAAACTGCAAATATTTCTTTGGCACACAATTTCTTTTTTTGGTGGATCTATGCCTGTTTCTATTACCTGAAGATCTGGCTCTTCAAATATCTTACTCTTTGAAAGTCAGATCAGAAGTCAGAAGCAGGAAAGATAATCACTATTGTTTCTGGACAGTTTCTTCCAGTGCAGAATTTTATTGCTGCTAGAAGGACTCCTAAACTTAAAATGAATGAAGGTCAGGTGGAGTTATGTAAGATCGCTGAAGGCTTGGAGACAGCTCTGGGAATATGTTCCTTCCTACGTCTAGCCTAGTATTCATTCATCTATTAATACAAAAGCTGCTGTTCCCAAATGTTTATTAAATTTTTTTGCATCTGATTTTTAAGTGCCTGACATAATGGGGGTTTCATGCTTTCCATTCCCCAACCTATTTTCCTGACACTTGGTTTAAATTATTTCATCTCCTGAAACCAAATGTTGAATGCCAGAGAAAGAAATAATTTTCCTTTTCTTCTGGTGCTGCAAATACATGACTAATATAAATTCTACCTGTAATTGAAGAAGAGTTTCATACTTCAAATCTTTCAGCCTAACTATTGGAGAAATAGCTACATTTTCCTTTCTCACAGTTCCTATTAGCTGTAGAGTGCACAAAAATAAACTGTGTATTTTCGGTGAAAATATTTGGAGACACAGAGTGATGAATTGGCCCTCGGGTGTTCAGGCCTTTTGCTGCTAAATGTTTGCTTTATCCAGTGTCCTTTTTGTCACTGTCTCCTTCTAGATTACTGCTTTCTAGGATTCTGCAGCTCAGTGAATAATGCTGCACTGCTTTTCTGAGCCTCAGCTCTATCTACCTGTAGTGCAGATTTTTATCTCTAAATTTCTTTGAAGGAAAGAGAAACTGTGCATGAGTAAATGTGGTTTTAGAGGAATGGTGCAGGTGCTTTCTGTTGTACCATTGTGCTCACTACATGCACAAGGACAAAATACCTTGGGATGTTCTTGAGTTCATTAAATAAAGGTAAGAAAATTGTTCAGAGATGGGGAAGGGGTAACTTCTTTTTTACAAACCTGAAAACATAGCAGTGGCCCTCAGAGTTTAGAGGAGCAAAGTTTGGCATCTTTGCCCTCACCATCTTTGTCTTCTTGTTTTCCCCAGGGGAGCACTGAGTTGCTGAACAAGGTTGAGAGTGCTGAATAAAACAAAAGCCTCAGCAGACCTCCAGCAGAGGGCTTGAGCTCTTTCATGACTTTGTGAGAGATACTAGAAAGATAATTTAGAAAATTTTAACCAGTTTCCTACCAGGAACAATGTTTTGACCAAGTCTTATTCTTCTTAAGGAAGTTGTCTGGTTATGGGTGTTTTCTACAGAGAACAGGGGAAAAGAAAGAATGGTAGGAAATTGTAGGGGGAAAATTCGGATGACAGTCTTTGAAAATGTTTGAGAACTTCTGGGTTCTAGTTTAACTTTCTATTGAACTTGAGGGATGTTGGGCCTTTTGTTTCAGTAGAAGTACTTCTTTCATTTCCAACTCTTAGAATGTCTAACTACATCTTTCACTGTAGAATGGAACTGACTATACAACAAAGTATTTAAAACCTTATATTTAAAGTAATAAACTACTAATAAAAAAAAAAAAGTGGAATATTTAATTCAGAACCTTAAAATTCAGTAGCACAGTCTGCAAATTGATGGCATTTGGTCATTATTTCACCAAAATTTTAAGAAATAGTGTGAGCTTGCTTCAGAGTGAAACTGGAGTTCTGAAATCTCATCAGTATCTGTGAGAATTATGAATTTTTACTATCTCTGTTGAAAGGTTTTGGTCCATATCACTGCAGCTAGCATTGCACATGTATTTGCATACAGTACCCTATTCTACTTGAGGTTGTGTGGGAGGATTGAAGACATGTTGGTGTCTTAATAAATTACTTCATCACTTCTCTTTTGTTCAATTGACAATTTAGCATGTATCTATCTGTTCATAGAAGTGAGGTCCGTCTTACCTGGCACTGCCTTGCAGTGCATGTACTTGGCCCTTAATTGTGCCTGATAATGGATCTTGACTTACACTGATTACCCTGGTGCTTTTTCCATGTTTTGCATCTTCAACAACAAAATAAGTTAGTGAATAGAAGGTGCTCAGAACACAGCCCTGAACATGCTGGCACCCAGACTGTGGACAGAGCGAAAATAGGAAAATCTCAATGCTAACCCCGCTGAAGTCTGAGTGATAAACTCCTCCCTGTGACTTGCTCTAGCTTCTTGCAGAAGTGACATCTATTCTTCTAGGCTATCTAGGCAGTTATCAGTGTTTCTCAGGTCTTTGCAGTCAAAGCAGTGCCTGCATTTAAAAAAATATAGAAAAAAATTGTTTAAATGTGTGTGGTTCTGCAGTTTATATTATGTTTATGAGCTCTAAAAGAAGCTTTACAAATTTCTCATTGACATCTGGGTTTTATTATTAGCCAAGCTGAACAGCGCTTTCTTGGCCTAAGTAACATGCTTAGCAATAGTTTACATAAAGTAAATATTTGTCTCTTTCATTGGCCCTCTGTACACAGAAAGGCTGTCATTAGGCTGTTGACATAAACTTTGCACTCCTGACCTGCTGAGTTTAATGCAGGAATCCTGAATTATTGACTTTCATTGGCTGATGATCAGCTGATGTGATTCTTATGAGCAGCGAACTGGAACTTCTCTTCACAGTGAACTGACATAACGAGTGCAAACAAACATGTCCATACATTTAAAATCTTGTTTCTACCAAGTAATTACTGTATGTGCTCTGAGTGTCAAATGTGTGCAAGCAAGTGTGTGATAGGGTTGGCTCAGTCCATTCTTTCCAAAGACAGGACACAATCACAGCGACAATAAAGCACAGTACTTCTTAAAGAGAATTCAGATGGCACTGCATCCTCTTGTACCAGACTGAGCATTTGGACATCATCAAACTGCAATTGAGTCTAAATTGAACGAGCCAGTGTGATCCTTCAGGCACGTCTTCAAGCTGTTACCAGCTGTTGTGCATGTTTTTATTGTGGAGCTGAGCCTGATTTCATAGCTGATAAAAGGCCTTTCCATGCAAAACATAGTAATTTACAGTAGAGAATCAGTTGGTTTCAGTTGGAGTCATCCCTGTCAGTAGCTGAAGAGATTGATAACACCAGCAGAACAAACCTGACTTAGAAAATTTGTTCCATTCAGTCACTTTTCTAAATGTATTCATTTTCTGTGTAGCACCCTCTACATGTTAATTCTCTTGGACAATAAACTACATGTTTCCTAAGCGACTCTGCCAGGCAACAGAGGATGATTTTTTTAGCTTTTTTTTTTTTTTTTTTTTTTTTTTTTTTTTTTTTTTTGAGGCCTCAGAAGAGGAAACCAGCTGGGGTGGATATAGTGTTATAATAACTGTCTTCATTTCCTCTCTGGAGGCGTCCTTGGGCACACTGCAAGTCTGGAGTAAGCAGCTGTTTCCATGATCTGAATAGAACTCAAAATCACAATTGTGCTTCCATTTGCCACTTGCATTTGGTATTTGAAGGACCATTTCAATAAATGAGCAACAGGAGGAAAGATTTGACTGCATTATTTGTGTTTGGGATATTCAAAGAGTTCCAAAGAATGTATTTCTTATTCTAACATGTTAACTACTACATCAAACACTTCTTTTGGAGGCTGCCTGTCCCTTTGGCTGTGATTTCTTCCCCTTTCCTTTGCTGTGTTAGCCACGGATCAGTTTGGTTTTTCATGTGGTGGTATCTCACATTTGACCATTTCATGCAGTAGCTCTGCCAATTTATGCAAGTGGGCCTTGGCTAGAAGGACAGCAAATTTTATCAGCTTAGTGAAAACTGCTTGCTTTATTTAGGCTGTCATTAATGGTAATTATTTAAGAGAGTGTATCTATTTATCATCATTAATTTTGAGTCCTCAAATAATCTTTTCCCATTTGACCAGCCCACACGATTACAGCAGGTTCATAAAACAACAAAATCAACCAGTAATTTAGACTGTGGTTAATTGTCTTCCTGAAATCTTCCCATCTCTAGCAGCTCCTGCTCCCAAACCTAGAAATTCACAGATGTTGGAGAGGGTGGAATGCAGGTAGAACTCTCCCAAAGAACGAGTAAAATGAGCAAATCTCTGTTTTAATGTATTTGCATAAGAGGATTGTGAAATGACAGATGTATTATTTGGGATCCTTTCTGGTCAGAAAGTCTTGGAAAAAGCAACTGGCAGAGCTGAATGTGTCCTGACAAAGGATTGCAGTATTTTAAATCATTATTGGCTCTCTTACAATATGAGAAGAGCCAGGGTCTGTACCAAGTTTTTCTGAAGGGTTCTGAGAAGAACCAAGATTTTCTGGAGGCACTCGAGTGCGTTTTACTCCAAACATTCAATCAACGGAAGCCTGAATCTGGTGATAGTGATTCAGCAATGAGATTTTAATATGAACTGCACCATCACTCATGGTCTGCTGCTTTGTCTTCAGTACAGAAGACAAAATATTAACAAGAAAGGGCTTCAGCCAGTTCATTCTATATTTGGGAACCTCCTGAGTCTTATGACTCTGAGTCTACCTCCTCTGTTGCCACTGAATGCAACTCTTGCTGTGAGGAGTTCCTATCACAGTAACTTATAACTGCTCAGGTGTGATTAACTTCCAGTCCTATTCATGGCACACCTTTCTCTGAACTGTGAAACCAGAGTTCCATACATAGTCATGATGCCTGGCTCTGCTTCTTTGGAAGGCTGAATATAGCTTTTGACTGTCTCTGGACTTTTTTGGTAGTTTGAGACTAAAAGGGCACTAAAGTATCTGTCATTACTCATTGTATTTTATATTCACTTACCTTCTTACAAGTGATACACATAACCTAACTCAAGGAGAACAGAACCCACCTAGAAATAATTTTAATTTTGTGTTGCTTCTAAAGAGCAAGTTGATGACTCTTGAGAGAAAAGAACAGTGCTCCAATACATGCTTCAAAATTTCCTGTAAGCTGTGGATATTTTGAATAGCCTATAACTGGGTTTGAAAAACTGAAAAACAGTTTCAGAACATAAACCAGTGTGGCATCCAAGCTCTGATTCATCTCTGGTGATATTTCATATAAGTAAACTCAAACAGTAAAATGAAGCATATAAGAGTTTGAAATAGGGTCAGGTGGCATGGCAAAAATATAGTGACACGGTCTGAGAGTATGGTAATGAGTTCATGAAAGTCAAAGCCCATTTGGAATTAAATCTAGCAAGGCAAGAGAAGAGCAACAAGAGAGGCTTTTACAGGTATACCATCATCAAAAAGAAGATTAACGAAAATGTGGATCCGCTGCAAAATGAAATGGGGCAACGAATCTGGTGACAGGGGCACGGAAACAGCCGAGGTACTCAATGCCTTCTTTGCCTCACTTTTTACTGGTAAGATTTCCCTTTAGGAAACTGAGCCCCTGAGCCCACTGGGAAAGCCTGAAGCCATGAATAGTCCTCCACTAAGGCAGAGTGAAGGGACATTGAAATCAGTAGGATACATGCAAGTCCACAGGACCTGATGAGACACATCCATGAGGGCTCATCAAACTGGCTGATATCATTGCGATAGAATTTTGGAATACAATCTTTGGAAGATTCTGGTGGTCAGAAGATCCTGTGGATGGAAAGAAATCCAATGTCACTCCTATTTTCAAGAAGGGCAAGGAGCAGGACCTGGGGATTTGCAGGCTGACCAGCTGATCTGATTTCCTGGGAAGGCATGGGAACACATAATTGTGGAAGCCATTCTAGTAAGAATGAGATGATTAGGAGTAGTCAGCACATGTGTGGGAAGGGGAAAATCTTGTCCAAAAGTCTTATAGCCTTCAGCAATTAAATAACCAGCTCAGTGTGTGAGGAAAAGACAGCTGATATTTGTGGTCTTGTGCGAGACTATCAGCACTGTCTCCTGCAACATCCACATTGATAAACTCCTGAAGTAAGGACTAGATAAGGGGACAGTGAGCAGTATTGACAACAGCCTGACCTACAGGTGCATGAAGGGCTGTAATCAGGGCTCAGTTCAGTTCCTGGGTGCCAGCTACCACTACATCAGTGTACTACCCTGTGATGTGGCTGAGGCCAGCACTCTTTCACATCTTTATTCACAACCTGGATGATGTGGTAGACTGAGCCCTGAATGTCCCACTTAGAATCTGGTCCCTTCGTTAAGAGTGGTCCCTTCAAAAATTTTACAACACGACCTGCAAGCCATGCTCATGGGAAAAACAGGCAACTAGAAAGAGCAGATCTGTTTGGGTTGAAAAAGAACCATGTAGCTTCTCTACATGTATTGTTTTCTCTTCCTTGATGGTACCAAAGAAACAGAACCAGACGACAGTATGTATCAAGTCCTTTTGTCCCCACCATTATACTGATACACTGTATCATAGTGTGTTTGATGTCTTAATTTGATAACTAACAGCTGTCAAGCATATATTGCAGGTACAACATTTCTTGAAATATATTAACATAGAGTTGTTGCTGCTTGTCCCTCCGTTTCTTTCTGTCCCACAGAAAACTCCTGGCTCAGCACTGTCATGTTGCATGAGGAGGTATATTTTCAGGTGTAAAAGGTTGCTGTGGACAATCGAAACAAATGTATTGGCATCTTGCTTAATTATTAGGTATCAATGTCTACATGGTGGTCTACAAAGCAAACTGAGGGGAAAATTATGCAAAATCTGAAGTCTTTTCTAGGAATGCTCTCCTATTTGGAACTCCTGCCACCAAAGTACCCACTGATCAGGTCAATAATCCTTCTTCCTGGTGCATTAGCTGCCTCACAGATGGAGGTGTGAGGGAGCAGTGTCTCCCTACAGTAAGGATCTTTATTTCCACCATCGCACTTTGGTTAGCTACAGACTAACTTAATACACTGCGTCACTTCTGTGAATGTGACGCTTTTTTATTCTCAGAGGGACAAAGTCTTAGCTTTTCTTAGTCCTCAACTTTCCAAAAGCTGTTCCAGCTCCATCTGTTTCAACACTGTCAAATCAGAACAGCTCTTGACTTGGTAGGAGGAACCACTCATCTATAATGAATGCTCCACAGTAGCTCTGCCACTTTGCGGTGCTTGTGGGTGTGGGTATACATGACTCAAAACCTTTCATGCTTTTCACTGAAGAAAACAAGCAAACATTTCATCCTGTTCAGGCTAGCCATGAATGTGGTTTAACACACATGGTTTGAGTTTTCTTTCATTTTCTGTCTTTAGTTTCTTTCACATGCGATTACAGGAAAGATATAAAACACATACAAGTTTTGCAAGTTTTCTCAGCTGAAAAAATCTGGCTCTTGATCAAAATAACCTATTAGTCATTGTAGTGAATGCCATTAATTTAAAAACACTTATCTGAAAGAGTTTTAAGTTTTTAGTCAGTGTTCTATAAAGCATGACATATTAGTGTACAGCTCCATTTGTTTTTACCAAACAATACTTGACTGAACTCAAAGTGCTGCTTAAGGTGGTCTCATATTATAATCAAGGCTTTGACCCTATATGTACATTTCTTGTTGGGTTTCTTGTTTGTTGGGTTTTTGGCGGTTTTTTGGAGTGTAGGAGTTTTTTCCTGATGTATTTATAGTGGAATATTAATCTATCATGAGATGCAAATCTGACAAATAAGTACCACATGGCAACTTCCTGGTCCAGAGAGATGGTGACTTGGGGAGTGGGGGTGGTGTTCAGCACAAGTGTAAACATGCATAAAATTTCAAGGATGCTTTCTCAGTGGAAAAATAAACAAACCACTGGTGACCTGAAGTATTGAAGTTCCTTTTTCACACTTCTCTCACAAAATTTCAAAAGACAGAATGGAATTGTGGCAACTCTGTTACTGCTTTGCCCATTCGAGCTTTGACTTGTTCAACAAAGAGGTTTTAATAATTTATTTTTTTTTTAAGTGGGGGAAAAACTGCTGCTCCAACTAGGAGTTAATGCAGACACTCCTGAATATTTACAGTATAAGTGTTAAATGAACACTTGCTTACAAGTCCTCTGACATACTGAAGTTACTTGTATCTTAAGTCTCTTATTCCAAGACATATTGTTTCCAGACACATTGCAGAATTTCCATAGAGAGCATTCAAAAGAAGCTACTGTTGCATTTAACTCCTATAGAGACAGCGGAACAAAACTTCACTAGTAAATACAAATCCCCAAATGAGCTGTGGGAAAAGCTAGACTACCTACACAAATACTTCATCTTGTCCTCTTATCTTGTGTATAATTACAATACCGTAGCCATTGAAGTGTTCTGGAAATATTAACTATCCCTCTGTGATATGTTTATCTGATACGAACAAAAGTTCATATCTGTTTCTCCCTCTGCTGTGTTTTCTTCATGGATAAATCTCTAAATGTAGATCACTGCGACACAGACAATGCAGACCAAAATCCACGAAGGAAAAGCCATGTGGAACAATCTGTTAGAATTACACCATCATCAAAGTGGTTGACAGGTAGTGTTTATTTCCTTACTGAGGAAGCTGAGGAATCTGTGTGCCTCCAACTCCTCTTGGCCTTTACACTTTTGATTCACAGA
This sequence comes from Acanthiza pusilla, assembly GCA_036630365.1. Lineage (NCBI taxonomy): Eukaryota > Metazoa > Chordata > Aves > Passeriformes > Acanthizidae > Acanthiza > Acanthiza pusilla. Next base: position 3,064,867 of record JAXCHO010000034.1, read on the forward strand.
ACGTAGAGGGAGCAAACTTTGCATTTTGAAAACAGAAGAGGTGGGGAGACACCCAGCACTTGCCTCTACATCCTCATGCATCTGCACAAGGATCAGGGAGTAACTATTTCATGATGCCTGTACCTGTCCTGCAGTGCAAGTGGATCAGTTTGACAGGCGTCAGATGGTTCTCTACCTCTGTAATTGCCACGACACAAAGAGTTCTCAGCTGCCAGTTTACTTATCTTGCAAGTTGTAGGGAAAGCCTCGAGATTGAGGGTCACATTCACATTATCTGTGGATTTCCCAAACCGAACCTCTCTTGCTCCAGTTTAGAAACTTAAAGCATTCTTCATCTGAAGATGAAACTTTGATTAAGCAGCCAGAATAGCCTGGAGTATGCATTTATTTCTAACATTCTCTCTCTTTACGTCACCATTTTGTCAGTTGTTCCTGTTCAATGTTCTATTACTGTTGACTTGTATGTAGATCCTAGGTGTCTCTCATAGGCACTCTAGCCACCCTGTACCTCGTGAATTTTCTACTCCTGGGTAAGGTGATGACATGGTCCTCATCAACGCTGTGTGAATGCTGGTAGAGACAACAGAGGCAGACTCTTCTCAGAGGGCAAAACAGCAAAAGAACAAATAACAGTCAAAAGGTGCAACAAAGGAAATTTTGATTGAACAAGTGGGGAAAAAAATTCTTCACCATGGCAGCAATTAAGTTCTGGAAGAGAGTGGTGAGAGAGTTTGTGGGACCTCCATTGTTGCAAATATTCTAAACTTGACTAGATAGGGCTCTTGGCAATATGATTCTTCAGGCTAGCCCTGTATTGTGCAGCAGATTGGACTAGATGAATTTTACAGAGCTCTTGTAAACTATTTTTTTCTGTAATTTTTAAATATGGGATTTAAAATTGGACTTTACATACTTAATTTGTTTCTGAGTCTCGTTCTCAGTGACTTGCCCACAATCACAGAAAAGGGCTGTCAAAGACCAGGAGAGTGAGTATAGTTAATACTAAAAGACCTGGATTGTGCTTGGCTGTCTTAATCCCTTGTTGTTTGCAAGCCTTGTTAGAATAATCAGAGAGGGGACAGGCTGTTAACACTAATACCCAATATTTGTATGGAATCAAAATACCCTTTTCCACTTTACATACTTGTCTAAAGATAGGTCAAGAAATATACCCTTTTCATTTTCCATTTTCTGCTTTTTCCTTTTTTATTTTTCCTCTTCTCTTTTCCCTTTCTTCTTTCCCTTTCTCTGTTTTTACATCTCCATTTCCCTCTTTGTCCTCCCTTTCAATTTCCACTTCTGTTTCTCATTTTGTTTTGTTTTGAAATTCTGTAGAATGCTTTTGGGAAAAACAATCTTGGAGTGAAACACAGAAATGTGTTACTGTAACCTTATGACTTCTCATCTTTCCTCATGGTCCTGCTGATCATGAGGCTCTTTAAACAATGCTCTAGTCCTTCCTTCCAAGAGAGCAGTTCCTTCTTGCTCCCTGCCCTTTCAGGGGCTCGTGGTCAGGCAGGCTGTACTGAGCACACACTTTGTGGCCCATCCCTCTGTGCAGCTGTTGCACTGAGTCTCACAGTGACTATAGTCACAAACCTCAGCTGTTTGGGACAGAGGCACAGTGTACCTCTGCATTAATATTAGCAAACCTGTTATTGCTGTGGCTGTGATGACATTTGCTCCTGAATTATTGTCCTTCTGCTGAAGTACAAGATAAACTCTAAATATAATGAGGGAAGTCTCTGATTTCAAGAAGTACTTCTCAGAACAAAACAGATCCTGGGCATGGAAACATGTTTAAAGATAGAAAATGAAAAGCTGTCATATTAACTATATGACTAGCAAGATCAATATAATACATAGGATCAATTGCATTTTTTTTATGTCCTGTTTACATACATTTTTATTTTTGCAGTACAGAAGAGTATGGAGGAGAATTTCCCCTCTAACACAGTTTCTTACCTGGAGTTAATTATTTTGAACCACTATCTTATACTACCTGACAGGCTTGCCTCAAATAAAAAAAAAAAAAATCAGAAAAAAATTTAGATCCAGAACACCCTGTCCTAATTGGGCCAGACTCCTAAAATATCAGTGACTATGTGAGCTAAACTGTGATTTTTTGCTCTGATTTTGTGTTATTCCTGCTATGTGCATATGTCACAGAAAATAGACAGCATTCTGATTTAGTGTAATCATTGAACATTATGAATGGTTTCCACTCGGCACTATTAATGGATATTTTAAAATTAAAGCAACAATAAGTCCTTGCTGAAACTGGTGCTTTATTCAGCTCCTAAAAGCTAATCGCAACCCTGTAGGATCAAAGCTTGAATAAACAAAAAAGAGTATGTTGCAAGATTAAGAAAAGAAGCACATATTTCTTCCCTTGGTGGCCACAAATTCATAAAATGCAATAAAACCTAGCACAACTGTACAATCATTTTCTGTACTGCTTTCTCCTAATTTTAACTCAGAAACAAATACGTGTGTACTTCCCAAACTGGAAATCGTTCACTGCTGGAAAAGACTTGTGCCTGTCTTAGTTGTGATATAAATCACTAATAAATTCTTATGTGCATTTCTCATTATATAAAGTTTTATAGCCATGTGACCTTACAAAGAATTACTTAGCAGAATTCTGTCTTTGAAGACTACAAATTACTGCACTTAAAAAATTCTTTGTGGCTTTTTATCAATTTGATGACACATTTCCTTTTTCTCCAGATACAAGAAAGTTTTGACTCTCTATTACATGAGAGTGTTTTTTCCCACTCACAGTTTTTCTTCATTTAGAAGCCATGTTGTGAATATATCTGTGCTCTTAATATATACTTGGGAAGATGTTGCTGTAGATTTTATTTTCTTTATAAAAGGTGCAGACTGTCAGAGAGCACCAAAGGCAGGCTGCTCTGCAGTGGTCAGGGAGCTGGAAGCCAAACATCTGAACAAGTGACCTCACCAGCAAGGACACAGCTCCACAGAAAGAAAGCAAAATCATCAGAGTATGTTTGATGATGATAGACAAGTTCAGCCAAGAGTCTGTATCATTGCACAAGCCCACAGTGATGAGGAAGCCAGAAAGTCAAGCCAGGAATACAAGACTTTGGGTGAAGCTCTGGGTCTGAGTCAGCAGGACTCATGGCTGGACATGGACTAGCCAGCTGCAACATAGCACAGGCAGGGACCAAAGGCAAGATCCTCATTTTAAAGGCAACCGTCAGAAGGAGTGAGGGAAAGCTTTGCTGTGGCTTCTTAGAACTTTTTTTTGCAGGGGATGTTAAATTCATGAGATCTACATTGTCACAGAGAAATAAAATCTCTGTTCCTGCTCTGGAAATGAACCACTTTGTTACTGAGATATCTTCAGATTTTAACATACAGTGGAGAGCGCTGTATTGGTTACCTGTCTGGACACAGAATAAAAAAAGCTCCTCCTGGGTTTTGCTACAGCTGAAGAGATTACATCCTGGATGATTTGTAAAATTGTCTCACAGAGAACTGTAGTTGCATTGCACAATATTCTGATCCAGACTTTCACTCCAGGATGTTGCCTTATTATCAGTCCATGCCTGGTATGTGCCTTTGCTGCAGAGCAGCAGTGGTGCCAGCAGCAGTTCTTGTCAGATAGAAATGGCAGAAGGGTGGGAAACTAAGCCCTAACAGACGGTCCTGTGTGATATCCCTGGTGCAATTGCGCTGTTTGAACTTTGTCCCACCTGGGGGATGGAGGAAAGTTTGAGAGGGTTTGTGGTACAGGGCAGGGCCCCACAGCAGCACAGGTGTTGTATGGTTTCGAGATTGAAAAGCTTAGGGATGTCAACGTGCAAAACACCCTCTTTTTCTCAGCTTGCATTGCAGATATGCCAGAAGTTACTTTGATGATGATGATGATGATGATGATGATGATGAAGTCTTTCTGGTCCTGGGATTCCTTGCTCCATCATACTTCTACTGCTCTATTTATGCTTACATCCTGAGAAAAAAAAATTCCTATTTGCCAAAACAGAGAACCAGATGTTCTCTGGATTTGCAATGCAATTTTAGTTATTAACATGAAAATTAATAATTAATGTGGTAGCTAATAAAATAACTTCCAGCCAGAAAATCTAGAGAGACCTGTGTGAAGCTCATAATGACTTTGGGGTAGTATAGCTTACACTTAGGTAGATGCATGATATTCTATCCAGAGAAAATCATGTTGCCTTCTTATTAGCAATAATTTGTTTTTAGCTTTGCTGCCTTGTGTCTGTTATTTTAATATGGCAAACAGAAGAAATTTGAGAGATGCAATGGCATGTGCTCCTTGAGAACCTCCTTCCTTGGCAGACAAAAGAAAAAAGATGGATTAAAGTTTTGTTTACTTTGTCTGACAAAACCCAGCAGCCTTGTAATTGCAAAACCTGACATATTTCAGAGATCAATTTTGTCTGCATTCATTGTGTCTTTTTTTTGTACCAGGGTACTGACCAAGTCCATTGTAACTGTCATTTATTAATCTGTACATTAGGAATTGCATATGGGAATGTCCACATTGTTCAGAGAGAAATTGCTATTTATAACTGCTTCCAGCCTGCTCTTCCTCTACATTAAAGCATTTTATGCTACAGCCAACTGTTCAAACATATAGTTCTGTGTACATAGAACACTGACACTTTGAAGTCTGGATCATTTAAAAAAACCTGTTCCCTGCTTTCTGAACTCAGTATTGGTACTGGCTTCTTTTCCCCTTGATTCTTTTGAATTTCAACCAAGTGAAGGCACATTTGCAGTAGTTTAATGTAGCTTTTCTCCAGAAAAGCTGATTGCAATGCGTTGTGTAGGGGAAATAATTTTATTTTCTTAAGTGTTTCTGTAAGACCTCTGACCCCTGGCCATAAACCAGCACATTTGTGCGGGGAGGTGCTCCATGCACCCAGAGTGAGGAGACACAAGTCTGACACAGAAGGCAACAGTTGATCTACAGAGATTAATGAAGGAAAATTGCCCTTGGATATCTGTCAACTTCTAATAATTTTTGGTTGCAGCAGATGGTCTCCAGTCACTGCTAAAGGAAATGAACATTTATTTGGATGAACTAGATGCTAAAATTCATGTAAGAGATAAAAAAGGACCTTCTTTTTTTTTTTTTTTTTTGAACATGCAAGGAGTACAGCTCTTGTTCCTCCAGGAACAAGCTGACCAGTGAAAAGATACAAGGATTTTGCAAGGTTTGAAGGATTAATTTTCCCAGTGGGCAGTCTATTCCATAATTACTTATTTTCTTGTGTTCTGACTTGGGCAGCAGCCACCACTGAAGACTGAAGCAAACAGATGTCTTGTGAGGCAGCAAGGAGGTGCCTTCTTTGTTGCTGACACAGTACGGCTCATGGTGTGCAGGAAAACAGCTGGCACCTGCTGAGGCTGTGCTAAGGATTTTATTTGCCTCTTTTGCTTCCACTGAGACCAAATTTGCTCTAATTGCTGCTGAATATATCCTTGCCTTTGAAACTGTGTGAAGGCCAAGCCAAACCTGCTACGATTAAACGTGAGTTTTTTTAGCTTGTACGTTTGCCTTCCTTTAAAAGGCTTATGCTTTTCTCACAAGTTTCATTATGGAAAGACTGCAGAAGTGAGAATGAGCTGCAGAATCCACTTTCTATAGATTTAGCTCTAGAAAAAGACAACATTTGCTTTTCTTAGACATTTCTTAAAACACTCTTTAAAATTACAATAATGATAATAATTTGTGTTTCTTTTTAATATAAGGTGAAGCTTGAGCATTTTCTCAGCAATTCCCCCCCTCTTCGCTCTGAAAGTTCTGAAATGTTACTGAACCTTGGAAATCTGTTCTAACTCCTTCCAGTTCCAACTCCTTCCAATTTGTGGCTCCTGAGAGTCCAACTCCAAACACTGTGTCAGTCACAAAATGGGGATTTCTGTATTATAGAACTGTTCTGAAGCATTGAACTCAAGATGTCCGTGTGAATTAAAAAAATCAGTTACAGTTTTGTCTTCGTTTGATAGACAGGTGTCTGCTAAGGAAGGTGGGAACCTTCCTTAGAACAGAGAATGTGAATCCCCTTCCCTCCAAATTATTATAACTTTAAAATTAAGGGCTCTCAGGCAAAGGTATGGGAAAAGGAATAAGAGTTTTTTTACTAGTATCTATAATGAGGTAAACAATCAGTAACAAAGAAACAGTAAACAAGGAAAAAAAAAAAACAGTAAACAAAACCAAAAAAACTCGGTGGCAAATGTCCCTGGGGCTGTCAGGTACTTTCCCGTTTGGTGCAGTCACGGTCACGGCCAGCAGGGGCGCTGTTGGGCTCCTAGACCCGCAGGGCAGGTGCGATGACTCCCGGGAAGCTGCAGATGGCGCTGTGCCGCGAGGTTGGATCTGTGCCACACGTGTAATGGCGGACGGCTGTAGCCGGGCGGAGCGCAGATGGACGGGGGCGCAGCAGAGAGCCCAGAGCCGGGAGATGGAGCAGCCGGGTCAGCTCACCGGGGCCAGCCAGCAGAGGAGGCGGCAGGAAACTCCGCAGTTGGAGCAGGCAGGGCGCGGGGCAGCGGCAGGCAGGCCACGGGGTGGTGGCAGGCAGGGGTCCCGCTCCTCTGTACAGCGCGGCCGGCAGATGCACCCTCCCGGAGGGGACGAGAGGATCGGAGTCCCGTGACCTTCCCCTCAAAGCAAGGACTCACCCAGCAGGCAGAGAAAAACTAGTGCAGAGTGAGGCTTTTCTTTTCCTGCGGTCCCAGCCAGAAACACAGAGACGTCTCCTCCGCTGTTCTCTCTCCGAGAGCAGTGAGCGAGTGTCAGTGCCGTTATCAAACCTTGTAATCTGTAGTTCCCCTGCCTGGCAGCCAAAGGCTTTGTCTCCTTTGTGAGCGTAGATGGCCCTTAAAGACCGGTCATTAGTTGCTTAGCAACAGAATGGGAAAAATTCCACTTGCCCCCTGCCCTCCCCCCAACCTTCCACATTATCCACCCCGAATTTTTTCCATTCCAACATATTACATTGAACTTAAACTGTTAAACTATATACATACAAGCATTACTCTGATTATATACATACAGATATGGATACAGGCACAGTGTTATGGGCAGTTCAACCCCAACTGAGGTCCCCCTGAGGTATGCATCGTGTCTCTCCATCCTCTTGCATCACCCACCAGGTACACCCTGGTCCTTGAGCAAAGACAACCCCACGGGTGGGTCTATCTTTGCTCAAGGCGGAATGAATCCAAACAGTTTTTCCCAGCATGCCTCTCATTTGCACCACTGGAACCTTATCCCCGTCTGCTGTTTGCAAGGGTTCAGATTGGGCAGGGCCAGCCCTGTTGGTGGAGCCTCGGGTGTTAACTAGCCAGGTGGCCTTGGCTAGATGGTGTTCCCAATTTTTGAAATTCCCCCCACCTAGAGCCTTCAAGGTGGTTTTGAGCAGGCCGTTGCATCGCTCTACTTTACCAGCAGCAGGTGCGTGATAAGGAATGTGGTACACCCACTCGATGCCATGTTCCCTAGCCCAGGTGTTTACGAGGCTATTTTTGAAATGAGTCCCATTGTCCGACTCAATTCTCTCAGGGGTACCATGCCTCCAAAGGACTTGCCTTTCAAGGCCCAGGATGGTGTTGCGGGCAGTGGCATGAGGCACAGGGTAGGTCTCCAGCCACCCCGTGGTGGCTTCTACCATTGTGAGCACGTAGCGCTTGCCGTGGCGGGTTTGAGGCAGTGTGATGTAATCGATCTGCCAGGCCTCACCATACTTGTATTTGGACCACCTTCCCCCATACCACAGGGGTTTCACTCGCTTGGCTTGCATGATGGCAGCGCATGTCTCACAGTTATGGATCACCTGAGAGATACAGTCCATGGTTAGATCCACCCCTCGGTCTCGTGCCCACTTATAGGTGGCATCTCTGCCCTGATGGCCTGAGGCATCATGGGCCCATCGGGCTAGGAACAGCTCTCCTTTGTGCTGCCAATCTAAATCTACCTGTGACACCTTTATTTTTGCAGCCTGATCTACCTGTTCATTGTTTCGGTGTTCTTCATTAGCTCGGCTCTTGGGGACATGGGCATCCACATGACGGACTTTCACAGGTAGCTTCTCTACCCAAGTGGCAATGTCTCGCCATTCGTCAGCAGCCCAGATTGGTCTTCCTCTACGTTGCCAGTTGGCCTTTTTCCACCTTTCCAACCAACCCCACAGAGCATTGGCTACCATCCATGAATCGGTGTACAGGTATAGCTTTGGCCACTTCTCTCTTTCAGCAATGTCCAGGGCCAGCTGAACGGCTTTGAGTTCGGCGAGTTGGCTTGATCCACCTTCTCCTTCTGTAGCCTCTGCGACTTGCCGTGTGGGGCTCCATACAGCTGCTTTCCATTTTCTATTTGCCCCCACAAGGCGACAGGAACCATCAGTGAAGAGAGCGTAGCGTGTTTCATCTTGTGGCAGTTGGTTGTACGGTGGAGCTTCCTCTGCACGAGTCACCTTTTCCTGCTCCTCTTCATCGGTGAGGCCAAAGTTTTCACCTTCTGGCCAATTTGTGATTATTTCCAAGATCCCAGGGTGATTCGGGTTTCCAATACGGGCGCGCTGCGTGATGAGGGCAATCCATTTACTCCACGTGGCATCGGTGGCGTGGTGGGTAGAGGGAACCTTTCCCTTGAACATCCACCCCAGCACCGGTAGTCGGGGTGCGAGGAGAAGTTGTGCTTCCGTGCCAATAACTTCTGAAGCGGCTTGGACACCTTCATAGGCTGCCAGAATTTCCTTCTCTGTGGGAGTGTAGTTGGCTTCGGACCCTCTGTAGCTTCGGCTCCAGAATCCCAGTGGACGACCTCGAGTCTCACCAGGCACCTTCTGCCAAAGGCTCCAGGACAGACCATTGCCCCCGGCTGCAGAGTAGAGCACGTTCTTCACTTCTGGTCCTGTCCTGACTGGGCCAAGGGCTACCGCATGGGCAATCTCCTGCTTGATCTGGGCGAATGCTTGTTGTTGTTCAGGGCCCCAGTGGAAATCATTCTTCTTGCGTGTCACCAGGTAGAGAGGGCTCACAATCTGGCTGTACTCAGGGATGTGCATCCTCCAGAAGCCTATGGCGCCTAGGAAAGCTTGTGTCTCCTTCTTGTTGGTTGGTGGGGACATCGCTGTGATTTTATTGATGACTTCGGTGGGAATCTGACGCCGTCCATCTTGCCACTTCACGCCCAGGAACTGGATCTCTTTGGCAGGCCCCTTGACTTTGCTCCTTTTGATGGCGAGACCAGCTTCCAGAAGAATCTGGATGATTTTCTCTCCTTTCTCAAACACTTCTTCTGCCGTGTCCCTCCACACAATGATGTCATCGATGTACTGCAGATGTTCCACTGCCTCACCCTTTTCCAGTGCAGCCTGGATCAGTCCATGGCAGATGGTGGGACTGTGTTTCCACCCCTGGGGCAGTCGGTTCCAGGTGTACTGCACGCCCCTCCAGGTGAAAGCAAACTGAGGCCTGCACTCTGCTGCCAGAGGAATGGAGAAAAATGCATTTGCAATGTCAATAGTGGCGTACCACTTTGCTGCTTTGGACTCCAGTTCATACTGGAGCTCCAGCATGTCTGGCACGGCAGCGCTCAGCGGTGGAGTCACCTCGTTCAAGGCACGATAGTCCACAGTTAATCTCCAATCTCCATCAGATCTGCGCACAGGCCAGATGGGGCTGTTGAAGGGTGAGTGGGCCTTGCTGACCACCCCTTGGCTCTCCAGCTCACGGATCAGCTTGTGGATGGGAATCACAGCATCTCGATTTGTTCGATACTGCCGGCGGTGCACTGTCGAGGTGGCAATTGGTACCCGTTGTTCCTCCTCCTTCAAGAGTCCAACTGCAGAAGGGTTCTCTGATAGTCCAGGCAAGGTGTTTAATTGCCTAACGCCCTCTGCCTCAACAGCAGCTATTCCAAAAGCCCACCTGAGTCCTTTCGGGTCTTTGAAATAGCCATTCCGTAGGAAATCTATGCCCAGAATACACGGGGCCTTTGGACCAGTCACGATGGGATGTTTCTGCCACTCCTTCCCAGTCAGGCTCACCTCGGCTTCCACCAGTGTCAACTCTTGTGATCCCCCTGTCACCCCAGCAATAGAAATGGGTTCTGCCCCTACATGTCCCGATGGCATTAGGGTACACTGCGCACCTGTATCGACCAATGCTTCATATTTTTGTGGCTCTGATGTACCAGGCCATCGAATCCACACAGTCCAAAAGACACGGTTTTCCCATGCCTCTACCTGGCTAGAGGCAGGGCCCCTCTAGCCCTGGTTATCATTCCCTTCCTGGGCATACATTCCACCGTCAAGGGAATCTGACACAACATCTTCCCTTCTGCTGTACTCAGCAGGTTGGCTACGGGAAGCTGAGGCTACCTTGGCTCTGGCAGAACCCCCTCGGCTAGCGTTGCCCTCCTTAAGCTGGCGCACTCGTTCTGCCAGGACAGAGGTGGGCTTCCCATCCCACCTATTCATGTCTTCCCCATGGTCATTCAGAAAGAACCACAACTCAGCTCGTGGGGTGTACCCTCTCTCTCTAGCGGGGGGACGTCGGGCTCTGGTGTTGGGGCCTGTGACTCTCACTAGTGCCACACTGTTTTTCTTCATCTCCTCCATCTCCTCCCTGATCTCCTTCCTCATCTCCTTCATCTCCTCCTTCAACTCCTTAACCACAGCAGAGACCTGAGCCTGCATTGGGCCATTGACCACACTTGCATAATGCCTGAGCTTGTCAGCTACAGAGCCCACTGTCTCACGGTTGTCATCAGGATTAATCATTGCAATGTAGGTGACATATTGGGTTGGTCCTAGACTTGCCAGGTTCCACAACATTTGCCCTGTGCACCTGACCTTGTCAGGATCATTTTCGTGCTGTCCGTCCCTCCCAAAAAGTACCTCCTGTACTGCCACTTCTCTCAGCCGTTGGATTGCTTCCTCAACGGTCTTCCAGGGCAATCTACGGTAGTTCTCCTGCATTCTGTCTTTGTGAACAAACCTCTCTCTTACACTCATTAAAAGCCTCTCCCAGAGAGAAATGGGTCCTGCCTCCCTGACGAACACCTTGTCAACACCCGCGTCCAGGGCCACGGATCCCAAATTCCCGGCCTCGCCACCATCCACCTGCATGCCTGGGCCCATGCGGTCCCAAACCCGAAGCAACCAAGTTGAGAAAGCCTCGCCCTTCCGCCGCACAATGTCATTGTGCAGACTACGGATAGTGTTGTACGACAGGGACTCGGTGATGATTATAGGCTCAGGCTCCCCTACCGGTTGTGAGGGCCCTGGTTCCCCATCATCATTAACTGGGCGTACTGATTTGGTCTTATACTTCCTCCGCTGTACAGGGGCAACTGCTGCTGGCTGTGACTGCCCTTGCAAGTCAGCTGGAACCTGGACGGTTGTAGTATCTGTGGGTTCCGCTGCTGTACCATCCAACTCTTCCCCTGTAGGGCAAGGAGAGGGCTTCCCACCAGCTGAGGAAGTGTATTCCCTCAGCACCTGGTGCATCTTGTGCATCTCCTCCACCAGTACCCCCACCCAATCTGGGCGGTTTTTTTCTGAGGCAGGCTGTTGGACAGGGTCAGGCTGTGGGGCAGGGTCAGGCTCAGAGATAGGGTCAGGTTTGGGGGTACTCTCCAGCTCTGGGGCAGCCTCAGGCTCTGTAGCAGCATCCCTAGTCTCTGGGACTGCACCCCTAGTCTCTGTGGCAACATCCCTAGTCTCTGTGGCAGCATCCCTAGTCTTCGTGGCAACATCCCTAATTTCTGTGGCAACATCCCTAGTCTTCGTGGCAACATCCCTAGTCTCCGTGGCAACATCCCTAGTCTCTAGGGCCGCATTCCTATTCCCTGGGGCAGCTGTTAGAGTGGTTACCCAGGGCAGTCTCCCCCTTTCTCGGAATATAAAGAGGAATAGACCTATCAGCAACGCCAACCACTGTACGATGTCATTAGCATTTAGAGAGTATATGAACCCTTTGAGCCCTGGCAGGCTAGGCCCAAAGAAAGGGGTGAAGGGTTGAGAAAAAACTCCCCCTGGTGTCATCTCCTCACAAAAGGTACCATTACCAAACAAACTCCAAAAACATGTACTCACGGTGTTAAAGCCCTGTAACCAAGTGCCCGCTGTCCAAAGGACATGAAAAATCCATAAATTCCTCACCTTATTGACCCATTGTGAGAACTGGATAACAGCCACCAAAGCCTTAGTTATGGGACCCATGTTTAGATAGGGAGCCGCGAATGGGAAAAATGTGGCCACAAGCATGTGCCAGCCAAACCAAGGTATCTTAGACCACATGGTGCCACTTAATGAGGTCTCTATGTTCAGAGCACTAAAAATGGGTCTCTCAGAAACTGTTATTCCTTTTGCACCTTTTTCTCTCAATGCCCTCGAGCCCCACATTGGGCGCCAAAATCTGTCTTCGTTTGATAGACAGGTGTCTGCTAAGGAAGGTGGGAACCTTCCTTAGAACAGAGAATGTGAATCCCCTTCCCTCCGAATTATTATAACTTAAAAATTAAGGGCTCTCAGGCAAAGGTATGGGAAAAGGAATAAGAGTTTTTTTACTAGTATCTATAATGAGGTAAACAATCAGTAACAAAGAAACAGTAAACAAGGAAAAAAAAAAAACAGTAAACAAAACCAAAAAAACTCGGTGGCAAATGTCCCTGGGGCTGTCAGGTACTTTCCCGTTTGGTGCAGTCACGGTCACGGCCAGCAGGGGCGCTATTGGGCTCCCAGACCCGCAGGGCAGGTGCGATGACTCCCGGGAAGCTGCAGATGGCGCTGTGCCGCGAGGTTGGATCTGTGCCACACGTGTAATGGCGGACGGCTGTAGCCGGGTGGAGTGCAGATGGACGGGGGCGCAGCAGAGAGCCCAGAGCCGGGAGATGGAGCAGCCGGGTCAGCTCACCGGGGCCAGCCAGCAGAGGAGGCGGCAGGAAACTCCGCAGTTGGAGCAGGCAGGGCGCGGGGCAGCGGCAGGCAGGCCGCGGGGTGGTGGCAGGCAGGGGTCCCGCTCCTCTGTACAGCGCGGCCGGCAGATGCACCCTCCCGGAGGGGACGAGAGGATCGGAGTCCCGTGACCTTCCCCTCAAAGCAAGGACTCACCCAGCAGGCAGAGAAAAACTAGTGCAGAGTGAGGCTTTTCTTTTCCTGCGGTCCCAGCCAGAAACACAGAGACGTCTCCTCCGCTGTTCTCTCTCCGAGAGCAGTGAGCGAGTGTCAGTGCCGTTATCAAACCTTGTAATCTGTAGTTCCCCTGCCTGGCAGCCAAAGGCTTTGTCTCCTTTGTGAGCGTAGATGGCCCTTAAAGACCGGTCATTAGTTGCTTAGCAACAGAATGGGAAAAATTCCACTTGCCCCCTGCCCTCCCCCCAACCTTCCACAATTTTGATGTTCAGTATCTGATTTTACATAGTATGCCAGATCCATCAAAAGAAGCATGATTTTGTTTTGGCAGAAGTTCATTGGCACTAACATGTTTTCTAAAAATCTTTAATCAGTAGGCTTTTTTAAAAACTCACATTATTATAAAAATCCTCCTCAGATCAATTATGAAAAAGAAATCAGAGCTAGGGAACTGAATAAAAGGAGTAGTCTATGTGGTATTTACTGCTAGAAATGAAAATTCAGGCAAGCTGGATGCTGAAATGAATACAAAAGCAATGGAAAACTGGAGCCAGAGGGATTGAAATATTTGCTGTTTTCTGCGAGCTTGGATCCTAAACCAGCACAGAGTGTGATAAGGCCAAAGCAGCACGGAGATCCAGCACTGCCTTGAAAACAGAAACTGTACAAAGAGTAAGGACAGATGGAATTTACTGAATGCTGCCAATATTCTTTCCAACCTTAGTGACTGGGATATGACCAAACTGTCCCAATCTATGGCTAATGAGTGGCTCAGTCATTCTGCGCTTGAGCTGGAAATGTTCAGTAGACACTGGAGTGGTGTCGACACATTTGTGTCAAAACACTTGAAAAGATGGCTTCATTGCACAGCAATTAGAGATCGTCCAGCATAATTCTGAGTGCTTTATAAAAATTGGTATGAATTCTATAGGTGAATATGGATTTCCTGTTGCATCGAACACAGGAAAAATTTTTGAGAACAGTCAACATTTTTTAAATGACTGGGAAACTTGCAAAAACTGTTAAGATCAAAAGGACTTTCATAAAAGATCTTAATCAGAGAAAGCATTTTCAACCACCTATATGGAGATATTATGCATTTGTTGTAAAATTTTTTTTCAGAGGTTCTGGTAAAAGTTTGGACCTTGAAGAAGAAAGGAGAAAAAATTGTCTTAAACCAAAAATTTTATAAATATCAAAGTGGTTTTTGATTTGACTGGTCTTTCTGTTACCTGCAATGAAAATCTGTCTCATGAAATTTGCCAAGTACCTGATTCCCTGTATTTTAGTAATAATAAGCACACAGATAATCAAAAGTGTGTAAGATGCCGTAATCTGTCTCCCTTAGATGACTTACATGGGAAGTGTGAAATCACTGGAAGAACTGAGAGGTGGTTTGTCTTTTTACCTTTTGTAAGAAGTTGTACAAACAATTTTAATTGTATTCAACTGAGATAAACATGCCATGCACTCTGAATTTTATAGCTTTTTTTTTTTTTTTTTACACAATAATGGCCAAAGAGCTTGATTTAGAAAGACAGGCTGGCTTTGGATATTGTTATTGCTGTCTTTGTTACAAGAAATTATACAAAAACTAGGTAATCATAGGGAAAAAATTAATATGATGAAATAGACAAAAAATACAGACTAAAGATGTGCCACTGTCAGTGTATCAAGCATTTTACCACAGTCTGTAATCAATCAGAATAATCAAAAGCAGGAAACTAAGCATGAGAAAGACCTTCTTGAGTTGGTCCTGAAGAGGGCCATGAAGATGATCAGAGGGATGGACCACTTCTCCTATGAGGATTGACTGAGACAGCTGTGGCTGTTCAGCCTGGAGAAGAGAGCAGGCTTTATAGCACCTTCCAGTACCTAAAGGGGGCTTATAAGAGAGCTGGAGAAGGACTCTTTACAAATGCACTTAGTGGTAGGACATGAGGGACAGCTTTAAGCTAAAAGGGGGCAGATTTAGATTACATATCAGGAAGAAATTTTTCTCTGTGAGGGTGCCGAGGCACTGGCACAGGTTGCCCAGAGAAGCTGTGGATGCCCCATCCCTGGAAGTGTTCAAGGCCAGGTTGGATGGGGCTCTGAGCAACCTGGTCTAGAAGAAGATGTCCCTGCCCATGGTGGGAGGTGTGGAACTAGAGCATCTTTAAGGTCCCTTCCAAACCAAGCCATTCTATGATTCTATGATATTCTTCCTCTGAGCTGTATAAAATTAAATTTTAAAAAATCATGCCACAGTCAGACACTAAGACATCTCAAAGAGCCCCCGTCTGTCCCTTGCAATATGCTAAATTCCATAGTAAATCCTCGTAGCACAGGGATCGTTGCTGACATGCAGTCTGGTTTATCTCAAGAAGGTAAATTCTTGCCAAGTAGTTTTGCAATACTTTTGCTAGGCTCACTGCTGGCTTTTTAAAAGTAACAATATATGCTTAGAATGTAAAAGTAGTCAGAATATTTCAATATCAAGATTTCCTTGGAGTAATACTTTGCATGCATAATGTTTTCAGTAAGATTCTGCAGGAATTCTAGGAGTTGGTAGTTTAAGTACATGTATTTATTTCTGTCTTATTTGTCTCATTTTCTTCCTCCACATTCTTCACGTGCTTTCTTTAATCCTGTTTCAAGGATTAAAACATTTATAGTTCTTTTAAAAAGTATTTGCTTGGTCATCTGCTCCTTTTTATGTTATCTGTTACAGGTGACAGAGGGGTATCTCTTCTGAGGCTTTTGAGATCATAGTTCTCCAAGACTGTTTCTTGTATACCAGCAAAAATCCCATGTCACTTAATAAATCTAACATAGGTTGATAGATAGTTGCTTGATAGAAACATCACAGTTAACAAGATAACAGAAATTTTTTACTCCACAGTCCTCCTAGAATAATAGTATTTGTGAAAGGAAAGCTAATATAAATGCTAGTAAAGTCTGTCATGATTTGCTTCTGCAAAATGTTCTGGACTATATCACTTAGAGTGTTATTAATATATACAGCAATATCAAGCAGGTTAAATATTAAAAAATCCTCCCTGCTGCATGGAAAATATTTTCCATTATATGATCTATTCCAGAGTGTGTATGATCAGTGATGAAATAAAATCTGATTTCCTACTGGTTGCAGTCAGATCAAAGAATTATACAAGGATAGATCAGTTCTGTAAGAAACACAGTAACAACTAGATCCACTTTACCCTGTATCAGAGCTGGACAATCTGTCTGTTTCTAAGAAACATCTGTTTTAATACCTCTTCACACAAATGTGCTTTTCCTTTCCATTTTAAACAAATAGTCCTTTAGCCATTAGCTTTTCTTTTGGCGGAGTTACTACTACCTATCAGTAGGATGTCTGTTAACTTTTAACAGGGAGGATATTGGATAGGATTCTTTTGCTGTAGCTATAAGAAGCTCCAGTGAGATGTGAATTCAACATAAATTTAGCCAGAAAATGTAAAACTCTGCTTCAGGAACAATGCAGATATCACCAGATAACAGAGGAAAACTTTATCATCTTCTCAAAAGCACTGAGATGCTCAGCCTTTTAAATACAACATTGGTTTTGATTTTCAGAGATCTGTTTTGGAAATTTCACATTACTTTTCTAATCATGAGATAATTATGAGTAAGAAGACATCATGGCCACAGCTCAGGAGAGTATTTCAGCACATCCCTGCTTTTAGAAACACAAGTACTCACATCGGTGGGATGATGTCCCAAAAGGCAAATCTCTAAGTGCCATTTTGAAACAGTCTGAAAAACACCATCCTGCAGCCCACTGATACCTTGAGAAGAGGCTTGGAAGTGTCCAATATCTTCTGAAACTGATAGAAGAAGAACTTGAGATGCTGCCCTTTCACACTTTCCAGGATTGTGTTCATGTAAATTGCTAGGATGGAAAATACCTGGCAAGCAGAGCTGTATGAATGTTTAGGCGTTTGTAGCCTTGGCATTTACCATACAATTAATGGTATGGATTTTCACAGCACTCCTGAAGTCTGAGACACCATCCCTGTTCCTTTTTTCCATATTCACCGTCTTTTCCCACATTTGTTGCTTACAGCTCCTTCTCACCACCATGTGCTTCCCTATAAACCTTTTTGTAAAGGTTTCTTCAAAAGAATTGCTGCTAACCACTCTTCCACTCCTCCAAGATTTTTCTAAAGCCATGTTACTTCCTTAGCAAATTAGTGGAGCAGGTTCTTGACTTCAAGTACACGCATTAAAGTTTGTGCAATATGGTCTCAAAATTCTCAGAGTGGACTTGTGCATCCTAGTCCTCTGGAAAATCCCAGTAATATTCACAGCGACCTAAGAGTGAGCAATGGCAGCTACAAAAGATTATTTTCTACCTGTAAAACAAAATAATGAAAATACAGGTTGAAAGGATTGTCTGTTCCAACTTTCCATTCAAATCATGATCATTGTTAGATCAAACCAGTTTTGGCTTACCCTGGTTAACCTTGAACTTCTTAGATGTGATGGACCTCCTTGGAGATAAGCATTTTAACCCTTCTAATGGGTTGATATACATGGCATTCCCTATTGCCTGGCAATTGGAATCAAAACATAGTTTTTCTTGGGAAGATAATCCTGCAAAGCAGCACTGGCAATGTCATCCTCTGCTGTGTTACAGTTTCTCTGTTCCACCCTGACACAACACTGTATTCCAGAAACTGCAGTCTGTGTTAGATGAGTTGGTACTCTATGGCCAGGGAAGAACTATCTGGTCTTACTACCTTCAGCAGTTCTGGTGTGAGAATTGAAGAGATGGGAATGAAAACTAAACTTACATTTTAGATAGGTAAAGGAAGTAATTATTTTCAGAGGCTACTTTTATTCTTTAATCAAATATTTCTACATTATATACTCATTTCACTGGCGTTAGAAAACAGTTTGTTGTGAAATGTGTGCATGGAGAATGTATTAAATATGGATAGAATTCTGAATGCTCTCAATTCTAAATATGATTTGCAAAATCTATGCTTAAAATTGTGAGAGTTATTAAATGTGATTCTAAAATAAATAGTGTTGCTTCTCACAACCTCTTACAACCCTCAGAATGCTGGGGAAAAATTAAGTGGAGCTTCACAAAAAAATATTTAAAACACAGCAGTGCTCATTTTTTTAACAGATCTGCACCTAGAAAAACATCTTTCACAAACCATTTATCGAGACTGGTGTAAATCAAACAGTAACTCCATTGATCAATGCAGGGAATGAAAGAAATTCCTGCGGAATGTAGGAAACTGTAGAAAGAGAAAGGTAGCTACTGGAGTACTTTGTATAAAGAAAACAGTCAAGCAGTGTGTGCTTTAAAAATACTCTATTATTTTTCAACAGTGTTTTAGATCTGATGTTGATTGAGGCATTTAACATTTAGATTATATGTTTAACAGATGATACTTTGCTGGGCTTCATTTTTCGTGCTAAACCATGTTTTGTCATAAGTGAATCTAATTCATGAGCTAAACAATAAATTTTCATTCCTTTTTACCATCAAAATGGAAATGAGAAATGAATTTTTAAACTGGTTGTCAGAAGCACGACTGCCATAAATACGTATGATGAAATTACAAAGACATGAAGAAAAAAGTGAAGCAGGATTGTGTCTAGGTATCCAGTTAATCTGCTTCCTCTTTCAGCTTGGGATACTCTTGGAAATTAAGTAGAAAAAGGGGAGAAGTATTCAAAAGTAATTTTAATTTACTTTTCCCTGTCTCCAGATTGTTAAAAGTTGAAACTATGTGTGTTCTATAAAGCACTGTTTCTTTTCTGTAGTGGAGAATGTTTAGTTCACTGAAGAGAATGAACTCTGGGAAGTATAAACAGTGGAGTAATATATGCTATGTAAAAATCTCCTGCAGACTTGGTTATATTTCACAGTTTTCAACAGAAAAGAAACTGAAAGAAAAGACCAAAAATCTATCAGCCAAGTAGAAAAATTTCAGCAGTCAAGGCCCCATCTTCAGAAAGAGCTGAAGGATTTATAATTTCACCTAGAAGTAGGCTACAGAACTGGGCAATCCAGGAATATACACATTTAAACATTGAGTTGAAACACATTTGAACATTAAGCTCATTAACTGAGCTCAAGGCTCAATCCCACCATATTGGTTTTACCAGCGAGGAGACAAACAATTCTTGGCAAACTGTAAAGGCAGACTCTACAAAACTAAACTGGAAATTTTTGCCTTAACATTAGGTGACAATGATGTTTTTATACATTGGCAGAAACCTTGGAATCTATATTTATTGTTAAACTATGCCAGAATTATAATCCAAAGACATTTGGCATGGGTTCATGTTTTATTTTACAATGAGATAATGTAAAAATGCATCTCTTAGAATATTTATTTTTATATAGTAAGAATTGTGCTGTTTTCATCAATTGAAAAAAGCTAATTAAAAAAAATTGCAAAACAAACACAAAACGTGTGTATGAAAATAATCACAGTCCACAAGGTATTTCCAGCCGCTCTTGAGGGATTTTCTCTGGCCTGTACAAAGTCTCCTTTTAACTCAAAAATTGCTCAGTCAGTTAATTTCATTAGCGACTAGGGTAAGAAAATGCTGCAGTCCTGTTTGCTGTTAATGACCCAACAGTAAAATAAGTTTTCATTTCCAAAGGAAAGTATGGGGCCTTTCCCAGCTGTCTGTGGAGGGCATGTGCTTTGTTTTTCACTTTTCAGCATATTATTTCTCTGCCTTGTGTCCACTATTTGTTGTTGGGTTGTTTTTTGGGTTTTTTTCAGGAGAGTAAACCACAACCATTCCTACTTGAAGTGCTCCGCATCTCCCTCATGCTTGATGTATTTGGGCGCAGGAAGCATGCCAGAGAATTAGGCTTCTGTTTTATTCTCTTCCACTACTGGACTAAGTACAAATACAAGGGCTCATTTCAGGCTTGTCTCAGCGGAAATGAATGAGCAATAAATATAGAATCTTTAGTCTGGAATATCTATAGCTGCCACATAGGCAAAACTGGATCAAGCAGCATAAGGCCCTGCTGTTAGCAAACTCTTCACCAACTGCTTCAAAACTAGACTGAGCAGCTCTTGTTCCAAAAAAAAAAAAAAAATCTGCTACCACATACTGTTTTAATGTTTATGGGAATTCCAGAGTGGTTGCATAATTTGAATTAATTTGTCACACTTGTGTGTTTTGGTTCATGTAGTCTCAGAAAGAAATTTTTCATCATTATATAGTGACAAATGGATAAGTTAATTTTTTTTAAAGTATATTTATATGTACAAACATATCTATACATACATGTATCTCAGCAGCTTTGATCAAGAGCAGAATACAGGCTTGTAGGCTTTTGGTGCATCACCTGCTATCATGATTAACTACCTGAGCAGTCTGGCAGTTTGCACAAAAAGAGTGTTTCAGTCTTTGGTTTTGAGACAATTTCTCCTGAGTGGCATATTATGTTGAAAATCAAATGGGACTTCCAAGTGGGAAGTCAATCAGTGGCTCTTTTCACTATGAAAAACACTGAAATTAGAGGATTTTTTTTAAAAATGGGGAAAATAAATACTTTAGAGTCTATTCATTTACAGGTTGAAGGGGAGCTCTGGAAGTGATCTGGTCCAGTCCCTGCTGCCCAGGCTCATGCGCAGACCATTTTTGAATATCTTCAGGGAAGGAGATTCCACAAACTCCCTGCGAAACCTCTGTCAGTCCTTAGTCATCCTCACAATGAGAAAGGGTTCCCTCATTCTCAGTGGTTTCCTGTGTTTCAGTTTGTGCTCATTGCCTTTTTTCCAGTTTGTGGGCACCACTGAAAAGAGTTTGTGTCCATCCTCTTTCATACTTCCTTCATGTTTTTATATACATTAGTAAGAACATAATAATAAGGTCCTGTGTATCAAATCCTTAGAACTTCTTTGAGAAAGTTGCCTCTAACAGCTAAAAAAATAAGAGACTCCAAAGGATCCAAGCTCTCTTTTCTCCAGCCACATTTCCTGTGGAAAACACGAGTGAGTATGTATAAAAATATGCATATATATATATAAAGAAGCTCTGTCAGGTTCCATGCATCTCATGTAGCACAGAGTTCCTTTGCTTACAAGGAACTCTTTGCTACAATATGAAGTCTTTGACGCTGTGGTCAAGCCAATGGACAAGGGTATCACTTTCTCCAAAAGGGTTTATGAAGGCAAGGAAAGGTCATAAAAGGAAGGACAATGGTGAAAACACCCATTCTCTTTTATCTACATATATTATGTTGCCATTCAAATACAGCACTGCTTCATAAATAGATTGTTTTATGCTGCTGTTAACTGTGTTTCTAAGTAGATACTACTTTTTTGTAATTAACAGCAGTTACTATTAACCACCAAAAATTGGTGTAATAAATTGTAATAAAATTTGGGTGTAATAAATGGGTGTAAGAAAAATACTGGCAGTATTGCTGGTATTTCTTTTGAACGCTGTTTTTCCTGCCCATCAGAATGTGCATCTTTCTGTTGGCTCCCTTTCGGTCTGGCACAGAACCTCTACTGGGACGCAGTTCTAGATATCTACTAAGTGTTTTTTAAAAACCTGTCTTTATTTCTTGGCCTACCAGAATACACCAGGTCACTTCAGTTCACTGCAGATGTTCAGATTCCAGATATGAGGGCGTAGCCAAACACATTAATATCTGTGTGACTTTGGCTGTGCGGTCATGTAACAGAACCACAACATTTCAGCTGCAGAAAGAGGCATCCTGTCAGACCCAAGATAAACCTCTTGCCCTGTTGAGTCTGAAGGTCTGAAGGTTGCATTCTATAAGCCAAAATAATTTTGTGATTCTTTTCCTTACTCTAAAATAACAGAAAAGCCCCTACATATGACCCCACAGGCTGTATCAGCTAGTTCCTTGGTGTTACTCCAAAGCAAGCAATGCAGCTGCCAGACAGACCACTGGGAACTGACCTGGCTCACGAAGAAGCTAATCCATATGGAAAAGTGCTTGGGAAGGGTGTGGGGAAATGGATACTTTCAATCTCTGTATTGCAAATTTCAGTGTTCTGGTTATACCTTCTACATTCAGCTTTAATCATCATCCCAAATTGTAATTTATGTTTCTATGGAACATACTTAGCATTCAAACAAGAGGGTGATGATTAAATAAGAAAGTGATGAAATAACTGATGAATACAAGTTTGGGTTTGCCATCAACCATATGTTTCCACACTTGCAGAGTCTCAGTTTGGGTACTGAGAGTAGCTGCTGTGCTATATAAAATTGTCATAGCTGTACTAAAAGCAGCAGAGCTACCATGATCCACCCCATGTGAAAATTAGTTACACTTCTTTGGTTTTTTTGACAAGCACAGAGCTCCCAAGAATAAAAAAACCAAAACAATTTAATAGCAATCTTTTGTTAATATTCATAACTGTTTCAGGTTTAACCTATTACAGTATGATTCTGCTGTTCCTTGAATGGTTTTTACTACTGCTGCATTTTGTGCATGACAAAGAAGGTCAAAGCTCACTGAATGTGATGTCCTAATGTTCAGCTTCCAGGGGATGAACCTGAATGTGTTGAGATTTTTGTTGGTAGGATTTTGTGACCTCTGGATGCCAGAAGAATAGGTTATCTCTATGATTCCAGAGCAGTTGTGCTAATTGCTGCATGCCCAAAAAAGTGTACATTGGTATTACTACTCAATTACTAGAATAGTTTGTAAAACAAAACAATACCAAATCGTATAAGCTTAATATTCTTTTCAAAGACTGATAAGAGCGGGGGAATAATTAGATCCTGTTCACCTTAAATTTTCTCGATAGGTCTGCAAATATAAGTAGGGAATGGGAGACAGAGAGGGGAGGATTGGAGGATTATTGTGACATTTTTGTTGACAAGAATGTTGACACACTCGGAAGAGATTGAAGACTTTGGAGCCTGTTGGCCTCATACAAGCTCAGTACTGTTCGCAAGTCTGGCAGTATGTGCAGCATATGCCAGAGAACAAGATTAAGCTGCGATGCATTCTCGGGGAATAGGGCTACAGCACTGCCCATAACATTTATCATAAAGCCTACAGTTTGAAAAATGCCTCCTGAGGTTTCTGCTCAGCACATTGGATGGCATGTCTTTGTCCAATGATTTTGGCAAGAAGCTGATAAACAAAGTCAGAACAAAGACGAGGTGGTATTTGACTCTATATGGCATGGTGGAGGAGGAAAGCGATTCCAGCTGATCGTGTAAGAAAAAGGAGGTGAGAGCAGACAACTGAAAGGTCTGGAGAGCTCACTGCTCAGAACATGGAAAACACAGCCTTTAGGCTGCATGATGCTATAATTTCCACTACCTGGAGACTTCTGCTGGAGTCTGACCCATCAAAGGTCATGTTTTAATTCAGGCCTAATTAAAATTTTATGCAACATAGTTGTGCTATTACTAACACACAGCTGTGCTTATAATGAGTTAAATTGGTGAAACCAGTGTCTTAAAATATAAGAGCGTTTCAGGGTTCAGACAGTGCAAATAAAGAGCGAAGCATATAATCAAAGCCAAAAAATACCAACAACGTTGTGGTTTGTTGCTTATTATGAGAGTTTCTTTGAGTTTCTGAATCTTCAGTTCAAACGAGCCTTAAGAAAAACACAATAAATTCTAAGAACATCGCTCTTTCTTATTCTTGTCACAGAGTTAATGGCCTTGAGAAAGAAACCTTTGAAATTTAATACAAAAGAACAACATTTTGTGTCAACCGACCTTTTAAAATCAAACGGCCAATATGCCAACACATTTTAAATAGATTTATAAATATTGGACACAGATGTAAATCAGCTATATTCTGCAAGTTAGGGACAGCATGGAGTTGAGACTTCTCTGGGAAAGACTTTCAACTATATATCAAGTATCAAGACCTAAGAATTACTGCTGTACGTTACTTTTATATTTTTGTCTATTTTCAGCTCTTGTATCAAATAACATTTGAGTTAACTAAAAATACAATATTTACCAAAAATAAGACTTTGTCTATTCTCTACATACTCTGGAGGAAATGAAATTATTTTTGGCCATGCACATGTAAAACATAATATATTCTTTGTGTGGTTAAAAAAAAAGAAGTTCATTTTTTCCCCCTTTGGTCATACATTTAAATCCTGAATAAAATATAACAGATTTTTCAGTTATTCTAGACAGAAGCTATTGATTAATTCTCATTGTATCTAAGCAGTGGAGGACTGCTTGTGAGGGCAATAAGTTGCAGAAACATCAGAATTAGTTCCATAATTCTGCGTGACAGTAGAGCTGTTAAAAGAAATGTTACCCAGCTGGAAAATGTATTATCTTCTGTTTCACTTTGAGTCAGTGATGTTACTGTTAATTATGATCTACCTGGCACTCTGGTCTATCTGATTTAGTCGTCAGGTTGTGATCAGTGATGTCACAGCTAGATAACTCAAGCTATGGTACACATATGTGTACATAGAAAATCTTAATGTGCTAAAGTCTGATCAAAACTGGGAACTGCGTTGAAAGATCTGGTCCATGGGGCTGTTCCAATGTTGCCATAGTGCTTCTGTCATAATTCCTTGGAAACAGTTCAAGAGAAATGCAGCCTTGAATCAGAGTAAAAGTTTGTTTCATCTCTCTCAAGTTTCTCTAGTCCCTCTTTGAGACTGCATCTTGGGTCATGTGATGAGGGGTAGATAAGGATGGAGTGAAAAGGGGGAACACATACCTGAAAATACATCTACACTATGAGGAAAGACTTCTGGTTGTCATCTACATAAATTAACACATTTCATAGCATGGTCACTTTCTGTATGGTGCCTTTTTGGAAAAAATCCAGCAGTTTATTGGTGTTCCATGGTAGTATGTCAGTTAAAATAAAAAAAATATGATAGATCTTGTTTGTAGAACTTGTTGAACCTTTTTGAGCTATCTGACAGAGACAGCAGTGTGTAGGTCTATAGCTGAGGATTTTTCTGAACTTCTAGCATTTCTGATTGTGAAGAAAATTCCAAAAGCATGGATAATGTAATGTGTGAAGCCGTGCACATTTGAAGCCAGGTGAAAGAAAAGTCACTGCACTGCACTACTCCATCTCTATGAATGGAGTAAAATACCTGTACCCAGCATCTAATTTTTATTTCATTTGTCTTCTAAATAAAACTTCTCTATCCTTCTCAATGAAGATAGAGATTCCCCTAAGAGATGATTGAAAAATATTTGTTCATGAAGTCATGTAGTTGAAATCAGATTTGTTTAGTTTACTGTTGCACAGGATCATGTGTGAGGTCCCCAGTGGGAAGTCTGTGGTTTGTTAAGTAGTAAAATCAGTTACTCCACTGAGCTGAAAAAAAGAACTTGTTGTATTTGTGTTCAAGAGGAGATCTCTAGACAGGTATTACAGCGATGCTTTGAATTTAACCTGGTTTCACCAGGAAATAATGCATATATAATTGCAGCAATGATTTCTGAGGCTGCTTTGAGTCTAAACTTCTACGCACCAAATTTGGCAAAGACACAGAGGCCTAATGGCCATTAAATCCCTACAAAGCTCATGGATCAGGAACAGAGCAAGGGTGGGAAACACTACTTGTGTCTCCACTTGGAGGACTGTTTGGAGAACCAACATATTTGCATAAGATGTTTTAAATGCTGGACAAGATTTAGTGAGTGCTTACCCTTTCCTGGCAACAGAATCCAATCATAACACAAAATTCTAGGAATTTATATCAAGGAGCCATTTTAAAACCAGAAGGTCTTTCACTTAAGGCTTTAGCCAGGATTTCAGCCTGAAGCTTTTTGACTAGAAATGACATTTTTATGATATCTTGTTCAAAAACAATCAACTTTTTTAAAAATTCAGTGCATTCACTGGGGAAATGCAAAAAAGCGGGAGCATAATAAAAGCATATGTCAGTTATAATGAGATATAAAAGTACTGCAACACAGCTCTTGGGAAATTAAATTCTTGGGAAAAAGAAGATGGAAAAAGAAGGATTATGTTGGCTGGATTTTATTTCTACATTTTTACTGGTGCATTCATGCTATAAAAGCATTTAGCTGTCAGAAACGTTAATGTCCAATACAAGACATACTTTTAGTATTTACTGTTCTCACATCATCTACCTCACAGTGTTTTTTCAAATTCTCTGAATCCTGGCCATTTATAATATCAAATCTATTAGCTACTAAACCAAATAGTGTAAAGAATACATGAGAATACACTTAGAAGGATAAAAAGTAATGATAAATGTCAGGTGCATAAATTTAAGAACATTTATGAAAGGGATACTCCTGCAAGACAATAGAAGTGCTCCGAAGGACTTGTAAATAAAATATAAGTAACAAAATATCAACTTCTGTTGCTTGACATAAAAAGGATGGATAGTCATCTGAGAGACGGACACACTGTACACCACAACTTAAGGTGCTGTGGAAGAGTCAAGGATACATTAAAAGTCCTGTAATTTTTGTCACCTTACTGGGTCCATAGCCGTTAATTTTTAAAAATTAAAACCAACAACAACAAAGACCCAAACAAAAAATCTAAAACATAACCTCAGTTATTGCAATATTTTTATTTTTCTGTCTATTTTTTTTTTTCTCATCTAGTCTAAACTGGAATGAAGTGATTTTCTGCTCTCAGCTTAGCTGTATGAGAAAGGTCTCACAATGCTTTGCCTAAAGCTCTAATGAAGTCTCATAAATGTATTGGTTTCCATCACACAGAGACCATGACAGACTGTGAAAGCTACAAAAATACCTTTCAGTGATTTGTTTCTCTTGTGTCTCACTCAAAAACTCCTTACAGGCAGCCCTTCCAGCCATCTTGGAGACAGTGCTAGTCCTTGGGTGTTCTTGGGTAGGGTCTGCTTGTGAGATCAAACTGCACACAGCGTACGAAGTTGGCCTGAACATACAGACTTTTACTGCTGAGATGAAACAGATGTCCTGAAAGTGAGATGAGCAGGGAGAATGACATCTGTCTTCTTACAGAGGCACTGACTCTGCATGTGATTGTCTGGCGCAGGACTTCCTGACCAGAGAGGGTTTTTTGGGTCCTTCGCAATGTCAGAGAAAAGCAGAAGGGCATGAATCTCATGGAAAATATAGGAAGAAGCTAGTGTTCAGGTCATTTGATTGAGATAAGACAGAGATATGCTGTACCACAGTGGGTGTGAGCAGTGAAGGAGCATTTCTGGCTGAAGGTTTCTAATTTTCATAGAGCAAATTTTAACTCACAAATCCCACCTGAACATGTCCTCTTATGCCCCTGTTCTATGACAGAACCTTGTAGAGGAGACAGTCTAGCAAGGACAGCAGGGGCAACTGCAGGAGTTGCTGATTAAGTGTTCTTTATCCTTGCTTCCCATTCAATCTCTTTATATGGGATGAGAATTTATATTCAGGTCAGTGTGCCAGACTATGTCAGTGTCCCTTTTTCCACATTTGGGCAGAGACTCTCTGCTGGCATGTACAACTGTTAAATCTAGGAAACTGTCAGCTGCCTGTGCCAGTATTTTAAAAGTGAACAGACTTCATCATCTTAGAAATATATATTTCTTTTGTAATTAGGGTGTTGGTCATGACCTTGCAAGATAAAAACAGAGAGATGGAAAGAGAAAACAAGAACAGCAATATCTTTTCCCCCTAAGAAAATACACAGCAGACAATGTACTTTGTCTGATTTTCAAGGTCATTGTGGAAGAAGAAGGGTAGCGTGATAATTCACATCTGCTTTGTTATGGACGTAATGGAAATTAAAACATCCTAGCTTGGATTTTGTAAAAGAGCTTGCACAGCAGACACTGACACTAGTGATTCATACACGATGTTCTCTCCTCAGCCAAAGCTCCCATCTGATTTATGAAGTGCTGTGTTGCTTCCTAGTGGTGAAACGCAAATCTCCTGCTCTCCTGAATTCATTAAAGGCTGCTTGTCACTCTAGCTGGCAATCAGATTGCCATGCACCACACACAAATTTTATTTCATAAAGCCGTGTCCAACCTTGTTACAGGTGCCTTGTACAGCTGCAATATTCGATGCAAACTCTGTAATTCCTACACGGGTTAACTTTGTCCAGTTATCTTTTGGAGGCTGGATGTCCTAGCAAGTCTGGAAATCTTTTTCCATGAAGGGTTTCTATGCTATTTGCCTTTGCTTTTTGCACTAATGCATGTGGAATACAGGGAATATATGGGATTGTAAAGAAAAAAGTCCTGAACTTGACAGACCTGGTACATCCCCAAAGGATTAGCATGAGAAAAGGGAATGATCTTTCAAAGGATACCTCTCACAGGTAACTAAATGGCTCAAAAGGACTCATAAAGAGAGAGACACAGGACTCTGAGTTTCTGGACAGTTGTTTCAGCCTCTTGACCCTCTGGTAAAGAGCTCAGTTGGCTTTGCCTTACTACTGGAGTTGAATTGCTAAATATTTCCCACTTTTTCCTCTCATCTGTTTCTGAGGAAAGAAGGACAATTAATATTTAGTGTCTATGCTGTATTTTGCATTCTCTACTGCTGTGGCTCAAAGAAATCAGTGTGTTTGAAACCTATTTTTGTCATTATAGGAGAATAGTTCATTGAGTACATATTACAAAGCCTTGGGTTTGTATATTAAAAAAAATTTTAAAAAGGTGCTCAAAAATTTGTGGAAGATCTTCCAGCCAAACAACTGACAAAACAATGAGAAAATAGTGCAGTATTAGATCAGGGGGGAAAAGGAAAAAAAGAGAAAAACTGATTGAATGGAAGAAAACATTTTGATGGTGGTGGTTGTTAGTTTGAAAGCACTGTAATGAAATAAAGTTTCTCAAGCAAGCTTAAATGGAGGACGGGGGAAACCCCAGTATTTTGTGCAAAATAGATGCCTATTTAATTAACTATATTTAGTCACTTTTGCCCAGTAGAGGGCAGAATGACAATGACGTAAAAGCAAGCGCTGGCAGAAAATGCTGGGAAGCAGTTTCCATCCAGGAATGCCGGCCCTGCTGTGGCGTGTGGGTGAGCACCGCAGCTCCTGCTGGCTGCAGCCTGACTTCTGCGTGTGCAACGCCGCTAGAAAGCGCTTCTGAGGTTTTCTGAGGCATCTGGAAGGAAATGCTGCAGGCTTAAAGACCTATATATTCTATCCATGTTTTCCAACAGTGTGTTAATGGCAGCTAAAAATGTGTTCAAGCAGGGTAAGCAGAGCCAGTGCTGTTTTTCCTGGTGGCAGCAATGACGTTGGCCTCTTCTATTTCATGCAGCACATCTGGGACCGTGTTAAAATATTCCCCTTCTTTTCTCTTTGCAGTACTTGATTAAATTTTACTTGGTAGACGTGGAAATCTTTCTCTGCTTAGTGTTATTGCTCTAAATATTTCTTGTTTACTGCAAAATAAATGCACTTGGGCAGCAGGGAAGAAGGAATTTTCTCCCTGCACCTTGTAACTGCACTCAGTGTAAAATAATGTTCTATTAGAGTTACAGCATCTCTTTGAATGCACAGCAGAGGCACCACTGAGACAGTGATGGTTTATTTATGGTGCTGGAAAGGGAGCTTACAACCTGGAGCTGTGATCATTTGGACTGGAAAAAGACAGAGAAGCAAGGTCAGCTTGGCTCAAGTTTACAGACACAGAAGTGCCTGATCTTGGCTGCTCCGAGCCTGGTTTGGTTTTGAAAGCTTGATAGAATATCTCTTTTATCCCGTGAAAAGTAGCTGCCACCAAGGCTCATGTGGCAATGGACAGCAGTGGACAGCAGTGACATGAGCTGTTCTTGCCCAGGATGAAAGTCAACCACCTTGGAGGGAAGGGACTTTTACAGGCATGGGACAGGGTTATGGACAGCAGCTCCAATAAAGGTCTAAAGAGGAACAGGGGGAAACATTAGGAGAACTTGAGCTAAAAATAAAGGAAAAATAATAATTTCATTCAAAAGTCAGCATCCATCCCACTCTCATATGTGTGGAACCATCCAAGCCCTCACTTGAGTGGGTTAAAAACAGCTGCCATGGTTTTAGCAAAAGGGTGGTTGACTTCTTACATTTACCAAATAGCATCCATTTGAGCATGTTATTCTGGCTCTTATGTACCCATCATTGTTCATTAACTTGAAGCAGAACTGGGCTAAATGTGGCAGCTCATTTACCTGAATAATTGTGTTAAAGGGAATTTCTAGCTAAAAACATAATGGAAAACATAAATGAGACAATCCTTAAAATAATAGCTGAATGATTATTACTGCTAAAAAGTAAGTGGTTGGGGCCAACTATGACAAATATATGTAACTTCAGTCTTCGTGTTCATGTAGTTGAGATAGTGCAGCTCAAGCATCTTCTCGCAGCATGGAAAACAACAACAGCATGCTTATTTTGCAGTAGTGTGACATGGGTTGGTCTCACCATACTGTGCCAGTTGTGTTCTTTTGCTCAAAGTACTTGTCAATATTTCTTTTTTCCTTTTTTTCCCAGATGTGAGACATTAGATCTGTATATTTTAAAATGAGGTTAAGATGAGTAATTTGGTCTGTCAGAGGTGAAGCCTTGCTTTTGAACTCTGCTTCTATTTTCTAGTGCTGAAACCATGGATAAAAGTAGACTGACAGTGTCCTTATCTGTAACCCTGCAGCCTTTGGCTCTGTTGCAGTAGTTTCCCAAGGCCTGTGTGATAATATGCTTTATAGCATCTTTGAAGTTTGGTTGTGTTGCAGTGCGGTGTATCAGCCAGAAACACAAACTGTGGGTATTCCAAACTTTATATGATCTCTTGTAGACAACAGGAAATACAAATACCCTTCTCCATGTGAAAAATCTTGGGTTTTAAATTACTATTTGTAAGAAAAATCCAGACTCTAGTCATATTCCTAAGGCAGTTTTTAATACAGCATCCTGATAACATCTTCTCTGGAGAAGAGAAAGTTTGGGGGAGACTTGATAGCACGTTCCAGTACCTAAAGGGGCCTACAAGAGAGCTGGAGAGGGACTTTTCCCAAGGGCATGTAGTGGTCAGACACATAAGCTGAAGGGTAGATTTAGATTAGGCATCAGGAAGATGTTCCTCACTTACAAGAGTGGTGAGGCCCTGGCACTCAGAGAAGCTGTGGATGTCCCATCCCTGAAAGTGTTCAAGGCCAGGTTGGATGGGGCACTGAGTACCCTGGTCCAGGGGAAAGTGTCCCTGCCCATGGCAGAGGGGCTGGAACTGCATGACTGTTAAGGTCCCTTCCAACCCAAAGCCTTCTATGATGCAGCTTGAACATCCAAGGGTTTTGGAACACACCCAGCATTGGGACTACCCCGCTCCATGAAGGAAAACATGAGGAGGTAACCAGGATGAGGTCACGCATGTGCCCAGTCCAGAGAGCAGTGCTGTGAGTGCCAGACACTGCATCTGAAAGGAGGCTCCTAACCAAGAGGGCACAGATGGGTGTAATAAGTTAAATTCTGCGAATGTGGGCCTTTCGCTGCCTGCACCCCCCTTCCCATTTATAACATGTAAATACTGTCTTTATGCCTTAACATCTAAAACAAATGTAGTAGGCCTCCATGCAGGTAGGTTTTTTCCTTTCCTCTATACTTCATCCCTTGTGCGAAGTGAAAAAGTATTTTGGATCCCACAGGTTTGAAATTCCACCCCGCCCAAGTAATTACATCAAAAAACTGCACTGAAGGGGAGAAAAACCCCAAAAACAACCTAACCTCCACTATTGCCATTTGCAGTCTTGAAACACTCCATGTACTGATTTATAAGATGATTTTTACAACAAACTGGTGCTTCTCAAATGGACCCTCAAGCTACTCAGTGGGAATGGTCAGCTATCTGCAAATTCTGTAACAATGCCAGCTAAAACATAGAGTAACAAATAGTAACAAATGCAAAGTACAGCACAGCTCATAGCTCTAAATTATAAAAATACTATCCCAATTTATGGGGTTATACTTGTTGAGATAAAATACAGCTAATATTAAAGATGCTTCTGTACTACAGCTTCCAGTGCCTCAGGTCTAGGAAACATGGATATAAATGGGATGAATTCTGGATTCTCCCCAATATCCAGTGCCTTAGTACTGTTTGAAACAAAACTATTCTGGTACAACATAGTGCTCTACTGGCTTAAAGGTACTTAAAATAGCATAGCATTTACCTGTTTATGTAAGGGAATAAGAGAGTACTTTTTATTCTAACATAACTACATTAGGGAAACACTAATTTTGTCAGAGATAATTGGAAATCTGTGGCTGTAGGTCTGTATTCTGCTTTTTACTGTGTCTCTAGGTCCTCATAAGTCCATTAAGAGTTGGGTATGAGCTGTAAGTACAGAATTTGGCTAGATGCTTCTTGTTCTGTTTCGGTTTTCTGCAGCAGATGGGTGCAAGATACTACCCCAGCCTCACTGAAGTTTAGACTCTTTCGGGGCCATCTGACTTCTTTTACTCAAATGAAAATCCTGATTCTTTGCTGTCTTTTGCTGCCACCTTTTGCAAATACATTTTGTTTGTCTCAGAGGCTGTGCTAAAAGAGCTGATGTTTGGGGCTCTGTGTGTTACTGTTGCATGAGTGACTGGAAAACTGCACCCAGACTGCAGCTCCACATGTGTGGGGAGAATGAACAGGCTCTTTTGCAATCACCAAAGCTTCCCCTGAGAATGAGAAATGGGAAAGTACTGTTGTATTTATTAGTTTCACTCCTAGGATGCACCTTGCTGTCCAAGCCTGATTGCTGAACACCTTAGATACTGTCCATCTCCTTTTTTGGTCACTTTGCCATGACCTTTGGATGTAGGTTTGGTATCTGTGTACAGTTCCTATATTCTCCTTCAAGATTACTGTTTTCCTTACCTTTTTACCCTTGTGTAATGGTTTATGTATTTTGCTTGTAGTGGAGGTTCCTTTACGTGTATGTACATGTGAATAGAAAACATGACCCACTATTAGACTCACAATCAAAATATTGTTAGCTGTGTTTGGCCAGAAAAAAGTATATCCATTTTTCAAGCTATTGGGAAGGGGAAAAAAGATCTATCTGGCAAAGCATTAAGAAGTGTCAAAGGGATTTGGTTTCTGGATAAGGAGCTAGTTTTAATGTTTCTAAACATAGCTTCTAAACTTTCAAAAATATTTCAGGACAATTGTTTCTGTAAAGCAAATCCACTGTAAATTTTACACTGTTTTGTGAAACTGTGCCATGCTGTTTGTAGGGAGCTATTGCTGTCTTTGTGATGATAAAGGATCTTGATTTATTTAAGAAAACAAATGTTTCTCATTTTCCACTTAATCCACTATGGAAGCACATTCAGCATTTTCTGCAGTTTATGGACAACTGAAGCAAATATATGTTGCAGGAAATACTTATTGCCATTCAATTTCACCAAATATTTACATGTGCCTTCCTTTACCATATGACTAACCTCTGTTAGTCAAAGGACAAAGAATGAGGTGTACATAGCTAGATGTGCTTAAGCACTACCTGGACTGTGGCCTGAAGTATTAGAAATAGGTTGCTGGTATTATAACACTGCATTTCCATTTTTCAGGCCTTTCTTAAATCATGTAAATTAAATGGGCTTTGTACCTCAAGGATAAATAACATGTTTTTTGTCATGCACAGAACGAGGTTCAAAAGGACACCTTGACCTCACGGAGTTAATAGGAGTCCCTCTTCCTCCTTCTGTCTACTTTGTCACGGGCTATGGAGGGTTCCCAGCTTACAGCTTCGGCCCAGATTCCAACATTGGCCGACTGACCAGCGCTATAATACCATCGCCTTTCTACAGAGATTTCGCTATCATGGTCACCGTGAAGCCAAACAGTGACCGGGGAGGAGTGCTCTTTGCAATAACAGATGCCTTCCAGAAAACAATCTACCTGGGACTGAGGATTTCACCGGTTGATGACAGCACCCAGAGAATAATCATGTACTACACAGAGCCTGGATCCCACATCTCCCGAGAGGCTGCTTCCTTTAAAGTGCCAGTGATGACCAACAGGTGGAATAGGTTTACAGTGGCTGTTGAGGGAAATGATGTTGCTTTGTTCATGGACTGTGAAGAATATCAGAGGCTTCGGTTGCAAAGGTCTGCTCGAAGCTTGGTATTCGAGTCTGGCTCTGGGATATTTGTTGGTAATGCAGGAGCCACAGGATTGGAAAAGTTCACAGTAAGTGCTGTCTGAGAAATTTACATGCCTCAGTGTTTAATGCATGTACTCTCTACCCAGGAAAGTCTGCTTACAATGTTTATATCCCAAATGAGAGTCAAATCACACAGCTTGCATTTTCCATACTGGCTAGGGTTTGGGCAGTGCAGTTATATAACCTCTGGTTTAAAATACAAATGTTCTGAGATCCACAGAAGTTTATTAGTAGCCCAGATATTAAGCTCAATCTTCAGTTTAAATATTAGAAATTTCAAATTAAATATGTCACATAAATTTTTATGGCCTTTCTAAAAGGGCAGATTTCAGAGAATTAATTTTCTTAATTTCTGAGAATACCTTACTATTAAGTTAATGTTTTAAGTTCTTATTGATTGGGTACTTTTATTCAACAACAGAAGGAGAATTATGTCATCAAAGATAAAGATAGTTGGAAGATAAATGTGTATTTTCACAATTTTTGTATTATTTGAAGCTTACCAGGTTCTTTAGGAATTAGAACACACCAAAACCACTACTGCAAGTCTCCCAGGCCTTCTTAGCTTGAGTGCAAGCATCCTTGCTCCTGCAACCTGACCAAAATTCTCAGCCACTGAGATCAGTCACTATGTGTGAGATTGACTTGTTGTCAAATGGAAAGGAAAATGTCACACTTCATCTGTCTTGTTTTCGTATTTCCTGTACTTCAGAACTTATACTGTGTTTTGTGAGATTAACTTATAAATTAGTAAAGCAGCAGCACAAAACTGAGTGGATCCTTTTCTTTAGGGAATAGAGATGCTTTTTCCAAAGTTCAGGGGTACTGGCAGGTTGTGAGCTCCATCTGCTAAGCAGCAAGGATAATATACTTTTATTATTTGTCTGACTAGTCTAAGCATCTAGAATTACAGAACTGTATTGATTACCAGCAAATAAGGGGTGTAAAGGGATGTGTAGGAAAACTGCCTGCTGATGCTACCTTTCTTGGGCAAATAGGAGGACTGGAGTATTGTGAAAGCCTGATCACTAACTAAGATTGAGAAACATTGAAGAAAATGAAACCACTTTGGTATCCCACCTGGAAAACACATGTGACGATCACTTGCTGAGATTATCACCAATACATCTGTAAATATGATGACAGAAGTGCATGGTGGATGGCACTGTAATGCACTTCCACTGACACAGACTGTTCTGTATGCCTGCTGAGTACATAAATTTCAGCCAGTGTTCTGATTGCTCCATTACCACTAATCATGACTTGTTCTCTAGGTCCTGTGCCTTTATTTCTTCATGCATCATATGTCACAATTGCTTTTGGGTAGAAACACTGAATGCTTGAATCTCACTCAAACTCTGTTTCTATGCCAAGAACTCTCTACATTAATTGCCCAAAACAGAAACAAATCACAGCAGATTGTGCAAATGAATAGATGTCAGATGCTGGTTTGCTCTGGTTAATGGGAATTCATGTGTCTAAGGCTCTGGTTGTCAGACACAAAAGGGCATAACTGTCATTATGAAACCAAAGGAAAATCTAGCCCTGATGCTTGTAAAGTAGAAAGCAGACAACAATCAAGCATAGCTGAATCAGTGACGTCAGAGCCTGCAAACCAACTTTAACAGGAAAGTCAGCAGCAGCCACAAAACACAGAGAGAGAATAAAATATCTCATACCTACGATCCCTACCATGCAGACTGCTCCATGAGCTTCCTAGCTGGAGGAATTGGCTAGCAGCAGCACTTGGGAAACATTAGAGCATTTTGTTTCCTTCACCATCCAGGGCCACAGATTAGAGCAAGAGGAGAAAAATGTGTTCTCCAAATGTGAATCATTTGTACTGTGAAAAAAAAGATCACTTCCAGAAGACTGCTTAATTGCTTGTGCCTCCTTTCACATATGATTTTTCAGTGAACTGTTCAGTCAGTCTGACATCATTCAATATCTGAGTTGCCCATTAAGTTTTGAGAGAAATAAAATGGTTGAGATTACTGAGATATTGCCTCAGAATGCCAGCAAACTCTGGAGGCATCAACTGCATGAGTTTCACAGTCTTTAAAGGTACAGAAATTAGAGGATTATTTAGGATAGAATCACACATTTTATTTCTTTCAGAAATATTCTGGGTGGTGTGTTATATGTAAACTGATTCTTGATTTAAATATCCATCTTTGTGCCCTATGTGTGCATCATGTCTAACTCTGTGACATCTTGTAATAAGGAAATGTCCCCCACATGTTTCATAACACACTTTGAGTCTTTGCAGAAACAAATGTTAAATGTTTAAAATGAAACTGTTACAGCTCCTTCAGCAGGTCAGACCGAGAAGTACAGTTTGTGACTCTGAAAAAAGAAACATTTCTTATCAAAAAATCTATCTCCTTTATTTCCTCTCTGGAAAGTGTTAAACTGGTTTCTTCCTGACCCACTTCATCATTTATTGGTATTAGCCTCCCGTCCTTTGTCTCCATTATGAGGGATTTTCACATGCCACTTCTGGAGCCGCAATGCACTTCCTAACTAAAAAAAGCAGACAGTGTTTTACAGAAGACGTAATCCAGGACTAGATCCTTCAGCTGGGACACTAACAATGCAGTGTGGTGGTCGTAGTGTCATTGGGACATGACAGTCATATTCTGACAGCTCCAATTAATTCTACATTTTGCAAAAGGAAAATGTACAAACTTATTTACATCTTCAGATTTGGACTGTTACCATAAAATTTTATACTTCAGACCATTTTCCAAGTAAATCAGAACACAGTTTGGGGTATTTTGTTGCTTTGTTTAAATCCCACCCCTCCACCCCCGCTCCCCTTCACACATGCAACTTAAAATATTACTCCCTTGAAATGTTTTTGATGTTCCACATAGGGCTCGATTCAACATCTGACAATCAAATCTGACCCAAGGGCTACTGAAGATCATTGTGAAGATGATGACCCTTATGTAAGTATTCTTATGAACACTTCCTCAATGCCCCAGAGATTGCAAAGTAAATTTCCATTTGACATCTTTCATAACAATAAATTTAGTATTTTTTCTTGGAAACATTGTATCATACTTAAAACTATCTGCGTGGGGGATTTTTTTTTTCCCTGTACAACCTCCAAACCTGTTTTTTCAAAAAGTGTCATTTTATTTTGTCTAAAACACCTTTCAGGAAATGAACTATGGCTTTTATTTTTCTGAATGGTCATTTTCATGGAATGCTCTAAGTACTGAAATAAGTTAACATCACAATGACATTGAGGCTTGAGCAACCAAAAAAAAAGGGTGTTTTTTTCTGCATTTAAACAGCCAGTTCCTTGGAGATCATGCTTTTTCCCCTGACTTTCATGAACTTTCTTCCATAACTGGATTTTGCACAGGCCTCAGGGGACAGCAGTGGCAATGGTAGCAGTCAAGAAAATGAAGTTTCTGAGGCACAAGAAGCCCTTGCACCATCCCATCTTCCCATAAGGGTAAATTTATTTGATTTATTTACTTTAAACATTTTATTATTTACTATTTATTATTTTATTGTAAAAAATATTTTCTTTTAAATGCTTCTGTTTTGTTTTTACTCTTTTAAATGGTGGGGTCTGGATTTGATCAGTAGTTTTTCATATTTGGCAACTTCCAAAGGCTCCCGTGAGAACAAAATGCATCCATCCATAAGAATGATGGCACTGTCCCAGATCAAAAATCTGATATATTTGACAACAATCAGCAACCAGAGATTTGGGAAGAGTATAATACAAGATTGGGAACATATATATGACACTTACTGGGAACACTCTTTTACTCTGCATCAATTTTCATCTCAGGAAAGGCTTGAGCCAAGAGTATATGTGGTTAGTGGGCCTCACTTGAGTTATTCATCCTCAAATTTCTTCCTTTGTTGTTTGGGGTTTTTTTTAACAAATGAGAATTTTATCATCCTCAGATTCCTGCTGCAGAATTCCTTAGCTAATTTAATGACATGTTTTGTGAAGGATGTGCACCTTTTGCTTGCCTTTCTGAACATGCTGACTGCAGCTCTCATTTGGTGGCTAATTAGCTGGATGACAGAGTAAACAGCTGTTTCTTACCATATTTAGAGATTCCTATCACATCATGTCCCCCTCCCTTTTAGTGCCAGGCTTAAATATTCCAGTCCGTTCCTCACAATGACACTTTCCATGCTGCTTGTGTCAAACATTCTCTTTTTTTAATACAAGTTCTCATTGGTTCCTTTAGAGAAAATCAGTAGGTTTCTGAGAAATTACTTCACAGAAATTATGCTCACATTTGCCTGATATAGCACTGATAAATTTCAGCTATTTCATTGCTGAATCTCACAGAACCCGTGGGCAAATATTTCTTGGTTGTGATGCCCTGTCATTCACTTACTGTGTTTCCTACCCTTTTCATACAGAGACTCAGTTTTAGACATATCCTCTACTGAGTTTCCCAAGAATATTTTTCTGCAGGAATTTTAACTCTTCCAAGGTCAACATGAATGGAAAAAAAACTTTTTTTTTTTTTTATTATAGAATTAAAATTCTCTGACCATTCTTTTTGTAACTTTATTAAGCATTGACCTGGCCTCCTGCTCCTGCTGTGTTTAAATTAATTTTTATAATCTTTTTGCCTTTTACATGTAGCTCATTAAACTCATTTTTTCCTGCCTTGTTCTTTGCACAGAATCACAGACCAGTTGAGTTTGAAAGGGACCTCTGAAGATTGCCCTGCCCAATTCCCTTTTCAAAGCAGAGCCAAATACAGCAGCTTATTTAGTGCCAGAGGGTTTTGGATTTCCTCAAGAATAGAGACTTTGCAGCCTCTCTGTTTCAATGCAGGTTTTTTACTGACATAGAGCATGAATTTCTTGTATTTTAATGTGTGTCCAATATGTCTTTTCCCTTAACTGACGACAACCAGTTAGAAGGATCTGGTTCTGTCTTCTTTATTCCCTCTTGTCAGGGTCTTCACATTGATAAGATTGTTCTGAGCCTTCTTGAGGCAGTCCTTGCTCTTTTATCTTTCTCTAAAAGGTGAAATGACAGGCAGCTGGCCCCAGCCAGTAATTCTGCATGGGGCAATTCCTCACTGGATGCAGGATTTGCCCTTTACTTTTCCTGAATTTCTGCAGCCAGGTAGGGTTTTTTCTGAATGGCAGCAAAATCACTTAGTGCTTGATGACTCCTCTCCATTTTACATCACACCATGAAATTTAATCCATGAAATCTTACTGTGCCTTGACTTTTTCTCATTTGGATACAACTGTAGCTAGTTCAGAAAAGAGGTCTAGCTTTTCTATCCAGAAAAACATCCATTCTTTTAGTTCTTGTTTTTAGCTTCTGTTTAATAATCTTCATAATTACTGCACTGTTCAAAGTTACACGCAGCAATAGTAGAATTTTTGGCTTTTATTTCTCCTTCTGAAAGATGTGATTTAATCCCAGCTGGACACTAAGCACCACACAGCTACACACTCATTGCCCCACCAGTGGAATGGTAAGAGAATTAGAAGAGAAGTCAGAAAACTTGTGTGTTGATATAAAGACAATTTAATAGGTAAAGTAATGATGACCTGGAATGCTGACCTGGAATGAAACAAGCTAAAGGTTGTACTTGAAAATGCACTCTCTGAAAAGTGTACATTGCTTGTGGTTTTCTCCCTCCCTATGGGTTTGTCAAGGGCACATCCCTTGCTTTGGAGGAATGGAGCTCAAAGGTATTACACTGATTTTTCTCAAAATTCTGGTTTGCTTCATAGATGTGGTAGTACTGTGCTTTGAGGATGGTAATCTAGCAATTCTTCCCTTAAAATATGTGGTAAGCCTTTACTCTAAACAGTTCTTTGGGATTTTTTTTTTAGCCTGAAGATACATTGGCTGAGCCAGTGGAAGCCCCCCCAACCATATTGTCTTATTTGGAAGAAAATGATTTCTCCGGAAATCACAGATCAGAAGAAACCTCAGA
Source organism: Acanthiza pusilla (assembly GCA_036630365.1). Classification (NCBI taxonomy): domain Eukaryota; kingdom Metazoa; phylum Chordata; class Aves; order Passeriformes; family Acanthizidae; genus Acanthiza; species Acanthiza pusilla. The sequence goes on from JAXCHO010000034.1 coordinate 3,105,047, forward strand.
AGCAGCTACATTTAAAGAACAAGGCACTGCCTCTGGTTTTGGGGGGGAGGTTTCGGGGGGTGGGGTCATTTACCTCTCCGGTTCTGAGTCTGTCATTTCCCTGTGTATGAAAAACCATTGTCATATTTTGGGTGCTGCCAGGAAAGGAAAATCCTATGGCTTCGGACATCCTGTGTGCTAGAAAAGAACTGGCACATCAAACATTTGGTCTTTGAAAGTTCAGTCTGTTAAACTGCAATTTATTAATAGCAGCAAAGGTAGGTGGTAGCAACTACAGTCACTGTTCAGCACATCTCTCACTTCTCCCTCCATATTTGGGCTTATCTCAGACTCATTGTTGTTAAACATGCAGAGAATGGATTTTCCCTTCTGTAGCATGGAAGTTTCATGCTGTTTTAATGTTCTAAAATTTAAAAAAAAAAAAAAAAGTACTTGGATTAAACTAAGAGACCAACCTGAGGAGCTGCTGCTGTGACACTCCACAACACTCCAGTAAAGTGCAAGTGTTAGGCAAAGGGATTGAAAAGAGAAAAATCCTCTTCATTCTGCTCAGGCCAGTGAAAAGCATGGCGCCTCTTGAGTCATACCTCTGCAAATAGTCCTGCTGGCTCTAAAGCTCTGAGGCATCCTTAAAAGGGATTTAAAATGGGTAATTATTTGATTACCTGATACAGTAAAGCCCAGCCCTTCATGCGAAACTGAATACTACCACTGAATAAACAAATATATCCCACTTCTATTCCCTCCAAAGGATGTGAATCTGCCTGGTACACCAGGGGGTGTTTTGGGTGCAAGTGTAGGCAGCAAAGCAAGGAGAGCAAGGCATAATGCACTGAGGAATCTAGTCCTCCACTGCTGGGACAATTCAGGGCACCCCTAGAAAACAAAAAGAAATCTAGTTATATTAATAAGGCAAAAGACAATGTTACTATTTAAATTTCATACATACTTCAAATAGTACCTGTTGTAACGATGTCTTATTTTTTGTGTTACATGGATGACAAATAGGCAACCATTAGACTAGAACTCGGGGAAAAATGGATGATGCAATATAGTCCTTGACCTTAAAATAGACATTTGTTTTGTAATTTTACTCTCACCTTTCTCTTTTTTTCTGTGCCTTTAAAATTTTCAGAGTTGTAAAATTACTAACATCAATCTTTTGAATGTGTTTTAGTCATATTTTGAATAATTTCTTTTTTCATACAACTTGCAGCATCTGTCTCTGATAAATACCTCTGGGCAGGTTTTATTTTGCTCTCTCATTAATAAGTGATTATTTTATTTAGATTCAGCTGCCATGGAAACTGGACAAGGCAACAGCGAGGCTACCACTGTCGCACAGAAAACCTTAAGAGAAGAAGATGGCTCTGGTGTGGGTGTTTTGACAGGAGTAAGCACAGAGGAGGTCTGTATAATCTGATCTGATCTGGTCTGATAAGGGTTTATCACACACCCACTCTTTTTGTCCAAGAACAGGAAAATCCATGAATTCCAGGTGTTTCTCTGAGTTGGTACCTTGATCTATTCCATCTTAACTGCATGGCAAAATAGAAGTTACTTTTTAAGCTCTTTAATGTCTTTTCATGGCATCAGATTGAAAAGCACTTACACTATGCAGAAGTTTGGATCTACAACTGTTGAAATGGGCTTGAGTTTTTTGACTAAAAATATTAATTTGTTCTTTCAGTTTCACATTCTTTTCAGTTTTAATTTAAGAAAGTGACAAACAAAGAAAATAGCTTACTAAATCTTCATTTTGCCAGGACCGGGGTAACTGTCAATTACATTTAAATATGTCACATTTTCAAAATAACCCTTTGTCAAATCCCTTATAAAATTAGATTCTCATTTTGTGTAGACTCCCGTGAGTCTGGCTCCCAGACAAGGAAACTAAGACCCAGTGCAAGGCTGTAGCCTGTCTCTAGCTTGATGTTCACACGGTACTAAGAGAAATGGAGCCCTTTTAACTCCTGCACAGAGCATGTAGCAGCATCCCCAAATAGAGTGTCTGCCCTAGGTAGCAAAGTCACCTTCTCTGGTGAGACACTGGGCTTTGGAAGATACCATGCCTGTTTCATTTGTAAGGTAGTGTGTAACCTGAATCTTGTGTGATCCTACAAATTAGAATTATGTATGTCTCCCATTTGGAATCTTGTGAGCTACTCAAATACTTGCCCTACTTGTTGGTATATTTCAAAATAATCAGCTGGCAGTACATTTTTCATTAATTAACATTCCTAATCCACCACAGATTTTTATAAGCAGAAAATAAATAATGACCTATCCTTCCTTGCCTTTGAGACTCCTTTGCCAAAAGTCCATTCTTTTATTGCTTGAAACTACAGTCAGTTATGACAGCTTCTTTTCGTCATAAAACACATAGCATCATGAGTGACAGAAATTTAGAATAAAATTGCCACATTGTGTTTGGTTCAAGTGTTTAAGGGTTGCTCCTTGCAGGGTCTTCTTGCATTCCTGTGTTTACTGTGGTAAAATATAGCAAGTGGTGAAACATTAAGTTAAGGATCATCCATTGGAGCTGACATACAAGTGGTTTTAGTATTTATTGGAGAACTTCCAAATATAATACCTCTAACACTTTCATTCCTGCATTCACACTTTTTTAAAGTGGCAAGTCTAATATCAGATAAACTATTACTATTGCCATCTTAATTTTTTTTATTTTCATTTTTGGGCCATTTTTCTTAAACAAAAATCCAGCCTTGATATAAGAAGTGTGACACATAAATCTTAAACCTATTGTGATGAGTAATTTTGCTACTTACTTGTCTTTACAACTTTTTCTTGATCTTATTTCAATTTCTACATATTTTTCACTATGCAGACACCCAAGATGATTATATAATATGAGTTCAGTCTTTTAGAAAAGAATAATGAAAAGAGTTGTTACTGCCACTTCTCTCCCAGTTTTTACTTGTGCTCAATGTTACTCCTTCCTGGGTGCAGAATCCAGCCTTTGTTCTTGTTTAATTTCATGCTACTAATCACTGCCCAATGTTCCAGTCTATTCAGATCCCTCTGTAAGGCCTCCTGTCCTTCAGAGCCAGGAGCACCTCCCAGTCTGGAATCATCAGCAAATTTGCTTATAGTGCATTCAACTCCTGCATCCAGATCATTGGTAAATATACTGAACAGAATTGATCCCTAGAATTGATCCCTGAGGAACACCACTGGGGATTGGTCACTAGCCAGCCATGGCCCTGTTCACAGCAACCCTTGAGCTCTGCCCTTCAGCCAGTTCTTCACCCAGCACACCATGAACCCACTCATCCCACAGCTGGAAAATTTGCCCTGAAGGATGCTCTGATGGAAAACCTTACAAACCATCAAAAACCTTACAAAAACCAAGGAAAATCAAATCCACCTCTGTCTCTTTATCTTTCATGTGGGTGACTTCACCACAGAAAGACACCAAATTAGTCAGACGGTACTTTCCCTTTGTGAGCCCAGGCTGAGTGTTCCTGATGAGTGCAGTGTTTAAACACCTTTCAACAGTACTGGGTATAATCTTCTCCCTTGTTTTCCAGGAACTGAGGTTAGGCTGACAGATCTGCAGTTCTGCATCTTCCCTTACACCCTTTCTGTAGACTGGAATAACACTGACTCTCTTCCAGTCGACAGAAGCCTCCCCAGACTCCCAAGGCTTGCTAGATGATTGAGAGGGGTCCTGCCATAACATCTGCTCCCTCCTTCAGTACTCTAACGCTGTGTCAACAATCCCGTTACCTCATTCGGGCTATGATCTCCACCCACACTTTAACTAAATAGATTATCTTCTAACGCTTTTCCAGATGGGAAAAAATTCTGTAATGAGTCAAAAAAAAAAAAAATTTGCTGGTCTTTGGGACCCTTCCTTTTGACATAACCCAGAAAGCTCTTTAAAAAAAATCAGCTTACAGTTCCTTTGCTGAAAGGTATCATCCCATTAACTTTAAAATGCTTTGAGAGTTACTGTATTACGTCCCTCCTATTTTCATTAGCTGCTAATGGAACTCGAAATATTTCATTGGTGCTATAAAATGTGAGTAATCCTAGTGCTTATTTCAAAATACAATATTGACTAAAGTGTTCTGTTCTGTATATTGTATTTTCATTTCAATATGTATTAGTGTCCAAGTTTCATTCCTAGAAGATCTTGTTTTGTTCCTGGAATATTTAAATTATGCCTTTTATTATTCTTACTTTCTCTTGACCAAATATGAATGTTTAACAATATTTTGCTCTTGCTGTTGTCCATTTTTAGTCTTTGTTATCCTTTTCCTTGTTTCACCTTCTGCCACTTTTTAACCAATATGTAAGCCTCCTTTGTTAGAATTTTACATCTTGGGGAAGTTGGCTAAAACCCTCTTAAACATGTCTATTTTAACTCTCACATTTTTCTCCCAGACAGACTGAGTTTGTGAAAATTATATTTTTCAAACCTATGCTATTGATTTAGACTGTGCAGATTTATGTGAATATGAAATTAGATCATGGTCATTTGCATCTAAGTAACCAGCTCAGAGAGCAACTTATTTGTAGGTGCATGATTCTTAGTATGAATTGCCTTTGCTGAATGGAATATACTGTTTATATGATGCCTATCAGGTAGTGACAGTATTGAAGAAAGCACGGGCTCTAGGAGGGAGGGAAGAGGGGGGATATAAAGAAAGAAAATGGGGAAAAGTAATGCAACGCATTTTTCATGTTTCACATTTTAATTACTCAGGGCCAGAAAGGTCAAGAAGTAGAGGACGGGTCCACAGGATCTCTAGGAGGGTCAGGAATAGAAGATGTGGAAAATAAAGATCAGGGACCTCCTGGATCTCCAGGGAAACTTGGACAACTTGGTCAGCCTGTGAGTATTTTCTCTCTGTTGAAAGAAAGCACATATTTTAGAAAGAGTAGTAGTGATTCCTCACATATGTAACATGGGGTGGTGGTGGGGTGAGAAAGGTCCTCTGCCTGTTCCGAAAGTGTCCCGATTGCTCAGACAGACCTCTCAGCCGTTGCACCCGACACCATGCAAGCAGACCTTTTCTCCCACCCGTGCCGGTGGATAGCACAGTCACACACACACCCAGAGCTTCTTATAGCTCATGTGTTACCAGAGACAAAAGAACCGGAGAGCTCAGTCGTGTGGAGTTTCCAAAGGTTTAGTCTTCAAAGCGGTCCAGCAATGAAAGGAAAAGAATGGCTGTGAGTGGCCATTCTTACAGAGGTCTAGGGCCAATAGGGTTGGGGAGAAGGCAGTGAGATAAAACAATAATCCAGTGGGGAGAAGGGAAGGGTGAAGTCAGGGACCAGGTCAAGGCTGATCAACATAAGAAGATTAACATAACCTTAGGGAGAGACCATTTAGCACCCAGGGGGTATTTCTGCTGTCTTGGGACCTTTTGGCTCCCCAGTACTCTCAAGATGGTTGAGACCACCGCAACACATATGCATGAAGGGCTGGAGCTGCACAGCCTGGCTCACTGTCACCAGTTACACTCCTACAAGATGGGTTTTAGCCCAGCAGCTTGGGAACATCCTACCTGCACTGCACACGTGTCCATGGCTACACAGGGTGACAGCCATCAGAGAACAAACCCCTGCTGTGCCCACACACAGGTGTTCTCAGTGCAGCAAGGCCACCAGGTCCTTGGGCGGCGCTGGAGTGCCCTCCCAGCTGCCAGGCTTGAACGTGTACAGAGGTGCAGAACTCGCAGGGCTCCTTCAGTAGCTTCTTTATATACAGAATATTTCACACTTTGTGTCCTTGTGAACCATCAGCACAAGATGCATGAGATTAAAGAGAGGTGCAAAACATCACGCTGTGCCATAGCATTTGATGTAGTTCTGGTTTGTTATTTTGTCACTGCACGGCACATCACAGCCTAACTAATTGCTTTCCTCTTTGTTACTTCTATGTTACTGTGTTTTATTTATCTTTCTAACAAAGATGTTTTATTTTAGGGCATTCCTGGTAAAAATGGGTTACCCGTAAGTACTCTTTTATACATATTTTAGTTAACTGAATTAAGAAAAATGCAGCAACATTTTTCTATGAGGCTCTGCTACATTGAGGCTTAAGCACCAAAGTGCTTTCTTCATCTCCACTTCTCTGGTGCTGTAGTTGATGTCCTCAGGTTTTCCAGAGAGCAAAATCCAGGTTTCTAAGAAAAATTTATGATTTCCCAGTTGGAAAGAAAATAAGATGCGTGGTATGGCATAAGTAGCTCTACCAGGAACTCAGCTCTAGTGAGGTTGGCTTTTTTTGTAGAGGGGAATTTCAGAACAAGGACCTACTCAGACCCCTTCTAGGGCAAAATTAAGTGCTTCACTGACCTTCCACATGCTTCCACACAGCATGCTTCCATGCTGCCTGCTCCTAACCTCAGCTGCAATTAACTTTGTAGCTCATTGAGAGTACTTCTGAGTTAATTGGGATGTACCTCTCACCCCTTAATTCTTGTGCAGCAATTCGACTGCGTTATCTCCTTCACCATTCCTGCTTTCTTTTTTCTGCATTCCTCTGCTTTACCCTTCTCTGTCACGTCCACTGTCCTCTTCTTAGGGCGTTCCTTCCTGTCTTCCCCAGATAACTCCCATCCCTGTATCCGTTCACCGCAAGCTGCTGACAGCCTGCACGTGCATCCTCTGCAGTGAGGTATTGCCCAGCAATGCCCACAATAGCAAATCCATAGCTGTCATATTCCGTGCACATCTCAGTTGCTGCTGTCTGTCTGTCCTCTACTGGTGCTCTACGGCCTGACTTCTTTGTTTCCTTTCTCATTTGTTTGTTGCTGCCACACTGTGCATCCTTCCCCTCCGTAAGACCTTCCCACCCAGAGGCTGTCACCGTTCCTATGCCTGCTCCTCTTTTGCTATATTAACACATGCTACTGCTGAGAGCCTCCTGACCCTTCCCATCCTCTGCAACTGAACCTCAAATGAAACTGGTGTGTTTTAAGATATTAAAAAAATAATTCAGTAATCATTTGAGGGATGCACTATTCAGCTCCCTACTGAATGCTGCCTCTGGACACTGGTATGTTCAAAGAAATGTAGCTGGGTTTGCAAAAATTGAGCAAAACTCAGGTTATGTGTCATTAGTATGGGTTTGGACAAGAAGTTTATATTTATTTTAAAAGAATCCTGACTACTCTCATGAAGCATACCTTCAAAGAAAATTCTATGAAACCAATATGTCTAGAAGAAAATTCTTCGAAAGAAAATGCTTCAAAAGCAATTGTTTTGTCCTTGTGAAAACAATCTTATTTTCTGCCATAGACATCTTGCTACATCTTGTGAAAGGAACCATTTGTATTTTTATAGTTACTTTTTTGTCCATGTACATCTAGGTTCCAATCTTACATATACCCATGCAACTTTATTATTGGTTTGGTGGGACTTCACTCATCAATGAAATTAGGATGCTGTGCTTTTATACTGGTTGTGTGTTTGCCACTTTTCTGTGAACGTGCTACCAGTTACTCCACAGGAAAAATCATCACAGGAAGAAACCCCACCCTTTAGTCTTATAGATACATTTTTCTCCCTAATGACTTTAAATAACCCATCTTTAAAATTAGGACAGTCCTAAAACTTGTCCGGTAGAGTCCATAACCACAGCAGTCCAGATTCCCAAAATGCCAGTTGGGAAAATACAATTTATTTGCCTTCTGAATGTTTTCTTGAGTGTCCTAACTGAGTTCATAAACATCCCCATTTTATAATAGCACCAGCTTTACAGCTGGTAGGAGTTCTTTCCAGCCAATGAACAAGCCTCTATAGCAAGAGCATGCGCGTATTGTATGTAGATAATGGGAAGATGTAAAGAAGGGTAATTTGGGATTCATTTGACTGGTGAAGCTTAGAATGGAAAATGAGGTGAAATGCTGTCTAGTATCCCACATTCCCTGTCAGAGGCATGTCCTCAGGAAGCATCCTAGTTTGTAGAAACTGAATAGATTCAGGTTAAGGAAAAAAATGTTTTTGTTGATGGTGGGAGCAGGCTAAAGTTAACGGTAAGATTTGGTGCACTCAGAGCAGCAGTTGGCAGTAGTGTGTTACAAACATCACAGTTTTAAAAATCCTTGCCGTCAGTGCTGTGGTGGTCCAGCTGGCACGATCTCAAATCCAAATGTAGCCTGCTGCGTGTTTCCATCTGTATCCCCCAAACAGGCTTCTCTGCCACTTTGTTATGGGAAGAGTAGATGTGGTGAGAGGGACATTTTGGGCACTGCCAGGGGCATAGAAGTCCAAGTCCCACACCTCCTCCCACTGCACAATCCAAGGGTTAGAATCTAGCACCCCTACAGCCTCTGCTTCCAAATGTACAGCCTGTTCAACCTACATGAAAGATAATGTCTAATTAAAAAAATTATTTCCTTTTAGGGTACAAATGGACTTCAGGGGTTGCCAGGACTGAAAGGAAAAGCAGGCCCAAAAGGTGAAAAGGTATGTGTCCTGTTAATAACCAACAATCAATCAGATACTATTTATTCTCGGATATGTATTCATTTGGTACAATCTAAGAGAGAACTAAAAATACAGAACCACAGGAAGAATATAAACATCCTACTGTTCATCCATTAATGCATGGATGTCACCGTAACAGAATCATAAGTATTTTTCAAGGATGTGAATAAACTTTAGCAGTAAAAAATGCTGGGCTTTCACAGGAGAGCTAAGGAAGATATATTGAACACTTAATAAAGAAAACTCAATTGTTGTATATAACTGCTCTGGGCAACTTACTGTACTGGCTAAGAGATTTAACAGAGGTGGTATAATCATATTACCCTTAGGAAATGGATGTAATTGAAGTAAGAGTTAAACCATCTGAAATAACAGCTTGTATCTCAGAAGAGATGAAGTGAGATATAATGGATTAATCTATTATTAAAGTACATGTTGTATACAAAATTGACATATAGATAGTAAATCCAAGTGTCAAATTAATAATCCCTTTCATCTGTTTAACACAACAATACAGATTTCATAAATTCACAAACACGACCCACATAAAGCTCACCTATTCAAATTCAGTTTGAAATTATCCAGAATCATTTCAAAGGTAAAATTAGTCTCCAGTACAGGAATCAGGTCACGAGATTGCATGGCAACCCCTCATCTCTATGTCCAGCTGTAATGGAAAGATATGTTGGGCAGAGGGTTCTCACAAGCTGAAGAAGAGTTAAGGCATGTGGGGCAGTCAGGAGCATCTCAGGTACAGCACAGTGGAGGCACCCTTGCTCTCCCCTGGGACCCATCTCAGGCACATGTGCACAAAACCAGGCTGCATGGGAAGCAGACAGGAGGGCTCACAAGTCCATGCACGGTCTCTGAGGTGACAGGGACATGGTGGGATCACTCACAACCAGAGTGCTCTAGTGCATGGATACAGGCTCTTCGGGAAAGATAGGCTGGGAAGGCAGGTTATCGGTGAGATGCTGTATCAGTTGTCAACAAGCATTACTTGCACCTAAATGTCATTTGACAATTAGCCTCTCATGTTCCCTGCAAATCTGCTTTGGCTCTTCTTGTGACCAGAGTTATTTCTAGGGTGCTTGGTACAGACAAAAACAATTCATGTCTAGGAAACCATTAAATTAGTCAGGCTGCTTTTAATGAAAACAAAGCAAATGGAAAAGATGTCAAGATTATGGTTGTTTACATTTCTTCTATTTATAAGCAAAGTGCAAACTAGCAAACACATTTTATTTTACAGCTGCTACAGCTGCAATTCCTGTTAGGTGACCATTCTGATCTTCAGCACCAAGTGCTTCACCTACACTGCCAAATGGAGCAGGCACAGGAACTGACTGATTTCCTTATGGATCAGACTTGCAAGCATGGTCCCCGACAATGCTTTAGCCTGTATGGCATAGACCTCACTCAGACAATGTCTCAGGGGCAGCATCAATTGTTAACTGTTCCCAGCATGCTGCAAGGTCACACTGTGCACAGGTTGGCTCTGTGGTCCTCCAGTGCCATCCCAGTAGGCTTTTTACTTTCAAATACTCATGCTGATGGATTTCAGTCCATTTCTAATGTTGTTTCATGAAAAGTGCACAAAAAAACCCCATACTCAAACATGCAGGGCTAAAAGGAGTCCCAGAGCCGAGTACCTAAGGACTGTGAGCACAGCCAGTCTGTTCTAGATGACCTCATGGCCAAAGGATGGCCTCCAGGTTTAGTTTATTGCTTAGAATTGCCATCAGAGGGAGAACATTTCAGCAGCAGGAGAAGCAGCTTAGCTTAAGAGCGCTAAAGTTATATTTGAAAGGAAAGTACTCCCATAGTCTATTTCTGGTTATTTTTATGGCTATTTTAGTAAAGACATCTTTGGTTCAGTTTTTCATTTAAAAATTGGACTAATATTTTCAAGGGACACTTCAAAGAGACCTTGTGGATTTAGCAAATGAGTACTAAAAATCCTAACAATATGTTCAAAAGCACTAAGGAAAGCTGACAGCTTCATATGCAGAACTTATTCTTGGCAATACTTTAAACAGAACCAATTCCTGCAGTAAAAACAGGACAAACAAGAAGACACTGCTCTGATCTTTTACACATGTGAATAAGTTGTTTCAATATCCAAATCAGTGTGATTTCCTAGGCCTGGCTGTGTTGGTAGGGTAAGCAAAGCTTAAAGAATTCACCTGTACTCACACAAAAATTCAAAACCATTATGCTGTCTAAAGACAGACAGCACTTTTTCCGTATAATAATATCCAAATTTCAGGAACAGTAGTAGGATCCAGCTTCTTCTTTCTGGTTCTTCTCATTGAAAATGGAATGCCACTCAGGCACTACATATCAGTGGGGAGTGGGGAGCTGGCTGTCACTTTTCCATCATGATCCATGTTCTGTGCAGAGATACAGCCAGGAGACGCTCCTTGGGAATGGATGCAGTTAGGCTTCCTAAACATGATGGTGATCCAAATGTGAGAGCTGGGGTTGTTGTCTTCCTTGCCGTGCACACAAAGTGAAAGAAATTGCAGGAAAACAAGCACCAAACACTGACAGGAACTAATGTAATAGTCATTGGAAAAAAGCAAAGGATGAGTTAAAATGAATGAAGAGCATCTGTAAATTAACATGCTGGCAGGCACTGAAAATAGCCCCAAATGAATTAAACACATTCTTTGTGGCTATGACTGAAGTATCACTATAGGAACCATTTGACAAAGCCACAGGGAACAAAGAACTGAATGAATACATTTATCTAATGAACTCTCAAGCATAAAGAGCAAGTGACCAAGAGGCAGTTAAAAGTCAGTGTTTCCTGCTGTGTAACCAAATATGTGATGTTAGAGAACACAATTAAAATGCTTATAAGCCCAGGTAGCAAATTGGCAGGTTAGAGGGTAAAGCACAGATGAGTAGAGCCAAAACCCCAACTCTTGGCTCGAGTGAAAAATACTGGACTTGAGCAGAAAAATTATTAAAGGTCACAAGTGTCTTAAGCTGCAGCAGTTCAAACCAACCTCAGCAAAATGCCAGAGGTGATGCCAGAAAGACAAAGTATAAGAAATTATAGTAATTATGAGAGAAAATGGCACATATCTGAACAGGGTCTTTCATTGTGTTGGCAGTAGATAAAGGTCAACACAGTGAGGAAAAATCGTGTTATGGTGGTGTTGGAAAAAGCATTACAGAGTGTAGCAAAAAAATCAAGAAATTTACAGATTGAGTACCATGGTGTGACCACACTGACTATTTATTTATTTATTGGGGGGAGAGAGGGGCATATATAATGTACCCTGAAAATACAAGATCCACAGTTAAACCTTATTCTGGCAAGACATATGCACTGCTTAATGCTGTTAATACTGCTTGTACATTTGCAAATTCACTGCAGAAGTTAGAAAAGGAAGAGTACTTTCTTCCATTGCCAATGCAAAGATCACGTTTCTTGGGAGCTTGTCTCAGAAATGAGCAAAGTCGAACCCTGCTCACAGCATCTAAGCAGCCTCTCTTGTGACTGGAAATCCACACAGATTGCAGCTAGTGCTTATAGTGCTTATATGGCTAAATCCTTGCTGATTTATCTTAATTCCCATTTCAGGGTGATCCTGGTGAGGGATTGCCAGGACCCCCTGGACTACCAGGACCCACAGGACCATCTGCTCCTTCCAGAGGATTAGTGAGTATTTGGGGTTCTCTATCAATGAGCTCAGCTTGCCACAGAGGAATCCAGAACTAAATAGGCAGTTTTCTCTGAGAAAGTAGCCTGACTGCCACAGAGATATTCATGTTTTCTAAAGCATTCATGAAGAAATGCAAATAAAAGTCTAGCTGAAGTGTGTGAGTACTGTAAACTACATAAACACCCAGTATTCGCAATTTTAAACGTCACTGGATGTGTCTGCTCTTCTGTACAAAAGCAACAATGTATGGGAGAACATGAAACAAGAATTTCCACAAAAAAGGCATTATAAGCCTAAATTATTAATTTCTTCCTGCTGCTGAACAGAGAAATGGTTTGACAGTCAGTTATGTTTGCTGTCATTAAATACTAGAACACATACCAGCGTGATGACAGTGTTCATATTTTGAATGCTCAGTACTCAGGCAACATTAATTAATAAGTTTCAGATCCATCTTTCTACTGTACTTGGTCCTTTCTCACTATATCCATGAGGATACGAATGCACGCAGCTAAAGAAGGAATCTGGCCTGAATTTTCGGTTCATAGTGTGAGAGCTGATTTTATACATAGACAGAGTTTACCACTGACACCAGTGGAAATCCCGTGGTGGACTTTTAAACAAAATCGTCTGTCACACTGAGTATTGTGAGTGTTTAACAAGATAGTTTGAAACATATTCCACCAGCCAAAATGGATTGTATGCTCCCCTGATCTCGAATCTGCTAAATTATGCCAATATATTTCTATGTATGCAACATAAAAAGAGAGTAACAGTGTTCTGCTGCACTATGGAGCCTGCGCTGATGCTGGCTTCAAGAGAGCAGCAAGGCAGCTCCAGATCCCTAGGACAAGGTGCTCCAGTCCAACAGTTTTATCCAGTCAAAGGCCACTTCTATAAACCCAGCAGTGAACACCAGGCCCTACACTGCCTTTACTTTCTTGTTCTCTGTGACAGCAAGTTTCAAGGCCTTTATTCCTTAGTGAAGTTGAAGAAGTCTCAGTGCAGCCAAAGAATGCATCCTTAACTCCCAGGCACTAAAAACATTCGTTTTGGTACTATGTGAACTTATTCAGGTAGGACTTTTCTCTGTGCTTTTCTGTATGGTTTGCAAAATGTACACAGCTATGAAACTCACCAAGGACTAATCACTAAGGTGTTTTTTCAACAGAATGTTTTAGAAAAGGCTCAAGTATATTGATTTCGTTTTATAAAAGTCATCTTCTTTATTCCAGTCTTAGGAATCTCAGAATTTGGCTTTTTAAGCGAGGGGCACATTGTAGGAAACTGGGGTTATTTTTAAGGTCTGCATTTTAGGATATTTGTAATGTTCACAGGTATCTTTCTGAGATATTACTTCAGTTCACTTAAACAGTCACATAGCATGTGTGTCCTGCAGGATAATTATCACTGTGCTCATAGAGCACCTGAAGGTAAATACAGTGTTCAGTGTCTACAAAACAAGGTGGTATGAAACACCATATGAAACACCAGAAACGTAAGTGAAAGGTTTTTGTTGTATTATAATTAATTTTACCAGTGACAGACAGCTGCAAGGATGTTGATGATAGCTGTATTTCCAGGAAATGTCAAGTGATATTTGCATTTGTCATCTTTAGAGGCAATAATTTAAAATGGAATTCTCCTAATTTCAGAATAGACTGGAACCTGAAGAATCGGGCTCTGGAGATACTGATGGAGAGACTGAGATTTTAAGGGTAAGTATATATTGATATTTCTCATAATGAAGAGCTTTATTGTACTCATGCAGATTGTAGAAGGTCAATTTCATAATGCGAAGTTTCATACATGCTTAATTCAGAGCATCCAGAAAGGATTTGTAGGGGTCCATTTCAAGATCAGAAAAAGCCTAAATGTTTATGAGTGGGGAAGAAGCATGAGATGAGGCCAACAAAGAAATAATGGCAAGAGGGTTTTTTAAAATGAGAAAATGCATTTAATCTGACTATGAGAAGACAATAAGGAGGCAACAGATGGGAATCACAGATTCATAGAATCATAGAAAGACCTTAAATATCAGCTTGTTCCAGACCCCTGCCATGGACAGCAAAACCTTTCACTAGATCAGGTTGCTCAGAGCCCCATCCAGCCTGGCCTCAAACTCTTCCAGGGATGGGGCATCCACAACTTCTCTGGGCAATCTGTGCCTGTGCCTTATCATCCTCACAGTAAACAATTTATTCCTAATGTCTGATCTAAACCTACTCTCTGACAGTTTGAAGCCATTGTCTCTTGTCCTGTCACTACATACCCTTGTAAACACTCCCTCTCCTGCTCTTTTTTAAGCCCCTTTAGTCACTGGAAGGTGTTATATGACCCTATTCTTTGTTTTCTTGAATTTGGAGTACCTGTTCTAAAAAAAAAAGTGTGTCTGCATGAAATGCTTTACAGTGCAGTTTTCTGGTGAGCCAAACATCCGTAACACTGCAGCTTTCCGAGTTCATCATGGCTCCTATGAGCTCCACAATGCTATAGCATGCTGAGGCCTCCGCTTTGCAACACAGCTAGTGATATTTTTCATTCTCCCAGACTCGTTTCTGCCTCAGGACTTGTTTTCTGTTTCTTTTTTTTTCCTCAAAAGTGCTTAATAGTTTATTCTCAAGGCCCTTCAGGAGAAAATTCCCAGGTGCTGTAAGTTAGCTATCTTGCCCAACTCAACTTAGGACCCTCTTTAGACACCCTTTGTAGGTAACAAGACAGGTGGGTGCCCTGCAGAAGGATCTGTTTACTGTACTAAAAATCCAAGATGAGCCTCTCCCTGATAGAATCCTGTACATGGCACTGAGTCAGAATTAACAGTGATTTACATGGCACTGATTTACAGTGCCATGGTCTAAAATTTCAAGCTCTCCATGTTTCCCTGCTAATGCAATCAATAACACAGATGGACTTGCGCAAGTGGGAATATTTGCAGATGTCCTATTTCTCCTAAAGTAGCATTTCATTCATTTCATTCAATTTAAATACCACTGCTCATGCCCATGCAGGATAAATCTTTAGAGCAGAGGCTAGTTTTACAGCACTAAGCAGGTCTTGACCACGAGTAGAGATTCTCAGTGCTCCAGCCATAGCATGGAGAAACCCTATGAAATGGTAGTGGAGAAGAAACTAACCAGTTCCCTCTGTACAATGATCCCTTGGTTTCATCATGGTTAGGTCTCTTATCACTGTGTTGATCATTGGGATATGTCTAAGATCTTCACTGGGTTACAGAGAGCTGACACAATTTTTTTTGGTTTTCAATTTCCTGCTTGCTGATGCACGCTGTGAGGTGGCACAGTTCAGAAAACAAGGGTGAGGGAGGTCAGTGTGACCTTATGTAAGGGTGTATCTGTCTAAATAAAATTGGTTCTCAATGAAGCAGGAGCGGGGTGGAAACCCAAGCTGAGTTTTATGAGCCTGAGCAGTCTATGTGAGCTTTTTCCTTTTCTGTGTATATGAAAATGAACCTGGCTAGGGTAATTTCTAACAGTGCTGCTGATTTATCCAGGGTCTTCCTGGGCCAGCAGGCCCCCCAGGACTGCCTGGTCTTCCAGGAAAGCCAGCACCTGATTCAGGTGTAGGACCTCCTGGGTCACCAGGAGAAGATGGACCGTCTGGGGAACCAGGCCCTGAAGTGAGTACCCTTTTGTGCACAAATATGGATGTTGTTTCTGTCCTGCAACACTAGGTTCTAAGACAATCTGTTTAATTATTAATAAAATTACAGAATAGTTTAAATTTAAGAGCTTGGATCTTATGAATTTGTACCAAAAAAAAAAAAAAAAAAAAGTCTTGTTAACCAAAGTACATTACTGCTCTGCAGACAGATACTGGTGAATCTGGACCAGAATAAATAAAAAGTAAGCATTCTTTTACCAGCACTGAATAAGTCTAAGTATTAGTTTTCTTGTGGTGCTTTCAGGGAAATGAAGTTTGCTAAATCACTTACATAAGCTCCAGGGAATTTGCAGAATAAACTGAGTTTTCCTCTTTCCTCTTCCTTCCTTCCTTCCCTTCAGCTAGGTAGAAACACATATTCCTGTGGATATGCGAAATATAGTTCTACTGTAAATAATGTTACTAAAGTGTAACTTCCAAATAAATCCTCAGTAAAGTTTTTTTTTCAGTGAAGAAAACCAGGGGTTTTTTTAGCACTGAACAGCTGTGAGAATCCTCACTGGAATTTTGAGATTACCTCAGTTGGTTGGAGTGTGGTGCTAATAAAGCCACAGTTGTGGGTCTGATCCCTGTGCAGGTCATTCATCTATGAGCTGCACTCGATGATCCTTGTGGGTCCTTTCCAATTCAGAATATTCAGAATATTCTGATTCCATACATTGGCTAATATGGTTCCCTTATTGCCTATCAACCATCTGCCAGGAGCAGCTGTTCTCAGGGCTGGATTTGACCTGTACATTCACGCTACCCTCAAAGTCGGTCACCATTCCTGTATCTCACAAGGTGCAATAAACATATATCAAGGAGTGTATGGGTGACAGATGTTAAAACGGAGATCTCAATACATCTCAGCTGCCTTGATGGAGATTTTTTTGAGGAGCGAAAAGTAGGGAGTTAATACAAAATCTAAAAAGTGTTTGACCATCCAGGTGGAAAGCAGCATCCTTTGTGCAGAAAGAAATTGAGCACCTGAAAACCTTTAGTATGGGATTCAAGAGGCACATGCATGGGAAGTCAATGAAATCCATTATTCTTTACATCTACTGATTGTAATAGAGATGGCATTATAAAATAAAAAACTGTGAAATCTGCTGGCCAGATTTCATCTAACTGCTAAGCTCCCAACTGTAACTTTTTTTTTCTTTTCTGAAAACAAGACAGATCAAATTATATTGAGAACTATGAGTGTAATTTTAAGAAAATCCATTGACAAGTCTTGTAAAATAGACAGTTACCCATATGTTTTACTGCATTTGATAAAGTGCAGTGTTAGATTAAAAGGTCCTCTATAACATTGTCTTTGCAATTCAAAAGGTACTTTCAACTTTCCTGACTGTGGCTGTTTCTGTATCATTGGTATAGAAGGTAATTTGAATGGTCTAGGATATAGTGCTAAAATTTGCCATAAAATAATTATGTAAAAAGGAATTAAAGAAAATGGAGAAATAAGTATTGCTTCATCTTTTATTTTAAAGATGAATGTGTTCTGTCTTGTGTAGTCTAGGATTTCACAGACAGTAACATTAATTACTTGTAGATAGTCAATTTTCTGATGCAACAGAAATAATGGTTTCAAGATAGTTCCTGGGAAACATATCAGTTTAAAAAGTAGAAGTTAAATGTTAAACAGGACATTTTCAGGAGAATCAGACCAGGACAAATCTGCAGGCTGCGGAAGGAAAACTCCAGCTATTAAAAGTATCGATTCATGCCTTCCCACAAATTCAGATGACCCAAGAAACTGTCATCCTGCTGTTCAAAGATTTGCACACATTTGCACACTCTGGATAAATGAAGTGAGATAAATTCCCAGCAGAAATTTTTGGTTTGGAATCCTCATTAATTAACCCATTAACACATTTGTGTTATTAAGGGTTTTCAGCTGTGAATTCTAGTTCACAGACCAGCCACTTACTTGAAGTTGTGGACAGGGTTAAGTCCTTGCTAAATCAAGGACTTTGGGATGTAATGTCTCTTCTTTCAAGAAACATGTCTTGGAAATGTTTGAGTAAAGGCTGCCTTTTGTAATGGGAAATAGCCCAACACAAACTGCTTCACACTGCATCTGAGACTGATGTGGTATTGTGATCTGATTAAATACACATTTTCTAAATGCTATATGAAGTTAAATTGACTCGTAGCATTCCAAGGGATATTTTCTATCGTAATTGTTTTTGTTTGAGATGGCTCACAAATGCATTAATTTACCCTGATGAGAATAACAAATCTCCCAGTGCTGCCTGCTAGCTATGTAAAAGAGACTATTCCAAAGCTTTAAAGGAAATAAACAATTTTAGCACAATGAACCTCAAAATTGCTAAACAGTACAGTGGAAGTAATCAGTAAACTTTTGAACAGCTATTGTTCTTAGCCCAACCTTTTTTAGTCCTCATCTGTCTGTGTAATGATGCCAAAATAAAATATGAAAATATTTGAAACATACTGAAAATATTTCTGACCATTTTTAATATTAAAAATAATAAATTTTTTACTCTATGACATACAGTGCATCCGAAGAGCAAATGTGGGAGCTGGGGGAAGTGCGGGAGGGGGGAAGAGAGCAGGAAAAATGAGGTTTTGTGATGATTGTGGAAACATCAGAGAAAAACAATGCATTCCCTCTCCTTCTACAGCCATTTATATCCTTCCCCAAAAGAGATTAACAAATGAATGTGTTAAAGATCCTCAGAGGCCAAAATACCCACCTATAAATGTAATTAAAAACTTTCAGAGCCCAGTTTTAAAAATGTGGGCCGTGCAGTATTCCAGTTACCCTTCTTGCATGTCTAGTTACTGTGGGCTGGAACTCAACACCTGTACTGATTGACTGGTTAACCCTACAAAGCCAGAGTTTCCAAGAGTGCCTGCTCGCTCAAATGCAGGCAGGATACAGCAAGTCATGGATACAACACAGGAAATTGGATGGGGAACTCAATATACATTTTTCAAGGCAAAATTAAAGTGAGATGTCATGAACAGTATGAGCACCATCAAGGAAAGCAAAGTAGCAATGCCTTTTTTCCTGCACAAGGACTCTTTAGGAATACTGCTCCTAAAAGTGTAGGAATGCAGCTCCAGGCTCAGCTACCCAGGGACCCCTGGCAAAGTGAGTCCAACTAAACCAAATGCTCCCCCACATGTGGCCCAACCTCACTGTTCCCATGTGAGGATATCACTGGAGCTGTATGAATCAAGACCTCTGTCAACCTACTGGTTTTCCATTTGCAGTGACAACACAGAAGTCTCCTGTTTGACACCATTCCCGCCATATCACAGCTGCTTTTAATGATTCTATGATTCTGCCACACAGAAAACATGGCCACGTTCTGATTTTGTGAATACCAAGGTTTCCCCAACTGGCTCTTGTCTAGCACTGACATTGCCAAAAGCGAGGGTGGCTGATTTCAACCCCATCACATCTTTTACACTGTTGTCAACACCTGCTTGTGTAACACCAATATTTTGCATGTTAACATTTACATTATACTGGGTTTTATTTTTGTTTGTTATTTTGTGATTGTTGTATATAGTTTTCTACTAAAATATATTTAAATACTGGTTTGATACAAAGCCAAACTCTCAGAAGACAAGAAATAGAAATGTTAAAATTTAATGGTGTCAGGTATTAGTCTTTCGTAATGCTATGTCATCGGTTGGTCCAAAATATTCACAAACACGTTCTAGAAATCCGGCTCTCGAGTGGCACCTGCTTTAGATTTACTGTCATCTACAGGGTCCCCAAGGTCCTCCTGGCCATGATGGAGTGGTTGGCCCACCAGGAGGGAAGGGAGAAAAGGTAAGTTAAATGTCCATCTTGCTCCTACTTCAATGGAAAATCTTTGTCAATTCTAGGCTGTAAAAATCATAAATAGTTGTCCCTGCGACACAATAGCATCCGGCTTCAATACTTTTTAATGGAATCCAGATACTAATGGCTTATTAGAACACATCTCAAGAGGCATATTCAGAAATGCAGAATTCCCTATTGGATGCTGTCTCATTTTCTGCAGCACGCAATATTCGACAAGCAATATGAACTACTCTGTTGTGATTTGTCACTAAAAAGCCAGTCACAACTGGGCTCAGACAGGTGAGCGTGCAGGGGGAAAGAATGAACTCAGCTAGTCTAGCCTGGCACAGGCTGATGACATATTATATGACAGGCAGGAAGAGTCTGAAGGAGTGCAAAGCATTTAATCTGGCAAACAGGGGATAAAGTCGTGGCCTACCCTGGCTGGGCACCAGGTGCCCACCAAAGCTGCTCTACCGCTCCCCTCCTCACCTGGAATAGGGAGAGAAAATATGATGAAAAGCTCATGGGTCAAGATGAGGACAGAGAGATCACTTAGCAACTACTATTATGGGCTAAAAAGGCTAGACTTGGGGAAATTAATCTAATCTAATGTTAATCAAAACATTCTTTTAAACACCTTTTTTTTGCATGTCACTTCAAGAAGGATTTGGAGAAAACAGAGACAAAGCCTATGGGACAATTTCATCCTCTAGTGAGCTTCTACAGCACACTTTATGCACAAGAACTTGAAAGTTAATTCCCAAGTGTACATTGCAATTTCACACACGTAAGGGAAATGAAAAGGCAAACCTTAAATGGCCAGAATATTGATTTATTTTTATCTCTGGAGGCTGAAGGTTCTGAATTGTGATATCAAAAGCTTGAGGTTGGTAAAAGTGCAACCCGCATGGGAACCAGCAGCTCCCCAGAAAATGCGGTATGTGTGTTACCAAGCAGGCATCTGAAACCTGTGTCCATTGTAATCAGTGGTGTGTGTTTTACATGAGGGAGTCTAAGAACAAAAAGAAGTCTAGCTGAAGTAAACTGAACACCAATTGCATATTAAAGGAAGAGACTGATGTGGAAAGGGAAGCAATCAGAAGAGAATTTTTTTTTTTTTTAAATCATAATCCTCAAACATAAATAACAAATGTTTTGCCTCACTGAGTCTGTTTGCTAAAAGTTCAATTAGAATTGAAGCACTATGTGTTTGCATCTGTTCAATACAGGCAAGAGTATTTTTCCATTTTTACCTTTTTTTTTTCCTGAAAACCATCATATAATTTATATTGCAATGTCTGTTTTGATCATTATTCCAAATTAAAACAGAGGAGATTACAGGAAGAAACAACAGGATGCACTAAAGGTAAATTCAGTTTGTTCAGTGGTGTGACATTTGGCATGGAGTTTTGCCATTGCTTTTAGGAAAAAACATTATCATTTTACTCCTGGGGCTTACTCATTTTTTTTTCAGACTTTACTCAAATAATATTTCTCCTGAGTGAGGATCTAGCCAATGTAAAAATTAATTCCACTAGATTCAGAGCAATTTGAAAAAGAATTATTTGCATGCCATGTCTTTCTGTCTATTCCATGAACTAAAAATGGAAAAATACAGTGTGCAAGTAAAGTGTATAAAAGCAAATCTTGATAAAATCTTGATTGCTGCACAGGAACCTTGAGAGCTTTCTAGTCATCACATCCTGTGTTTGGAAAGGTGCCCTAGACAACCTGAGTGGGATCAGTTTCCACTTCTTTACATCCCATGACAATTTTGATGTTTATGTTCAGAAGCATGAGGATGTGACCTGCAATGTTTAATTCTGTGTGCTCCAAAGTCTTAAAATCTGCAGCAATAATTGAAATATGAGGTTGAGTCCTGTCAGGATACCATACACAGCTATTAATGTGTTATTATAACTCCTGAATTTCAGATTGCTTTCTTTTTAACTAAGAGGTCTGAGGTTTCAGATGAAGGACTTCATGTAAAGGACATCAAATTAACACAGAAATCCATGGGCATTTTTATTAAGGAAAAATACCATAAATGTGTTTTTGTTCCTAATACTCTAAGTATTTAGGATTGATTTTTTTTTTAACAGGGTGATCAAGGTCTACCTGGTTCTGCTGGTCCAAAGGTAACAAAAAGGCAGTATCTTTATGAATGACAGTAGAATGACAGAATCACTGTGATACAGCACATTACTGAAAAGGGCTGAGAAACCTTAAAGATTGTTGTCGTGCAACATAATGAAGTGCACAAATTGGCTTCTCAGTTGGCCAACATGCTTCTCTATGGAGCGTGGTGTAGTAGGTTAACCTCGGCTGGATGCCGCTCGGTCAGTCACTCCCCTTCCTAGCAGGACAGGGGAGAGAGAACAAGACGGAAAACAACTTGTAGGCTGAGATAAGGCAGTTTATTAAGGCAAAAAGAAAGTGAAAGTTTGCGTGCATATAAGCAAAGGGAAAAAAGTTTAATCTCTACTTCCCATCAGTGAGTAATGTTCAGCCACTTCCTGGGAAGCAGCTGCTCCAGAAGGCAAACATTGTAAAATTACAAATGCTCCCCATTCCTCCTCCCTCCTTTAGCTTTTATATCTGAGCTGACGTCATAAGGTATGGAATAACATAACCATTTGGTTTATTTGTGTCAGCTATTTTAGCCTCATTGTGTCCCCTCCCAGGATCTTGCACACTCCCAGCACCCGATGCGGGGAAGAGGATGTTAAGGGAACAGCACTGATGCTGTGCCAGCACTGCTCAGCAGCAGACAAAGCACTGGAGTGTTAGCCACAGCTTTCCAGCTACCAATGCAAAGCACAGCACTGTGAGGGCTGCTGTGGGAAAAACAAACTCCAGCTCAGCCAGAGCCCATACACATGACCAGCAGGTCGAGAGAGGTGATGCTCCCTCTCTGCCCTGCCCTCAGGAGAGCCCACCTGGACTGCCGTGTCCAGCTCTGGGACCTCCAGCACAAGAAAGGCATGGACCCATTGGAGCAAGTCCAGGGGAGTGCCATGAACACGATCAGGGAATGACCACTTCCTGGAACTGTTCAAGGTTGGATGTGGTTTGGAGCAACCTGGTCTAGTGGAAAGTAACCCTGCTCATGGCAGAGGGATTGGAAACTTGATGAACTTTCCAACCCAAACCATTCTGTAATCCCATAAATCTACTTACTTGCCTCTACTTAGGCATATTCAACATATCAATAGACTGACTTTTTTTTTTAGGGTGATACTGGAGTCACTGGATCAATAGGTCCCAAAGGAGAAGCTGGACCTATTGGGTCTCCTGGAAAACCTGGACCACCAGGACCTCCTGGGCCTCCTGGGCCCCCTGGACCTCCTGGACCACCGGGACTAAGTTACAGCTTAGGATTTGAGGTATTTTTCTATTCTGAAGTTTGTTGCAACTATGGACATATTTCCTCCAGAGGAGAGACAGTGTAATCACCTGTGTATTTCACAGTTGTTGAAGACTGAATTGATGACAGATAGAGTAATTAGTTCTAGATTGAAATTTGCCAAGGACTGTAAATACAGAGATACATGTTGGTCAATTCTGGCCTCATGGTCTGTTCTACTTAGAACAAAAATGTTTTATTAAAAATATAAAATTGCAGATGCTACTTTTTCCACTTCTTCAAATAATATATTCATCACTTTACAGCATGAGATCTGGTAAGTTCAAAATTAGTTTTACGTGTTTTTTTAGAATTGCTCATCCAGATGATGTTGGAGCAAAAAGTGACTTTGCAGTACAGAAAGGCAAGGGAAGAACACCCAGGTTCAAGAATTAGGGCTGCTGCATGAACATCTTTATGAAGAGAGGTAGAGAAATAGTCAATATCAATATTCACATTAGTGTCTTTCTTTTTTTTTCCTTTTTTTTCCATGCATTTTCCATTCTAATTTAGCTGTTTGGCTCAGGAAAGTATTTCTAGAGTTTTTTATGTCATGGGATATAACAACATTTGCCTAATAACTCAGGGCAATCTCATCAGAGAAGTAAAGATGTTTGACCAAAACTACTGGCCATCTGTAGAATTGCTGCAGTCAACTAGTAGTGTTTGAAAAATACTAGTTTACTTACACATTTCTCTTAGTATCTACCCCACCTCTTCTGTGTTTTTCTTTTCTTTATAGATGCTTTGAGGTGTCACAGGCATGACCACTAATGCTTGTTTAGATTTACTTTCTGATGTGTGACTAAATAATATTGTGCTGCATACACTACTGGTTATTAATCTCACTGATGTCAGTGAATTTCAATGGACAAAATATCAATTTTTTTAGAAGTTCACAAGTTCTTAATTGTCAGCACTGAAATTGTTAGCAAGGAACAGCACAAAGTCTAAGCATACAAACAGTCCTTTGCCTTATCTTGGTCACACTACGAAGGCTGGTACAGAGTCTCCCTTGAATAAATATCTGGTTGTCTCTGAGTTAAGGACCACTAGCAAGCCACATCTTCATTCCAGACCTGGTATTAGTTTTAGCCCAGAATGATAGCTTCTCTGACTTACAGTCATCTTCTGTGACCTGGGAGGGCCTGTTCTTAAGAGATTCTCCACTTTTCCCCATTTGCTCTATTGCAGTAGAAGGCAACATGGCCTCATTACGTCACCAAAGAGTTCTCCTGCAATTGGGTGCTTAGGATCAAACTCTGCCACTTTTGATACCTAAGTCTCTGAGGATGAAACTTAGCAGATGAGCAGGACAGAGTGAAAACTGGGACTCCCCACTTTTATGGATGCAAACACAGATCTGAGCTCTAACTGCAGTAACAGTGTCTTGACTGGCTTCATCTTGAACTTTATCTAGTCCAAACAGAATTGGCATGATTTTTGTTTCCCTGAGAGGAATACTACTGCAAGCAGTCTTGCTAGCTGTAGCTGATCTTTTGGATGCCCACCCCTGCCATCTGTTGAGACAGCACGATGGTCTGCCAGTTTGTTAGGGTGACACTACCTTTTCATTGGCAGTCTGTTTATTGCTGTAAGGCTGTTTCTGCAAAACACTCCTGTGAGCACTTGTTAGCATCTGTGATCAGCTATGTGCAAAAACCAAATGGCATGGTGTTTGCTGGCACTTATGCTTGCCAAAAGAACAGTTTGAGCTGCAGAAGGTACCTGGTAAACCCATTAAAAACATGCAGATGTCAAAAGAGATGATATGTTATATAAAGCAGGCATCAAGCACTCTCTTAAAGGGAAAAACAGACTGGCACAGTGCAGTCAAGGGAAAGGACCTGGAAACACATTTTGTGGTTCACCCTAAGCAGTGAGCATTTGATTAAACAGCCCAAAGACAACATGAGATTTTCTGCTGGTATTTGATACACTGATATTCAATGGAGGAGCAGAATGAAAGTCTGAAAAACATTCATCAATCTCAGGTTGCATGAACTTGTATGAAAGGTCTCTCACCTTGTACCCAAAAAGGAAGGACCTGATTCCACCTGTACATTCCTTCTGCTTCTCTTATTCTGGTGGAGTTGGCAGAAAAGGTCAAAAGAGCAAGATCTCTCTTTTTCAGTGGAGTCAGGTCAGACGATGTTTTCCATACCTTCGTCATTAAGCTGTCATTCAACAGTAGCTGAAGGTCATTTAATTGGTGTCTCACACTTTTTCTTACACCACCCCCTGCGTGCATCACACCTGTGCTAACCTGAGCCATTTCAAGTCCCTGACTGGCAGAAGGCTAAGTAGGTCAGGATCATGGATCCTCTAAATATGGCCAGCTGACACAAGGGCTTGCTGTCACTAGGAGGTGGAGATTCTCCTTCGCTCCTGTTTCTTCTTCTGTCTGCAGACATTCCTGGCACCTGCCTGCCCTTCATACGCACTAACATTAAGTATTCCATCAATTCTTCTGCAAGCCAATTTAATTCACTAAACTTTTAGAGAACCCTTGCACTCCAAAAGTAATGTATTTCTGCCATGTCAGTCATCTAAAGGAAAATGAGGGGATTCAACACATGATGCTGATGTTGAAAATGAAGGCTGTTATGGCTGTGAGCAGGGACGTGGAACAAATAAAGATTAAGATTTTCCCTTTTCAGTAGAAGGAAACAATTGAGCCAGCACAGCTGCAACTAAAACTGCAGCTAAAAGCAATTGAACAGTTCACTGCTGACATGGTTCATCCAGATGTTTTGAAGCACAGTCTGACAAGTTTAGACTAGTCATAATCCGAGGGGTAGGAACATGACATGGATGGTGCTGGGGCTGAAACAAACAATTATGGCAGCCTGCAATTTTATTTCTTTTCTTCTTTGGAACTTGCAGCTCCTGCTCCTGCCATGCATCTGTAATGTCATAGAATGATGGAAGCTGCAGGGAGGTTTCTGCTTTCTGTGTAGTTTCCTTTTAAACTGCTAAAAAATCTGCATGGGAAATATGGAGGCAGCTCTCAAGGACTTCCACGACACAGAGACTTCTTTCTGAAGTCAACAGAGGGAAATGGAAACGGACAGTGGGCTGGAGCAGATGACCTATAAGGAAAGTCTCAGGGAACTGAGCTTGCTTAGTGTGGAGAACACTTAACCTCCATCTCTGGAAGGTTCCAAGGCCTGAGGGGACAAAGCCCTAAACAACCTGATTGGAATTCAGTGGTGACACTGCTTTCGACAGGAGGTTGGGCTAGGCAGCCTCTGAGATCTCTTTCAACATAATTAATCCTATGACTTGATGGTGCAACTTTTTTTCTGCTCAATTTCAGAAAGCAGTATTTTAGGAAGGAGTTTGACATTCAACTGTGAGAATTAGGAAGGACCTTTGTTTAGGAAAAGTGATTGCTGCTCTTAACAATCTGCTTGCAAGTTCTCCCTGCCATAAATCAGTTCTGGTAAACCTTACTAGTCATAGTGTTTCCATAGCTGGGTGGCAGGTAAATGCTAAACAGAAAACTACTGCTTAAAAGGGTTCTTAAACATAGTATATAATGTTTCACTTCTGCCTGATGCTGTTCAGCCTGAAGTGCTGAAGCAATGGCGTCAAGTTGGCAAGACAGTAAAGAGAAGAGTTTCTGTAAGGAAGACCAATGTGTTTTTATCACATCTGAGCAGAGCCTATCTCAAGAACATCATCCATTTTTCTCAAAAAAAAAACAGTCAATGAGAAAAGATAAAAATATTTGTGTTCAGTATGTTTCCAGTTTTTACAGAACTTTGGAAAACAGTGCAGTTGAAAAAAAAAAGAACAAAAAAAAAGATAAATTCTTAAATTCTGTAGCATTTTTTCTCTTCCATTAGGACATGGAAGGATCAGGTAGCATCGACCTGTTAAGTCAATCAAGAATTCCAGGATCGAGGGGGCCAAAGGTAAGTGGATGTGTTGGGGGATGGGACTATAATTTGTTGTTGGATTGTTTGGTTTGTTTTGGGGTTTTTCAAAACAAAAGTGTCCTCCTTTCTGCTTTTTGGATACATATAGCCTCAGTCAGCTATAGGCTGAGAATCACTACACTGAACTGGATTCACTTGCCCTGGAAGTATATTACAATAACTGTGTCCTCCAAGGAATCTGAATGGTATTTCTCTGAAACCTCATTAGTTAATGATTTTTAGATTCTGCTCTAATATATTTTTGAGATATTAAGGAGTGAAAAAAGGGTTTTCATGTTCTCTAGCTCTCTATTTCTTCTTTCACCCTAATATATTCCCATTTTGCATATGAAAGTGAATCACATATATGAAGATGAAACTGAAATGTTATAGTTTGACAATCATATGTGTGTAATCTAACATGCCACTTTTAAACTAAAAATTGTTCCCAGTAGTTTGCAAGCAATGTCACAGGCAAAGGGATGCTTTTTTCTCCATCACTGTGTCTCAGGAGATCTTTTCCTTGTGTGGGCCACTTAAATCATGAAGTAGGGACTATAGGAATAAAATACATCAGTACCGACCAAAACATTTGGATTTATTGTCATTCTTAACAATAGAAGGAGGTCCTGTGCTTTAGTCTGGCAACAAAAGGAGACAAGGGCATGTCCAGTAGCTGCTTATGAGTCCCTGAGGGGCAACTGCAAATACGATGAAGCCAAGCTGTTCCTTGTAGTGCTAGATGCTGCAACAAGGGACAGTGGTCACAATTTGCAGCTTGAGGTGTTCAGGCTAAGCTTTAGGAGAAGGCTGCTCTTTAGGAGGTTGGTTGCAGAACTGGGGCAATTTTCCCAGGGAGGTTGCAGAAGATTTGATCTTGAAGTCATCGGGACTTTGCTGGACAGAGACAAGACTGACCTGATCTGAAGCTGGTGACAGCTCTACTTCAAGGGGGTGTTTGGATTAGATGGCCTCCACAGGCCTGTAAAATCCTGTTCCTATGATTCCATGGGTCATCAGAAACCAACTGAACACTGGAGACAGGGGTGACTTTGAGCAGCTCTTTACTGTGTAGGCTTAAAGTTCTGGTGATTGTGAGTCACTGACGTTATAGCTGACCCACTTTAATGGCTTAGAGAACTTTGCCTCTTAGGTCTTTTCCTAAATACTAAACAGTGGCACGAATTATACAGTTACAAAAATAAGTATTGAATTCGTTAGCTGAAAGAAGGAGGTGTCCAGAACCAGGGCCAAAACTGTGCATTCTGACCTGCCTTAGTTACAGCCTTATTCTCACATTTGGTTTTATAACAGGCATTGTTTCCAAGTCACTCAGCTATAAATATTCAAAAAATGTCTTGTTGCAGTTAAACAAAATTTTCCTGTTACTGCTTAATTACTCTGCAAAGTTTGAGTCAGTAACAAAGGCAGATGAGAAAAAGAATATAAGAAAAATAAGAATTCTGCTGTAATCATGAAAATTATTACATTACAATCATGAAAATTTTTACATGCTTACATTATGAGCCATTTACATCTTATCAGAACTCTAGAGTACCAGTGGTGTTTAGGCGAAAGCAGAGTATCTGCCACTCAAAACAGCTGCTAGGATATAAATTACATTTATTGGTGCTCTCTTTGTATCAGTTGAAATTTTTATTAATCTTTTAACAGAAAATATTGGTTGCATTTCAAAGTAGAAATATCAAATTTAATTTTTCTGAAAGCTCAGCTCTCATTTCCAGGGTCTCTATTCTCTTTCTTCCACAGATCAGTGTAAAGTTTCATTGGTGTTTTCTCATTATTTAGCATTAATGTTTATTAGCGTCTTCATGTTCCAGATAAAGACAACTCAGTTACTCTGTTGAATTCCTTTTGTCTTCCATTCAACTTTCTGAAATTACCAATAATAAACTGTTGTCCACTTTACCATCAAAGAGTCATAATTGTACTTTACAGTAATTACAGAGACAAGAAAAGAATTTGAATTTCCAAATGTTTTTTGAAAGAAACATTTTGGGAAACTGCCTTTAAACTTAGCCAGACCGCATTGCCTCTAAACTGGTATGATATCTTAATTTTATCCAAGAAAGCAAATTAATTGAAAGCAATCCCTTGCAACAAACGCGCTTGGTTAAATATATTTCTAATATTTCTAAAAACATGTTTAATATGCAGTGACAACACTAAAGCTGTCATTGTAAGAAGCAGAAATCTTTAGTTCTTTGCATGATAACATAAAACAAGGCAGTATTTATCAGAACAACAACCCAAAACAATGCTTACCTTTTATTATTCTCCGTTGATACTGCAGGTATCCAACATTGTTTTTGTAACAGTAGTGGTTACAAATTAGGGCTTTTTTCTGAGAAAATTAATTATGAAATACTATGTGGATTTACCAGTAAATTCAGTGTATTTTTATAGGGTTCTACAGGAAGATATGGACAGCGTGGACCATTAGGACCGAAGGTACAAACACTTGAAAGCTAACCTATATTGCTCTGGCATATATTTTTTATATTTTTCTTATTTCTATATTCCCACAATTTGCCTGAACATAACAGCTTTCATTAAAGATTCATATACTGATTAAGTGTGGGACAAATTTTGTTCCTATTTGCACTGGATATCTACCCAGAATGCATATTATTAGAATTATTTCACATCCAACCAGAGTGGTGAGTAAATACTAACCAGGCCGTTATATTCCATGGCATTTTTGTTTAAATTTTTAGGATGTTTGGCAATTCATCTTTGTTGCTCATTTATACATTATTCTGGTTTCCAAGAGGTTACATGTATGCTGTTGAAAGAGAAGTACGTGAGGAGGCCTCTGATCCCTCTGCATGAGGAGGCCTTCTTATCCTGGAAAGTGCTAGGAAAATGTTCTGGAAGGTGCTGAGGGGAAGAAGAGGGGAGTGATGACTGCTTTGCCTTGGTTTTGATTTGAGCTCAGAAGTCACTGAATTTTTTCACTTTGGTGGTCCTATTGGTTGTGCAACCTGTGAGTTAAAAATGGAGAAATGAAAAATTGTAGAAGAAAAGGGCAGATTCATAGAATGTGTCCTTAGGCGGGAAGAGGTTTTTGCTATTCCCATGTTAAGCTTGAGTACCACTCAGGTTAATAGTGCAGCATGACAACACCTTAAATGTGAACTTAAAGAAACTCAAAGTCTTCATTGCCCTGGGAAATGACAGTAGCATTGAAAGAGGCAGAAATGAAAGACAAAAGGTGGTGGTCCCCATCCTCTCCGCCTGAAATTTTCTCCTGAACTTACACCCAGCACTGAGCACTGACTGTTCATTGCCAGCAATAATTGCATGAACCTGATTCATAGGACAACATCTACCAAAGATCTGTCCAGCCCCCTCTGCCTCAGGTCTGTAGAGCTCAGCTTCTACAGCTGAAAACAATCCCCCCATTGGGTACTACTCCTGTTAATGCTGAAGCACATTACTTAGGAATGAAAAAATCGCAATTTGCACAGCACATATTGGCAAGTGATACTGCAAAGGACTGGCAAGAATAGATGTGCTCTCACATGATTCTGCTCTGTGCACATGAGTAGGTGCTGAGTCTCCACACTGAAAGTACATTTTTTGTTAAGAACTTATTCTCTGCCCTTAGCTAGAAATTTTGTTTCTAAAAAATGCTGCTTCACAAAATATTTCAGAAATGGAGGTAGCATGATTCCTAGGATTTAGGAACTGGGCTGGAGCCAAAAAGATACTCATAAACCTCGTCCAAAAGACTTCACCCTCACCTTGGTTTAATCTTGAGTCATTCATCCCCAAGATACAGCAAAACAGAAAGGAACATGTTATTGCCTGACATCTTACAAAACTAGGTACACTACAGCAAAATTAATATAAAGTGGTTGTAATACACTATCATTCTCATGGGGATGAATTTTACACCCACTTTTCATGATTATAAATGACTTCACTAGGCAACAGTGGCAAAATACAACAACCACCCACTTCCAAAAACCAAGAGCTAATGCATCACGAGCAGTTGAAGGTATAGTTCTGTTTCGTGCATCCTCCATCCTTCAAATACTCCAAACTAGTTATTGATGTTAGAGAAGACTTGCCATGATCAATTTTCCCTCTTATGCAAGGAAGCATAGATCCAAACTCTGTTTTCACCTTTATTATTATGAGAAGCTCTTTTCATTAAAAAACATTTTACAATCTTCACACACTCTTGAATATAAGAGCTCCCAAAAAGCAGTAAGCGTAAACATAACGTTTGGGGCAATGGCTGATTCATTCTCTATCTCCAATGAAATAAACTAAATTGAATGTTCTCTCTCTGTTACAAAATCGAGGAACCATGTCTACTTAGGGCTAAAATCCTGCAGAATCAGTCCCAAATGCGGAACAATGCAGTGTTCATTATTTCGCTTGTGGTTTGACGCAGTGCCTGGGTAGGTGGAGAGAGCAGCAGTGTGTGGGAACTGAGTTAGCTGTTTGGAAGGAAGATGGTGAGCCCTTTGCAGAGGCATAAGGTCATGGCTGCATTAGTAGATCTGGGGAATGTTACTGTGTGCTGATTTCAGACATCAAAATGAGGGTTCAGGCATGTGGCTTGGTGGATGCTCAGCAAAAATAATGAGTCGTGACCACAAACTCTTTAGATGTGGGTGGCAACTGGGTGGTTAAAATCCCAGAACCAAATCCCAAATGTATGCCAAACATCATTTTACCAAAAATATGCCATATTTTTCCTAATCATTTAACTCTGTTTGGTTCCTTCATTTTTAAGGAAAGTAACATACATGTTTAAAATCCTTGCAATTACTACTCATTTGAATACTTGAACCCTACTGTGTCTCTGTTTCAGGGAGAAAGAAGCAAGGTTGGTCCACCAGGTTCAAAGGTGGGAAGTTTATTTCACCTGATTTAAAACCTCAGTCATTTCTTTCCTCAGTTTCCTTTCATCTCTTAATGCACTTAGAGGATAATGAACATTCCTTATTCTGTCAGTGTATTAAAGCCCAGGATGGCTTCTGTGTGAAAACAAACCCCTTTCTCTGGTGAATTGTATCAAGAACCAGTGTAACCTGGTGCTTAAGACTTCTGCTTAAAAGGCATTTAAAATTGTGTCTAAAATTGCATCTAAAAGGTGTGCGTCTTGGAAGGTGTCTTGTGAGGCCCTTTACATTTTCACCAGAACAAAAATGAAAATCAGCAAAGCTTAGATAGAAAATGAAGTTCCACACACCCCCTGCTCCTTGATACGGTGGTGTGTAGATATCACCCCACACCAGAGCACTCCACCCATGGCACAGGTCTGTGTTACAGTCGTAGGCTCATATCTATCCCCATGCCTGCCTAGTCTGCTTTGAACTCCTCCTGGAGCCCACCCCAAAACTCCTGCTTGGGACTGTGCTGCTCGCTGCTGGTCCTTGTCTGACCTGAGTGCCTTTTGCAGGCATAAGCCAGCAGAGAGCGCTGATGTGACTCATAGAATATGACAAAGTAAAATTAAATTAAATTAAATTAAAATAAAATAAAATAAAATAAAATAAAATAAAATAAAATAAAATAAAATAAAATAAAATAAAATAAAATAAAATAAAATAAAATAAAATAAAATAAAATAAAATAAAAATAAAATAACCTTCTCTTGAGTTTGGGACAGCACTGAAATCAAAAGTTGCTCTAGGAAACAAGATAAAAGCAGTTAAGCTCCCTGAGTGTTTACAAGAGTATTATCACAGTCTTCTTGCAGCATCTGCTTGTTTATTTTTTAAAAATACCAACAATGTAGCAGGACTCTACTTGCCATAAATTCCATCTGCTGTACATATTTTGAGTGTTGTCATTTCACATAGATATTTGTCAGCATGATAATTAAAGCTGATGCACTGACACACAGGACAGTTGTTTAACTCTTCTTAATCAGTTTGAGACCATAGAATATTTTATTATAATACCTACATGGCCTTTCTCCTGAAATCCTTTTTCTAGTAATTATTTTTGTTTCATGTGATAGATACATTTGAAATATATGCATATTATAAGTGGAGTAACTACAGGGCTATTTAAAAAATAACCAACTTCTGTCTTTAATCCTCAGACTAAAAGAGATCTTTGTCCTCTAATATTTAAGCAATGAGCTATAATCTTAAAATAAGAAGGGAGTTAGAAATAAGGATACATTAGTTGCAATAAAGCATCTTACCTGTCCTGGATAATTTCTTCCAATTTAAATTTCTTTAGGAAAATTAATGGGAGGAATTATTCAATGCTTGTAATAGGAGGAAGCTGTGTTGCAAGTGCCAACATGCCTGAAATTACAACACTCTGTTGCAGAAATGCTGTTGGTCCAAGGTTATTTTCTCTGTCCAATTACCTTTGCTGCAGATAGATACTTATAATTTTCCACAAGCACTTGAGAGACACTTATGTCCCAAGTACCATTTTGACTAGTCATGCAGATGCCAGAATCCCAGTAGCTGCTTTCATGCCTAAATTCCATTATCATTCAGAGACACCTTTTATCCTGCCTATAAAATTGTCCATAAAATTAAGAATGGAGTTCTTTAGAAATCACACTTTATTCCTGACCCACGTGCTTCACTGATCACTGTCAAAAACCAGAAACAACAGTGAGAATAATATCCCTTCTTAATGAAGTAGACACATTAAGTCTCTTAGGGTGGTGCTGACTACTGTTAAAACCCAAAAATATTTTCTTGAAGCAGAGAAAAAAGAAACAAAGCAGTATTTTACAAAAAACTAAACAACCAAACAAATTTTAAAAACCCTCAAAGACAAAACAAACACCAAAAAACCCACCAAACAAACAAGCTAACAAACAAAAAAAATGGCCCCGCTGTTAAAACAAAACAGGGATAATTGGGCCGTTGGATGAATCATTGGGCTGCTCTGTGTCATTTCCCTTGATTTTTCATATGACACAGAGAAAAACAGATGTAAAAAGTGTAGCTCACTGTTTATCTGGTCTTTTAAGGATTTAGAGCCTTCTTTTATCTCTTTTTCTCAGGGCAAACTGCATTATCATTACTGCTCTGTTTTTCCCATAGAACAGAGCAGCTGTCAGATTCCAGCAGTCAGACAAAGTCCTGTATGAAACTACAGCAGCGCCTTCTTTTTGCCCCACATGCTGACTCCTGTCTACATCCAATGCCAATGTCTCCATCCCTTCTCTTCCTCCAGCTTAAGAGTCACTTAGCTGGAAGGTGGAAATAACTCATCAAATGTATTTTGGGGGAAAGCAGCAAAATTCACCCTTTTGCTAAGCAGGGGTGGGAGCAGTGAAGAACGATTGAAGCTGCATGGAAAAAAAAAAGCCTGCAAACCTGCTCTGGAGAGGGAGAAAGAGCAGAAGGAATGGAGAGAGCAGATGACTAATGAGATAATAAGCCTCCCCCAAACCTGCCCACCAGCCCGCTCAGAACCATATTGTGTCCCTCCTCAATGGCAGCCTCCTGCTTGTATGAAACTGAGTGCAGTTTAGAGGGAATAACAGAATATTTGTTGTGGCAGGGAATGCCGGACACAGATGGAAAACCAGGCTTTCCTGGCATTGCTGGGCATCCCGGAGAAATGGTGAGTAGGGTTTCCATAATCTGCAATCACCTGACACACACTGGTTCCCAAACCTACCCCTGAAGGATCAGAAGGAGTCCTGGGGCTGGGGCTGTGCTTGTCCTGCTTAACCTGGAGCAGTAACCTCAGACGCCAAACACCGGAGCAGAGTGTCCCTTGCCTATGCCTCCCTCATCAGTCAGAACTGATACAGGCATCTCCAGAGGCTAGTTCTGATTCCTTGATGCTCCTTCTGCTTTTAATTATCCAGAAATCAGCTCTGCTTTTAATTAAAGGAAAGCCAGAAGGCTCATAGGTGATTTTAATGTATTTCTCATGCTTAAGGCCCTCGAGGATTAGGGCGGGCTTTGCTCGGGAAGTCCCACAGCTCGTCCCCTGGCGCCTTCCCCTCACTCGTGCCAGACTGACTGTCTGCATTCCCAGGACAGGGAGTTCTACCAAGGGGCTGATCAAACCTAGAAATAAGCTGCCTGAAAGATGACTGTTTAGCTCCCCCGTCTTCTCCTGTCTGGTCCCCTGGGAAATCCTGGACACAGCTGATGTGGCTGATGCCGGAAGGGGACAGCACAGCCAGGGATGGCTGATTTCAGTGCAGTGAAAGAAAGGTTCACTGAATTAAATCCCAGCTAATGAAATGTTTTATGCCCATTTGCTTCTAGTCATCTGTGAACTCTGTCAAAAGTTCTGGCAAATACTTTCAAACATCAAATCCTCAGAAGATCTGAGTTGAAACCAGTTGGGCCCATGTGTGATTTGGGAGAGGTGGAGATTGATTGTTCTGTACATGCTTTTTGTGAAGCAAGGGAAAGCACATTTCATAATTTTCCTTTTTAAACCACTTATGCTCATTTTTTTAATCACCTGCAGGGTCCAAAAGGGGAGAAGGGTGACCCAGGACCTCGGGTGAGATTGTGTGGATTTCATCCTTTCCAAAAAGTCTATGTGAAATGTAGCACTCAGTATATGGGTTTTCCACATGTAATGCTTTTGAAATAGGGTGAACCGGGACAGGATGGGAACAGTATTGTGGGACCACCTGGACCACCAGGACCACCAGGACCAGTCATAGCAATACCTGAGGTAAGCGTGCATGTCAAGTGTTGAGGTCTGTAACTCCTTTTACAAAGTGGAGGGCACAAGTGGTTACCACACTGGCGATTCTGCTGCTCATATGCAGGTCATAAATCTACTCCTCAAAACAAAAGAATCTCAACATGTCTTTATCAAATGGATTTGTTTAGAAAATATGAGATTGGAAGAAAGTGGGTAAAGAGATTACCTACAAGAATTAACAGGTGGTACTGGGCACCTCTACAAACTCTTTAGGTGATTCTTCAGGAGTTGTGAACATCAAAAAAAATCAACAGGGAAATACGAAACTGGGGCTATTTAACAAAGCAAAGCACCTGAGGCACAGCAGTATGTGGGGGAGAGACATTTCCTGGCAGTTGTCCACTACACAAACCAGAACGCTGACTCTGTTGTGGAAGCAGCAACGGGAAAAATACTAGAAGCTCATAAAACTTCTCCAGTATGCTTTAGATGCAGGTATATTTTCAGTTAGTTTTGCTGTGTGTACATCAGCCTTTGCAAAAACAGTTCTATTAGCAGTAGTGAAAGCTGGAGATTAGGATGAATCCCATTTGGAGCAGACAACAAAAGTCCTAGTTAGTTGGCTTGGTATGACATTAAGATCTGGAGGAGCCGTGAGGGGCTGCAGGAAACTTCAGCTCTGAGAGATGGAGGTGCCTAAAACAGCCAAACTTGTCCATAGGAATGGATGTAAGGGCAATAAGGGGTATTTTGTAATTGCAAGAAGGGAAAATGCCCAGCTGAGAAATCTGTGTTAGGGGGACCTTGGCGCCAACATTATCATAAAGCTGAACTGCACATAACCTTTTTTGACTGAAACAACTAGGCCTTCACTCAGGCTTCTGCTACTAATAGCAAATACAGCATTAATTGGCATCCCATGGGCCACACCACCCACCCAACAGAACTGTTTTTTTCTTTACTGAATTTACTGGGAATCCATGCAGAATTCAAGGATCTTGAACCCTGTGTCTTGGATGAGCAGAATTATAGATTCACAGAAATGCTGGCTGTCTGAAGATCTTGCTCAAAGTCCTGATCATAGTGGGACTGTCACCAGCTGTACACTTCATCACAATTCTGTTGGAGTTTCTGGGGAACTGCCCAATAGCTGTGATAGAAATGCTGATGTAAAATTCATGTTCTTTCTCACAGCCACGCCACGGTGGTACTGTGGGGCCCTAATTTTTATCAGTGACTAAACAGCTCTGTTTGCAGTAATAATGGGCCTCAAGGTGTTTTTACATAGCTCATTTATACTTGAAAAAATACTGTGAGAGCCTCAGAGGGAGGACAGTATGTATAAGAAATGTAAGAAGATTATTGAAGCTGATATAAACTAGTTTGCTGGAGGCTGCATGGCTCCCTACATGTGATAGTCACAGTCCACACATCTGTCCAGCATGTAACTGTGTCTGAAAAAACCTAACGTGTATCCTCTGAATCACCCAAACCCCCTGCATGAACCACTTTTACCATGTATTACAGAAATGTATAAAGCCTGACAGAAGCTGTATTGCATTATGTATTTTACAAATCCATACAGAAACCCATTTCCTTCTCTGAGTACTTTCAGGTTTTAGAAGTAAGCTCTCTTAAAACATTGCGGGCATAATATGTGTGGCTTTATATGCATTTGTATTATAGGTGTTTTGGGGAGGTACAGCAAGAGCTATCTGTCCTCATGTGCTTCAAAGCCTCTGTACTGTTAATCAGAAGATTTCTCTGAGGACTTGGTGTGCTGGATTTTGATACAGTTAATTAAACATGTGTGGAGGTATACGTCACTATGTATGACATTGAATTCTTCCTATCTCACAAATGTTTGTGTAAGAACAGGACATTTGCTTGCAATACATTTGCTGAGATAGACATTAAATTATCCAAGTGCGTTTTGTTGACTCAGTCTCTCATCTTTCATAGTAAGCTTCAAATATGGAAAAGAACTATTGCAAGCAGACCTATCAATTGAAGCTGGAATTGCAGAACTAAAATAAATACCACTGCCAGCTGTTGTAATGTGGATATTGGCTTGATGTGGGTAGAGCAGCAGAGATCAGTGATCTGAGTGAACCCCAGGGCAGTTAGAGAGATCACTCCCCAGGTCAGGGTCATTTAGTTCATTAATTTAACCATTGTAAAGCCAAGGACAATACTTCT
The DNA here is from genome assembly GCA_036630365.1 of Acanthiza pusilla. Taxonomy (NCBI): domain Eukaryota; kingdom Metazoa; phylum Chordata; class Aves; order Passeriformes; family Acanthizidae; genus Acanthiza; species Acanthiza pusilla. The sequence continues at coordinate 3,142,832 of JAXCHO010000034.1, forward strand.
GGGGCTACAGAAGTCGAATGGGCCTGATCCCTCAGGGTTGGAAGGAAATTTTCTTAAGAAAGGCTGTATGGCTACAACTAAAGAGACTTCATTCTTCTAGACCAAAATAAAAACAATTAAAGAAACGGTGCCGGTTCACCACTGTTGAAATATTTAGACCTGATGTGGAGAGCTGTGGCTCAGGGCCAGGCCTCACCAGTATCTGCCAATAGCACATTGATTGAGCTGCACTGAAAAGTGGACCTTGGCTCCCTCCTCATTTAAGCTGATCCTTGTGTGAATGGAGGGGATTTGGTACCTTCAGGAACCACTTCTTATACCATGAAAATACATGGTAGGGTAAAACTGAGGTCTGCAGTGGAACCTATCCATTTCCAGGTTTCTGCAGTTCCCACCAGCACCGCAAGTCTTCAGAGGCTTCCTGTCCTTACTCCGTCTCTGTTGCCTCCTGGGATTGATCCTGCTCTGACCTGTCCTGTTTAAAAAAAACAGTGTCCCTCTGTTTGCTCTTGTTTGATATTCCAAAACACTAAAATCAATATTCCTCATCCTATATTGGCTATTTCACTCTTTTGGAGCATAGTCTCTGATACTCCGTACGTTTTCATGAATGGAATCATGATAACCAAAAAACCATAGTATTTGTTGCTATGATTTTATCACACATACATAATTGGGTCTAGCACCAAAATAATTTTGAATCGAGAAATGTTATTGGATTTAAATTTCAAGCTTTTAAAGATTTATATTTGGCTGACATCATTCACCCACAGTGTACGTACAAGAAACAAAAGTCACAAAGAAAGGTTAATGTTGAGACTGTAAAGCAAATGTCAAAAGAATTTGTTGCCTCTGTTCTTTCTATAATTCCAATAAGGCCATATTCATGTCTTTTGGATGCAAAGCTGAAGGTTTGCTTAGAAACCAACCCAGGCAATCATCCCCAAAACATAACAGTGAAGAAAAAGTGGAACACAACGTTTTCCAGCTTTTGTAGTCAGCGCTTTCTGAACTAGTTCAATGTGTTGAAGAGTTACACTGCTGAATTGTTGTTATTAAAGCTGTTTGCACAACCAAACCCAAAGATCAGCAACTATACACTTGGAGGAGGCTGTGAAGAGTGCAATCTTTGTCTCTAATCATCACTCTTCAACCTTTTGTTTTCAAATATTCTTCAGCATTATGTACAATTTTCTGATTTCCAACCACAATTTCCATTTGCAGATTAACTGTATGTATAAAATATATACATTTTGAACCTCCCTTTCATCTTTATCTTGCTGATCCCAAACTCAGCAAAGCCTTTGGGATTCTTTTCAGTGACTTGAATATAGTTTGGACTGAGCCCAAAAGCAATGAATACTGAGTGATTCCACAATGAAAAGACCATATAAACCCAGGGCTCCTGGATTTCTGCCACCAGTTGTAGATAAAGCAGAACAATTGCAGCAGCAGGACTCTTTTATTACTGTCATTAAAGTAGCAGCCCACGTCCTGTTCCTTTTCTGGGTTGTATAGAACTGGAAATAGAGCAGGACCAAGGGCATCATGCTACCCCTGAAGAGTGCAGCAAAGCTCATGCAGGCTAGGAGATGGAGTGCTGCCTATAGGATTTAAACTCTCTTTTTACTTGACAATTTTTCCAGTGGTTTTGGTAGAACATGAGGACCAGGAGCAGGAAGAAGCACCAGTAAAGGCAACAAGCTTTAGCTGTATGAATCGTTCAACATGACCTCACAGAGTACCGAAAATTGACCATGGACTGCCATGCTCAGATGACGTAGGCTAGGCTAGGCTAGGCTAGGCTTGGCTAAGATAGGCTAGGCTAGGCTAGGCTAGGCTATGATGGGATGGGATGGGATGGGATGGGATGGGATGGGATGGGATGGGATGGGATGGGATGGGATGGGATGGGATAGGATAGGATAGGATAGGATAAGATAGGATAGGATAGGATAGGATAGGATAGGATAGGATAGGATAGGATAGGATAGGATAGGATAGGATAGGATAGGATAGGATAGGATAGGATAGGATAGGATAGGATAGGATAGGATAGGATAGGATAGGATAGGATAGGATAGGATAGGATACGACACGACAGGGCAGGGCAGGGCAGGGCAGGACAGGGTAGGATAGGACAGGACAGGACAGTACAGGACAGGACAGGACAGGACAGGACAGGACAGGACAGGATAGGATAAGACAGGACAGGACAGGATAGGACAGGATAGGATGTGTGATCTGGATGAGAAAAATAGTATTCAGAGACCCATAAGAATATTGGAAGTGATCTCTCTCTGGAGGCCATATGGTCAAACTCCCTATTCAAAGCACGGTAGTTTCAAACTCAGTTCCTGGATACTGTATTTACCACAAAGGTTGGAAAAGATTGTGATCTGGTAGTGTTCATCTGCACATGATTACAGGCAGAAAAAGAGGCATTCAGATTTCACAAAACCTCAGTGACAACATGTTTATTCATGTGCTAAGTAAATCCCTGGCACCTGAAGGCATGCCCTGTCCTGGTGTTGTGAAATTCAGATTTTCATTACATTGAATGCTGCTTCACACACAGCCGTGTATTGAAATGGATGGCATGGCTTGCCTGCTAAACAAATGGAACAATTCAGGCTTCCCAGGAGATTCAGGACATACTTCTGAATCCAAAACAAGGATAAAGTGTCAGATAGGACTGTTGGAGTGAAAGAAATTAAACAAATGACAAAAACAGAGTAAGGGTATCTTTCCACCTAAAACATTTATGTGGAGCAAGCACTTACATATTGTCTATCTTGAATTGTACTGTAAGACTGTGATACAATATGGGGAACACCTGTTTAAACCAGAAAGTTAGCTATCTGAAACCAAAATGAAAGCCCAGTTGTAACATCAGAACAAGAATCTGATGGGGAGCAACCAACACAGATTTGCTAATGGCAGTTCATTCCTGATCAAAATCACTGCTTCTCTGAGGACAAGGGATGGGCATTGAATTTGTAGACCCTGACTTTATCAGGGCCTCTGATGCAGTTCCCCAAAGCCATCACCACACTGATGACCTATGAAGTGGACAAGAGAATCATAAAATGGGTGGAAATTGGCTCCACTGATAGACTCAGAGAGCTGTGATTGGCATTCATAAGACTGCTTCTGCAGCACTGTGTCCAGCTGTGAGATCCCCAGCATCAGAAAGACATTGATATAGTGGAGCAAGCCCCATGCAGGGCTGCCAAGATCTTCAGGGGACCAGAGCACTGAGAGAACTGGGTCTGCTCAGCCTGGCAAAAAGCAGGCAAAGGAGAGACTCTGTTTCTGTCTGGAACTACCTAACCAGAGGATACAGAGAAGATGGAAGCTGCCTCTTCTAGCAGGTGCATGGAAATATTATAAGATGCAACAGACCCAAGCTGGAAAAAGGGAAATTCCAATTAAATAGAAGTAAAACCATTTTTATCCTGATGATGATCAAATACTGTAACTGATTGCCCAAAACAATCCAGCCTTAGAAGTGTTCAAGAATTAATTGGGCAAGTCCCTGAGTGACTTGATCCATTCAGGCCTGCATTGGGGAGTGTTGGAGCAGAGCTCCAAAGGTCCCTGTCCACCTTCATTATTATGAATCTGTAATTGAATTATACAGAAATGCCTGGGCTAAAGGGGAGCTCACCAATTCCAGCATAGGAAGCAGTGTAACAGCAGTGCAATTATACTGCTCTGTTCAGGAATCTTGGGACTCAGGGTTGGGTAGCACAGGGCCTGCTCCACATCCAAGTTTGGGGCTCCAAGCTAGTTTCAGACAAAGCAGCGTGATCAGGGCTGCCTTAGGAATCATGGCATGGCGCTGCATGGTGCGATGTAGACATGCCCAGAATATAATTAAAACTTCAACTCTGCAACAGGATGAGTGTACTCAGACTGATTCACCATATTAAAATGCCAGTGAGATACTGGAGCATAAAACCTCCATTTCATCCTTATCTTGTTGAGGAGAAATTACTTCAGGCTGCAAAATTTGGTGTCATAGCTTTCAAATTAAAGACATGAGTCAGTTAATTAAATTTCTGAAAGCATTCTGAGATCTTTACTGCAGAAATGCAAGACAAATCCTAGGTTTTGTTATTCCAGATGTATAACAAAAATCAGTAGTAGTGAGCTTTTTCTGTGGCCTGATATATGTTTGGGGTATCTTCATAGCTATAAAGAGATAACAGTACATTTCTAAAAATATATGTGTGCCTTAGATAATCAATTTGAAATAACCTGTTTCTTAACCCCTTTTTTAGTTACTTCTCAATGATACAGATGGATTTTTTAATTTTACTGAAATTAAAGGACTGCTTGGGCCTCCAGTGAGTATATGCTGCTTTATTAAATCTTCTGATTTTCTCTATCTTCAATGTCTCCTTTTGATTATCAGCCAGAGATGATAAACTATAATATATCATCTATAACTATACTCTAAGATTGTGTTCCTGCTAACTTCAGCACTAAACTCTGTGGAAGTAGTTTCAGGCAGAGCTAAATTTTGTGTGAACAAATTGCTTTTACACATTTGTATGAAATAAAGAAATTGGCTTATCTCTGATTCTGAACTCTATGCTCAGAATTACAGAAACATAGAACTGTTGCAAAAATAGAAACCAAGATTCAAATTTCTTCCATTTCTTCCCATCCTGTTTTTAAGTCACAAAGCATTGGGATAAAAAGTATTTTGCTCAGTTCTACTTGAGACTGCAGCTGGAAATGGTAGGCTCCTGTGTATGAGTTTAGTCTCACACAAATTACAGTGGATGAAAAAGTACGAATTTCATGAGAGAACAACATGAAATTCAGGTTCTGTTCTAGCTGCAAAATAATTTGGTCAAATATTTGAAATTCTGAATGCTTCTTGGTAATGATTGCAAGTTCCTAGGACTGGATGCAAAGAGAAATCCACCTTTTCCAAGCTGTGGAATCTATTTAAACTTACCTGGAAGTGTACAACGCGTTGCACTTTGCAAAATCTTAACCTCCACAAATTAAGCAACTTACTTCATAGCTAGTTTCATTTGTGGATTGTTGTTTGTGTATTTCTTTTGTTTTCTTCTTTGTGAGCACAGAGTCCTCTCTCACATTCAGTCCCTAATCAAACAAGGAAAGTTAGAACGTGCCTAGCCAATAGCAGAATTTCACTCTACATAACTGAAGTTTGCAACAAACATGTATCTTATTATTACAGTTGTCCCAAAACAAATATTTACTGAATCTGTCATTGAACTGGGAAGAAGGGCATTAGCTCCAGCAACAGATTGTAGCTTTTATCTGCTTGTCTAGCATGGCTCTTTCCCACTTGTTACTCTTGTTACACAGTGTGAGTGTGGCTGCACCTAGCTGTGCTTATGGCAAAACCATTTTCATGGAAGAGTGTTTTCATGGAAGAGTATTTTCATGTTTCCCAAAGACCTGATTCTCCTAATCCTTGGACATAATAGGATGCCAGGATAGTATGGGCCCCCCTTGTGTGAGCTCTGCCACAGGTATTTGCCATTCAAACCTTCATTTTGTGACAAATGCTAGAGTCAAATTCCCACAAAAGAGAAGCAGGTCCCTTGGCTTGAAGTGCAGTTGCAGTAGGAAAGATTTGAACCTCAGTCTCTAAACTCTAACCCTAGCCAGGAAAGAGGTGCAGTCTCATAGTGGGTGGGGCAATGGACATCCTGCTGATCTGAGCCAGAATTAAAGTGCAGGGCAATCCTAAATATGCCCGATATAAATCCCAATCCATGTTTCTATTCACAGCCTGTTACACACTCTGTTTTCTGTCCAAAGACATCCAGGAGCAAAATGGGAAAGGTGGGTGGGCTACTGTGGTTTCTGTGCCAGCATCTGGAAAAGATTCAAAAGAGGCTGAGTTATGGTTGCATGCCTTTCATATGTAGAAAATGTCATCCCGTTTTCAGTCTTTCCTGGATCTCTGTCTCTTCAGTTTTTGAAAGTAAATGCTAAATTAGAAGCATAGGGAGTTGTGGAGGTTCACACCTTTACCATCAACTAAATAAAGCTCTTAATTCAGTTGCAGATGAGTTGATATTCACAAATCACACTATACATGAAAAATGCATACTCTGTCTTGCAAGTCTGTAATATGTGTTTGTAAGGGTGTGAGGTTTTTGATTTTGCAGGGGCCAGATGGCAAGCCAGGTCTACCAGGATTTCCTGTAAGTATCAAGTTCCTAAGATTTAAGTTTTTTTCATTATAGTTTAATATTTTTTAAAATTTATATTGTACACAATTTGCTTGAAGTCTAATACATTTTCGTATAGGACACTGCAGGTCTGAGGGAATTACCAGCTATGATAGAAATTTACTTTGTCAGAAATGAAGCATATTCTGCTATGCTTATCTCATAGTGTCAGTTCTGTAGTTTAGATTGAAATGTAATTAATGGAAAATTACTACCTAAGGAAAGACCTATGACATATAGGTGAAACAAATGGAACAAATGGACTTCTAAAAGTTACCTACATATGTACATGTAATTGTGTTATTCTTCAGACTTTTTTTTGTCACCATTATGGAATGCACTAAAGCCCTACAAGATGCACCCTTTTAATTTTATCCTGTAGGAAATATTTATGATTTTTGTAATAACATACCAGGGCTACCCTGTAGGCATTGCACAACCATCGTATCGAAAGGTGCCTTATGCTATGCTACCTACGTATTGTGCTCCGTCTGCCACACCATATAAACACATATAAACATCTTCATTAATGACTTGGACACAGGACTTGGAGGGATACCAAATTTGCAGATGATACAAAATTGGGAGGAGCTATTAACTCCCTCCAAGCCAGAAAGGCCCTGCAGAGATACCAACATTAATTAGAGGGCTGGGCAATCACCAACTGTATGAAGTTCAACAAGGGAAAGTGCTGGATTCTGCACCTGGCATGGCATCACCCTGGTTGTGCATGTAGACCAGGGAATTGGATGCCGGAGAGCAGTGCCAGGGAAAGGGTGCTATGGGTCCTGGTCGATGACAAGTTGGACATGAGCCACGAGGGCCAACCCTGTCCGGGGGGCTTCAGGCACAGCATTGCCAGCTGGGCAAGAGAGGGGATTGTCCTGCTCTGCTCTGCTCTGCTCTGCTCTGCTCTGCTCTGCTCTGCTCTGCTCTGCTCTGCTCTGCACTGGGGCAGCCTCACCTCAAGTGCTGGGGACTCTTTTGGGTGCCACAATGTAAAAAGGATATTAAGTATTAAAAATGTCTAAAGGACAACAAAAATGGTGAAGGGTCTTGAGGGGAAGCCATATGAGTACTGTCTGAGGTCACTTGGTCTGTTCAGCCTGGAGGAGGCTGAGGGGAGAGCTCATTGCAGTCTACAGCTTCCTGGTGAGGAGAAGAAGAGGGTCAGACACTGATTTCTTCTCTCGGGTGATCAGTGACAGGACCTGAGGGAATGGCTGGGAATGGCTGAGTCAGGGGAGGTTTAGGTCAGATATTAGAAAATAGGTTCTTCACTCACAGAGTGGTCGGGCACAGGAACAGGCTCTCCAGGGAAGTGGTCCCAGCACCTAGCCTGACAGAGTACAAGGAGTATTTGGACAATGCTCTCAGGCACGTGGTGTTACTCTTGGGTGTCCTGTGCAGAGCCAAGAGTTGGACTTTGATGATCCTTGTAGGTCCCTTCCAACTCAGAATGTTCTGTGATTATTTGACTTATGATTTCAGATAGTATTGTTCTAATTATTGCATTCGTGTTCTGAGTAATGTGATGAAATTATTTTCCCTTGTTACGATTGTTTTATGGTTCAGAGCATGCATATGGTCTGAGGATCCTTTGTCTATTGCCTGAGAGCAACTAAGGAGAAAACTGGGAAAGCTGACAAAAGATGCTAACAAAATGCTGGAAAATTGCCCAAAATTCTACAGAAGTTTACTTACTAAGTCCTTGGTATCGTGGACTGCATAGGAAACCAAAGAAAGAGGAAAAAATCTCATTAAAATACATTTCATTTGAAAAAGAGATTATAACATTCAGAAAGTGATACCATGAATCCTTTGTCTCTGTCATTGATAGAATTTCTGCAGAAATGAAAATACCACTCTTGTTCTCCCCTCATGTCTTTTATTTATCTCTTGACTAATGCAGAAATTATGTAGACCTGAGTTTAGCTCCTGGTGGGTAAAAAAAAAGCTTCTGAATGCTCTTGGAAGATTGTAAAGGAAAATTTGAACAGAATGCTTTCCCTACATAACAGATAAAGAAATAATCTTGTTTTCAAATAGATAATATCTATTTCAGACTTCTTGATTTTTTTATTATTTTTTAATATATACAGTGTTAAAATATATCTTCAGAAATTCTGTTGAAAATCAGTGTGGCTGAATGATCATGGAGAGAGAGAAGATAGAGTTCTGAGGAAACAGAGAATTTTAGGTTGAATTTCCACTCCTATTAATGTTTGAATATTTCCCTTTGTGACTTTGTGTATCATCTACACTGTGATAAACATAAGGGATTTTTCATTTTGCTCTTTCTAAAAGGTTCTTCTAATGTGATATTTGGTTTAAGGAATAACTTGATTCAGAGAGCAATTTAGTCTTGTAAGACTTCTTAGATTGCAACCAGAGTGATTTAAGTTCAAGCTTGACAGTAATTTAAAATTACATTTAGTAAAGTGGTCTAGCTCCAGATTCTTCACAGATATCACCATGGATTTATGTACTTGTTTTTGCCCAGGGCCCGCGGGGACCAAAGGGCGACACTGGTTTACCTGGATCACAAGGACCTAAAGGACAGCAGGTATGAGAAAATGCATAGGGGAAAGTATATGCTGAGGAATGTGTTAGATGACAAGTACTTAGTCGCATCAAAAGTTTAATGATTCTAATTTTACTAGGGATTGTGATGTTAATAAGTTCATGTGAAAAACTTACTAGGTGGAAATTGAAAGTGCAAAACGACATCCCTTTAATCTTCCTGCCCCAGTGTTGAAATTCATCGGTGCAGTATGCACTTATCAGGTTAAGTCTGTATAAACATTAAACATGAAGTGACCTCTTCTTGCCAGCTGATTGCTGTGCTGGCACCCTGGGATCCTGTCCAAAAGACCAAATTAAAAAAAAGATAGATCTTCTCATCCTCCTATGCCAGAGAGGGCTTTGCCTGCAAAATGACAACTGCAATTTTCAATTCCCAGTGGAAGTGTGAGACTTGGGCAGCTCTCTTTTTAGGATTATTTCTGTTATTTATTCACATAAAGTGTGTATTTTATAGCACTGCTGAGAGGATACTAAAAACTGACTCTGGTCTTTTGCAAATATTGCAGCTGTTCCAGTTTTCTTCCCCTTCTTATCCACCTGCAGGAAGCAGGGGAGAGGAACATCTAATATCTTGGAGATAACAAAAAAAAAAAAAAAGAAAACCACTTTCTCCTTATTAATTCTAAATAACTGAGCTCACTTTCTCACAAGTTATAGGAAGACTTGGAAATGGTTAATTATGGTTTAAATGAGGTAGCAGAAGAAGAGCATTATCATTGCTCAGAAATAAAGTTCTCAGGCCACAAATACCAGCCCCTTTTTATCATAAAATTTCCTGTTCTTTTACAGAGTGCATGAAATGATCAAGCTCAGCCTTAAAACAAGTTGGGTGTTTTTTGTTTCGGGTTGTGGAGGGTTTTATTTTTGTTTTGTTGGGGTTTGTTTGTTTGTTTGGTTGGTTGGTTGGTTGGTTGGTTGGTTTGGTTTTTTGGTGGGCTTTTTTTTTGCCTCTGGTGTTCACACTGGTAAGAACTCAAAGCTTTGAAGGCATTTAATTTTGGACCCACCAAAATCACAGTGATGTTTCTGAGGTGTGAACACCAGGTTATGCTCAAGAGTGATGAAGTTTGGCAACCATGGTGAAGCTCTACAGACACCTAGGAGCATTTTACTTAAAGGATCATGAAATTCAACCTCAGGTCAATAAAATCTCACAGATGATAAAGTCAGTGAAGCCAACCAAGCCTTAGGAAGACTCCAAACTATCCAAAGTGTCTTCAGGTAGACTTCAAACACAGTGATTGAAGAACCTGTGAGAAGAACTGAGTTATAGCACTTAAAGCTCAGTGAAAGTTCTATATCCTGGACTGACATTTTAATCAGCAATGCAATCGCTGGATTCAAGCCAGATTTCTTCCATGAGATCTTGGGAAAAGTGTTGTAGCAAGCTGCCTGAGGTAGGAAGAGGAAAGTTACAGCTGAAAGATCCAAAATGGGAACCACACGCTAGCACTGGGAAGTGATAATTTGTGGTTATGGAAGAGGAATGCAGAGGGTCAAAATCTGAATGCTGGGAATTGGCCTTCATTAAGTTTAATGAGGTTGCATCATGCCAGGCACATAGAGAGAATGACTCATCCTTTCCTGATAGTAAAATGTGAACATTTACTGTTCTATCAAGATTTTACATTTCCAGCAGAATTTGCTGACCATTAAGCTGGTGGCTCACAAGAAGACGCCAATAACCTGTCTGCCATTGGCAGAGACCTTTTGGGAACCCAGCATGTTTCACATAGTTACTCTATGGAGAGCAATTCAAGTATTTTTTTAAAAAATAAGTACTTATTCATTTCAGGGAGATATTTTTAGCGTACTTTATTATGTTTTAAGAAAGATCATCCCTTTTCTTCCCCAGAATCAAGCTTCACCCTACTCACACTGATATAATTTTATGTTTGGTATCACAGCATGACTAATCTGTCACGCTTCAAACAAAAGTAATGCTGCTTTGACTTCTTCTGATTCACTGAGAACTGGTTTGTAAACACTAATTACTTTGATAATTGCAGGGTGAAAAGGGAGAACCAGGAGCTATCATTTCTGCTGATGGATCTTTAACTGAATTATTAGGAAGAAAAGGGGAGAAGGTGAGCTAATACTGTGCTGTGATTGCCAGAATTATTTGGTGGCCTTGTTTCCAAGCCACCTCCACTAGACATTGCAGGAATTCTCCTTGTCATTGCTTTCCCTGTGTTTGTCCTCAACAGGGTGATGCTGGAGTGGTGGGACCAGCAGGACCAATGGTAAGATGATTCCAAAGATGAACGGCTTTTTTGTTTTTTAATTTTGCTTTGGCGTTACAGACTTTAGTAAATGTAAAGGTAGTTTGGTTCATTTTTCGTTCCTTCTGAGTAGGGATGATAAGGAATATTCATGCTTCAGGGTGATCACTGTCCTTCAGAAAAGAATGTGGTTGTTATGTGTGGTGCTGTGAACTATGACTTGATGCAGAGTTTAAATCCTGGTGGAACAAATGTATCTGTTACTGTCTAAACCAACAGTGAAATATCATCAGAGCTAGAAACTTACATTAATTATGACTGAGTGAACTGTGTTTGTTTAGCCCTGAAGATAAAAGACTGAAAGGAGCTCTAATTGCTCCTTGTTGTGGCCTGAAAGGGAATCATAAAACAAAGTCAGGTCCTTCTCAGAGGTGCCCAGGAAAAAAACAAGTAAAAAAGATCACAAGTTCCAGCAAGGGAAATTTCACTTAGATATAAAGAAAAAATTAATATTAAAAGTGGTTAAACATAGAAATAGGTGCCCAGAGAGACGGTGATTGTGGAACAAGGTATTGAGTGGCATGACCTAATTTACAAACCTAACTTAAAAGTTTGTCTTTTAAGCAAGAGGTTGTACTAGAAGATCTCTCCCTTTACATCTAAATTGTTCTGTTTACATGATTTACATTAAAACAACTAACTGCATGAGCTCAATTTCTGTCAACACCAATAATTTGCAACTGCCTTGGATTCTGAGAAAGCTGCACACCAGGCAGTAGAGTGTCATTGTTGAGATGGACACAACACATAAAAACTCACCACAACAGCTTCTGGTCAAGGAAAGGAGCTACTCTGTTTTCCAAAGCCTCTTTTATACATGTGTGACATTCATGTCACACATCCATTGGCTCTCAACTCACCACCCCACAATGTCATTGGTTACCTATAGTTAGAACAACATTTTGCAATAACACCACCTGTGAGAAGCTGGCTATCACTGTTTTGAATTCTTGCTTGTTTTGAGCTTGAATTGGTGCCTGTGAACCGAGGCAAACAAGCAGTTCTCACTGCAAGGTAGTGCTCACTACATGCCTACAGTTCCCACAGTAGAGCAAGACCACATACCAAAATCAGGATTTAGATACCTTCTTTCAAGTATTTGGTCTGATACTTTTGACTGGACATAGAATGTTGTAAGAAAGAACAAGAAATTAGTTATAAAATCAGAACAGGTGCCCAGACTCAGCAGTGTTACAGCACCAATTTCTTCTACTCTAGTATTCCAAAAATCAAGGATGTCAAGGATGTCTCTTTGCTTTTGCTTTTGATGTAGCTTGGTTGCTGTTGTACCTAAGTGAATGTTGGTCGGTGTTTACATTTCTGAACACCAAGGTGTGTGGGAGATTTTTACATCAGTTTCTGTAGTCTTCAGAAGGGGCTAACTGGGTGTGCTGAGTAACAGCTTTCTTAATTGCTGTCTATCAGAATACCCTGAAGGGCCTATCCTAACTTACCAGAAGGCATGCTCCTCTCCTCCTCCATGTATGGCTGCGAGATGATCTAGCCTTTCAACTTGACGCAGAATAACTTTGAATTAAAGTGAACTTCAGAGATTATCTCATCTACATCACTGCCCCAAGCAGGTTGGGGACTTGACAAGCAGAATTTTCAACAACTCTTGAGATAGAAATTTTACAACTTCTCTGGGCAGCACAGTCCAGGCATGTGACAAATTTCAGGGTAAAAAAAAGCTTTTCCTAATATTTATTTGGAATTTCTCATGTTCTGGAAGTGTTCACTGCCTCTCGTCCTATTGCTGTGCATCATGTGGACATGTCTGTTTCCTGTCAGCCCCAAACTCTGTGTATTACATCTCCTTTTGTCCTGCCACGAGACGCTTCATAGAGTTCCGCATGCAAACAAGGAAGCTCTTGCCAGCACTGGTTGAAATGATTACACTGCAGGAAAGTTTGGCACACAGAACCTGTCTCAAGGCTTTTGTGGCTTTTGTGGCTCAGCCAGGTGTCAGCACAGAACTCTCGTTTGATCATCGCTGCTAATGGGGTGATACAGTTCGGTGTTGTCCCACAGAAAAATATCCCTTTGTAGTTTGTGTGAGTCCTGTGCAGCAAAAATATACAGACTTCAGAGTGCTGGGCCAGGGACTCTGAGGCATAACTTACCAAAGGTTTTAGTGCAATGGTTCTGTTCCACTTTGCTCAAAGTAAGACTCTGGCCTAAGAACAATTTTGAGGTAGCTGGGGGCTCTGATTGCTCCTCTCTGTTGTTAGACTCATACACAAGTTTCCAGAATTTAAAAACAAATCCCTGCTCATTGCTCCTCTCCTTTTTGCGACTTTAGCTGGGCAGAAGAGAGGGCCACAGGAGCTTGGAGCACAAGGAGCTACAGAGAAGTGGTAGCTTGGCAGATGAGAACTAGGGATAGTCAGGAGGTCAGTACCATTATTAGCAAAAGCAGAAGAGACAGACTGAATCCAAGCTCCTGCACAGGAGAAATGAGAACTATTTGCAGGCTGGATTATGCTGTTCTCTGCCAGTGAAACAAATAGCTGCAGATCACTGAAGAGGAGCATTTAGCAAGAACTTCAGTGTCAGTCTGCCCAAATCTACTGTGCCATTGTAAATGAAGTTTCCTTTTGTGGTAAGCAGTAGCTCCTTCACTTCCTTCTTTCACTTCTACCTGTGACTGCTGGCTTCTCTGTCAGGGAGTTGCTAACACCTGTCAGATTGGGCTGGCACTTCAGCAGAGAAAATATCAAAGGTGGCCCCAGTTTAGTCAACTCTCACATTGTTAATGTTTATTTGAAATTCCAGTTAAAGCATGAGATTAGACACTTCTCTTTATTTAAACTAAAAAAGAAGTTTGTTTCTGATCATCCTCACTGCTGGTTAAAGTTCAGATTTAAATAATTTTTAAAGGCTCTAGTACCAGAGAGTGAAATAGGAAAATGCTTCATAACATTTTAGATTTTGGTTTTTTCCAAACGTCATTATTGGATGTGGTATCATGGAAAGGTGGGGCAAATTTTGAAATCTTGAGGACACAATATTGAAGTTCACACCTGCCAGTTCACCAGCAATCTCTTGCGTGCCTGAGAGACAGGCCTTAACTTTGATCATATGGGTGGAAATTACCTTCAAACAGGAAAAAGAATAGAAGATTAATAAAGACCTTCACCTTCAAACAGTTTCAACTGACATTAGTGAGCTTTAAATCCTGGTTACAATGGTAACATTATGAATCAATATGTTCACATGTTAACCGCTTACAAATTTCAAGTCTAATCCAGTCTTCAGTTTCAGTAAGATAAAAATTGCAACAACTAATCCATTAATTTCAGCCTGATGCTAAGACAAATTATCTCATCCTCTTCATCAGATAAATTATTGAGGAATGCACATATCACTTTTCAATTAAATGATACCACGTGAAGGGCTAAACACGCCCATTTTCACATATAAGTGGTATCCGTGTGAGATCTATAGACAGATTATTTAACAAGTAATGCAAGAAGGAGCATCTCAGCATTTCAGCAGACTGAGAAAAGGAAATGAAACCAGAAAGGCTGACACTTATGTAAAGAGGTTGTCTAGACCTTTGTGGTTTTGCTGAGTTTCAGGAAGTTGACAGCAGTTGAATGTTTGTAGATCCTCAGATTTGCTGCTTTTTGTTGATCGCTTGCAGGCTGCCTAGAAGCTGCGTGCTTGCAAATGCCCCATCATAAGTCATCCATTGTCCTGGACCACCTTTTCCAGGCAGCCTGCTTGTCTTCTTTTTTACGGTGGCTTGTATCACTTTGTGAGGCCTGGGGCATCAGTCACGCTTGTGTAAAGAAGGAATTGTCCTGTTTCAGCCCCCAGCCCCATGAATCCACAAACCCAGGCTGGCAAGAGGCAAGCAGAAGCCTGGTACTGTATGAATTCTCAGGCTGATCCACAGAGATTTTCTCATAGAGCCTGATTCAAAAATAATTTTAAAAACAAAGGGGAAAAAAAAGGAGATGCATAAAGCATACATCACTAACTTCTTTTTTTTCCCTGACCAATGTATTTAATTTTAATTCAATACATGGTGACTCAGTTTTGAATTGCACACCCTACAAGGGGCTGGGAATGCAGACTTCATTTCAGATAGGTGGTGTTTTCCATGCCAGAGCTGACTGTGACATGCAGTCCTCAGCATCTGAGACCATCCAGCAGACGAAGCAGAGAGGATGTTCCATGCATTCTCTACAGGCAACCAGAGACTGATTTTTAATGTAGATATAAAACTATGTCTCTTACTAAAAATAACCTAATATATGTCGACAAAATGTGCCATAATCACATTTTCTTTTTTGTCCAGGGGCCAATAGGACCTACTGGACCCAAAGGAGAACTTGGTTTCCCAGGACGTCCAGTATGTATTATGCTCACAAGTGGAATAGAGATAGAAAAGCTTGCTTCTGACACATACTAAATTATTTCTACTTATTTCAGGGCCGTCCAGGACTGAATGGACTAAGAGGTCTGAAAGGTGATCGAGGTGAAGCATTTAATGTAAGTTATTTTGTATTGCAATTAGTTGGGAAAGAAAAAAAAAAGTTAAAATCTGAAATCTGCTTATATTAATTCCTTGTAAATGATGATGGGACTAAAAACCTGAAATGGTCTAGAAATAATTATGTTTCTGCTGCTTTTCCTATCTAGCAGCTGTCATTGAAAAGTCAGTTTCTGGGTCCATCTGGACAGCTCTTGCAGATACACATAGTTGTGTCAACTCCCAGTTGTGTGCACGACTCACTGCTAGCAGAGCAGCTTCAAATAGCAAAGGATCTAGAATCCCAGTTCTTCTATATATATCAAGGACTTCCTGATCTAGGCCACCAGTGTGACCTCTCATGGTGTGAAGGTACTCTCCCAGGCTCTGAGCGTTCTAGCCCAGCTGCAAACATCACTTGAGCATATCACAGGGGAGTGATACCTACTTTACTAACTAGCTACTGAATGTGACTTACACCTTTAGAAGAAGGTATAAATAGAAATTTAGTTCCAGGAAGATAAAAACAGACAAATTGGACAAATTCTAATTAGAAGAAAATTACAGAAAACATGACTACCCACCAGCAGAAAATATTAGAGTAGATTTTCCTCTCCTCTATACCTTAAAAAAATATTAAAGTTCATTTTCTGGATTGCCTGCCTTAACCAAACAAAAACTATAACTAGTATAGCAATATAGCAAGTATAACTAGATGAAATACATCAGGCTGACAGGTAAAAGCAAACAAGCAAACAAAAGAGGCTATGTGTTCTAGTAGTCCTTCCTGGAGTGCTCAGAGAAGATAAAATCTAATGGATCTCTAATTATTGATGAGATGACATATGTCACCTCACAGAAAGTTGCGCTGATGTGGACTGAAAGGTGAACATGGTCTTGTGCCAAGTTTTCAAATTATGCAGTAAAGAGCTGACATACATTTTTTGTAAAAGGCAGTCACGCCTCCAGTCTAGCAGGGCTCCTTGGGGGTGCTAATTAGCATGTACATAGCTGACTGGCACTCAAAAATATATGAATCTTAGCAGTCTTGAGAATTCCAGATCAGTGTAGAATACCTAATTTTCCTTGGATGAAAGATCCAGTGTCTTTAATTTAGTTTCAATTTGCAGTGCTTACAGGGTTCCAGTTTGGGGTTGAATTTGATTTTTTTGTCTAATATTTTCCTCATTTTTCTTTCTCTTTCCAGGGCCTTCCTGGCTTGCCTGGGCCCCCAGGGCCCCCAGGACCTCCAGGACGCATACTTTATATCAAAGGAGTAAGTACGACTGGCCATCAGTGACTTCTGGTCTATGGGAGAAATGTTTGGCTTTAGAAACAGTTTGCAAAGGGAAACATCAAAACTTGTCTCAGGCAACACAGGTCATGGTGGGTGACCTTGCTTGTGTGCAGAGAAGAGAGGTCTCTTAACCAAAGGCACTGTCATGGAAGAGTTTTGCCCCCAGAGCCCCACGGAGAGGATGATGGTGATGGATCTGGCAGCAAGCTGGGCTCTCTGCTAGGGAGGGGCTGGTTTTGTTCCCAGGCTTAGTCTCATCATGATGGTTAGATCTATACGGTGTATTATGTGCTGTATCCTACCTATGCTCATTAATTTCCCTCCTGTTTTCAATAGACAGTTTTCCCAGTCCCTCCCAGGCCTCATTGCAAAATGCCAGTAAGTCACACACGCCAAATCTGCTCTTAGCAGGGTGCATGGCCATGACAGATCATAACTAAAGCAGCTGTACACCTAAACACCACAACTTTGCAGCTTTTCTCCCCCTGCCTTCTGCTTTGCACCAGGGATGTGTTTTACCTGTTCTTCAAGATAACAGATTTTCAAGTGTTTAGCCATATATAAAAACTTAGCCATGTGAAAAATACATAACAGATCTAGAAGTACTAGTCTCTTTTGCTTAAAGCACTTTGATTACTTGTTTTTTCTAATACTTTTAATGCCTTTCAAAGCTTGTGTTTCCATAGTTTAAGAGTTGCTTTGGGAGCTGAATGTGTATGCATACAGGTACATGTACTTTTTAGATGTATAAATACTGTCCCCATGTTGTTATGTCTTTAGCTGTTCTTAATTTCCCTGTCCAATATAAGATTTGTAATATATTTCGTTGTGACATGAAAGATGCATCAGAAAAGAAAGATCATGTTCTTTATTTGACCCTCAAATACAGTCTATTCACATAGAATGGAAGCAGGTGAAGATCTGTCCCTACTTTTCAAAGGGAATGAAAAGGCTTCATTACCTTTAAAGAACCTGCAATTTCACATATAGTATGAAAAGAAAGAAGATGGGTTTCATATTTTCAGAACACCCTTGTACAATTTTTGTTTAATGAATTACAGAAATTGCATCCTGGAATGAATTGTGAACACAGTTCTGTCCTGGAAATATTTTCCCTAGGGCAATATCCTACTGTTAAACTGTGGATTAGGTACTTCGAAAGGATTCTGTCTTTGGTAGCCACAGTCCACCCCTGAATAGTGTGGGGTTCAGGATGATGGTTCTACTTTTCTGTTAAACAGTATAGATCCAAATAATACTGTGCCACCCTCCTCCAGTTTGCGTTTCAGGTTTTTTTCACTTATTTTAGAGTTTTGACATCCTCTGTGCTAGATGTATTGATTCTCATCATCACTCCAACCTTACTGCCGAGGAAGGTTGTATCCCAAGTTGTGATCTTTTTGTGACTTAATCATAAATAGTCATTACTCTATGGTAATTTGCCATTCCTACAGTTTTGTCCTACCACCTCCACGCACCTTTTTTTTACCTCCTTGAATTTCCCGCTTAAATCTTCTCACTCCCACTATATAACATTCTTGTATGTTGATCACCTGTGTCCATAACCACATATCAGCCTCGCCTCTGAAACCTGACTGGATGAGGCCCTGAACAACTGAGGTAGTTGATCCTGCTTCGAGCCAGACAATCCCCAGAGATGCTTTCCAGCCTCAACTCTCCTGTGATTCTCTGTGGAATGATTCTAACAAAACAAGCCTATTTTAGCTGAATTCCAGATAATAATAAAAAGCCACTTTTCAAGAAGATTACAATCAGTGAAAAAGAGCACTGACTTTTGTGGGCACAAGTAATAGAAACACTTACTTATAAATATCTCTTCATTCACCTGAGTATGCTAGATAGATTTGTTCTACATTTGTGAATAATCTCCTAAACCTATCTGAGTTTATAAATAAGTCTGCTGTTTATGCGTACATAAATGAATGTCGATAAAGAGCTACAGACAGAGCCCCACCAGTTTTCCTCATAGGAACTGAACTTCTGAAGTTAATGGAACTATCCATGTGAGTAAGACTTCCACAGCTGTTATATTACAGTCAAAAATCAAATCCTGCTTCCAAACATGGTGTTGCAAATTCACAATCGTTCTTGGAGAATGAGTTTTCTGATGCTTCACTGGCACAACTGAGAGTAGGATTTGCTGATGCCTCCTAAATGCATATTACCCTTTTGCTGAAAGCATGTTGCATGTTAAAGAGAGCACAATCCTCATAAAAACTTGATCAGCTAACACTCAGACCCTGTCAAACTGGAGATAATCCCAGAGTGTTGTTACAATATTTGCTAGCATGCAAATTTACCAGGTTTTTCAGTCACACTAAGTAATGCATTTTCACTGCTTAACATGTATGGATAATTTTTAATAGATTTCTTTGTCTGCAGGTGAGCGCTCTCTACCCTGGAAATCAGGAAGTTCTTAACAACCATGGTGGGTAATTCTTTCTTTGTTCCTTAGTTTAAATAAATTCTTTTTGTTTGATTGGGTTTTTCATACTTAAGAGCTTTTTGCTTTTTCTTGGCTATTGTGTAACTGGAGGAAGGGAAGGGAAGGGAAGGGAAGGGAAGGGAAGGGAAGGGAAGGGAAGGGAAGGGAAGGGAAGGGAAGGGAAGGGAAGGGAAGGGAAGGGAAGGGAAGGGAAGGGAAGGGAAGGGAAGGGAAGGGAAGGGAAGGGAAGGGAAGGGAAGGGAAGGGAAGGGAAGGGAAGGGAAGGGAAGGGAAGGGAAGGGAAGGGAAGGGAAGGGAAGGGAAGGGAAGGGAAGGGAAGGGAAGGGAAGGGAAGGGAAGGGAAGGGAAGGGAAGGGAAGGGAAGGGAAGGGAAGGGAAGGGAAGGGAAGGGAAGGGAAGGGAAGGGAAGGGAAGGGAAGGGAAGGGAAGGGAAGGGAAGGGAAGGGAAGGGAAGGGAAGGGAAGGGAAGGGAAGGGAAGGGAAGGGAAGGGAAGGGAAGGGAAGGGAAGGGAAGGGAAGGGAAGGGAAGGGAAGGGAAGGGAAGGGAAGGGAAGGGAAGGGAAGGGAAGGGAAGGGAAGGGAAGGGAAGGGAAGGGAAGGGAAGGGAAGGGAAGGGAAGGGAAGGGAAGGGAAGGGAAGGGAAGGGAAGGGAAGGGAAGGGAAGGGAAGGGAAGGGAAGGGAAGGGAAGGGAAGGGAAGGGAAGGGAGTCTGGAGGTAGTAGAAGATGTGGTATGCAGCACAGTCATAACTCAAGAACTGTTTCTGCACCTCTTCCACTGAAATTCACAAATGGGAAGAAAAGAACCCCAGGTTTGTTAAGGGTGTCTTAAGCTGGGGGGGTTAGGGAAAGAGGACTAAGAGATTACCTAGTGGGAGAGATTGTCTTGCACACGTGGTTAATAAGAGAGGACAGTCAATGAACATGAGTGAGCCAGGCATAGAGGGACATGAGCCATGTGCCCTACATGTATGGAAAACTCTGCTCCCACTTTCAGTGGTTTTGTTGTCACTGCTACAGTCTCTGCTGTTTTCAAGTTCTCATGAATTTGTGATGTTTTTTGACAGGTGCTAAGGCAAACAGAGATTCCTGGGGACTGCACAGTTCCGCACACCTAAAAGGAGAAAAGGGAGACAGAGGTGCTCCAGGACCACCAGGTATGCTAAATCTGATATGTCATTGACATCCTGTGGAGGAATATGTGTTTCACTTAAAAAGCAATTCAGAAAGGTACTTGGATGCCTATCTCTGCAGCCTTACCTGCCTAAAAACTTACACCTGTGTTCCTTTATGAATGACACACAGAACAACAAAGCCCAGAGTGTTATCCCAAATGTCTTCTGAAAAGAGAGACTGCACATTTGTGACCATTTGGAATGTGTTAAGTACAAGAATAGTTATTGAAATGTAACTGGCTCGTCCGAGATTTTTTGACATATTAGAAGGACATCACGTGCACTTCCGGAGATATCATTTTGTTGTCAATCTTTCTGAGCAAATTCAGCTAAAATCCAGTGCTTTGCATTTCAGGGGAACACACCTGTGCATTCTGAGTTCAATTGTCAGTTGTTGGTGACAGTCCCACTTCCAGCAGGAAGTGGAAATAGATTATTTCCATTTCAACAAATTTTTTACTATTTTCTGCTTTATTTGTGAAAATCATGAAGCGTCTGTATGAACTGAAAATACCATTTTACTGGCAGTAGGAGCATCATAACAGTTATTCCCCACCCTAAGATTTACTTTCTGTATCAAAAAGTTGATACACACTGCTAATTCTTACAAATCCAAAAATAGTTACAGAAACAAGCATCTGTTTGAAAATACTGTAATTACAAACACTTCATTTTCTGTACATTTTGAAATCTCATATACTGAGATAAGGCTTTGATTGGTACCAGAAATCATTTGAAATAGAAAATGCAGTATATTAAATCAATGTTGTTATACCATATTTATAATAATTTTCTTTTAATGCATTGATAATAATTATATTTTGCCCATATAATAACTATATTACCCTCCCTATATCTACATAGATATTTCTGGCTTTGTTCCAAAGACATAGTTCTGTTGACTGAAGATGATATATTGGTTATTTTGAAGACAACATCTGGTTGTTCTAATAAAATCAATTTTCCTGTCTTGTCCTCATTAATTTTTATTCTGATCCAATACCTTAAAATAACCAGTAAGGGATTTCCAGTTATCAATAAACTTGTCGAAAGAAGAAGCAAGAAACAGTCCTAAACAGAAACTAAGAATATTTTCATTTCTGTGCTGGCTTATTCACCATGAACATGTCTGTTTCTTTTCAGGTTCTGTATTAAATGTAAATTAATGTCTTCCAAGTATTTTCTTGCCGATATCTGATGATTCCAGGTGCATCATAAGGAGAATATTATGAGAGGATTGTGCTTATGGCCTTGCTGTAAAACTGCAGCTCGTAAAGGATGGCAAAAATAACACAAGAACTCTGGTTAAACTGAAAATTCAATTCCGTTTTCTCCTAAAACAACAGAGATTCATTTGTTTGTTTGCCAAGCAAATCCAATAGATCAACTGTCTCCAACATTCTGTGAAGCTGAAGCATGTTAACTGAGACCAGTTCTGTTGCTGCTCTAAAAAATATTCCTGTTTGCTTCTTGCTTATAGATGTAGTAGCTAAAATATTCTTTCACATGAAGCAGTTCTCTAGTTCTCACAGGTGTCCACATAACCACTGACAGGGAAAATTTACAGGCCAGCAGTTGCATAATTAAAGTATAGGAATTTTTAAAAAAACCTTTTCTGAGAGACAGGTGGCTGAAACTCTTTTCACTACATCTGTTGAGTTCAAACAACCAGAAAAGCTTTCTGAACTGTGGTATTTGTTCGTGTAGTGGATTTATTTCTGCTTCTCACAAAATGTCACCTCTCCAACCTTATGAACGGGGTCTGTTAATCGATACTATGCAAAAATATGAAGCCAACACAAAAAGTGTGAGAAGCAAACTCAACAGACCTGGGCTTCATGTACCTTATTCAGGCCTACCCTACTTGCTGGTCATCCTAGAAAGACCTCAGATAGTGCCCATTGTAGAGATTAATACTAAGCAACATCTGAGAAGGACACTTGCCATTCCATTCCACCTGTCCATTCCCTTACCCTCACAAGGATCAAGCAGATCACTGCTGCAAGCTATAATTGGTAGGGTTAGAATAAGATCCAAATAGGTGCCATACTGAGAATACATTTGTGTCCCACAATGTCTGCTTGATTTAGTTTTATCTGAGGTGGCACACTGTGAAACAAGCCCTATGGCTGGTGGAGGGTTGGGCTTAAAGATCTCAAAAATTAATCAAAACACATTTGAAGGAAATGCATTGAACTGCTATGGGAAGCTGCAAAATAGGTTTTTTTCCAAATGTATACCAAGCAGATAATATTTGAAGGCTTTTTGGATCTTTGGTGCTGGCTTGACAGCTTTGGCTGACCAGCACTGGCGGATAACACAACAAAGGTGGCATAACCATTGAATCTGATATTGGTTTTCATTGCAGAAAAAGGTCAAGGAAGAGCTATTACACGATTGGCAGCAGAGCAGCAACACTTTCTCTTGTCAGCTCTGGTACTGTCTTTGCAGGAAAAAACACACATCTACTGATGGATCACCCCCCTACCAGCAAGGCATATGAAAAGCTTCTCTTTTACCTTGGGTTCCATCGCAGGGGTCAATTTGGATGCTTCTCTTTCACTCCTTTTCCCATCTGCTATGTTTTCTGAGAACTGGGAAGTTTTTGTATTTGAGCCTGCATTGCATGTAATTTTTCTGAAATCAAAATCAGGTTCAGAACTTATTAAGTTGGAGGAGTGACAGACAAGATAGGGTGTATAAATCTTGCTTTGTTGGGAAACCAAACTAAAAATATCTGTTTGATCTAAAGGTTAGTGCCATTATTGTAAATTGTTTTTCTTTGAACTCCTAAACCAGCAATACCCAAAGCAGTGCTTTTAAAGAGAAAATTACAGATAATTATTGTACTTTATTGTATTTTCTTCATTTTTCAGGTCCACCTCTGCCTCCATCATATTTCAGCCACTTTATTAATAGCATAAAGGTAATTATATCCCATTTGTGTTTGAGTTCTCTTAAGCTTTTTTTAAAGTGTACTTTATGATAAATTAAGCACAAACCAACGTAACATGGTGAAATACACAAATAAAAGAGCGTCAGCAATCACAAATTATATTAATTTCTTAAACTCTAGCTGCATAGGCAAGTTTATTACAAGAACAGAGACAGGAGTTTTCAGAGGTCTATAAAGATTGCTTTTGAAAGAAAGTTCATTGCTGAGGCTTTTTACCTTCCCAGTAGTATTAAAGTGAGTCATAATCCACTGTTACCTAACATATCTGCCTTGAATGCTTTTGTTTCCATGCCAGCTCAGGTAAAAGACATCCATTACCTAAAGGGCTTCTAGAACACTGGGTGAGGGGAAAGGGGGTGGAAATCTCTTCCATGTCATGTTATTTATCTTTTAAGCACACTAAATGAAATTAAATTATGGAAACAACTTTTCCTGGAAGTTCTTACAGCAAAGTATACCCATGCCTTGATGTGTTTGGTCTCTCTCTGTTCCGTTATTCTTTTGATTGCTTCAAGTGACAAAAATTAATAACAAAATGATATTATTTTAGATGTTTTTAAGTGAATAAGGCTCTTTATCAGTAGAAGAACTGAAAAAATTTGAATCAAGTTATCATTTAATGATGCTACCAAAAGTGTTGTGCTGACAATCTCTTGGAAGGCCTCTTAGTGTTGTCTAGCTTTAGGATTTGGTTTCTGCTTGGCTGAGTACACCCAAGGTATTCCTATGGCATAAATTGTCCCATGTATGTGGCAAAGCTGACAAGGTTTCTTTGACTTTAGAGTGTAATGTCTGTAGCTTTACAGATTTAGCTGCAAAGAACTAATTTTTCATCTGGTGCTTCAATTCCCCAAAATGGCCTGACATAAAGAAGCCATTCAAGTCCTGTTTACTGGGAATCTAAAGAGACTGAAAGTCAGAGGAGGAGCCGTACATAACGTCTCCTAGGCCATCTGGAGATACCCGCCATTCCTGCTATGCACTTTGCCTCTTCTATCCACAGG
Source organism: Acanthiza pusilla (assembly GCA_036630365.1). NCBI lineage: Eukaryota > Metazoa > Chordata > Aves > Passeriformes > Acanthizidae > Acanthiza > Acanthiza pusilla. Next base: position 3,167,305 of record JAXCHO010000034.1, read on the forward strand.
TTTATTTCTCAGAAACATTAAAAAAGTAGACCAAAAAAAAATTTTTTAAATAAAAAAAAAACCAGACAAACAGAAAAAAATTAAGTGAGGAGAAATGTACAAACACTGTGGCTCATCTTAGAGAGAGAGATAATAATGCAGTACTTAAATGCTTCTTCTTACCTATTGCTCTGTTTCCCAAACAAACTGATAATCAGCAGTGCAGGACAACAGACATGCAATTCCAAGTGTCTGCAATTTTGTCCAGTGTCTCTTCTGTTATCCTGGTACACATGCCCACCCTCCTCTGTTCTCTTTGTCATATACTTTCAAGTAGCTGTCCATTCGATGTCAATCTTGCTTTGCTTTTTCCTTGGTGATGGGGGAAAGCACAAAGCCAGGGTTTTATGCTTCCTCCGACTCTCTCTTTGCCTCCAGCTACAGCACAGAACAAGGTTTTGCTGGGCAGAATAGCAGGAAACAGCAACAGAGGCATTTTCTCTGCCTCCACTTGACCCCACCTCCCCTAGCCTTTGCCCTGAGAGAACCTTGCAGCCTCAATAGAGAAAGCATTCCTTTTCATCCCATATCACAGAAGAAGAAGAAAGTGATATTTAAAACATTTCAAGTAGGAGCTCCTCTTTATCAAACTCAGGGATTTTGTGTAACTTTAAAAGCTCATAGCATTGCATTCTGGTCTCACTTCAGCTCAACATTTTTAAATACATTTTCTTCAAAGGGTGAAAAAGGAGACAATGGAGTTACTGGTGTAAAAGGAGAAAAAGGAGAACCAAATGGAGGGTTTTTTCTGACGGGACCTCCTGGACCACCTGGAAGACCAGGATTAATTGTAAGTCATGCAAGTTTTAGAATAAGAATATTTGTCACTGCCCATTTAGAATTAATTTAGAAGGCACTAAAAAGAGATGAACATCAAGATTGCTAGGAACTATATAAAATCTTACATGCTAAGCATTAGGTGAATAGGAGAAAATTGCATTAAGTGTAAACACAGACACTTCGCTGCTGTGAATAGAATTAATTCGCTATGAAATACTGATATAATATTGGGCTTAGCTGTCTCATATATCTACATCAGTATGTAGATCATGCTATTAACAGCATTACAAATCAAAGCAGCTTATATAATTTGTGATGCTACTGCTTATATTCCCATAAATACCAAAATAGGCCGTATAAAGTTAGTCAGAGATGGACTTGAAAATTATTGGCCACCTAAATAATTAATCTTATTTTCCTAGTAATCCAAAAACATGAATGAAAAGACCAGTGTGTAGCCATCTGTATAATTCCTATGAAATTCAGCCACTGTCTACTGCCTACCTTTTAGTTTTATCTTCTGGTAATTGCCACCACAGCTGCTTTGGAATAAAATGCACTAATTATCTGGAAAGTTTTTGGGGAGCAAATATGTGTATTGCATTTCTCTATTGCCATGTCTGTATCAAGAACCATGAATGGGGTGGGTCACAGCTGAGGATGAAGTATTAGTTTGGCAAGACCACCCTCAAAAATCCCCCTGGTGCTATTCCCTGCTGCTAAGAGCCATCTCCCTGTTTAAAAACTGTTCTACTGGCAAGAAGGAGCTGGATGGCAGAGCTGAGCTGTCCTTGCCAAGGGTCCAATGTGTTCCATGTCTGCAGGACAGTGGGAGCACAGGAAGAACAAGCCCTCCTCGGTCAGGTTGAGGACACACTGCTAAATGGCAATGAAGAGAGCTGGAGCCTTTTTTATTCTGCAAGTCTGGCAGCTGAAGAGGTTAAGGGCTAGCATTTGATCACAGGAGGCAGAAGACACCATTTGTCATGAGATGTACACTGTGCAAAGACACACTTTACATTAAGGTTTTTGTACTGTGTACCTTCAGACAAGCTCTGTGAGCCCATCAAAGAAAGCAGTCTCAGCATGAGCAGAGTCAGGATCCAGGATCCATATCTCAACTCTCCTGTTGTGAGTTTTGCAGGTATCAGCTTCTCAGGGATAGGTATGAGAATTTTCAGAAAGCTTTCTGAAATTTAAATCCTTGACTTTCAGTCAGTATGTGATTAAAATTTTCATTTTCCTTTATACCCATGCCTCCTTGAAGAACATTACATACAGACTCATGTCCAAATGGCAGTGCGGTGGCAGGCATTTGGAAAATTTTGCCACCAGAGATGATGGCCTTGCAGCAGAGAAGCCAATACATTCAAGGAAATACTTTTCATCACTGACAGGGACCAAAAGGGGACTCAGTTATTGGACCCAGAGGACCTCCAGGGTTACCTGGCCTACCTGGCTTACCAGGTTATGGAAAAATTGGACCTCCTGGCCCACCGGGACCACCTGGACCACCAGGCCCCCCTGCAATATATGGCTCAGGTGAGCTTTTCACTGTATATGTGAGTGTACAGCCATGTGCCCACAACCCACACACAACCAATTCTTTCACACCTGGCAGGTTGTCCCACCTGCCCACCCTCTCTGCACACCTGAATCAGATTGTTCCCCACTCTCCTCCTGCCCTCCACCAATTTCTCATGGGGATGAGTTGGAACTGAGAGCACATAAGGGACAATTTGTCTGCAGACAGTTTTCACTGACTAATGTCATGGGAGTGCTATTGCTGGAAGGATCTTACTGTGGCTGTGGCTGGGAGGAAATCCTCACAGTAAAGACAGGCTACCCTGAGAGCTTTGCAAAACCCATCAAATTGAGCAGTTGGCTAAATTTAGGCCAAAATGCTCTTCTTGAGGGGAATGGAATTAAATCCAGCTGGTGGCCATCACAAGTGTTTTTTCCCAGGGCTCAGTATTGAGTCCAGACCTATCCAATGTCTTAATTATCTGGGCGAGGGGATTAAATGCACCCTTTAGAGAGTTTGCCCCCAAGTTGGGTGGAAAGGTTCTACAGATGGGTCTGGACAGACTGAATCAACAGGCCAAGGCCAACTGTGTGAGGTCAGCAAGGCCAAGATCCGAGTCCTCCACTTGGGTCGCAACACCCCCATGTAGAACTACAGGTTGAGGGATGAGTGGCTGGAAAGCTGTCTGGTGGAAAAGGATCTGGGGGTGCTGGTTGACAGCAGCTGAACATGAGCCAGTGTGGGCCTGGGTGGCCAAGAAGGCCAATGGCATCCTGACCTGGATCAGCAATAATGTGACCAGCAGGACCAGGGCAGGGATTGTCCTGTTGTACTCAGCACTGGTGAGGCCACACCTCAAATCCTGTGCTCAGTTTTGAGTCCCCCACTGCAAGGATGACATTGAGGGGCTGGAGCGTGCCCAGAGAAGGGAAACAGAGCTGGGGAAGGGTCTGGAGCACAGGCCTGATGAGGAGCAGCTGGGGGAGCTGGGGGTGTTTAGTCTGGAGAAAAGGAGGCTCAGGGGTGACTTTATTGCTCTCTACAATTGCCTGAAAGGAGGCTGTGGCCAGAGGACAGTCGGTCTCCTCTTCCAGGTTACAAGCAATAGGACAAGAGGAAATGGCCTCAGGTTGTACCAGGGGAGGTTTTGATTGGATACTAGGAAAATTTTTTTCACCTAAGGGATTGCCACTGGAACAGGCTGCCCAGGGAAGTGGTTGAGTTACCATCCCTGGAAGTGTAACCGTGGCACTTAGGGACATGTTTTAGTAGTGGACTTGGCAGTGCTGGGTGTCACCGGTGGAGCTGGTGATCTTAAGGGTCTTTTCCGACTCAAGTGCTCCTCTGATTCTCTGATGAAAAGGCAGTACCCCCAGGAGAGTTTAGGTCTAGAATGAGACTGCTGGAGAACTGCTTCTAAAAACTAGTTGCTATGCAAATGCTGAATAGAAACGAAACCTTCGTCTGGTTACTCTGCCTTTAATGGTTTTCAACTCACTGGTTAGAAAAGGAGCAAAACGTGCCACAAATAGTCACATCAAGAGAGGAACTTTGTAAACAAAGTAGTATCAAAGGGAGTACGTGACTAGAAATCAAGTGTCACAGTTCAAGACATTTGCACTTTTGGCTCCTTTTGGGTCACTAGTTTCTAGTGACAAGCCTCATACTGTTAATGTCCGTCCCTGGGTTCTGGTGGATGGGTTCCTGGGCTCCTCTGACATTGCTTGACAGGTATGCCTGAGAAAATGCCTGACTCCTCCCTCTAGGAACTGTGACCAGCATGGGAATCCAGCCAGGTAAAACCAGAGCAGAGCATACCTTAATCTCAGCTGAAGATGATCTATTAGTAGAAACGGAGTTTTTAACTGAATGGAGGTGCTATAACACACATCTGTTCTTCCCAAAGTTTCGACAGGTCTAGCAAGTACAGGTCTCCATTCCCAAGAACTAACAATTAGTCTATTTCCCCACAACACCTGTGCCTCCAGTGTCCTAGTCTGGGGAGAAGACATCTCTATTTTCAATTTGTTCTCTCCAGGTACTTCTGAACCTGGTCAGCCTGGTTTATACAGTAGGTGAAACTTCCAATCTGTCATCCAGTCAATACTATTACTTTAGTGTCTATCAGAAGTATTCATCCTCTGAATAATATTTGAGAAAGAAAAAATCCATGATATGTTCAACATTGGAACAGAGGCTTTATGTGAATCAGCCCCTGACCACCGTGATATGGATATATCTGCAACTTCCCTGAAGCCCATAAAGGCCTTCAGGCCCTTTCCTGTGTAATTTATATTAAGCACTTCTGAATATTAGCTAAGAGACCCAGTCACAAAAAGCAAATTATTATTAGCATTCCATCTCTATACTTTCATTTATGCTCTCTGCCATTAGTCTTATCATCTTCCTACGCATTTTCCTCTTTGCTTTGTGAGAAGGTTCTTTAGGCAGCATACTGATGAATGTCCATTTTACTAAATGTTAAGCACAGAGGTGTTTATTTCCTATCTTCAAGGCTCAGTTATTGCTTTTAAAGCTATTACTATCTGTAATTATGGAGCTCACATACTGTATTATGGGGTTCACATATTGTAATATGGGGAACAAGGAATAGCTTATAAATAGCTATAGGTAAATAGCTCTAAACACTTCTAAGAACTGACCCCTTTCCCCCTGCCGTTGGCATGAAGGGCCTGCTCTGGAGTATCCTTGCAAATGCCTCAGAGCACCGATTCTTCAGTTTGTAAAGGGTGATTTCAAGGCTCCTCTGTGTTTCAGAAAAACAAAGAAGCAGGGTCCTTGAGTAGAAGCTCTTTCTTACAAACAGCTTCGAAGTTCCATTATCACTTCATGCATTTGCACAAGATGTATGCTTTCAGTCTTCCACATCTTTGAATCTTTTCTGACTTAAACAAAATAAGTTTTTACTCCAGAAAACAGGGACTTCTCAGCTCAAGCTGAAGAAATTCAGTTTTGGAGTACAGACAGATACAAGGTACTAGGTGGTGTGGATTGCAGTCTTAGAAGTTCAAGCTCATACTCCTAAAGAATTCTGTGTTGGTTTTGCTTTGCCTAGTTTTTGCTAGTAAGTAGGGTGGGGTACAAAGATGGCTCCTGCATGTCCTGTGTGAAGGTTCTGGAAGTTTTTCACCATGTCCAGCAGAGCCAATCCCCGGAGCTGTTGGTTCGAAGGAGGGAGGGGGTTGAGTAGAGAAATGGTGCCCTAAGAGGGAAGGGGGGTGAGTTAAGAAGAGGTGTTTTAAGAGCTTATTTTTACGTCTGATTTATCCTCCAACTCTGTTAGGTTAATAAATCACTTTGCAACTTTAAGTTTTCAGCGAGTTTGCCCTTTTTCAGTACATCCTCCCACCAGTGGCTTATCTCCACTCATGAGTCCGGTGTGTGTGTGTTAGTTTTTTCCCTTTTCTGCACAGCTGCGGCAGGAGAGAGCATAGAGAGCAGACATTGTAGGTGCCTGGCATTTAGCCAGGGTCAAACCACGACAAATTCTTTTTTGCTTTGAAACATAAGCTGAGCTTACACATGTCAATTTTTCATCTAAGGAAAAGTTAATTTTTATTTGCCTTTAGGGCAAAAGATATAATGACTCTTTCAAAGCTATATGGGCAGGAGCTAAAAGTTCTTCCTCTTCCATGTTCTAGCAGAACAGCATTCTGGTCAATTTAAGTGGCTCTGGTTCTTCATTTGAAGAGTTTCTACCACAGATTGCTATCTGTTGGCCTTAACACCCCAAATAATGGAGAAAAGATTGTTTCATCATCGCTTCTAAAAAAATCCTTAAAATGTATTTTCTGTAGCTGACTTGAACACATCTATTCAGGACACGACTATGGCTATTTAAAACTTCCACTGCTCCTGGACACCACCACTAAGCCTTTTTTTTATGTCACTCACATTTTCTCTCAAAAAAGATGACCTTCAGCATGTATTGTATGCTTATTTTATTTTAGCAGCTGCAATGCCTGGGCCACCAGGTCCTCCTGGAGAGCCAGGGTCGCCTGCCACCAGAAATCTGGTAAGAGAGCAAAATAAAGAAGATTGCTATAGAAAGTTTTCTTCAAAACTTTTGGTGGTCACTGGTAGCACTGAAAGAGGAGTGAAAATTACATCCTGTGTTTTTATTTATTAGAATATTTTATGAACCACATAATTTTAAAATGAAAACCATAGATTTTCTTAGCCAATCTAAGAATCATTGGGCCAGAGAATACATATAAATTTGTTTCCTTTTCTTATATCATGAATCAAATCAAAATTGGATTCCAGATTGCATGAAGGAAAAAAACAGCTAAGATAGAAGACTTGATAATTTCTAAATTAAGAATTCACAGTTTTGGGGACAAAAAACCAAACAAAATTTTAAAAAACCAAAAACAAACAAACAAACAAAAAAATATTCAAGCTAGCAAAGACCATTCACTGCAATTGCAATGCTCAAGGACTGGTACCCCAAGATAGGAGACTGTAGTTACAGGCTGGGAGCTACTGTCTCAGATAGAAGGTCCAAGCCAAATTAAGTCAACCTAAGATTAAAAAAATATATACAAATCTATAGTAGGGCCTCATTATTCATAAAGCATTAATATGCCTTCTGACAATGAAGAAAAGAGAAAGAAATGAGAAAGAAATTACACTCTCCAGAAACTTGCCCCAGTTTTAAACTACCTGATCAATTGCAGCAGTGCAACAATCTTCACTCTCTACAGAATTTGTACAAAATTCCTGTAATTCTACTACAATCCACAGAATGATGATTCTGGTCCACGACAGTAGCAAGATATTTATGTTACTGAAGCTTTATGGATTAATTTACATGAAACTGACTTCATGACCATTTTCTGCAGAAGAAGCCTTGACATTTGTATGTCCAAATGAGATTATTTAACTTGCAAAATGTTTTATGTGTCAGATGAAGTATGTTGCATTTTCCTATTTGACAGGTTACAACATTCCAAAACATTGAGGGTATGTTGGAAAAAGTTCATTATGTAGCAGAAGGTACACTAATCTATCTGAGGGAAACCAGTGAGGTTTTTATCCGTGTCCGAAATGGATGGAGAAAGTTACAGGTACTACATTGCATTACACCCTGATCTTTTCCAACTCCCTTCCTCACAATTAAGTTGAGGGAGATATTTTTACGGTGGCGGAAAAGTGTGGGCGCAAAGATTCTTTTTCTGTAGTTCAGAAGCTCCTGGTGATCGGGTTTTGTTCTACTCGCCTTTTTGGTTCTTTCAGCTTGGTGAGCTAATTCCTATCCCTGCTGATGGCCTTCCTCCTCCAGCCATATCAAGCCATGTAAGTACAAAATACTGGACCGTAAAAAACTGAGTGCAATACGCTTGGCAGAAGCTGTATGCAGATCTCTGCACAATGTGATTTTCCACTGAGATTTGTCAATTCAAAATAAGAATCCTACCACTACACAAGCTTGAAAATTGATTTGCTTGGACAGTCATCTGTTTCCAGTGTCTTCTGAGACTCCAAACTCTACAGAGACAAAGCAACATTTACAAAGAGCACAAAAAAGGAAACTGCCCACAAAAAACAAACCAAACAAACAAACAAAAAAACCAAAACAAAAAATGAACCAACACAAAAGAAAAAAAACCCCACAGGATTCGGTTTCATAACTCTGGAATCAGTCATATCAAGCCCTGATCCTCTTCAAGGAAGGTCAGAAAAGTATTTCTGAAAAGCAGATTTTCTTTAAAAGGTTATAGTCCTATATTCAGTGCACCATAATCACCTGACTGTAGCTTACCCCACAGTGTGCAGAGGGTGTGCTCTAAAGCCTCAATTGTTAGCTTGGACCTGACCCCATTCTGCAAGTTATTGTACCAACCTGCATGTGAAGCTGCATGCTGTCTGTCCCAAAAAATTGCAGGAGGATGGAAACCATGAAGTGACTAAGGGAACAGAGAATAGTTTTGTTGATGACAGGTTAATTGGTCTCCTGAGAAAATGAAAGGGCAAGACAGTGCTAGGAAGGAGCAGTGAGAAGGAAGATGGCCAGAAAGAAATAAGAAAAGGTTAGAGTAGGTCAGGGAGAAGTTCGCTAACCACACTGGGAAAATGTCTAGACCACATGTTACAAGAAATTGTCTGCAGCCTCCAGTTGACACCACCTGAGTTTCCCATTTGCTACAGCTTGTGGCTTGTTACTCATATTTGCCATAACTAGAGAAGAAAACTTTGATGTTTCCTGAAACAATTAACAGGGTTGAGAAGTGTTTCCACCCATTACATTTTCTGTTTCAACTGCTCTTCTGCTCCTACCAAGGGCAGGCTGCTTTCATGAAGGACTCCAGGAGTGATTAAATTTTTATTAAAAAAATTATCGAGTGTCTAAATTTCTTATATTTGACATATCTTTTTGCTTGTGTTAAAATTACAGGGATTTCAGTCTATTCCAGCACTGAGACCAATATCAAATATGAACAATGGAAAACCAGCAGTAAGTATGAGATCTGTATTGCAACTGCAGAGCTGTGCTTTGTAATGTGATAGTTTGCATCCTGAGGGAGAGTTGTAATATTTGCTCTTCAAAATCATAGATTTTACTTCAGAAATTTACAAATATATTTCTTTAACTTGTTTTGCCGTCTCAGACACAATTTGAAATTGTTCCCTCCAGATCTGTTTTCATAATCCCTGCCCCTTTCCCATCTCAAAGAAAAAAATCCTGACTCAGAGTTAGGGATACCTCTTCACTTAGTGATTTTACCTACAACACAGAGTAACTTCTAAGCTAATAATAGTGTAACAATTAAATTATTAAAGTACTCATTAGAATATTTTCAATCTTCATGGTGCTGCTTGGCCTAGATAGATACTTTAGAACCTAAGCCTTTACTAAAAGACTTTAAAATATTTAGACAAAGAAAGCAAGATAACCGAGTTATAACTAAAAAAATGAAACTGAAAAGAAAGAAAGAAAAAAAAAAGCAAGAATGTGGATTAGTTCTTGCATCTGTGTTGTTTGACTTAAGCATGCTATTTCTTGTATTTTTAAATGGTATCTGGTCACTTCTTACCACTTTTTTCCACGTTTGTAGGATTTGGGATTTTGTTCATATGAAAACTCCAAGACTTCTGATTGAAAATATTAGCTGCTTTTAAAAGATTTTTATTTTTATGAGTATATCATCTTCATGGTTTCCTTAATGTTGAAAGATAAATCGATATTTCTACTAACAACTTCATGGCTCTGAGAACCACAATGTTACAGCAAAAAATAACTTTCATACCTGTTATGAGAGTACATGTTCTGTGCTGGTAGGAGGAGGAGACACTATTTTGTTTCAATATATGTCTTTCTAAACTTCTTTAAAATGGTGTCTTTTCTTCTTTTTTGTTCCAGTTGCATCTGGTGGCTTTGAACTTCCCCTTGTCTGGAGACATGCGAGCAGATTTTCAGTGTTTTCGGCAGGCCCAGCTTGCAGGTTTGACCTCTACCTATAGAGCCTTCCTCTCATCACACTTGCAAGATCTGGCCACAGTTGTCAGAAAAACAGACCGACATCATTTGCCAATAGTCAATCTTCAGGTAAAAATGGGTACTTAGTGCTTGGTTTTTTAGGATGAGCTATAGGTTCCCAAAAATCTTGGAAAACAGCAAAAGCACAAAGTTTCGGCCCAAACTGCATTTGATAAAGTAGGAGCTTTACTTCATATTTCCCAGTCAGGTTTAAGAAAGAAAAAGTAGTGATGAAATAGAAAACTACTGAGTTATTATGTTCTACCTTTTAGTGTGATCATAGGATAAAATGCCTATTTTTCTCATTTCTAAGAAAAATGCAAATTCTGTGCTTAAGAATGATGTTGGATATACCCCAATGAAACAGAGAGGAGAGTCTAGAGCATGAGTCATTTTGTGGTCTCACATAAACAGACACACTCTAAAACTCAGGAAAACAAACCATGTCTTTGTAGCATTGGCTGGCTCCCAGAACAAGCGGCCAAAGAAACCTACAGGAATAACACATGATGCTTGGAACACACTGAACGGATGCTGCTCTGAAGTGCATGCAAACACAGAGCCTTGAGAGAAATTTGTGAAGACAATATTGTTTCAACTTTGACTGGAAAAACTCACAAGCAGTTTGAGAGGAAGCCAAATGCGAAGCTTTTGCCCTGAACATTTACAACATTTTTCACAAAACTGTAACCTTAATAGATGTTCCAGTACAAGTTATGTCTATATTTTCTCTACAGCTACAGTAGTTATAAGCAATTTTTCAAACAGTGCCTTAGGAGGAAAAGGACAGGGGCTGATCAAGCTGAATTTTTGGAGTGACAATAGAACAGAGAGACAACTTTGAGACAAAGACATGGACCGGAGAGCTATTTGCATAGAGATGACAGATGAGACAAGTTTGTTCAGGAACATTATGCAGAAACTGATGTAAAAGGTGAAATCACAAGTGTCCTCAAATGCAGATAAAATTTTAAATTTACAGATAAGTCTATAAAGGTAAACTTGGGATTTGATGTAGATTTGGGATTTGTTTTGTTTGTAAGAGTGGCTTTGAAATTTTAACAGGGAGAAACCCTTTTCAGTAACTGGGAATCTATATTTGATGGAAATGGTGGACAATTCAACATTCATGTTCCAATATACTCCTTTGATGGGAGGAACGTCATGACCGATTCATCTTGGTGAGTTTACATTACCATTTATGTTTTATATGTTACATTTAAGGGGTTTCTTTTCTATTTTTACTAGATAGTAATAGAAGTAATAGCAATATCTTGGACTACTAGATGTGATAAAAACTTCTCACTTTCATTATGACATTTTTCTTTGCCATTTTTGATAGTCTAGAAATGGGATATCAGGTTTTGTTCTCCTTTCTTTCTCTCCTTTCTGTCTTCACCTTTACCTACCCACTGCTTGCTTCAAGCACAAGGAATGTAGATCACCACACATACAGGTGTGCAGCCGAATAAAGCAAAAGAGACTTTTCCAGGAAATAACTTCTTCATGTTACATTTCAGGCCTCAAAAAGTAATATGGCATGGTTCAACTGCAAATGGGATCCGACTGGTTAGCAACTACTGTGAAGCCTGGCACACAGCTGATATGGGAGCTATGGGACAAGCATCACCGCTGAACACAGGGAAACTTCTTGATCAGAAAGTATACAGTTGTAATAATCTGTTTATTGTTCTCTGTATTGAAAACAGTTTTGTATCTGATCCCCAAGGAAAATAATTCGCCTGCTGCACATAGGAATATTCCATTTGATGACAGAAAAAGCCGACACTGAAATTTCATTTGTTATGATGTAAATATTTTAATTTTTGTAATTGCACGTTTCAGGAAAAAAATAGCCAAAGAAAACATACCTCAACACAAACCACATTCCAGTTAGGTGGAACATCCAGCGCACACAGGACTGGCTTAAAGCCCTTCCTTCCACTTGAACCCCATGAGGTTCGAAGTTTGCCAACAGTTAACTCAAGCTCTTCTGGCTGAGCTGGAAGTCACCTAAGGGCACGAGTCAAGTGTGGTCTGTGAGGAAGATCCAGTAGCCTGCCTCGTAAGCAGTATGTCTCAGCAAGGCTGCTGCTGCTTCACAGCTGAGAAGCTGCGTGCTCCGTGCTGCCTGCTCCATGCTCTCCTTCTCACGTGCATAGATTTTGAATACCCAAGGCACCATTCATATATACTCATATATACATACCGCCCCTGAGCAAATAGTGGCAGGCTCTTATACCTTACAGAGGTTGCAATTGCAAAACAAAGCTTTAAGAACAAAGGTGCTCACCTCCTCTGAGTTTTAGTGGAAGCTGAGTACCTGACTCCTGTAAGCTTGTACGGATCTCAGCCTGGTGCTTACACAGAAATATAGCAGCTCCCACATCTTATTTCAGCTTTTTTCTTTGCAGATTCTAGGCATAGGACTTTATGCAGGAGGAGTGAATTTCACGTAGACAAAATCTGGTCTTTATTTTGGTGCTATTGTTACCAGGAAATCTGAAAGCAATGTTAATAGAAAACATCCTGTTTAACTGGTAGAACTGAGCAAAGCAAATGCAGACGAATGAACCATCTGACCTTTATTTATTTCGTTGCATATCAGAGGAAGTAATTTCTTTTTGTGTCAGGCTGATGAATTAAATGTGTCTGCCATGGCTTCTTTAAAATAGGTTCTACACATTGTTATCCCACTAAGTTATATGTAAAGTGATTTTCCTTTTGTGAATTTACCCTTCTGGCATTCACATAATTAAAGAATTGTTAATATAAAATAACTGCAACAATTATAGGAATGATCAGGAAATGTTAATATTCTTCACTAACAGTATCACCATAATATCTGAAGTCTTTTGCTGATATATTCGTCTACTGCACAATTTAAACAGCATATTTACTTACCAGGTAGTGACTATGGAGGTCAAACTCTGCATTATCTTTTTCTTTAAGATTTAAATGAGTATCTGTGTTGGGAATACATGTTCAGTTGCTGACAAACAGAGTATTAAATAACTAGACAACTTTTGTCAACAGACAAAAGAAAATCACACAATACTAAAATGATATAATTATACAACTAAATATTTTGAAATCCAGCCTAATTTTTCCAACTGATTATAAAAGCTTATTTCCCAGGGTCAGCTGAATGATATCTTCATTTTTTTCTGGGAAAGTAAAAAGTGTAAATTACTCCATTATTACAACATGGTAATAATACAAAAGCCATTTGTATTACATTTCAAATGTGTGCATAACAATTCACTGCACTCATTTATTGTCAACTTTCCCAAAATACTGGGCACTCTTGTGCCAAATTCCTCCAGTTCACAGAGCTGGAACAGTTATTTATGTACAGCAGGGTTTCATTCTGAGTCACAGAGGGTTCAAGGAAAGAAAATAAAGTGCTTTTACCTGCTTCAAGCAGGAATCCTCTACTTTTAATCCTTTATGGGCCACTGGGGTCTCTTCTTGCAGCCAGTCACCTGCATCAGGCCCTGCTCTTCCTCTCCTGAGCTCGAGCAGCACTCGGGGAGCTGACTATCTCTTCACCTGGAATGGCAGTGACGAGAGGTGGCGGGGTCATGGGATTGCACAGAACAGCTCTATGAAGATGGATGAGAGCAGACCAAAAAACCATGCAGGTTTTAGGAGATACTGAGCTAGAGTTCAAGTTGGGTCCAGCAAAATGCATCCAGAGATCTGTTTGTGCCAGTCCTTTCACAGAGCTAACCCATCTCTGTATCCTGAACAGAGCTTAGCATGGAACTCAAATGGTTAAGTACCATCAATAAGTTACTAAAAAACTCTCACGGTTTGCTTCCCACCTCTAACATTAATCTGCAGGCTACAGGAATTTCTTGCACGCCCTCGTACTGAATGCAGAGCATGAACCATGCGCCACCTGGGCTGCTGTGGTGCTCAGTTCACAGGCTGTTCACAGGCTCCCTCACACACAAGGGAGATGCCTTTACCAAAGAGATCTGCTAGAAAAACGAAGTTTCCCTTGGGGAAAACAACAGCAACAATGACAACAACAATAACATACACTTTTTTTCATTGTAACCAAAGCCAGTGATGTTCTTTAGATTCCCTAATATAATTGGAAAGAAAAAATAATATTCGTCAAGGCTATGACAGAGAAAAATTACCTCAGTACTTAGGAATAAATTAATATTCTTTCTGCTTTCTGTATCAAAGCAGAATACTTTTTTCAGCACAATCCCAGCATGAAGGTAAGGCGCACTTGAGGAAGAATATTTGCTAATTCAGGTAAGAAACTGTGTATAAGGCAAAGTAATCACCAGGAGAGCACTAGAGCAAAGTTGAGAAGAGTTACTGCTCAAGAAATCAATGTAGCAGTCCGAATTGTACTGAATTGTGAACACCCCAAAATCCTGTTCTGGCCCACTAGTTTTGTTAGCAGTAGGTCAGCGAGTCTTTCGCCTCTCTCAGTTCAGCAATGTTTTTTCTGCGCAATCACAAACCACGTCATGTTACCCTCTAGCAGCAGTGTGCTGCCCTGCCCAGAACTGCAGCGAGAGGAGTGGTTTCTCCTCCTATTGCTGCTACAATCAAGCCAGACCTGTGAGTTTCTGCCATGCAGCACATACGTCTCAAAGGATGGACAATTAACAAAACTCATTTTGGTGTAACCAAAGACTGACAGCCTTGCTTCTGAGCTATGCAGTGAAAGAAAAAAAGAATGAGTTGCAGTATGTCCTGCCTGGAAGATTCCACAGTTCCTCTTCTTTGGCATTGAGATTTAGGTATTACTTCTGCATTAACACTTGCAATTCTTATTTCCACTCCAGTACTGTCCTCTAGATTTTAAAAAATTAGATGCTAGAATTGCAATTTCATTTTGGTGTTCAAGTACTGGAATTATTGCCATGCATGCATCTTTAAAAACATCTGATTGGGGTTTGGCTGTTATTTGCTGGTCTGATACATCAAGCCTGCACTCTAACAGTTCCGCCCTGCTATCTCTCCTTAATACTTCAACAGCTGCTGCCCAGAGATAGAACTATTTCTAGATGGGCATCAACTTAAGTACTTTGATACTTTAACCTGAACCTAGCCTCCCTTTTTTAACCAGTCAGAGGACTGATATTTGCTGCATCTTAAAAGGCCTATTCTGCACCTTAGTGCAATTTCCACTGTTACCTGTTGATCTAAAATTTTACTTACCAGATTCCCTTTCACTTTATTGAAATTTAAAAAAAAAAAAAAAAAAAACCCAAAAAAACAAACAAACAACACCACACCATAACACCACCCTGTTTGACTCCTAATACTCCTAATTAACAGCTATATGTACACGCAGCCTAACCTGGAGGTGCACCTCGAGTGGATGACTCAGCTCCAGCAGTAGTAGACATTGCCTGGGGGAGAGGGAACACAAAGTTGGAACATCTCTTCATCCTGTGTGGGCAAAAGAGGGTGATGGAATTACAGACAGCACAGGCTGTGGGAATTTCTACATTGTGCCAGTTTGCCTGGGGTAGAGTTAATTTTCTTCACAGTAGCTGGTACGGGGCTGTGTTTTGGCTGTGTGCTGACAACAGTGTTGTTAATATAGGGATGTTTTAGTTCTTGCTGAGCAGGGCTTACGCAGAGCCAAGGCCTTTTCTGCCTCTCACACCAGTGAGGCAGCTGGGGGTGCACAAGAAGTTGAGAGCAGACACAGCCGGGACGGCTCACACAGGGATATCCCATATCAGATGGTGTCATGCTCAGCATATAAAAAGGGGGGAAGAAGGAGGAAGGGGGAATAATTGCAGCAATGGCATTTGTCATCCCAAGTCACCATTCCATGTGATGGAGCTCTGCTGTCCTGGGTATGTCTTAACAATGCCTGAGATTGGGAGAAGCAGTAAATTAATTCCTTGTTTTGCTTTGCCTGGGTGTGTGGTTTTGTTTTACCTATCAAACCCAGCCCATGAGATTTCTCATCCTTATTCATCCAGTTCCCTCCCCCATGCCACCCTGAGGGAAGAGAGTGTGGTGCTGAGTTGCCAGTCAGGGTTAAGCCATGACATACATATGAAATCAATTCAGCACCATGCCCTGGTGTTGGTAGAGGTAACTTGTAACCTTCCCTCAGCTGGTCTCAGGGGTACTAGTGATGCTTCAGCAGAAGAGGGGGTGACAGGCCTTTTGGACCTTATAAGAAGTGCCTAAGATTATCTGCAAATTCAAATTCAAGCCAGGACGATGATGACAACATCTCTGCAGGAAAGGTATGTTTTGTATTGTGCACTTTGACTATGTTCACATGAATAGCAGTATCATAGCTGTGTTTTCCACACATCAGTACCAATACCACCTCACAGGTGTTTTGTTAAGCCTTCTTTCGTTCCAGACATAGTCACTGAGGTCCTAGCCATAGTGATGGCTCCTATTAGAAAAACATTATCTGCCTACTGACTTAGAGGATGGGTTGGTTTTAACCTCCAAAAAATGATTTCCTAGTGTTTAGCTTTGCTCTACAGTTATGTATTTTCACTTTGCAGGCTTCAAGGTTTCAGTTGAGGCTAGTCACATCCCTGAGACTACCTCTGTACTAGAAAATTATCACAGTCAAAGTAGAGCTATTAGCAGAAATAGCATGTCTGACTGACAGCTGAACTGTTCCCTGACGCAATTCTGGTCAGTGCCACCTGTAACCCTTCCATCCACTTCTTTTGGGGGATATTTCATGGAGACAGCCAAGAACTACTGTTGTGGAGAGTTTGAAAGGGCCACCCTGTTTTGGAACAGAAAGGTTTAATTGTACTCACAGGTGCTTAAACATTGTGCCTCGTCTCAGGGCTAACTTAGAGTCCTCATCCCACTGAAAGCCTGCAGGGAGACTGCAGGACATGCATGTCTGATACCCACAGAACACGTATCAATGGTTCTTTATGTCTTTTTGCCAAACTTAATAATATATATTCCTCCTGTAAACATTCCCCATTCATGTAAACCCTATGTCCAGACTGCATTCATTCAGGGCACCCCCTTAAAGCCATCATTGTCCTACACAAAAGTTCTCAAGCTGTATATAGAGATATTGTGTCATTCCATTATCTGCACCTTTTTCAACACTGATGAGAACCTTGGTTAGAGCATAGATTGACTGTTCACAGAGCTGGGAATTTTCAAATATCTGAGAATTAAAGGGCACAAGTACAGTCATCCTGTACAATTGATAACTACTACCATGGTGCCTTCATCAGCTAAGAGGGCAAAACAAGGAATTTATGTGCTTTAGCCCAGCTGCTGGATCAGGCATCGTGTGTGTGTGCAGCCTACCTGTTGCGAGTCCTGAACAGCTTCCGATTCTAAAGTCAGCAGCATCCTCTAAGGGACTTTTCAGAGTCTAGAGGTGTGCTTAGGTTCACCTGAGACACCAAATCTGATTTCCTGGAATTATCCCACCACCCTTTCAGCCAGCCTACCAGAAGCCTCCCTGATACTTTGAAATGTGAGACTGCATCCCTTGATCCTACACCATATTAGGGCAGGGTGAGTGGTCTGTTTGAACTCATGTGTTTACTAAATTCTTACTGTAATGTTGATCAAAACCAAGCCCAAAGTGATAATACATTTCCTTTTTTCAGCTGAGTGAGTTGGGAATGGTTCATCAGCTTAATCAAAGCAATTTCCAACTTGTTAATCCCATTATTTTGAAGTCTATGTTCTCTTCCAAGAAGGTATAACCCAGTGGACTCTGAACCTTCACAAGTCCTTAGAGCTTGGGAAGTACCTAGGCGACCTCTGTGAACAGGTTACTTCAGAAGTATTCACTACTGTATTTCATTGTCCTTGGTTCTGCCTATAGAGTAGGAAACTGGCTTGCTCTCAGCAGCTTTTTCCCACACCACTATTTGGCAAGGTTTCTCTATCATCATAACAAAGCTGTTCTTGAACCACAAATTTATCTCTGACATTTTCTGTTCTTGATCTCAAACATTCAGGATCCAGAGGTAGGCTATATCAGAAAGACATCAATTTTGACACCACACACTCACAAGCCAATGTCTTTTAAAAATATCCTGAGACTGTTTGCCTCCTTCGTTGAGATAGCCAGAGCAAAAACCAACGTACAGAAGCTAATTGGCTTAAGAGTTTGGAATACATTAAAATTTGCTATGGCAGAGCTGATCTGAGTAATTAAAACATATACCACTGACATAGCTTAAGCTTTGGGGGTTGTTATTTAAAAGTGTTTTTATCTTTAAGGCTGCAGAACTTCGATCTTGATCTCCATTTTCATCCAAATAAAGTTTACAGAAATTCAAAAGAGCAGCCATAGAACTGCTATTTGTGCAAAGGCTTAGGATCCAGCCAAAACTGATGCCATGCATTAATCCACCTGAATTAGAGATGGACATACAGACTGTTATTCAAAAGTTTTTAAATAATATTTATAAACTGCCAGAGTTCATCAAGATTCATAGTTAAATGTTTATTCACTATCTCTTTACTTGTCTTACTGTAGCTTGACATGTCTTAGAATAGGAGAATAATTTAGATTGGAAACGGTCTCAGAAGGTCATCTAATCCAACTCCCTTCTCAAAGTACAGCTAAGCTAACTTCAAAGCTCCATCTTCTCAAATTGCAGCAAACGAGCTGAAGGTGCAGCAGTGCTCTCAGATGTCTATGCCTCCAATTTAAGAAGGGAAGAAGTTGGTGTTATGTGCCATGATTCTTTTCTGTTAGGTCAGGAGAGTGTCCAGCTGATGGATAGAGGTAATTGCCACAAAAGTCAGAATAGATTTGTGGTCTGGGCCTCTCAAAATCTGTCTCCTGATGGAAGATCTCTATTTTGACCTTAAAAGACTGGGGGAGAAAAGCAAGATAAGTTAGCAGCATCTAACTCAGTCACCCCCTAATATCCACCCTTTTTTTTAAAAAAAGGGCATCAGCTGTCCCAACCTAGCTATTGATGATGTATCAGAGGACACTGCAAGCCTTGGGCACACACAAGCAAAGTCCTGTTCTCAGTCGAGTGTGTGTAGTGATAGATAGTAAGCTACACATTTTGTCAAGGTCACTGAATCACAGCATCTTCCTTACAAAACCCCAGGTGCTCATCACCAGGAGGAAAGTGCAGGAAAATTGATGAATAGCCTAGAGGAGGGATCAAAATAGTCACAGCTGTATCCTGTGGTACTGGTACACTCGGCAAGACCTAAGATGGGAAGGCAGAAGGGTAAGACAAGTCAAAAGGACTGGGGAGGAGGAATAACAAAGCTCTGAAGTTGTGGTGAACTCTATGAATGAGAAGAGTGATATAGAATGATAATTCTATATTTCCTTCTAGGAAATATATAATTATCAGCTCTGAGTATGTTCTCATAAAGCAGCTCTGAAGGTGGTAAACAAGATTGGCTACAGTTAGAGTTATAAAAGAGTGAGCTCGGAGGAGATGGCTGTGAAGAGCAGCCCAGTTAAATTTGATAGATGTCACACACAGTGATGGAAAGGATTTATGTATCCATATCCAAGATTCATGATCCTCTAATTTCCCCTTGGCCACTGGTAGACATCCATAGGCAACGGTGATGCCATTGATGCTTTAGGGTATGATAGAACAAGAATCTTTCTGTAGCTCATGAATATGGATCCAGAGCTATTGAAATAGCTCCAGTAGGAAGGACTTCGAGTAGCACTCCAAATATCCTTAATCTTGCAATTAAGGTCTGTGAGCACAAATCACTTGGGCATTACACCTGTGTTTTCCACTAGAATAATGTGTTAAAATCTAACAGCTCCCAGGCACAGTTTTGCAGGAATAACCTGATTCTAGATAGAGTCTGCTGACTATGTGGAGGGACTGAAGAAGTTTAGGCAACTCTGCTTCTAAACTTTCTGTAAATTTTTAAGTGAGTATCTCTCTGTACATTGTGCAGACAACTTAAGCATTCAACTGTAAAAACCTACAGTGACAAGACTTTTGCTGCCCACACCTACAATAAATTACTTCTAAACTACTGAAACTTATTTTAATCAAAGACAGGTCAAGATAAGAAGTAGAGCAGCAACTTTTTGTCATCCTAAATTAGAGCCTGCTCAAAAGTTAGTCCTAGTTCACAAGCAAGAGAAGTCTAAACTTCTTTTAGCCTGAAGTAAAATACAGTGCATGAATGGGGTAACAATCCACCCATTCTATTACTTCTGGGAGAACTTGTCATTGTCTTTCATTATTATCAGTAAAGTCCAGTGGCAGCTGTGACTCTCCCATCCAAGCCAACTTGGAAGCATACAGAGAAGTTAACTACAGGACAAAGTTAGAACAGTATAGAACAGGAAAGGAACCTGATGAGACCCAATTATTCCTTTACAGTTTTTGATAGTAGTGCTCAAATACACACTGCATTTCGGGCTCAAGTAGTTTACGGCAGTTTCCTTTTCACAAAGTTTCTTCCTCATTTTACTCCCAGGAAAGCAATATCCAGGGAACTAGGATTACTAATCAAGGCATGACTAAGGCATGGTGTGGCCCAAGAGAAAGGATGATCTCATGTTTGTGGCAACAGAACAGTGCCCAAAGGAATGTAATTCTGTCCCTGATTCACTCACGGAAGAAAAACTCCACATAAATGTGTCCATTTTAGAGTAGGTTACTGATAGCATGGAGTAGATCAACATGCAGTACCAGGCTAAAATAGATCAAAGTCAGTTCAACCAGACACAAACACCTTCGCGTTTCACTTCCGGCATTCTTCCTTATGCCCATCCTCAAAATCGTGAAACCCCACAGAGAGCACAATGTATCAAAAACACCCTGCAAACTAAAAGATACTTGTTCCTTTCTGATTTTGCTATTTGATTTGGTTCCTGTGGATCAGATATGGGCAAGCGTCAGCAGAAGGGAGGGCAGAATCCCATGGCCTCTCGGGCTTCAGAGAACAGTTACTCTACAAATGCTAGGAAGCATCTCTTCTTAGCCAGGCTATATGAACGAATTCTGGTGTGTTTGTAGGCCAAGCCATTTTTGAGAGTTGATTCAAGTGGAAACTAAAAATGTATTTTAAAAAGAGCTACAGCCAGTCTCCAAAATGTAATATTTACACAGTGCTTTGACCTTCAGCAAAGTTCTGAGAAAATATGTATCCTGGAAAAAGATAAAGCATTCAGCTTCTCAAGAAAATCTGTTTTTCTGAAAACTAAGAGCTTGACAGACTGGACTCCTAATGGCTTCAGCTACAGCTACAAAAGGAGTAATCTCCCCTATGAAACTAAACTGCAATAGAGACACTCTAATTTTAGTCTTTTGCCCTACTGAATTTTGAAAATTATTTGGGCTCTTCATTTTCTGTCCTGTAATACAATCTTTAATTTTGGCAAATTAGTCCCATGATCAGTTAGATAACCCGAAATTACCTCCTTGCCAAAGAGGGCTTTTCCTTTCCCATCTTTTACTCATCATTAGATCAAATAAATATATATTCTTACTACCATCATTTCCAATATTTTGTTGGCAGAATAACCCAGTGCTATGATGGACATGTTCCTGATTTTCATTTAAAATGCTCTTTTTTTATCTTAATATTATCCTCCCTTTAAATTAGGAATGCATTCCTCCTGTTTTTGGCAGTGATTGCCTTTAAACACCACAGAAAACAGGCGGCTGTATTGTGCAGGTGTGATGAATGTATTTTTGCTACTACTATTGCAGTAGTTCTAGGATATTAGTTTATCCAGAATCTTAATTTAATATGCTTATATTCTCAAGAGAGACAGTTTCTTCAGCAGTCTAGTATCCAGACTGCTAAGACTTCTTGGGTAAAAGTCAGCCTTTGGAATTACCCTCAAGGGATACGGCTGATGGAAAAAGACTGCTGTAATAGAGAAACAGAATTCTGAGAAACAGAATTAAGAAAGTGATTGTTATTTGTAACCAGAAAATGTGGTTCAGGAGAATTCACATGCTAATTCAGACCTGGAAACATCATGAATTATTATTTTTATATAGGTCCAGTGGCAAAAGACTTCCCTCTTAATAATGTCACTTGGAAATTTAGAAATAACCAAGGACTTATACAATCTCAAAAATACATATTCTTGGAGAAAATTTAGAAACTTCATTGCTCAAAAACTGGTAAGAACAAAGTTCTACAAATTATTTCCACCATTTTTCTTGTCACTGCATAATCTGTCATTTTATTCAAAGAGATCTTTAGCCTATTTTTTTCAGCTTTTGTTCCTGAGTAGATACAAACTCCATTACCTGATTTACAGGAAAAAACACCTTTTTAGAACACACTGCAGAAAATCTCTGTACAATTTTCTTGCAACTGCTCAAGGTACAACACCTTTAGAGTGAACTCTTGCTATTGTTTGCAAATGAACAAGTGAAAAATTACAGAAAATACTGCTTAGAGAGACTGCAGTAACAGGATTTTGAAACAACCTGGTAGAATCTGAACTGTGATAGGAAGTCTAATGCTATCACTTCAGGCAACATGTTCACATGCCCTGAAGAATGAGAGTGGGTGGGGAACACGTATCAAGTTTAGAAAAGCTGCAACAAAACAGGCAATTCCTATAGCGTGCGATAGAAAAATGTCTCTCTGCTCTCATTCTCAGTTTGCAGGATTATTAAATCAGTGTCAGGAGTGAAATATTATTTTATTAATTAAAATTGATTAATTAAATGGGGGAATTGTCTTTCCTTCTTATTTTTATTAGTTTAGTGAGTTTATACTCTACTGAACACAATGTTGTTTGAACAACAAAGTGAAAGTTTTATTTAAAAAATTGATTTTTTTTTTAAGAATAACTGATATTTAATACAAGCCATGATCTAGACCCCCAAATCTAATTTTGGGGTCTTAGCGGCTTGTTACCACAACTCCCACTTCCTACTCTAGGAAATTTCTTGTCTGCTGTGAGCTCTTATTCCTTGGAAGAAGAAGTCAATCTTGTCAAGTCCACAGAATGCCTGCCTGCTAATGAGTACACAGAATTACAATAGAAAAACCTCATGATCTGTGCATTGATAGGGAGACATTAACTTTTGGTATGTTACACACAGTGCTCCTTCCCTACTTTAGGCAAAACTGAGTCCAGGCTCTAGAGGAAAATGACCTCCCTTGATAAGAAGAATGGTATCAATTATTACTTGCACCATCAACTTGGAATGAGGAGTGGTGTTCAAGCAGGTAAAAGCTGTACCTGCACAGGAAAAAAAGTATCCTTTCTTAATTAGAGGCAAGCTACTTTAACACCTCTATCCTTCACTGTCGCTGTAGGTGAGATGCCCATGGCATTTCAGAGACACCACAGCAATGTAAAGCCTTCAAACAGATAATGACGAATAGTCTAAAGTAATTCCCAGACATGGCTGATGTCAGCCTTTTTGCTTCTGGCAACCACTCCCAAGCTACCCAGCCTTCCTAGTCACTGCTGTGTTTAGCAGCATGTCTTGGACTATCCACTTCTTCCCTGCCTTCAGCAAAAATCAGCCCTCTCTGTAAGGAGGCTTGCAGTCACCACCGCTCTCTTTGGATAGTCCATACCTGATTTCAGGTGAGGTTGGATTAGCACACATGTAGTAAACAAGCCCAGCAGCTGATGGACTCTACAAACTGGAATGAAAGACCAAGTTCAAGGGGTTTAATTGTCGTCACCGAGACCCGCTTAAACAAGTTTGGACACTGTAACATGTCCACCATCCTATTAGCTGTGCACTACGGTGGCTGTTGGCTGCAGGGATCAAGCAGCTGCATGCTGATGTGGTGCACGGCTGGGCTGCCCAGTTCATAACTCTGGGATATGGAACCGCTGTGTTTCACAGAGAATTAAAAGCAAAAAGTGTTTCACATGTCGTATGCTGTAACTGGTCTTCTGTAAAGGAGATGATTAACTGGGTGTTCAAACACTAAGATCTCACAGTATTTAGTTTTGGAAACATTGATGAGTCAAATCAGGCAATGTTTGTAAGGGTTATAAAATGAGTAATTCTGAGTGTTTCATAAAGTAGCGACTTCAAAAAAGGTGATTCCTTTTGCTTGCCTCTAGAAAGGTCACAGATCTTTGTGAAACTTTCCGGTGTGTGTACTTACAGAAATTGCACACTAATAAGCACTTTGATATTTTCTGTCCTGGTTTGAGTAAAACTGCTTGCAAAAATCAAGGATTGGGTGGGAGGGCAGTGTTGGGGTTTTTTTCAATAGCTGATTCTATATTGGTAAATGTTACACATACAGTACTTTTCCTCTTGCTGAGCTCCTTGGTGAAAGTAATTAGTAAATATCATGATGCACTGAATAGCTCTTCCAAACAAACAAACATAACATTAGCTAATTACCACGGACAGAAAGCTGTAAAAACTGAAGTTTTGCAACACCTTTATCTTTTATTGCTTTAGCACTAATTGTGCATACATTGTTGTTGATTCCTTATTACCCTGATACAGTACCTCTTACACTGAAAGACTAATAAAACTTTTAGTCATCACCATTAATACTATTTCCTATCACACTTCCATACATTTTTACTTTAAAAACTAATATATATACATATATATATACACACACATATACATACATACATACATACATACATACATATATACACATCTATATATACATATATATATATACACACACACACTCACACACACACGCACGCATACATACATACATGTATATATTTATGTGCCCGTTTTTGGAACTAAATCAGCTCATAAGGCAAGACCATTCATATCCTTGATCTTTCTCATAGACTAACCCGTAGAACAAGTTGGTTTGTGTAATTGTCTATCTCACCACTTGTCCCTTTCCAAAATGTCTTTTCTTTCAATGCCCTATGTAGTTTCTTACTTTGTGGAGATTTTGCAATACAGAGTTCTGTTCGAACCTTTCATGCAGCTGCAATTCTTTTGTTTTCCATCCTCCAGAAAAACAAGCAAAAACAGGGTTCATAAGGTGACAATAATTCTTGCAAGAAATAAAACTAGCACTAAGTAAAGATTAATTATTTCATTCTCTCTCCCTGTGGGTGCTGCACATGTGACTGTCACTTTCTAGCAGAGAAGGAAGAAATTAATCAGTGTTTAAATTGCAGATATTCCCTGTATAATAACCTGATTTACTCAATCTGAAAAGCAAGGATTTTTCAGACATGTTCAACCAATTTGATGACTTAAACATGATGATAAAAAAAACTCATAAATCCAAATAGTTTGCATTTTCTTTGTCATCTTGCTTTGTGCTCTACCGTGCATTAAAAAAATGATGAATTCTTTTGCATATTTCTGTAGTTGGAATATAATTATGTAATAAATTCATTAATTTATTAGAAAAATGAGGCTAGGCAAAATGGAGGGTTTGCCTGTTCTTCTAAATTTATGTCCACTGATGACACTATTTCCATTCTCAGTAAGCACTGAGGACTGAAGTAGGAAAGAAAAGCTTTTAAGGATCCCTTCATAGGAAATACTGAAAAATTGTATTTAATTCATCCAATTAAAATGTCCTAAGCATACAATGGTCATGCATTTCTTTCTATTTAACTTGGCAAATTTGTACAGTGAAATTGTTTTTTCATGCTCTCTTGGCAGGAAAAGGCCAAGCAATTATTGTAATTTTGAAGAATCTGTGATCACAGAATAGTTATTTTCTTCTTAAACAAAATGTCACTTTACAGAAAGGCATATCTTGGAAACTGTTTTACTGACTGTGTCATTTTCTGACTTAGCCTCGTTTGACTTAACCAGCATGTTTAAGGATGAAAATAAGTAGATGCAGGCATCAAGATCTCATTTTCTTTGGATTGGCATTCAGTTTATTTGCAGATACAGGGAGGAACCAATGATTTAAATCTTCTCAGACCATCATTTTTATTTTGTACCTGCTCCATTCTGTATAGCAAAAACAAATGCAGATTTTATTGTTACCAAACAGGACATGTAACATGAACTACTTTGCAACTCAACCAGTGAATCTAGGAACATCTCCTGTAGCCCTCCTAAAGATGCTAGGGACTGCCCAGAGGAGAAATCCTCCTGCTGCACCAAAAGCAGGCATGAAGCTCGTAAGAAGGAACAGGAAGACCAAAAGGTTGGAAAAAGGGAATTGACAGCCGATGTAGCAGTGGGAGAAAGATGATGGAAAAACACCAGGATGAATCTTACAGTGATAAGGGAGAGCTAATGGGGGCAGGTACCAACAAGAACAAGACCCAAATGCCTACCAGAGCCCTTTGAATATCAACAGTCTGTATCATAATCAGAAGTTCTTAGACCAGAAGCTGCAGTCCTAAGAATCCGTACACACAGAAACATAGCAAGAAAAGCGGGGATTCTGGACATGCAGAACCCATTTCAGTTGCTTTACTTCTGGCCCATGCTTACTTTGGCTTCTAAATCAAATGTACACAAGATCACAGAGAGGTACCCAGGGATCAGGACAGGGCATAATTTAGATATTTCTTCGGTAGTGGTCTTTACCTCATACATGATACAAAAGAAGAGTGAGGCCTGGCAAAAAAAATCTAATTTGTGGTGGCACTATTTGGTAATGACCTGTATCCATCTTAGTTGATGAGTTGCTACCTGCAAGTTATTGATTTATTTCATTTTTTCTGTGGCTGTCAGCCAAACTTCACCCAGGATGTTAATTCAAAATACTCCCCATATGAACTGGGAGCCCAAAAAAAAAAATCTGCCACAATGCTCTGCTTACTGCTCCCTGCCTACCTTCAGAGATATGGACTGTGCCCCATCCTTAAACCCAGGAGACCTGTGACAGGGAAATGAATAGTGGAATTTTTTTCCCCGAGCATATAATTTTCTTGACTTATAGTTTCAATGCTCTATATGAGTTTAAAAGGTGTCTCAGGATTTGAGCAATTTTATCAGTGTTCAGTATTTCTTTCTCATGCTAGTATATTTATTTGAGGATTAGCCCTGTAAGTATTTCTGCATATGGATAATTAAGAACATATTTGCCGGGTGTTGTCAGCTTCAGTAGTTCATTACAGCTTGAATCTATATCAAATCCAGACATTTGGTCCAGTATCTGTCACGAAGTGCATGTCATTAAAATGTTATTTTGCAAGATAAAATACAACTAGGTTCTGTTTGTGTATGACACTGATCACTGTTCAGAGTGAAAGGGAAAGAGAATGAATTAATAAATATCTACCTCACTTTGAACTGTTATAATATCAAGATTCTTATCCAGACGAAGGGTACTGTAGGAGAAACAAGATTCTTTATAAAAGCAGGGTTGGCTGAACAACTGCAAGTAAAAGGGAGGCAGGAGATCAGTGTGACATGGCAGTGAATGTGGTGCTGGGGAGTGTAGAGGCTGCTGTCCTGAACACTGGGAACTTGGAAGGCACCATATGGCAGAGAGTACACAGGGCTTGCGAGAGTGACTGCAAGTAATGTGGGAAAACACCTGTGAACGACGTGCCTTGGCCTGTGATGGGGGGCTCACACTGCAAGCAAAACACGCAACAAAAGTAGTATAAAAGCATAGGTGAGGGACTGTGAACTAATTCAGGACCTGGACACAGCAGTCAGGTAATGGAGCTGGGGGGTGGAATGGATTCCCAGAGCAAGAAGGTAACTGGTGCGAGAGTGGTTACCTGATCTCAGGTGGGAAGAGGAGAGCCTCTTCTCCTGCTCTGCCACCCAAGCAAAGGCAATAAAGCTGTCGGCAGAAGTAACAACCTCAGTCCCGGTCATTTTCTTCACGGGGTGCATCCTAGCTGCCCCAGGTTTTAAGACTGAAGGTGTACCTCAGACGAATATTTGGACTGCGCTAGTTCGCGATTCCCAGTTAACTCCTGAAGTTACGTGCAAAAAGCTGGGAGCCACACCTGCCACCGCTCTCCCCTCGCACGGGGACAAGCCCTGCGGGCTCAGCGCTGCGGCTCCCACTGCTGCGGGAGGGCAAACCCTGCTCTGCCGGACTGGCGGAGAGAGCTCCGGGCTGTGCCGTGCAACCGGGAGCAGGCACGTGCGTGGGGAAGGAACGGGAGCGCCGGGCGCGGGCAAGGATCTGCCGCTGCCCGTGTGCCGCAGCCCCTCCCGGCCGGCAGCCCCCGCAGGGACCGGCCCGGGGCTCCGCACGCTCCCCGGGCCGACCCGCAGCGCCTCCCGAGAGGCTCAATTCCTCTGCTTCCGCACTTTGCCTCCGCTCCCGAGGCGACCCGAGGACAGCCCACATGCTCCCGCACCTCCCCTCCAGCGACGCCGGTGTCCCCGAGGCTCCCTCCCCGCCTCTGGCAGCGCCTGAGCGCCCTTCC
Organism: Acanthiza pusilla; assembly: GCA_036630365.1. Taxonomy (NCBI): domain Eukaryota; kingdom Metazoa; phylum Chordata; class Aves; order Passeriformes; family Acanthizidae; genus Acanthiza; species Acanthiza pusilla. The sequence continues at coordinate 3,195,403 of JAXCHO010000034.1, forward strand.
GAGCGCTCTCGCAGCGCCCGGACGGGCAGGAAAGCTCCGTGCCCGCCGCCCGAGCCCCTGCGGCAGCCGCGCCGAGGGCATGGAGCGCCCGCAGCCCCGCCGGCCTGCCCCCGGCCCGCCCCCGCCGGGAGGGGGCGCCACCGCCCCGCCCCGCCCCGCGGCCGCGCGGGTCGCGCCCCGCTCCCGCCGCCTGTTGTTGTCGGGGCTGCCCGCGGCCGCCGGGGGGCGGGGCCGGGGCGCGGCGACCAATCAGGCGGCGCCGCCGCCGCCGCGTCGCTAGCATTCGCGGCCGGAGCGGGCCGGGAGGGCGCACGCAGCGCGAGCGCCGCGCCGGTGCCCGGGCGGGCGGAGCGGGCGCGCGTCGCGAGGCGGATCCCGGCTCCGGGGACTCGCGGCCGGGATATGGCGGCGGCCGCTCGGCGCCCGCGGCGGCGTCCCTGGGCCCTGCTGTGCCTGGCCGCGGCCGCGCTGCTCTGCCCCGCGGCGGGCGGTGAGTGCGCACGGGTCTGGGGGGAGGCGGGAGCGGAGGGAGGCGGCAGACGCGGCGGTGGCGCCCCAGGTGGGGGTGTGGGGGTGGGTGAGGAGAGCGGCGGGGGGCGGCGGGTCCCCGCCGGTTCCTTTCAACAACATGGCGGAGGGGCCGGCTGGGGCGGAGTCACCTCCCCCCGCCCCCCCACCCCCGGTGTCCGAGCCCGGCGGGGACCGCTCGGCCCTTTGTTGGCCGAGCGCGGCGGCGGCTCCGCGGGAGCGGCGGCGGGTAGGGCTCCTCTCGGCCTCTGCCGCTACTTCCTCGCCCCCGCCGAGCAGCGCTTCGGGCGGTGTCTGCCCGGGGTAACTTCGTGTCCGGGCTCGGCCCCTGCCCGGGCCGGGTGCGTGTTTCCTTGGCCCGCGGAGGCAACTTAGTTACCGCCGGCGGAGCAGCCGCGTCCAGCCGTCCGCCCCTGCCTGCGGAGCCCCCGAGGGCACCCCGGCTCCCGGGCGGGGTGCGCCGGCAGCGGGAGGAGCGGCAGCCCCCGGGCCGCCGCACGGCGCTCGCTGCGGTGCCGCCGGGAGCAGCGGCCGGTGCAGGGACGTGTTGAATGTCCCACGCCGCGGAGGTGACAAGGGGCTGCCCCCGCTCCGCTGTACGCTAGCAGCACCGTGTGCTGCTGTCGCGGTGGTCAGGGGACAGGTGAGCTTTCGGTCCAGCACCTCCTCACCTGTGTGCTCCGTGAGGACCGAGCCGTGTGGAAGTAAAACCTTTGGGTGAATATTGTGCAGTGAAATGGTTTTATACCTCTAGCCTTCTCTACCTGTGCTCTTTTGCGAGAGAGATCTAATATCAGAGCTATGCTGTTGCAGAGCTAGTGCGTGAAACAGGATTGCTTAATAGCATTCATAAATGCAGGATTGGGGTACTTTTCTTTTTTCTGTTTTGTATTTTTTTAAAACGTGCCTGTTGTTCTGCGGTTAGCAGTTTGGGACGGGTGGTTTAATGGGGTATACAGGTGTTGTACACATCCTACCCGAATTGATGTAGGCTTCAGTTTCATCTGTACTAAGCTGGATGATGAAATCTGAATTTTGCAATCAGTCCCCTTCCTAAATTCTTCTGTAGCTGGATTTTATATTGCTTTGGGTTTTAAAGAGGAAGTGGAGAAGCACCACAACTTCTTCAGTTACAGCTTTGAGACATCCCTCAGTCTGGATCTTTACCATGCTGTCTGTAATTCAATCTAAAATGGTACTCATGCTGGAGGGGGGGGGGGGAAGTTACTTAAATAAAGTATGACTTGCTATACTGAAATGGGGTGTTAATCACCCATATTCTTACTGAAAAACGATGGAAGATCTCTGATATGGAAACAGTGAAATAAGCTTAAGTTGCCCATGGGTTGTTCTTGTGTTCTTGAAAAGGTGCGGCAGGCTTTAATAATTTAAAGCTTTCTTATGTAACACATTCAATTTAGATGTTGAAGGAAATTTTAGCTCGATTTGAGCTTTGAACTTATTCCCTTTTAATGCCTCTCATCAATCAACAGTTTTCCCTTAATCTCAGGCATGAAATTAAGGTCTAAAAGCTTTGTGTGAAAACAAGGCACTAGACTTCCATACAAAAGCTTAGAGGTGGAAGCAGCGGTGTGCTACCTTTTGTTTAAAAAAAGAGAAATCCTCTCTGTCCAGTGGAATTGGGAGGGTTCCGGGGTTCCTGATCCGTGGCTCATCCAGAGGCCCTAGTACGAGTAAGGCAGTAAATTTGCCTGAAGGTTGTGGTCTAAGTTGACAAAGTTGTTCAAGGTATGATTATCGTGGGTTGACAGAAGTTGAGCGTTTTCTGATTGCCTCTGCTGGGGCTGTTCTGCAATGTGCTGATGTTACTGTGTGGATGAGTCGCTTTGTGAGATGGTTTATATGGAGGTGAGGCATGTAATGAATCTGAGCAGCTACCTGAACAGTAGAACAGCCCTGATTTGTAAGACAGAGTCTGAAAATAAGCTTTCTGTTTTTTCACTGTGTAGGCCATAGTCTTTAGTCTTGCTGAAGTTCTGGGGAGTCACCGCTTGGAAATTCTTATATTCAGGCAATTGCTTCTAACTGCAAATAAAGATAGCAATCTGATTGATATGGTGGAATGAATTTTAAAGTACAAGTGAAGATCTTTCTCTTTTCATAATGCTGGTGAAATTATTATCTGGGCTTTTAATTTTAGCTTTCTTCTGTTTCTTTTCAAAGCATACTCTTCTACAAAAGATAGCAGAAACAGATTGTTCCTGTATCGTGCTGTAAGAGGCCTGAACATATCTTTGAGTGGTGTTATGGATGGAGGGCAAGAAAACTGAAAGTGCCCTTTGGCACCTACACTGCAGAGAATATAATATCACTTTTTGAAGCTGGGATTTTACACAAGGTTTTACCATTACTTGCAAGTTGAGGGCAGGGCCTTAATAAAGTTGTTTGTCTGTTTTATTGAGTGCATCACTTTGGTTGACAAGACCTGCTGTTCGCACTGGAAGTTTTGCTTAACAAAGGTGGAAGTAATGTATGTGACAGTTCTCCTGAAAACTTGATACCCAGTGCTGTTACTTTACAACAGTGAAACTTAATTAGTACCCTTGTGAGAAGAATGTGTCAGTGAAGGTCATGAACTATTGTGGTTTTAACAACTGTACCTACATCCCAGATATTTTAAGACCTAAACCGTTTCATATCTTGAGCTAAAAGAGTTCAGAGATGAGTCAGGTGTATTGTTTGAGGGGATTGTCTGAATTACGGACTGTTTTGCACTGTTATGTATTATGCTTTTTTTCCCTTGGCAAATTTTATTGGTCAGGGAAAAAACTATCAGTGAGCATTATAGCCCTCTTGCTCATCTTCCCAGAAGTCTGTTACTGTCTCTTGCATATCGCTGCCTTGCTCCTTTATCCCTTTAAACTCTGCATCTTGTGGAACCAAGAGTCCTGATTGTTCTTCTGGCGAAGTTCTACTTACCGTGAAATTTGTTTCAAAAATTCTATTTTCCATGGAGGAAGAGTTACAATATCACAAGAAATATCTTTTTCAGCAATATGTTGCTGTTGGGAGGCTGAGACTACTTGTCTTTTTTTAATTTGTAAAGCAAAGATATATTATTAAATGAAGTATTAATAATACAAAATGGTTAATTGTTTGTAAGAAGATGTGAGTTTAAAGTCTTTTAGAGCACCTCACAGTTCTTAAGTGCCCCTTGTTTGCAACCTTTGGAAGACGATGTCTCAACATATACTTTCCAACTAAATATTCTTTGGCTGAAGGTGGTGTTCTGTGCTAAACTGTCTGGTTGAAGTAGTGATGCAGGGTGTTAATAAATAGTACATAGTGATTCATAGGGTTTTATGCAACTAAAAAAATAGTCTTATCTGCAATTTTCTTTCTTCAGAAAGACAGCAGATACAAAAAAGACTGTTTCAGTAGGTAACAGTCTGGTTTTGGTACAGACTTGTAAAAGTTAAGTGGCTAGAATGTACTTCACATTCTGTGTATAGTATTAATGTCTGAGCTCTTGGGAACCAGCTAATTTTAAGTCTTGTCAAGCTGTGTAGTTTCAGGGTCTCGTTTTTGCTGCCAACTTGCTTTATCTTCACTGGGGGGCTTTCCAGGCTGCAGTTTCCAGGAGCAGTTACACAAGTAATGGTATTCAACACAAGAGGTTAATCTTGTGATATGAGATACGAGAATTATGCTGTTGATAACTTGTATGACATGATAATGTCATAATGCACACACCCCCACTTTCACAACTGCGTTGTCTCACTGTTTCTGTTAGGGTAGTCAGTCTCAAAAAGCAGGAATGACTGTGTAGATTGGTAATGGTGCAGTGACAAAATGCGATACACAAGGAACTAGATTGCTATATTGACCCAATTTCTTCTCTTGACTATGTCCCTGCTTGTCTGTATGACTTTCAGTGCATTTGTTTAGCTGTTGCTACTGTCGTTTCCTCAGCCTTGTATAACTTAAACATGAGCTTTCATTAGTTGGTAGTGGAGCTTCATGGTAGTGGTTCCATCCAAAAAACTGTTGTAATAGATTTTTTTTTAAAAGGGTTTCTCTGCCATGGACAGACTTGAGTGAAAACTTTTTTTCTCTTCTTCAGTAGTTTTGAAAGTGCTTTTTGTGGTAGTAGATTTTAAGGGTGTTTACCTAATGCATTGAAATGGATTTTACCCAAAAGATTACTGGCTCTGGAAGATCAGCTTATTTCAGTTGCATCCCTTTCTGTTATCAACCCATTCTAGAAATTTACATATTCATTAAAGTGAACTTGGAAATCTGACTGGTTTCTGTCTGAGTTTTTGAAATTATTGTAACACTTCTTTGAGAAGAACAGAGACTACTTGGAAACAAAGCAATCATTTCCATCTCCAAGAGGACAACAGTGGGTTTTTTTTTTCCTTTTCTATCAGTTATAAGTGAAAACACTTCCCTATAGGAATGAAGTGATTTAACTACAGTTGGTCATTGACATCTCCTCATCACACTGATGTTAAGTGTCATCTATGATGTGTTCATGTAGTCGTAGTTTATGTTCTTTATGCACAAATAACTGGAGAATGAGACATAGGCAAGGATATTTCGATTCCATATTCTCACCTCCTAGTATTGTTGTTGAAGATGCTGCATTAGTTTACCTGTTAGTAAAACATGGAAACTCTACTGTGGCCTGCTTGGGTGGGAAGGGATGAAGAACTGTTAAGTGGCCAGAGTAGGAAGGGGACTGAAGCATTTTTAACGAGAGGTTTTTTTTAAGAGTATGTCCACTAGAGAGCAGCAAAAACCTGTATTCCTAGAAGCTTTTCTATTCAGCTGATTAGGCATTGTTTTCCCCTCTTATGGGAGGGGGAGTGTGGCTTCAGAAGGAGTTAGTGATTTATTTGTGCCAAGGAAATCATTCCATTTTGTTTGACGGTGAACACTGTCTTGGCAGGAGAGAAGATAGTGGCATCAAACCAGAACAAAAATGTAAATCGTGTCAAATTGTAGTAAGTGGGAATTCTATAGCAAAAGAGAGTGAATGAGGACTATAAGAATCAAAATTCTTTATTTAGTAGTGGTTGGGACAGTGTGTCTCTACAGCTTAAGACCAAGAAAATGAATAAGTGTAACAAGGTCAACCCAAACATAATTTTTCACTTCAAGTAACTTGGCCTCTGCACAGTGACTCAATGTAAATAGATCTCGCTGAATATGTCTCTTGCTGTAGGCATTCAGATGTATGTGCAGTTGTAATGAGCCATAATTACCATTTAAATTGAAAAAAAAGTCATGGATGAAGCAAGTGAGATAACGATGTGCTCGTTTAAAAAAAAGAAATAGTGTGTGTAGTATTTTAGGAAATTTTTAATGGTTTTAATAATTTAAAATAATTTTTCAGGTGTAAATTACCAAAGGCACAGCAACAGGAAAATAAATGTTAAGTGTTCTTGTAGTTAAACTCTGAATATTAAGACTGTCCTTACTTCCCTGGTGAGGCAGGGTGAGATGTGGTTTGGAAATTGCATCTTCAAAAAATGATGCTGTTAAGATTTACTTTCCTGTCTGCTAGTTCTTGTTTCATCTACATTCTAATTATTTTTTTCAATAATCTTCACAGTAAACAAATAATTCTGTAGTCCCCATTGTGGGGGTTTTTCCTCCCTTTTCTGATTGGTCTATGTGCTGGTGAGTCTCTCTGAAATAGGGTTATCTTCCTGTAGTGAGTTCTAAGATTTTGATCAAATCGTTTCAGTAACAGTAGAGGATGATTGGGAATGATTTGGTTTGATTCAAAATTTTGGGAGAAGGAGGTGTTTTAAGAGAATGTTTCTCAGAATTCAAACTTTGACATGACATACATGTATATTTGAGATCAGATCGCCATTTATTTAGATCCATGATATCCAGTGACGGAGAGGGGTGTAAAATCCAAGGCAATCCATGTGTTTATATCAAACTCTTGAATTCAAGTGAAACACCAGATTTCACATTTGGGGGACCTTTTATTTGTCACCTGTTAATTCTCATCCTTCTGGTGTGAGTTTATGTACCCTTGAAAGAGACTTTTTTAGGGCTCAGGACGTTTTTTTGTGTTTTGATCATAAATGTTTAAGATTTTTAGTCTGTATAAATTTCTGTATTTTAATCTTTCTGTGTGCATGTACACAAGTTCTAGGCCAACATTTGCCCCTCAAAGTTGTGTAAGTGGAGTCAGAATGTATTGATACCTTTATTGTTGCCACTGTACCATTTTCTGCATGGCTTTGGTGCTCTAAATGCAGGAGGGAATGGAGAAAGTAATTAGAAGTGGTAGCCTTCCTTCTCCAAGGACTTCTGCAATGTAAAGAGTGAAACCTGATCATCTTAGAGATGATTAGCCTGTCATTCCTGCTTCCCTCCCCATGCCATCTCCTTTACTACTGCAACTGATAGCTTTAGTAAATCACCACCCTGAGTAATGTAAGACAGTGTTTTCCTGTGGCTTCGTAAATAACAAGTCTAAACCACATTCTGCTTCTGTGAAAGGTTCATGCAGGGTTTGGTTTTTAATGAGGAGTAAGTTGAATGTGCCCTTTTGGTGCAAAATGGAAGCCATCAAGTAATGCATCACATATTAATCTTGGGTAACCAGCATCCTATTTGCCACTTACTGAAGCTATACCTGTGGTTATTGTCCAAAAAAAAAAAAAAAAGGCATTATTTGTATTTAATTTGAAAATAGCAGAATTGCATGCTGTAGAGGATACAATGCTGTTTTAAAACTATAGATCTTCTGCGGGAGGAGCTGTAGGGGTGCTTCTTTATCTGGAGGAACAGCTAGGATTTTAGCCTTTGTCTTTTAAAATGTTATTGTGTAAGGAGAGATGACTTCAGATTTAAATTTTACTTCTGCTCCTCTCCCAATTATTTTGTCCCACTAAAAAGTCTTGTAGTGTTGTTTTTTTAGTGTTACGGTTCTGTGTTTATGTAACCAAAAAGGCCTCCTAGCATTTTGAATTTGTATTTCTTTAGTCATTCAAATTGTTCCTCAACTTGGAACATGTACCAATACTAACATTAATGCTTTTTTCTCAATACAGAATTAGAGTGTTACTGCCAGCTATGTACAAAAGACAACTTTACGTGTGTGACAGATGGAGTATGTTTTGCCTCAGTAACACGAACTGCAGACAAAATAATGCGCAATAGTATGTGTATAGCAGAAATCGATCTGATTCCCCGCGACAGGCCATTTGTTTGTTCCCCCTCCAACAGAGAAGGAGTCCATACTGTGTCTCATTGCTGTAACACACCTCTCTGCAATAAAGTAGAACTTCCAGTTCCAACACCAGGTAAGGGGGTTGGGATATCACCTTATTTGTTTGCCTGTTTGCCTGATTGATTTTTCATTTTTTCAAACAAAATTCTGTAAGAGTGGAAGTTGTAGGTAAATTTGAAGGCCTAAAGTACACCTTAGATTCTGCAAAGACAATTTCATTATATTTGAATAAGAAATGTAATCTTCTGGATAGGGATGTTAAGGAAAAGTGCTTTTGTCCTTCATAGTAGTTATTTTGATTTTTGAAGAAGTAACTGTGCAAACATTTTGACAAATACATTGAAATAATTTGAATGTTGCTGTGGGATACTATCAATTTAGTAGCATAAAAAGAAATTAATAATTTTACCATTTTCTTTTATTTTAACTCTCAGGCCCTACTCCAGGAAAACCAGCTTCTAACCTAGGACCTGTGGAATTGGCTGCCGTCATTGCTGGACCTGTCTGCTTTGTCTGCATTTCACTGATGTTGATTCTATATCTTTGTCATAATCGTACTGTAATTCATCATCGTGTGCCAAGCGAAGAAGACCCTTCATTGGATCGTCCCTTTATATCAGAAGGAACTACCTTAAAGGATTTAATTTATGACATGACAACTTCAGGCTCTGGGTCAGGTAATGTCACACTTCTAGTGGTAATTACTCTGTGCTTAAGAGCCTTGTAAGACTTCTTTTTTTTTTAATATTGTCAAATCTACTTAAATTCATAATTAACTGGAGAAAATATTAGAAAACCAACTTCTGTGTACATTCATTCATCATTAGTGAAGATTCAATGTATGGAAATAAGTGAAATAGAAGAAACACTGAATTTTTGCTGCTGTTCCTTATCATTCTCAGAGTACCCTGATACATATAAATTATATAATGCAAGGAATATCGCAGTTATCTATTGTAAATGTTTTGTGTCCTGTAAGGCTCTTTGTTCTGTACAGCCTATCTAAACTACCATCTTCTGTGTTTTTTAGATAATTTTGTGAGGGTTTTTCTAGCTTTAAATTGAAACTTAATTTATAGATGTAGCTATTGGAGTATGAAGAATATAATGAATTCTGAGTTAGTATTTTAGCCAGTTCTTTCCTTACAGAAGATATTTTTCAGATGCAAAGCCGTTTCTGTGTATAGAGTGGATGCAGCCTGCAGACCATGTCTCATTAATGTCTATCCCTCGATTTCATGGTTTTTTGTTTTAATTCTGACTTGAAGAGATCTTGATCTGGGAAGATGAGGCATTAGCCTGTTCACCACATATAGTCTCTGCTGTTGTAGCCCTGACCATAGTTGTTTACAGGATTATGGTGGTCTGTAATGGAAATGTGGTTTAATAGGTGTTGGTAGGGAATGATGCACCAGGTAAATCATTGCATAAATTAATTGATCTCTGGTCCATGTTAAGGAGGGAGACATCAAATTGTTTACTGCAACCTTTTACCAGCCTTCTGCTATATAAAAAGCTTAAATAACTCAATACTGAAAATTATTCCTACTACTTCCAAACACTTGTGTTGAAGCATCCATGTCCTTTCAGAACACTTTCTGCAAAGAAATACTGATGTTTGATTGTCAGGTGCTGAATCCTTTCTTTTCCAAAAAAATTAAAACAACAAAACCCAAGCATCTATGTTGTGTTTCTTTCCTAAGAGCTGTAACTGATAAAACTGTTTAGAGTCCATTGGTTTGTCAAATAATATTAATGTAACTTGCTGAACATGTTTGACATCTAGATCAAAAAGTCATCTTTAGTCATATCCTCAGTAAAGAGGGTGGGGTTGCACTAGGTGTGTAGCCAGTTAGGTTTCAGCTGAGAAAGCTTTTGTGTGTCCAAATAAGATTTGATCATGTTGAGAGTAAGTTGTTCTCTGGTTAGAGCTGGCATTTTAGTAATTTGTGTTTATCTCAATTTTCTTATCTACTAACAGGAGAACTAAGTCAAATAATGAAAGTGATTAATAGGACTTCCAATATATTGGGCTAGAGTGTGATAAATGCAAATGCTGGGCTTAGGGCTCCAGTTATGTTTGTTCTAGGAGGGGTATGCAGAAGTCAGAGACATAGATAATATGGAGGAGTCAGAGATCTACATATCTTGGAATGGGGAAAGATTTGATATATACATAATTGTTACACTGTCTACTTAATGTCTGCGGATACTGACTTTCCCTAAGGAAGGCTGAAAAAAATTAAAATTCAAACTTAGCTGTCAATTGGTCTTTTCATTCATTATCAGGAATATTCCTTCTTTTTTCTTCTAGCCTTCTTACCTGTGGTGTTCCTGAACCTCTCTTTTTGTTTGAAAACTCTGGAAGTACTCCTTTAAAATAAGCTCTTTGAAAGCAGAGAATCCAAGTTAGAAGAAACTTATGGTTCTTCCTCTGGAGTAAAGGAGGCTCTTCCCTTGCTTATTTGCAAATTACCCTTTAAGTAAAAGGAGCGTGCTAGGGAATTGCTAAGCTTTCACAGCTGAATTCAGGGCACTCATGCTGGTCTAGACTCCCAGAGCACCTGACCTACTATGGTATTTGAGCATTGGCTACTGGTGAATGCATCAGAGGAACAAAACCAACAAATGTGGTTGAATTTGTCTTACCCTAAGGAAGCCTCTTCACTAATTTGCTTTTATGCTTGAAAGGCTGTAAAATAAGGCTGAATGTTTCCTTAAAAGGGATCTTTTAACTTCAGCTGCAGTGAGCTCCGTGTTGGTGAGCTGTTTGTAAGACAAGTATTAGCCTTACTTAGTGTTCTCTATTTCACTTTGATTATGACAGTGAAATTGGAGATGCTTCGGGTACTTACTTTCCGTAGTGTTGGCAGTGTGTATTTACATTGACTTGTGTCACTTTGTCTCAAAATTAGTCAATCAACGACTACAGAAATTCAAAGTGCCCTGAATTGATAATTTTTGTATCTCCTGAAGTATGCCTGCACCATTTGCATCTCATTGAAATGTGTATTTTAACCCGGACTTTGTGTACAGCACATTTAAAGTTGGGAAGATTGTACCTTTATGGAATAAACTGGGGTTAGGGTTAATAAAAGGGACTCCAAAGGGAGAAAAGTCAGAGCTGCTAGTTAAAACAGTGCTTAACCCTGTCAGAAACTGAATTGTGTGAAAGGGATGGTGTTGGGACAAGAGGTTGCAAGAACACCATAGAAATGTACAGAACAGGCAAAATAATCCAAACCCAAGAGGCACAGCTGAGGAAGTGTTTCGTTTGGTGACCCAAAGGTCATGTTCTGCTTTCAAATTCATGCTCAGGGACCAGAAGAGCTCATAGTAAAATAAAAAGGATTCTATGAACTTTGTTATTTCAGTGTTCTCTGATGAGAAATGTGTAAAACAGAGAAATAATCAAAGCTCTAAAAATGAGCTTCCTATTCAGATCAAAAGGGAGTAGGATTCATTTGCTGCAATGATGAATAGTAAGCTGCTATTAATTATTTGGTCTTGACTTACGTTAGCGTTGCCATGTTATTCCATGACGAACAAGACCTGATACAGGGAGATACTCCATGAAAGGAATTAATGATACATCTAAAATAGATCCTTCTGGTGAAGCTACAGCTTCTAAGAGAAGGATTTTACAGTCCCTTGGAGCTGAGAATGATTTTCAGATCATGATGCAAATCTCTAAATATCAACTACATATTGTATAGACAGATGGGGACGCCCATCTGTTACTGTCTTAACTCACAAATGACGAAGTAACTTAGTTGCAAGGGAGTAGGAAGAATTGCCTACAACGGGGGAGAAGCTTTGGATAGTAGTGGTAGGCGACTTCCAGCAGGAACTTGAGCTATTTAGAAATCCAAAGGGTCACAGAAATCAATGTGAAGTTGAGTCAATTGAAGTGAATGTAAAACTCCTTAAAAACTATTTTGCAATTCATACAATATTGAAGGGAATGAGATTTTTCACAGTTCATAGAATGTTTTTTTTTATTACTCATCAGAGGGAGTCTTCTGGGCAGAGGCTTATGAATAAGAACAAAATTCTAGCAGCTGCTTGCGTTGGCTATCTGTAGTGGTCTAGAACTTAATTCCTGAATTATCCAATTGAATTGCAAATTTCTTATGCATTGGAAAGTCGCTAATCAGAGTACGCTTAAGATACCGAAAAGAAAATGGTCTCTTTTTTTGTTAGATTTTCAGAAGGCTTAAATATACTTTATGATATATGAACATGATGATGAAGGTTTCGGGAATAAATTGGATGAACATGGCTGAATACAAGGTGTCAGACATTGAGCTGCTGTTGAATTTAATATGGGCTCGAGTTTTGTCATTCTCCTGATTGGCAAACTGTCTATCATCTTTCTTCATGCACAGTCGAAAGAAGGTCTAGCCAAGAGCTTAGAGTGCAGTTGTGTCCAATGTGTATGTGAAGGGCTGAGGCTGTAGCTGTCTCCTGTGAGATGCTTTTCAGGCAGTCTGGTTTACAGTGCAGCAGTTGCTCAAGTTCCTGGTGATACAGGGCCTTGTTTATTCTATAGCAAGAGGAGGGCATTGCTCAGTTGCCGCAGAAAGTCTGTAATGAATTGCTATGAGTGCAATATAAATATGGATTCCAATCTTCTGGAAGCAGCAGTAGTAATAGAAAGGTCAGTTTCAGACAAAGGTCAGTTTTCAGAAGCAAGTTGAATCTTGTAAATATTGTAAAAATAAATATAGGAGTAAGTGGATAGATCGCAGTAGGGTTTTTATCCTACAGTGACATGTTAATGTGATGAATAGGGGATTGTAATGTGAAATTGAAATGCTTTATGTCTAGAGCTTAGTATATGTTTAGCAGCTCCTGATACCCTTGGACATCTCTTCTAAACAAGGAGAGATGTCTATAAATGGTGCAGCAAGTTGAGAGCAGTGCATCTGAAAGTGAAAATGTACAAACAGTTTTCTGATACAACTGTAGGAAAAACATGCTAGGCCTATCACCCATTTCAGGTACACAAAATCAGCTTGTATTTGACGTTTGCCTGTAGTTTTTTCAGTAGTACAGAAATTCTAAGGAAGAAGTTTTCTCTGACCAACAAAGTCAAATTTTACATTTTCAGAGTTGAGTTTGGTCCTGTGGTTTTTCTAATCTGGCCTCTTCTGCATTTCAAAAGTCTGTCCATAAAGAATGCAGGTTAGGCTTCACAGAAGAGCCTTTAGAGTTTGGGCATGCAGCACAATTCACCTGAGCACAGCTATTGCAGGAAAAATTTTAACTTTCTCAGTAGAAATTATTGCAGCACTTGACAATTAATAAATTGCTGGTATGGTGCACATTTTTTTTTCCTTTTCTTCATGTAGGTATGTTGTCAGCACAGACCATGCAGAAAATTCCTGTAGGTATAGGCGTTTTGAAGGGCTCTTCTGAACACTGCAGTGTTTTAATTTGCTCTTTGCAAACTGAGACACAAGCATGGCAATGCTGCCAACCAGATCGGATGCCCTTCTAGTGCTGTTGCTAGCAAAGAATGTCCAGAGGTGGACAAGAATTAGTTATTTGAGCTATTAGTTGGGATTTATTTTCTATAACATAAGGAAATGCAGGTGTTCTGTCAGCTATTTGAACAGCGATTATGGAGTAATAGATTACTTTGTAAAGTGTTTGGTTTAAGTGAAATAATCCTATGCCAAAAGAGCTTATTGTAAGCAGATAACCTGGCTGATGCTTTCATCCAGCAGTGTAGTATCCGTGTGGAATCCAGTGACAAGCCCTGCAGTTACAACAGGAAAGATTTAAAATAAACAAAACCCCAGCCTGGCTGAGGGATGCCAGTGCTGCTTGTTGTATAAAATTACTGAAGCATGTTAAGAGGTGCTCTGTGTTGAAAGCATGTAGATGTTCCAAAGCTATAAAACCTTCATGAATGTAAACACTTTTCTCAGTTATAGTTACAGTGAGGTGCACAAGAATGGCCTCTAAAGTGGAAAGCTTGCGTTGTGAAGATGTTTTCCTAGTTTACACTTGGGATTACTAAGAGGCTATGGGCATAATGGGGCATGAATGTGGGTGTTCAGCAGTTGGTGTTGCTGATAAGTGTGGTTTATCTTTAACTTAGAAATGGACTATCTAGTGATAAGCCGAGTAAACTAATCAGTAGCAAAAGTGCTTTTAAACTGCTTTGTCGGGAGAGTTGTGAGAAGATCCTTTTTGCAAAACCAGAGAAAAAAAAAAGCAACAGCCAAACCCCGAACAAGCAACCAAAAAACCCTCTAATCCTGGTCCTGACTGTCTCATTGTTGGTTTGTTTTTTTTTTTTTCCATTTAAATAAAACTTTATGGATCAGCAAGTGACAACATTCTTAACTGAAAGGAAGTGTGTGTTGTGCTTTTAACAGCAATAGTTTGTAGCATAATATCCTTGAGTACTTGTTATGCTGGTCTTTTAAGTGTGAATGTAGGATCTTACCTATGTGCTTGCTAGCAGTTCACAACAAGCAGTTAAAATCTTAGAGAGTATGTGCATTCTAAGAGAAATACCCAAATAGAATAGGATCTCATATTCAGAATTTGGGATAAGTACTAATTTTGTAGGATGATATTTAAGGTTAATGTAAAATCTTCTTTTTAGGTCTACCGTTACTTGTGCAAAGAACAATTGCAAGAACTATAGTACTTCAAGAAAGCATTGGGAAGGGTCGCTTTGGAGAAGTTTGGCGAGGGAAGTGGAGAGGAGAAGAAGTTGCTGTGAAGATTTTCTCTTCAAGAGAGGAACGCTCATGGTTTCGAGAAGCAGAAATTTATCAGACAGTTATGCTACGCCATGAAAACATTCTTGGATTTATAGCTGCAGACAACAAAGGTTGGTGACACTATGAATTCATTTTGCTGATTCTGCATCTGGTCAGAATAGACGGTACATGAAGGGGGGAAAAAGGTTGTGAGGATCCATTTAAAAGTAGCAAAAAATAGTTTTGTTACTAGAGCAGTTCAGGGTTGGGCAGGCTTTTCATTGGTTTAATGAAGGAAAAAAGTACATTGTCTTTTTTTTCTGAAGAACATGCTTTGTTTAAATTTGTTTAAAATGCTTTGGTATAAAAAAGCATTTTATCCTGTGAGCCCACACATCTGCTGAATACTTGTACCTGTCATTACCTCATAGCCTAATAATATAGATGTGTGGGATCGAAAGAGATCATGTCTAATCCTGTTGTCCTGATATAAAGTAGGAGGTGGAGGATTTATTCATAAGGCTGAGTTATGAGACATTATTCTTTTAGAAGTCCAGTTAGAAAATAAATTGGAAAAATTTAATTAATGTTTTGTTCCTTGTACTAAAAAACTATACAGGCTTCCTGAAGCTGTCCTGATGAGCCTTTAATTATCCACTAAGAGGAACCATTTTTTTCAATTTGTTTTGTTGTGATTTCAGTCAGAGTAAAGTTTCTTGGATTTTCCTGCAGTTCAATTAAAGATGCCAGAATCCGACAAAACCAAAAAAAGTTTTTAATTTCTTTCAGGAAGGGGAGCTAAGATGTTAAGATGCTGTTTCATTCATTTATTTTCATCTGAATTACATGTTTCACCACAAATGGCCTTTGACTTTCTTGTGAAGAAAGCATTAACAGAAAATTCTGTTACATTAGGGAGGAGTCAATAATTCACACATGTGCTGGATTTTTAAAGGGCTCTCAGTTTTGTGAGAAATTCCTAAATGGTTTTAGTGAGGTTGAAGTGTATGTGTAAATAAAGTTCTTTTTTATCTTTGTTATTAGATTAATTTCAAGTTTCTGTATCTGTATAAATCTGTAGAATTGGAACAGAATCCAAGAGATTGTGCAGAACACTTCTCCTGGAAAGGGTTATCTGCAGTTAACTTGCTCCTAATAGATGTCTGTGCAACTTGTTATCCTCCAAGAGCTTGCAGATTGACACCATACCAGGCAACCTTTTCCTGCAGTTTATTATGCTTACCATTAGAAACTGTATTATTTTCATGCCTAAAATTGTATTTGATATTACCAGCACCTGCAAGAGCTTGAGTTTGCTCTGGTTGGCCTAGGGGAGTATCTGGAGCCTGGGTTTAAAATTAGATCAGCTGCATTAAAGCCATAAGTGAAGAGCCATCTCTGCAGAAGCTTTAGCTTCTATTTCTCAGTTAAAAGCATAAAGTATATATTGCAGCACCTCAGTTGTAGCTTTTAACAAAATCAGTCTGTGGTTAAGCACATCGGTGTCTCATTGTGCCTGAAACCTCCAGGTATCTTGTCCCAAAAATACACTTGACTACTGTGCAGAGGAGGTATGAGGAAGGTTTCCTAAATGGATGGGTTTTAAAAATAATGTCTTGATTGCTGGTTTGTGTTGCAGATGCTATAGCATTGGATGAAGTCTTTAGTTTCCTTGTAGGATAATATAATGAGATATGAAGTTGTTTGTGTTTTTTCTGTTAATTTGCTTTACATACAAAAAAGTCCTTAACTGATAGATCATGCCATTATTTGAGGTTTTACGTCTTAAGGGTAAGGCTCTTCTACTTTACTGAGAACTAGTCGGTGTCTAGTTTTTGAAAAATAGATAAAAATGTGTTTTGAAAATGCTGCTATTCTTGACTGTATTTTCTAACAGTATTGCTCTCTGAGCAGATGTGTTTTTTTTTTTTAACCCATCAATGCGGAGTTAATTCATTTCATAACCTTCTACATTCTCTCATTGAGGAAATGTGTAGACACCATTTGCAGCCTGGGCTAAGAATTCAGTCCTGAATATTGAAGGAGGTTAATACATCAACTGTTGTTTGAGATACTTCAGGCCACCTGTATCCCATTAAACCCGTGAACACACAGGGACCATTATGGGGGTAGTTCTTCCAGTTTGGCAGGTGCACTATTGTGGTACCCTGAAAGTAGCAAGCATACCACAGCATGGCTTTAGAGACCAATGGCTAAAGAACACCTATGAATAGTCTTTCATTGTAGATGCTGGTGCCAGCTGCTAAATGCTTATGCAGTGCCAGGTGCCAGATGAAGTATTCATTCACAGCAATAATATCTGTGGAAGGTTTGCATCCATTTCTCTGTAGGGCAGACTTTTGAATGCATTCAGGAGTTACTTCGGGCTACCTGGATGCACAAAGTCATTAGACTGCAAGAATCTGTGTGTCTGAGGTATTGCAAAGATGACTGCAGAGATACAGGAGTACAAGTAATATTAGACTTGGCAAAGGACCAGTACAACGGAGCTGTAGAACCAACTCATGTTACATTTCTTGCTGCTGCTGAAGGCAATCATTAGGTCTTTTCTCTTAGCACAACTGCAGTTTTTCACAACTGCAGAGGAACATCTGGGTGGCTATTTAGTGTAAAATTGGTGGAAGGGGTTCCTTCAGTTAGGAGGATGTGTGTTTAGATTAGAGCTTGTGACTTGAGCTGCTGTCTTCCCTCCTTTTCCTACTACACTGTTTGGACAGCCCATGTGTCTTAATGGCCCGTTCTTATCTTCTTCTATTTCCCCAGAGTTGTATCATGTTCGGAAGGCTACAAGAGCTTGTCCAACCTGTCTGCTTCCCATCCTGTAATCTACTGGGAAATAGGTGCTGCACTTAAGCCATCTTGAGGGCTGAGAAGCAATGAATGAGTTTAATTGCAGTTGTGTTCTGCCTGACAAGCATAAGTTTGTGTTCTGGGTAGCCCTTTGCATAGTGACAAAGTATGTGCTAAGATCCAAATACTGCTAGGTCAGGGAAATTACTTTCAGGACCATGTGTTGTCTTGTTTTGAACCATCTAAACACCCAGTTTTATTTGTTTGGGGTATTTTTGTTTTGTTCTTTCTAACCCAGATACTTGAAGGTGAAGTATATCAGGGCCTACTTACCTGTACTATTCTAGTAGCAGCAATAGTGTCAGCAATCTCAGTTCACAGTACTAAAGGTTTCTCTGCATTAGCTGGCTGTAATCATAACTGTCTGTAGTCAAATTAAAATAAGGTGAAGTCTTGCACTGCACACTTTCAGATAACTTTATGCATTAAAATACCTTGACTTCTCCATTCCTTCAGCTTAACTGAAAGCTGCACTTCCCTATATGAAAGTTTGGTTCAGTCTGAATACCTTTCATAGTTAGTGGATCAACAACATTCTGCAAAGAAATTAGCAGAATTCCTGCCTCTTGAGAAATAATATTTCAGCCATTTATCCTTTTTGGAGCTCTAGCTTTAGCCTGAGAAGAAGGAATCTGCACAGCTCAAGTGCTTTTCATCATTTAATCAGATGACTGTGTCAGTGTGATAGAGTCAAGCTGTTTTGCTAACAAAACACCAGGCATCCTCCAGTCACTGACAAAAGTGCCATCTCCCTGAATATCTCATTTCTAAGAGATTTCTCGTTGCAGATCCCATCTGAATCTGATCTTTTCACTGCTTTTTCCTGGTGTTTTTTTTTTTAATGTTATGTTATCTGCATGTCAAAAAAGGCTAAGTCTCTGCTTGAAAACACTTAACTACATAACACCACAGAAAACATTTTTGTTTTGCTAGTTCTGACATGGAAAAAAATAATTTATCACTTAATTGACTTCAGTCAATTAAATATTAGTGGAACTTGATTATATATTTGATATAGCAGCTGTATAAATTCCTTGCATCAAGAGTCAGTTCTACTAAGATGGGTCTTGCTTGAACATTGCTAATGTTTTTCTCAAACTGTTGCAAGTCTCCTGACAACAAATCTGAAAGCTTCTTTACTCACAATTTCAATTTTATTTTTAGATTTGGAAAAGGAAAACCTTTTACTTCTGAGCTATTTTGATGGTCTAAATACTTTCAGGTCTCTTGAAATGGATTAAATAACCATAATTAATATTTTAAATAGATTTCCAATAACACATGTGTTTTAGGGTGACATTATGATAATTCTGTATTCCCTATCATCTGCTTTTATGTCCAGAAATGTGACTCTGTTGCCTTAAGCTAGGTTCAGCAGTGGGAGAAGCTCTGCCAGGACAGGTTGTTTTGAAACTCTCCCCCAGCTTTCTCAGTCTTGGGCATGTGGCAGGAGTGGCATTCCTGGGTCCAGCTTCCAGCTGCTGCTAGCTAGGTTGCTTGCTTCTGCTAGCTGCTTGGTTTGTTAACTGACAGGAAGCTTTTCTCTGGGTCTGCTTCTTCTTTGTCTCCTTTTTGGACTTTTTTTTCACTTGCTTTCTCACCTGACAATCAGAAGATCCCTGGGATGACAGTAGGTGAGAATCCTCCAGGGAGTCACCTGAGTGACTCCACCCAGCCCCTCGGGACCCCTGGAAAGGGGGAAGCTATGCCCAAGGAAAAAGGACACTAAAATTCATCAGCTGTTTACACAGGTTTAATAATTCCTTTTCCCCTTTCCTCTTTCCTCATGTCTTTCAGGACACTTTGCATGTTTTGTTTATTTAACAGGCTTTCTTTACTCCACTTTTATCCAAGAAATTCTGTTGTGGTGGGGGGAGGGGGAAGCCCTTTGCTTTGGGGGAGGTGTTTATTCAGAGCACTTTCCTTCTAGACTTGTCTCTAACATGAGACAACATGTAAATTTTTTGTAATGTTTTTGAACATTCTGAATTTGCTTGAGATTCTTGATCATTGCGTGTATATAACTAAATTAGATTACCTTATCCTGGAAGGCTGGGCTGCTCTATGTAATTACTACTGAGTGTAATTACTTTTTCCTACCTGATAATGCAAATCCTGTGATTGAAAGCTTCACGGCAGATGCTGTTTATTGTGCAGCCAAAAATACTCAGAGTCAGGTTAATTATTACTTGGTAATAATTAACTACTCTCAACAGTATAAGAAGACTTGGGTTTATTGTAACATGTTCTGCTTAGAGTGCTAGACAAATGTATAGTTTGTCAAATATAGCAAGGCAAGGAAAACGTAGCCAGTCCCTTCTGATAGCTGGATACTGGACCTATTGCTGCATTTCAGCTTGTCTGTAATTAGTATTATTCATGTAGGTTTGGATGTAGCACTGTCCCTTCTTAAAATCTGATTGAAGGGCCACAAATAAAGCATACAATAGGAAAGAATCATGGTTCCTCTCAGATGGTAAGCCCTGTTTATATTTCTTCCTTTGAAAAAAGGTATAGATTAAATATTAAAACTTGCAGGTAATAAATAAGATAAAATTTAAATAGAAGGGTTTGTAATCAGCAGCATATTCCCCTCTTAAGAGGGCATATGGAGTTAAGGGGGGGAACTTTATGCAAAGGCACCATAGTCTTGAATCAAAGAAGTGATAATTCTTCAGGAACTAACATGTTTTAAAGAGCTATTTAAACACAATAGGTCGGGTAGACAAATTAAAGTTAGTTTAATTTCCTTACTTACTGTTGTCTAGTATAGACACCTGCTGAGGTGTCCCACTCCTAAGAACAGGAGAAGATACCAAATACAGGAGCAAGCAATGACTCTGTATGGTGTTAATGCCCAGGAGGGAATTATTTCAGGCAATGTAGGGTCATAATTCATGAAGCAGTAGAATAAAACTGAGTGAAGAAAATGTTCTGAATTGATAAGGTTAGTTTACCTGGAACCTCTGCAGCTCTTTGAAGCTCTCTGAGTATGTGTATTTGAGAGCATCTTTTCTGAGCCTGTGAACTCTTACCTGTTTCTAATGGTTCTTTAAGACTGGTTTAGAGAAGCCAATACTGTTGTACTGTTGGATTGACACTTCAGAGACCATAATTCTCTTTTGAAAGTCACATTTAATGCTATGCTGAGTTTTATGAGTTTGTGCTTGGATATTGCTAATTAGCAAGAAATGCAGCAATTCTAACTAGAAAATATTTGAAGGTTTTTTAATTTTCCTTATTTTGCCAGTGTTTTATAGGTTGGAGCATGTGACTGGTTTGGGTTGGGTTTTTTCCCTTTTCCCCCCCCTTCCCCCCCTTTCCCTCCCCCCTTTCCCCCCCCCCTTTTTTTTCATTTCCCCCTTTCCCCACCCCCTTTGTACTTCTGGCTTTCCTGGGCAAGAGTGTTCTTTGGAAACTAAAAAATTTTCAGTATGTTTGTGGTAGGAAGTAACTTCTGAGCTTTCTTCTCTTTTTCATGTTTAGTTCTTGAGTAATCTTTAGGGACTATCACCTAATGAGACATCTGACATGCGCAGTGTTCTCACTTGTTCTGAGATAATAGGGGCTTATATACAGGATAGGAGTGCAACTGAAATTTTTTATGGGATAACAAGTCTTCTACAAAGATGAAAGACACTTCTGTAAATGTAGATGGCTATAAAAACATTTCTCAAGTCTGCAATAGGAAAGTTGCTTTTATGACAAAACAAAATTGGAAAACCTATTTGGGGACAGAATTGTTCTTTTCTGGATATATTTCTACTTAGGTAAAAAATACTTTTGCACCCCTCAATTTGAATTCCTTTGATTGTGTTCTTTGTATGGCTTAAAGATATTTTGTGTTCACTACTTTAACAATGTGAACCAATAAGTTCTTATCTGTCATTAGTATGCTTTGGGATGGCTACAAATATATTATGGCCTGTCTTGTTTGTCATAGTTCAGTGAAGAGTCATACAGCAAACTGACTTCCTCAGTGCTTTTTGTTTTCTTTACCCTTGTACCTCCTGGACACCTCAGTTTTAGAGGTCATCAGAGCTGGGATTTAACTTTGCTCTTGAAGACATGTGTCTGATTAATGCTTGTAAGCTTCTACCCCAGGAGGGAAAATCAACCAGCTGCTCATAACTGTGGAAATTGTCTCCCAGGCTGAGACCAGATAGGTTGTGGGAAGAGTGAAGGAGTTGCGGGCAAAACTTGAAATGCTTCTTTTTTTTTTTCTTTTTTTTTTTTTTCTTTTTTTTTTGTGGTTAGCCTGAGCAATATTGTACTGCATCAATACTGACAGGATTAGTTTTGTATCATGCAGTCAGCACTGTTCCCTGTCCCCACTCTCCAGCAGGAAAGTTAGGGAAGGGCAAGATCTGGCTAATCTGAATAGTTCACCCTGAATATTCACCTTAGAATTATAGTGACATCAGTTTTCTATGGTTTGTCTTGTAGCTTAAATAAAAGAATGCTCACTAAACTGTTCAGAAAGTCTCCCACGGTATTCCCAGCCCTTACAGTGGCATTTAAATGTTACAAGGATAGCAGTAAAGATTTAAGGGTCTAATTTGCTGCCGTTGCTTGCAAAACAACACTTGTACTTCACAAGTGTTGTATAAAAGTGGAATATATTGTTTATTTGTCTTTTGTGTATGTATGTGTGGTATTCATGCCAGTTTTATTTTCCAGACAATGGTACATGGACTCAGTTGTGGTTGGTGTCAGACTATCATGAGCATGGATCACTCTTTGATTACCTGAACAGGTACACAGTAACAGTGGAAGGAATGATAAAATTAGCTTTGTCTACTGCCAGTGGTCTTGCTCATCTGCACATGGAAATTGTTGGTACACAAGGTAATCATAAAATTATTCTGCTTGTCATGTGGATAACACTGGCTGGCTTTTTGTTGTTTTTTTAATGACATATGAGTAGCTTGTTCTACTATGTGCTGATTTCCAAATTATAGAGCTTCTTAATTTGAAAGGCTTTTTGCCTTCCTCTCTCTCTTATTGTGATGTAACAATCCTTTCTACAAAACACCTGTCAAAAGCTGCCAAGTAATGGTGCATGTAGCATCATCTTAACTTTGAGCTGAGACAAGGTTTGAGTAGGATGTGTGCGCCGTAAATACTTGCAGGAAGAGGGAAAGGAGCAATAGAGTGGTGTAATATGGTAAACATGAAAGGCGCTTTCCTGAACAGCCAGACAACCTACAGTGAATGATTTCAGGAGGTACCCTCGTGCATGTAAAGTGTCAGAACTAGAAGAAATTCTGTAACTTCAAACAAAATTTTGTACCAGGCTTAGAATAAAAGCAGGTGTTTTGGTTTTTTCTATAGATATGTTACTTCTATTTTTTCCTTTACAGGCAAACCAGCGATTGCCCACAGAGACTTAAAATCAAAGAACATATTGGTGAAAAAGAATGGAACATGCTGCATTGCAGACCTGGGATTGGCAGTTCGGCACGATTCAGCTACCGACACAATTGATATTGCCCCAAACCACAGAGTAGGAACAAAAAGGTAAAATCATTTATGTGATGTGTCAGGCAACTTTTTTATTTTAAAATTCTTTGGTTTTTTCTTGTCCTGTCTAAATTTGTGTTGATAGAAATATAAGCAGCAGGAAAATGTAATGGCAGATAGACTTCTTAGGCACTTCCTTGCCAGCTGGTATTTTAGTTAGATGGTAGGGACTTTAAAAGAACATTGAATTATGACATGTGTAAAATACTGAAAACTTGCGAGGTATTGTAGGGCGCAAGTATGTATTAAAACAATTAAGAGACTTCATGACTGATGGTTTTAGAGACTTCAGTGCTCTTTCTTTCTTCTTCTTGCCATGTGTTGCATGGAAATGTTACTAGCCCAGTCAGGAGTGTAAGATAGTCAGGATATTGATAGTGAAAGTAAAAAGCTGGGTTTTTCAGTGTGGAGCCTGTGTGGTAGAACATACAAGGTGCAGAGTCTTGTACACAGGCTTTCTTGGAATCACATTTTTGAGAGAAATACAAGAACTTAAAACAGTCATCTTTGTCATCTAATACATAAATAGAATCTTAAATGGATGAGTCAATAGTCTCTTTTAAAAGCTTCTTCTGAATTTGGAAATACAGGTTTTTCTTGCCCTTAGAATTCAGAGCTGCTTAACTCAGTCAGCACAAGTGCAATAAAACTTACTGTCAGTAATTTATCATTGATGAATCTCCAGACAATAATAACTGGAAGCTATGAATAAATTTCCTTCAGTAATCTGTGCAGCTATACAGCGTACAGAGATAGCAGCACTAACAGTGAGCCACAGCAACCATTTTAGATGTGGACAATTTTTCATTCTTCTGATGCCTGTAGGTTCAGTGCTATGTCAGTGCTATGTCAAACTGGAGTTTGGACACTGGGCATGAAGAAATGTGTGACAGCCAAGCCCATATGACTTAGCAGTGTTGGAGAAAATTGTCTTGATGTTGTCCAGTCTCCAGTTTATATATCCAAAATACTTATTTTTTTATATATCCCTTTAGTAAGAAATACTGCAGGGGAAGAGTTTGATTGGGGTTTTACAGTGAACTAGGATGCCCTTTGAGCTGTGTCTTTTTGGAAGGAAAAAACCCCTAAACATTATTTTAAGGCTCACTTAACTAAAGCTTTTAGAACATGTACTGAAAATTTGTTTTACTGACAGTTACTGAAGTTACTTTGTTCTAAAGCTCTGCTGTATTAATCCTTTGCCAATTTTAAAAATACCACACAAATGGTCAGATAAGATTTATTTTCTGAACTGCTCCTAGATTATAACGTACTGGGTATTGTTCCTCCTCAAAGTCTCCAGTAAAACAGCAGGCTTACTTCAGAATTTGTCATTGCAAATTTAGCTGCGTGCAGGGCACATGCCACGTGTGGTTTTGAATTTTCTACTACACCTACGTGCAAAGAAAAATTATGTACAAATCAGTTACTTTCTTTAGTCTAGTCGTTGGAGAAAGCATCCGTTCAGCAGTGTTTGTAGATCCCGCTTACCAGATCTTTTCTTGCATAGGCATTATTAAATTGTTTGTTCATCTGCCTTATGGTTCTTCACAAGGGTAAAACTGTAGCAACTCTTGCTTGCAGCAGTGGGCAGCAGGAGGGCTAAATCCGTTTCCCATTTTAAAGGCATTAGTCATTTCTACCTCTCTGAAAATTGCTCATTCTTGTAAAAGGCTTAGTCCCTTCTTCTCCCTCTTGTGCATTCTTGGGTAAGTGATTAATTTCATGATTAATTTCATGATACAGTTCAAGTCTCATCTGTTCAATGACAGTTCTAACTCCCATTGATTGCCCCTTCTGGTACCTCTTCTGCACATGGAAGCTCTGTATACAAGTTCAGGGAGATTTGGCAAAGTCTATATTTTTCTAATGATTATTGTAAAAATGTATGTCTAGGGAGCAAGCAAACCTACTCTTGTGTGAGTGATCAAGGTGTTGAGTCAAACTGATGATCCCACTTTCTGACTGAATTTTCTGACTTTATTTCTTTTCTGTTCAGAGGTTTAGCTTTACCAGAGGGTGTGAACTGTGTGCTTTCACAGCACAGTCTGCAACATAAAGCAGGGAACGTGAGCTTTAAACTGAGAAGGAAATAGAATCCCTCTCTCACTCCCTGAGGCAAGTAAAAAAACCCCTCATTCTCTTTCTTTTTTTTTTTTTTTAAGAAGTATGGCCCAGCTGTTACTTTGGATAATTCAAATAGGCTGTGTTTTAAAAGAAGCTTGGCAGCAAATTCTTACCATGAGTGCTTCACTGAAGTTTACCTAAACTAAATATGAGCAGAATTCTACCTTGCGGAGTACAGGCCTGATGAAGGGAGATGCCACACAATGTGTTGCCTATGGATCTGTTTGATGACACCAAGTTCCCTGTATGTTGTACAAGAAATTTAGACAACTAATACTGAGCCTTTGGACTAAAAGAGATGGGAGAAAGAGGTCAACAGACTCCCAAAGTTTGGCAAGACCATGCTCAACATACTTTGTACACTTCTTTATAGGCTTATCCTTTTGTTCTTTGATGATACTGAGCTGCAGACCTTGTTCAGAAGGGTGGAGTTACTCTGTGGAATAGAGTTGCTCTCTCCAGAACCTAAGATACTGTTTCTGCCAAGCGATGCATTTCCAACACATAACCTGACAAGGAGGTGCCTGCTTCCCTCCCTTTTGTCTGACAGCCATGAAATGGCTGATCTGCTGACCTCACTACATGACCTCCTTGCCTTTCAGCTCTCTTGTTCCAGCAATAGTCTCTCAGGCTTTTTGAACAGTCAGTCACCATTCTGTCATGGAAACCAAAGCCAATCTAAATGCATTGATTGAGGATCATGGTAAGAGGTCAATTTGCCAATAAATTCAATGGTAGTCACATTGTGGGAGTGCAGCATTTTTTGCCACATTCAGGCCTCTTTGCTCTTTCCTGTTAAAACCCTTGTTCTTTGGATGACTCACTGAAACTGAGAATCTCCTTTACTGCTTGTTTAAGTGTTTCTGGATGACATCTTGCACCATGGTAAGGGTTTTTGATTTGTTGTTTTTTTCAGGTCCATCACTTTTCATTCCCTTGTCTTAAGATAGATCAAATATTCTTTCTGCTAGGCTCCAAGATAATTGTTTACAGTGTCAAGAACATGAAGTAGCATAAGAGTATCCAATAACAAAAAATCCTTGGAGAGGATTCACAAAAATTCACCACAGTCTTGGATTCTTGATTAAAACATTTTTGATATGGGTGGACCAGAGTAATTTGAGTCTTGTCCATATCAAAGATTGCGACAATACTTAATACTCCACTTCCATTCAATAAATATGGTGAAAGTAAACTTTACATTCAACTTCAGACAGTTGTTCTCTGCTTGTGCTGTGTTTATTACTTGTGAGGAATTTGTGTGCCTTAGGGGAACTTGCAGGTGAGAGAAGTTCTTGAAGTTCTGGGTAGTTGAGAACAAATGCAGCTATTGGTTGCATTTTTTCACTTAATCTTGATAGCCCTTGCTTCCTTGTATCTATGTAATTTCTGTAAGAAACCTTAGTGCTGAGGGAGTTCTGAAAGGTGTGATAGTCCTGAAATTTCTTTTAAGTAGTGTGTCTTGTATTCTGCCTACCATCCCTGGTAGTGGAAAAGAAAATCATACTATGATATTGATTGAATGAAACTGGCCTGGGTTTCTGCGGTTGTTCTAGAGGTAGAGCTATTGCCTGGCATTGTGTCTCACACCAGTAATCTGCACATGTTGCTTTTTTACCAGTCAACACTGCTCTCCAAAGCCCTGGTGCCACTGTTGGCCTGTTTCATTGAGACTGCTGGGGTGGTGATGTGGAGAAACACACTGAACTCTGCTAAACATCACATACTGGATTTAGCTGCCAGAACCCTACCAGAATGAGAGAGCAGTGCTACAGCTGATGTTGACTTGCTGCAGCAAATGCCATTCATTCTTTCCAGCAGCTAGTGGGGATGCTGCTATCAGTAGCTCTTGCAGTAAGGTCCACACTGACATTTTGCTTGATGTTCCCATGTCAGACTTACTCACTTAAACAAGGTAACAACCGCTTGGATGCCATGATCAGTTTTCAGGCCTTGTTTCTCAGGGGAAAGTTTGTTACAGATCTTTCTTGTTGCAGGAAATGTGGGTAAACTGAGTTAATGAGCACAGTTGCTAATTTCCATCCCAAATAGGATTACTACTTTAAAAAGAAAAGAAAAAAAAAGCTTGGCATGGTGTAAGGTGGGACTTGCAGACTATATGATGCAGAATCAGGTACTGCAATGGTAGTGAGCCTTTGTTCTCAAGAAATTTTTAACAATGCTGGTTTCTTAACCAGCACTTCACGTCTATGCCTCCTCCAGGCTTGTTGGGGAATGTTTTAAGTGGCTGCTGTAATTTGTCAGATTGCAGGAGCTGGGTCTTCCTCCCATCTGACCTCTGGAGCCTGGCTGGTGTGTCCCAAAGGGCTGGGGGTCTGTTCATCTGAAGCCCATGGATGTGGCTGCTGCTCTCTTCCTTGGGATCCAACCAGTCATACACAGACACATACAGTATTGACAGGGCTGATTATACAGATTGCTATGCACCATGTGCTGTCTTCAACACCCACATAAAACACTGTCAGAAGTTGTATAAAACATAAGTGTAGACAGCCAAGTCTCCTTCCTTCTCTTCATCTGATCATGATTGAACTTTGTTAGTGAAAGTACTTACTCCCGTCTGCAGCCTTACAACTCTATGCATGTTTATGAATCCCTCAACCATCTATCCAAGGCTTGCTGTGTCTAATACCCTTTCCTGTGCTCCATGAATCTCCTACTCCCCAGCTGGGTTAATGCACAGCAGCAAACAGATTATATAACTTGTATGCACACCTTCATGCATGGATTCCCTCAAATACCAGCATGAGCCCTTGCCCTGGCAAATATCCCTGCCTGGGCTGCCTGGTTGCTGCCTAGAGCAGCTTGAAGATTGCTAGTGAATTACAGTCCTGCACACGGGCCATGCAGGGTTGCAGAAATGCAAACTTTCTGGCCAACCCCAGCAGCTGGCACCCGGGCACACAGACCTTACAGCCTCTGACTCCCATTCCATTTGCTAGTGCTGAGAGACCCTTACTCTGTTTTTCTCATCCCTGTTCTCCCTGTAGCTGGTACATTTAAACTGTGACTGTGAAACCAGTGATCCATGGTCTCATTTCAGTAGCTGAAGCAGAGACACTCATTTTCTCCAGTTGCTGGGGCTAGGGTTTCCTTTACCTCCTGTCAGAGTAGTTGCTGGCCCAGAATTCGTTCACACTGGTCCCCCCGCCCAGTAGCTTCAGATATGTGCTCTTAGCACCTCCAGACACGTGATCCTAGGATCTGTAGTTCCCCTACTCTCTCATTTCAGCTTCCTCCCTCCAGTTGCTAGACCTGAATGGGCTCATGCCTGCCTCCAGCTGCTGACATACAGTTCTTAGAGAACAGGTGCACATGGGGATGGGAGTGAGATTGCAGAGAATAGTTATGATTTAATAAAATAGAATACACTGGTGAGCATGTGCCAACTGATAACCTCTTAAGCAAGTGGCCCCTTTGCAACCCTTTTCTATCTATTGCCCCACTTCTGTTCCCTTTCTCCTAAACATTCCTTGATTAGCATTGCATAGTTCCATGGGCCCCCCTTGAATATCCTCAGTCCTCATGTTCTTCTTGTTTCCCATTTATTAGCAGTCACAATGTCCGGACTGCACCTCTCTAAACTTATGCCTGGAGTTTCTTAATAGCGTATCAATTAGCAACTGGAGACTTTCGGTCTTTGTCGTTGTCTCAGTTGTCCGTTGTCTGTCAGGTTTATGGCTCTACTTGTGTATTGTTGCACATTTTACTTCTTCCCCCTATTTCTTTGCTTGTTCCTCTCAGTTTACTTAGCCCTTAACATTGAAATGTCTCTGATTGAATAACCAGAGAATGAAGCAGATTTTCATTTGTCTCTTTTTCCACAAAAATATATTCTTTTGGGTTTGAGCTGATCAGTAGTGCTGAACTTCTCTACTCATAAGTATTTATGAAATAATTTTTTCCCTTATTTGTTAACAGGTACATGGCTCCTGAAGTTCTAGATGATTCCATAAATATGAAACATTTTGAGTCATTCAAACGAGCAGACATCTATGCAATGGGATTAGTGTTTTGGGAAATAGCTCGGCGGTGTTCAATCGGTGGTACGTGGCAATCTTTACAAAATGGGAAATATTTAGGAATTATAAGTAATTTACCCTAACTTACTCAGGTTCTGAAAACAGTTTGCTTGAAAAACAGTGCAAAGTAATTGCCAGTGTATCTCAGGCTTTCTCATTGTTAATCCTGTAAATGATAACTGGTCTTTTCAACTGCTTTCTAAATTGATGAGCCATGTCTGTTGAAGAAAATAGGAAATATTTTTGTCTATGTTAATTTTTTTTTCTAAATATTTACATAGAGGGGAGAAAAGGGTAAAGCTAAATGTTCTTGTGAGCAAGGGGCGAACACCACAAGACCTAGCTATAATGTGTTCAGATAACATCTATACCTTGTTCGAGATGCAGCATGCTGTTAAAAATTATATGCTCTTAAGAAGCATGTCTTTAGTATAGCATATGAAAAATTTTATGTAGCTTATATCTCTTCCAATTTTACAAATTTTAAATTCTTCAAGGGTCATGTAAACATTCCCAAGGTATGACTAAGATTTTTTGTTTATTTTTTTGTGATTTAATTTTTTTAAATGAAAACCAAAAACTGGTAGGATGCTGATAAGGAACACAATAAAAAGTGAAGAATATATAACCTAGTGTTAGCAAAAATAAAGCTATTTTCAACTTGTTACAGGAATCCACGAAGATTACCAGTTGCCATACTATGACCTCGTTCCTTCAGATCCTTCTGTTGAAGAAATGAGGAAAGTTGTGTGTGAACAGAAGTTAAGGCCCAATATTCCAAACAGATGGCAGAGCTGTGAGGTATTAACTAACCTTGCTAAAGCTGCTTTAATGGACACTAGAGCTTTTAGTGATTTCAGTGGCTTAAAAATCATGCTTGTTGTTGAAGGGAGAAGAGCTGCTTCTAGGAGAACTTAATTTCATTCTAATCATTATGGCTTTATTAAAAGCTTTGTTCCTTGGTTATACTTTAACATTTAAATGTAATTTCATAAAAATAGCTAACTCTGCATGGAGGATTTGAGGATCACTTCCTGGGAAGCATAGGTGATGCTAATATAAATTAGAGCTAGTCTCAATTAGCTAGTACTTTCCATTACACGGTAAGCATCATTGCAAATAAATTGTGCTATGTCTGGCTGGGTTTGAGTCAGCTTCCTTCACAGTAGGCTGTAGGATGCTGTGTTTTGGATTTGTGACAAAAACAGTCTGATAACACATGGATGGTTTAGCCATTGCTGATTGGCAAGCCATTGGTTTAGCCATGGCTGATTGGTGCTTGCACAGCTTCAAGGCATCCTCCGTTTCTCACGTAGGCTGGGGGTGGACAAGAGGATGAGAGGGAGCAGAGCTGTGAGAGCTGACCCAAAGTGGTCACAGTCCATAGCATTGCTCGGGGAGCCCAGTGAGGGCCAGAACCAGTGCATTCTGACTCACAGTGGGCTGCAGGAGCAGTGAGGCACTGGTAAGAATTAGGTACTTTGGGTAGAGGAGGGAACATGGGTTGTGGCATGTGTGGAATGATTGTACAGGTAAAGGCAGTAAGAGTTGGGCGAGAGAGCACAGGAAGGAAAGAAAGGAGATGAATGCACCAGCAAACTGTAGAGTCATTTCAATCCTGATATCTTCCTGTCTCAATGTAATATAGCTTTTGTGGTATTTTGGAATGTAGAGCTATTACTTTATTTCATCTTCAGTTCTTGTTATTTGCTTTGTTACAAATAACACATAGAAGCACTCAGATTTCAAAGAAAGGCTGTTTGAAGGATAAAAATACTCCAGAAATTTTTAGAATCCTTACAGAGCTTCAGTGTGAGGAAAGCATCTCATAAACTTAATTGCTATGCATTGAACTAACTCCTTAACTGGAGGTACAATAAAAAAGAGTGTATTTTTGTCTGATATTCCAAACGAGCTATTAATTTTTCATTAAAATATTTTTTTTCATGGGCCAAAAGTCTACTGAAAAATACCAGGTTTGCTCTACAGCATTTAAAGAGTTTTACTTTTCTGTAAATAAAGTAAGGATTTTTTTTTTTAAACAACACGTTCTCCCATGCAGCTGTAGTACTAGTAGGGCTTAGGAATGCCTGAAGAGGCTGAGGCAGAGCAGCAATGCCTTGGGTTCCACTGGCACAGCAGTGCGTACAATGACTTGTGTTTCCTTTGCAGGCTTTACGAGTGATGGCAAAGATTATGCGGGAATGCTGGTATGCCAATGGGGCCGCTCGGCTGACAGCTTTGCGCATTAAGAAAACATTATCGCAACTTAGTCAACAGGAGGGGATAAAGATGTAATCCTGGATTTGCTACCGAAGAACACTGTAAAAATCCCTATCTGCACCAGAGTGGCGTGTTAAGAAGGTTAATTGTTCTACCTCACTGGGGGAACAGAAGGATATTGCTGCCTTTTAGTACTTCATAAGAACGTCACTTATTAGGATTTTTGTGGATGTGCTAAACAGTTGTGTTGGGTCTTTCTGTGCACTATGAACCTCTTTCCCAGGTTACTTACAAAACATTGTGTAGTCTAGTTTCATTAATCTATGATTTTTTTATTTGGGAAGTTGATAGCTGGTCTTTGCTAGTTAACTGTGCTAAAAGTAGGAGGTCACTTCTAAAATGAAACTGGTTCACTATATTGTTCTTCAGTGCATTGATGGCTCTTAAAGCAACTTTATTCCTGCTGAGTACATTGACTATTCTGAACCACTGTCCCAATTCCTTGATTCAGATGGTGAATGTACTGTTGGAGTAAACCTTGCTAGCTATTAAGGTAGTGTATCTTTTGGACTCTTACCTTGACTTACAAATTGACCTCATTCAGTTGTGGGAACATAACTTATGCAACTATACTTTATACATGATTACTGGGTTTTTTCCACTTTTTCAGAACATTACATTGCCTTCGAAATAGATTGTATACACCAGTAAGTGCCGCTTTTGAGTCTTTTAATGCAAAATAGTAGGGACGTACAAAGCCTATGGTACTTTCGGTTTCAAAAATATAAGTTAAAACTGTTCCTTTGCCTAGCTGAGATCTAATTCTCACTTGTTGCAACAGTGAGTACGTAATTCATAGAATATGTTCAGTTTTACCAAAATCTGACTCTTGAAACCACTGTAGGAGTTTTAAAAAGTGTAAGCTAGTAAATTCACTGTCATATTTTGTAATTGTCAAGTTATGAGTCATAATTATGTAGAAGACTTTTTTTTATCAAGTGGTACTTCTAAAATGCTTGAAGTACCTATCTACTTTAGAAAAGTAGCAAGATGAGTAAAATGTCAAGGGAGATTTTGCTTCGTTAAATCAAATATGAAAAGCATATTTTTTGTGCAGTTCTGCCGAATCTTAAGGCTCAAAGAACAATATTTGCAATTAAACAAAGATTAAGTGCACCTGTAATTAGAGAAAAGTTATTTGGGCTTTTGTACTAGAAAGTTCAAAGCTGCTTATAAATTTTATGTCCATGTATGTTGTGTGTGCCTCATACACAAAGTGGTGAGCTAGAGGAGGTGGTGAGCTGCAGGTCTTTGGATACAAATACTAGGGGATTCCAGCAATCCTCTTCATAGGTAGAAGAACAAAGCTTATGGTGGCTTGTGTTGTCTGAAAACACAGAAGAATATGCATGGCTTTAGTCAAGATTTCCCTGACTGAGATTTTTTTAAGGTTTTTTTTTTTTTTATTAAGTCAAGATTTTTTTTAAGGGTATCATAAGATTTTTACAAAGTTGTTTAGAAATCTAATTGCTTCCTGCCCAAATGTACAACAAAAAACTGCTGTTTCTGGATATTTTTAAATTGCAATTTTAGGAAGAGTCTGGTTGACCTTTGGTTTCATTAATGTCCAAAACATTGAGTAGTATTTCAGTATGTAAATACTGGTAATTAATATGCTGCCTAACCTGTCACTCTCCAGAACACATCAGTACCCATCCCATTATGCAACACATATAGCAGCCTTTAACTTAGCTTCCTTTTCATCCCTCAGCATAGAGCCCACTGAGAGCTTGTCACCAAGCTGGTGACAGTGGCAGGATGGTTGCTGGCAGCAGCACAGTCGAAGTTCTGTTCTGTGGTCTGTCATGTGTGGCAGCTAAAGCAGGAAGAGGACTGGGGCCCAGGGAGAAGAGGCTACAAAGGTGGCAAAGCCTTACCCAAGATAAGCCTTAACACTTTTGTTTATTTCCGTATTCTTACTGCTTGCTTGGAGATAGATTTCAATGATGTCAGAATTACAGACCCTTGGAGGTCAAACTGCAAATAATGAAATGCTATTTTCAGCAACAAAATGGAAGAGTTTATTCATACTGGAAGACAGTATCCAGGAGAAAAGGGAAAAATAAGAGATGTTCTTAGAAAACAATTAGACTTAAACATACATACAGCTGTCACATTTGTCAGATAATGCCAAAAAAAGATAAGTCGGGCTTACGTGCTTCAGGCCTCCATCAATCAAAGCTGGATTAAAAATTACTTCATGTTGGTATTTTAAATAAACTGTGCTTTTATGCACATGGACAGTTGTGCACTACAGAGTTTTTCAGTTATGACTGGTGAAAAAAAATGTTTGAATATAATGCAACTTGCAATCCTATCTACTTGGCAGCCTCTCTAGCAAGTTCTATGTATCTGAACAGATACTTAAAGAAAACAGGTCATCACGAAAATAGGTCAGAATCTCCATGCTGATTTCAATGGCTTCCTAGTTAGCAATTCGTTAACTTTTTTGTTTCATGACTTTTTTACAAATGTTTTTTTCAAGTTTTCATAGGTGTTGTTGGGTCCTTACCCAACAAATGGTACAGCTCATACTTCAGAAACATCAAGCTACTGGCATGCCTCAGATTTCTGTAGTAATTTTGATGCTAACAGGAGAGCTTTCAGTATAATTCATCAAATAATTTTAGTGGCTTTTTTAGCACCCACAAAACCTTATCAGCATAATATTTTATTTCCTAATATATAAGGAACAGCTCTGTTGCATTTTAAAGAGGATGCTCAGCAGCTGAACAGTACCCTGGCTTGCAGATGATTTTGTCAACAATATAACTGTGTGTTATATTGTCTCGACCTCCTGCAAATCATCATTCTCCTGAATTGCTAGCAACTATTCTTACTTCGTTCTAATTTTAGCTTTGTAAGAGAAGCTTGCAAAACCAAAGCACAGAAGGATGCTTGACACAGTGTATGACATTAGGGACAGTATTTTAGAACAACCTTATCATTCGTATTGGGCTGCAGAACAGGAAAATTCTGAATAGAGCTATACGTATCCTCAGTTCTGACACTACGACTTCAAGCTTTGTTCTTCTTTTCCGTTATATGAACTGAACACCTTTTACAAAGGCTGTGTCTGTATATATTATGTAACTTTAAATGTTACCTGTGTAAGATCATATCTTATATATATGGACACAGGTACACATAAGTATTTTTTAAATTAAGATTGTAATATCACCAGATCTGCTCTTGGAAATCCAGGGGGACCAAAATATTTTAGCATTCAAAATATTAATTTTGTATCATTTCAAGTATATGCCAAAACAGTTTCTGATTAATACTGATGCAAATGTTTATTGTAAATATTACATACATTATACATTCACTTATGTTTTGTGGATTTAATCAACTTTACATTTTAGTAGCATTGAAGCCTCAGTTTGGTTTACAGACTTGTGACCAGGTGGATATGGACATGGAGAACAAGGAGCATTGGAAATGGTCTGATGCTGAAAAGCCTGAAATGTCATTTTTGAAATGCTGGAAATCTTCAGGGACCTTCCAACCTTAAAAGCTGGAATTCTGGGATGTTTCTCAAGCAGACTTTCCAAGTATGACACACTGTCACCCTCCAATGGTTCTGCTTGTAATCCTAAGAAAGACTTTGTATATAAGTAAAGACATTGGGAATGACTGTATGGGGACATGAAGGTGTCAAATTAAGAGGCTATTTTATTTTTTCAGTAATGGCTCTGAGTGTGATTGCCATGAAATTCACCTTTTAGTTAGTTCCTTGTTTATATTGTGCCATTGAAATGATTGCAAGTTGTTAATCATTTTGTGTTTAAAAAACAAACAAACAAAAAAACCCCTTCACCATATCGGTTGCTTTAATCTCAAATTACCTCTTAAAAGACCAAGGTACATTTACCTCATGTGTATATAATGTTTAATATTTTTCAGAATGTTCTCCAGGTTTGCAGTTACATGTTTCTAGAAATATGGGTATTACTAAATTTACAACTTCAGTGGTACTAAGTGTATTTTCTGGTGCCCCAAACACTTTAATTTTCTGTATTTCATTGTATTAGCAAGTTTGCTGCTTTGTCACTGTAGCACCTGCCCTTACATAGCTGTGTGGATACTGCCTTGTAAATTTTACTTTTTGGATGATTTGAGGATCCTGTACAGATGAGTGTCACTTTTTTAAACCTTACCAAATTGTGCATTTCCCTTACATTTCTGAAAATATGTATTGTATTTGTAGAGTATACATTTCAATGGATTGTAAATAGGACAGTAGAAGAGTGGATGCTTATGTTAAGTGCTAACACTACAGTAGAGAGATTAAAGCAGTGAAAATAAATAACTTTTTTCAAAATGCATGGGTTGTCTTTCAGAACAAGAAGTTGCAGGTAGATATGGGTTTGTGTGTGATGTTCTTACCTGCTAAAATGTGGGTTTGCTGTGAATTCCTTTGCTCAGAAGGAATTTCTTCTAGTACAAAAATGTTAAAAGGATTTGCTTCTGCCAAGGTAATCCATCTCATCTGTGCTATGCACATAATGATAAAGTGCCTGCTCTTCCTTGCCTCCTACGGTAACGTTGGAATAAAAACCTTGCTGGTGTCTCTCATCTCCTGGACAAAATAAGTAATGACAAATTGTTCCCTCTCTGCATTTATTTCTCTACATAGGAGTAACAGAGCTGCTGAGGCTTTTAGACTACTTAAGCAGATCAGCACCTCCTTGCATCCCAGAACAGCAAGTAAAATCAGCTTGTGTTGGAGTGGATTGTTTCTGTGCAAAACTCAGTTTCAGTTATGTGCAGCTGGTGTTATATTTCTGAAGGAGAGTGGAGATTTTGTTGGAGTGTCCAACAAAAATAGGACATCTTGCCCTCACATAAGTTTAGGTTCATCCTTTAATTACCAAAAATTACTCCTTCCAGCAAAGTTTCTCCACCATGGGAAGCCATAAGGTGTCCAGAGAAAGCCCACAGCTCTGTCAAAAAAACCCTGCATTCCTTTTAAATGCTTTTACAGGAGGTATAATTATTTGGCTGAGAACACATCCCTCTCCCATGAGTGGCTAAAGGAAGGCCTTTGCTGCAAGCAAACAACACTCAGTAAAATCCTGAATACCTCTGCTGCATTTACTAGTAGAGGAAATGTGTGGCCTGGAAATAGCATAGCAGTGTTGGTAACTTAAATGTGAGGATGTTTTAGGACCATTTTAGAGGAGACACTGAATTCAGGAGGTCTGCATGCTGGTTTGGATTGCAAGTCAGCATATAAAGAGTGGCAGTCTTTCAGCTGGCTGGTTTGCCCAGTACAATTTTTGTTTAATTTTTAAAGTGTGGGACGGTTGAAAGGGGTTTCTTTTTAAATACCCACTGCAGCCAAGCAATGAATATTTTCTGTAGGTGCAGCATAACTAGAGTATATAAACAAACCACTTCTATGCAGTACCGAGCACTGAACTTTCCTTTTATCAATTTTTGTGGCATTGGTACATGTACAGTGATATACCCAGTAACTAGCATAGCATAAGGGTGGTCCTGGCAGAAAGTAGATTCCTTTCAAATAGGAAATAAGAAATTCCAAATTTCTCACTCAGTGCTCTTACTAACTTTCTTTATCTATCCAGCCAAGTCATAATGTTTTAACTGGAACTGACAGTGTGTTCACTGTTTTGCTGATGAAGGGTTCCTAGAATCTCACACTGCAAATGTGAGATGATGGTAAACTTGCTGACATGATGGGCTGCTGGGTTTTTGAGTCTCGTAGTTCTGTCTTGGAGTGGAAAAAAAGAAATGTTGGCATAGCATTTCCTTTGCTAGCTTGACTAGACTGCAAATAAAGCCCACACCCTTAAGTCTTCCTGAGATTTTCTTGAAAATAAGATTTAAATCCCCAGTCTCTGAGATTAAATGGTACCTGAAATTATTACATCTCTTTTGAAAAAAAAAAAAAAAAAAAAAGGCAGAGAAAACCATGCTGATAGGTTCCTCTGCAAGATTGCAGTGTTTATTGGTTTTAAAAGAGTTCTCACTGGAGATGAAGAGTTGACATCCTCAAGATGTGTTTCTAATTAGCTCTATTAGGAAAATGAGAAGAGCTCTCCCACCTGCCAGTTAGCAGAAAGTCTGTGAAAGCTGTTGAAGAATTGGGCACATGATACTCAGTTTTATATAATATCAAATATATTTATGTAGGTTTTTAAATGAGGAGAGAAGGAGTCAGAAATATGCCGTTAAATCCAAGAAAGATGCAGGACTTAATGGGATGCATAGTGAAGGAAAAGAGGACAGGGAAAGGGAGAGGTTTAGATGATCTGCAGAGGAGTGAGCATGGGAAAACTGAGGAATCAAGAGATAAAAAGGGTGGGTCATTTATAAATAGTGGGCCAGTCAGTCTGCCAGTCTCTCTGTGCCCAGTACAGCCTCTTCCTTTATTTTTAAATCCCTTGCTGCCTGAGGCACTCAGTTCTGGGGATGCAGGGATGTCTGAGCACAGCAGCTGGAGCTAAACTACATGGGGTAGGTCCTGTGAGCCTGTGGTGTAGCAGTGGGAAAGACCAGAGTGAGCAGACCCAAGTGTCAGCAGCTGGAGTGGAGATAGGTTATGGGTGTGTGCATGTCCATAGTGCCAGTGGCTGGAGTGTGGGTCCAGGCACCAGCAGCTGGAATGGGACTGCAGCTCCAGGTCCCAGCAGCCAGGGAGATTGGGATTCTGGGCAACTGCTTGCGGGGTGTGTGTCTGGACATCTGAAAACGTGGGTCCTGAATATTGGCTGCTCTGATCTGTCCTGCTGTTCTGGTGGCTCTGCGCTCCCTGCCAGTGTGGACGTACAGTTGCTTATTTTCCTTGAAGATTTGTGGCCCAGTGCAGTTCCTGAGATTGCCTGGCTCTTGTAGATTGGGCAATAGAAGCTTGTACATCCAGAATTGGGCATCACTATTTTGATTCTTGACATTGGCCATCTACCCACAGGAACTAGAAAAGATCTACTTTATTGTGATATTAAATTAAATCTCTAAAACCTAAAAAGCAGAGGCAGTAAGTAAGAGTCTTAAGAAAAAGGTGTTGTAAAATGAGAGTTGGTGATAACTTCCAAGTTGATTCTGAGTTGTAATAGCTTATCTATTGCTCTGGACATCCCCAGATGCTAATTTGCATTCATGCAATTTTCTTATTCCCTCTTATGCTGTGGGTGTGGGAAACAAGTGTGTGTAGTCCCACTGTCCAAATTCTTAATTAGTACAGGAATGGGGTAAAGAATGGCAAGAATTCTGTGATACCACAGTTGCTGTCTAATTCTTACGTGTTTCCAAAGAGCGGAATCAGGCTGTGCTTTCTTTCATTATTGCCCTCCTGTGACATGGATTCTCTGACCTACATCTCCTTCCATGAATAGAGTTCTTGCTGCTGTTACCAGAAGGGTCAGTGAGATTCAGTTCCTGAAACTCTCTGGACAATTCTTTATGAAAGCGAGCTACCTTTTGCTTACCTTTGTTCAGGAAGCTGAACAAAGCTATGCTATTTTTTGCAAAAATAACTCTTTCCCACGCTAGATGTTAGAAAGCTTTAGATTTTTGTATTGGGAGACCTGAGCCCTTACAGAGATCATTTCCATCTATCCAGGTCTATAAGGTCTATGGTCTCTTCACTGCAATAACACTGTCAACCTGCTAATTTCCATTTCTTGCAAGGGCTCCTTCTGCTGAGGCTCACATGATGGCAGGCATGCAGCCTCCTAAGCTCCTGTCATTGCTGGTACAGCAGGTAAGCACACCCCTTTCTTAAAACACTCTGAACAGTATTGAACTTCCTCTCTGGAGATGCTCAAAACTCACCTGGATACATTGCTGGATACATTCCTGCTCTGGGGGACCCTGCCTTGGCAGGGGTGTTGGACTGGGAGATCTTCAGAGGTCCTTTCCATCCCTAACAATTCTGTGATTCTGTGAACTTGAAGAATGAGAAGGGAATATTCCAAAGAAAAATGCATTACAACATTTCTTTTTTGACCTCTTCAGGCTGTGTTGTCAGTATATACAGCATGCTCACAGCCTCTCTCCTGAAGTCCACCTCTTCTGATTCTTCAATGAAGAGGATGCTTGAGAAGGAGAGGTGGATGCTTTGCTGCCTTTACTATTGCTGCAGTTGCAGGAGGCTTGAAGGACAATACTGAAGAAACTCATATGGTAAAATTTACCTGAGAGCTTGCATACAGATACAGTGTAACTGTACAAACAGGTATGACATTTTAAAGAAAGTTCCAGGAAAGTAACGTGTCTCTCTTCATCATTCTGCTAGTCTTTGAGTTCTAGCACAAAAGCAATATGACATGGTTTAGGCTCTTAATGATTTCTTCCTTTGTAATGATGTGTTCCTGTAGCCATTTTTGCAGTTTCATGTAGCCAGATGTATGTTTTGTTGTTTCCTCTTCCAAAGATGTCTCATTCTGCAACTGAAAATACTTTAAAATTGTTTTTGAAAGAAATTATTTCGGTACGCTTCATATTACAAGCAGATGTTTTCTTTAGACCACTTGAAACCTGGCTGAAGTTAAAGAAACCTATTTAATATGTGGTTCAACTGATAAATGTTTAGGTATTACTGTTTTCACATCATGTCACTTATATTTAGAAGGTGAACAACTGCTTGGATCTTTTTTCATCCAGTGGATCTTCTCTGTAAGGATTAATTATCTTGGTATTTCTGTGCTGCATTTTGTGTGTATTGAGTGTTGTAGTATGGAGAAAGACAATTCCAGTACTCATCTTGCTTGCTTGCTTACCTCACCCCTCTTTTAGCAAATGCAAAATTCTGCCTGCTATCATGTGTGCTGAGTCACTGGCACTCAATTCTCCCTGTCTCCCACAGTACCATTTGTTGCTCCATGTCAGAAAGCCACTTGGCAAGCTGGAGGCAGTTGGTTTGGTTTAGATCATTTGAAAAGCTTCTTTTTCTCTACAATTTCTTGAGCTTTTCTTGCCTTTTGTACAGCGTAGATCTTGGAGACTTCAGTGTCAAATTTCACCCAGAAGTAGATCTCCTCCTCCTTGAAGTCCTACCATTATTGATGAGGGGAGAAGAATTTTCACAGGCCATTCCTGACGTGAGGTCCCTTACTTGTGCACCCTTCACACAGAACACTTCACATGTGGTGGTTTTGCTTTGGCTTTGGACCCTTCCTGCTTCAGATTTACAGGATGAAACATCTTCCTTGTATGCTTGAAGTTCACAGAATAAAATATCTCTTTTGATATGGACTGTGACTCCAGTATCCTTAATGTTCAAAACCTCTCCTAGATTTTTACGCATAAAGCAGTTCTAAAGTGTACAGTAAAATACAGCAAACTGCAATGCTCTATTTCTTCTGTAATCATTACCTGTTTGAAATAAGTTGTGATTGCAAGATTTCATGGAGTGACTTACGTAAGTAGACCTCTGTATTGGTTTATGATACCATCCTGGAAAATACCTAAACACAAGCTAGATATAATTTCTTTAATGAAATTGCTTAGGTGAAAAAGGAAGGGGTGTAACAAGACTAGAGATCATTTGATGTTATCTGGGGTGAAAAGATCATTACCATGCTATCCCTATTTTAACTGTAAAAGGATAGAAGGCTGTTCTGGTTGGAATTCTTAGAATCCGTGGTTTAAAGAATACTTTGTTTACAACAGCACTTAGGAAAACCAAAAAGAGAGAGATAGAAGGAGGATCAAATCAAAAGACCAGTGATGTCACTTTGAAGCTCGTTAGCTTCCATATATACCAACATGTGTTTCCGTCAGTGTCCATCTGTTAGACCTGATTAGCAGGCAGCTACACCCTGGGATAAATATAAGACTTGTGAGAAATTCTAATATTTATAGATCTGGATTAGTTTGAGTTTCTCATTTAGAGGTTAATACAGTCCTGGGTTATGGCAATACTTACACATGGTGACTGAGATCTTGCATGATTCAGATTTGATCAGGAAGTGAAGAGATTAAGAGGACATTTGAAGAGGTTTTTTTCTGCACTCCTGAGGGTTTTAGTTGAAGCCACATGCCTTATCTAAGTGGTATTGGAAAAATTAACTGTTCTGCCCAAGGCAAAGACATGCTTCTGAGGCAGCAGTGGTGTTTAAGGAGCTCCCAAGACTAGCTCTGTGTGACTGATTCCTGAGGCAGAACCGCTCTGGCAGGGGCTGGTCGCTGGGGGGGCCTTGTGTTTTCATGCATTTGTTTTTCCTTGTAGTCTTGAGCACAATTGGAGGTGAAGTATATAGGCCAAAGTTCAGGAAGGTGTCATCTTTCCAGTGACCTGTTTACTGTGTCTAAGCTGGAGTACAGGAACTTTATAAATTATTACAGATGTTTTACTTATGAGTGACTGATCAGGTTATGAATCAATCCCTCAAACACAGACCTGTGTGCTTTTTCTGGCTCCCTGTCAGCCTCTTTCAAACTGTCTCCCTCGATGAATCCTGACACTTGGGAAGAAGGAGCTACAAGTGCTTGCAGAGAATGTGGAAAAGGTAACCAGGCTGAAGGGACTTTGCTCATCTCAGTTTTCTCAAAATTTTCCCAAACTTTGTGAATTGATGGAAGAAACCAAAGCTGATTCTTAAGCAAAGATTTTCATGTCAGGCCCATCTCAAAGAAATGCATTGGAAAATTTCTGAAAAAGCAAGGAAGGGGCATCTGAAGTCAGAGGTGATCACAGAGAAGATAGGAGGTGAGATAGTTTTCCATCACTTGGTGGTTTTTAGGCACAAGTTAGTGTGGATTGATGGCTTTTTACCTGGTCAAGCACCTCCACTCGAGTAGACAAATATCCACCTATTCACAACTGAGACTGTGAAACACACCCTGAGAAAAGAACTCATGAATCTTCCCTAAGGGAGGCTTAGGAGTAATCTGGCAATCTAAAAATAATTACAGAGAGAAAACTGTCATAGCAAGGAATGTAAGGCAGGTATTTTTAAATGTCTCTAATAAAGAAATGGCTGTGCAAACACACGGACACAATCTGATGCAATAAAAATTCAAAAGACATGGATATGACAAATCAAGGATGAAAAATCGAGGCTAAGAAAGTGAGAAAGAAAGAAACAAAGCTGTATCACTACAGTTCTCATGCCATCTGTGCATACAAGGAGGTGCTAGACAGAATTTTGCTGACACATCCTATTTTGAAGGCGATGTTGAAGATAACACAAGTAGTGCATTGTCTGTACTGTAGTTTTTGGTCTTTCATACAGAAAATCAACTCAGAATCAGTTTGTTTTTGTACGAACTTTGAACTGCAGCAACAAAACCAAGCCAAAACATGGATTGTTGTAAACTGGGCAGCTGGAACACCAAGATACAGAGAAGGCACAGCTCCCCAGTACAGAAAAGAGGAGTGAAATGATAGGCACTGAAGGAGAACATGATCCTTATCTAGGAGGAAAGACATGACTCTCTTTATATATCAGACATCTGTAGAGAAAGGACATAGAACAAGCTGGACGAGATGGATGTAGTGGATTATGTTTCTGCTGTGAATGTGGGGAAAAGTCATCCCTGATTATTCCATTCTGTGAAGGGCATCTTGCTGATGGCTTATGGGAGCCAGAAAAAGCAATGAGCTTGGCATCCTAGTCTGTGATGAGACTTCTTCCCTTGCTGTCATAGCAAGCCACAGATAACTTTATCTTGTAGCAAGTAATGCTGGGCAGCTTTGACCTTTCTGTCTGCAGGCACAGCCCATGTTTTAGTCTCCCACTGCACGCTCTGATTAGCCCTGCAGTCACTCAGAAAAGCACCACATTCATTCATGTGGGACAAATACACAGTGAAAGTGTAGCCGAGTGGTGTATCAGGGAATGTGAGGACCCTCCCTGTAGGCAGGACAAAGATTTGCTGCAGTCAGGAAAATTCCAGCATTGCTAATGGTTCCAGATTTCCTGCCATAATGTTTGTGTGTTCCTGGCTGGAAAAAGTACTTTCCATTCAGGTATGCTTTTGTGCATGCACAGTCATATCATACTGCAATTAGCAAAGCTACACTTGGATCTCTCGGAAAGGGGAAACTCGTTCTGCCAGCAGGTCTACCACTACTGGTGTTCTCCCTGGCTTTAAAGCACAGTCTTCTCTTGTCTTGTTCCAGGAGTCCAGTGGCGAAATGACATGTAGGACTGCACTCTCCATAAGTCAGGTAGCTGCATTTTGTTATGGCCCCCTCCATACCTGGAAAATCAGTGAAAAGCCTCTATTTTCAAGGTACATTACAAGGTTTTAATTTCTATTACTCTGATTAATGTAATTAATACACAGATGAATAAATATGAAACTACTTTCCATATGTTTGTTGTGTAATTACAAATCTGTCTGGATACAGCAAGCATTTTGGCATGGTTGCCATATGATTTATTGTCTTCATGTTGTTGAGGTTTTCCAGTATTTCAGTTCTGGTTTTTTTGCAACTGACTGTGCTATTTAGATCTAAATGGGATATTTTCTTGCCAAAAAATCCCCTTATCTACAAAGACATAGTACTATTCTGTGGAGGTGATAACAAGCATTCATTTCTTGTAAAGTATTTTTATTAGTCTCAGTCTAGCTCTTTATTGCACTATACAAGCTTGAAGTTTGGCTTCTCCCACACTCGGTTTTGTATGTGTCTTGTTTACTGAAATTTTTTTTTTAAAGTCTAAAGAGAAGCAGGACTCACTGAACAGATCAAGAAATCAGGTTGTGGCTAATTTTTTTTTTTTTAATGCCTTTATTCTCCCAACTGCAATACCTGGAATTTTCTATCAATATCTGTAGTAAAAAATAGGAACAACTTGTATTTTCGTCTTTGATTGCCATGTTCAGACAATGTTATTTGTTGCCTCTGTCTTTTTTTTTTCTTTGTTTTCAAAGGCATGATCTTGACAGCCACCTAGGTAGATTCTCCCAGGTACCTGGAAGAAACACAACAGGCTGCTATGTGATGATGTCTGTCCCTGGTTTATGTGGCTGCTCCATGGTAAGCTGCAACTGGAGGCAATTAATTTCTTTGCAATAAATCCTCAAGCTTTTGCAAACTTCAATACCTCTATGGACTTGGAGAAAATTTAAGTTAAGTGAAGTAAAAGCAGGTATGGAAATGGACCATATGCTTTCTTTATTTTCTGTGTGTGATGCAATACAATCCACTACTGATACTTTTCTAATTTGTCATAAGCCCTATTGTAGCAGTGCTAATTCTGTCATTTCTGGCTGTCAAAGCCTGTCGCAAAATGGATCAAACTCAAAGGCATCAATTATACGTGCACATTGATGCCTGAGCATGTAAAACAAGGTATTTCTTTTCTAAATATTGCATTTAATACTCATTGCAAAATCTAGTTGATTTTTGGAAAATAAGATTTTCTTGATGCTGAGAGGAGAGGAGAAGGCAATTTTAA
Source organism: Acanthiza pusilla (assembly GCA_036630365.1). Lineage (NCBI taxonomy): Eukaryota > Metazoa > Chordata > Aves > Passeriformes > Acanthizidae > Acanthiza > Acanthiza pusilla. The sequence goes on from JAXCHO010000034.1 coordinate 3,240,101, forward strand.
GAGCTGCCAGTCTGAAACCCCTTTTAAAAGCTGCTTGTTATTTCAATGATTTCTTTGTTTTAATGGGGGGAAAGAATCTCCCCACTTTTAGGATTCATTGGATTGGTTTTGCACCTCAGGAAGTGGCTCAGCACTGCTATTTTTACTGCAAAACGCTAGTAGATGTAGGTAGGTTGAGAGTTAATCATGTCTTACAGCAAAAATCTGAAAGCATCAAATCAAAACACTTTGTCAAAACTTACATTATACTTGTGAAGCATTCACACCCGAATTTATAAATTTTACAAATTGTGTTACATGAGATCATTCTGCCTTTAAATCATTTGATACACTTTGCTGAAAGGAAGATTGGATTTGGTAGTTACTCAGCTATTTTTAGTGATCTGCCTGTGTTTGGTGCCGAAACAACCATGCTACTTAAATGCAACTGTAGTTAGAGTCACCGAATGGTTTGGGTTGGAAGCAACCCCAAGGATCACCCTGTTCCAACCCCCTGCCGTGGGCAGGATATGTCCCACTAGACCAGGTTGCTCAGGGCCCCATCTAACCTGGCCTTGAACACTTCCAGGCATGGGGCATCCACAGCTTTTCCGAGCAACCTGTTCTGGTGTTTCACCATCCTCACAGGAAGTATTTTCTTCCCAATATCTGAACTAAACCTGTTCTCTTTCATTTAAAGCCATCTCCCCCTTGTCCTGTCACTATATGCCCCTGTGAAGTCCCTGTCCAGGTCCCTTGCAGGTTCCCTTCCGGTACTGCAAGGTGCACTAAGGTCTCCTCTCTTCCATGTTCTGTGCATCTATACCACAGGTGATGTACAGCTGCAATTCAGTACTAGAAGCCATCTCAGTTTCTCAAGTCATCTTTAATTATCAAGTACTCAGTTGTATATCATTGTCAACAGACTAGTGGGGATTACTAAACCTAATTGTGTGATTGAGCTATTGTACTTAATTCATGGAGGCAGAAGGTGGCCCTAGTCTGGGTGATACTGTGCCTTACACACAACAATGAAAGAGTTTTTCTGCTGGACTTTCAGGCTGGTTGCTTGCTTTTCTCACTAACAAACACCACATTTCATTTTTTCATTCTTGTGAGTTAGGTTGGGGAACTGCTCAACTCTTTGAACTTCCTGTTTGGACCCATGAAAATAATGTTTGCTGCAACTTTAATTAATTATTCTGCTGCAATTGAATTAAATATTTTTTATAAAATCAGCACTGTGGGAAGATAGAGAATGAGAATAAACAGTTGCCAGCTCTACTTTCTGCACTGGAGATCAAAGACACCAGATAGCAATAAATCTTTTAAGTGAGAGTGGAAATATACTTCTTATCAGTCTTATTCTCCCCCAAAACTAAGCATTTCTGCTTAAAGCATCAGAGAGACATTGTTTTTTAAGAACTGAACAGCAGTGAATTTGTTTACAAAAACCCATTGCAATTCTGCAGCCAGATGATCTACTGTCCAAAACATTCACTGCACCACTTTAAAATCCTGACATCTCCTGCATTTAATCTTGTTATAAATGCAAAAAAAACTGCAGAGAATAATGACTAAAGTCCTTAATACACATCTACTTAAACGGTGTCCACATCTTTCTGAAAAGAAATATATGCCATTATTAAACACTTTTTTTTGGCTTGGTTTTTTTTCCTTTTTTAAGAAGAGACCACAATGCAGAAGCTGGAAAGCTCAGTGTCAAGTGAACAATGTTGCAGTGAGATTCTTTTCTACAAGGGATTAAAAAATTTATAATTTAAAGAAGCTAATATTTTTAGTGCCATATTACTTCAACGTAAGTGTATCCTGGTATCATTAGTTCCAAGTTAAAAGGGCTGATTTTTCAGATATTTATCTCTTAATGAGAAAATCTTGGTCATGTCCTTTTAAGGCTCTTTCTAGGGGGGAAAGGGAGTTATGTTGTACTTCGTTTTTGTTCAAGTCTATAATTCACTTGAAATTTTTGATAGAGAAAAGAGCTTTTGAAGTATCTGAATCATATGGCTTTGAAACATTTTTTTCTTACAAGCCTGTAACTTTTCAGATCGTTATCTCTGGTTTTGCTTGCTGTTGCTTAAGGAGAGGTTAGAAAAGAACATGTGATATGATACAGAGGCTTTTAATTTCCTTTTTTCAAACTAAAACAACAAGCATTCAGGTTCCCTTACATGTTATCGGACTGGAGAAGAGTGCCCGTTACAAATCTGTCTAAAATTATTTACATAGTTTATTCATTTACTTAAATCCTAATCAAACCCAATTTTACTTAATAAGTGGTTGTGCTGGTTTTGGCTGGAATAGAGACCATTTTCTTTACAGTGGCTGGTATGAGGCTGTTTTGAATTTGTGCTGAGCCCAGGGTTGATAATATAGAGATGTTTTTGTTATTGCTGAGCAGAGCTTGCACAGAGCCAAGGCCTTTTCTGCTTTTCTGTACTGCCACACTGGTAGGGAACGTGAGGGTGCTTGGGAGGTTGGGAGGAGACTCAGACAGGACGACTGACCAAAGGGATTTTCCAGACTACATGACATCATGTCCAGTGTGTAAAGTGGGAGAAAGAGGGAGGAAAGCAGAGACATTTAGTGTATTCGTCTTCCCGAGTCACTGTTACATGTGAAGGGGCCCTGCTCTCCTGGGGATGCCTGAACACCTGCCTGCCCATGGGAAGCAGCGAACAAATTCCTTGTTTTGCTTTGCTTGTGAGCACAGCTTTTGCTTTTCCTATTAAACTGTCTTTACCTCAACCCACGAGTCTTCCAGGTTTTGCCCTTACAGTTCACTCCCTGATCCTGCTGCTGGGGCAGTGAGTGGCTGCTCGGGGCTTGGCTGCTGGCTGGGCTTAAACCAAGAGTGTGGCTGAAACAGAAATGTGCTCTTTACAATAAGACCTAGAAGGAATTGATTTCATGGAACACATCTCTTACTGATCAGTGACTTCACAGCCATTGGCACAAAAAGGATTGTTTGACAAGGAACGAGGAATGTGTTTTGATTTTTTCTTCTTAAAACAAACACTGGAGTTAATTGGTAGCTCTACTGATAAATTTACCGATCCACTTCTGCCATATCAAATTATTTTCAAATGCAAGCACAGTAAAAAAAGCTAATGAGAAGAATTTCCTTTTTCTTTTAGGGTTCTTTGCGTCAGACACGACATCAAGAAACTGCTGTAGAAATTCAGCCTTGCTACCACAAAAATGAGTCACTGTTTAGCTACATGCAGTTGATAACTTATAGCTGTTTAAATTTTTTACTCTTTGTTGCAAGTGGTCTTGTACATACATATATTAAAATATTTGGATCAGAAGGTAAACCAGCAACAGCACATATGCATTAAAAAATAAAAACATCTTCACTAAGAATTGTGCCATTGTATTGCTGACTTTGGTAAGGAATTTTCATCGTTTGAAAAATAATCTCTTCCATAACGAATTCTGAATTAAAAGTAAACTGTTCTTGTACCTAATAAAACCACTGTGAGGAATATGTGGCATTTATCAGACAACTCCTGTTGCATACAAAACACTCCATGATATTTAATCTCAGGAATAACCCAGCAATCTCATCAGAAGTCCGAGTATATTAACCCTAATACCTCACCATTAATGGTATGTGGCTCATGATTCATTCACTTGTACATAGAAAAGGCTAAACAGGATAAAAAGATGGTGACGAAAATCCTTAATGTCTGTTTTGTTGCATTGTACTTCCCAAAAGAATGTAGGTCTTTTAATTACGACTGCTGATGACTGATTTGATTATAAAAACAGTGATGCAGAAACAAGGCAGAAACAACGAAAACTTCTCAATAAATAATAAGTATTACTAGAAAGGATTTTTAATCTAAACTGCCTTTATTCATAATACTTTTTCAAAACCTTCCTGATTTTTCCCTCCTGAGATTTGACTAAATAATAATATCATTGAACAATCATTTTAGGAATAATTTAAATTATTACAAAAGTATTTTAATAATTTAAACAATTGAATAGTCATTTGAAATAATTAACGTGAAATGTAAATAGAATATTATCTTATTTTGTAGTGCCCTACATCATAAACTACGGTGTAAGTGTGGAAAACTATATTATATTTTGGGGGATTGAGGTAATTTTATTTAGCTATGTATTTTCTGCACTGTGCTTTCTCAGAACTCTGCTATATGTTCTTCTGAAGAAAATAGTTCTATAACTATATTTTACTCAAAGCACAGATTTTGCCAAGATTTACAGCCATCAGTCATTTGCTCAAGGATCTGCAGTAGCAATAGAGAAAGGAGAGGATATATAACTAATTTTCTCGGAATTAATTCTACAGAGTTACTTCTCACTTTTTTCATAGTATCTTCAATTCCTCTGGGTCTGATTACTCGAACAGACTGTTTTCATTAGCTCTCTTAAAAAAACCCTTATGGAGCAGAGAGGTGTCATGAGGTTGCTTCAGGGGTTGTGGATACAGCACTGCAGCATATGGAGTGCCTGCCAATGGCCAGAGCAAACAGAATTTCTCCTCAAATGCATGGTAAGTGAAGTAAAAGGCATCCTCATTTTCTGTCTCCTTGGAAGCATTTGAGGCCATAATGCCTATGATAGGTAATCCCAGTTTGTTCTACTGTATCTTAAAATACAAGAAGTTGTCACACAGAAAATAGAATAGGCAATTAAGGAGTTTGAACTTTGTGCTAGAAAGAGATGAACACTAGGAGGTTTTGAACGTGGGACACGAGTCTTGACATTTAGAAAATGTTCTCAAAGGAAGACTGTTTCCTAGAGATTAAACCGTTTTGTTTGTGCTGTCTTTTTGTGGTGATTAGGTCTTATTCTGAGGCTGAAAATTAAACTTTTGGGGTTTGATCCCCAGAAAGGCTGAAAAATCTCAGCAGCTGCCTTTGATAGGTTTCTCTTCCAGCACACACTTACAGGTGGTCACTGGCAAAGGTCCAGCCAGAAGAAGGGTGCTTCCAGCTGCTCCAGGTTTGCCCAAAATGCAAAGGGGCAAAAGATGCCAAAAAAAAGCCCTTTACAGCAGTCTCTGCCTTGTTAGTGAAAGCCCCATATACAGCCTGTAGGACTGGGGAGAATCAGGGGGAAAAAAGGCCTGAAAAAAGGTTCTGGAAATCATCAAAGCTTTCACACCCCTCCAAAGGGAGATAAGCCATATCCATGTGCTTGGCAAACATTTGTTATTTCTGACTCTTTCTGAAATATTTTCCAGACTGTTTCTAGTAGATATTCTACAACATCTCTAGGCAATACATTCCAATACTTCATTAGCCTTATCTTTAGAAGAGTTTTTTATGTCCAACCTGAATCTTCCTTGCCTCTGTTCTTGTGAAGGAAAATAAGCTATGTTTGCCACAACTTGTCTGTGACAAAACGCTTGTTGACTCTTGCTTGCTGTCATGGTGGCACTCAAATTTAATGTTGGATGACTCATTCAGGGCAGATTTTTTTCCCCAAAACAATCAAATAAAATGGTTGGTATAAAAATTCTTATTTTTTTCTTTTGCTCAAGAGTCACTGCCCGCTATCCCAATTTTTCAGTATGTTCCCAATGCTCCACAAGCTGTCAAAATAACACCAGGTCCCAACAGTGCTCCAGCTGTTCTTTTTAATTCCTGTGATGAGCTACCCACCTTGAACTAATCTCAAGGCAATATTCTATTTGTCTCACTTCTTCTCACTAAGTGATGTAGTCAGATAGCTATCAACTTCTAGAAGTTTGGAATTAATTACTTTCAACAATTTGGAATTCATTACTTCTAGTGATTTGGGAGATGGAGCTCAATAATCCTCAAGTTTCTTTCCAACCCAAGCCATTCTGTGATAATCTCAAGGTTTAATTAACACAGATGAAATAATCTGCCACTACCTGTGAGAGCATTTCTGCTTTGCTGTAGCACTTCAGCCTTTCTATGTTCCTGATTTGATATTAAATAGATAATACCAAATTTCAAGTGAATGTGATAAATGCTAACTTAAAATCTATATGAATTAAACTTTCATTTTGAAGTATTCTTACCTTAATTTTAGGCCTTGCATTTACACATTCCTGAACAAAGAACTGATCAGATGTTGGAAACAATCCTAGACTTGGCACAAAATGGTACATGGCACAAAACTTCTTGACAACTCAATTTTGGCTGATGGCTTTGACGCACATGAGCACATTGACGTGAGCATTTGGTCTTGGTCTATGGGCAGTTTAGTAATGGTGAGTCATAAAGAACATTTAGTAACGGTGAGTCAAAAAAGAAAAACAATTTTCTACATTCTTTTTAAAAGCATTTTTCTAAAAAAAGTTTTTAGAAATCTGAGTAGAACTAGGGATGCCTTGCCCCTGAGTCGGTGTTCTAGTGACTAACTAGCAATACTAGAATTGCACTACTAATACAAAAATTGTTTTGTCACAATAATAAACAGGATAAAAATAACAAACATTAACTTCACCAGGCAGGAAATCCATGTGCCTGAATGCTCTGTTCCATTACTTTCACTGCACCTGGATGCATGTCCTTGGTGCCTTCTGGAAAGAATGAGTTTGCTCTGTTTGCTGCTTTTGCACCTTTTTAGGAGCAAGACAGAGTCTTTAGGCATTTTGTAGAAATGGTACCTTCAAAATCTCACACTGTTCTTTAAGATGCCATATTTTGCTTATATGTAAGGTATTCAGAAGCTGCAGATGCTTCACAGGGGTACATGACTGATAGTATGCTCCTTTGGGAAAAATTCAGGGAATACAAGAGGCAGGGAAAGGAATGCAAAATTTCTGCAAGTGTACTAGCTCTAGACACACGGTCTGCATTCAGCTCTTGGGTTTTTTCTGTTCATTGGGGGTCTTCTTAACTTGTTTTACTTCCATTGTTGTGTATGTCCTTCAAGTTATATTCTGAGCAGGTTTTAGCAGGTATGCTAATTTTTTCCTTGCATAGCTATAAAATTCCTCACATCCTTTACAAAGAAGAGGACTTCAGGCTGGTTACAGAGACAGTTAGTTGCTTATGTGTCCTGGTTTTCTTGGGCCTGCAGATAATAGACCAAGAGATCAAAGAGTGGATTATATTATTTGGTTCAGTGTTGGCTGATGTGAGGAACTGCTCATCCCCACAAATACAAAGGAGCACAGAGGCAAGAGGGGGAATCCCTGCATCCCAGTAGGAGGAATGGGGCCCCTGTCCCAGAGCTGCCCTGGGAAGCCATCAGCCTTGCTGTCCAGCTGTGAGTCCCAGATGATGAGCCTGCTGCTGGAGAGGCTCTCTGGGTCTGGCCTCTGGGTGCTGGACCTGCCATGGCACAGTCAGGGGAGCAACCAAAGGTGGGGACAGGGAGGGAGGGAAGTTACAAGCATACGAGAAGAGGGGGGAAAAGGGATAAAAGGGGCTGGTTGTGTCTGAACAGGTAGCTGGTCATTACACTTAAAGTCATGCACACTTTAGTCATTACATTGAGGCTGCACCCTCTGCTGCACTGGCACATTCTGTTCTGCTCCATCATGAAGCTCCATTTCTAACTACTATAAATACACTTTCATTTAAAGACAGCTTCTTCTTTAGGAATTGCAGAAGAATTTAAAGCACCATTTAGGATTGAGTTTCACTATTTTTCTTATATCTTCAAAGCTAAGATGTACAGAAAGGCAAAAACCACACCAGAGGGCTTTCAGACCCTGTAAGTTGTTTTAAAGATAAAATTTTGGTTCTGTTTTTGAAAATACTCTGGCACTTCTAAATGTACACAATGTAAATATAGCTTGATAAAACACACTTAATATCATTCACCCTTCCCCAGCTTTCGTATCATTAACATGTATTCCATATGTGCTACCTATTTAATTGAAACATAACAAATAGTGCATGTAAAGTATATAGGCATGTATAAAGGGCATCACTTATTTAATTTGTGACATCACTAAATTATTATTTGATTTTCCTTTTTGGCACTAGTAAGAACTTTCAAACCAAGCTACTTTTTAATTTTGTCTTTTCCAGATGCTATGTGATGGACTTCATTATATTTTTGAGAAGCTACTTATTCTCAGGCTTTACATGAGAAGAGCATGGGCACACAGAAAGGTGAGAGGCTCATAGCTTTCGTCTGGGATGTCGATAACCTTATCTGTTCCACTGGAGGAGCTGAACTTTGGAGGATGGCAATCCACCAGCACAGCTAAGGATGTAGGAAGAAGCGTCTGGTGAAGGAACTCAGGAAGGTAAAGCATGAACTGTATGCAATGCTTCCAAGCAGTCAATTTCAACTTTATGTTTCATTATACAGCTCTTGCTCTCACTGCCCCACTGCCTTGTCCCAGTGCGTGACTCCCTCTCTTCATTTTTCTCAGACACAAGTTGCTTCTTCCCTAGCAAAGACATCACAGTTTTCTAAATAACTCCTTTCACTCTTAAATTTAATATGTAAATTGTGCATGTCTATATATATTTTTGTTAAGAACAGCTACAGAAGTTGGGATAAATAAGGCACTTTTAAACATTTAAATTAAGGCATTTTGAGAAGTATTCAGGATTAATGCATACTAGCAAAGTTCTACCCTAATTCACTCATGTCACTCAAGCATAGGTACAAATGGGAATAGGCATTGAGCTGTAATTCGCATAATTATAATGTCATCTTGACAGAACTTGCTAGCTAATTTATGGAATAGCAAGAATAAAACAATTTCATTGTAGCTAAGCTGATTAGTTTTAGCGAGTTTAACTCAGACTGATTTAAATAGTGTGACACAAACTGGTTGCAAAAAATGGAATTTTATGCCTTCCGCTTCCTTTTTTATTTAACCTGCCAGTCTACACTGCTTTTTTTTCTATTTGAAAGCAGAAGCAACTGCACAATTGTCAATTAGCAGCATAAATGATTTCATACCACCCACACCCCTTTTTGCAAAGCTTGCAGACTGTGATCATACGGAAATAAATGTATAGCAGTGAATGAATTATACACAATCCTTCAAAGATTACTAATTGAGGGAGAATTATAGTTGCTAAAACATGGAAGAAAATGAATAAAGCTCTTTGGATGCTTTAAAATATCTCACTGTAGGAGCAGGTTATGATGTAATTTTTAACACAATTCCATAGTACAGAAAAACATAAAAATAACCTTTGGAAAACATTCCAGCAGCAATTTGGTTCTTAAACACCATATGGAGAAGTAACTAATCCTATACACAACTAGATGATTCAGTGGGATAATCCACAGAAGAATTTCCATATGGCATTCTCAATGTTCTTCAACACATCCTTTTCTATCTCCAGCCCATGCTTATGAAATGCTGGCAGATGCACTGCTGCTACAGAAGCCTGAGTTGAAAAGCAAAATGAATATCCATTTTATCTGTATCCAAAGACACAGATGACACATAGATGTGTCATCACTTGCTAAATGCTGTTATTTGTCCTCTCGGATGGTGAGCCAAGGCCAGAAAGAAGATAGGATTTCAACTGGCATAAGCACAGCCCATCTCTGCTATGGTACAGGTGTGCCAGACATTAGTTTAGATTCAGATTTAGATCATTAGGATGTCTGAAGGATTTGACTGAATTCCATTTTGACATTATTCCGTTTGAAACACTCTTTTTCCACATTCTAAAGGGATGGATTTTCTATTTCCCACACTCCGGGATCCAGTGTAATTTCCCTGATTTCCAACTTCTCAAATAGAAAACCAACTTCTTTTTTTCTCCTATCAATCCCTTAATTTTATTCTAGAAATCAATTTGAAATGATCTGTCCAACTAAAGAATCTTTTACCTGAAGATACTCCACACATTTCCTAGCAACCCTGGCCTATATGCAGTGGTCTTGAAGGCAGGAAATGGATACAGATCCATTAATACATATCTCCATTACAAAAAATACACACCACAGAGACTGCAGAGCATACAAAGCAGCATAGAGAGCAAAAAGCATCTGGCCAAAGAGCCTACATGTATCTTGGTGACTTCTCTGGGCATTATTTTTACCATCACCCTCTTTAATATGGAAGGACATTGTAATTACACTTCATGGGTGAAGTTCTTCTCTGTCAAAGAAAATGAATGCTTCCATCAGTCCACAACCTGGTTTTAAATTAATCATTTCATAAGCTCTGTTACCAAGTATTTTACTTCACTCAGTATTCGCATTTGAAGAGGAGCATAAATGGCTCTAATCCTGTAACTGATTTCAGGAGCTTAAAATTTAGACTGACAGGTGTCTTTAGCTTCAGGTTGTTTGCTCTGCTGAGAAAATTCATGCAATGTGGAGAGACAGATTTCTCATGGTATCTTCTCTGAACATCAAAAGTGCCTCTCAGCAAACATAAGATCCATTGCAAATTCCTTTCTAAAACAATAGAATAGTTTCTTCACTTTCACTCTCTGATGATGACAGAATCTTATTTACTTCTTTATTACCTTCACAGCAAATTTTAATTAATTATATATCCTTCAATTGTTTAATCACTTTCAGTTGGCTATCCTTCCAGACTTGGTGTATGCAACATTATTTGCCTCTGGTGAGATTTTATGAACTCTAATATGCACCACATGTTCAACTTGCTCAAAATTAATTGCAGACATTCTATTTGGCATTAATGTACATTTTTAATTGGCTTTAATTTCACATCTGTGTTGCTTTATATCCAGCATTCTTTATCAGCATAAATGCACACTGCTTTTGATGTGCGTAATAGCAGCCACCAAAGCCGGATTTGCATTAACTTTTTACCTTTTAATATAATTCTAGTTTTCCAGGTTAAAACAAGCAAAAAATAAGTGATTTGAAAATAATTAATCTTTCTTACTCATTATTAATTATTTGGAAAGTCAGATGGAAAATGCCGGCTGAGATTTAACAGAGAAAATAAAAAGTTGCTAAACTTTTGCTGAACAAGAAGGTTTGCCTGTTTAAGAAAAAAATCTCTTTGAAAGAGGCTTTGTTGTGCAAATCTATCCTCAGCCTGAAGGAACAGGTAACAGCCTCACGTACTAGCTAGCAGCTAGCTAGGGACAGCCCCAGGACTGGTCCCACAGCTCCTATCAGTTTGCCTGGAGACACATCTGAGACGGCTGTAAAGCCCTGCCTGGTTCCAACCTGGAGATGAAACCAAACAAGCCTCAGCACAGAAAAACAATTTAACATGCTCAAGGAATCTGGCACTGGCTTATCATGCAGGTATCTAGTTGTTGATACACAGATTAGACAAATTAATGCTAATTAGGGTAACTCCACAAGTGTTGTAAGCACCTTTCCAATTGCGAGGTGGAGATATCCTGAGAATTACAGCAAAGCAACTCCACATCTCAAGTGAGATACAATATGTAACATTCAAATATAGGACACTATTTTCAGTCCACAAAATACTCTGCTGAAACACATAGGGATTTGGCACATTGGCAACTTAGATTTAAGAAAAACGTGGTATCATTTTACTCTCTGAGGGGATCCTGATCATGTCAGATCTCTTTCAGTAGAATGTATGTTTGGACCAGTAACTCCGACCATGACTACATCAGAATCTTCACCTACTGCTGAGGGAGATTTCAACATAAACCATGGAGTAACATTCAGCAATTTTTAGGATTAGAAAGCAGAATCAAATGCTACTTAGCACAAAATAAAATGAACTAATTGTTCAAGATAATATAAAATTGTAGCTGAATGAGCAGACATTATTATATTCTAGGCAAGAAGAAATACAGTGTATAGAATAAAGTGTTCCTTTGCCCCTAGCAGTTGACAGGAACAGCAAAAGACAACGTAACACTTGAAGAAGCGTTTCTGTCTTATCACCACACTTTCAAATTATGCTGTCAGCATATTTGTATTAAAGTGCTTTACACTGAGGCATTTAATTATTTCAAGCTCCAGAATTCCACTTCTCATTCTTAAATACTGGGTAGGAATCAATTTCAAATGGATGGTATTTTGAAAAAGCCAATGCACATGGTTTAACTCGAAAACAGTAGCCTACAGATTCAACTCCCAACTGCAGACTCCCAAGGACAAAAGTTTTCGCTTTCTAGAACAATTAGTTTAAACTGTACACTGCTCTTACTGAAAGCCAAATTTTAGAAGCTTATATTATTTCAAAGTTCAGCTTGTTGCTTTAAAGTGAAGGAAGTACTTTCAGTGTTTTCGAATATTTCATCTGGAACTGAAGAGGTGACTCAGAGAGACAATGAACGACATCCTTTGAATTGTCAGACCTACCTGTACCTGTTCCCTGCTCCCCTGTTTGCCTGCAGGGCAAATTATTGTTGCTAATGACTTGGCACTCAGGGGAATCGGGATGCACAGCAGTTCACCCTCATCCAAAATCAAGCCAAATTAAACCTTTCAGCATTACTGGGGAAAAATGCACCTAAATGTTCAGGCCCCTGGTATTTTCAGAGAAACTAAATCAGCCCACAAATTCGGCTGTCAGGCTAATTTTCCTTTGGGATTTGCTGCCGCCTCGTGGGCTCGCCGTGAATTTTAAGTCCCAAGATAGAAAATTAGCAGAAGTTAACCTCTCGCATACTAGCATCATTTCTGTCCTGGTGTGAAAAGATTTTTGTGTAATCAGGTTACATTTGCGACTTTTCACTTTCTTGAATTCACAAGTATAGCAATAAAAGGCTTCCAATTAAAATACAACTAAATGTACTGTTATTTTTTACAGCTTTGCTCCATGAAGAAGTGATACACTTTAATCACTCTTTACTGGTACATAGAGAGAGAGAGACAGAGAAAAACTTTTTCATCTTATCATTCTCCTGCATTGCCTTGGTTTGTTTTATTTGTTGATTCATTTTGTTTTATGTACCATTTATGAACATGATATTGGAATTAAAGTGTTCCCACAGATTCTCCAAGCTATATAAGACCATGGAGTCATTAATAGCTTGGTAGTCTGTCTTTGGAGAAAGAGGTCGCTGGGATATTAAATTGGAAAGAGGATAAGCTGTTTGTGGGATAGTCAATTCTACGGGCTCTTCAAAAGTTTCCTGTTTTACTGTTGCTGGAAAATCTGATAATGAGATGCTAAGATGCTCATCCAAAAAGTCTGGAGTTGTCCGAAGCTGATCCATTGACCTTGGAATGGCCAGACTTTGAGGCAAAATGGTTACAAGGGATGAAATGAGCAGCAACATAAGTTCATTTTAACTTCATTGAATAGCTTACATTTAATTTCTAATTCTTTTTTATTAAAAAAAAAAGGGGGGGTGAGGGCATAAATTGATCTCTACATGGAAAATAAACTGCAGTGGTGGCCCTACTGTTCAGAGGTTGCTTCAGGAACAGACTCTTTTTTTTTAATTGTACACCCTGTGGACTGAATCCGACACTGATTATTGATCAGCATCAAGGTGTAGCCATGACAGCCTCCTCACCTCTGCCCTTCGGGGGTATCCTCCCAGTCCAGGGGTCATTCCCCTCCCATAACCCATGCTTGGGGCCAGTCAGGTCATTTCTCCCCACAGTCACAAAGCAATTTCAAGCAGAAAACACTGTTATAAAGCCTTACAATCTTAAGAATCACAGAATAGTTTGGGTTGGAAGAGACCTTAAACACCATCTAGTTCCAGCCCCCCTGCCATAGGCAGGGACACCTTCCACTGGACCAGGCTGCCCAGGGCCCCATCCAACCTGGCCTTGGACACTTCCAGGGATCCAGGGGCATCCACAGCTTCTCTGGGCAACCTGTGCCAGTGCACCACCACCCTCACAGCAAAGGCCTTCTTCCGAATATCTAATCCAAATCTCTCCTCTTTCAGTTAAAAGCTATTCCCCTTTGTCCTGTCACTATTTGCCCGCGTAAGAAGTCAGTTTCCCATCTCTTCACAAGCTCCCATTAAGTACTGTAACGTTGCAACTAATGCTCTAAAAGTGATAAACTTGACTAAAGTGACTCTAAAAGCGAAGATATGTTCTTAATTCAAATACTATATATAAAAAAAAATAAACTAATTCAACGGAGTCTTTGCCCCCTTCTCCTCTTCTTTGCCCGCTTTTCAGCCCCAGCCCGAGCCCAAGCCCTCCCTCCGGGCATGGCCCTGCCGCTCCATAGGCCGGGGGGAAGAAAGGCTGCGGGGTGCCTGCGGCCTCGGCACCACAAAACGAGCGTCCGCGGGCAGCCCGGAGGAGAAGAAGAAGGAGGAGGCGCAGGAGGAGAAGAAGAAGGAGGACCACCCAGGGCCCGCCTTCCCCCGCCAGGCGGGCGAGCCGCGCTCCGCTCCCGCTGGAATGTCCGCGGCGGCCGGGAGGGGGGCGGGGCCGAGCGGGAGGCGGGGCCTGGGGCGGTGCAGCCAATGGGGCGGGGCGGGGCCGGGCGGTGCAGCCAATGGGCGCGGCGGGCGGTGGCGCGGGGCCGACCGGAGGGGGCGCTGCCGGCGGCAGATCCCGTCCGTCCCTCCGTCCGTCCGTGCGAGCGGCGGGCGGGGGTCGCGGGGCGGGGCCGGCGCGGGTTCGAGACCCGGCCATGGCGGCGGCGGCCGGTCGGTGGCCCTGGGCCCTGCTGTGCCTGGCGGCGGCCCCGCTGCTGTGCCCCGCGGCGGCCGGTGAGTAGCGACCGCGGGGAGAGAGCGGGGGGAGGCGGCTCCGCGGGTCCCTCTCTACAACATGGCGCAGGGGCGGTATCGCCCGCGGGGATGCGGCGCCGCGGGACGCTCCTGTCTGGCCACGGCCGGGGCGGGATGCGGGAGCCGAGGGAGAGGGGGGACGGTGCCCCGGCACCGCTGCGCCCCGGCACCTGCTCCGCGCCCGGGAAGCGGCAGCGGCGCCGTCCCGGTGCCGGTCGGGGCTGGTGCCTGTCCCGGATCCCCGGGGAGGGGAGCGCCCGCCGGCATCCCTGCGCCGGGGACCGGAGCCGGGGAGAGGCACTTCCATAGCGGCCGGATGTCCCGCATCCCGCCCGGCAGCGTGACGAGCGTAGATCACTCCGTCTGCCCCGGCGGGTTCCGTGGCTCTGGGCCGGGATGTGTGCCTTCGGCTGTCACGGTGCCTGCGGGTGAATTTCCAGGACTGTGGCTTGAAATGGTCCCACCGGGTAAAACCTGACGCCTGGGTTGCCATATGCGGTGTCAGAACAGGCTGTGTGTTCCAGTGCTCGCATTCCTTGTTTTCAGTAGAAGAGTGTTATCGAACCAGGTATTGAGTATTTTAAAAAGTGAAGGCAAGACGTTTAATAAAGAGAAGGATAGTGGTAAAATAGCTCCCTGCATTAAATCTGTGATAGCAGATGTCTTGGCAATGTGTGCTCGCAGCCCAGAAAGCCAATCCTGTCCAGGTTTCCCAGAGGATGGATGCTCCATTCCTGGATGTGTTCAAGCCAGGTTGGATGGGGCTCTGAGCAGTCTGGTCTAGTGGAAGGTGTCCCTGCCCATGGCAGGGCCTTTGAACTTGGGTCTTTAAGGTCTCTTCCAATGCAAACCATTCTAGGGTTCTGAGTCTGTAACTTCTTGGCAGGACCAAAAAAGAGTAGTGGAAAAAGAAGGCAGCACAAGGACAGATACTGGAAAACATATTTTAATAAATAGATTGCACTGTTGTCACAGGAATGGAAAATACAGAACATGTCATACTTGAAAGCTGAAGGCTGCAGTCACTAAGTTTATGGGCATTTCAGTGTTGTTCTGTAGTTTTGGTTTCTATTGAGGCTTGGTTTTGGGATGAAGGCAGTAAAAAGCTAGTGGAATGAAATGTGACATACTCCTGCCCAGCTTTCTGTTGATAAACCGACTAATATTGCATGCCCAAGTCCCTTCTTGATGGTTCAGTCAAAATCTATTTAGGAAGGTGCTGTGAAATAAGACCCTTTTTTTGTTGTACCAGTGTGATACATAGATCAGATGCAGCTGAGCAGAAATCTGTAATCATTAAATGATCCTGTGTGGAAGGAAAAGCTTTGAAGGACGCCTCTGTCTGTTTTCTAAAACACTGGTCCAAACACTGGTAAATGAGGATCAAACACTGGGAAATGAGGATGAGAATTAGTATCAAGGCACTGTTCAATTAATTTTATATTGGCCAAGCTTAACCATGAATGAACAAAATATTTGAATGGTAGGGGGCAAAAAGCACAGCAGAGTATAATGCTAAAACTGCTGCTTTAAACTTTGGTGTTTCATTTCTTCTCAGTGCTTCAGTTCTCTTTTTTTTTTTCTCTTGATGTGTTCATATCTGTGTTTGTTGTATGACTTCCATCCAATCAGGGAAATCCAGTCCTTATTATCCATCACTAATAAAACAATTTACGGTTTTGTTCCAATTTTTTTAGAAACCACAGTTCAATGAGCAGCTATGTGAAAAGAAGTTCCTGCTCTGATTTCCTTCACCACCTGTTCCTAACTGATTCTTGAACTTTTCAGATTCTGTGAAGTAATTCAATTTACAAAGGCACGTAGTCTCTACAGAGATTTTTGGTGGATTTTTTGTTTACATTTTCATATTTATTCTTTTTTAAGTTTCCCCTGAATTAATAAATTACATTGTCTCATGGAGGAAGTTGCCAGGGGCCAAGCTGGAGCTTAAGTAGCAGAAATGTGACTAGAAGCAGAAAGGGAGTGAGATCTCATTTTGGTGGCAGTGAGTGTTCAGGGATAATTTCGAGACTCCTTGAAAAGATCTGCATCAGTTTCACGACAAAAATTCCTCTTGTTCATTTTTCGCCTTTTGGGAAGGAAAATTTCTCATGGTCATCTCTGGACCAGACAAATTGTCCTGATATGACTCAAGTGTGTACTTGTGTTCAGAAATCATGGTTAAGTGCTTCAAGTCTTTTAAATATCTTCTTTCCTTCGCCTGTTTTTCCATAGGCTTGTCTTGTTGTTACCATGCAAAGGACAATTTAATGTGCCGTGATGTCTGTGAACAGGTAAGCTTGTTTCAAATTTAACTCCATCAGAGCTGAAATTGTGCCTTTAGACAATGATGTAGCAACATTAAGGTTGTAAGCTAATGATCTTCTGTCTGGATGCTATCTGTGAATTTTGAGATGAAATGTTATCAAAATGAGAACTTAGAAGTTTTAAAACCATAGTCCTCTTTCATTTTGTAGTGGAAAATGGGTTCTGCTGAAGTTGAGGAGAAACAGAGATACCAACTTGAGGCCATGATTTGGTCAAGAAGTAATAAGCATATTAGGAAATGAGAAGGGTGAAGGTATTTTACAGAATTTCTGGGTCTTGTATGTTTCCAAGTTCTGAGGAATTTAAACTGAAGAACAAGATGCTGATATTATTCTTTCTTCCTTCCAGTTCTTGTTTGTCCACTAACCATCTCATTACGATATATGGCTTTGTGAATGCAGCAAAAATCTGTTCACTTACTCTATTCATAAGGCTGCTTGTTCTAAATTCAAGCTTGGAAAGTATTTTTCCCTAACTTATGTTTAGATTTGTACCTGTGGGTAGTAATTTGTACAGCTTTGTGTGTGTGTGTTTGTGTGTAGTTACGTATCCTTACCTATGTAAAAATTGTACATCAGTAAAGCTTACATACATGTTGACACAGTTTTTGTATTAGAATTGTTATACCTGCCCTCTTTTCTTGTCTTCATTGCCCACTTTGGTGATGTTTGAGAAGTAAACCTGGTTATGATTAAGTTTATATTTATCTCTGATTGTACTAACAAAACTTTCACTTTAAATTGCACTTTTTCCTCCCTGATAATATCTAGAGAATACAACCAAATCTTCTTTCAGTTTTCATATTGTTAGGCCAAACAAGGAAAAGTCTTACAGTCTGTTTGCATAAGATATTCTCTCAATTCCTATAATAATTGCTCAGCCCTCCCAGCATAAGTTTATCTCTGTGAATACAGGTAAACAAAACTATACATGGCATTATAAAAAAAGTGTAACACTCAGTCTTAAAAATCATGTTTGAACTTGGATCTAAGTAAGAGAAAAATATCCATTCCTGTATATAAAAAATAATTGGTGAATTTAGTAGCTGCATTGATACGGCATTTGGAATAATCTGTTCATTTCTTTCTTGTGTTTCATTGGATTGAAGGTTCCAGCTTATCATGTGAATTCCTGTTGGCTCTTCATGAAAGGCCTCCAGCTTTTAATGTCAAATTCAGTCCCAATTCTGCTATACTGGTTCTAATTATTGCATAGTTTTCTGAGTTTTGTAAGATACTCTGATCTTGCCTCATCTGGATGATCTCTCTCTACTCAGATAATCAGCATATCCAGAATCTTAGTGGCGAGAGGTCTAGAACAAGTCTGAAGCAGGACTGGTGCCCCTCAAAGTGTTCTATAAGGAGCTGGCTTAGTTACTGTACATCATGCTGGTGGCATCATTTTCTGAGTGATCCTTTGATGCAGTCCAACAATCTGGCTGAAGGAGCTGGCTGCTGTTGTTTTACTGATTTTCATCTTCTGGAACTTAACTATTTTGTGCAGCTGAGAGCAGGAAGAAGTTTCTTGGCCTGTCTTTGGATATGCACTTATAGATTAGATTTGGGGCCTTAGAGCAGGCCCCAAACAAGGTTCACTGGGGAGCCGTCTTGGCCTAACCAACAGATTGTAAACAATACCACCAAGAGAAATACTCTCTTCTGCAGGGCATGGAGACACTCATCTGCATATGAGACTTTCTGGCTAATGTCATTTGGTTTTCAGGGGCTCAGATCTAGGATGTTGCAGGGATCACGAGGTTTTTTTTACCCTCAGACTGTTGCCTATTTTCTGCTCGTCTATATGGACACAGTGATAGTATTGAGGGAGGCCTTGCGTGGGTAAAAGGTAACTACAGCCCAGGGACTAGGGTGAAAGCACAGGAGACCCAGTGGTGTTGCCCTGGATCCTGCCAGTTAAGGAAAAAGGCTTGATTAAGGGTAAGGAATTCTGCTAACCAGTAAATCAGCTACTGCAAGTGGGACCTTTGAAAAAGAGAACTTGGATTACAGATTTGTTTGTCAACTGACATGATTCAAACACCTCATTATTTTGCATTCTTAGTAAGTCTTACTCCATTCTTAGCTTTGGAGCTAAGACCCTCATCTCCTTTTCATAATTATTTAATTAAGCAGGTCAGATACTGTGGAAAGGAATAAGGAGGCTTCTCTTTCTTTAATTGACTTTTTTTCCTGACTTTATTTCTGAGAAGTTTCATAATGATAAGTTTCCTGGCAACATTCAGCTCTGTACCACTCCAGAGATCTCCATCCACATCCTCCTCCAAGCATAAGGATAGTCCATCCCAGTTCTCACGAAAATATTCATGTTCCAGGAGTCTGACTTGGCTAAACAGAGAAGTCATGAACAAGCTTTGGTGCAGAGGAGATATGGTGTAGAGTGCATAGAAGCAGGGAAATGTTATACAAGAGGAACTAAGAAAGTTTGCCAAGGCAAGTAAGGTTATGTTGGGAAACACAAAGCTCAACTGGAATTGAGACTTGTAGAGGATGTCAAGGGCAACAATACATTTTGTGGCAGTAGCTGAAGGCTGAAGAAGGAAAAATGTAAAACTGTTGCTGAAGGTGGCATGTGATTTAGTGTCAGTAAATCATTCCTGGCCAACCTGATTTTGGTTGGATTTCTGAATGAGGGGAAGGGCACGAATGTCATTTGTATTGACTGTAGCAAAATTTTAAACACTAAGTGTCTAAATATCTTTGTATCCATTTTAGGATCATATGGGTTTGATGCATGGACAGCTAGATGTGTAAAAAAATGGTTGTAAAATCAGGCTCAGAGGTAGAGGTTAGTGGGTCCTACTTTGCCTGCAGGCTAATAAGAAGTGGAATATCAAAGGGGCCTGCCCTCAGACCTGTCTTTGTTAGTGACCTGGATGAGGTGATGGATTTGACTCTTATTGAGTGTTTAGTCCATGTGAAGCTGAAAGGAAGTGTTGATAGTCTTAATGGCAGAATTGTCATCCAGAGGGACCTAGGCAGATGGAAAACACAGACAGATGGACACCGTGGTCTGGTCTGATAGTTGACCCTTCTTGGCACAGGAGGTTGAAATAAATGATCATCTGAGATCTCTTCCAACCTGAATTATCTTTTGATTCTATGACCTCAGAAGACTCGAAATACTACTGCAGTTCTTTTTTTGGTCTCATTTCTGAAACAAATGCTATTGCTGTCTTGATTTTCTTTCAATAAATTTATCATGCTAGAATAGAACTGATAGTTTATTGTTTTAGAGTAGAACAAATTTAGTATATAACTGTAATGTCCTTTTCCTTCTGAAATTCATCTGTGTTTCAGTTATTCATATAATTTCCAGTTTCATATCCCACATTAATAGGTCTGTTTCCACTCTTCTTGTTAACCAGTTTCTTGTTCTAATTTATAAGTAAAACTTAATTAGGCTGCTAAAGGAACAACATCCTCAACATCCTCAGTTGCATCCCATCCAGCCTAGCAAGCTCCTGGATTTTCAGGTTGTGTGTGGGTACTGTGCCTTCCCCTGTTAGTTTTGATTGTCTCTTTAACTAGTCTAGGTTTTATTCTTCCTTGTTCCACAGAAATTACTTATTTCAGGGTTTTTTTTGAAGTTTAATTTCTAAAGGTCATGTAACATATAGTTAATTAGAAAATAAAGTTGTATAATATTCTGATATGTGGGGCAGAAATCCTGTAGTGCACATTGCCCCTCCACATTCAGTAGAAACTTTTTGATTGAAATACTTAATTAATTGAGGAAGAAATTCTCCCTCTCTTCTAAATAGAAAAATTGCTTCTTTATAAAAAGTGCAATATACTTGAAAAACTACATAATATACATAAAAGAAAATAATAAAAGAAAAATGCATAAGAGAAAATCTTAAATTTGCATTGTATACATACTAACTGTTAGGCAAAGTTATTGAAGAGTAGATGTTAGTGAAATTAGAAACAATTGAAAAAAATTGAAAAAAAGTATTTGATGTGCAGTTACATTCTCTGTGTTTTAAGGTGTGTTTTGTTCTTTTGTTTCTAACAGATTTTGTCTTCTAAGAGTGATTCCCGTTTGAAGCACTTACTGCAGCGAGCACCTGAGTATTGTCCAGAATCAATGGTAAGGCTTGCTAGAAAAACTCTTACAATGAGATTTGAACCTCAAAGTAGGATTTTAATTTTAATTTTTTTTTTTTTTTATTTTTTTTTTTTTTTTTTTTTTTTTTTGTAAAGCCATCATAACTTATGCTACTTGCAATACCGTGGCTTGTATAAGCTATAAAATGCAATGAAAAGCTTATCTATGTTGTAAAAAATTGTACTGGATGATTGTCACTTGGACGTTGATGGCAGCTACTTAAATTAGATCATCTGTTCCAACACATGCCAAAGAGGCCCTGATGGCTGCACCAAATTATTTATGGTCTTATCTGAGAAACTGAAGTAGTGCTTTTATTGGATAAGTAAGACTATGGTTTTCTGGAAGTTCTTTAGTGTCTCTAAAGTTCTTTAGTTTCACTAAAAGAAAGAATGTAGCCTACTCCCTTTTCTAGGGACAATCTAATCAGGAAATAGATAAGTATTGTCATTCAGATTGTAAATTTTAGAATCTTATCTCTTGGCAACCTTTTGCTGTCAGAAAAGCCTGCTTTCTTCTGCTAATTTCTGCTACTTCTGAATAGTATCAATACTGTTTATAGCAAGCCTCAAACATATGCTGAGCTCAAGTGGGCAATGAGTAGGAGTACAAAATCTGGGAATAACACTTGATAAGCAGCTTCACAAGATTGTGTTTGCTTATAGTTCCTTTCCTTCTGTGCGTCAGAGTTCCTTCAGTTTTTTGTTTCTGTGGGCCAGCAGCCCTAAGGCCTCGAAAAGTTATAGACAGCTCCTGGCATGTGTAAAACCTGTCATGAAAACCTATCAAAGTGATTATCAAAGCATTTGGTTTGGTTTGCTCTGTCTTTCATTCCCTGATAAAGCAAGCAGAATTTTATCTATATAGTAGAAAAGTGCATTTCATAAGATGGGATTGGAGAGTATCTGAAAGGGGGAAAATGACATGATGATTTTTATAACTCCCAATTGCTATCTTTATAAATGGCAAGTTTGCTGTCCAGTGTGGCTCTTAAATTAATATCATTAAGCTGGTAATATCTAGATATAAAATAGTTAACAGTTCAACTCAATTCTGTATTTGTTGTTCTCGGATATCTCTTGTCTTGTTGGACAGGTGTTCTGGTGCCATTTCACAGATGAGCAGATAGGTTTAAATTTAATTAGATGGTCAATATTCTGGAGCACTGGTTACAGACGTTGTGTTGTATATATCCCTTCAAGTAATATTAGAGAAAGGGTATTGCCTGGTATTAATTTGTAAAGTATCTGCCAACACAAGTGGTGATTTTTATCTTAGAATCCTAGCTTCATTTAGGTTAGAAAAGACCCTGAAGATCATTGAGTCCAACCATTAATCTTCTCGTGAAATAAAGCAAGATAACTGAATCAATGAGGTGGAACTAGAAGTAGCAGCTCTTTACCATCTTCTTTTGATCTTGTTTTGGCTCCTGTCTAAGTAGGAAACCTCCACAGATACAGAGGAGGACAGTTGTAGATCATTAACTATAGATCCATGCAACTTTGGAAAGTCATCAGTTCCTCTGATGATAGATAGATAGATAGATAGATAGATAGATAGATGGATGTGTCATTGTGTGACAATATGGGTTGCTGTGTCAGTGTGATTGAAACCCTTTTTCAATTTGTTTTCTGTGTGGTCATGTGTGTTTAGGGTATTTTTAAACTGGTGGAGAGGAATGCTAGGGCAATAAGCTTCTCCATAGGTCTTGGTCCTAGACAAATCTTCCTCTTTGTCTAAGTTGCTGTTTAGTTCTGTAAACACTGATGGAGAGAGTTGGCTAGTGTATGTGTTCTGGATAACTACATTATGTTCTGCATCTGCAAAAATGCTGCTATTGATTCCATAGTCTGGGCATAGCAGCATTCTCATCAGAGGAAATGGTACTCAGCTTCCATCATAGCACTTCTTTAAAAGATGTTGAAACATAAGAATTCTTCCAATCAGGTATTTAAACCCAGTGAAAAAAATGCTGAAATTATCTGCTAGAAACTGTCTTATTCTGTAGACTTACTTTTGCTTACTTGCATTTTTACTTTTCAGAGAGAGGTGTGGGGTTGTATAAATTCTTCTTTGCCAGGTAAGAAATACCGGTTGGCTATTGAATCATATTGCTTTTTCACCCTATGTGTGTTTTGATGTTGTGTCTGCCACCTGCACCTATAGATTCATGATAATTTAACTTCCATTATGCATTTGTTATAAACTGTATGTGGTGTCTAGTTTCCTCTAGTATATGAGTTATATACATTTTATTAACATTTTTCCTAGTTAGAAAATATTTGTTATGTTTGTATACTTTAACATGTTCTTCCGTGACAAATCTAGAAAACATCAGCATTTCTTTCCTTTCAAGATTTTTTGGGGTTGTTACACCTTAGCCTGACCTACAAAATCACTGATAATTATGACTTTTCTCCAGATGCCACATGATTTGAACAAATACTGAGTAACACAAGGAAATAGTAAGAACTACACAAACAGTTTAAGCGCAGAGGCTCAGGTCATGAACCAAACTGCTTGGTACAGGTGGATTTAGAAAGTTAAAACATAAATCACAAGACAAGGCTGTAATGTTAAAAGGAGAGATCAAAAATAGATTAAATCGGGCTTAACTAGTCCACTGTATCATATGTCATTTCCAAAAGACTTTGAATGAAATTAGCATGCTATAGTTGGAAAAGTGGGAGTTAAGAAAGAGGAGGTTGTAGCAGTTTTACAGCATCTCCTCAGATTCCCCACCCTCCTTCCTGTCCCCCCACCAGGCCTTGGAGGCAAACTGTTGATTCCAGCGCTTGTAAAGAGACTTTCTGTCTTATTGGTTAAGTAAAACTAGCTAAATATATTATCTTTTAGTGAAGGCCCCATGCTCCACAGCACACAGAAGGCTGGCCAGCTGGAAAGCAGCTTGGGAGAAACATACCTGGGAGTCCTGGTGACCAGCAAGTGGAACATGGCCCACCAATGTGCCCTTGGTAGCAAAGGCCAACTGCATCCAGACTTGTGAAACTTAGTGAAAATGTTGCCAGCAGATGAAGGGAGCTGATCCTTCCCCTCTACTCAACATTGATGAGACCATGTCAGGGATACTATGTCCAGTTCTGAGCGTTTTGGGACAGGAAAACTATGAACACACTGCAGCAAGTTCAGCAGAGAGCCATTGTAAGGTGATTAAGGAGCTGGAACATATATGAGGGCAGGCTGAGAGTCTGTATTAGGCAACTAGATGATCTTTCATAGCTCAGGAATCTGTAACATACAGATGAATTTTATGAATTATCAGAACTATGGGCTCCAATCAAACAATTGTACACTGAAGGTATATTTTCTTCTAGAAATGCAGACATCTTAATTACCTTGATGACAAAATTAATTTATAAATTGATGTATTAAGATTGAAGTTCAATGTTTATTGAGCATGTGACATCATTTTTTTTGTTCACGAACTTGTCTGCTGGTTGGATATAACCTGGAGAGAGGGCCACTTGCCAAGAAAATATTAATGACAGCTGAAAATTATCAGCGTTCTTAATTTGGCATGTATTTGTAGCTTGCTTCATTCTTTTATCACAGTTTAATTTAGCTCCAATATGTCTGAAAACCACAGGGTCTGTATTGCACAAAATATGGTTACATGATTTCTCAGTGGTGATTCACGGGTGGCTGGTCAGTGGTGACATTGCCCCTAAAGCTGTCCAGCTCTATTTTCCATGTGTTTCTCCTGGATGCAGCTAGTTATTGCAATAGAGATTTCTGGAGATCTTTCTTTCAAATTGCATGTTGTTTCTTTGATATTTTTTTTTTTTTTTTAGATTGCTTATGCCTTATGTTATCAATCCTACTAATGGATGTTTTACCAAACATTACTGTTCTGATTGAAAGGAATCCCCACGTAGGAATTTATGCTGAAACAACTGATGTTATTTTATGCCTAAAACAGAACATAGTGAGTGGTTGATTTGGCAATTAAATGTACATACATAGTCAAATGTAGGTGCATCAAATTCCAAATTTTTGATCACAGATTGCAAGCTACTGATGTGTGCACAACAGCAATCTCTTTGACACTGTCAAAAAGATGCTCAGCTTCTGAAAAACTAATTCTGCACCCCAATT
Organism: Acanthiza pusilla; assembly: GCA_036630365.1. Taxonomy (NCBI): domain Eukaryota; kingdom Metazoa; phylum Chordata; class Aves; order Passeriformes; family Acanthizidae; genus Acanthiza; species Acanthiza pusilla. Next base: position 3,265,234 of record JAXCHO010000034.1, read on the forward strand.
GTGGAAGTGAAAAGTGAACTGTACTTGCAGTTGTTCATGACCTTCACAGCTGCTTTGAACTAGTGTGAATTGGAAAGCTGAGCCAATACTCTGAATAGATGTCAAGAGGATTTTGACAGTCTCCAGAAAGACCTACGGATCGCTGGGCCGCAGTGCCTGCAGAGGGTCTGTATCATTCAGATGGTCAAACTAACAGAATAGAGGCTACAACCAGAAGCTGTTCTGCACCTTTGCCCCTCTGCTCCCTCCACCTGCTGTGCAATGCTGCTACCTTACAGGTGTCAAGCATTAAGGTTTTCATTTATATTTTAGTAACTGTTATGCTTATTCTGATTTCCTGGGGAATTTGTTAATTTAGTGGCGATTTTGCTCCTCCATTATAAAATTGCCGTTAGTGCATTTTCTTAATTTGCCCATTGAAACGTCATGAAAGACAGATGCTAGCAAGACTTTCCATGCCACCTGTGTTTGTAAAGTCAACAGAGTGTATTTTCAGGGCAGTTTTCTTCATGATTAATATCAATTGCCCATTGTTTTCCATTGATTGCAATTATTTTTTATTACTCATTTCCAACACTTTTTTCCCAAGTGTTTTCTTAACATTTAAATTTAAGATCACTGGTCTTGCTCCTAGGTCTTTCACTTTCCTTTTTTAAAGCTGCACATCCCATGGGGCTCTTCTGAATAGGCATTTCCACTAGGCATAAGAGCATTTTTTAAAATTAAGTTATTGATTCTTTTACTTTCTACTTTTTTATTTCTACGTAAAGAACATTACTTTATTACATCCACTAATTCTGCTTCCATTTTTTTTAAATATTCATAACAAAAATGAGTGGTTCATTTGAGTTAAATAATTCTACCTCCTGTCCTAAGAAAAAGAATGTGACAAGTTTGTCACAGCTGCTGGCCAGCTGCGTAGATCAAACCTTCCCTTTATTTCTGTCTTTAAAGTTACATGAGAGATACAGGATTATGTTCTTTTATTTAATTTCTGATGTCTTGAAAACATTAGAAAATCTGTATTAATAGATTAAGAGGCTGAAACAACTTACAGCAGCAATTTGCTTCTTACCATATTTCTATGTAACTTTATGGTAAGAAATGAGAATAATGCAAATAGTGAAATAAATGGATTAAGAGAGACAGGGAGATGGGAAGCTTCTTGGAGATAGTTTTGGCTATGAAACCATGTTACTGGGGGTATAAATGACAGAGGAAGAGTCATGGATTAACCCCAGTAGGCAGCTAAGTACCACACAATGTTTGCTCATTACTCCGTCAGTGGCATAGAGGGGAGAATCAGATGGGCAAAAGTCAGAAAACCCATGGGTTGGGATAAAAACAGTTCATACCTTTAAAATGGGAGGAAAAACAAAGACAGGAGGAAAATACCCAAACCCAAGAAAAACAAGCGATGAAAAAGAAAATAGTTGCTCACCACCAACCAACTGGTGCCCAGCGAGTCCCCAAGCAGTGGCAGTCCCCGTGAGCCTCAACCCTCAGCTTTTATGGCTGAGCTTGATGCCATGTGGTATGGAATGTCAGTTAGTGTCAGCTGTCCTGGCAGTGTCCCCTCCCAACTCTTTGTGCACTGCCAGCCTACTTGTGAGTCCCTATGGAAAACAGAAGGGGCCTTGATGCTGCCTGTGTTTGCAGTAACTAAAACATCCCTGTGTCAGCGACACTGTTTTAATCAGAAATCCAAAACATAGCCCTATGCCAGCTCAGCTGAAGAAATTTAACTCCATCCTGACCAAAACCACCGCAGGAAGCATGGAGAAAAAGTAAGGAACATTTTCTGCATTGACAAAGTTGGTAGAAAAATGTGAAATTGAAACAAACAATAGGATCTATCTGTAAGAGATGATGTTCTCAATTTTAATGAGTTTTTTTCCTGATGTTTTTTGTTGTCTTATGCTTCAGATTAGATAGATTATCAAAATCTAATACTTCCATTGAACATATAAAATAGTTTGCATAAAGCATCTTTAAACTCAGTGTATGGATGGTACTTCATTAACTGCCAGTTTCAGCATTTATGAAAGCAGAGACGTGTTCTTTTCTTGCTTAAAGTTGGTTTGGAATTCCAAAAAATAGATTTCTTGAATGAGAGCAGGATTATCAAATTTGAAAAGGTGGAAGGAAGGGAAGATGATGGCATAGTTTCTCTTCTCTAATAAGTCTCATCTTATTTCCAAAGGAGTTTTGAAGAAGTCTGATGGGTGGGTTGGTTTAGGCTGCTGTGAGCTGGCTATTGCTGTGGAGTGTCGGCAAGCATGTAAGCAGGTAAGGCTTTCACCTTACTGACTGAATCCAGACAGGTTCTGAAGCTCTCTTTGGTAATGCTAAACTTAATTTTGACTTTTTTGTCACAGTCTCTACATAAAAGTTCTTACTTTAAAATAATGTTGAGGGGAAGGCAACATGTGGCTTCCCCTAAGAGATCCTAAGCTCTCTTTTTTGGTGGTGTCGTGTTTAGCGATACAACATTGTAGTTAAAGCCCCAAACAGATTTTTGTGCCTCTTCAAAGAGATTTTTTTTTCATCAGGTTGAAGAAAAGGGGGGTTTTTTTGGTGTTGATAGAACCAGTGTTTTTGTCAAGTAACCGTTTTAAGCATAATACATAAATTTAGCAATGACCTTTTTATTAAAAATCTGTGAAGCATTTTGTGGTTTTTTTTTTTCCTAAATATGTGTTTGTGGCTTTAAAAACATCTTCACAATCTAAGAGCATATTCTTATTTATCATCATCCTTGTAATTCAGTTGTGGAGCACAGATGTACTTAATACTCACACTTGCGAATGTTGCCTGTGTAGTCTTAATCTTGACCAAGCAGCCTACTGCAAACTGCTGTCATTAAAAAAAAATCTACTTTCACCCAAAAGCACAGAGTATAAACTATGTGGCAAGAGATGAGCAGTGAGTATACAGAGTAGTGTGGGAGAGAGATGAAGAGTGAGTAAACAAACTGGGTACTTTTGATCTTCTGAGAAGAAGATATGTTTATTCTCAAATGCATTTTTTAGCCATGTTTTCAAGTTTGCCCTAATGTTTAAGTGTCTTCCAGACCTGCTAAAGACATTTCTGTTTATTGCAGTCTTATGAAATTCTATTAATTTAATCTTATGATTGTTACATCACTTCTCATCATTCTCCAAATCAGATGATGTACTGTTTGATTGCAGACTCTGTTGTCTCAGAACCTTGGCTATATTCTGTACTTTAGCAGGCTTTGATTAAAACATTTCCTGTTTTTTTCATTTATACTAAAATCCAGATACTTGCTGAATATTAAGGATTATGGGAAATATTTGGATTTTAATCTTGATTCTTGAAACTTGAGAGGATTTTGGAGTCATTTTGAAGGAGGTGATACAATAGGTCCAAGGTCAGACTTTACCCAGGTGGTTTAAATTACTGGAGGGGGAAGTAACATGTTAGTAGTAATAATAGTTTTGAATATCTGCCATATGAAAAAGGAGCACAAGATTTTGTACAGAGCAAAGTGATCTGCAGTTTGAGGGGAGAATTCCTGCAACTCAGTTTGACAATAGGAGCCATAGAGCTGAACACACAAGAGAAGGGAGAATGGAAAGCAACACACAAGTGATAAATAGCATGCTAAATGGGGAGATCTTTATGCTCAAGCTCTTCCATTTCTTAAGTGCTCCCTGTATTCTGCTCTATCTGGCAAACCTTTCACAAAACCGAAGTTGTTTTGCGTGGTTCTGGTATCAACTAACTTGGTGCAGAAATATGAGGGTTTGGGTTTTCATTAAATGTTATATTAACGGTCATGGCTTCTCCTCTTTATTTCTTAAAGCTTTCAATGGATTCTTTAGGTTCTTAAAGGAGCATTTTATTAGATCATGAATCCGTGGTTATTGCAGTTAATGTAAAAGTAGGACTGTCTTTATTTTATGATGTGATTTTACTATTTTCTATTCCAAATGGAGAAATTTACCTGTCTTTCAGGCTTCTGCAAAAATTGATGTTTTGAAGGTCTGCAGGAAGGAATATGAGGTATGTGTTTATGTGTCTGAATATATCTGACAAAAAAATCAACTGTTTTATAAATTCTGTAAAAAGTATCCTGTAGAAGAGGGAAAGTCCAGTCTTTTTAATAGTCATATTTCTGAATGTGCTCATTTTCATCTGAATGTAAGTTACCTCTCTACAGTTTTCATAGAAGTATAATCACCTTCTGTAAAGAGGTTTTGGGCTTTTTAGACTTGCATATACCTTAATTTGAATGAAAACATTGCAACTTTCAGATTGGAGACATGGATTCCCAAAAAGTTCATTTCACTGGAGTTTTGATTGAAGTCAGCATTCATTATGATCATTCAACCTGTCAGGAACCTTTCAGCTTTGACAAAGTCAGCTTAAAAGTGACCTAAAAAAAAACTCAGGAAAGAATAGCCTTTTACATATCCTATCTGAATATAAATAATTTCAAATGTATTATTTTTTTGTAACACAGTGAAACTGTTAATGCTTGGAGTTATTTTTACTGTTCTGCTTGTAAAATAAGTCATCAGGATATCTTCAGAAATTTGCCTTTACCTATGTTCTTTTTAACACAGTGTGTAGAAATGCTATTCTGCAAGGACTGCTTTTCTTTTGATCTTTGTCTTAATTAAAAGCCAGATTCCTCCTGCCCCCTTTCATCTCATTTCCTTCTGCCCTGAGTTAGGTAGTCCTGCATCAATTCTGCTCATAATCAACAGTTCAGGGTATCAGACAATTTTCTGTTCTCTTAATTTGGGTAGAAATGACGCAGCTTTCCTGTGGAAGCATTAAATTCTTATTTTTAAAATTTATTTTCCCTTTAGTCTTTTTATCTAAAGAATCTACGGAGTATTTTCCTAGACTCTTCACTGTTGAAGTTAGTGTAGGTTGAAGTTACCGTAGCTTGGTTTCTTAAAAATGCATTTTCATTTTTAGTTCTGTCTCCTTTCATGCTATAATATGCTATACTGTCAACATCTGCAAGCTTCTCCTCTATTACGCTGGTCTGTTTCCTTCTTTTTTTTCTGGATTTCTGCATTGCTGTAGGAGGTTGGCCAGTATGGGTTGAAGGAGAACGGGAGAGGAAAGGTAAGAGAATAAAGAATGACTTCAAAATGGTCAGAGTCATCATTTACTTTTCCAGTTTTTATCTGGAATTCTGAAAACTGGGCCACTCACTCTTAATCAATAGTGATCTTGCTGCTGTTGTGCAGAAAACCTTAATGCTTCCTATCTGTGCAAGACTAAAAGAGGAGAGGGAGAAAAATCATGGCAGAAGGAATCAGTCTTCTGGTTAGTGAAGAAGGGAAGAACTTTTTTTTAATGAGGACTAGGTGTAGTAGATACAAATAGTGTGTCAGGGTCAGAAATCAAGTATCTGATGTGCTAGATCTTCAGTTATAGAATTTTGTGTGACAATGTTTTTTCATATGTATCCAGGCTTACAGATTCTCATGAAAAATAGTAGTTACAATGCTCTTAAGAGGCTCATTGGCTGTATAAAATTCAAGGAAGTTTTGCCTCAGACCGAAGATTCCAAATAATACTTTTGGAGAGAAACTGCAGTTTCCCACAGCCTTGTCCTTATTTCTCCTTTCTATTTAAAAAAAAAACAAAAACAAAAACAAAAACAAAAAAAACCAAAAACAAAAAAAAAAAAAAAAAAAAAAAAAAAAAAAAGGTTCTTGCTGCTTTGGTGTGTGAGTCTTGTTCTCTCTGTAGTCTGTGAATAGCTTCTGTGTCTGTGACCGGTACTGTACTTTGCATTTGGTGGAGTTGGCTGGGGAAACACTGAACTGGGGAAAGAGTGGCTGCTTCAAACTGAAAGAGGTGACATGAGATCAGAAATAGCATGTGAGTTGCATAAATACAATATCATGTATACTGTGTTTGCTTTTGCACTTAAGAATTCATACCTTGCTAAAAATGAGGATCCCATTAGAAAATTAGTTTGCAGTATAGATCATAGTGCTTGGTCATCAGCTCTCAAGTCTGTTGCTGAGATATTTTATCTACATGACGTAAAAGTAAAAACTAGATGAATTAAGGATGTAAAATATAATTCCCTTTTTTGTAAACACTCTCATAGCTTTCTTAACTTCCTTAGCTTACTCACATAAGGATTTCCCAGAGAATTTTCACAAGTTGCTTAGTATAGATTGAACTGTACATAGTACATTTTTGTGATCTTTTGAGATTAGGGTAGCAACTTCATGAGTTACCCTTCAGCTTCCCACTAAGTTAGTGAGGGTGAAGAACAAGGTAAGTCTTCGAGGGTAGGGCATAAGGTTCAGAGCAGTGAAAAAAGCCAGACTCCAAGCAGGTCTCACCAAGTTTGAAGTCACTAAGTGGAGTCTCAGTTGTACAGCAGCAAAATCACTTCAGCATTGATGTGCCGGTTTTTCACAAGATTAATTGAAGATACTTTTTCGGCAGATCATGTTTCTGGATTACTTTTCCTGTAAATATTTATGTTTCTTTTAATTTGGAGATTTTACTTATTTTAGAAAAATGTTGCATTGAAATACTTATATTATACTTATAAGATACTTATTTTTGATCAGTGCATTGAAGATTGCATGTCCTGATAAAAAAATTTTATTGTCAAGTAGCACTGCATACTGAAATTAATAAATTTAACATAATTTGCACAGCATTGTTGAATGTTACCAAAAGGTATTTTATTTGCCTTGAAGGTTTTATTCTGATAATCTTTTTCCCATCTTCTGCTTCTCAGATACTCATTTTGTCGTCTTCATTTTTCCTCTAGTTCTGTGCACCTCAGCTCTTTTATCTTTCACTACTTCTTCCAGCTTTCTGCTATCCTGTTCATCTTCCTCTAAAAAGAAGGTAGGTTAATAGTCAAAGGAAGAAGAAAAAAAAGAAGTGGAGACGGTATGGATTGTATGTAGGATTTTCTGATTTTCATATTTTTTAAACTTCCATGTAAAGTGGAGATTCATTTTTGAAAAGACCGCATGGAATACATGCTTGCAGGGGCAACTTAAAATATTAATCTTAAAATAAGCTGTAAAGGCTTCATTATTGTGTTTAGGATCCCTTTTCTTTCTTCTGTGCATGGAAAGGGTAGCACTAAAGTTTCCGTTAGATTGCAGCTCTTGAGTCTGTACACTGCATATTGTGAGTTCACCTCTCAACATGAAGAGTTCAACATTAAGAACTCCAGTTTTTACTACATGTGTTCCAAATAAGACATTCAAGCTTCTCTAGTTAATTGGCACTGTGAGAGCTTTACTGCAGCTGAGCACTATTAGCATCTGCCAAGCAAGATGTCCAGTCGAAATGCAACTGGAAATGTCCCCAGTTATTTAGCTTCTACTCTTAAAACTACTTTTGATGCACAGTAGTGAAGACTTCTGATGTCCCTGGATTGTGTAAAGGTAATTTTGCTATCACAGATCTGAGCAGTCTTCAGCCTAATCTCACTTTGGTATTTTACAGTTTTTTAAACACAAAAGCTTCAGATGCAGTGCTTGCAGGTTCAAGTGCTTTAATAGGGATTCAGAGAAGTATTCACTCTGCTACAGTATTGGTTTGTTTTATCTTCTAGGGTCATTTGGTCCTGCTTTATGCTGAGATTTTAGTGAAGGCTGGCTACTAATTACCCCTGCTGAAAAATGCATGTTTTAGCTCTTATCTAATTGTATCTGTGGATTACTCTGACACAATAGTTAATAGCTCGATGAACTGTTTAGGACATTGTTTGGCTAAAGCTTCCTAAACAGTTTTAATGAACTCCGAAGGCACAGGACTGTGTGTGGCCTATGGAAGTAGTGCTTAATGAATTCAGGATGGACTCTGACCATACACTACACATTGTAGATAATGTTGTTGTCATCTGCTGGTTCTTTTTGTCCCTCTTCTCTGCTGTTCAAAGAAGGTTGATAGAACATGCAATGATCTTGCCAAAATTTGAGTTCCAGTAATTTTGTACGACCTCACTGTGCAAGTGTTCTCAATTCCTTACTGGTTTACATAATTGAGGAAAATCTTGACCTTACTTGTTTATTACTGCAAGGTTTTTAAGTTTTTAACAGATGTTCACCATCATTTGACACTTCAGCTGACTCCACTGAATTTTAGTGTGTTACCTTCCGACTTTTATCTTCTCTCAATAAATTCAAAAATTAAATGAAGTCAAGGAGAGATTGAGAGTGTTTTCATTGCATAGAGTTAAGCATTTTACTGTTTTATTTGTTAACTGTTGGTCATACTTAGAAATTGAAATGGCCTAAATTGGATAAGATCATTCAAATATTTGTCATTGTTGGGTCAAGATGACAGTACTAGACTTATTTTTCTGCCAAAATTAGTAGAATATAGATACCATGATAATTTTGGGGGAGGAAAGCAAGTTTTTGTGGTTTTTTTGCAAAATGCTCTTGATTTCCGATGTGAAAGAACAGCTTTACTGTTGCTTTTCATTCAAGACACAAGAGGCAGCCATTTAGAAAAAATGTGCTAGTAATGTGAATGCATGCCTCACAATGCAGAGGACTTCTCCTGCAGCAAAATGTTCTGCTCTATTTGTGTTGGGATGCGTGCATTTTTGGGTTTTGAGCCGTTACCTGCAGCTGATGAGCTCCAAAAAGAGCGAAACCAGTTAGGTCCTGCAGTACTGGCTAAAATCTTTCTTCAGGGGGGTTCTGGTGAGGAAGGCTGAACAATGTTCTCTGCTGCATAAACCTTAATAGCCTTTTCCAATTTCCATAACACCAAAAAGAAATCTTTGAGACTTTCTGCTTTAAGATGTACATGGTTATGTTGCTAGTGTCTGCCTGCCACTTTCCTCTCCACCTGCTTATAGTCTCACTGACTTTATTCACCGGGTTTGAAAACACCTGGCTTTAGAAAAACAGAAGTCTGAAAGATGGGATTTATTATGCACAAGTAAAACAAATCATTATGTTTGTGGTTTAGAAATTTCGATATTGCCATCTTTGTTCACTTAACTTAGTATTCAACACAAGTTAAAAATGGAGTATCAAACTGTGCATGTACACAGTATTGCCTTTTTACCATCATTTTCCCAAATTACTTAATTGTTCTTTTAAAGAGAACATACTTTTCTCCTCTTTTGGTTTTTGTGTTGGTTGGCTAGTTTGGTTTTGTTTTTCCTTCCCGATATCTATCCTTTACCTTTTCCTTTATTTTCTGTGTCTTTCTTCACTGCCAGTTCACTCAAAGACTCAGCAGGAACCTTGAGTGGGCAGAAGAGCTGGTGACTTCTTAAATATGAGTGTGACTTTAGTAGAGATTGGCAGAACCTTGTGTTCTGAAAAGAGGTTACGGTTAGTAATTCAAATCAGACTGACTGTCTAATGCTTTTAACAGCTTTATTTATGAACACATGATTAGACACTGATTTTTAAATTTTTTTAAGATTCTCTCATATTTCTATAGCTATATGCCTCACATATGTGGAGTTACATATGTGAGGGGTATATACATAAAGTGAAAGTTACCCAGACCTACATAAAAAGCGAAGTCAGCACCATTACTAGCACTGTATTCTGTGGTGTCTACAGGCACTTACAGTTTTGTGAAATCTGGTCAGTTGTTGTAACAACTCAGTGCAGCTGAAGTTCTTCCCATGCTTTCCTGCAACTGCCATTTTTACACACACACTCCCTCCCACTGCTAGCCCTACAAATATACTTCTTACCTTCTGCCTGTGGCATCTGGCAGGTCCTTCTAAAAGATGGTATCTATAAAAAGCTTGTTCTGTTCTGTTCTATCATAGTGTTATACCTGTAGATATCACTGACTTAAATTCCTAGGGGATGAGAAAATGAGTTTTCAGCAGGGTCAGTGAGAAAGATCAGGTCATGAGCAGATGATGGTGTAAGGGCATACACAAGACTACACCCCTGGGAACAGGGACAAGGTGGAAGAGAAGAACAAGGTGGAAAAGAGAAGCCAGACCACCTCCTCTTAATAGAAATGTGAGGATTATTGCAGCAATTCAGCAATCTGTGGAACTATAGTTTCAAAATGCAAAAGGAAGATTTATTATCAGGTTAGGACTTCCTGCCTGTATAAAATCAGTGTGTAAAATTGCTGTGAGAAGATAATTTTGACTCAATTTGAGTCTTTCTTTAGAGGAGGAACATTAGTAGACAGCGTAATCTTCTCAGTATTCTCCTTTCTTTTGTGTCCTCTGAACAGGGCAAGTGACACAATTATCCATGAACTGCTTTAGAATCACTTCTTTGTATCATCCAATTTTTAAATAACATGACAATTTTTTATCTGAGTTTATTGCAGCATTAGAGTGTGATTCTAAGTATTGTTTGTGCTTACAGTATGGTCAAGTACTTGGGTATAACCATGACTGACAGACTTCAGACTTTCCAACAGCCTCTACAGTCCCAGTGCATTAATTGGTAAAGTTACGATGTTCGTTCTGCCTGGCTGGTTTCTGTGCCACCTTCCAACGCTCCATGCAGGGTGGGTGTGACGAAGTCTAATTTCAGCAGCTTGTGAGGACAGTCAGTTTTGGGGCAGAGTGATGTTGTTCATGGCAATTCCTGCCTGACAGTTGTTTCTCTTTTCATACATGGAAGGTCCCAAAGAAACCAGGTGGCCACATCGAAGCAGGGCCTTTCTGATAACCTTTGCCTGGCATCCACAGAGAAGGATGTACGCTGCTATAAAAATGTCAGGAGCCTTTAGGCAACAGTATCAATCTGTTCTTTATAGATGTAGGATGGTGACACTGTCTATGTGTTCCTTTTCCATCAATTCCCTTGTCCCTCATCTGTGTTACACAGATGGATTGGTAACAGGATTTTTAATTTTGCGTGTGGGAAATCTAATTAGATGAAAACTTGCTGCTGGGATGGAGAATGCTGCAGCAAATTCATTCTTAGTCTGAGGGAAATAATGCAGTATCCATGCTTTTGGGAGAAAAGAGCTGAAATATTGTAGAGGATATTCTTGGGATTAAAATTGAATGTCTGAAGTGCTAGTTTATGAGATTTGGGGCTTTGTTTTATGTAAGGCAGATTTTTCAGTTTTCTTGTGAGGTCTACTCAATAGACCTGTGCCTTTATTCATAATCACTGGAATTATAAATAGTTGCTGTTTGTTGAAAAATAACTTACCTTTTCAAGTCACATTTGTATTTATTCTCTTGGGGTCTTTCGTTGCCACATCTGCCATGGCTTACCCAAGGTTTAAATTAATTCCTGAATGTTAATGAAAGAAACTTGAAGCTGCTCGTTACAGGATTGGAACTATCCTGTTTAAAATCTTGTGTTCAGAAGAAAGCAAGTAGAAAATATGAATGAAAAATTAATTCCTGCACTCTAAACAATATCTAATGAAAAGGAAACAATATCAAAAGGAAAAATAAAATCAAGTTAATTCCTAACACGTTTGTATTTTCATCTGTTTGCAGCAGTACAGGTCTTCACAAAAAATAGCCAAAGATTTTTTGGAATACTCACTTCTCTGCAATGCAGTGAATAACTAGTAACTAAGATAGATGAAGAATCTGGTGAGCTACTGAGCTTAAACTAGGTCTGCATTTTGAGCTCTTCCTTGTCTTAGAAGTGGTCTCACATCTGGTACTTTCATGTGTTGAAGCAAGACTAATCCCACATTATTTGGGGTCAGTCTGATGGTGTTTCTGTTTTCTTCTCTGCATACTCCTTTCTGTGTGAAATACAAATTTGTTCAATTATAGGGATAGGGGAAATGGAGATCAGGAATTTTGTGAAGATGAGGATTGTGTTTTGTCACTGTATTAATGTATTTGATTTGATTGATCGATGTTTTATAATCTGGTGTTCTGACAGTTGTAGAGGTTAGATGGTGGAGGAGGTTCATATTCCTCTTTTTTTACAATCATGTAATTTTCAAATCTTGGATAACTGGCAACTATGTTTTGTAATTTCAACCTCATGACTTCGTCTTTTCATAGCGTTCCATACAACTTCCCAATTTTTTAATAGGAAATGTGCTTATTTCATGTGGGGAAGACTGTGGTTTTGGGCAAGAGTTCAGTAGTCATGAGGAAGGGGATTCTGCCTTCTACTCTGCTCTGGTGAGACCCCACCTGGAGTGCTGCATCCAGGTGTGGAGTCCTCTGCTGGGATGAGTCCACAGGGGGGCCACAAAGAGAGATGGAGCACCTCTCCTATGAAGACAGGCTGAGAGAGCTGGGGTTGTTCAGTCTGGAGAAAAGGGTCCAGGGAGACATTACAGCATCTTCTGCTGCCCAAAGGAGGCCTACAAGAAAGCTGGGAATAAACTTCTTGGCAGGGCTTGTTATGATAGGACAAGGATTAATGATTGTAAACTAAAAGAGGGTCATTTCAAAGTAGATTCAAAGAAGAAATTTTTTAATGATGACATTAGTGAGGCACTGGGGCAGGTTGCCCAGAGAAGCTGTGGATGCCCCATCCCTGGAAGTGTCCAAGGCCAGGTTGGATGGGGCTGAGTGACCTGGTCTAGTGAAAGGTGTCCCTGCCCATGGCAGGGGATTGTGACTAGATGAGCTTTAAGGTCCCTTCCAACCCAAACCATTCCATGACTGATCTGCAAATTAGAGACCTCTGAAACAAAACAGCAGGGTGTGTGTGTTTCCCTTCTGTCATTTAACATGTACATCTTCCAGCTGTGCCTTTTGGCTGTAGTTCAAGGGAGTTGGTTGCATGCTTTAGCTTTTAAGGTATGTTGTCTTGGAGTTATTTTGTTGAGATTTACTATTTGCATGTATCCATCTGTGCAGAATTCTTTTTTTCTACATAGAATCTTTAAAATCATTGTCCTAAAAAAAACCCCAACATTTTGGGACACCCTATTATAGCATGCAGTTTCTAAGTTAGTCCAGGAAAGACTTCCAATTTACTTGTTTGCTTGAATATTTATCTATTTTATTATGAGTGCACACAGAGCTTTGGTGACCCTTCATCTTTTAATTTCCTGGTTTCAGTGTTTGTAGTGGTTTTGTTTTATTGCAATCTAATTGAAGCAAATAACACTGAAGATTTATTAGCTCATTATAACAAATGACTCGATACTTAAATATTTATTTGAAGTTTTCTGGCTTGTAACACTGTTTTTGTTTTGATTTCAGAATGCTCTCTTTAGTTGTATTAACAGAAATGAAAGTAAGTATATAATGAATAGTTTGTTTTGTTTTTCTTTTGTATCATTCTATCCTTTTCTCTCTAAATGCTAAAATATTCTGTGGGTGAACATACACACAAACATATGGATTTCAGATCCACAGAAGGAAAGACCACATGAGTAAATTGTCTTACTCAAGTAATAAAGGGATTGGGCTGTTTGTATAAGTAATATCAGTTTTTAATTTGTGTATCTGTATTTGTCTTTTCTGTCATCTCTTTCTTCTGCTTGTTCATTTGATGCATGCTAAGTAGCAAAATTAAATGCGTAGTTGAAATTTTGAAGATCCATGCAAGTGTTTTGTTGCCTGGTGTCTTTTATATAAAATTAAATCAGTGTCTCAGAATTCATTCTAGTAGAAGTTGTTCTCAAGAACTACTCTATGTATTTAACAACATAGCAAAAATGAGTGAATCACAATACCATTTTTCTGGGTTTTTTGAATGATACTACTCTCATTTGTTTATTTATTATTAGTGTTTCTCTAATAATTCAATTATATGACATGTCTGGTTACCTAAAGAAAGAGCAAAACAGCTGAAAATGAGATTCAGCTGGCTTGCTCATGTCTTGAACTTAAGTTCAAGGTGGCTTTAGTGACTTTTTTCTCCTGCCAGACAAACAAATGTAGTTTGGCTAGTTACAGATATTTCCAGTCATTCCATAGACAGAGATATTTCAATAGAGCTTAGAATTTCTTCCTTTTTTTTTTTTTTTTTTCCCTTGAGCATCCTTGTGTGTTGTACAGACATGCTCATCTCTTCGTTTCTCTGCACAGGAACCCATAGATTTCTGTTATTTTTTTGTTTGCTTCCCCAGTGGGGTCAGTCTGTTGCAGTTACGCAGGTCACCATACGAACTGCCGGGAATATTGCCAAGCAATTTTTCGGACAGACTCTTCTCCTGGTCCTTCACAAATTAAAGCAGTTGAAAACTACTGTGCATCTATTAGCCCTCAGCTTATACACTGCGTCAACAACTACACACAGTCATACCCAATGAGAAACCCTACAGACAGTAAGTATAAATAAATCCTTCTTTACTGGAAGTTATAGAAGATACTGAAAATGTACCTTAGGTACGTTTTATAGAAAATGTGTTATTGTAGAAGTCTATCATGTAAATTGTATTAGTATAGCTAGATGAATTTGTATAGTGATAACTTTTGGGCTTAGGTGCATTATTGATTTTTATTTACTTTTCGTTTTTACATATTGGTTTTGTAGTATTTTTCCAGAGTTGATTATATATTTAGGAGAAGCAATGTTATTTCAGATCCTTTGGAGGAGAAGAAGCCACCTTACAGCGCTTTTATTTTTCAGGTCTTTTTTGCCATGCCTCTTCAATGTTGTTTTGTGCTTGACCATTAACTGTTTCAATTTGTTAACAGGTTTGTATTGCTGTGATAGAGCAGAAGACTACGCGTGTCAGACTGCTTGTAAAAGAATTCTAATGTCAATGAAAACAGAGCTTGAAATTGTTGATGGACTTATAGAAGGCTGTAAAACCATGCCTCTCCCTCAGGACCCACTTTGGCAATGTTTTCTTGAGAGTTCAAGATCTGTTCACCCAGGTGTCACTGTGCACCCTCCACCTTCAACAGGCCTCGATGGGGCTAAGCTCCATTGCTGTTCTAAAGCAAATTCTTCCACATGTAGGTCAGTATCTCTCTACCTTCATTTCCAATTGTGAAAGTACTTCAAAATTTGTCTTATTTCAGGGCTTTGCCTGAATCTTGCTATGTACATCAAATAGAAAGTTCTGGAATTCTTAGAAAAAATAAAGGTTTAGGTAATCAGATGCTAATCTGTGAGGTAATCTATGCTGTCCAATGCTTTGTATCTCAAAACGTACTGTTTTACAAGAGGAATCAGCATTTTCTCACATTTAGCACTGGCTTATTATAGCAGACACCGTAAGTCAATGAAACCTGTACCATATTTGTGGTCATAATAGCCAATATTGCAACCTCTGGTCACGAGGCCTTAACGAGATGCTAAAGAGAGACAAGGAGACAATGTGCTGCACAAACTCTCAAGTGCCTTGTTGCTTCATGTTAAAACCTTAGCACTATTCCTTACTAGATGCTCTTCTGTTTTTCATCAGTGAAAAATTACTTAGGTTATGTAGTAATTAAATAAGGGAACTAACTATTCTGACATTTAAAAAAACAAAGGTTTTCAGCTAATTGTTGCATTCTTGCAAATTATTGAGGCATTTTTTGGTCTAGGGCTGTTTTCTGTCCACTTTAAAAATAGATGATGATTGCATTTTAAATGCATCAGTGTGTCTAAATAAGTTGCAAACATTTTTGAGCTGTTGCTTCCTTTTATATCAAAGTTTCCAGTAACAAAACAATAGCTTCTAAATGCAACAGGATCTTTAATGAGTTTAGTTTTAGAGACCTGGAGTTACATTATTGCATAGGACAGTTGATAAAATATCTTTTAGTTCCTTGCTTTGACAATGAGTTCTAAAAATGGATCCATCTATCAAGTTTTCAGTAGGCAGGAGATCTAACAATACAGTGAAGTTCCATATCTTGGGATCGAACAGTTGTAGTTTGTAAGATATTGCTGTGAACAAAGCGAGCTGGGTATTGCTGATGCCAGGAAACGCCTCAAAGAAAAGCAGCAAACAGTATCCCTGTTTAAAACATCAGGGCAAAAAGAAGGAATGTATTTTGCTTGACAGTCATTTCAGTAGGAGGAGAAAATGTGATTTGAAGATGAAGGATGGCATTAGAAGTTGTTCATTGTGATGTCAACTTAGATCTATTATAAGTAAAATTAGCTGGGATAGTTTTCACCTGAAAGTTGTAAGTTCAGGATTCCAGCTGTTACATTTTTATTGGATATTGCAGTTTTATATCCTGAAGTCTTTCCGTCTTACTAGCTTAAAGATTTGCTAACATTCTTACGCAAAATTTGCTTTGAGCACTGTATTTGGGTACCCTTGCAGACTTTGTGGGCGCTAACACGATCTCTGTGGATTGTGGAGGCTGCTGTGATCAGCAAAGAAGTGATGGGTTCTGCTATATCTGAATGGCTGTTGTTCTTTTAATTTTATTTTCATCTTTTTTTTTTCAGAGAGCTCTGCACTAAACTCTATAGCACGAGCTGGGGCAATTCACAGAGCTGGCAAGAATTTGATCGCTTTTGTGAGTATAATGCAGTTGAAGTTTCCATGTTGACCTGTTTAGCAGATGTACGAGAACCTTGTCAGCTGGGCTGTAGAAATCTTACTTACTGCACTAATTTTAATAACAGGTAGGAGAGAGACACTGAATATTTTATAAAGGAATTCCTATGCTTTGATTTCAAAAATAAAATGAAATGTTTTTGAGACTTATTTTAAGATTGCATGTAGCTTTCTTTCTGCAAATGTGGTTTTAATTAATTTGAAAATAAGTAGTTTTTCTTTAGAATGAACTTTTGAAAATGTATTTAGCAACAGATGTAACAAAATTTACAAGAATGAAAGGTAACCCATGAATTTGTAAAATGTCACAGTGTATTACCTCTGCATATTCCTTCTACTGTGTAGACAAGTGAGTCATGGTTACTGGAATGTTGTGTATTATAAACAAGGTAAAAGTGTTTCTTAAATTTACATGTTACTCATTTTCAAAATTCCTTTTTTGCGTATTTCTGTGGGTTAGTATTCTATAGAACAAAATTATTTAAAAGTGGTGTCTGAAAGTAATTGCAAGGTTACAAATCAACTATCTTAGCAGTTTGTTTTTTTTTTTTTAATCTAAATTTTGTTAGCTTTTAGAGACCACTGGCTTTTTTTTCCTTCCGATAGTATGTAGTGGCATGAATTTTAGATGAGTAGTAGAATCCCAAGTGTGGCTAAATATAAATGTTAAATCAACTTGCATTAGTGATTCACCAAGAAACATTTACATAGATATTTGGGCTATCTAAGATATTTGCTCTTAAGTCAACTTCAGGTGAGAAATACTTAAGTGATATTTGATCTAAGAGATAAGGCTGAAACTCCATTCTCACCTCTGAGTCCTAAAGGGCTTGTTTTCCTTAAAGACAGATTTCAGATTGATTCTTATCTTGCTTAACTGTGGGAGGGATTAAATTTCTTACATACCATAGAAAGCAAGCCATATGAAGGATGTAGAATTCGTATGGTGAAAAGGGAAAAGGTATGGTACTTTTTCTTTTGTACATGCTATATCTTACCTTCTTCTTTTAAGACCAACAGAACTGTTTAGAAGCTGCAATACTCAGTCAGACCAAGGAGCCATGAATGACATGAAGCTATGGGAAAAAGGGAGTATTAAGATGCCGTTCATAAATATTCCTGTGCTTGATATTAAAAAATGCCAACCAGAAATGTGGAAGGCAATTGCCTGCTCCCTGCAGATTAAACCTTGTCACAGCAAATCTAGAGGAAGTATTATCTGCAAGTAAGTACTGTGGGGAAAACAAAAACCAGTTTAGAGGTTTTTCTAAGGACATTAATGAAAACTAAAAAGCTGTAGGACTGTGTTGCTATGTTAGGAAAACATGGTGAGGCAAACATGGAAGGAATATGAGATTGCATGGTTGCCATTGCTTGAATCTCCATCGCTAAATGGAAGATATTTGCATGTTAATGAGATGGATGTATATGCTTGCACTGTAAAAAAAAAAAAGGTTACTGAAAGCTTATTTTTGCTCTCCATGGTGTCTTAAACCTTTCCTCTCTTTTGGTTTTGGGATCTACTGATGGCTTTCAGTTGGCAGAAAGGTCTGAAAAACAAAAGCTTTTTTGTTTTGTTTTGTTTTTTTAATAGATTTTGAAAGTAGGTGATTGGGTAGGAAAGAGATCAGTTACTAGTACAGGTAGTGAGGTAGAGTTCAAGCCATATTAGGTATTAGTAAATCAAGGAAATGCTTGGTCTTGGAAGATACACACATATGATGCCATAGAAAATGAAGATCACCAAGCCTTAAGTCAAAGAGGATTAGTGCAAGCAGTACTTTCTGTCTTCGTGTCACAAATTTGTTCTTCCCTTCTATGTAAAATGCAGCATTTATATATATATATGTATATATATATATATATATAAACACTGCTGTTAGGCAGATAGGGAAAGCTGTGGATTCAGGGAAGGGAATAACAGAAATCTTTTTCATATAAGAAGACCTTTTTGCTTCAAGTAGGCTTCAAGAAGTTCTGTATCTGTATTTATCTGTAGATCAGATTGTGTGGAAATACTGAAGAAGTGCGGAGATCATAATAAATTCCCCGAAGGCCACTCAGCTGAGAGTATTTGTGAGCTTCTGTCTCCAACAGATGACTTGGAAAACTGTATACCCTTGGATACTTACCTGAGTAAGTACTAATATACCTATGCAGCAAAATTAGAAACCAGGATGCTTTGAATGTTTGTCATTACTTTTAATAATCTTCATTATTTCTTTTAAAGAAAATTGTATTGAATTTGAGACGTTTTATTTAGTGTATTAGAGAAAATTGGAATTTTCAAGTTGCCATAGCTCATTACCTCTATTCCTTCTTGTATTGGCCATATGAGGCAAGAAAATTATTGGGCAAACAAGACAGAGGAAATATATTTTGTATGTGAAGGACTGTCTGGGTCATTATTTCCAGGACTGAGGACTAAACTATTGAAATGAGTTAACTACCTTGTCATATCAAGCTTCTGGAACTATAATTAAAGTTAAAAAAATTCACAGAATTGTCAAAAATATGATTTTACTGAACATAAGAAACACCATGCTTTACTGAAGGAAAATAAACCTCATTTAAATCAATACAGATGATGTATATTCTGGTTTCAGGCCCAAGTTCTTTAGGCAACATTGTAGAAGATGTTACACATCCATGTAATCCAAATCCATGTGCAGCTAATCAGCTATGTGAAGTAAACAGAAAAGGATGTCAATCTGGAGAGCTGTGTCTTCCATATTTGTGTGTGCCAGGTAAAGCGGTTTGGGCTTCTCTTTACTGAATTTTGCTGGTAAACATATGTTACTGGAATGTTGTTGAAGGTTTTAAAGTGAATTGCTAGTGCCATGTTTTAGCCCCAGTTGGGACCTAAGTACCACACAGCCACTTGCTCACTTTCCCCTCCAGCCTGGGGAGGAACAATTTAGTCATTGAAATAAAGTTAATAATGCTAATATTGATCGTGATGGTGATGAAAAGGGAGATAACAAAAAGAGAGGAATACAACCCAAGGGAACCAAGAAATCCCAGTGCCACTGCTCCCCTCCCACTGACCCAATGCCCAGCCCTTCCCACCAAAGATGTCCGGAGATGCAGCCAACAGTGTTTCTGCTTCTGCTTCCTCCAGTGATACTTTCAATGTGGTCACACCTCACCAGAAAAATACTTGTGGTCATTTGGGAACTGCTTTTCTAGAAGGCTGGTGTTGTCTAACCTCTGCACCATGTGTAAATGTGAGCTGCTTGGGAAGAGAGCTTCATGCAGAATAAGTTTCAGGTAGCTAACTTTGAAATGGCAGGGTTGGATGGTGTTAGTAAACAAGGATCAAACCTAGAGAAGGAGGTGTGAGACTCTGCAATGTCCAACTTCTATGGGCCCTTCATTGCTCTGCCCTAGGCACTGGCAGTGCTTGCCAGTTTCTCCTTTTCCTTTAAAGCAGAAGCTGTCATTCAGTGACATGAGGGCTCAGCTGTGTTTCTTGAAGCAGAGCGGAAAGTGTGTGTTTGGTGGCCACTTGAACATGTGTGTGACTGAGCAAGTGAGAGCAACACTGATTTTTACACTGAACTGCATGGAGCAGCCTCCTTTCTAGAGGAGGTGACAGAGAACATTGCCATAGCTGTCTCACATCAGTTCCCTGAGCCTCTTTTCTTCCAGCAGTTCTGTGGCTGATCAGCAGTTTCCCCAGTGGCTCTTAATTAAAAATAGGAAAGCTGGATTTTACCTCACTCGTACATCTGTGCTACTGTGCTCTTTTGAAAGTGAGGAGAGACTTCAGCTCAATCTTTATGTGAGCCTAGGGACATTGTTTTGGTTATGTTTCTATGACCCTTACAAAATATTTTTGTTTTCCTGGAAAGCTGAGCCTTATTACTATAGAGATTGCTGCAAAAGTCAAAGTCATCTGAAAACAAGTTCACACAGAGCTTTTGAAGACACAATTTGCTTCCTCTGAAGGTTGCAAAGAGATCTTTATGTTTTAATTCAGACTTTTTATTGGCTGAAAGTTTCAGGGGGTTTGTTGCAGTTCACCCCTTGTAAGGTTATTTCAATCTGCTATTTATTTTATTATTTTTCCATGCAGTTTTTTTAATCTTTTTTTTTCCGTTCTTTTTCAAATCCACTTTTCCTGCTTTTTCACCCTTTCTTCCCTCTTCACATCTACTGGTAAGAATCCTTCAGTGTTCACTCAAGAAGTACAAGTAGGGAAGAAAGGCACAATAAGATATGTGAGAGAGGGGAAATGACTGGGCTTTGCTTGTGAGACCTTTTAATTCAAATTCTGTATTGGAGAGAGTGAAGCATATGTTGCATTTGTCATATAACATGTTTCATACTGCTACAGAGCTGGAAAATTAAAATATTTGAGAATTATTGCACCTTGGAGTTCGTTTTTTTGAAAGTAACATTTTTAGAGGTACTTCAGAACATTGTCTCAAGCAACTGTCTTCTGTTTTTGCTACTTGTTGCCTCTGTGAAATGGGTAAATTTGTTTGAAGGGCAAGAGTAAGGCTGCTCAAGAATACCTTAGGATTTTTGCAAGTCAGAGTAGTAATTAATTTCAGTAGTGGCACTTGCCTACATGTTTACTGAGTATGAGCTAAAATTTTTCCTTGTGTACAGGCTGCAAACTGGGAGAAGCCTCTGATTTTATTGTCCGCCAAGGTACACTTATCCAAGTTCCATCCTCAGCTGGTGATGTTGGGTGTTACAAGATCTGTACCTGTGGACACAGTGGATTGCTGGAGAACTGCATGGAAATGCGTTGTGTTGACCTCCAGAAATCATGCATTGTTGGAGGACAAAGAAAAAGTAAGTAATAGAGCAGTGATATATCCAGCACCTGCTCCTTACCTAATGAATTTTGAGGTACCTAAGAAGACACAGAGGATCTGAATTCAGAGTTTATCAGAAAATACAAAAGCTGATCAATTCGTCCTTTCATTTAATGCTGGGTTAAGTCTTACATGTGCTGGAGGGTTCCACAGTTGAAATCAATACTGAACTGTATCTGTCTCAATCAGTCACAGCCCTGTGTGAAGGCTCTTCTCAGTACACCATTTCTTTTCAGGATGGATTGGTTTCTTTACAAGCTCCAGATGGTTTGGGGGGGAGGGATGTTTTGGATTTGTTGGGGTTTTTTTCTTCCTTCCAGTGGCTTGTGGCATCTGGACCCATGAACTTCCAAGTTTTGTGTTTCCACTCCAGTGGTTGGCATAAAGACCGCTTACCCTACTTATTGGTTCATCCACCTTAAGGTTTGTTAGTACTCATGCCCTATTCAGAGTAGGAAGCACACACCTTAAAAGGGTAAGAATGGGATTGGATAAAAATATAGGATAGGTTGTGGTGATCAAGTGCAGGTGATCAAGTGAGAAAGGCAGTCTGTCCAGCTACTGTCTACACTGAACCATTCCCTTTTCCGCCTCTTCTCTTTGCTTTCCCACACATCTTCCTGCTTGACTCAACTTGATTCCTCATTTTCCTTATCTGTGGTCCTTCCACTAAACATCCCTTGATAAGTTTTGCACAATCTCAATTAAATAAGGATTATAGTTTAAGATATTCATCAATGGGGCTAACCTGTGCCTAAAAATAAACATGTAAGCAAATACATGATGATGATAAGGGTGTATTGAACACTGTGGCTCTTTAAAGTCTTCCTTACCATGGCAGCTCTCTGTTTAGTTTAAATTGGCATGGGTAACAAGGATTAATTGGGTTCTGCCAAATCTGACCGTCAAAGGAGTTCAAGGAGATGTGACGGGTGATGCTTCTTAGAAGATTATATTGATTTATTTTCAGATTTACTCTTTGCCTGAGAGCTTTAAATGCATATTTTTGTCATGCAAACTTCTATTATAATCTTGGAAAAAGGAAACAAACCCAAAAAAAGCTTCTTCTAAGGCAGGGGAAAACTTACAAAAGGCCTTGAATATAAAATGGAGTCTGTGCTGAGCTGTGACCTGTCTGAAGTTGGTGTCTTTGAATCAGCAAGCAAGACTAGTGAACAGTTACATATTTCTGCACTGGACGTTGTTTAGTGTCTGTAAGTCAGCCCTTTTAAACGATGGTAAAACTGTTGTCCAAGCAGAGCTTGAGAGTTTTGGGGTTTTTTTAATAAATAAATGTGATAAGAAAGAGTTATTTTCAAACTAAGTAAGACTTAAGAAGCAAGGCACTTGTTGTTGTTTCATTTGTCACAAACAAAATTTTCAGGTTGTGAACCAAACCTTTCTTATAAAAGATATCATGTAGAGCTAAATAATCAATTGTGCAATTATTTTCATCACTCAGGAAAGCCTGCCTGCAATGTTCCATGGAATGGAATGGAATGGGAGTTTTTTGAATCTGGGGGCTTTTTTGTGGTTTATACAAAGAAGATAAAAGTCAGCCAAACATACTTAAACTTTTTTGTTTGTTTGTTTTTGTGTTCTTTTTTTTTCAAAATTGATACTATTGAACAAATTGATACTATTTGTTCATGGAAGCAGAACACTGGAAAATCTTAACATTAACAATGTATTTGATGGACAGTTGTAGAAAGTATCTGGTAAAAGCAGATACTTCTAAGATACAGTTGTTAGCAAATATGGAGTTTGAATGGTGACTATAACCTTTTATGGACCATTCTATCCAAGGAAACCTGCAGTTTTTCAGATTATTGGTGAAAATAATCACAAAAATATCTGAAGTTGTATTTGTAATTTATGTTTGCAGAGTGTACAGCTCCCACTTCTTCTGGTAACCATTAACATTATGTGTAGCTGTAGGTATTCAGTAAATGCTGTCCATTTTAAAACAAACTACTGCAACCCCAAAACCAGACAGCTTCCTCTCTTTTGCCATAGTGACTTGACTCACAAAGTGTTTGTGGTGATTAGGACTCTAAGTATTATGTAATAAAACATAAAAATTACTAGGTTCCAAATTTGTTAGATGATGCATTGAAGACAAAGAATTAAAAGTTTATGGTCACTATGTAAACTTTTGCAGCAACTATATTTTATTGGTTTATATGTCAGTTGTAAAAAGCCGGGGTTTAGACATAAAATCTGAACTGTGGTTTTTAAAACCATTCTCTATAAAGCAAACCCTGAATGTGTTAAATGATACTGGGTTTTTTGTGTTGCGAGTTGACTCCAGCTAATGAAATGACTACTGGTGATGAGGACAGCTTGCTGTGTGCACTCTTTGATAGTGTAAGACAACAGTTTTGCAAAGTTTTCATGTGAACCCTAAGTCAGGTAGTCTGAAGAATCACCTGAGATCCTGTGTTTGGCATTACCTTCTAATCTTTTCTTCTTCCCTGCTGGCAAATTACTTGGTTCTTTTCGTAGTACTGTGGTGTAAAGAGAGCTTTTTGTGCTACAGAGGCTTTCTCTCCACCCCCTCTTGTTCTGCCCTCATTTGTCTCTGAGCACCTCTTCTGAATTGCTTCAGTGCTGAGGGGTTTCCTCATGCCTATGTAATATTTTCTCCAAAATTCTAATTCTCAGTCTCAACCCTTTGAAAAGAATTACCTTATTTTGTATGGCACAATTACTAGCACATTTTCCTCAAGAGCTGTGTATTTGTTGGTTGTCTCTGATAAGCAGTTTGGTTTTGGGTAGATCAGAGTCTGTCATCAACACGAACTGATTTTACACAAAACGTACATCACAGTGAAGGGCAGTCATATGGACAGTTCAGAAAACTGAGCTGGAGTTGCTAAATTGAAGAAAAATCCCCTAAGTTTGCAGTTTGATTCTTAGATTCAGGTGTGAAAATATTACTGACTTATAAAATACATTCCAATCCAATGAAGGTTGGAATGATGCACAGGCACATTTACCTCTTGACAAACACAAATGAGTTGTGCTTTGTGTGTGAGACTATGTCTAGAAGTTTAGCAGTCTCATGTAAATTTAGTTTAGGAGAAGAATGTTTTTCTTAAAGCTTTACCTTTAAGAAAACATGAAACTTCCAAGCCAGAATTTATTGTTCTTAAAAAAAAAGCAAAACAGAAAACCTAATTTATACAGGCTTTGAAAGGACAAAGTGCTTGGTTCCCTGGTTAACTAATTAATCAAAACCACATGTGAACAGACTTTTCATTAAAGTGAATAAAGCAAAAACTTGAAATGTAAAAAAAAAAAAAAAAGAAATTCCAGTGGGAAAAATAAATTGAGTAAGGGAAATTACAATTAATGAAAATATAATATCTATGTAGAGCATATGAATATATAAGAATAGTTTTCTGGTATATTTGCATTAATTGCAGGTATTAATTTATTTTAAGGCCATGGAACGTCCTTTAATATAGATTGCAATGTCTGTTCCTGTTTTGCTGGAAACTTGATTTGTTCTACACGTCAGTGTCTAACTGAGCACAGTTCAGAGGACGAACGTCGGAAGTTTACAGGTAACTTTCCAAACCATGAAACTGTAAGTTTAATATTTTTAGAGCAGGGATTGTCAACTAAATTCTTTCTACAGTGTTAATGAAAAATACCCAATGATTTGTCCCTGCAGAAAAAGCACATACTTAAAAAAAGAAAATCATAGTAAAAAATAAAATCTCAAGTAATACGTAAAAATAAGTAGAGCCAGAGTAATGCCAGTGGGGATGAGAGATAAGGAGTTTAGGGAAAAATGGAGAAAGCTGAGTAGAATGAGCAAAGAGGCAGGACACAAACTTCCCTTCCTGCTCCTTGTAAGTGCCTGTGTGCTCCAGCATTGCTAAGTGGCAGGTGTGACAAACGGGCTGAAGGCTCTTTGCTGGAAGGCAGGGACACCTCAGTGACCCCTTGTGTATCTTGTGGCATAGAAAGTGAGTGTGCACCCAGTGCCTGTTCTGTGTGTTGCCCTTGCAGGTCTGCCCTGTAACTGTGTGGACCAGTTTGTCCCAGTGTGTGGCCAGAATGGGCGCACCTATCCCAGCGCGTGCATCGCTCGCTGCGTGGGGCTCCAGGACAACCAGTTTGAATTTGGATCGTGTATTTCCAAGGATCCTTGCAACCCAAACCCTTGCAATAAAAATCAAAGGTAAAAGCAGAATATGTTTTTAAACTTTTCTTTGTCTTTTTCTACTCATAAAGCAGATTTACGTGTTCTTCGAATGTGCTGTATATTGTAGTAACATTCTACTTTGGGGCTATTCCAATAAAAATAACTGTTTGAAGTAGCTGCTTTTTATTTATCATGGTTAATAATATTGGACTGTAATAACTGCCAGTTCTTGTTCCATTTTTGTAGTGCTATGTCAATTAAATTAACTATGCAGATCTCAGTTTAGCAATAAAGGAGACTTCATGTACACTTTCAAAAGTGGGAGAATCAGATTTTGTCGAAATGGCAATAACTGCCATTCTACTACTTTGTTCCACACCTTCTTTTAGTAGTTTCCAAAGAGGACCTACATCTGAATTCAAGGCTTGGAGTCAGTCTTGCTTATTCAGTCAATAATCTCTGCTTTTTTTCTCTAGAATAGAAAAATATCAATCACCTTTTTTTTTTTTTCTTAGACTGAAATCTTGTAAAAACTATGTCTGCATAATCTCTGGTTTTTCAATATCAAGAAATGCAAAATCTGCATAGACAAATATATTAAAACAAAAATATGCTTTGTAGTAGTGTCAGGCAAAAAGAAAATCTGACCTTTCTTGCAGAGATCAAAGTCTGTGGTGCACAATATTGGTCTCTGTCTTCAATTTTCTCACTGTTGTGCAATACTGCAGTCTCCTTTGAATTAGTGCATTTTTATGTTTTGAAAGAAAGCAATCAAAATAAGTTGTGTAATGCTGTGCTTTCATGATAGCTGATTGTAGCAATTTTAGGGGTTTTTTCCTTTTTCTGCTCTTAAAATGCCATGATACAGAAAAATACTGAGAAAACACTGTAGTTTTGTAGCTGTAACAGCTATTATGGCATTCAAAATTGGAATTTCAAAGCTGCATTGTGGATTAACTTTTTTATTTTTTATATTTGAAATTTGGAGAGTACAGAGAGGCTTTCCAGTTTTTCAAAATACCATTATGCTTAGAACCTCAGGTTGTAGTTTCAGTAAAGGACTGCGTGACTTTAATAATGTATCTGAAACTGAACATACTCATCTGAAAATGCCCTTGATGCTCTTGGAATCTATTTAGGATCTTACATTCCATTTGTGTAGTGTTGGAATCTCAGAATGTCCAAGTCTCCCCTAATATCAAAGGCATATCTGTAATGCATGGGAGTGCAGTGCTCAGAGGGAATAAGGACATATTGTGCATAATCCTGTGGTAGCAGCACTGGTGTGAAGGAGAGGGTTGTCCAGAAAGGCCATGAGACCTTTCATCAGTCTGTTCATCAGACTGCATTGGCTGGCATTTCTCTAGCAGAGGGATGCTTTGCAGAGCCTGTACTAAATGTTTTGCAGGTAAGATCGTGGAAGGTACATGTTTAATGCAAAGGGGAAAGGATTTCTGCTATTTATCTGTCTGTATTTGTCTGTGAAGGCTGCAGAGGAATGGATGCCAAGAAAATGTAAATATGAGATTTTTCTTTTGTTTGCAGTCATCCCTTAGCTGGGATGTTGTACAGTATTCTGAACCTACAAAGCTAGAATCCAATTAGATATTTGTAATTGAAACCATATAATCTTGCAGGTCTTATTTTCACCTCTTTCTCAGAGAAGGGTGAGACTAGACCTCTGCAACAGAATCTTTTCCTCTTTCTCACTGTTTCCTTGTTTTCTCTAGCCTAGCTGTTCTTAAATATTCATTTACAAAATGAAATATGGGAGTAGGTAATAAGTTTATCCAAGCCTTTTTCAATAATCCATTAAAAAAGACTTGGTAAAAGATAAACATTAGTGGAAACTGTAGTTGTGTTCACATACATTGAGTAAACGTGGTGTGAAATGGTTCCAGATTTGTGATGAGACATGAAATGGGCTATTCAGAGTCTTTTATCACTTTTTTTTTCCTGCAGCTCTGCTGAACCACATTTAGCTCTAAAGCACTGGAGAAAATTTCACCATTTTTTCCCTGAATATTCTGAAGTGTAAAAAAACAAATCCTATGACATGATATGAAATTATTTTTACTTTCCACAGGTGCATACCAAAGAAACAAGTTTGCTTGACTAGTTTTGAAAAGTTTGAATGTAGCCAGCATGAATGTGTGCCAAGGCAGCTGAATTGTGACCAGACACGGGATCCTGTTTGTGACACAGACAATGTGGAGTACACTAACTTGTGTACTTTGTACCAAAAAGGAAAAAGTTTAGCATACAAAGGACCATGCCAGGTAAGAAGTGGTTCTAGCAATAAATATCGAATCTTCTTTGTTCCTTAGTGTTCAACTTAACTATTTTTACTTTTTTCCAATATTGTTTGTTTGGGTCTTTTTTAAGTATTCCGTTTGGGGTATATTAGCTTATAAAATGTTCTTATAGAATGTAGTCATTTAAAAATTTAACTAGTATAAAAAATACTCGCATGATCTTCAGAATTTTGTCAAGTGATTCTCTGCTTTCGTTAAGAGTTGTCTCAAAACCAATCAAAAGCTCTACTTACGCTTTCTTGGGGTAATACTCTTGGTATAAATATCTTCTTATATATGCTATTAAATCTTGCACTAAGGTATGTTTGCAGTAATTAGTGCCATTCCTTGGTTCCTTAAATGCTAATTCTTACCAATTTTAACTTGTCTAAATATAAAATAATTCCCAGTCGTAGAAAGTCTTTAGCTTTTTGTGTGATTGTGCCCCAAGTTCACCAAGTTCATTGTTCAGGATCTATTTACAGACTAGGCAGTCTATAATACTTTTTTAGTTAGTCTGGATTGGATTAGTCTTCATATTAATCCTTGAGAATGATTAGGATTAGGTTTAGGTTTTCCATCCCACAGCTCTCTACAGTGACGATAGACAAGCCACTCCTGTCACCTTACAAGAACACATACACAAATATAAGAAATATGGGTAAATAAGTGATATATAAAAATATTCAATAATGTGTTAGAAATACATGTGCATACACACTAAATTTTAAGCACACAAAACCACACTAAGATGAATTAATAAATTATTAATGAGTCGTTAACAAGTTAACTTTAATAATATAATATATTAATATTTAGTGAAATTATAATTTTAATTGATTTATCTAATGAGTTAATTTAAATATGGTCGTTCTATTTAAGCATTAGCACAGAACGAAAGTTGGTTTCTGAAACATGTTTTATTGTACATTTCTCAGACTCTGTCACCTTCTTGAAGTACTTACCTTTTCCATTTATGACCCATTCATAAACTGGCAGGTAATTTCCTCTGGATTTCCTACTTTTTCAAACATTTGACAATATTAGCAGTGAATTCCAGTTAACTTTGTTTTTCCTCACGTTGAAACTACTCTGAAGTTTCTGCAGCACGGCTATATTGATGTTCAAGCGTCGCTGCTGTGTTTCAGGCGTTCTGCAGGGCGGCAGAGCCGGTGTGCGGGCACAACGGGGAGACCTACGGCAGCGTCTGCGCCGCCTACGCCGACCGCGTGGCCGTGGACTACCCCGGCCACTGCCAGGCCGTGGGGGTGCTCTCTGACCACGGCTTCCACTCCGAGTGTGCCTTCGTGAAGTGTCCCCAGCTCTCTGCCACGGGCTGCAAACCTGTCATCGCACCAGGTGGGCACGGGCACTGCACACAGGGGAGAGTCTCCAGGCTCTGCGTGTAAGCAGGGTGATACTTGGAACAAAACCTAGGCTTCAAAATGTTATATCCCAGAACGTCTTTGAGGCTTCTGAGAGAAAGCATGAAGTAGTGACTCTGCTTAGGGCTAGAACAAGCCGGTATCAGGACTCAGATGAGTAAGCCTGAACTGGAAAGGCCTTGGCTTTAGGAATCACACTCCTTCAGTCTTTAGAGACTGGCAGCTGGGATGGGTTTGGGAGAAACTAATGAGGTCTGTGGTGTCCAGGGTAGGATGTCTGATGTCTCTAGGAACCGGGTGAGTAATTTTTCGGAAGTGGCAGCATAGATACCACAGTGGAACACAAAGCTGTCATCAGCATAAGGTTCTCAGAAGGGCAAAGATGGTATTTAATTAGAAGACAGAGTAAAATACCATATGTATTCACAGTATGTTGGAAGACAGCAGGAACAGTTTTGCAGTGTGCTGGTTTGAACCAGTTTTTTATTGTTTTCACAAGTGTTTCCTTTATGAAACAATAACTCATCACAGGTAATACACAGAGCAAGGAAAGCTCTGTTCTTAAAGAGTTTTATTCATTTATCTTATTTCTCACCCCCTTTAAAAAAGGGTCTTTGTGCTTTGTAATAACTTTAGTACTGTAAGAGTCACTCTGTGAATGTGAATTACATGTAAGTTGGAGAGTGAATTTAATATGCAGGCATAGATGGAAAGTTGAAATATTATCCCTTTGGTTTTTGAGATGGTGAGGAAAAACAGTAGGAGAAATATGACATCTGTCAGACGAGCCCTTTTTCCCCCTTGCTATCTAAAGATGCTAAGCTCCAACATGGTGTAACTGCAGAAATTAACACTTGAAATGTGTACAATTACTTCTGTCACGTCCTAGCTATATCAGATATTGAAATCCATCACTTCTGTAGTCGATATGCATGCATCCACACAAAGTCGTGGCTTGTGTACACACAGTGCCTCCAGTTTTTAGCTTCCAATAACGAAGGGTCCTAAAACTAATGAAAATTCATCTTGTTCTTCATGTTGATAGTAGTAAATGTGTGTTGAAAGGTGACTGATTTTCCATTACAAATGTTTTCAATATTAAAAAAATATTAGAAATGTGCAATTCTACTGTCAAATTGAAACATTTACTTTCCTTTGGTAGGTTTGCTATTTTCATTCTCAGTTAATACTCAAATTTTGACTCCTGCTTACTTAAAAGTGAAAAGACTACCTGTTCTTACTACTGAGATTTTTTTTTTATTCATATAGGAGCCTGCTGTCCACTATGTGCTGGAATGCTGAGAATCTTATATGACAAAGACAAGCTGGATAATTTTGCAAGGGTAAACAGTTTAATCATGCCTAATGTTAAATAAAAAGTCAAGTTACTGTGCACTTTCTCCTGAAAGGTTAACATGTTATAAAAGCCATTATTTTTTAGAAGTTATTTGTGGTTGTTGGGGTTTTTTTCTTTATATTGCTTATACTTTCCTTTATTTCTTTATCTGAGACATAAATTGAGTTACAATGTAAAGCAAAACAGAATTAGAGTCAGC
This sequence comes from Acanthiza pusilla, assembly GCA_036630365.1. NCBI lineage: Eukaryota > Metazoa > Chordata > Aves > Passeriformes > Acanthizidae > Acanthiza > Acanthiza pusilla. The sequence continues at coordinate 3,295,831 of JAXCHO010000034.1, forward strand.
ACAAACAAGCAGACTCAGGTTTGCAGTTTATATGACTTGTAATAGGGCAGAGAAATAATATGGGAGCAGCATCTGTGATTCTGCTGATTTCCTCTCATAGATGGTGTGTCTCTGGGTGCTGTGTGTGTGTGTTGACCAATTTTGCTGCACCAATGGTGTCTGTTAGGTCCTGACTGCATCCTGGAATGTCTTCCTGTTGTCATCTCTAATGGTTCCAGGGACTCAGTGGCTACTGGAGCTTCTCAGTTCATACATTACAACGTGTGACTGTGAATAAGAATTGTTAGTTTCTGTTAGAAACAGGCTTTCTAGTTAAAGAAATGTATTGGTCTTACTCAAGCAGTTGGTGATAACTATTCTCCTCTTACCTACTAAGCACCCTAATACCTGGATTGTAATGTCTGCCCCTTTTAGTCCAGACGGCTGGTTTGTGTGAATACTAGAGAGTTCAAATACCAGAGAGTTCTATAAATCTAGGCTGCTCTGCCTCTTGTTTCCCAGCATGGCAGCACAAACCACATTTTGTGATACATAGACACACTAACCATGAAGGTGGAGAACAACACATATCAAAACCATTGTTAAGAAGTAAATGTTTTTCCCCTTTCTTTCTTTCTTTCACCTTTTTTTGTTTTTGTTTTCAAGGGGCTGATTTTCAAGTTGTTTTAGAATCAGTGAATCACTTTCTAGAACGATGTTTTAGAAGCATTGAATCCTTTAGGTCTTTTGCTAGCTTTAGTGTAGAGTTCAGAACTGAGTGCTTTAATGGCTGAAACAAATTTTCTAGCATGACATCATGTTATTAAAACTGAGGAGGAGAATTTTCCATAATATCACATCATCTGCACAGTTCTTTGTTTTCTTTCAGGTGACAAATAAAAAGCCAATAACAGTACTCGACATACTCGAAAAGATCCGCCTGCACGTGTCAGTGCCACAGTGTGATGTGTTTGGATATTTGAGCATAGAATCTGAAATTGTGATTCTCATCATTCCTGTGGATCAGAATCCCAAACCATTGCAGGTAGATGATGTTATTATTTTGTTTACCCAGCATGGATTTTCTTCACTTTTGTACGAGTACCATGGTGCTTGTTTCTCAGGCAGATATATTGTGTGTATTTTGATTGCCCTTGCCCTGTTATGTCCAACTCAGCTCCAACTTCTGTCTCCTTCTCTAGCAGAAATAGCCCAAAATGTTACCAGGACTTAGGAAGGAAAGTCTTGCCAGCCTGGTCACCCAGCCTGGTCAGCTCTCAGTCCACGTGCAGCAGGGGCTGTCAGATTCCTGGGGGGAGGAGGACGCTGAAATCAGAGAGGCCACCACTGCTCACCTCACTGCTGGTGCCCATTGCTGAGCTAGACACTCCTCAACTTCCAAGGCTTTGGACCTCCACATATTAAGCTTGTCAAGTTCAGACTTCACCAGAGGCAGCTTCCAATGCTTTTAAAGAGACTTATTACTAAATTCCCTTCTGGGGTGCAGTAGAAAGTAAAGTGGAAAAAATGAATTTTCTAATAGAAATTCATTATTATCAGTATCATGTCAGTGGGGGAATGGAACCTGGAGTTTCTCAGGTTCTATTACTTCCATTCTTTTCTTCCTTCCCTATAAATGAAATCAGTTTTCTCTGATTTGGAAGAAAAAGCTCAGTAAGGAGAAAATCTTTATTTTTTTTTTCACTGTTGCAAACTTTAAGGCAGTAAGTTGGTCAATCAGGAAGGAAGTCCTCAGTTTCAGAGGCACTCACTTTAGTCATAATTCACTGTGGGCATTTTAGCATCAACATTCAAAACACACCACCCCACAATAACTTGTATATAGCTTCCTTCTTTTCCTTTTCTACTACTCAGGGCTTCCACAAGAGTTTTCATTGTACCAAAGTCTATGATAAGACTTCCAATCTGTTTTCCAAGTGCTCCCCATCTTACGTGCTGATGGGAATATTTTTACATTGGCATTTTACATGGTAAGAGAAATAATAATGTTTTTCCCCCCTAGATTGAAGCCTGCAATAAAGAAGCAGAAAAGATTGAGTCCCTGATCAATTCAGACAGCCCAACATTAGCGTCACATGTGCCACTGTCAGCTCTAATTGCATCTCAAGTACAAGTTTCGTTTAGCATTTCTTCTGCTTCTGCTCAAGTGGTGCCTGCTCTGCACTCCCTGCTCATAAGCCTTCTATTCACCTTGCCATCAGCATTGATATATTACATATAACTGCTTGGGAAATATGCATGAGCATTGTGGCATTTATATTGTGAAGGACATTTGGAGTTGTTGGTCACTGAACCAGAAAACAAAACATGTGCAAGATTTGATGAACTTACACTTTTCAATGAAGAACTAAAAGTATTTGAATAATGTGAAAAGATTATTCTCTTATTCATAACTAGTCAGATGACTGTTTCAGCACAATTAGATTGTTTTCCATCGATCTTGGAAACATTAATATGCTCTGGAAGGTTCTGACATTATGGATTTATGATTTTGAGGAGAAGGGATCTTATAGGGCTTTTTCAGCAATGAACTAAACAGTGTTTTGAGTTTACTGAAGAATGCTAATTTTGTATTATTCAGATGCGTATCAGTGACAACGAAAATATGCACCTATTTTTAACATCATTTTTGGAAGAAACAGATTGCTGCTACTTAATTACCTTACCAAAAATTTAAGAGTTTGTTCTCATGTAAATATGCTTTCATATTTTATTATGAAGAAAACTGACTAGCCCTGGGCCTATTTCAGTAGATGTCTTTCCTTGGACTAGTGAAGACTTGCAGGACATTGGGCTCACTGCTTGTAAAATGACAATCAAGCTCTATGCTAGTACCTGACTTCAGTGAAGAGATGTGTTCTTTTTATAGTTTTGTACATTTCAGAATCTCGCATTGGATGCAAAATTATAAAGAATCTCAGTATCTGTATTTAAGTGCCATTTAAAATATTGCAGTATTTGCATGTTATCTAATGAAATTTATACTTTAAATGTTTATACAAACAGTATGTTTTATTACTTATTGTATTTTATGCACCTGACCTTACTCTACATGAAGTATTTTATATCAGTATTATGATAGCCAAGTTTTGAAGTATATACAGAAAAACTTATTTTTGCCAAAATGCTGAACTTTGAAAGAAAGCACTGAAAACTTTTTGAACATATATGTTGTAGCATGTTTGTAGCAACCATTTTCTGCTAAATCTTTTAAATGCAAAAGTATTAAAGCTTTCTATTTTAATAAACACTTGTGTCATGTGTTATTGAGTAAAATGCATGTAATTTTATGGAATTCAGCAATACAGCATATATTTTCCTTTCTCTCTCAAAATAAGCACTTAAAACTAACTGCACTTACTGTGTGACTCACACAGATAATGTTCCCAAATAGATGTCAAGGGGGTCTCAAGGGTGTAAGTGTTCTTGCCAAAAACACTGAGGAAGACTCATGCACATAATCATCCAAGTCTTGAAACAAAACCTTGTTGAGTATGTTGATAATCCATCTGTTTCTGAAATTTGTTACATAGATTCTTTAGACTTGGACACAGGAATAGAATGAATGCATTTTTGAAAAGCTTTTTGAACTGAAATGGCTCAGATTATATCACCAGAAACTTCAAACAATTCAGATAGTTTATTTTTTCCAAATCATTAGCAAATATTTCTTCAATGTAGCCTGTTAGCTTGCTTAGCATCTAACTGAAGCCAATCTGATGCCTACTAAAAGGAAAGGAATTATGTCTTAAGAAAATACAAACACATGCACACACATGTATATATCTATCTGTCTATATCTATATATATGTATATATATGCAGTGCACTGGAAAACTTAGTAAAGAGCTTTAAAAACATACCTTGTGTCAAATAGAATATATAGTGAATTTACTTTTATATCTCTGTGAAAATCTTCTTTGATGAGAAATAATAACAAAAAAGTTGCCTTAATTTGTACGATGAATCTGGGAGAAGCAGAATTTCAGCCCAGAGATTCTGTAATTTATATGTGAGTGTCCATTACTCGCTAGGAAAGAGTGAAGCTTTTGAGAGGTTATGTTAAATATGTACAAAACCATTGAGATTTCACACAAAGTCCAGCGTTCAGAGCGTACAGGGTTTACGTTCTTTTTTCTGAATGAACAAAAGTACTGAAGTATTTTCTAGGTTTTCCCAAGACCTTGGACTACCTCAAAGGAATGAAGAAACTGTTTACTTGTGGGTTTTGAATTCAGCTGAACTAGGATAAAAAACAGAAAAAACCAAGCCCAGTCTTAATTGCAGCTTAGGTTTAAATTTCCTAAGGGGGACAAATTTGATACAGGTTTCAGAGGAGTTTTCCATAGAAGTGCTAATGATCTTCTGTCACCATCTGTGTGGAAATCTGGATTCATTTAGAAGGAAGGGAGGCGGCACAAGGGCACTTCAAAGCAGCACAAGCCTGTTTGTTGCTTTTATAACAGGACCCAGATGAAACACTTACAAAACATTATTTGCTTCTCTGCTTAAAACTGGAGTTAATGACAATGACTGGCTCCAGAAAGATGCCTCACTCCTCTTCCAGTTTGCTTAGTTTGGCTCTTCCCAGCAGGGTGGCTCAGAAGCGGAGATGCCAGCGGTGCCACTTTGTACACTGCCGGGAGAGGAGCAGCCACAGGGACAAATACCAGAGCAAGTAAAAGCAAGAGATTTCTGGCAGAGTTCTGAGTCCAGCAGGAGCTGGCATCTCTGAATTTCAGAGGTGAGAAACAGTCAGTTCTGTAGCAGGCCCAAAATAAGACCTGGAACTGCAGTGTCACTTCACAGCCCTGCTCCTCTCCCTTACTCTGCTTTTATGCTGCTTTACCCAGTGTCAGCACTTGGAGATTTGCACGTGTGTCTCTTGATTCAAAGGTTAAACGTTATTTACACATCTTTACTGAGTTTATGACACTTCTTCAGCTCTTTTACACCTATCAAAGACTACTTCAAAACCTCCCCCCCATCTCTATTCCTAGGAAGCCCTGGGAGCATTTACATGAGCAAATACAAACAGGTGAATGCTCTGCAAGACTGTGGTCTGATTTGTATCTGAAGCCTGGACTGTAAGGTGCCCCTATAGTCAAGTGAATCCCAAAAAGGAAAAAGTAACATTGAGGGGAAGAAGACTTCTCTGCCAGGGTTGTGCAAGATCTGATTGCAACTTCCTGCAAATTCTTTGAACTGGTGCTTTGATGCAGTGAGACAGTGGCTCCAGCTGCTCCATGTGGAGCAGTAATGAAGGTGACAACTGCAGATAACTCTGTCACCTTCTAAGAGTGGCTGCACCTACCACTGCTAAGGCATTCTGCCACCCATGTATGTGTTCGGGCACTGCTTGTTGTGTGCTCTCTCCCAGCCCTCTCTGAGCTGCAAACTTTTGCAGAGCCCATTGCATGAGCCAAAGAAAATTGTAGCCCACAAACAAACAAAAACTCTCTGAAAAAAATGTTTCCAAGCCCTAGCAGATCTGTTTGTCTCAAGTTATCACAACTACACTTCTAGCATTAAGAAGTACATCAGCTTTTGCTAATTAATACCATGAAGCTGATTATATTTGAAGCTATAATTCTATACAAATTCAATGCCAACATTTGCATTATGGAAGGCCAATAGTGTACGACCAACATTGAAAGCAAAGGTGCTTACTTTGAAAATTGAGGAAACATCGATTGCCTTAATCTTTCTTAATTTTAATGGACTTTGTACATGCACTGCTTGATGGAAAAAAGTGTGAGCATTTCATCTCAAGAAAGACATTTTTTACAATGATAACAACAAATCCTGGAACAAACTCCACAGGGACATGGTGGAGTCCCCCCAGATGGAGCTTTTCAAGACAGGACTGGACATGGTGCTAAATGAAGCACCAAAAGACTGGACCAGATACTCTTCTCAGGCAACAGTGAAATGGCTGAGCAAAAGCTGTTGTAAAAGGGCTTTTTTGCCTTTCAGTTCCTAGGACATAAAGGAGAACAAAAAATAAAGGACAACCTTCCCTGAAGATGCAATAACTCATGAAATAGTGCAGTAACCCCACCATCACATAAAGGTTATTAACGTTAAATTTTTCACTAGATTATCATATATATGAGAATAATCCTGATTAGAGGTGTGTGTATATATATGTACATATGCATATATATATACATAAAACACATCTATAAACCTATAAACGGCTTTCAAACTTGCTGTATTAACAGATTAGATCTCAGTCCTTTCTTAAAACAGAGTAAATCCATTCTTCCCCACAAACTATTCCCTGACTTGTCTTCCTCAAAGCTGGATTCTGCTTCATTTTTGGCCAGGTCCAGTAAGGAGAGTAATCTGAGCCAAAGGATGTTGATGGTTCTGTAACTCTGGTGGTCATTAATAATCCCATAGATTCTAGCTGTAAAAAGCCACCCCTGTATTTTTGCAAATGCTTTTTCTTGTACTTGGCAAGGTTTCTCAATTTGCTTCTTTGTGCTCAGATCTCAGCATGACATCTTACAATACACACACGGTTTTCAATCTGTTTTATCCAGTTCTGATTCTCCTTCTAAGCAAGCATTCCTCTACAGCACTGCTGAATAGTCCTAGGGGGTTAAATTATTCAATCAGAGAATTATGACATACAGCAGAACAGGAGTTCTCACCAGTGCTAATGCAGCAGGTTTCAAATTAAAGCCTGCTCTTCAGCTTGGTGTTCCGCAATTCCACACTCTTTGCTGACAGGGGAACAAGTGGATTGGTTGTTACTACTCTTTGGTGCATAAATTTACCTTTTAGCCAAATTTTGAGCTGCAGCAGCAGGAGTAACATTCAGTAAATATAAAAAAAGCTTTATTCATATGCACATATATGCATGCATACACACATATACACACATATATATGCATATAAATATATTTACATCACAGCGCCTTGTATCAGGTTCCATATCAGCCTCTTCAAGAAGAGCAACTTTGGCCATTGTAGAGAATTTAGCAATTTATTTTACTAAAGAATCCAAGTGTGAAGGGTTAATACTTTTTAAAGTTCGAATTTCAAGTACAAATGGCAATCAAAGATGCAGGATCACGTCGACTTATTATATGATTTATACATGGTGTTTTCTGGCTATGCAAAAAGGTTAAAGATAACTGTGGATGGTTTCGTTCTCAAGTGCACTCACCTGCAGCAGTTCATTTTCCTCTGAGCTAGCAACACTCTGGTCCTTCCTGCTCAGGGCAGTAAGAGCAGCTTCCAAGTCCCAGTGGAATTGCTGGCATGAGTCAGGAGCAGCCATCAGCCCCCAACTGCTGCATCACGTTCGGGGCCTCTGGCATAACAGAGTCAGTTGGAATAGCTGCAGCCATTAATTCCATGCAGCAAGTGAGCTGCTGCCAGCACAGTGTGGCTGTACTGTCATTAGCACTGGCGCTGGGCACCAGCAGCTTCATCCAGACCAGAAGCAGGGACATGTCTTGGCCAGAAAACAAGATACAAGGAGCAGCCCGTCTGGCTTTCACGCTGGAAAACAAATGCTGTCATACACACATTCTCTGTGCGTGTGTTGGATCTGCCAGGTTGTGCATTTTTCTTCTTTAACAGGCTTGAAGTGGCAATGTAAACTCTGGACCAGCATCTCATGGCTGCAGTACTTTCTTAAGTGCTTATACCGTGATGCAGGACTTACTGTGTCCCTGCACTACAGCTTTAAGACCTCACTCAAGGCCCAGATGAGTCAAAGAAGGTATGAGAAATGCAAATACACATTTTCAAAGTAGAAAAATAAAATCTATCATATTTTCTTTTCTGGCTTTAGAAGGTTTCAACAGGAGAAACTGCACAGGCAGAAAGAGTCAGAGGAATTAAACCATATAAAAGAATGTTTATCACAAAGATTAGCAGGAAAGAGAGATGGAAACTATTTCCATCCGTAAGTGATGTAATAAGGATGTGCCCTCCCAAACAACCTCAAGCACAGACTTCCCAGCCCTGCTCTGGGAAACAGCAGAGCAAGGCAGTGCTGGTGAGTGACCACAGCAGAAGATTGCAGCTTTGGGAACAGAGCAGGCAAAGTTGTGGCCTGTGGAGGGAAGCTGAGTTACCCTTCTCCCAGGTCAGTCAGTCATGATGGCAAAGCAGCTAACACAGTCCAGATTGCAACAACAGTGATACATGGAGGAACTGAGACGCTTTTCATTATTCTGAGAAGGATTTTTAGTCAGGTTTAAGCACACTCAAAAATATGCAAAGGCTTGATTACAATCCAGTAACTAGCATCTGTTATGTTCATGTGGAAAAGTTTCTCTTGGCAAGTGTTTAAACAGCTTCGGAGTCAAACATGGATGTGAGCAAGGGCGAGAGCCTCGGAAATGCTCTTTGAACTTTTCACATCATTGTTGCTGCATCGAGGGTATGTGCAATACAGAAACACGGAACGTTAACCATTACTGTGGCCCTTCTTGCTCTGGTGTCACTGTGATCCATCACATCTCATGTTAATTTTCTGTTATGTTGTCCGTAGCAGCACACTCACACTTGCACTCAACGAGTAAATAAACAGCAAATACACACAATTATAAGCAGACTGAGTTAACATCACTGGACCAAACTCTGGCAATGAAACAATTGTTCAATCCTTGTTCTCAATGCCAAGTTTCCCAAACTGAATAGTTCACCCGAGTTTCCTTTGTACAGCAGTGCTGTACACAAGCCATGAACTGATGCAGGAGGAGAGAAAGGCATTGGCAGCGTGGATGCAGCAACTGTGCCATCCTGTGATGCTCTGATTTTTAACAGCAGAGGAGATGTTTCATACCACAGCAATGCAGGAACATTTATTCTTAGTAAATGGATGCACAGCTGCCACTGATCTTTGAAACATTTTTACTGCCTACTGCACCAGACTTTTAACTACTTTATTACTGGCAGATGCCACTTTCCAAGGACACATTCATAGTCTGGAAGTATTAGGAAGGACAGAGCCTGCTCGCAGGACAAGGGGCAGTGGGCACAAATGAGAAACCTCAAACTCCACCTGAACATCTCTTTTACTGTGAGATTGGTCAAAACAGTGTTTGGCACAGGTTTTCCAGAGAGGTCAAAGTTAATCTTCCATCCTTGAAGATACTCAACAGGACGGGACACAGTCCGGGCTCCAGGTGGACTGTGGATTGGAGATCCAAGGGGTTGGATTAAATGTTCTGAAGTGGTCTCTTCCCACATAAACAATGGTGTAACTCTGCAATAAAGTTTTGAGTAGCGGAAAAGTATCGCTATACCTGCTAACCATTTTGCTGGTCTCCTCGCTCACCTTGCATTTTTACAACTTGGTCATTTCCAGTTTTTTAATTTGAATTTTATGACATATTTTCTCTTGCAACTTAATTCCAGATCAACAATTCCACTGCAGCAACACATATCACAGAATCACAGAATACCAGGTTGGAAGGGACCTCAGGCATCATCAGGTCCAACCTTACTTGGCAAAAGCATGGTGTAAAGAAGATGGCCCAGAACCCAGTCCAACACAACCTTAGAAGCGTCCTTAAAAGTGCTGGGGAATCCACTACTTCCTTCCCTGGGAAGACTACTCCAATGTCTGTTTGTTCTCCTTGGAAAAAAAAAATTTCTCTTGCATCAAATCATATTAAATACTAAATACCTTTGAAATGTTTTACTTCGCGCATCCAAGCCACCTGTTGGATGCATAATGCTGTGCTGCATCCACCAGGCAGGTATTTGGCACCCTCGAAAAAAATGGCACTCACTCAGCAGAAGGATTGAATTTGTCCAGTCCCTCCCTATCAGGATAAAAGTGGTTACTAAACATCCAGCAGCCCTCCTGGCTTGAATAAGAGCTCTGTGCTTTACTTGGGGAGTTCAACCCACAGCTCAGTGACAGTAGTTCTGCACTTGAAAAGAATCAAGTGAGTTGAAAATGCATTCCACACACTATTACTTATTCCTGAAGAGTACGTATCTTCTTTCATATGTTATGGCCTTTTCTGTGTTGTGAAATTAAAGGTCTTGCCGAAAATACCCAAGTTAGCAAAAGACTCACAGCTACAACCCAGATGTCTCTATTTTGCATGTTTAACACTCAGATCACTTGTCTACAGATTTAGGAGTAGTTGTATTAAAGCTTCAGATCTATTTTTTGAAGTCTGCATTTGATTATGGCTTCAAAATGCCAATCTTTTAACACAGAAATCTCTGCTCTCCAAAACACGTATAAATTCCACAGGTTCAAAATCACTGCTGTGATGTCTGCAGTAACTCACAAGATTTTTCATAGATTGTATTACTCTGATGATTTTTTTACCAGGCAGATCTAACATGCACTAGGCATTTTAGAAATGCCTCTGCGGACAGGAAGTATATGAGGTGTTGGGCTCAGGTCTGCAATTGCTGACAGCAGTGTACCAAAGTTTCTGAGAAGGAATTCAACTTTCCTGAAATTCAATACAGAAATAGCTAAGTACAGTGTGGGAAACATTTATTTTGATAGACTCAGGAGGACATCATGCTCTTGTGGTTTTAAAATAAACCTTCAACCCTAAGATTAAAAAACTAAACACTGTGGCCAGGGCTGTGTTCCCCACAGAAATCCCGTAGGTGGCATCACAGCACAAGGGGAATTACATTTCAGCTGCTTTAGATTTAGAAGGACTGCAGCCACCTAGGGATTTTTGTTTTTCAGTCGTTTTTGTTTAAGCTTTTCTACAACTTCAGCTCTGTTTTCTGTGCCACTTCATTCTCAAGATCAAATCTGCACAGGCTTAAATCTCTCTTGCTTTATGTAAATTTATTTCCTCCTGCAGATGCCCATCAAAAAGCACTCAGGGCTGCCCCAATGATGTAATTGGTTTAGAAGGATACCTGACATCAAGGACATGTACGGATATATTAAATTGTTGGCATGGAAATGAGTCAAATCCACACTGATAATTTTTGTCACCAGCAATCTAAAAAGTTCATTTAACTGGGTACTTCAAGAGGATAATCAGACACAGGCACATAAACAGATACATTCTCAAGATTTCAGCCCCTGCAAAGAAAGAAGTGAATATTTTAAAGATATTTTTAAGAAAACCCTGGTTGTTCAAAGCACTCTCATGCAGACCTGAAATGATCATGAATAACAGTAAATTCAGCATTATTGCCTTAACTCAGAAGAGGAGGGAAAAGCAAATGAATGCATCAATATCTGAACAACAACCAGTAGATGTCAGCACCATTTTTAATCTTGCATTGGGGCCTCCACAAGGGGAGGACTGGGAAGACTGGAGAGGAGTCCAGGTGCACGGACAGGACCGAGCCCCAGCTCACCACACGACCATCCTGTCCCCAGCAATGACTACCAGGGCAGTGCCCCTCGCTGCAGTTAGAGCAACATGGGTTTGCTTGATGTGCAACCACCTGGGCACAACAGATACAATCTCCTGTTGAAAAGAAAAAGGAGGTAAAATGAGGCAGGGATGCCTCCAGGCTGAGCCTTGACTGGATGTCTGACCTCAACGCTCTGCTTCTCCCTTGCATGTGACTTACCATACAAAGCAGAATTTAAAAAAATATAGTATATTTTTATTTAGCAGTATAGAGAAAAGGGGGGAAAAATACGGAAAAACGCAGCAATTCCCTCTTGCAGGGTTTATCGCCCTGCTCAGGACTTGTCACCAACATAGTATTTCCAAGCACGACTTATCCCTCCTCCCTTGGCTGGATCTGCTTATAGGGTTTGTGAAGTCCTTTGTCTAAAGCTCCCTGTTTAAATTTTTGCCCTCCTAATTCCTTAAGAATCCACCTCCTTCCACAGAGAGGGAAAAGGGAACATCACAAAAAACTAATTACACTAGCCAAAACTCTAAAACTAAACAAAACTAAACAAACAGGGAACTGGCCCAACCAGTTAAACATCTTCTAATAGTAATGTCACTGTATTTAGAAGGTTTTATGGCTGCAGATTTCCCAAAGAGAAATCTCTGTTTCTCAGCGTGATACAAATACTCTAACAAAACCACAAGCTGATCTAACAATGTTCAACCACAGAGTAGTACAAAGCAAAATTTTTACTCAAGTAGCAGAAACCTGCCAGACACTTACCATTTTTCTTCCACCTACTCCAAAAACCAGACAGGGTATACAAATTGCAGATTTTTGGATATTTCAAGCTTTTTGTCAAGATTTTTGGGTATTTCTATGACAGCTGACCTCATTGCCCCAGAGGAACATCTGGCTTAGGGCAACAGAAACACTAGGAAGCATCTGCTCTGAGAAAATGAGATTTTTTTTCCTATTAAAATAGCATCCCTGTTTCCCCAAGAGCCTTGCACTATTAAGAGGTCTTTATTGCTGCTGTTGTTCTGTTGTTCACTCCTCCTCTCCAAAATTAAAGCATTCAGAACAGTAGGTGCAATTTTTTGAATATTTGTATTAGATTTTTAAAATATTTTATAAATATTTGCCATTCTATTTCTTAGTTGAGTAATTTTTATTAGAAAGCCTCCAGTCCAAGGTTTCTCATTCACCTGTTAAACAACAAAAAGGGCATCAGAAGAATCCAGTGGAGAAGTGTCATCTGTGAGATGGACCTTTGCTCTGTCTGAGTCTCCATGGGCCAGGCAGCCCCAGCCCCTCTGTTGCAGCAGCAAGAGCTTGGTCTCATGCTCAGAGGGGCTCTGGAGAGGTTCCCCCACCCCCACTGTGACAGCCCCCTGCATCCAGGGACCCCAGCCCCTGGTCACACTCCTCACTTCTGCAGGGACCTGGTCAAGGCCACAATTCAGCAAAACCCAGGCCTTTACAAAGAAACTGCAGTGTGAGGCACTGCCACTGCCCCCCCAGAGAGATGTTCCAGGAATTCACCTACAGCAGCCATCCCTCATGCAGTGTTTAACAGGGAGCTGCCCCTCTGCTTCCAAACGCCACTCCATGCCCTGACCCAGTGGGAGTCCCACCCTTGTTAGCTGGGCTTTCAGCCTGTTCCCAAGACAGACATTCTTGCAGGACTTGGCAGGCTCCTACAGACTGCCCAGCACCAGGTTGTGCTGGTGAGTGGCAGCCCCTTTGTACCAGGAGCAGCCACCTCACACACCTCCCCTCAGCTGAAGAGCAACTCAAAAATGTCTTCCCGCCCCAATCACACTCGTTACTTCTCAATCCCACGGCCCTGACCCCAGCACCAGCTCTGCATGATCCCACACTGAACGCACAGGTGGTCACACATCACCCTGTTTCTGCCAAGACTACCCCTGGCACTGAGCAGCAGTGGGCTGGGTGGATCTGCACTGGCTGACCTTCATCCGTGCGTGTTTAGAAATCACAATGCTGTCGTATGAAGTCCCAGCACTCAAGTTCTTCACATACAATACTCGTTCTTCTCTACACCAATGCTGCCCAGCCACTTTTCCTCCATTAACAAGTTTGGTTAACAGACTTGCACTTTTCACAGCATTAATAAGATCAGTCCAGACAGCTACCTTAAAATGAACTCTTATTCCAAAATAAAAAGGGTCACCCAGACTATCAGAGGGATGGAGCACATCTTCTACAAGGAAAGCCTGAGAGTTGGGATTGTTCAGCCTGAAGAAGAAAAGGCTTGAGTGGCCTAATTGTGGCCTTCCAGTACTTGAAGGGAACCTACAAGAAAGATGCAGCGGGACCTTTTAAAAACGCATGTAATGGCAGGAGAAGCAGGGATGGATACAGACTGAGAGAGATTAGGTATCAGGAGGAAGTTCTTTACTGAGAGAGTAGTGAGACACTAGAAGAGGCTACCCAGAGAAGCTATGGATGCCCCACGCCTGGAAACATTAAAGGCCGAGCTGGATGGGGCTTTGAGCAACCTGGTCTAGTGGAAGGTGTCCCTGACTATGGCAGGGGATTGGAACTAGATGGTCTTTAAGGTCCCTTCCAGCCCAAACCATTCTACAATTCTAAGAAAATATGCACAAGCTGTGCATTGAGCTGTACCACTCACACTCTGCTATCTCTGCTAACACACAACTCTGCATGATCACTGCTGACTGGCTCACCTCACGCTTTCAGCTCTGCTGAGGATCCTGTGCAGCCACTGCCCCATCAACCAGATGAACTTGAGCACAAGGACATACACATGTACAGCAGACTGACAGTGCCTTCAAAAGTAACTACCTGGTTTGGGTTAAGTAATGCCCTTGCAACCCTATCTAACCAGACCAGGAGAGGAGACTGAGAGCTCTGGACAACTTGCAATTCAGCCCTTGGTCTCTAGCATAGTGTATGATGTCAGTCCTGTGGCAGACGGATGACACTGTGTCTATTTGATATGCAAATTACTTATTCAATTAAGTTGCTATAGGCACTTGTCCTTCATGATCTGGAAATGATTTCACAACACATGAAAAAAGTGCTAAAGTGCCCTGAGTACTTCACAGAGGCTCCAACAGCATCCTGTCTGCATCGCCTTTTCTAAAAGTGACGTTAGCTGTGCTGTCACACAAGGGGTGACAACACAGCTAACAGAGCCCAGTCCACAGGAGGTTGTCTTCCACATCTCATCAGAGACTGGAAACTGTCAGGGGCATTTCGCACCCCTCCAACTGTTTTTCTGCAAAGAACAACTAAAAATCTATGGTGCTTTTTTGGATTCTTTCTTTTGCTACATTTATTAACAGTACTTGACTGTGCTCAAGTTGATGTCTTAGCATCTTCCCATCCATCTGTAAGCGTCCATGAAGCATCCCTCTTCAGGCCAGATGACAACCAGGTAGCAGGCGCGTTCCTCAGCAAGGCTCTGTCTCAGCCTGGTGCAGCAAATGGACAGCAATGCTGCCTTACAGACTGGTCACTTCGTTCCAAATTTAGTGGTTTTTTACTTTCAAACAGATGATAAGCTCTGACAAATCAGATCTTTCTCCACAATGTCCATGGCTGATGGTTTTCAATGACACACACACTGTCAGCTGTCCTTTACTTAGCGCAGCTCGATGCACACAGCACTTGCCAGTCTCAGTCTTCAAGGATGGCAGGAACTGCTCTCACTCCCTTTTAATGGACAAGCAGACAATACAAAAAAAGAGTGGTACCTGCAAAGACACTTGAGATTTCTACTTCCCCTCATTTTATTACAAGCTGCTCTGCAACATACTAGATAAAACCTTGATGAACAACAGTTTATGTGGAATTAAAGAGGATGGGCACACAGCGCACACATTCCTGATTATCTGCGAACAATTCCCTCAAACACACTGGGCAGCACCATAAGCACACACACACCACAGACAACCCCTCCCACTCAGTAGGTTAAGCTGGGCAAATCCAGGGCAAAAGGAACAATGCTACACATTTTGGGATCTGGTACCCAAGTAAAAAGAGAAATGGTCATAGTTGCAGGCTGCTTGTCACATCTGAACAGCCGGAATGAGAGAGGCACTAAAGAGAACTGTTAACACCCTAAATGCAGCACCACACAGTTCTGCTTCATTCATGAATATCCTTGATTTGTCATTTTCACATACATATTTCAGAGGAGTCAAAAGTCTCCTGACTTTTTTAAAAAGCCATGAACATTTTCTTGGGGGGTTTTTTGGTGCTTTTTTTCCCCTTGCTATTAAATTGCAACTTTCTTTCCATGTATCTGTATTTTGCTACTTAGCATCAAGTATTTTTCTTACAAAAATGTGTCCACAATCAATTTTGAGAAACATGTCTGAAAATGGCACAACCAGCTGCAGTAGAATTATAGCTTTATAGATAATTTTGTTGAGAATTGCACACCCAAAAATTATACTCACAGCCACCTGAATAAGGCTTTGAGCTTTCTTAAACTTTAAACATTGAAGAGAAAAAAAGTTTGATGTGATAGTGAAGGTAGGTTCCACACAAGAACACAGTCCTGAAAACCCACCACAAAGGTGTTTTGCTTATTGGCCCCTTTCAAAATGTAAGTTTACCAAACAATATTCACTTAACTCCCAGCATGTGAGTGTATACAGAAAAAACATGACCAGTATCATAGTAATAATCCTTCCTACTACATATTCCAGTAGTAAGTTACCACACTATTTCAGAAGCACAAAACTCAAAGCAACACAACAAAGTATTACTGCTCAAACACTTCTCCAGACAATGTATTTCAGAAGCAGAACACATACAGATTTGGGGTTTTTTCAGTCCCACAGGAAACAAGTACTTGCTACAATCATCCTGCAAGGCAACCAGTATTCTTTGCAAGCGGGCTTCTTTTACAGTGGACCAGAGCTCCTTTCACGTGCTTCAAGGACTTGTATTTGCAAAGTCTGCTGCAGAGGGTAGATCCTTTGTTTCCCATTCCCATAGCCCAGGAGTGTGAGGCTCTGTCCCTAGAGGAGTGCCAGAGAGGCATTTACCACGCTGCCCACATGGAGCCCGGACAGGGGCAGCAGTGTCTTTCCTAACACTTTCTACCCAAATGACTTCACCCAAGAGAAGCCTACAGCAAAAAGCCACATTTAATTAAAGCCACTGATTTTCAGCTTGGCTGTTTACAAGCTCCTTGGCTTTCCACAAACATACTGCAGTCTCAGTCACCACTTCCACACCTCAAAATTCATCTGGTTTTTATTTCTACAGTACGCACTTAATGAGAGCACAAGCACTTAGTGATAGGAAATTAGTACCAAGATTTAAGAATATCAGTCTCTAGGAAAATATGTAGCTATCAATATTCGAGATAATAAACAATAACTATAATGCACTAAGATCAACCTGAAGCATCTAGAGCCAAGTTCTAGGTCTTAGTTACTCTTAGCTTCCTTTTGTCTGTCAAACAGCCATTTTGCACCAAAAGAAATATTAACATAAAGTTCTCTGAATGTATTAAAAAGCAGAAGGGGATGGATAGGCAATCATTTGCACATACACCTAAGATAAAGTTAAAAATATGTTTTATTTTAAATTGTGAAATCGAAGTCCAATAAATAAAATGCTTTACATCAACACTGAACATTATGTAGGAAAACTCTGGTAAGAATGGATTATTTCCTTGGTGCCTCAAGCATGGGTGAACCATGAAATTACTTCCCAGCACCCCTCAGCCACACTGCTATCCCTACAATCTCTCTCCATTAATGGCAAGCCTTGCCCTGATGCACACTGCCAAATTCCTCCATGCTGGAGTCTCACCAGTACCAGCAGAATTACCCCAAAGACGGCAGGGCTCACAAGGCCAAAGTTGTAAGAGCAAGAATGAGCACCTACATTTCAGAACTTCTAGAAAGCATCCCTCTGCCTCACTCAAAGCCCTCTGAACAGGTTTCATGAACTGTCCTACGGCCAAGTATATATTTTTTTCAAGATTTTTAATGACCTATTATTACCCTACAAGAACACATTGTTTATTAATCATTTTTTGGGGTGGGGCGTGCAACTGGTCCCATAAATGCTGTTTATGTTTAACATTGCTATTAAATTACTAGCTTCTTCCAAATAGCAGATTCTCTTGAAGTAACCGTATGTTACATACACATTAAAACTCTTTCAAGCAATAAATACGAAAATATTTAGATTTCATCCAAAATAGAACTCCAAACAGCTTACAGAACTTCAGGCAGGAAGTCACCCAATTCTGCTAAAAATGCTACACCCTTTCAGAAACTGCACTAAAAACATTCTGTATCTGCTTTAAAAACTATGGCACAAGGCAAAAGCATGCTTACTATCTTAAACAATAGAAACAAGCTTGGGCATATCACCCTTTCCTTGTAACACTGGCACAAGTGAACTCTTTTTTTTCTTCTGAGAAAGGAGGGTGGGGAGAAGGGGACGAAGAGGAGGAAATAAAAATAATGCATCTTACAGGTTATTTATTATGTAACTGGCTGTTAATATTGGAAGCACTCTTTGACAAGCCAGATGAACACAAGCATGTCCAGAAAGGACAGTGCTCAACAAGGCCTCAATGTGGCCAACAGCTTGTGCTTCAAATCAAGTGAACCTTCCCAACAGCTCTTCTGTAATCTACTACAGGGATGTTATTTCATATTGAAGGTAAATCTGTTTAGGGTTTATACTACTGTGATGCTCTCTATAGGCCAACAAGAACCAACCACTACATGACTATCACTGGCTCATGTACTCAACAGTTTAAAGTCTTGATGCTACCAATTAATCCAGTTTCAGTTCGTACCATTTCTGACCCAAGGGACTTCAAGCCAGGGATCTAATTTGCTGTGGAGTAGGCTCTGCTCAGTTACTACCACATAAAACAATTTAAAATGTCAGATTTTTCACCAAATTTGGGTGATATTTGGATAGGGCTTCCACAGGCAAGTGATGTGCACAGAGGTGCTCCCCAATTTGACACTCTCCAAAGCAGGTTCGTTTTCTGATAAATAAAACAAATGCTGCTGCAAAGCTTTGAATAGGTATTTAAACAACCAGGCTCCAACACTTCTGGTTAGCAAGATCTGTTTAACAGGTAACAACACAAGCATTTCATGTCAGTTCATTGTAACATTCCAACAGGCACCCGCAAGCCCCTCAGTCCTCACCATGTTAATACTCAGCAGGAACTACAAGTCACCAGACTGAACTGGCACAGGTATTTTGACTGAGGAAAAAACACAATGCCATGTATTTCACTGCTACCAGTGCAGTGGGAATTTGAAAGGGCAATGGATGTAAAAGCTGCAATCACTTCTTGAGTAGATAAACCAAAAATAGGTAAAAAAAATCAGGACTTAAAAATACAAAGAATAAAATACACATTTTTCACATAGTTTACCTCATCATTTTAACCAACATTACACATTTCATTACTTAGAAAAGACGACATTGCAGAAAAATAAAATAAAATAAAATTTGGTTTTAACAGGACAAGTCTTTTTCATGGTGGTATAAAACGGGAGCCTGGAGGGGAAGAAAAAGGAAAAAAAAAAAAAAGAAAAAAACCCCACCCAACCCACCCCCCCCCCAAAAAAAACAAACCACCTACCCCCAGAAAAGGTAAAAAGCTAAAACAAATTCCAGATGTGTAAGTCTGAAGGTTTTAGCTTTTCAAATACACAACTACGTGTGCCTTTCACAATGACAGTCACAAGTGAACAATACTTTTTGTACTACTGCACCCTTCAACAGGCCAGTCTGCAAATTAAAACAAACAATATAATAAACTGCTAAATTGTAAGTATGCAACTATGGATTGCTTTTAGCTGTTACAAAAAGCTGGGTTACATATCCAGTGGTCCATCTTTTAAATTCAAACTGTGCTTAACGTTTTTTAGTTCAGACATACTGAAACCCATCAGAACAGATGGTTCCTGATGTTTTATCACCTTTAAGCATGTATTCCTCATTTTTGCAAAAAATGACGCAACATCAATTTTCCATGCACACAGCAGCAAGGAAAGTAATTCCACCTCTCTTTTAGAAGGATATGGCCTCTTGTGAAAGTAGTCTGACAAAAATTGTTTCTGTGCCTCATATGAATTGTGATCATACTGATTAGGATCCACCGCTAGGAAGCGGAGATCCTCACTAGAAGGAAGCTTCCTCATTTCAGTCCTAATCTTTTGTCGTTTGAAAGGCACTACCCCTGAATTCACTTCATTCTCTAGAGACAGAGCCACGCCAGTACTTAAGCTCAGAGGCTGCTGCTCCTTATTCTTTTGGTCTTCTGCAACAAAGCAGGAATCTGATTGCTTTCTTTTCAGTACCACAGGAACATGCTTTTCACCATTCACAAACAGCAGCTCTTTCTTCTCGGTGCGCTCAAGTTGCATCTTCAGGCTCGAGTTGGTGTCTTTGGGAGCACTTCTACAACGGAGCAAATGTACAGCAATAGCTGTCAGAGTCATATTTCCAGTGTACACACCACAACAGTGGATGCACTTGAAAGCAGGAGACTTTAAAATTGTATGCACAGTTGGCATTATATGATGCCGCTCTTTCAAATGCTTTTCATAGGTTTCTCTACCAGCAAACGTACCTAAGCAAAAGGGACAGGTGAACATTTTTCTGGTGCATCTCCTGTTCACTTCGGCTGTCTGAGGTTTCACTTTGATGTAAACAGGGACAAGAACTGTTGAATATATTCCAACAAGCACTGCCAAATGTACTTCGCTTTCACCCATGTCTTCATATGGTAGGACTGTGTTGAAATCAAAGTGTGGAAACACAAGGCCACCCTGAGCATCGTCACCTAGCTGAATTCCTCTGTTGCTGTAACTTGCATGCAACTGCTTTCTCCCATTGTGTGCAGTCTTATTGTGCTCCACAAGACTTTTTAAGTCATAGAAAGTACCTGTGCAAAACAAGCAAGATAAGCCATGCATGAAGATATGCTTCATGAGTTCTTCCTCACAGAGAAAACATTTACAAGCGTAACACCGGATTGCCTTCTCTGTCATCCTCAGAAAGGATGCACAAGCTGCAAGTTTTTGAGGTTCTGGAGTTTCTACTTTTACTTCACGTGGTTTGTGGGCCACCTCCATGTGCACCTCGTAGACATTGGATGGGAAAAGCTCGTTACAAACAGGGCAGGTCTTCCACTGCTTGGCCTGTCTGACAGCCTGGCTTGTTTCAGGAGCAGGCGGGGAGGCCTGTAAAGATACATTCTCAGAGGTCAGAACCACCGGAGGAGAGGGAGCACTGGCTGGCGACTGAGACAGCTGAGTCACTGAGCCCGACTGCATGAGCTGGATCGGCACCTGTGGAGGTGTCACAGTTGCTACTCCACCACCAGGAGGTACAGGCAGAGTAACTGACATGGGGGCCAGTGTGTATGTAGGTATCCCATTAACCTGCTTGCCAGTGGGAATCAACTGCCTCAGTATTGAGCCTGCCGTCAAAAAAGCTGCGCTTTGAGAAACTGGAGGTTGAACTGGCTGATTTACTGGGATAACTGCTGGGGCAACAGGTTGATTAAGCTGAAGGAAGCCAGGTCCAACAGGCTGTCTGACAGGAACCACCCCAGGGGCAACAGGCTGGTTAAGCTGGAGAACACTCGACGCAACTGTTTGTGCCACAGGAAGGACCCTGGGATCAATGGGTCTGCTCACGTTCCCAAGTGACTGGTTGACAGACAGAATTCCTGGAGCAACTGTTTGATGCACAGGGAGGACTCCTGGTGCAACTGGTTGATTCACAGGACTGACAGGTTGAGTAACAGCGAGTGTTCCAGCTGGAACCGGACCGTTTATAGTACCAATGGGTTGATTAACAGGAAAGAGCCCAGGCCTGACAGGCTGATTGAGAGGAAGAACTGCAGGGGCCACAGTTCTATTTATGGTCCCAACAGAATGATTAAGAGGGAGTGCATGAGAAACAATGATGGGCTGGGAAGGTGATGGCTGAACACCAACACTGCTCTGACCCATGGGAGGATTGCTGGGCACAAGAGTGACATGCGAGGGCGTAGCAGCGGGAGCAGAGACGGCTTGTGGGAGGCTGCAAGAAGCACTTGGGGCGGTCACTAGTCCAACTGTATTCTGAACTGCCTTTGTCTGCACCATGCTCTGGTTTTGATTATTCTGTGGAAATGCAACCTGGATGCAAGCTGGAGCTGTCATGGAACCTGCTGGGGCAGTGGCAGGCCCTGCAGATGGAGCAGCCACTGCCACACCTTGGACAGGCTTTGGAGCAATATGCATTTGTTTCACAAGTCCCGGTTTCTTAATATGTTCTGAAATCAGAGATCGAAGTTTGTTCTCCAGGTCTCTGTGTGTTTCAGCTGTCAAGACATGGTACATTAAAGAATCTGGGCTGTTTGCAGAAGCTTTACATTTTTTACAATAGAACTCAACTGAACCTGGTGTACTTAGATCACGTTTCTCGCCAAAATATACACTTACTAAGTTTTTAAAATGGTTCATCAGCACATGTTTCTTCATATTGTAATACAAGGTATCTGTGAACTGACATTTTAGACATGTGAAGTTTATGATGTCAGTTCTAAATTGTTTCATGCCATCCAAAATGCTGACTGTATAGTTCTGTATTCGTTTATTAGATGAATGGAACATCCGTATGTGTTTTCCCACTACTTTGGGATGAGAAGAAAATGTACATTTTGGGCAAGGGACCACCATCTCTTGGTCCATTTCATCCTCATGGTAACGATGCAAATGATTCTTGAAAGAAGTAAGCAATTTGGACGAGAACTTGCATAAGCTACAGCAGTACGGCTTTGTTCTGTATCTCTGCAAACAAAAGAAAAACATCCGCTTAGAAATTGCCAGCTCCTGCACCACTGGTATCTGTTTAAATCTGCACTATTGCCCGTCAAAAATACCTTCACTGGATGTATAAGCATGTATTTTCTCAGTTTCTTCTATTTTTGAAAAGCAGATTTAAAGATTGCATACTTAAGGAGAGAAACATTTGTGCCTTTTTTGTTTCATTATAATTTATTAAGAAGGCTTAAGTGAGTTTACTTCTACTCTAGTTCACAAGTAATTCTGAAGCCTGTTTTTAAAGACAGGAATCACAGAACAAGCCAAGAAGAATTTGTATCCCACTGTATACAGGAGGTTAATCCTTAGCAATTAGGAATAGCAGCCCTTTTAATATGACACTTTTAAAGCTTTATTTAGGTCAGGGCCAGCTCCTATCTACTGGAGAAGGAGAGAGGAGAACTGGCAGGGATTTTTTACTGTATTTCAATACGCTACTCTTCACTGAAAACTCTCCAGAAGTACCTTCCCAGCAAAGCCATAAATGACTTATTTTTTTAAGAACACTCTTCTGGAGCCAAAATAATAATAGAAAGTAGTAAAACCTCCTTTTAGGATAAAGCAGAAATGACCTCTCTGTATTAACTCATGCATACTGGACATCCCATCATAGTAATTTCTATAGGAGATTTCCTCAAAAATTCTCAGTATAGAGCATACAGATTCTTCTCAGGAAAGTATTTTAATTGCTTAAGAATATACCTATCTTGCACTAAGCAGTGGTTTGCTCCCTCAGTTATACGCCACATGACAGCTTTACTTTTCATATCCATATGAACATTATTTGTTCTTTCCAAAAAACTGGTAGCCCATCAACCACTTTTTCTGATCAGTTTCCTAGGAAGTTAACCCTGGCTCCTGCCAAAAACTATAGAATCAGTCTCAGCAACATCCACGCGACAAATCTGTACTCTCAAGCATTTAGTGGAATCTGTTCCCTCAGACGTGTTTTACACCTCACTGATTTCTGCCCCTCATGAAACAGAACCCAAAGGGAACAAGCTGCTCCACCACTACAGCACCCAGCCCAGTTACATCACCCACATACATCTCACTGACACACCATGAAGAACAGTAATAAAACACATGCAGTTTTGGGGGTTTTTTTGTCATGTCATACAACCATGGAGGTTACAGTCAGCCATCTACAAATAACAGACAGCCCAGACAGCCATCTACTGCCAGTACTAGGAGTGTCTCCTGATGATAACCAAAATCTAAGCTCTAAATTCAGAAGACTGGGTCAGGCAATGCCACTGGCTGGCTAAGGCTGCTGAAGAAATACACTGCTAAGGTATGACTGAATTACCTTCTGCTTACATTCTTCAGGCATCTAATCTCAGCTGCTAGTAAACCGCAAATTAGTAGACACATCAGTATTATTTTTAAAATATACGGCCTGAAGAAATGCCACTGACACTACTGAAATCACAAAGCACACAGAACATTACTAAAAGATACACCTCAGTACTTCTGAAGGCCTCAAGTGACAAAGAAAAAAATTCAAAGCAATTCTCTTTCAGTAGAACAGAAGCATGTGGAAGTCTACTGCTTTGGTATTCTCTGTATGAAATAGAGCTCTTCCACACAGACACCTTACAAACTGTTTTGCCAGCATGTTCTTGCACATGCATCTGCTTTTTCTGTTCAAAAGTGCTACCAGAGTCTACCAATGGTATCCCACTTGTACAGAAAATTTGACAAAATAAAAATTACAAGCCACTGAGGAAATACAAAGCTTCTTGGAGATTCACCAACACAATCCTCAACTGTAAAAATGGAATCCCTAAAGAAGGCTTATTAGAGACACTAGTCTCTAATAGTCAATTAGTCGTCCTCCAAAGAACCTACCCCAGAACATAGAAACACTTTCTGTTGTGTAATCTCACATTCCCCACAACATAAGAGACATGCAGACAGATAGCCTCCAAAAAACAAAGTTCTTCCAGAATTGTTAATGTCTCCCTAAAAATAGTACTAATGGTGGAAACCACCAACTTCATTTAAACAGACATCTTCTCCAGCCTGCTCAGTTTCCAGGAGGAAACAATTTATTCTCCCCTTATGGCAAAAAGTTTGGAATGAAGCATCTGGAAGGACCAATTCTTTTTCTCCCAAATCTAGGCAGCACAATATGTGAATGATATATATCAATAAACTGTGATTATTTGAAGAAAATGGATAGGAACAAGGTTAGTATCCTAAAGACACAGTTTGGCAAATCTG
This sequence comes from Acanthiza pusilla, assembly GCA_036630365.1. Classification (NCBI taxonomy): domain Eukaryota; kingdom Metazoa; phylum Chordata; class Aves; order Passeriformes; family Acanthizidae; genus Acanthiza; species Acanthiza pusilla. The sequence continues at coordinate 3,320,240 of JAXCHO010000034.1, forward strand.
CTCCACAGCAACATATTACCAACTCTAGACTGAATTTCATCAGATCAGATTCCAACCTTCTTTTTTGGACAGATGTAACTGGTCACACTGAATACCTGAGTCAGGACACATAAGGGATTAGGTCTCTCTCCCTTGTTTCCTTCCAGAGAACAGGAAAGAAAGAAGATTCCTGCTCTAGCACACAATTTTTAGTTCTTTTCCATTTTCATTGAAATAGTTAATCATTTTTCCTATAGGACTAGTGAAGGAAGACAAGTTTCACTTGGTCCATTTTCACCCTGTTCTTTCCTATTTCATACCTGGGGAGGAAGGGGAACCTCCCCTGCTCATCTAACACAATCTCCCAACATTGAACTTCTTCCTTCAGTCAGAAGGTAGAGGAAAAGGCAAAAGATACAGAATCAGCAAGAGCAGAGCTCAAACATGCTGACTGGGGCCAGTAAACCTGGTAAAGGGAGGTATTTTTCATGTGAATAAAGAATAAATTTAAAAGGAGGGGGAAAAAGCAAAACCATCATTAACAATTTACAGGATTTTTCCCATTCACCCAAAGGCAGTATTCAGCAAAGGTAACTGCAAGTCTCATCTGAAGTGGCACTTAAGAGGCTGCACATAATCCATCCCTAGTCAAACAAAAAGTCTCGTTTGCCTCTTTCATCCACAAAGTCATGTGAACAGATGAACTTCCAGTCTTAATGTGAACTCAAGTTCAGGAAGGGAGAAATAGGAAATAAAGCAGAGAAGGGTCCTGAAGGGTGGAATCCTACTTAATAAGAGCTTGGCGAAGACTAAGTGGCTTTGTTTGGTCAGCCTGTATGCTGCAGGCTGAAATTACTCCACTTTGAAATCTCAGTTTGCTTTAAAGGCAGATGTTTTAAAGATGTAAAAAAAAGTCCTGACAACCCCGCACCACACTATTCTAAAGCATCACCTTTTGATTCAAGATTAAAAGAGCAAGCCACCCACCACTGTTCAGATGCCATTGACAGGTCTTCTGATAGAGGCAAGGAGGGGCCCCAAGTCTCTTCAGTAAGACTGACAGAAGTCTACCTTTTCTTCTGGACATACTTCTCTGCTCTACACAGCATTTTAGAAACTCGCTACTACATACTATTATAGAACTGCTAATCTCAACCCTGCCTTTCCTGGAGAGCCCAGCTATACAGAACTAAAAGCTGTTTCACATACACAAAAACTAAGTGGAGAGAGTTTTACACTGCCACCCCATCCCAAGCCACTAAAGATAATTTCACCTGAATCCACTTGCATCTATGCAATCACATTTTCACCCCTCCAATGAAACAGGAGCCATGTTGTACACAAGACCATGCTAAGGCTACACATTAGATTAGGCTAAAAAGGCAGAACGTTAGTGTGACATCTTAAACCCTGATGGACGACGTTGTATCCTTAAAGACAGCAAATGGCAATTGAAGTCCTCATAACCAGCTGCATTACAGTGAAAAACAAAGAGGAAATGTAAGATTATTCCCTGACTAATAGCACTTAGAAAACACATATTAAAGCTACTTTCTTTACCAAAAAAACGCTCCATTCCAATTTCTGAAAATTGTAAAATTCAGCAACTCCACACAACACATTCACCCAGAATTTGTGTCACAAACATACATACCTTCCTTTTGACCACAGGCTCCCAAGGAGAGACATCACTCCATGAAGTGTTACAAAAGTAATTTTCACCTGCATCAAAACTTTTAAGATTCTAAAAGTAAAATAAAAACAAGAAATTAAAACAAGGCTTTTGCAGTCTGTTCTGAATATAAAGAAATTCTCAATAGGAACAAGGAAAAATAAAAAAGAAAACCCCACACAAAGACAGGATAACTTGGAAGTCCATACAGCATTCAGATACTGGTCCCAAAACTCCATTTAAAAAGACTACTTTTTTTACCATCTTTGATTTATTTTACTTCAAATATTGTTCATATGACTGCCTGGTAATAGAGTCACTCCTCCCTTTACATTCTTCCCTTTCACAAATCCCTCTTCACTCAAAACTCTGCAGATACTTAGAGAATGCAAGATGTTTCTACCTCTGCACCCAACTGCACTGGAACAGCAGAAGCATATAATAAATAACATTTAGGATCATATGACCTTACAGAAGGAGAGGAATTCATAAATCTAACTGTGTTACGTGAACTTTAGCAGCAACACAGAACATACTTGGCAACAAAGAGAAACAAAGCCTCAACAATCAAATACAGAATCCTACTTTAACACAGGCTCTGTCTGCACTAGGCTCTTGTCCACACCATGCAAATATGAGCATTCCTGTGTGTTCAACAGATTATAGTAATCCAGAACAACATGCCAGCGATAATTTGATTTAGAAAAATACAGCTGAGTTTGCAATATGCTTTCTAGCTTTTTCAACTGTCAAGTTTGCCCAAGGAGAATCCAAAAAAGCTCAGGGCAACAATAAACAAATCCCTTGCAATCTAATCAACACCAAGACACTGGATCAATCACATATTTGCCCTTCAGCCAAACCTTAAAAAAACCACAAACACCTTAAAAAGAAATCTTGCATGCAACAAGAACTATTTTTGATAGAGAAAATGAATACACTTGAGATTTACTAAGAATTTTTCAGCTGAACATGCTGGAGTGAATTACATACTGTTAAAAAAAGGTTTCTTAAAGTTTGTGGCTTACCTGAAACATGTTCTGTTTCTGTTTTGAGAGACAGGCTCCTACACTAGGCTCCTAAACACCAGATTCTGACAAGCCAAACACACGTGATAATATGCCTAGATAATTTTGTTGAAACAGCTATTTCCTACAGAGAAATATCTACTAATAAAAATAACCATTCTTATCAATACCCATTAGTAAGCGGTGCAAGTGGCTGGTGTGAACACTTGCTTTAAATAGAGATCCACTAATTTGTTATGCTCTTCCCACATTTCTCAATTCTAGGAGGGGAAGAAAACAGGAGAAGAGAAAGGTAACAAGGAAGGAACAAAGCCCTCTGAGAAGCCTGACAAATTCTGATGCATAAAGGGTATTTTTAAACTGAAGAGAAAAACATTTTTAAACAAAGAACTGTTCTCCCCTCTGTATTAAAACTATTGCAGTTTTCCAGAACAAAAAGATAAAAAGCTCAGAGTTTAAATGAAGACATAGAATCACAGAACAGAATCATGGAATGGTTTGGGTTGGACAGGACTGTACAGCTTACCTAGTTCCAGCCCCCCTGTCATGGGCAGGGATGCCACTCACTAAACCAGGTTGCCCAGGGCCCTATTCAACCTGGCCTTAAACACTGACAGGGATGGGGCACCCCAGCTTCTCTGGGCAACTTGTGCCACTGCCTCAGCACCCTCTAAATAAAGAATTTCTTCCTAACATCTAAACTAAACCTACCCCCTTTCAGTTTAAAGCACTGCTGCCCCTTGTCCTGTGCCTATCTCCTTATAAAAAGTCTCCCTCTCTCCTTTTTATGAGCCCCCTTTAGGTACCAGAGGGCTGCAATGAAGTCTTCCCAAATCATTCTCTTCAGGCTGAAAACCCCAGCTCTCTCAGCATGTCTTGAGAGCAGAGGTGCTTCAGCCCTCTGATCTGTCTTCAGATCCCAATAAAGATCACAATATGTTAGAGAAGCTGAAACAGTTTATTAAAGGAAAACCTCTGACATTACAGTTTATTTAAACATACTACTTGGAGAACCAAACTACTACTCCAGCCAAAAATGCTCCTGTTTTCTTCCTAGAAGAGATCAATTAGCCTAAACACAAACCCGTTTGGTCTCTAAGCTATGGAGAGGTACTAGTCATACATGAAATTCCTTCATCTTCCTCACAAACTATCGTCTATTATCATGCCTTACTACAACAGTGTAAGACCAATTTTAAAACCAGATGCAGGTCATGTTTATATCATATTTCAATCCATTTTACATTGTCCAACCCCTTCACGAAGAGTCCAGAAATCAATCTTAATATTTGAGAAAACAAACAAACTTATGGTACTTCTTGCTAGATGGTCTTCAAGGTCCCTTCAAACCCAGCCCATTCTATGATTCTAAGTTTTATTAAAACCTCACACATCTCATGCTACCAAAAAGAAATACCATCATCATATAAACCAAGTACAAATCAATATTAAAAACCATTAGAAACAATATAGAAACAATATAGAAATCAAACTATAGAAACCAGTCTTCCTGCTGCTAAAGTTGTACCAAAACAAGCCCCAGATTACCTGGACAAAACAAACTGAAGTTATGAACTTGGTTGAAGGAGAATTATTTGCAAAAAAACCCCTTATACAATATTTTTTGGCCCAAATCTCATAGAGGTTTTTCCTCTAGGGAAATGTTACCACCACCACCAGTTATTAAAAATTAAGCAAAACCAGCAAAACACACATTATACAGAGCCCCAAAACCACAAACAAATACAAAACAACTTATATACCTTTGAAGTCCATGCAACAATCAAAGAGATTGCAAGCAATTTCATGGTAAAAACCTGTCACCATCAAAACATTCCTATTTCAAATGGTCAAGACAGCCTTAGGTTCTAAGTTAGAAGTGTCATTATAGAACAATATCAACCCAATAAAAACAGCAAGTAAATAAAAATTACTAGACATTATAATTTTCCTTGAGCTATTACAACATTTAGATATATCCAACATTGTTCAACTGCAATTACAAAGATTGTTCCAAAATTAGTCATGCATGTAGTCTTGAACAATTCTTTTTCCAATCATTTACAGAGATTCAGAAAAAAACACTACAAAAGACACAACAGCACCCTCACAGAGTGTTAAACCTACTTCAGTACTGCCATACAGAACCAGTCAATCTCTTGACTATGGTCAATGTCAAGTCATGAATATACTTAAACAGCCAAGAAAGCCTTGTGCACCAGCTCACTGAAATACACTATTGTTAAGAAATGAAGTTACATTGCTGTGTTTTCAGCTCTTCTGGTATTAGACTTGCCAATCTGATGGTGTGCATTATTCCTGACCGATACACAGAATTTTCTTCTAGAAGCAGCAACAATAGTACTACATTCATCTTATTCACCCTCGTACACCTGCATATATACTTTTTAAGATACAGAACCAAACTACAGCTCAATAAGACAATTTTGGTATTTTTCCCTGGACACAAATTTTAAAGGCTTTTCCATTTTCAGAAATGCTCATGATTTGAATGTCCCTTCAGAGGCTTGCCCTTGATATGTGATGGGCTGTCTTTGAGGAGACTCCAGTCCTCACCTGCTTGTGATTTTAAAAGAATTGAAAAAAGTTGCTGCATAGCACACAAGTAACAATTCATTAGTCTGTGGAGCTTTTTCTAAAGCCGTACTGTTTCCTTTTGTTGAAACATTAGTAACAGAGAATATGCAGCACCATCTATGACACATCTTGTTAAGAAATACAGTTTCTTTCAGTGTTAAATACTAACACACTGAATTACTCCCCTGGCATATGAACAGTCAAGTACTGAGCAATTCCTGAAGTAAGGACCACCCCCCATAAAGATCTATGGCAGAGAAGCATCATATATACACCAGAAAGTGAAATATTTTTCAGGAGTTTACATTTCAGATTGGTTTCCATTCTTTCAGGTGCTTTACCTTCAACAATTCCCTGCAGCTGTCAAGCCCAAGATCCACAAGAACGTCCTTCACCTTTTTTCGAGCCTTCCTTATATTATCAAGGTTTTGAACAGGAATTTGAAACATTTTGCACTTTTCCTGGGAGGGGCGGGGGGAAGAAAACACAACAACCAAAAAAATAAAGAAGAGAAAAAAAAAAAAGAGGAAAAATTTTACAACAAAAAAAAGTGACAAAATACTTGAACACAGGCACTTGCATTTAACAGTGTTGAAGTAAGAACTAAAATCTGAAAAGATACAGAATAGAAACATTTAGGTTTGAAAAGACTGCTAAGATCATCGAGTCCAAACATTATCGCAGAACTGTCAGTCCACCATCAACCATGTCCCTCATCACTACACCTATGTGTCTTTTAAATATCTCCAGGAATGGGGACTGAACTATTTCCACTGCCCACGCATTCCAGGTCTTAGCAGCCCTTTTTCTGAAGATTTTCCTAATATTCAATCTAAACTTCCCCTGGTGCAACTTGAGGCCATTTCCTCTTGTCCTGTTATTCAGGAGAAGAGACTGACCCCCACCCAGCTACACCCTCCTTTCAAGCTGCTGTAGAGAGTGATAAGGTCTCACCTGAGCCTCCTTTTCTCCAGGCTAAACACTCCCAACTCCCTCAGCTGCTCCTCATAGGACTTGTGTTCCAGACCCTTCACCAGCTTCACTGCCCTTCTCTGAACTCACTCCAGCACCTCAATGTCTTTCCTGCTGTTTCCCAGAACTGGACACTGCACTCGAGGTATGGCCTCACCAGTGCTGAGTACCAGGATACAATCACAGCCCTGGGACTGCTGGCTACCCTATTGCTGATACGGGCCAGGATGTCATTTCCTAGATATGAAAACCCAAAAGCCTTAAGCCAAGTAAGTGGTCTCGTTAATATTTCCCAGTAGATCACTTGACTGATTTTAAAGGAAACAGAACCTCATTTGGGGGAAAAGAAAATTCTTTACATTTCTTCTACCTACAGAAAACTCCAGCTTTTTCTTTCAGATCTCCTTGTATCTACATGGCAGGAATACTGGTTTTGTGGGGTTTTTGTAAAAGAACATGAACACCAGAATTTTATTAAGTTCTATTCCGAAGATTAATATCATCTCATTTTGGAAGGAGAAATTCAGCACCTTTCCCTCTGAGTGTTAGCATCAAAATGAGAAGTGTCTTTGACAATTTTGTTTGCTGTCATGTATGCACATGCTTAAAATATGATTGCTAGGAAAATCTAGAGTTCCTGCAGAAGTTTCTACTTCTGTAAACTCATAAGGTACCCCCATGGGCTCAGCTTTAAAAGTCACCCTTTGTCAACTCCTTCCTAGTAAACAGCAAGATGCAATTTAGACTGAGCTTTAAGAAACTATAATGGATACAGAATGTAAAACCTAACCCTAAGCCTGCGCTGAAAACTGTCACTGGAAGCTTCTCTGGTATTTGGTGCTTAAATAGCTGACAGAGGACCCAGAAGCATTTATAACAATTTAGTCCTTATTGCTAAACAATTCATCCATCCAGGACAAGGTTGAACAGAAAAAAAAAAAAAAAAGAAGAAAAAAAAGGAAGAAAAAAAAAAAAGGAAATCCCCAAACAGTACTTCAGCCTTGACAGTCTCAAACGTCTTGAAAAGCTATACTTTACCAAAAAAGCAACCTCCCCGCCAACACAAAAGCTTTACTTTGAATGACAAGACTTTCATGCAAATAGTTGCAAAATCCCCCCCGCACATAAGACATCAGCTACAAACTGAGTCTCAAAAAAAAGAAAAAACAAAACCCACAAACCATGTAAAAAAAAGTTCTAGTCTGTATGTAACCCCCCAAAACCTTAATTTATGTACAAAACATACAATTGAGGGGTTTATAATTAAAATCCAAACAACTCACATACTATTCTTCGCTTCTTCTCTCCCAAAAGGAAAGGTGTGTAGAGAGAAATGGGGAGGGAACCCCATTTGACAGATGCTAGTCTTGTTTTCTAATGTTTTTTATCACCAAGAAGTCCAGAAGACATCCTGATACCATTGGGGTAGGTGTAGAACAGACACCTATATAGAACAGAATAAATCAGAGTAACTGGTCTGGAATTCTCTCAAAATGCAAGGAGTAAAAATTTGACATAAAATCCTCTTTTCCAAGTGACGTCCACCAGGAATTTGCACAGTCTCCACTTAAAGCTTTCTGATCAGTCCCTCTATAACAGCAGGGTATGCACATCAACCCCACGGTCCAGCGTGGGCAACAACAGAGCTGACTGGACATCACCATGATCAGATCAGCCAGAAGATGTGGTTCAATACATTAGGCTCCACTGGAAACAGTTCCCCCATTTCAGTCTTTCAACTCATACACTGATGCTACTGAAGAAGGTGAAGCAGGCATTTGTTGAGGCACGTTTGGCTCACAAATAAGAAACAGTCTACAAGGGGTGCAGTATGCAATATCCATGTACCTCAAGAGTTCTCTTAACCAGTAATCATTCTGAAATGGAAATTATTAATCCAGGAGAAAGAAAAACACTCCAAAAAATCACCATAACAAAAAAAAAAACTTGAATACAACTTATTTTCAGTTTTCAAGCAGTTAGTCTTCAATCCAAAGGCCATCACGTGTAAGGTTATTCAGTAGGTATTTGAACAACCTGCTTGGGAGTAAGGCTCTTAAATTGCTCATCTCACACTAGAATCACAAAATGACAGAACAGTTTGGGTTGGAAGGAACCTTAAAGATCATCTCATTCCAAACCTCCTCCCACAAGCAGGAACACCCCCCACTAGAACAGATTGCTCAAAGCCCCATCCAACCCAGCCTTGAACACTTGCAGGGATGGGGCATCCACAGATTCTCTGGAAAACCTCTGCCAGTGGCTCACTACCCTCCATTAGGAATTTCTTCTGATGTCTAATCTAAATCTACCTTCTTGGAGTCTCTGTATCCTTCAGACCAACAATGCTCCATCAAAAGGGTCACAAAAGTTCAACCTTCTAAGCTTATTCCTTCAAGCCCTCAGTTTAACTCCTTGATTATTATGCAGTTCACTATCCACATTCTCACACTAATAATTTGTTTCTCTTATATTTTGGACATTCTTCAAGCTTTAATTTGCACTTTGGTTCCATGCGTAACTACCATTTGTTGCTCCACATTCTTAACCAGCAAATTCAACATCAAAGCACTTCAGTAAAATTGAACCAGAGTTACTTTAGCCCAAGAGTCTTGATCATTTTCCTGCGCTGCCTACCTAAAAGACAAAAATTTATCCTTCACTGCTTTTAATTGTTGTTTGCAAAAAAACTGATAATCCATTGAGTTTTCAGACTCAGTGCCATTTCATGAACAGAACCAAGGCAAGTCTGTAGCAAAATAAAAAAACAATTTTAGCAGCTGACATATCAAATTCAGCTCTAAAAGGTCATTCTACTCTTGCTCAAGCACTTTATTCATCAAGCTACTCCTGCACTTGCTGCTTATTTAGATAAAATCTCCATGATATACAAATTAGATACATTCAGTAATATTCAACACTACAGGTTCCTTTCATTTCTACATTTGTTATCATAGACTGTAACACTCAACTACATTCAGCTCTTCAACGACCACAAATACAACTCTTCCCTTCCAGCAGTACTGCAGTATTTTAAGGCTACTCTAAAAGACAATGTAACAATCTGGGGAGTATCCTACTAGTAGTCAAAGACACCAGTCTGCCAAGTAACTATCTTTTACTATCATTTCTCTGCATTTAAAAAAAAAAAAAAAATAAGAATATTAACACTGCATCTCTTCAAAGTGAGAAGTCATCACAAAATGCCAAGTTCCTACTTGTTCTGCTTCTTAGAACAATACTCATTCACCTTGGAAGGGGCCTCAAGAGGACACCCAGTCCAGCAGGTTCAACCATAAATTGCAGCTAGGGCACTTTGTTTTGGCCACTCAGGTTTGGCAGCCTCTCTAGGCAACCTCCACCAGTGACAAGACTGTATTCACAGTGAGAGATTTTCTCCTTACATGAAATCAGCACCATTTTCATTTGTGTTCCTACAGAAATCGGGCATTTGCAAGCAAATTAAAATGGAGTTGGTACGGAGCTGGCATAAGGAAGATAGAACCTATGTGTCTTCAATGTGCATGCAAATACTTCCAGCAAAATCCAGTAAGCTACATAATTAGGCATTTCTAGAGTTTTCAGGAAATGAGGCATGTTAGAAGAACCACACAGAAAATGGCTGTAATGAAACCCTTTTAGACAGCAGATAATCTGTACAGAAGCAGGATCTCCAGATATGTACCTCCATGGCTGACCTTCAGTAGTCTGCTACTCATAGAACTGTTTAGAATAAGGAAATCATGAAAAGCATATGGAACTTTGTCCTTTCATATTATCAGCCTTGGAAATTGCATCATTCATAGTTTTTATAACTTTTATCTAGTAACTGTCATTAGTAACCAAGAGAGAGATTTTTCTAAAGACTTTGGTCTTTATAAAAAGTTTGTACCTTTTATAGAACCTTTATAAAGGTTTATAGATTTGGAGCATTTGGGTTGGAATATTTTCAAAGGTTTGTTTACCAATTTATATTTCAGCAGTCATCAGAATCAACAAGCACCAATAAAAATTATTTTCATTTTAGTAAACTCATTAGAAGTTGGTAATTCAGTATGAGTTGAGAAAACAGTAAAAACTGCTTCATTACTGAAAGTGGAATGAAAGCATGGGATTTATTATTTCTAAGAATCTAAAGAATAAGAACACTGGACAGCAGAGAGCAGCTAGGACAGATGCACGAAGAAACTGCCTAGAAGAATGCAAGTTTGGCTTGGCCATGGCCAATTTTACCCTCCTTGATTTTATTTTGCTTCTGATAAGCTTACAAGTCCTCTAAGAAGTCACACCTCGATATGTGCTCAACCAAACATTACAGGGTCAGTTCTATTTCCTGGGCTCTTATCTCTGCCTTGTGAAAGAGACCTAACTGGATTTACGAGTACTTCGGCACCATCAAAGCTTATCCACACTATAGAGGAAGAGGGAAGAAAGGCTTAAAGCTTCCTAAGCTAAAACAGTCGATTGACTAGAATGGATGCTATCCTTGTTCACTATTTAATCTGCTGCAATTTAAAATATATTCTAATAAAATTTACAAAGAGCAGTTCTGGTCAACAAAGTAATTCCTCTTCATCTTCTTATATTTAAATTTCTATCTAAGTGCAATTTGATAGGAATCTTTGGGTAAGAAAAAAATTAAACTCTTCTTTGTGCAACTATATCAGAAACCTCTGGGCATCTCAAATCATAGATCTCCTAGCGTCACAATAATTTTATTCTTTTCGCGCCTATAAATCATATACCTTTGAAAAAGGTCATCTTGCCCAACACAAAGATGACCATCATTCAACAGCTGCTAACACAATGAAGTGCATTAAGCTATGTAATGATATAGATGAAAATACAGCACAATAACCTCCATCTTACCTAACAAATCAAACCAAAACAAAACAAATTTAAGTCATTAACTTTAGCTACCGTGGTTTAAATAACTATTGTGATGGTTCATTAACACACAACCATGTCCCTGATATCCAAGGCTGCTGAGAAGAAATGAAGGGAGAATACCATTCAAACTAATGGAGCCTTCCTAATGCACTAGCTCACATAACACTTTGATTCCCTTGGGAGTCCCTTCTGGGCATTAGCCAGAACTTGAACCCAGCAGGATCCAAGTTCATCCTAGGTGACGTAAGCAATTGCGTGGAGCCCACTCAAATCCTGCAGGATTTGTAAACCCCGCGTGTATGTGAGCAGAAGGGTCACACCCTGAGCTCAACTATTCCAGGAAGAAGTACAACTGCATTTGTGCTGCACCCATCAACTTGGTATGACCCCAAGACTTTGCACTTTACAAACACACACATCAGTCCACAGCAGATAATCTAAAACCTTAACAAGTCAGCAAGGGGACAGAACTGAAAAAAACAACCGAAGGCTGTGCAACAGGTTTCAGAGAAAGGACTGAAGTGTTCAAACACAAACCAGCTCTAACAGCACTCAGTAAGACTTAGCCCAAATACAAGAGTTCCCAATGGAAAAAACATATGGCTTAACAAAACTGTGTGCACTCTTCCTTGTTTCTAAAGATTTGCTGAAACCTCTGGGGGGTGTTGTACTTTACAAAACTTTCAAAAAACCCACCACAGAATTATTACAGCTTATCATATACTGCATACCTTGTAAAAGGTCTTATTATAGCTTACCATATACTTTATTTCTTACCCAGTTTCTCTAAATGTTGTGCTAAAGAAATCCACTTTTCCTGATCAAAATTAAACAGAAAGTTTATTAAAAGGAGAACTAGGATTTGTAGAATATAGATTCAATATCCCAATAGTATCTTCAAGTATTTCATTATAGTTCTTTACAATTGTTTTTTACAGAGATTTTTGATGACAGAAAACTGTTAAGGGCAACAACCAACTCCTCCCCAATAATTTACCCATCAGAACTTAATCAGTTGAAAGTGAGCTGTTCATAACTTTGACAGTACAGCACTACGAACTGCTGCAGCAGAAGCCAAACACGTGTCTTTTATTCCTTTTACAAACCAGGACAGCTAGAATTCCCCACTACTTGCTCCCGACCACAAAGCAAGCGTTCAAATGGTTTTCATGTTTTGCATTGCACGGGTTGCATTTGTTTACATTATTCGTAAACTTTTTTAAAATCGTATGCATTGCTGAGGCACTCCAAGGATATTTAACGTAATTTTGCATCCCATTAACTGCTTCCATTAATTAATTGGTGATGAAGCGCTGGCTCTGCACGCGTGCCGTTCCTGCCCATGCTACCGTCTGCCACAAACTGCTTCAAATTAAAACAATTCATCAAAAGTAATTGAAACTATTCATCCACAGACTTGGAGGCAACTATTTAGCCGGTTCCTCAGACACTCCATCGCTTAAGTCCGACCTGGAATTAAGTAACAAACACGCAAGAAGCGCAGTGCTAACAAGCGGTTCACAGCCCGCAGCAGAGGCGAGGCAGCGGGGGATGTTCCCCGTGCTTAAACGCCTCACCCGCTGGCCCATGAGACCGCTCCGGACCGGACCGGACCCGTCCCGTCCCGTCCCTCCCCGCCCGCTCCGAGCTCGCAGCGCCCACCAAGCCTAAAGCGCGCAGCCACCGGGGCGCTCGCCGCCCTCCGCCCCGCCCCGTCGCACGTACCCGGCCGGGCTGCAGGGGGAGCCCCCGCCGCTGCTGCTCCTCTTCCTGCGGCCACCGCCCGCCGCGGTCCCGCGCCGCCGCCACCCTCCGCTCAGGGCTCCGGTGCTGCCCAAGGCGCTGCCCCCGGCACTGCCGCGCCCGCGGCCCCGCCCCGCGGCCCCGCCTCCCGGCCCAGCGCCGCGGCCGCGCTCAGTGCGCGACCCCGCCCCGCCCCGCGGCCCCGCCTCCCGGCTCGGCGCCGCAGCAGAGCTCAGTGCGCGCCCCGGGGGAGCGGTGGCATGGCCGGGGCCCCGGGCGCGTCTCGCCCCACACCCGCCTCCCTCAGCGTCCGCCGCCCGCACCGCCCCCGCGGCACGGCCCGGGCCGCATCAACCACCAGAAAGAGAAAATGGCGCTCGATCTGGCACAGGAAGTGACGTCAGGCTCATTTGCATGCCATGAGGGCAGCCAATGGGGAGAGAGCCGGCTCACGCTCCCATTGGCTCTCTGCATTGGGTGGGCGGAGCTTAGGGCGGGACCTCAGGGGGGCGGGGCCCAGCCCAGGGCTCACCTGCGCCCCTTCACACCTCCAAGGGGCAGCACTGAGCACTCTCGCGAGAGGCGTGATGTCATCCCGGAGGGGGAGGAGTCTGATGACACCTTGCTTAGCACGCGAAGTTGCCACGTGACCACCCAGCCCTGGTCTGCAGGGACTGATGGGTGGAGCTTATTTGCATCTGCTGCATTCTGGAGGCCCCGCCCACCCCTGCCAGCCAATGGGGCAGGGCGAGGCCTTGCAGGAAGGTTCCCCATTGGCCATGGTCCTGTGGGTGCGCCTCACGCACCTTGGCGCCATGGCGGCACTGCCTGGGAAGCTTGGGCCTGGACCAGCAGAGGCTGAGGGCAGGCCCTAGGCACAGGGGCGCCTCTGGTGACACCATCTGGGAGCATGGTGCTGCCACACCACAACCATGGCATTGCCACATCCATGGCGCTGGAAGGCTCTGAGGCCTAATGGAAGACACAGTGCTGCAAAGTCTGTCCCCTGAGCTCTGTCTATCAGACATCTCCATGTCTGTCCGCTAACACTGTTCTTGTTCTTTCCATGATGGCAGATGGGTTCTGATGGACACAAGCTGGAAACAGAGCCAATCCCATGCGCAGGCAGGTAAACAGCCGTACCACAAGGACCAGGAGAAGCAGCCACATCAGCAGCATGGGTGGCTCTCCACTGCCAAGGCTCCTGGTGTGGCTCTGCCACCAGAGCAGGCAGGAGGCCAGTCGTGGCACGAAACCGCGTAGGACCATGCTGAATCCCATCCTTGGTACACCAGGACCTGTTCCCTGTGCCACTGCCATCTTCCTGGAAGAGCTTTCCGTCTTCCCCTTTCCCACAAGGTTGTCTTGGCTTTGCTCAGGCCATTCCCAAAGGGGTCAGAAACTAATGACTTCAGCTAGAGAGTCTCTAAGTGTTCACTATGTGAATGAAACACTCATTCATGGAAGCCAAGTGGGATTTTGCCATGAGCCTGGGCAGCCATATGATTTCACTGTTGATCTGCACTAAGCTCACATGCAGGTCAATGTGTTGACCAGCTCACATCAACACCCGTGAAGGCCACAGCAGCAGATTGAATGGTACCTTCTCAAAAAGTAGTACAAATAAAATATTCACATTGGCAGTAAAGTATTGTAATGGCCAAAAAATTATTTACCTTTGTTGTCAACAGTCCAGTAAGTACATTGAAACTTAATTAGTTCTAATTTTTTTCTGTAAGTGAAAAATTATAGAAGTTCCTTAGCCATGTAGTTTCAGCACCAATATATGCACAGTAATGTTGTGGGTAAAAATATTTATAGAGAAAAGGGGCAGCCATCTATGAAAGGTAAATTATCCATAGTAGATAAGGGACCACAATACAAAAAATTGTTACTACACAATGCGAGAAGAGATATGTCCCAGTTAGTTTAAATGTAGCATTTAAAATAAAGGTATTAACTTCTGTCTAATAATTCAGAAAGTAAAATAATTGAACATGGCTCTGCCAATATGGAAATGCCCAATGGCTCCCATATAATCAACATTAGACTTCTGTGACAAACCAAATAATTGCAGTGTGTTTTAAACAATGGGTGTGTTAAAGAGAAAACATTTGTGAGAGGGTGTTAATGATCTGATTATTAAGCTTCTTTAGAAATACCTCTGCCCAAATTAAGGTGCAAAGGAAACCATATGCCAATCAGTAGTATGGGTTTTATTTGATAATAAATATGAGAGAGAGAGAGAGAGAGAGAGAAGAAAAGAGAGAAAAGGAGAGGTAGGAAAAAAGGTGGAAGGGACAGAAAGAGAGGGACAGAGACAGAATAAAAGAATATCACCACCCATTAACTCCAAGGATGTAGTGTTGATCCTCTCCAGCTTATCTTCTTGGTGGTGATGGTCCCCCTGAAAAGCACAGAATCCCATGGGTTAATCTACACTCAGGCCAGGTGGCAATGTCCAGACACGTCCCCCCAGGGGGGGGGACGGTCTCTTGCAGCAGACTCTGCTTGCATCACATGCAGTCCTGTGGGGCAAGGCCTCTGGGGAGCACTTTGGGGGGTCATTAATGGATTTTGACACACCCTCAGCTGCCTCTCACATGAATGTCCCATGGATGTGGCCTGTGGGCTTGGGGGTTCCACAGCTGGGCCAGTTTGTGTAAGGGAGGATGGGTGTCTCTTGCCTCTGACCAGAGGTTATGCCATGCACCCGAAACCTCCTCCTTCCCCCCTTGGTTGTGGGGGAAGTCTGTGCAAACCTGGCTTCTATGGGCTGTGGTCTCCCCCACCCCAATACTCAGCCAGAGGTGATTCTCAGCACAGCTGGTGGCTTTGGCCTTTTGTGGATAGATTTCTTTCCTTCAGCCTGAGATGACTGAACAGTAGGCTTCCCTTTGTCTAATCTCAGCAGTTTGACTTTCAGTGCAAAGTTCCAGTCAGGTATCTTCACTGAGGCTTCTTTGGTCATAGTTTCTTTATACAGTTTTTGTTACAATGAACAAAACTTTATATTAATGATAATGTTTGAGGCATGAACTATTTCAGTCTCTGACAGAGGGTTTTTCATGGCTGAACATTCCAGCAAAACTGTGGGATAGGTCCTCATTTTCACAGAACCCCAGGATGGCTGAGGTGGGAAGGGACCTCTGGAGGCCATCTGGTCCAGGCCCACATTCCCAAGCAGGGCCACCAGGAGCCACTTGCCCAGGGTTGTGCCCAGATGACTTTTGAGTTCAACCAGTGTTTCCTATCAGGTAGTAAAAATGGGAGCTACTTTATAAAGGGGGTAAATTCAATCTACCCACATAATAACTTGAGCTGTAAATCTGTTATCTGTTTATGGCCAGCTGCCAAATCCTGCAGTGTGCTCAGCAAACTCAGGATGTGTTTAAATCAGGTGGAGTTGCCACTCATTCACTTGGGAAAGGAGGTTACATTTTCACATTACAGTATTGGTGTTCAACTGTAGATGGAAGTAGGTCCGGCAGCCTCCAGCACATGTCTAAGACTTCCCAGGGTGAAATCTGTGACTAGACTTCAAATTCCTCCTCTTGTATAAAAACCAAGAAAGACAGCAACATGCAAAATCAATTTAAGAGGAGGATTTGGAAGAATGAAAATTGATCAGGTTAAGAGGGAGAAGTGATGTAGGTATTCATTTTTCCTGTAAGTCAAAAATTTCACAATATGGAAATACATGGACAACAGAGTGAAGAGAAGTCAAAACCACACAATGTGAAGAAGAGTAAAAAGTAAAAAAAATCAATTTTTCTTAGATAAAAGTAATAGTTGATCAAAACTATCCAATGAATCCAATGAATTAGTCATGTGCTTTGGGAATGCATTTGAAGGTAAGTACTTCTCCAACTAGGGGACATCTAGAGATTTGGTGATTATGTTTTAATTACATGTAACTTTCCTGTCATATGAGAGTTAAATATTTGTTTAGATACCTTAACAGGTTACATTTAACAGTAATATATGAAGCAGTATTTTTGCTTATACTGTTGGGCAGTTCAGGTCTGGAGGAAGTGACAACAGCAAGAGAGAACTTTGGCAGGTCACAACGACTTGTGACTGCTTTAGCCCTGTCCTCTTCTTCCTGTGGGTGAAATTCACAACATCAGCTCTGCCCATTAGCTGTCTCCAAGGGAGCAGTGGAAGCAAAGAGCACCTACCTGAAGGTGTACAGCCAACAACTGGGTTGGCAAAAGGGAGTCCTCAAAGTCTACAGGAAAGTCAAGAGGATTAACTTCTATAGCTGCCTTCCAGGTCCTGGAGTAAGATCGTCAAACCAGGACTGACCTAAACGACCCTAGTGAGGAAGTGCAAGAGGATGGAGGGGACCTCTGTCTCTTTACAGGGATTTACAGACAATACTTTTTCCCTTCAACTCTCCAGTACATTTTCTTTACATCAACTTATATTAATGTAATGTTGGCGAGATTCCCCTTGCTTTTGAAAAAGATGCTGTGGCACATACCGGTCTCACTGATTATCTTCAAAACTGCCTGATGCACACTTTCATTGGCCTTTTCCAGATGTTTAAGAATTAATGTGATTACACTCTTTCTTCCCAACAAGCAGAAGCTACAAGGTTTCCCTTTGCATAGTCTGTATGTTCAATTTGCCAAAACAGGTGTTTCATTGCTTGTATTGTTTCTGTGATTCTGGAGAAACAAAAGACTTTGGAAGGGTTTCCAAAGGAGCCATGTGCTGAGCCTCCCACTGCAACTCCACTCCTCTGCTCCCTGCAGGAGAGCTTCTCGAATACCTCTGAAGTCCAGGAAGACTCTTACTGAATGTATTATCTTTTCAAACAAGTTTTTATCATGAAAGGAGGAGCTTATCTTCTAGAAGGAAGAAAGGAAGCCAAGAGGCAAAGCACAAAGGAAAGGCAAAGCATGATGCCGGGCAAGTAGAATTTATGTGAAAAGTAACCATATCCAATAGATTGTGTTAGTTCAATACACATATTTTTACATGAGCAAAATGTAAAGGTTCCCAGGGGAGAAGTTTATCTCAAATACTTCTGACTGAAGCAACATCACTTTCTTTACTAAACTGAACAATGTTTATCAAGATGGCTTTACCTACAAAAAATAGACTTAAAATTACTGTTAAATGATGGGATTATTTGGCTAAAAGAAAGATTATAAAAAGCCAGGTTATGTTATAGAAAGGAAATAATTATTCAGACAAGCTAAAAAGTAAATGTACCTAGAAAAGAATGAGGAATCTTTCCAAGTTCATCCACTAACTAGGATCTCTGACACTAGTTCACACTCAAAATTATTCAAATTCATTTCAGGTATTTCTAAATTTTAAATATCTCTGAAAAAATTATAAAATTTGTTCAATAATGCAGAAAATCAATTCCTCGGTAGATGCAAATATTCTACTTCAAGAATTCAATCTGAAAATACAATTCAGTCTGCTATTCATAGTTTCTGGAGACTTATAACACAAACAAGACAATGTTACAATGAAACAATCACCAATGCTTTTGCTAACACTTTGTACATACAATCCTGTTACTTTCTTTCCAGATGTTCCCTGCTTTTAGAAGAGGAATTAAAAAACAGTTATAACAAAGTGTTGGGTGTTGTCAATCATTGTCTTTTTAATGCCAAGCCAAGCATCCCTTCAGGTTTAATCCAATTTTCCCTAGGCTGTTCTGGAAACACAGAGGTATATGTCTACCAACACCAAAGGTAGATTACTAACTCTCTAGGAGTACATATTTGGTTCACACAGTAGGGCTAATAAGGCAAATTAATTCTGCTAGAGTTTCTGAATTTCTATATTTTTTTTAACTTTATTAAACTGGAGAAGATATCAAAAGAATAAGCTATATTTTTTCTCATCTCTATTTTCTCCTTGTTTAAGTTTTACCAGCAAATAACTTTCCTCTAGTATTTGATGTCACACGTAATTTGTGTGATAAATAAGTATTTATACCTGCAGATTCCTATTCACTTACTCAGCCTTTCTTCTATGTTCCCCATCAGGCAGGCATTCCAAGAAAGCTATAAACCAGGACCATATAACTTCTTACTGAGTTAGGTACATACTACATATCAAATATTTTTCTTTATTCAGAAATGCTGTTTATCAAATTCTTATAATACATGTAATTTGTGTATCCATTCATATAACCACAGTTTTCAGACTGTAGTCTTTAAGGACAGGCAGTATTGGATTACCCCATCTTGGCTCAGTGTCCTGTGCTGGGCATTTGATGGGAGACAAGATAAAACATAAAACAATTGATGCATAGCAGAGCTGCAGACTAATGTATAAAAGAATAATTAGTGGCTTGTTGTCACAAGATTTAACATTAAGTGGAGTTTTTTAAAATTACCTAACCAAACAAATAACATGCCTCATCATTGGCCAGGTGTAAAGTCAACCTGTTTCAGCTAATTGTGAGAAGGGCTGACTTTGGACAATCTCTGCCCAATGCTTTTGGACTTCTTTGCAATAAATTAAAGCCTCATTTTTCCAGTTGGTGTGCTGCACACAAACTTGAAATAATTAAGTGAATAGCTAAATGTTTTATTTGTGTTATTCACATATAGAGGTATTTTCTTATTTATTTGAAAGGTAACAGCTTTAAGTCCAAAATAATTAACACTTTCCTTAGATATGCTGGTCATAGTCATTCTCAAGAAGTTCTAAATTCCTTTTGAAAACTGCAATAATCCCATTTGAATATGTCTGGGGTTGATCCTTTGCCCTTTGCATAAAAGACCAGACACTTAAAATTAAAATTAGAGTGCTTTATCTACCTAACACCCTGAACAATCCCTTATCTTTGTGGATTCAGAGGTTTAACGACATATTGCTGGGAAAAAAAGAAAACGAAACAAACCCCCAGAAATAAAAGGCACTTACTGTGGAGTCACTGCAATCTCTCTAGACAGCCTGGCCAGTGCTCAGCACTGATGACTGGCAGATTTGCTCTTGGAAATTAGATGTTTCAGCTGGGTTAGTGAAAAAATGTTTGTGGTTCTTCTCCCTCTTCCAAAGCTGACATATAAATTCAAGTCACTTTTTATCTAAAATGTTTAAGAGATTATTCCATTTTACACCCTTTCAGATGCCTTGTCTTGACATATTCCTAACATGGACAGAAACGTTTACCTTATATCTTATGAGAGATTAAGTTTATGTTGGGTAGGAAAGGTACACACATCAGTTGGTAGGACAGCAAGGAGATAACTTTTTGATGTCTAGTCTTAGCTAAAAATGTGTGGGTTGGGAAAAGAATTTCTTGATTTCATCAATATCTCAAAGGAAATTCTGAATAATTTAGGTGCATACAATTTCTTTTCTTCAAATTCTAAGTATTGCTTGAAAAGAAGATAGATGAAGAGACTGATTTAAATTATGTTCTAAGACTGCTTTATCAAGATTCTGATCTTCATTTTATCTTACTCTGATAGTTTGCCACACAGTGGTTTGGCTAGAGAGGTCCAGATGAAGGCTGCTGGAATGTCAGGAAAATTTTAAAGGTTGCAGACAGTAGCAGATTCACAGCTGACAAAAAAGTGTTCAAGAAACATGGGGAAAATGTGTGATTTTTGTGAAATTTGGCTTAATACAGCTGAACCGATTCAGTTGGGTTCAGTGCCAGAAAAGGAGGAGCGGCGTGGTGATGATTAGGAAGCATCTATTACTTCAAAACACAGCACCTAGGGGTGATTGTGAGGAGCCTAGTTCTGCTACTGTTTTTAAAACCAGGAATGTGTTTGAAGCAGCTAATTTGAAAGTCCTCCAGGCATATCATTTGTTCAGCCTCCTCACAATTCTCTGGAGTTCTCATCCTACCTAGCTGCCTAGGGAATTCACCTTAAAGGAGCTGTGTTTCCCATCTAATTAGAAGACTCTGGATCTTTTTCTAAGGTTAATCCAAGTATCAAAGTCCTGTTTTCAGGAAGGCACCAAAACTGGCAGTCCCAAAGTGGCTGGTACAGTTGCTTGAACAATCACTGAGATAATTAGTGTCAGGGAAATTCATGTTGAGGATATTTGGGGTAAAGGACTATTTTTCCTGATTCCAAATCAGAAGAAGGGGTATCAATAGCCTAGATGAGAAAAAGCCTAGATGAGCATGAGACATAGTTAAAACAAGAGGGTTTGCTTTTGGGAATAGATGGACTAATAAGGTATGGCTTTCTTATGAACAGTATTTTATCATTGATTTTTACCTTATCAATATCTTTGATAAAGTAAAAACATCCCTTATGGCTTTCTCCACATCTGGGGCTTGTAGAACACCTTGCTCTTTGTCCTCCTTTCAGCTGGGATTGAGTTAATTTTCTTCCTAGTAGCCAATACAGTACTATGGGTTTGGATTCAGTATGAGACTGATGTTGATAACACACTGATGGCTCAGTTGTTGCTCAGCAGTACTTACCCTGGGCCAGGGGCTTTTCAGGTTCCTGTGCTCTGCCAGTGAGGAGCTGCACAAGGAGCTGGGAGGGAGCATGGCCAGGACAGCCGACCCAAATTAACCAAAGGGATATTCCAGACCATAAAATGTCATACCCAGTATATGAAGTGCGAGGATTTGGCTGAGAGGGGCGCTTGCACTTGTTATTGCACTTAGCTGCATGGGGAACTGGAAGGGAAGTGTGCTCTGGGAAGGAACTGTCATGGCACCAGGTGTTTCCTGGCTGCAGCAGATCATTGGGGAAAATATGCAAATTTTGAGGGGCCACTTGTTATTTGCAACAGAGTTGCATCATTGGACAAAGTATCAGAAATTCTTCAAAATTAAGAATGCCAAATCTATGAACAGAAAACCATGTTTTCGGCTTACTTGGGCTCTTACCACAATTAGTTCAATATGCAAAATGTCGTTACGGATCTAAAATCTCTCTTGCATTGTCAGCTGTGTCATGAAGCAAGTAGGCTCTCTGTAATTGTAAACTGTGTTTCAAATTTGTCTCTGCTAGCATGAACCAGTTCAGAGAATGGCCCAGTGCAAACATGTGTCCAGTCAGGCACATGTTTGGATGGTCTAATCAGCTGCACAGAAATAATCAGCCTTCTCAGAAGTATCACCTCCGCTAGCACCTTTCAGCAATAATGCAGCGCTGTTATTCCAGCCAGTTAGGCAGCCAGACTGTTTCTTCACTGAGCTCTACTCTTGCTCATGGAAAAAAAAAAAAAAAAGCATATTTTGGTACTGTGTACCAAGATTGAGAACCTAAATTTTAGAAATTTTAATTACTTAGAAGCTGTACTTAACCCAGCCCTTTTAAAGAGAAATAGAAAATAACTTTACTTTTCAGCTTTGCAAACACTCTTATAACTTGCTTGTCTCCCTTTCCTTTTACTAAACAAAAATCCTGAAGAATCCTGTCAGATAATGTTTGCCCACAATCTTCCATGCAGGAATAACTATTCCTTGTCTTGTAGAACAGTATTGGTACAGCAGTCAGATAACAACGTAGGAAAGGGTGCAGAATAATAAGTTGTTTTCTAGATAACATGAATGTGTCTACTGATACTGACTTATAAGTGTTTCTAATCACCAACTAAGCGAAGTCCAGCTTCTACCTTTGCCCTGCTTGTCAGATAGTTTGTGACTTTGTGTATATAAGTGGTTCAACATCCACTCTGTCTTGAATTACATTTTTAGAGTATTTGTTACTAGTAATCAATTCCAAAGTGCATAAATTCAACATATATTTAAATACGTGTGTGTGTGTGTGTGCATGTGTGTGTGTGTGTGTGTGTGTGTGTGTGTGTGTGTGTCATAGAATCAGACTGTCTTGGGTTGAAAGGGACCTTAAAGATCATCCAAACCTCCTCCCATGGGCAGGGAGGTTTCTCAAAGCCCCATCCAACCCAGCCTTGAACATTTCCATATATGAGGCATACACAGCTTCTCTGGAAAACCTCTGCCAACACCTCACCGCCCTCACAGAATTTCTTCTGATATCTAATCTAAATCGATCCTCCTGGATTCTATGTATCCATTAGACCAGCTATGGCCCATCATAAAGGTCACAAAGTTTCAGCCGTCTGATCTTATTCCCTGGAGCCCTCTTTTTAATTCCCTGATTTCTACACAGTATCCACATTCTTTTGATACTAATTTGTTTCTCTTTTATTTGGACATTCTTTAAGCCTTAACTTGCACTTTGTTTCTATGCATAACTACCTGCTTGTGTGCATAAGGCCTTCTTGTGTGCCAGGCAAGATATTTTTGTAGGAAAAGGAAATGTGTTTTGTGTTTTGTGTGCAAAGCCCTGGTGAGAACTCACCTCTACCACTGTGGACATTTCTCATTCCTCAGGTTTGAGTAAGAGAAATTCCATTGGAGGTGAAACCAAACAAGAGCTAAGCAGCTGAGTAAGGGCATGGAGGACCTCTGAAATAAGAAGAGCAGGAGCAAGACAAAAGCGAGAGGGCTGTCATGAAAGACATGTCTTTCAAGAAAGATAGCAAGGATGAAGTCCACAGAATGAAAAGAGCTACTGAAATGCAAGGAAAAAGGTGGTTAAGAACACAAACCACTTCAGTACTTCTTTATAAAAGGAAAACCTCCCCACCAATGGAATAGTAGCAAATGCCCCAGGGTGTATTGTTATGATCCAATTATTAAGGTTCTTTAGAAATAGGTCTGCCCAAATTAAGGTGCAAATGAGACCATATGCCAGTCAATAGTATGGGTTTTACTTGATAGCAAATATGAGAGAGAGAGAGAAGAAAAGATAAGAAAAGGAGAAGTAGGAAAAGATGGGGGGGGGACAGAAAGGGAGGGACAGAGACAGAATAAAAGAATATCACCACCCATTAACCCCAAGGATGTAGTGTTGATCCTCTCCAGCTTATCTTCTTGGTGGTGATGGTCCCCCTGAAAAGCACAGAATCCCATGGGTTAATCTACACTCAGGCCAGGTGGCAATGTCCAGACACGTCCCCCCAGGGGAGGGGATGGTCTCTTGCAGCAGACTCTGCTTGCATCACATGCAGTCCTGTGGGGCAAGGCCTCTGGGGAGCACTTTGGGGGGTCATTAATGGATTATGACACACCCTCAGCTGCCTCTCACATGAATGTCCCATGGATGTGGCCTGTGGGCTTGGGGGTTCCACAGCTGGGCCAGTTTGTGTAAGGGAGGATGGGTGTCTATTGCCTCTCCCCAGAGGTTATGCCATGCACCCAAAACCTCCTTCCCCTTCGGTTGTGGGAGAAGTCTGTGTAGACCTGGCTTTGTGAGCTGTGCTCTCCCCCCACCCCAAACTCAGCCAGAGGTGATTCTCAGCACAGCTGGTGGCTTTGGCCTTTGTGGATGTGTTAGAAAATATACCAGTTTAAAAATTTTGTGTAACCTTAGTCAAAGACTTTGTTTGTCTTTACCCCGGGAAAAGGAATTCTAAGTTTCTTTTCAGGACATTGTCCTGCCAGGTGAGGTCTGATGAACTCAACATATCTACAAACTGGCAGTAGCCCAAAGATATCCAGAGAGATAAAGGCCATCAATGGAACATTAACGGAACATCTGTGGCCATCTACAAACATCCGCCCCAGGCCTGCCTCTGACAGAGCTGAAGACATCTCGCGGGGAAAGGACTGATAAGCAAATTGAAAAATGAAGATCTAATTTACATTGGAGGCAAGGGGGATTCGGATCCAATGGGAAACTGAACAATGAGGGTTGCTCAACTCTGGACCAATGAACTTTGAAACATTGCATCTCTATGGGTTTTGACTGTATAAAATTTGGAGGAAAATCCTGTAAAATAGTGCATCATGGAATGATTCTCTCTGCACCCCCAGGCTATGTGTGGATGAGATGATTTCTGTGGTACACCCTGGCCAGAACAACATCCTGGCTAGATAATAAAGTAGTGCCTTGACTCTCTAACATTAAAAATGTTGGAGGGTTTTTGTTTTTCCCACAGTTTTGGTGACAGATGCATACCTTTCCTTCAGCCTGAGATGACTGAACAATAGGCTTCCCTTTGTCTAATCTCAGCAGTTTGACTTTCAGTCCAAAGTTCCAGTCAGGTATCTTCACTGAGGCTTCTTTGGTTGTAGTCTCTTAATACAGTTTTTGTTATAATGAGCAAAACTTTATATCAATGTTTGAGGCATGAACTATTTCAGTCTCTGACATATATTGGAAAGAATGGTAAGGAAATAATTCATGCCCTTTATGCCTCCACAAAGTTCATGCAGAGGGAACCAAAACCCTGTCTTTCACCTCTGGTATCACCACAATCAGATGAATGTCTGTGGTAGAAATGCCCTTATTTACATTGTCTGAATGTACATACCAATTTTGGCACCAACATAGAAAATTACAAGAATAGTACATTCCTTCCTCTTTCAAGGCTCAAAATACTAAATCATAAAGGAAGAAGAGATTTACCAGGCTTTTGTATAAGTTCTGAACGTTTCCACATGAATGAAGGTAGACAAATAACTTTCAGAAAGGTTTAAGTCACCAAGGAGCTTTGAAAGTTTTATCCTGTGGATGGAGCACATTTTGTAACCCCTATAAACATGGCCGACTGGGCGGCTTAGTTTCGGTGGGAAAAGGGGATGTGAGGGTGACAGCAACAATGGGCTATTTTACAGTTCAGAAATTTGCCTGTCTGCTTTGGACATGGGTCCAAATGTTCTAGGTCTGAAAACAACCAGTCTTTCCACCACACCAGTGTCGCCTCCTCCCCTTTGTTTTTCAGAGCCTCTGTTGTTTCCATGGTGGTCTCTTGGCGCCATCTATCCCAGCCAATGCAATACATTTCGTTACATTTTGGCTTTTGAGACAAAAGTGTAGTGATGGCTCCAGGTTGAGGGAGGACAAGGCTTGGATATCTCTTGGGAGATGTGACCAGCCTGTGCAATGAAGAGGCAGGTCCCGCTCACATACTCAGGAAATTGCCAGTTGCCAGCACTGAGACCAGGAAGGAATTTTCCCCCAGGGAAGATTGGCACTGCTCCATGGGGGTTTGTGCCTTTCTCGGCAGCATCAAGCATAACCACTGGTCAGGGCTCCCCAGTCCCTTTTTTCCAGGTTGCTCATGCACCTTGAAGACTGCTTCTCATGTCCTGTAGCTGAGGGGAGGAAGGTTTTTTCCGTGGTGGGCTAGCAAGCCTCTCCAGCAGGTTTTTTTGCCTCTGTAGCACTGGGCATGGCCCCTTGCCAGGGCTCTTCTGGGCTCTTACAGCTCCGTTCCTGCCTGCTGCCCTTGCACTTCCCAGGCACCACTGGTGCCCTGGATCTCTCTAACTCTCCTGCCTACTGCAAACTTGGAGCAAGAGTGAGCTCTGCTCTTCATTTTGCTCCATTTCCCCAGGGGTTCTTGCTTCTCGTGAACAGCCTTGGAAGGCTTCCTTCCTTGTTTGGAAGGGCTCCGGACTTGCAGTTCCATCCAGAGTTGCCACTTTGCAGCTCTCCCTGAGAGCAATACAAGTGTGGGGAAGGCACAAAATCATTTCATTCATCCTTGGCCAGGAAGCACAGGGGAGCACATTTTGGAAGGCAAAAAGTGTGCTTGTCATCGATATTTTGGATAATATCCCATGGTACCACACACCTCTTTGCTTTCTTCTTTTGTGTGTGGTCAGTACCAATCCTCATTCTTCTCATCATCACTATTCAGGAAACAGGGACTGCTTGGCCTGTACTTGCGCTGCTGCTCTCTGTGCCTCCTTAGCTTTTCTTTCCCAGACTGCAAGGGATGTTTTTTCAATCTAAAGCGAAGAATGCACCAGCCTGCTCCTGGCTACACATGCATTGTGTTAATGCTTGTGAGCATCAGCTATGAAACAGATTCAGAAAAATAACATAAAAATTTTAAAAATGACATAAAGTAAATTCAGATATCAAAATAAAACACCACTCTCCCTTGTAATCTTTCAGATTTGTGTCCTTGAACATGTTTTTGAAGATGAAAAAGCCCTGGTATTTTAGGCAAATAACAGCCTCATAATTATTTGGATCATGGTGAGCATAGGGAATAGAATAGAATAGAATAGAATAGAATAGAATAGAATAGAATAGAATAGAACAGAATAGTTCTGTTATGTTATGTTATGTTATGCCCAGAGTTGTGCATGACAAGCTATGACCCAGGTCTGATTGTTCCATCCAGGGGGGCAGCTCTTTGCAGTGTAAGTCTCAGGCCCATCCAGGAGACAGGGCAGAGACACCTACATCATCACTCAGGCTGAGCTGGAGCATAGCCCTGGAGCTCTGGGCAGGAATGTGAGGTGGAGGTGAGAGGGCAGCCTGTAAGTACAGCCAGGATCCTGGGAGAAGACCTGCACTGCTCATGTGCCCTCCTGTAGACATTGATGGTTGGCTACTTTGGAAACAGAGTTTTGGGCCAGATGGACCTCAGCTCTGATGGAGTGCAGTTCCCTGGATCTTGTGTTTTAATAGGTGCTTCCAAGGGAAACATCTCAGGCATTTCTACAGCTGAGTACAAAGAGAAAAAAATCTACAGGGAAATGAACATGTATTGCTCAGATAAAACAGTTTGTAACCATTTAGTTCTGAGGCACTTCATGCACCAGACTGAGGGATTGATCTTAAAGCCCAGATCTTTGATCTGAGTGTCAGAGATGTGGGAATTTCACATCCTGTGGAAGCCAGCTAAACTGGATAATACACAGAAGAATTTTTAAAAATACAGTTTCCACATCATTTTTGCAAATGCGTTCAGGTGATCAAATGCTCTTGAGATGATCCACAGCTCTTACCCTCACCAGAAGGTACATGCCTCCTTCCCACTGACTGAGCCAATGCCCAGGCTGGGACATGACTGCCCATTCCATCCTTTTTTCTAGTGTAGGGCTGGGAAGAAATGTCATCAAAGATTTCCTCCTCAAGTAGTGGTAGGGAAAGAAGGAGGAAGCAACAAAAGACAAATCAAATCAAATCAAATCAAATCAAACCAAATGGAATTAAATCAAAGAGCTGAGTTGGAAGATATGATCACAGAGTCCAACTGCCTGCCTACTTCAGGGCTGACCAGTAGTTAAAGCGTGCTATTAAGGGCGTTGTCCAAATATCTCTTAAACACTGACAGGCTTAGGGCATTGACCACCTCTCTCGGGAGCCTGTTCCAGGGTTTGATCACCCTCTGGGTAAAGAAATGCTTCCTCATGTCAAGTCTGAACCTCTTCTGAGGGGCACAGCTTTGAGCCATTCCCACGTGACCTGGCACTGGGACCCAGGGAAAAGAGGGACCTTTTCCCCTTCCTCACCTCAGAAAGTTGTAGAGACCAGTGAGGTTGTCCCTCAGCCTCCTCCTCTCTGAGCAAGAAAACCCCAGAGTCCTGAACCACTCCTCACAGGACATGCTGCCAGCCCCTTCCACAGCTTTGGTGCCTTCCTCTGGATGCATTCAGGGACCTTCACATCCTTTTGAAACTGCGGGGCCCAGAAGCATGCACAGCATTCAAGGTGAGGCTACAGCAACACCAAATACAGCAGGAAAATCCCCTTTGGAGTGGCAGGTGAAGCTGTATTTGATGCTTTCCAGGATGCAGTTTGCCCCCTGGGCTGCCTGGGCACACACTGCTGACTCTTGTTGAGCCTCCTCCTGCCTGCCAGCACCCCCAGACCCCTCCTGCAGGGCTGCTCTCCAACTCCTCTCCCAATTTAGACTTGTGCCTGCCATTGCTGCTTCCTAGGTGCAGAATCTGGCATTTATTGTTCAATTTCGTGCCACTGATTTTTGCCCAAATGCTCCAAGCTACCCAGATCCCTCTTCAAGGCTCTTGTACCTTGGGAGAGTCAGCAGTGCCTCCTAGTTTGGAATAATCAGCAAACTTGCTCATAGTGCATTCAACTCCTGCATCCCGATCATTGGTAAATATACTGAACAGAATTGATCCCTAGAATTGATCCCTGAGGAACACCACTGGGGATTGGTCACCAGCCAGCCGTGGCCCTGTTCACAGCAACCCTTGAGTTCTGCCCTTCAGCCAGTTCTTCACCCAGCACACCATGAACCCACTCATCCCACAGCTGGAAAATTTGCCCCGAAGGATGCTGTGAGGTACAGTACCAAAAACCTTACAAAAACCCAGAAAAACTACATCTACCACATTCCCTTCATCTGCTAGGCAGGTGACCTTATTATGGGATAAATTAACAGGACTTTCTTTTTTATGAATATGCATTGACTATGACTAGTGATTACAGTGTTCTTTAAATGTAGTGATAAGACAAGGCATAACAGTTTTAAATGGAAGGAGAGTAGATTTAGATTAGACATGAGGAAGAAATCGTTCTGTCAGGGTGGTGAGGCACTAGCACAGGTTGTCCAGAGAAGCTGTGGAAGCCCCATCCCTGGAAGTGTTCAAGGTCAGGTTGGATGGGGCTCTGAGCAACCTGGTCCAGGTGTCCCTGCCCATGGCAGGGGGCTTGGGTCTAGATGATTTTTAAGGTCTCTTCCAACCCAAATCATTCTGTGATTCTGCTCTATTGTAGTGCAACCTCTCCTGTGTTGACTTTACTTCCCCACTAACTACTAGGATCACATTTTCTATATTTCTGGTGGAATTCTTTTTTGCTACCTTGTTCATTATAATTTCTTTGAAACTTGCAGCCTTCTGACTTTATACACTCATGCTTTGACTTTTATGTGCTTTGAGTCAGAAAGCTTTAGTCTCACTTTTGATATAATTCCCTATTCATTTTCAAATCTGTTTCTGGGACATTCTTCCCTGCTGCTCTTTCTCTGCTTTTCAAGTTGTTAATACATTTTTTAAATCACAGTCAATGCTTTGCCTAAGTTTACCCAATGGATGAGCAGTTCTCAATTTTTTTTCTGATTGTAGTTCCCCTTGCACAACTATAAATTACTCTTCTTTCTGTGTTATAACTTTATTTGCCATAACTTCAATGAGTTTCTTGTAGAAAGAGTTCCCCCATTAGACTGGTGCTCTAGAAAAGACCCAGGTCTTTGTGTGATGAAGTCTGAACACCACTGTCATTATTTTGCTTCCCTCTTCCTTCCTGATCTCAGTATAACAGACACCAAGACACCATCACTTTGTGATAATTTTTATCCAGGTCACTAAAAAAAATTTAAAAATTACTGCAATATAGAAACAATTTTATTGGAAATAACCAACACAACTGCAAGAAGTTTCAACTCAGTGCTGCAATGGGTATATTTTATTACAAAGCTGCTCTCTGGTTCAAAATCCCTCAACTGCAGCTGCTTGAAAGCTGCTTAACAGAATGTCACTAATGGCAGTTTTTCTTACATACTTTGTGCTAGCAAACCTCGTCACATGTGGCAAATCTGTTAGCTTAAATGAGGAAGTGGCAAACAGGCTGTACAAAATAAATCTTTCAGAATCTATGGAAGTTTTTTTTTTTTTTTTGCTTTTGGCAGCCTCCATTTTGAAAGCAGTAGCTTTTTCACTTCATTTCTGTTTACCAGTAGACTGATGTAAAGTTTTGCCATCATCCACCTCCAATTCGTTCTCCTCTTCCTGTAATTCATCCTGCAGCTCATAGTCTGAGACTGAGTCAGTGTTATCATCCCAGTAATCAGCTTCGTATCTGTCCAGTAAGTGTTTCTGTGGTGTAATGTCATCGTCGTCAGGATTCCTTGTTTTTTTCTTTTTAATTTTCTTTTGAATCTTAGAAAGCTCCTGCTCCTGCTTCTCTGTCCAGGCAATGCTTTCTATATGTCTTGATGCTTTCATTTTTTTATAGTCCATTATCTGTTTATTCAGCAGTTCATGATCAATACCAAACAGATTAGGCCGCATAGGTGAATCTGAAGATTGAGTTGTTGAAGACAACAGGTTACTGTGGGAAAGAAAACAAGTATTGGTTTGGTTTTTTTCCCCCTCATATATTTCAAGGAGTAATGCTATTTTGGACAACTTGAGTACCACAGCAATAAACCGGACTTTTCAGTATGACTTTATTAATGCCCTTTGTTACAAAGGAAGAGATACCACCATATCACGTGTCCAAGGAAATTCTACTTCAACAGATTTAATGGGAGAAAGCCACTAAAGCAACAACATGCCAGATGAAACTGCCTGTCTCTGGGAAACGGTGTACACAGGTGAGCATTGGACCTGGGAACCAAGAACTCAAGGGTTCTCCCAGCTCTTCCAAGAAGTGAGAAGCAGCAACCTGTGCCTAAAACATATCAGAGCGATATGAGACCTTATGCTGGACTTGACTATTTCCCCAAGACACAGAGGAGGATGTTAGGTGCCCTTTTGGAAATCTGTCACAGCAATGACTTCCCACAGGAAGCTATTTCTGATCTGCGCTTGATGAACCATCCTGTGAGATGCTGATGCACAGAAGGCATTTCTACCAACAGACTGCAGCACACAAGTGCAAAGGCTCTTGGCTTTGAGAGAATCCAGTCCACAGAACCACTATTCCAATAGGTTGTTCAGCCCTATCTCTCAACAGCCAAAAATCCCTCACAGAAGAATGTTAAATTAACTTTAAACTTTATTTTGATTATCATAAACACATCAAGTCTTGAAATCTTAGAAATTCTACATATATTTCCCTCATAAAAATTAAGATATTAATACAGAACAAGTATCAGGTCTGCAAGAAATAATGTACACATCTAACTAAAATATACTTTCTCTTATGTCAAATAATACCCAATTTAAGTTGGCCAACAGAGATGAAAATGGACACTTATACAATTCTGAATAAAAAAGCCCCACCTTGAATCATTTTGGAGTGTTTCTTGTTCTTCTGGAGGTCCAAAATCAGCAACTGCCAGTAAGTCCTCGACCTGTAAACACATGAAAACAAAACATATTAAGGATCCTGTATCATATCTACTTTGTTCACATCCACACAAGAAACAGACAAGTATCTAATAGCACATATGTTCTTTTCTATGTTTGAAATATTTAGCAAAACCACTTCAAAACAGCCTTTTTCTTCATTTACATGGAACTGCTTATATTTCTTGCCTGGGATGTTTTTGTCAAATAGTGTAATGGATCCAGAGATTCCTACAAAGTTTTTTGCCTAATATGCATTATGAACCCTTGGCTAGGGATTGCCTGACATACGTAATTGTTGGTTTATTTTGTTCTTACCTCAGTCTTGCAAATCCTTTTTCATTACATCCTTATGATGAGATTTTTTTCACCTCCTCTCCCTTTCTTCAAGTCTGCATTTCTCTTACATGTAAGTATGGAGTTCCCAACTCCCTTTTAATATGGCACCTAACCAGCAAATGCTACAAATCTAGTATATCCAATGCTTACTGACTGTACCTCATTGTGAAAATTTATTCTCATTTGAAATTTTTATTTCAGCTTTTCTTTACATTCATTCCCTTCCAATTCAATATATCATTCTAAGAGTTTAATTGGATGCTTTTTCCTTGACTTACAATACTTCAAAATCAAGTTCAGCTGTGTTACTTGAATCTGTGGTTGACATAGATCTGATGAACTGCAAAGTGGGAGAAAATGATCCATCTAAGTGCTTCCCAGTGTCATCCCCTGACAGAAGTGATATAAGGAGTGTTTTTACTTGACTTCTTTGAAACTCAGATTTTTTCTGACCACAGAAAATTCAAGCAGTTCACTGCATTCCTAGAGAATCTGAAATTCTTTTTATCCATTCCAGCTCTGCTCATGCACACTGCAGGAGCCCTTAAGTCTCTAACAGTAATTGGCTGTAACAGTAACACTATTATAAATAATAAGGCATGTCAAGGCACAGAAATGTGAACATGCTCTTTTCAACTTCTGTCACATCAACAGCTTGAGGAGACATTTCTCATTAAATTCTATTCATTGGTGTCATCTTTCTCTTCTGGAAATTGCATAGTTTTAGAGATCTCACTTCACAGTCCCAATGACAGCAAATTCCTAGGAAACATCATTAGTCTAGTACTATGTCAACTAGTTAAAACTATCAACACCTTGACAGGAAACATGAAATAGTAAAGACAATTTTAAAAGTGAAGGGGAAAAAATGTAGTATGCATAAACTTACATCCCTATGCAAAGACATTCCTTAGAAACATTTTAACAATTCACAGATGGAAAAAGGGGCGGGGGGGGGGGGGGGAATTACTGGTTATTCAATTGAATTGTAAAAACACGTAACATTTAAAATGTGGAAAACAGCTCCTCCAACCTCGCTTCTATAATCATGTACACCAGGCAACCCTATATTATTCCTTAAAATAGTAATTTAATTTTTTAGAATTCCTTCATTTGCCTAATGATACAGCCTACAATTCTTCTACACGTTATATAAGCATCAATTTTACTCAAGACTGCTTGTTAAAATGCTTAGTAACTACAGAGAAAGATTGATTTTTAATGTAAATTGGTAAAGAATCTAAATTATCAGCTCTCATCCTAAGTCACCATATTTGTACATTGAGTCAAAGATTAGAATTACCTCTTTTACAGCTGCAGCTTCTTTGTCTTTTATAAATACTACTGGGGGTACATTTCCTACAATCTGCTGACTCTTCAGAAGATACCTGGCAAAAATACAGCATTCACCAGCATGAGTATCAATACAGCATCTCCAGGACAAGTAAAAGATGTTAAATTAAGTCCAGCAGTACTGTACATTTAAAGGTATGGATTACAAAACTGACAGGCTGATGGGGAGCTATTCAGGTTAGTGCTAAGCAATACATCACTGCAGAACCCCAACTTCAAATGCATAGCATAGAAAAACTGCTGGCTGCAGATCCCACTGAGCATTGATGGTATTAGGTAGGTTTCTCTGTATCTATATACATAGGCTGGCACAGGTCTTTCCCCACTTCATTTGGTATCCTTATCCCCACTCCAGGGATAAGAGAAGTGGGGGACAGAGCCCTCAGAGCAGGGCAAGCCACCTTATCCTACATACTATCTGCAGGAAGGACTGACAGGGCTCCCCTTGTCTGCTTCACAGCCAGCAACTTTCCTTCTCAAAGAGTGGAAGCTGTGGAGTAGAAGAGAGCATTATGCTGGAGCAGGACTTACACAACTCAGGGAAACAGGGGGAAAGGAAATGGCTTTACAAATACTCTTCTATGCCGCATGGGTGAAGTCCTGAACGTCCAACAGACTGGCTGGATAGCAGAAGGGAATCCAAGGAAAGGGAAAAAGAGACAAAAATCTCAATGATACCCTGAAAACTCACTGGACTCTGTTGGAAAAATAGGCAAAAGCATCACAATACATGGTAGCATTCTGATTTTTTTTTTAATGTGAAGAATTTCTGTAATAGTGGACATCCTTTCTAGAGGCCCAAATCATCCTTAGCGATCAGAATTGCCCAGTGAATCTGCAAGGAGATCCCTGCAGTTGCCAGTCCTTCGTGCAGCATCCCGTTCTGGGCTACTGTCCTGCACAGCCTGCCCAGTTACCACCACCAGGATAAAGGAGTGAAACCTCACCCAGACTACTCTTGCTTTCTGCTCAGTGCACTGCAGCCCTGGGAAAGCACAGAAGCCAACTAAAGCAGCCATGCTCCAGGAAAAGGTCACACAGCTGGTCTGACACAGCCACACTTCACTGTGAGGCTCATCACAGGAGATGCTCTACTCCAAGTATCTAAAAACCTAAAGCATCCCAATAGGTCAGGTCAGAAATACTTAAGAATGGTACTCAATAAATGGCTCTGGATTCAGAAGTGACCTATCCCACAGCAGTACCGTAGACGTGGAGCACTTTTCTGCAGCACACTTTCAACATAACTTTCCTTCTCTGTAGTGGAAGCAGGGTTCCAGTACACACGACATGCTGAAAAGTTGGATGACAGGGACACCTACAAAAAAGGTAAATCTGTCTTTAAAATTATACACACACACACACACACACACACACACACACACACACTCTCTCTCTCATTTCATATAAAATGAAGTCTCTGATGGATTGCAGAAAGCCTACTGGAACATTTCTTTTGATAACAGAAGTAATGATATCAGACCAGAATCAGTTCATGAGTAAAACAAGACTGATCTACTCCCAGCCATGTTCCAGTGCAGCACAAACACTATGCAGCTATAAAATCTGTGTTTTATTGGGAAGAAGGCTGTTTCT
This sequence comes from Acanthiza pusilla, assembly GCA_036630365.1. Lineage (NCBI taxonomy): Eukaryota > Metazoa > Chordata > Aves > Passeriformes > Acanthizidae > Acanthiza > Acanthiza pusilla. The sequence continues at coordinate 3,355,179 of JAXCHO010000034.1, forward strand.
TTCCCTCTCTCAAGTTTTAAGTTGCTTAATTTACAGCAATGCCTCCTGAAAGTGCTGTGCCTTGCCCACACCAGCCAGCATTTTCACATGCAGACGTGATCAGTCAGGCAAGCAATCCTCAAAGCCCTAGAGAGACAGAAATACTCTGTGAAGGACACTGCATATAGAGCCAAAAGACTCATCTTGCCCATGTAATTTTGATCACTTATCTGACAACAGAATGAATTCAGCTGTCAAAAACACCTATTTCAGTCATGAATGACAAACCTTTTGTCATAGATGCAGCTATGAGGTACTGTTTTTTCCCATGCTTCTAATATCAAAGCTAAGCCCACCAAGATTTTAAACCAAACACTGGTGTAATTTAATCTTTACAGAAGAGCAAACGTAGAAGATAAAAACTACAAACAAGAATGTGGAGACTGACTTAGTTCCTGTATCAGAGCTCTAACTCCCCTTTCAAATCCACAAATTATGACACCACTAGCTACGATTATATACAAATCTCAATTCTTTCTCAGATCTTGCTTGACAATGACATTTTCCTAGCCTTGCCTTTTTTTTTAAATTAATTTCATGCATCACTTTAGGTCTTCTGCTTGTAATGCTGCTGGTAAGTGACACAAGGAGGTAACAACTCTCCCACAGCTGCAAGAAGAAAAGACTTTTGAAAAGACACACTTATGTTGGTAAAACCAGACTCCTCCTTCTGAATGGACAAGGCAAAGAATTTGTGTCTGAGTAAGAGAAGAAAAGAAGTCATATCAGGAGAATCACCATTTAGTTGGCCTAAGCTGCATTTGCATTAGAATGGCAAAAGTCTCCTAAGCCAGGTACAGCAGTGGCAAAACTCTCCTAGTGTGTACTCCAGAGCCTGATCTTGCTACACTCTGCCACATCAGAACCAATGCAGTAAAACTCCTCTTGCACACATCATAACACCCAGGGGAGCTCCTTTGGCATGTCCATGCCAACCTTACAGCGTAATCAGAGTGCCTCAGCACAAGCTGTAGCTTTGGCACTTGCCTTGCAAATTTCCAGCTTGAGATCATAAAATTCTTGACTGACTTCACAGGTAGTCGCCATCTCTAACACAGCTTTATGAATAAGACCATTCAAGACCCTGCAGCGCATGTTATCTTCTTTCCTGGTTTTTGTCAGGCCATTTTTCATTAAAAAGTCCAGCTTGGTTGGTTTATACAACTTTAAAAAGAAACAAACAACACATTAATCAGTAGTTACACACTTCTATTAGGCAAATATATATAGTTTCATGCACTTCATTAAATATGCTCTTATGTAATTATCACAGCTGTGATGGCTTTATATAGGTCCTGTGTATCAAGTGTTTCAATAAAGAATATTTCTGTTCACAAAATCTTTGACATTTGTGTACTATAGTCAAAGTTTATCAAGTTTCTTTTGTATTTTTGTAGCAAGTTATGAAGCTCCATAGATCTGTTTTCTCAAATACAGCATATATTGACTGAAAAGCTTTGCTTGTTTGAAAAAACAAACATTTAAAAAAAATTCATTAAACTAAGCTCGTAGAAGTTTTAATCCGGATCAGTACTCAGGAGTGTGCAAGAGACTGTTGATGATGGCAAAGATTAAAGATCAGCACAGAAGAGGAAATAGCCATGGGGAGCCAAATGGCTTCTCTCAATGGCAAGCCTGGCATGTCACAGTCAAACTGGAGCCCTACTGTTTGTTCACAAAATCCTGCTATCTCTCCATCAGAAAATGCTTTTCCCAAAGTTAGAGTCCACGGCAGAAGCACAAGTTTGTTCCTCATAATACAACACATCAACTTAAGAGCTTGCACTTACCGTTTGCGACCCCAGGGTAGGGCTGTCATACCAGAACTTCTTTCTTTTGGGAAAAGGAAAGGAAATCAGCTCACAGAAACAAGGATTCCCTGTGCAATTAATATTCCACCTTCCTGAAAGCACACCACAACACCCAGGTTTTCATGCAAGTAGCTTTCCCTACAGCTGGGGTGTGAGGAACAATGCTTCCCATCCATAGCTGACACTGCACACAGACAGCAAAGGGGTGGAAAACAACAGCTCTGAGGCTTCTTTAGATACACAGAAACATTAAGGTTGGAAAATACAGCCAAGATCATCCCACTATTAACCCAGAACTGCCAAATCCAGCACTAAACTGTGTCTCTAAGCACCACTTCTACACGTTTTCTGAACACTTCCAGGGACAATGAGTACACTACTTTCCGGAGGATCCTGTTCCATTGCTTTACGTTTCTTCCCTTTCACTGATGAGAAATCCCTTAGTGCAACTCGAGAACATTTCCTCTTCTCCTGTCACTTGTTACCTGGGAGGAGAGACTGACTCCCACCGGGCCACAGCCTCCTTTTAGGCAGTGGTAGAGAGCAACAAGGTCCCCTCTGAGACTCCTTTTCTGGAGACTATACAATCCCGTCTCCCTCAGCTACTCCTCACAGGACTTCTGCTGCAGGCCCTTCACAGCTGACCTCTGGACACGCTCCAGCACCTCAATGTCTTTCCTGAGTGGCCCAGAAATGGACACAGAACTCGAGGCGCGGCCTCACCAGTGCTGAGTACAGAGGGACAATCACTGCCCCGGTCCTGCAGGACACACTATTATTGCCGATACAGGCCAGGATGCCACGGGTCTCCGTGACCACCTGGGCACACGCTCAGCCGCTGCCGACCAGCTGAGATCGGTGGTCACTCCGCACGACAGCACTGGAGCGCCCTGGCCACAAGAGCCGCACGGCTCTGGAGGCGCTGCCCGTGTGGCGGCTCGGGGTCAGTGTCTTCCTCTCCTCCGCGCTCCCGGGGCGGCGGGAGGGCCCCGAGCCCCACAGCCCCTCTTACCCACCTTGTCCCAGCGCCCACAACCCGTCCCGGGAGGGCCCCGCACCCCGGGAGGGCCCCGCTCCCGCCGGCCCCGCACCTACTTGTTCTTGCGGAGCATTTTCCGCAGCAGGTTCCTGGGACCGCCCAGGGCGGCGGAGGTGCGCAGGGCCCGGCACCACCGCGGCACCGCGGCCCCCCGAGCGCCCCACATTGCTGCCGCGGCCCCGGCCCGGCACGGCCCGGCCTGGCCCCGGGAGCTCCCGGCTCGGCTCCGGCGGCGGCTCCCCCTGCCGGCAGGAGGCCCGCGGTGCGGGTCCGGCCGGGCCCAGAGAGGGAGGCCGGGAAGCGCAGAGGGGAGGAGGGAGAGCGGCCGGGCCGCCCTTAGGCGGGGCCAGGCTCGCACCCACCCACAGCCTGCGCACCGCTTCGGGGCTTCGGCCCGGGGAGGGAAAGCGCATCCGAAGGCCGGGATTGCTGCTGGAGCGGCGGGAGGAGCCGCTCCGACACGCTGGCTGCGACTGTGGCTGTGCCCGGTGGCTCAAGACACAATTTATGTGTCTTTCAGTTCGCTGCTGCATCGCTGGGTAATTGTAAGGGAATGCGAGAAAAATAAATGACACTGAGGCAAGACTTTGGGCTGTCGAGTTTTCCATTGAAGATCAAGACAAAATTACTGCAGTTTTTCCCACAGAATTGCTGTTGGGTATTTAAATAAATTAAACCTGTGCTTCATACATTTTATCTGAATACCACTTGTGGGATAATTACACAAAAATGATCACATTACTGTTTCCTCCGCACTGATGGCATTAACACTAAGGGCAAGCCGCTTTAGGGCAGCACCTCGCGAGGGACAGGAAGGCCTGCCAGGCCTGCCTCTATGCTTTCTGCCATTTCCTCCATCATAACCCAGCGCGTCTTCTTGGTGGCACTTCCAATGTGAGGAGTTATTATAACATTCTCCAGCTTTAACAAGGGGTGATCCCTGGAAGAAGAAAAGAAATGCTGAGCCAGTCACTCACAGCACATCCATCTGTTACTTCATCACCTGCGGGCAGCCAGGGAAATATGTAAAATAATAATTAAAAATTAAACAAAACCTAATTGCATAACTGTGGCAGGACGCCCACCCCCCCCACCTCTCTCTCCATGGCTGATGCATAGATAACTCAGACTGAGTCAAAAGCCCATCAAGAAGTTATCTCTTGGTGTCTGACAGCCTGAGATCTCCAGCCTTGAATCCACATCTTGGTATGGAGAGAGATGAAAGAAATGAATATGTGACCGAAAGACACACTTTTACGTTATAAAGACACACGAAATATCACAGAGGTAGAAGCTTTTCTACACGGACACTGAAGCATGAAAAAGCTTCTCCCCAGGGTCTGGACGCAGCCCTGTGGTAACTTCCTTGAGGACTGAGTGAGAATTCTAATGTCACCAAATTGGAGTTTGGTAAGACACATTGGTTTCCTAAATTGTATTTTTTTTGCTAGCAGTAACAATAATAATAGGTACCTTTATTGCGCGCTGCATTCTTAGCTATTCGTAACTTTGCATTTGTTCTGTGTAGTATGTAGTTTTGTCCCAAGTCTAATGTCTGTTATTTACTGTGTCTAATAAATGATAATTTATGTCATATTAGACCTAATTGGCCATTATTAAAGAACTTACAAATGACACCAGGTCTTGGGGCACTGGCCACCCCAATAAGAGCTACTGCCTGCTGCCAAAGGCCTGGGCAAAGGCAGAAATTTAGCTAAAGCTCCTGTCCCCATTCGTAACAATAACCCAAGCAGACTCGGAGCAGTTCAAAGTGCTGCCTAGCTTGGTGGGGTTTTATGCAATAAATCCTCCAAATGAGTGAATTTGAATTTTTTTTTTTTGCTGGAACAGAAGGATTAGGGGCATGATTTAAACAGGACTAGCGCACACACATTTACTCCTACAAACAAAATTATGCAACTTCTCACATGCTCACAAAATTTTACTCAGTTTGAACATCACATACTCTTTTATATTTAACTCAAATACATGTCTTACCTTGGCAAAGGTTCAGGATATGTCACATCCAGAGCAGCTGACTTAATAACTTTGTTTTGAAGGGCTTCCACCAATGCATCCTGATCCACTACCAGACCTGCGTCGCAGTAAGAAGGATATGTTTATTTTCATGTTCCATACTGTTATCTCAGCATTCTTGTGGGCACAGTGGCCAGGCAAACAGCAGAGCGGACCATGGTCACAGTGCAGAAGCAGCAGCAGAGTGGGGTGGAGTGGGAGGAGGAAGTTTGGGTATGTGCATCAGGGAATTAGCAGCATGAAACAGAGTGTCAGGCTTCAGAGTAGGCTGTGCCACCCTAATGTATGCTAGCAACAACACTGCATTAAATAAATAAAAGGTTAAAGCAGGAGATTATATAAATACACATGAGATTCTAACACTCCAAGCTCACTAACATTCCAGACACCTACTTTCTCATTATTATGGTGTTGCCTAAAAGACAGGCTACCTGAAACAGAGGCCAAGACAAATTAGGGGTATAAAAGCAGACAATTTATTTAAGGCCTGCAAAGGCCTTGAAGGTACATTTGGGCAAGCAAAGCCCCCTGTTGGGGACGACACCCAAAATGGACACTGGGTCATGAGCCCTTCACCTTTTAGAAGTTCTGTTTCATTAGCATATTGGCCCTTAATTCTCCAATCGTACCCTCAGGTGATGATGTTAACCACCCCAGGCCTGCTCCCCACAGCTCACAGTTCTTTAGATATTTTGGGGCCCTAAGGCAACAAATATGTCCTTGAATCTGTATTCAGAGAGCCTTGTTTGGCCCAAGGTACTGGGAACAGAGGATTTTAGCACTTTGTAAGAAGCACAGACATACAGCATGTTACAGGTACATGAAAAGTAAAAAACTAGAAATACTTGAAGGCATCAATGGGAACACTTAAATGTTTTACTGAGATACGATCACGGGCATCTAAATAAACTAGTAATCAGGGAATTTAGAGAAAATTTCAGGCCAGGAAACTTTAATGCAGATTTATTTATTTTGCACCTTACCTCTGCTGATATTAATGAGAGTAGCGGTGGGTTTCATCAGCTCCAGCTCCCTCTTCCCAATCAGTTTGTGTGTCTGTGGAGTTAGATTCACAGCCAGCAGCACAAAATCTGACTGCCGGAGCAAATCATCTATCTTCTTACAGTAAACAGCTCCAACGGCACTTTCTTCTTCCTTTTTTCTGGGGGGAAAATCCCAAAATTAAACTGCAGTAGCAAGAAACAAGGGAAAGATCAATTCACCAGCATAGAAAGTGGTTCTTTATTGTCTTTGCTTTGTAGTGGAAAGAAGTTGGCTGGTTATCTGACTGAAATTCAGTAAAGACAAAGGTCAAGCTGTTTCCCACAATACTGAGTGAACTGTACACAAATGTGCAGTACTACACCTGTGCGGATGTAAAGTAAGCAAAGGGTATCATGTAAATGCACTGAGTAAATGATAAATGCAATTGTGTTAAAACTTCTGCTTGTAGTGGAGATTCTTTTCCTACCCAAAAGCAAGACAGATGTCTTGTGAAAATTAAGTACTTTAAGTAATGTGAAAATTACAGAGTAAACACACAAGACAGGGTAGGGGTTAAATCTTCCCAAATCTGTGTCAGCAACAGCCTGATTGCTCTGTGCATCAGCACTGATTCACTGAAACCACACTAGAGGTGTGGTTTCACACCTCTGGACTTGCTGGTGCACTCGATCTGTATCAAGATGAGGTTGGCTGTCTCTCATCAAACTCCCACAAAAGAAAAGAATGGAATGGGCCTGGTGGGAACACAGGGCACGTACACCTCATCTAGAAGACAGCAAACAGCCTGTCAAGTCTGGCTCTTCATTGTCGCATGTCTCTGGAAGGGTGAGATGCCTCTGCCTGAATCCCTGCCTCGCCTAAGTCACAGCAGTTAAGTCCCCCAGTTTTCTCCTGTCCTCAGTCCATTGCAATGTCACCACCATGACAGGAAGAACTCGGGAGCCCTAATGGGGAGAACAGTGAGATATATCTCTCCCATTCCTTCCTAACTTTCTTTCTGTAAAAATTTGGAAATTAATTACCGTCTTGAAAAAAGTGTATGTATTTAGCCACTGAAAATAAAGAGTACCATAAAAAGTGAAAGCACGGTGAAAAGTACAAATAACACTTCAAAGCAGTGAGCTGCCGTGGAGCTGCAACCATCTTTACCTCTGATTTCTGTTGTGATACAAAATCTTCATTTCAAAGGCTTTGGCTCTTTCAGCCACTTTGTAACCAATGACACCCATTCCCACGATTCCCAGAGTCGCACCGGAAACCTCAGTTCCCAGCCAGTCAGCAGGGAAATATTCTGTGTTAGGGGAGACTGCCATCTCATGACCTTGGAGGAGGAAAACAAAAATAATGTCATATAAAGGATGTTCCAACATGTGGCTACTTTTCCCCTCACTTTTTATCACAGGACAATGCAGAAGCACAGGAGCAGTAATATACTGTCATTGTGTTTCTGGACAATAAGTTATTAATGCTGCACTGCTCACATGACTGCTGACATTGATTTCTTGCTTAGAAGAGAAACATACCCAGTCTCTCTTTGGCAGGCAAGGAGATAAGGAAGGAAAGGCCAAAGCAGCATTAAGGCCATCAGGTTCACAGTTACCTTGCAGACACAAGGTTGGCAGGGAAGAGAAACACAGAGCATGGTGGACAGATTTCTGGACAGCTTGTTCGTAGTGACTCAGATACATGGCAGTTTGGCAAAGACAGGCTTCAAGCCTCCTTGAAAATATCTTCTTTTAATCCCCTTTTATTATAACTTGAAATGCAAGACTGCTGTGAACAAGTACAATGAATAAGTGGCTGTGGGTTGAAGGAAAAGAGGCTTGAATTGAGGGCCATCCAAAGAAGGAACAACTCTACCTTGCCAATATGCTGGCTTGGAAATGGAATGCAAGTTATTGTCAACAAGTCAGATTTGTCTTAACGTCTTCCTTGTCCCCTATTTTCTGTATTTCTAGTTTTAAGCTTACTTTTGCATCAGCACACATTTTCCTGCATATTTTGAAGTCATTTTTTCTACGAAAAGACTAAGACCATCTCATTTATTACCTTCCACAAGTCTCCTGGAAGATGCCAACATCAAAGCTATCCCCAAGTCTGCAGTGTCAGTGGAAACAATAAATGGAGTATTGGACACCTTCACACCATAGCTGGAGAGGAGTTTCAGGTCCAAGTGATCTATTCCCACTCCAGAACTTGCAACTACCTTCAAGTTAGGCAGGCTCTGGAGCAGCTCTTCATTAATAGCTGGTTTGTGATACCACATATAGATAGCTCTGATCTTCTTGCTGAGAAATGTCTTGTTTTCAAGGTATTCTTTCATGGTGACAAGATGAAAACGTTTCTTGAGAAATTCAACATGATGTTCATATACTCCATGCCTCTCTCCTATACGGTCAACTAGCACGTAAGGCAGTTCCTGGCCCTCCATGTCCTACAAAAGCAAAGAGAACCAAAAGGACATGCTCTGAAGTGATCCATTATATCCTTTTCTCTAAAAACCAGGAATTGATTGGCTCAATTACATGTCGTTTTCCCACTTGATGAAAGAGTTGGCTAAAGATAACCACTCCCACATGCAGAACCCTTTTGGGTTCTCCCTGTGTTATTCAGAAGGATGTTCTATTTCTATATAATCTTGTTAATAAGAAAAGAAAACATCATTTCTGGCATACCAACTATGATAACTTAAACAAATGATCATCCAGATTTTAATCCTGTTCACTGTTCAATATTTAAAGCCAAAGTCTTGGGGATTTAAGAATGTGGCCATATGAGTGGAAGGGTATCTTTTAGCCTGCAAGTTCTACCATTTCTGCAACTATATTAAGCAATTATCATTGATGAGATTACCTCAGTAAAAATCTCATTTAATGTAACAGAGCTATAATTTGTCAACTATGAACTTTGGAGTTACCCTTGGACATGTTTACCCTTTCTTTCTTCGGTCTCCTTCAGGGCTTTGCCAACTCTTCACTCTGCTGACGGTGCAAAGAGCCAAGGTTGTGATCTCAGGTTAAAGCCGGGAGCCCCCCGCTGCCCCTCAGCCCGAGGCAATGCCCCGCTCCGCTCCCGCACCGCCGGACCGGCGCCCCCCTCTCTTTCCCGACCGCCTCTGGAGCGCGGGGTCCCGGAGAGTTCTCCCTGCCCAGCGCGGGCTGAGCCCTGGCTTGAGGCGTTTACAGCCGTGCCGGGGGGCCTACGGCTGCGACTAAAGATGGGAGGGAGCCAGAGCGGCGGCCGCAGGGCACTGTCCGGCCCTGAAGAACGGCGGGGAACGGGCGGGACCCCTCCCGCTCCCAGCCCGGGCGGGCGCCCCGGACCGCGGGAGCCCCCGTGCCCCGCACGGCCGCTGCTGCTGAGCCGAGCCCCCGCGGAACCGCGGCCCCGGGGCTCGGGGGCCCCCGTCCGCCGCCCGGCGGAGACTGTCCCGGCTCCCTCCGGGGTCCCGCGGTGCCGCTCGCACTCACCCCGCCGGCTGCGCTCGCCGCCGCCGCTGCCGCCGGACCGCGGGGGCGGAGCGGGGCTGGCCGCCGAGGCGGGCACTGCCCGGCCGCCCGCACCCCGCCCGAGCCGCCGGCGGGGCCAGTGGGGAGGAGAGGAGGTGCCAGGGCACGGGACGTGCACCCCAGTCTCCCCGGGAGCCGAGAGACAGCAACGGGAGCTGAGAGGCATTGTGGGTTTTTGTAGAAGTGTTTCTGTGATTTCAATATAATCGGGATTTTGCATTAACGTCCTGCACACTGGTTTTCCGTGCTGTCTTTGAAGACTGGATGTGGTCTGGTCTTTCTGTTGGTCATAACACTATGTGCATGTGAGCTAACATAACATGAAGGGTTGTCTCTGACCGGCAGACACCAGTGACAGCTCTCACTGCACACATGAAGGTCTTTTCCAACCCATATGATTCTAGGAATACCGTCAAAAACTCTCATTGAGAGCTAAGCCACTGGAACAGTTCAGGTGCTTGGACACTTGCGATGTTATCCCAGCTACAGGCAGTCCTGCACCAATTTCGGCCGGTGAATTTGGTGTGAGAATTTTCCTGACAAGGTTACTTGGTCTGTATCATAGAATCACAGAATGGTTTCAGTTGGAAGGGACCTTAAAGGCCATCTATTTCCACCCCCCATGCCATGGGCAGGGACATCTTTCACTAGACCAGGTTGCTCAGAGCCCCATCCAACCTGGTCTGGAGCACTTCTAGGAATGGGGCATCCACAGCTTCTCTCGGCAACATGTGCCAGTGCCTCATGATCCCCATAGAGGACAATCATTCCTACTATCTAATCTAAACCTACTCTCCTTCAGCTGAAGGCCGTTTCCCTCTGTCCTTGTAAAAAGTCCCTCTCCAGCTCTCTTGTAGTCCCTGTTTAGGTAGAGAAAGGTGCTATAAGGCCTCCTTGGAGCATTCTCCTCTCCAGGCTGGACAACTCCAACACTTGCATTCTGTCTTCATAGAAGTGCTTCAGTCCTGTGATCAACTTAGTGGCCTTCTCTGGACCCAGTTCAATAGGTCCACATCTTTCTTGTGCTGAGGACCCCAGAGCTGGATGCAACATTCCAGGTGGGATCTCACAAGAGCAGAATAGAGGGAGAGAATCACTTCCCTCGACCTCCATCCCCAGCGATGGGAACTGGGAAGTACAACTTCAGTACTGAGCTCACAAAAGCTGTGCTGAAGTGATTCCCCTTGCTGTGCAGATGCTCAGAATCCACTGGGGAGGATGCCTGGCTTCTGTGGTGAGAACAGCTCTGGAGCCAGGATACACCACTGCTTTGGGCATCCAGGGATCTTTCTCCTTTCACGTTATGGAATAACCAGCCATGGGGTGCTGCCGTGTCTCTCCTGACTGCTGTAGCGCCTTTCAAAAGAATGGATTACAGAATCTTGTCTTCTTGAATTATGTCAAAAACCTTTTGATATGCTGAATGTGAAGACAGCCAAGTTTAACACCAACCACCTATAAAATTACTACTAAAAATTAAAATATAATAACAATTCATATAAATTACACAAAAACATAAACTGTTCTTGTTATACTCGTTGTGATTTTAGAGTATCAATTGCTTACATGAATTTCAAGTTCAGACAGTCAAACTTTAAAGCAAAAATTAATTAACTAGCGATACGGAGTTACAACATATTAACTGGATTCTTAATTTACTTGCATTTTCTTCCTTAAACCCTTCCCCAACAAACATAGAATGATTACACATTACCTGTTTCACGTAAGAAGTGAAACTGCTTTGCTGATAAAATGTAATGAGTAATCTTTTGACTTACTGCTTACCTGAGATCGAAGTACCATTGTAAAGCCCCTCTCAAAGACACAAGTCATTCTCCCCATGAACTGAGGAAGGAGGCCTACCACATTTTAGTCTTGAAAGTAAAGAAAAACTTTTGGAAGGGCAGCACTGTAGATTTTCCCTTTGCATATCAAATCCACAAATTTGAATGAACAAAAGGAAGGAGGAATTAGTCAGAGGACCCAAAAATATAACAGTCAAAAGAATGTTACTCTAAGCAAAAATCCAGGACATACATATCAAATGTCAAAAAAATGGGTGTGTTACATGGTTAGATGTGGAGAGAATCAGATGGCTTCAAAGTTTTTTGTGCAACTTGAACATCCAATTTTCAAGCTATAGTTCAGGAGCTGATAAATCTCTACAGAAGATATATTTGTATAACAACATTTGTGACAGAAGAAGTCAGTTGCACTGGTGCATTGTAATGTTCTAAGTAGATTTAGTTTGTAGAATACCTTATAGACATCCATGTAATGTGCTAAGATGAACTACATTGTGTGTATATTGTTGCTGTGTGCAAGTTTTCTCTTATGGAAAGGAATCTGGTATACCTTCACTGTACAGGGCACTCTGAAATTAGTAAGGTCTGTGGGTATGTAGAGAGAAGTATTGCATAATCTGTGGACTTCATCCCCATCGTTAAATGTTGCCATTGGTGTCCATGCAATCCTGCAGGGCAAGCTGTTGCCTGCAGTGGTAATAAGGTGCTTGCATAATAATTGTTTCTTAAGAGTCAGCTTTTGAAGTATTGCATTACCCGAAAAGACTTTTGTATAATGTAATGTATGCATTTCCCAGGTGGCTTGTACAGACTAGCTTGAGCATGAAGCTGGATAAGGACATACATTTCCTATGTCTACATTATGTGTTGTAAGGCAGTATTATATGGGATTTGTAGGACAAAGAAAGATGAGGCACGAAATCTCTATTCATGAGCTTGTTTTTTCAGGCAAGGCCAAACCAAGTGATGCATTTGTTTTCAGTGACTAGAAACCATTATAAGGTGCTATCACTTGCCTGACTGCTTGCTGTAGGTAGGGCCAGCTTTTCCCAGACTACTGTAGCAGCACTTTATTCCAGATCGTATACTTTTTGCCCACCAAATTATTTTGAAATATATGGATTAGTGGAGTGAATGATAATGGATCATCTCTTTGCTCACGTGGCTACTGCATTTTTGGATCCACTTTCATTTCATGAGATTGAATGTATTGTGTGTGAGTCAACCCTTCATTCTGGTGACTGACAGGCAGCTGTGCCTTCCCCTCTAAAGCACCCCACTGGCAGGGAGCACTTCTAAAACTAATCAGTCCAGATTCTTCAAATATCTGTAGAAGTAGCAAAAAAACTCCAAGCAAATGCCAAACTTGTTCAACTGTTTTAAGCAGAAGTGAAATGAAGTACTGCTATCTGATTCTGTTTACTTCTTCGTGTCTGGAGAAAAGTTTGCATGTGCAAAACCTTGTGTGTTTTTTGCAGTTTTAGGATATTGATCTAAGAAAGGGTATTTTTTTTTCTCTTTTATTGTAACCTTGTTTTTCAGGTCCATAATTTATTGCTTAGCCTTTTATTTTTACAGAATAAATTTAACTTATTTTTTCAAGGTTATACAGGTGACAATGAAAGTTGTACTGGGCATCTGTACCTGAGAGAGCAGGGAGGTACCTGGGGCAGTCTTGAAATTCCTGACAGCCAACTTACTGTGCCTGAAAAGCTGCAATGTCTTGTTTCCTGGAGCTGCAAGAGTTGGCAACATCATCATACATTAAACTTGTGGGAGGAAGTGTATTTTGGTGAGCACTGTGACCACCATCTGCAAGACAAAGGCAGTGGAGATGGCTCTGTAAAATCCGAGCTTGATGGCAACTTGGCTATCAATTTTACTGACAGATTAAAGAATCATGTTTTTAGTAAAGTCATTCTACATAATAAAAGGCACAGCACTGCCACTTTGTGTGTTGGTTTATTTGTCTTTTGGACTTGCATTAGACAACAGAAGGTATATAAGCACAACTGAGAGGATGGCAAGCTGTTTCCTTCCAAGCTTTAGTGGGGTGGATGGACATTATTCTATTTAAAAAGATCTTTAGAGCTGATGTAGGGGGAAAGATGAGAACAAAAAGAGAGGGAAAGAGAAGAATAAAAGAGATGTGATATCCTTTAACACATCAGCTAGGGAGCACTTCACTGGGTAGAGGGAGACCATTCAGAGCCGCTAGTATATTTTCAACTGCTTCCTCTGTTATCATGTAGGTGGCCTTGTCTGTTTTAATGCCGAGGTGAGGTGTTATAATGACGTTCTTTAATTTTAACAATGGATGATCTCTGGAAGAAAAGAAAAAAGAGTTAACTACTGTTGTTCATCCAAATAAAGAGGAGTCCTACTTTAGCTTTGGCACTGTATTAAAAGTTAACTTGTTATAGCTTTGCAAGTCCTACTTAGACCCACAGAACCTGGTCACATGTGCTGAAGTAATTTTGGACTGTAATAGGACATGCAAAGACCAAACTCCCCCCAGCACAAAATGCGGCCAGCACAGTTAACTCCAAAAGGCAATATCCTGCTAGAGGAGTCTTTTTACAGGAGCTAAGCAACCTCTGGGCCCCAGTGGTCTGCAGTACATCAGCCTTGTTTGTAGAAAGAAACCTGTGGGGAGAGACACCTTGGGGCAATGCAGCAGGTGTTAGGCCTCAAGGAGCTTCCACCCATTAATGGCAAGCTGCATTTTCTAATAAAGCGATTTGCAAGTGAAGCACTGCTGCAGCTTCACAAGGTGATTCTGTATGGGGTTTAATGTTTTCCCTGACTCCTGCTGTTTCCTGCCTCCCAGGCTTCCCTTTGGTCTGTTATCAGCCCCAACATCTGGGCTGCCTCCCATTCATATTTATGACACTTTTATCCAAACACCCATGCCAGGGCAGGGGGGTGCCTCAGCCAGCTTCCTGTCTGCTGCAGGGATGCCTCTGGCCTTGGCAGGGGTCACCCATCCTTCCCGAGAAATAAGCAGAGATGGCAACCTGGGCAGTGGTTCAGGGTAGGTGACATCCAAAGCCGCGGCCCCGATAACACCAGCCTGCAGAGCTGCCACCAGCGCCTCTTGGTCAACTACTGCACCTGGGGTGGGACAGCAGAGTCTCTGAGTGCACCCTGCAGGTAAAGAGCTGAGAGCAAAGAGAGAAGGGAAGGGGGAGGGACGAATTTCCACCATGCCTGGCATGTGCACCAGCTGTGCTGGATGCAGTATGGTGCTGTGTGGACCACAGCAGGAGCTGGACCACAATTTGAGGACAGCCAATGGATCCGGATGGTACCTCGGCTGATGTTAATCAGCGTAGCTGTGGGTTTCATCAACTCCAGCTCTCTTTTCCCAATCAGCTTGTGTGTCTGAGGTGTCAGGCTCACCACCACCATCACAAAATCTGCCTGCTGGAGCAAGCTGTCTATCTTTTTGCAGTAAGTGGCACCAACAGCTTGCTCCTCTTGTGCTTTCCTAAGTAAGGAAAAAAAAACATTTCTGTCATGGAAACATTTTCTTCAGTGATGTCACCAATATACAAACTAAATATGGATCTGATCATCACATCCATGTAGCGAACAGGCGGCAAAAAAAGGTGAATTTACTCCCAGCTAGGTGTTTAGATCCTTCTGGAAGGCTTCAAGCCCTACAGCAGAGGATGGATTGCATGCCTGCCGCTCAGCTACTCCAGTGTAGGGTCCCAAGGGCTTCTTAAAAAGTCTGCAAATGAACTAAGGCTGCGCACTGGAGCAGATGGCAGCATGCAGTCCATTCTCCAGGATCCCCTGTGCACCTCACAGGATGCAATCATTGCTCAAACTAGAGGAATGGTACTCACCAGAACTCATCCATGCAAGCTCTGAGCATGCCTGTGGTTCTCGTCCTGTTGGCACTCTAAGTAAGCTTATAATTTTTTTATGAGTGAAATCCACAAAGCAGCTCTTTGCCAAGCTCCTGGCTGTCCCAGGACTTTCACAGACTAAAGTGTTCAGCAGAAAAAGTAACCAAAGCAGAGAGATTTTTAGTTTTAACTTTTCACAGTGCAAAAGAATACTTGCCATTTCTCACATTCTTTGTAAATATAGCTGCCTGAACTTCAGGAAATAAAGAAGCAATGGTGGAAGATCATGTGTACAATCTTCTGCTTGTGGTTGCAAGAGCAGGGCTTTAGGTTATCTCCTCCCTAATCTAGAAATAAAGAGGTCACACTAAGAAAATAACTTCAATGTAACTTTGGACCGTGTCTCCTAACAAATGCACTTTGTTGTTTTTTTTCAGGTCAACGACCAGAGAACAAGAGGGGAAAAAACCAGACTGGAACTGCAGTCAGTTTTGCAGCATGTAGAGTGCATCTTGATTCAGCACACAAGCTTTAAGTGTAAATGTACTTTAAAATAAGTAGGTTTTTAATTTCTGTTGCACTATGCATTGATCATTCATCACAGAACTCTTATATAAATACTACTTTAAAGACTGAAAAACACTAAACAGAGGTAGTTAACGATGATATACCTGAAAAAAACAATAAAATGATTAGTGCCTTTTTTATCTTTCTTTGTGATTCGTGAAGAAATTCTGAAAGATTTTAAGGATTACTTTTTTTCAAATGTGAGTTTGCTCAGCTGTTTTTGTGAAGAAACAGGAATGCCAAGCATGACTAAAAATTTCTGGCCTCATTCACCTTCATGATTTCCCTCGGGCTAGCTAAAGCAGTGACCCTCCTTCTGCAGTGTGCTTAGGGAGAAAATCCCTGAAAGCTACATCCTAGCACTGCAGCTTCTCCCTTCAGTCACAGAGGAGTAAAGTTCTCTCAGGGTAGCTCACAGTTTATGCAATAAATATTTGTTCTGCTCATTATCTGCACCTTGCTTGATTGTGAAGGCCTCGAGTTGTTAATGGGGGTCTTGCTTACTTTAAATTGAAGAGCCCCTGTGCTGAATGTCTGACAAGGATCAGATTCCCAGATACACAAATTAGGAGGAGCTAGAAATAAAGAGTGAAATCCAGTTAAATACTTGCTAAAATTCCTACTGGCTTAAGAAGAAACAAGGTTTTCTCAAGAAGAAGCTAAAAAAAGTATAGGCTTGATTTCTATTTTTCTGCAGGAAACCTTGAAATTTCTAATATAAAACCTAAATTAAGTTTCCAAGTGTTTAATTACCAAATAACTCTTTACAGGATTAAGGCAACCATTTCCTCTTTTTTTCCCCCCTTTTGATTTAATCTTGGTCCTATTTCCTCATTTCTTGCTATATTTATGACATAATTCCTTGAAAAGAAAATACTGACTATCTAGAAGAGATTTTGTGGTGCAATTAAGGTCAAAACATATCTTTACCTCCGTGTCCTGTTGTGGTACAAAATGTTCATTTCAAATGCTTTGGCTCTCAGAGCAATCTTATATCCAATGCTGCCCATGCCAATGATCCCCAGAGTAGCTCCAGCAACTTTAACTCCTAGAATATCAGCTTCACAATACTCCATACTTGGAGAAACTGAAATGCTATGGACTGCAAGAAAAACACATAAATATTAGAAATGAATATATCATCTTTCCCTGCAACATGTATACGTGATACTCCCATTTATTCTCACCATACTACAAAAAGCCTTTCGATATAATGTCTTAAAAAATCTTTTTACTGCTTTAGATTCTTGAAAATATTGCCCTGTTCCTCATCAACAATCAAAATAATTATTGCCAATTATAATGCAGAGCTTGGAAAAGTCACATGGAGGACACCACCAGCTATTGGGTTTCCTCTTCCTATCTGCCACTCTCCTTGGAAAGAAAAGTGTGACTTCTGTCAAAACCACAGCTTGTTAATTTCTATCATTACCATTAAACCTGCAAATTCTGGATAGTTCTACAACACATAAAATACAGTTATATACACAGAAACAGCACTGCTAGCCAGGTCTCAGGCTTCTGATATTTCGGTCTTCTGATATTGCCAGCGTTTCTAAAACACGAGCAGAATATTGTGAAAGGATAAAAAAATTACTCAGGAAAAAACCCAGTCATGCCAGGACAGAGCTATCAGAAATGCTGTCAGGGATAGTTTATGTAGATGGAAACAAGAAATTAATCCCTCCTTTTAATGCCTCCTTTTTGTGAGGTAGAAACAGACTTAGAAGGACACAAGTCCCCTTTGAGATTTTATGAATCCTGTGGTACAGATGGCAAGTCAAAGTCAGGTAAACAGAACAGGATAATTCTGAAGGATTTTTTCCCGAAGAAGGAGGCATTCTAATGAAGGCATAGGTCTATCTGGCAAAACAGCAAGAAAAAATTGTTGAAGAAATTAGAAAGGATGCTATTAACAAAAACAGCTGCTTTATTACTCTCTAATGCCCCTTAAATGCCCCAATTCTGTACCAATCCATTTCAGTCTCCAAGAATATGCCCATGCCTCTATCAGCGTTGTGGGTCTCTTCCAACTCAGGATATTCCATGACTCTGTATAACCTTGTTCTGCCCCATTGTTGCCTCCCACACTAATTTCTCCTGCCAACTTGGGCTGCAGTGATCATCTGATCTTTGGCATCCCTCACTTTTGGTCATAGCACTGTAATGCCATCACATTTTATTTATACCTGGTTGAAATATATGTTATGTATGTCTGTGTATAATGTAATAATTTAAGTATACTTATTATACATAAAATATATGAAAATACCTATTATTCTATTTGCCAAGGCAACATATTTAGATTTTCACATTTTATGTGAAACTATGCACACTGCAGGTAACTCTAAGAAAAGTCAAATTAATGGCAGGTAAATCTGGTATGATTTTTAGAAACCACAAAAGAATTGAGGTCTTACCTTCCACCAGTCTTCTAGCAGATGCTAGCAGCAAAGCCATCCCAGTATCTGCTGTGGCGCTGGAAACAGCACGTGGAGCATTAGCCATCTTCACACCAAAGCTAGCTACAAGCTTCAAATCCAGGTGATCCATCCCCACTCCCGAATTTGCAATCACTTTCAAGTTTGGCATGCTCTGGAGGAGCTCTTTGTCGATGACTGGTTTGTGCCACCACAAATAGATTGCTTGGACCTTTTTACCTACAGCCTTTTTGTTTCCAAGAAATTCCTTCATGGTGATCAGATGAAAATGTTTCTTCAGGAATGGCACATGGCTATGCAGTATTCCACGTGTGCCACCAATTTCATTTACCAGAAGCCATGGTAGTTCTCCTTCTTCCATGATCTGCACAAAGACACAAAGTGTCAGAACCAAGACGTATTATTATTTCCAGACATTTTAAGGAATAATCTCTGTCATGTCCTGTTTCATGACATTTATGGCAAGAGATCCTATAAACAACATGGGAAGATAAGCAAACCATAACAAGCAAGCAGCTCTTTCAAATACACTACCAATTACACTCATACACACAGGTCTCCACACATACACAGAGATATTCACGTAATCAGTCTGAACAGGTTCTGTCCTTTGTGATCTCTAAGATTTCATATTACTTCAACAATGATCAAAACACAACACTTACTTCTCCTTAAATGCTTAGTTTCAGACCATCAATAGTCTGCAGTGAATAGTGCAATAAATCTCCTTTGCTATCCTGAAATCACAAATTGCCCTGTCAAAGTAGTCCGGAAAAATGTTGGACCAAATCTGCTTCATCAAAATAAATTACACGGCTTCATCATGAACTTTGAGTTACCAGGTTAATTTTTAAATGCTTCATTGCAGAGATTTTTGCAGTCTCCTGTCCTGAAGACACCCAGTGACTGCAGAGCCTTTTCCTGAGCCTATTGTAAATTGACAAAATAACAAAAGAATAGATGCTTAGGCAAGTGTTTTCCAAGAAGGACTAAATTGTTTGGTTTGGTCTTTTTTCAGGAATCCAGACCATCTGGTTTTGGTCCTGATAGGGTCTGTGAATTGACATTTATTTTGGAGTTTTTTGACCAGCTATTTACAGCTACCTTTGATTTTCTATAGCAGTTTTGGGAAGAGCTATGGGGAGAGTGTTCAAGGGCTGAAGATCTTGAAATAGCAATCCTGTAGCAATTCTGTTGCCTTGCTAGTATTATTTCACTATTTCCAACTGAATGTCTAACTATTGGCCTGTCTACACTTCCTGTGCTAGAACTTCATTTTGCCATCCCTTCAGGGAGCCCGACCATATTGCAAAATAATGGAAAGCCTTCCTGACTTTATGGAGGTGACAACCACTTTTTTGAATTTCCTGAATTTATTGATTGCTAATAGGAAAGGGAATATAAGAAAAATCTTGGCCCTGGGCTGCAAGACAGGACTGATCACTAATTGTGCTTTAGGCTATGCCCTCACCCATGCGATTCCGGTGGTAGTTCCACCATTGTTTCATGGTAGATGTTTCAGTCAAGATAAGAGCATCATTTTTGTCTGCATGGAGGAACTAAATCTCTTGGGATTTACTTTGGTTTTCAAAGGATGCCTTCATGAAAAACAAAGACACCTTTTTAACAACTGGCTCCTCTTTAACATGTAGATGAAGCATGGCTCTTCTTACATTAGAAAACATTAGGCCTCTGATCACTTCACAGGACATTTCTTCAGTGTTTTGATATAAAATAGAATATTCGAATATTGGCTGAAAAGTGTTTCAGGATACAGCCAAATTTCTGCAGGGAATCAATGCTCACTTGTCTTTAACAGATTTGACAAACTGCTTGGTGCACTGGCTTATCATGTAGCAGCAAGAACTGGGAACAGAACACAGGTATTCATTGAAATAGACAGAAGATACCAAATTGCGTAACTGCTCAGTTAAAATTTTCAAAAAAATCTCTTTTATTAGTTTCACTTTATTTTTCAGAATTGTAAGGCACAGAACAGATCAAGTCTAGCAAGGTGATGGTTATGCAGTGTCATGATGGGCAGTGCAGGAACAGGTTGCTTTTCTGTTGGTTTAAAAGTGTTATTGTAAGAAATAGTGCCTTCCCACACACAGGAGATTAAATGGCATCATCTGGCACTCATCATTTGGGAAACACTTCACTCGGAATAGGCTGGCCATTGAGAACAGCCAGGATATTTGCTATTGCTTCTTCTGCCATCATGTGGAGGGCTTGGACTGTTCCAGTTCCAATGTGTGGGGTTATGATGACGTTACTCAAGTTTAATAAGGGATGATCTCTGTAAGAAACAGAACAGAATGTATTACACAGGGAACTTACTGTGCTGCTATTCCATTGTGAAGAACTGAACCTCAGGAAACACCAACAGCATGTTTAGACTAAAGGGCCACAAGCACAGAATGAGCACAAAGCTGTGGGATGCTTGTTTACACATTTCTTCCTCCTCTCCATTGGTCTCACTCATTGCCTGGCCTGTAAGTCAGGCTGGCAAAGAAGCGACAGATGTGGGAAAGGGGAATAGCTTGTTGTCTATTTATGATTGTGCAAGACAGGCTGAGGTTTTGCCCTTACACAATGAATCTCCCATGGAGATCAAGATTATGAGCACACTTTGAACACAGTTTAAAACATTTCAGATTAACAGAATGGGAAATGAGTTTCTTTACCTTGGCAGAGGCTCAGGGTATGTCACATCCACAGCTGCAGCCCTAATAACCTTATTCTGGAGAGCTTCTACCAATGCATCTTGATCAATAACTGCACCTGCATTGACACGAAATCTTGATATCCGGATCAGTTAATGAACACATTCTTACCTGGGAGGGAGGAAAGGTCTCAAGGGTCTAGTGAGAAAAAATCATCTTTTTAGAAAGTAGAATGCCTTTCTAATAATCATTAACCAAACAAACCAAAGACTTTATTTACTAAACTTTAATTAGAGGATGATTACGGTCCACTGCCTAAGGCTTTTCCTGGGATGAAGCCACTTCCAGTCTTTTCCTCATTTTGACACTTCCTGTATTATTACAGGCAAATAATTTGATCTCTGCAGACTTTCCACACACTTTCATCTCTGTTTGCTAACTGAAATGATAATCTCTCTCAAAGCTTGCTCAGTGCCAACAGATCTGCCATCCCAGGTGAGGTTTCCTTTCTACATTGCTGTTCCAAATGTTACTTAATGTTTTCCCTTGTACCCCATTCTCCCTCACTGATGATAAACCTTTCAGTTACTTCCACTAAAAACTGCTGGCCTTAGGATAAGGCTAAAGACAACTGACCATCTGCTGAGCATCCCTAATTTCCATAGGACCTTTGAAGACACAGGATATGATCCATGTAAGTCACCCATTTGTAGACTGCCAGCCACTTCATGACTCAAACAACAGAGGGATATCACAGATTGAGGTTGGAGGGGGAATGTCAACATAATCAGACAAAAACACAACCTTAAGTGTGGAGCCACAAACAGTGATTTCAGATGCTCCTACCTCGGCTGATGTTTATAAGAGTAGCTGTGGGTTTCATCAGCCCCAGCTCCTTTTTCCCAATCAGTTGGCGAGTCTCAGCAGACAGATTCACAACCAACATAACAAAGTCAGATTGCTGCAGCAAATCTTCCATCTTTGCACAATAATGGGCACCAACAGCCTCTTCCTCCTCCTTTTTTCTGAAAGAAAAATGCAAACACCCCCAAACTGACACAACTACTTCTGAGTTTAACAGTGAATCAGCCCTAGGAGAGTTCCAGAATAGCACAGAGACTGACAGGTTTGAGGCCAACATAAAGGACAAGACATTGATAGGCACAGATGGTGGAAGGGAGGCAGAAAGGATGTGGGTTAAAGGGAAAAGAGGCTAAAGGAGTGGTGGGACAGTGGAGGAGTGATATATGTATGAAAGCAAAGCACAGGTGACAACAGGCTAGGAGGCTGGGGATGTAGCCTCAGATCCCACTCTTCTCTCCTGTGTCCATGCCAGTCCCTGTGGAGTCTTTCCCTGCCTGACAAGCCAGTTAGGACTTGTGGTTGAAAAGAAATGAAGTGAAGTCTGAAAGAACGGGAACTACAAATCCATGACAAATTCACACCTTTGTCATTGGTGCCGGTGTGATGAGTGATCTGGCTAGGCTGAGGAGACTGGCTAGAAGGAACAGGGATGCTGCCAGAAGACTGAAGAAGAGCGTGACAGGACAGGGGACACCAGGAGGGCACAAGAGCTGGTTTGCTTGGACAACCTCTTCAGAATGTTACATGACCCTTGCTCCAAACTGCCAGCGGCTAACCAGGGCAGGGCAAGTGTAGGAGGTGAGGGGGAACTGCTTCCTGAGGAGAGCAGCAGGGAGCCAAAGTGAGGAAGTGGTGGCACGCTGGTGCTTGCCACGCCTCTTACAACTGCCACAAGTGCATAGAAAGGCCAGCAAGGGACAGAGCAGAGCTGTGGCTTCCGTCACTGCCCCCTGAACAGTTACACACACAAAATCAGATGTCTCTACCTCCGGTTTCTGTTATGGTACAGGATCCTCATGTTGAAGGCTCTGGCTCTCTGAGCCACTTTGTACCCAATTCTGCCCATCCCGATGATCCCAAGCGTTGCTCCGGTTACTTCCACTCCCAGCCAGTCAACAGCAAAATGCTTTGTGTCTGGAGACATTGCAATCTGGCAGCCTGCATGTAAATACATGCTGAATGGGTACAAATCAGCCACAAACATAGGTTTGGGGGAAAGAAAAAGTTAATCACCATCACAGTACTGGGGTTCTGGAGCATCCCTTACAAAACAGCTTTGTTGATTTTGACCAATTTATAAAAGGGCCTGGATGGTGCCAATTCCTGCAGCCAGGCCTGAAGTCAGTAACACAGTGGGGCCCTGGCTGGACACTGTGCTGGAAGGAATGATTCCTTGGGGAATTAACTCTTCCACAGCTGGTGTGTTTTCTTGGAAGTTCAAAAATAGCTTCTTTTACACTTACCACCCTGTAGGCATTGACTTAACTTTTTTTTTAGCTGGGGTAAATCTCACCATTTCTCTCCTGAATCCCAACCCAAGCAGCCTCACTGCTTGAGTAGGGGGGAAGGTTTCAAATTCCAGCTCACAGCCAAGGATCTCTGTGAGATTCTCTATGAAGAACTTAAGGTTCAACAAGATGCAATAGTGAGAAAACATCAGGGGGAAAAAATAATTATTTCCTGCTCAGGAGTGGGGCAGCAATGACAGCAAGACTATGAGTCCCTGAAGACAGAGGCAGCTTCTTGTAATAGTCTCTACTGACACCTTCGTTCCTCAGAACAGCATTGCGTAGCAAAAATGTGGGGAAAGAGCCTGCTTTTAGGGACACAAGCTGATGGTGGTACAGTCTAAAATAGCTTTGTCAAAAAGATTATCAGCTATTTAAAAAATAATGTTGATGCTCTTCAGGAAATACAACCCATTGGTTCAGACAAACTCATCACAGAGGCGGGAAAAAGAAGTTATAGTAATTACTGCTCTGGAGTTAGAGATGTGGCCACTAATGTTTTGCACTTTCCTGTAGCTCCTAACACTTCTTTCAAGGGGAAGTGGAAAGTGGTGACATTCAGTTTGCACTTTGTGTTCAGTTTTTACAGCTATAAACAACCCACTGAAAAGCCAGAGGAGAGTTAATCCCCAGACGTTACTCCAAACGGGACATCACACAAGACTTGCAAGTGCATAATTTAGACAAAAACCTTACTCTTGTAACTGGTGCCCTAAAAAGAAGTGTGACACAGGAAAAGCAGATGCCTCTGAAAGTTAAAGCCTCTGAAAATTTTCCCCTGTAAAAGCACCCAAATATTGATTCAGACAGTTCACTTCTCTATCACAGCAAAAGTGAGGTATGCCAACGGAGTAGGTCCAGGAAAATTTAAAACATTACCTTCCACTACTCTCCTGGCAGAGGCCAGCATCAAGGCCATTCCCATGTCTGCTGTTGGGTCTGTCACGGCGTGCGGGGTGTTGGTCACTTTTACACCGAAGCTTGAGATCATTTTCAAGTCAAAGTGATCAACTCCAACCCCTGAATTTCCAATTACCTTTAAATTAGGCAGGCTTTCTAGAAGCTCACGGTCAATAACTGGCCTCAACACAAACACGAAAATAGCTTGGATTTTTTTGCTCATTTCTTCTTTGTTTCCAAGAAATTCCTTCATGGTGATAAGGTGAAAGTGTTTCTTCAAAAGTGCTGCAATGCCTTTTAGCACACCCTCAGTTCCTCCTATATCCACAACCAAAACACCTGGCAACTCTCCCTCTGCCATGACCTGCAACAGGGAATAGAAGAAATACTTTGTTTAGGAGAACATCCTTAAAGGAGCAATGATGATCCTTTAAAAGATATAATTTCAATTCACATGTGGAAACCAGGAAACTGATGGAACTTAATAGTGCTTTTAATCCACAGTCACTTGGTACTAGTGTGGTACGTCAGACAACTTAAAAGTATTTTTACCAAGTGCTGATTTAGAATAACACCAAGGAATATCCACACTCTTTACATCAAAATCCAGTCCCACAAGGTGTTCTTCTCAGACAGTTTCATTTTAGTCCTGAATCAATATTGAATTCATACAAACCTGGCAGCAGAGCCAGACCTGCATTCATTCTGGAAGCACTTCCTACACTTCACGAGCAGAAAGGTGACCCTCTAGCTATAAACAAACCAACTGGTGCACTAGAAACCAGCGAGTTGCATGTGATGGATATTTTTATCAGTGTGGCCCTGCTGAGCCTGCCACCATTCCATGTGTTTGATACACACGTGAACCATTCACAGCCTGCAGCACTGGTTCAAGAACTGCTGCTCTGCTCGTCCCAGGTACAATCTTAAAAAATCACACTGATAGCAGGAAACTAAAAACACTTAAAGGAACCTTGCAGAAGGAAGGGGGCTCTCCAGATACAAACCTTGGTCTCAGCACTTATTGTTCGTCTCCCAGCACTATAGGGGTGTGTCCTGTACATCTGTTTGTAAATCACACTTCTGTGACAATGATGTCCATGAGAAGCAGTAACTGGATGAATAAACCTGTAAGCCAAATTTGACTGGCCAGACATCAAGGGAATCAGTTTCAACAGACTGAATGCTTTGCTTCTGAACATAATTATTCAGTTATCAGATGGCTTGTCCAGTGTGCTAAATGTAACACCTGTCAAGGATAAGACAATTTTGGTTTCGGACCAGTATCATCTGCAGTATCACAAACTCCCTTTTTTTTTTTTTTTTTTTTTTTAAAGCAGTCTCTCTTCCTTTTGTGCTTACATAAGATTATATGTTTCTATGCATGTAAACAGCCACAATCATGTGTAACGCATTGATATACAGTAAGTCTACTAAGTTCTGGGCCTGTTTCTCATTGCAGAGAAAACTTTGAAAATATGACTTAGATTGAGACAACACGGCAAATGAGAAGGCCTACATTTAAGAATTAACTTAAGTGCTAATTGAAGATGGCCTTATTTCATCTGCCCAACTTGACTCACTCCTTACTTGCAGATTTGTTGGCTGGTGCTGTTGTATCACTTTGGACTTAGCCAAATCTGTTGGTTTTGCTTGGCCTGATTTTTGGTAGCAGGGGGCCCACAAAGACTGCTTCTGTGAGAAGCTGCTAGAAGCTTCTGCCATCTCCAGCAGAGCCAGTCTCTGATGGCTCTGAAGATGGACATGCCTCTGGCCAAGTGTGGGCTAATTAGAGATGTTAGTAATGCCTCTGTGATGACATATTTAAGAAGAAAATCAAAACAAAGACACACACAGTTTTTCGTAACCAGAGGTGAGAATATGTGAGGCAAACAGCATGGAGACACCACAGCTAGTGGAGAAGGAGGGGGAGGAGGTGCTCCAGGCACCATAGCCAAATTTCCGCTGCAGGTCATGGTGAGGACCATGGTGAAGCAGCTGTGCCCCTGCAGCCCATGGGGGTCAGCAGGGGATTCAGAGACCCACTCACAGCCTGTAGGGGAGGTGCCCATGCCAGAGTGGGTGGATGCCTGGAGGACGCTGTGCTCTAGTGGGAAACCCAGTGCAGAGACAGGGTCCCTGCTTCCAGGCTGGAGCAGCCTGTCCTTGGAGGACTGCACCCTGTGGAAGAGTGACCCGCACTGCAGCAGTTTTGGGAGAACTGTCTGCCCGTGGAACGAACTCACCTTGTGGCAGTTTTGGGAGAACTGCTGCTCGTGAGATTTGGAACCATGTGGGAGAAGTTCACGGAGAACTGTCTCCCATGGGAGGGACCCCACGGTGCAGCAGAGAACGGACTCCCCTCCTTGAGCAGTGGAAGAAGATCTTGGTGATGAACTGACCCAAACCCCCCACCCCCTGTCTCCCTGCACTGCCGGTGGGAAGGAGGGGGAGATTGGGGGAAGAACGGTGTCTTTAAGGGCTTATTTTACTTCTCATTATCCCCCTCTGTCGGTGTTAGTAATAAATTCACTTTGTACCTTGAAGCTGAGCCTGTTTTGCCCTTGGAGTATTTCCTCCCGGTCCTTATGACCTCTTCGCCAAATATTTTTTTCCTCTCCTCTGCCCAGCTGTGGCAGGGGAGAGTTAGGGAACGGCTGTCGTGGGTAGCTGTCGTTCGGCCATGGTCAAACCATGACACCAAATCAGCAAAATAAACCTCCATGATTTTTGCCGGCTCTGTTTTCAATTAACCGGCCTGCATTATCCAGGATAAACTCTTCCCACTAACTTGCCTAAAGAAGACGACTAACTACCTGAAGAACAAGCAAAGCACTAACCAGGGCTGGTTTCTTTCTGACGGCGCGCCTTTCACAGCTCGATCCCGCTGCAGCTGGAAGAGCCGGGAGCTCACAGCTCTGCTCGGGACCGGGCACACCCCGCTCGCTTAACCCTGCCCTGCCCGGGCACCACCGGCTCGGGGACTGGCGGCTTCCAGGGAAGCTCTGGCGTGGGGATCACCGGCTCTGCTGCCTCTGCTCTTGTCTGCAGTCAGACCTGGCTGCCTCTCCTCTCCCTCCTCCGCTCCCTCTCCCGCAGCCGGCGCTGGACGTCCTAGAAAGGAGATAAAACAAAACGAGCACTTTGATAGTTTTCTGAGAGCTCTGCAATTCTGGGGCAAAGTTATTTGCTACAAATTCACATTTTTCCCCACAGCCACTGCTGCTTGTGTGGATTTTTTTATAGTGGAAACTATGCTTTTCTACCTGCCTGCTGCGAACTAACCTTTCTAATGTGTTTCTGCTGTAGAATAATATCCATGCGTCTCAGGAAGGAAACAATTTGGTCTGGGATGCCCGAACCCAATGGCCAGCTCGATTCTGGAAACCAGCGCTGAATGTGCCGGTGTCTCTGCTGACCACTTCCACTGGAACGTTTGCCCAGTGTCCTCTCGTAGTGGCATTTCGGTGGCGATGGGAGACGCCAAGGGTACCCAAGGGCGAGTCCGGGAGCGGCTGGGCAGCGCAGCGGCAGCGGCGGGTCTGGGTAGGGGAACGTGTCGGGGGTGGCGCACAATTGTCATCGCTGTGGGTGAAAACACTGACAAAACCCTTCCACAATCAGGGGCCGCAGTAGCACAGAAACACAGAATGGTTTGGTTGGAAGGGACCTTAAAGATCATCTAGACCCCAGGGCAGGGACACTTTTCACTGGACCAGGTTGCTTAGAGCTCCTGGCCTTGAACACTTCCAGAGATGGGGCATCCACAGCTTCTCTGGGCACACCTCCTTGATCAAATCCCATGGAGGTGCAGGGAGTGTATTAACGTCATAGTCAGCAGCAGAGAGTCGGAGATCTGGGCTCTGATGATCTCTGTTTCTCCCTCCCCATGCCACCCGGCACCGCCAATCCCCACGGCATGGCTCCACATCCCACGTGCGAGGGGGAACACCGGCGGCCCTGGCCAGCGGCAGCACGGGCCCGCCCGGTTCGGAGCACCCGCGGTTCCCGGGCGGAGTCTCCTCCCGCGGGCCCCGGGGCTGTCCCGCCCCGCCCCGTGCCGGAAGCGCGTGTGTGCCCCGTGCGCGCGCGCAGGCCAGTGCCCGCCCTTCCGCTTCCCGCCCTGCCCCGCGCCGCCGCCGCCCCGAGTCTCTGAGGGAGGGACGCCCGCGGGGTGCGCTGGGGGACGGGCCGGGCCGGGCCGCGGCGGGAGGGACGGGACGGGGTGGGCTCGGAGCCGGCGCCCGGTGCCCGCGCCCGGTGCCCGCCGGCGCCCCGGGAGGGCCCGGGGAGGGGGCGGGCGGGGCGGGCTGTCAGCTCCACGGGCATCCCTGTCGCCCCGCAGGCTCGCCATTCGCCAGCCAGGATGTCGTACATGCTGCCGCACTTGCACAATGGATGGCAGGTGGACCAGGCCATCCTGTCGGAGGAGGACCGGGTCGTGGTCATCCGCTTCGGGCACGACTGGGACCCCACGTGCATGAAGATGGATGAGGTCCTGTACAGCATCGCCGAGAAGGTAAACAGGAGCTTTCTGCTCGTTCTGCCCTCAGTATTGCCCGGGGCAGGGGATGACTCGGGTTCTGGAGAGGTATCCCAGTTTTAGGGGGCAGCGAGAAAGCTATGTGATTTGCTTTCACGAGTGTCTCCTAAAGTCACTGACTGCCCTGATGTTTGCAGTATTCTGGGGGGTGAAAAGAGCATCGCAGATGTTTAGAAAACGAGGTTGCCGCCTGTTAATAACCCATCATTTAATGAACATCGGCATTCAGGCAGAAACGATGCTTGGTGGTAGGGTTGCTGTGGGCCCAGGTAATGCAGCGCTCTCCTTTTATCATGGAAATGTGCAGTACCTTCAGGTTTCCATTTGAATAACTTAAAAGTTACTTTGATTTTGGCTCTTTAGAAGAGTGAAGTGCTAAAATGTGTGGGATGGTATTGATTAATCTGTCATTGTTATTATTCTGATTTATTTATCAGTAATATTAATCTGATTAATCTGTCAGTGATGTTATTCATGGAAACCAATAGCATTCCACTGAGTTGAAGGGACTGAATTAAACTTTAAGAGCCAAACTCCAAAGCTGTTTTCAGATGGAAACTGATTGATTACCAACAGCTGGTCACTTGCTTAAGAAAGATAAATACAAAAGAAAAATTAGGCTGTTAAAATACACAGTCAGCTATAATCTACCTTTTCATATATTTGCTAAAGGTTTTGTGTAGTGATAGATGTAGAATATTAACAGCTCTTTCACTGAACCCCATGAAGAAAGAAGAAAAAAAATCTGGATCAGAAATGGTAACTTGGGTAGGAAAAGGTGACAGCTACCATAGAAATCATGGAGTGATTTGGGTTGGAAGGGACCTTAAAAATCATCTCATTCCAACTCTCCTGCTGTGTCTTTCACTAGACCAGGCTGCTCAGGGCCCCATCAACCTGGCCTTGAACACTGCCAGGGATGGGGCATTCACAACTTTGCTGCCTTCAGATAAAATTCTGTGCATGCAGCATAGCTTGATATGGAGTTGTTTTTGTGGTGTACCCCAAAGTTTTTTTAAAAATAAATTAACTTGTGTCTCGAAAATCCCCACAACGAAAGGTCTATACCCACAGCCAAGTGTTAAGACGTATTAGAGTGCAGTAAGGAGTTGTGACATGTTTTAATTCAGTCCTTTTGTGTTCAGCCTGGTGGGTGTCTTATGCTCAGGTACTGTTAGTCTAGATTCGTGGCAGGATGTTTGGCAATTTGGCAGACCTGCTGGCAGCTAGGGGTGATTGGGGGAAGAAAGAACAAAGTAACTTCTTATTTAAAAATCTCCCTCTGCAGAAATGGCAAATTAAAGGGGGAGATCCTACCTCATCCTCTTGCTTACAAGCCATGTTTGGATCTCTGCTGTTTTAAAGAGTGAGTAAAAGTTCCAATTGTACAGGTGTTTTTACTAGAGAATGATACAGAATGTTAATGTGCTGTAGTTGCAGGCTACATTTGAAGACAATGTTGCCATATTTTGCATTTGTTGCCACAGTGGAATATTCTTTTAGACTGCAGCATGTTTTTGGGTAGCAGAAATATTTATCTGTAGTTTATGATAGGAAAACAGGATGTTTTTTCAGTTTGAATCCTTTCAAGGAAAAAGAAACTAGATGCTGTATGAAAGTACAAAGTAGATTATTTTCACTGAAATGTACTCCACTTGCAGTGGACTGTTTTTTTCCCCAGTGTTAAATGAAAAAGATGCAAGGTTTCACTGAATGTAAAAAAAAATCATAATTGTAAGATGCTAGGTTTTTTTGCTTTGTCAGGGTTACAATCAAACATTGATTGAAACAAGAATTGAGTTTCACAAATTTGTCTTAAACACCTTTTTTAGAAATACACCTTTTTCTTTTCTTTAAAGGAAACTCATAAAAAGCTATTCCCTGAAATATAGGGATTGGTTTGCTAAATTAATGGACTTTACTCAAGAAATGATTTATCTATGACTGAATAAAGTAAATTAGGTAACTGTTGTGTTGGATCAGCATGGGTTTAGGGAGTATCGTTCAAATGTACATTTATTTAAGCATCATCAGAAGTGTGCATAGCTGTGGCTTTTCCTCAAACATTAGTTGTGCCTCTGCATTTCTGCTAAGATTACATGAAAAGTGAGAGAGGAAAAGAAGGTGGAGCAGGGAAAAAGGTAGCTACAAAAAAAGTATATTGGTATTTTAGCTACTGGTGTTTGAAATTAAAAGTTGAGTGAAGTTAATCCATTTACTGATGTCTGTAGTTTTCAAAATTATTAGCCATAAGTGTTGCTCTTGGCAGTATAATGTCTTTCTTTTCTTCCCCTAGAAATTTATCACCCAAACTTACAGCATAATTAGCAAGAAAAAAAATTCAAATAAATATTGCCAGTACAGACTTTCAAGGTTGTACTTGCTCTGTTCAGTTCAGTAATGCAAGTCTGCCAGCCACCTTCAACTCAAGTGATTTGTTGCAAAAGCTAGTCTCAGTTCCTGTATTTTTTCCCTGTGAGTTTCTTGGCCATAAAGACATCTAAACAAAAAAACCCCGAAAAAAACCAAACCATTGTCTAGAAACTGGTTAGGAAGATGAGAAGGTGGAATCGTAGATCTTGTTTCAGATTGCCTTAGATGTTTGGGCTGTAAAGTTTGCTTTTCAAAGGCAGCTGAAATCTTAACAACTAAAAGAAGAGTATTACTTATCTCTGACAGAAATTCCAAGAAACTCCACAACTTTTGTCATTCATCCTAGTCATTAATTGTAATTCTGTTGTAGGAATGCATTTATTTATTTTTTAGATGGATATCGTTAATGAAGAAAGTCAGGAGGGAGAAGTTCAGAGGACCAATGAGTCCTGTTGGCATATGCTTTTTCCTACATCTCTGTTTCCTTTTTACTAGCAAAACATGAATATAGGATCCAGTATCTTTATCTGATGTTAAAAGTCCTACAGATTCCTCTGCTTTATAGTCTTGAGCCATTCAGTTTAAAGATTTCATAGTGGTCCTCAGGCAGATACAGTTCTGTGAAATATTAAAATAACCTGTGACCAGGCAGTAATGTACTTTTGGGTTTTGTACATTTGTGTTCAGTAACGTAGACTGAGTACACTGATTTATGAAGCTAACATCACTGGGGAGAAGGGGGAAAACAATCAGAAAAATTGAAGCCCAACCTGTGAAAGCAAGTAATGAAATTTGGAATCCATGCTGCTTAAGTTTCCTACTCTACCCTGTCCCCATGAATAGCAGCTCCAACGGCCTTACCTTTCTCTGGTAAGGCAGAGAAAGTTTTGAATTTTTAGACAGATAAAGGAAGTCAGGAGTGTCAGAAATAGTTAATATCTGTCTCTAAAAATGCTTTTATCTTCAGTTATAGCACAAGTGAGGTGCTGTCCAAAAGGAAGTCTCACTATAGTTTTGGTTTTGTGTTTCTTCAGAAAGCAGTTGACTTACTGCAACAAATATATTGTATTTAGTGTATGTTATGAGGTAAAGCACTTTCAGAATAAACTTGTGTTTATGTGTTCAACTTCTGAAATGCCACAAGGTTTTTTTCGTATTACTTACTAATTGTTTTCATTTTACTGTCTCTACAGTAAAATTTCGGTTTATATTAACAGTCTCAGTGTAGTCTCCCTTTTTATGACTGCAACTTCTTGTTTTTAGTGTGGTTTGCTTGCTCAGAGTTGTGTTTTTTTCTTGAGGTCTCCATACTTTATCCTCAATTATAACTCACAAGTCAGGGAGAAAACTTGTTAGCAACTACTACCTTGACAGGATAGCAAAACTTGTTTTGTACTGGAATGTAGGTTTTGAACTGACATCTCTGTCTGAACAATGGATTCACATCCCAACAGGGAGAGGTCAACCTTTGGTTTGTCTCCATAGCAGTCTGAATCCATAAATACTCCAACTGCTTTTGCTGAAATCAAAGCCCTAAGCTAAAGCTTTGTGAATTAGAGCTGGCTGTGTGTGAAGCCGGCTCAGATGCTGCTCTGCACTGCTGCTGTCTCGGCTCCAGTATTGTGTCTGAGTCAGCAACTGCTTCTTCAGGCTGTAAGACCGGTCAATACTGTGCAAAAAGAGACATTTGAGTAATTCTGCAGGGCTTGTCTTGTGTTGAAATGAAATAAAATGTCTCTTGGTGACAAGCTTGCCCAGCCTGGCACAGCCCCTAAATATTAAATAGGCCACTGCAGTTCTTCTGCATCACCCTCTCCATGTGTTTATCTAGTCCCTCCGTAGGCCTGAATCCCAACCTCCTGCTGCTGTCCTTGGCAGCCAGTGTCCAAACTCAACAAAGCACACTCTCATTCAATGTGCTTGCAAGCTAACTGGTTTTGGAGTGGTGATCTTGCCAGATTTGAACTTAGGAAAGCGAGGGGTAAAGAATAGAGCCACTTTTAAAGTTTTGAATTCAAATTAATTGCTTTAGACTTTATGTGCGTTTTTCAGCACTCATCAGTTTTACTTCTATAAAAGTAGGTTGGAGAGAAGGAAAATTTAATTAATGTCTTCGATGCTTGGATTACAGTGATGACTTGCACATATGCTGTGCAAAGGTGATTTGAGTGATCCAGTCCTTTTTAGTAAGATTTATATAACAAATTAAGACTTGTATAGTCTGTTTCTCTTGTATGAAATCCTAGGCTGTTGATGATCACTGCTAGTGACAAGCATTTCTGGTTCTGCAACAGCTCAATTAAATTAAATGTACATAATGTCAAACTAATTTTCAAAGATTTTTTTGTTCCAGTACTATCTGGACTACAGAGTTCTTGGAAGTAAAATTTTGGTTTAGGAGTGCTATTGTGGTGGCATTCTGGTGCAACATATCAATCTCCTTGAACTACTCTTTCACCAAACAAAGCAGGTCCTAGGAATGTTTTATTAACACTAGGTTTACCTTAAAATAATTTCCCAAGCTCCAAATTAAGTAATTGTTTGAAGATTGTATGCTCTGTCAAAATTGCTGAATGTGTTCTAGAAATTTCCCCACATGGTGAAGGTGTGCTGCTGATGCTAAAAATGCCAGCAGGGTGGAAGAAGTAATAATAGGCTAAAATGAAAATGGCTCTTCTGGTGTTTTGTTTTCTAAAAAAAGTACCAAAACCCCCACAACTGTCTTTTGCCTGCCAGGGCTCACCAGGGAGTAACTTCAGTCACTTTTTGGCTAAATTGTGTTGACTCTGAACATCCCATTAAGCTTCTTAGAAGTCCTTAAGGTAAAATTGAAATGGGTGTGAAGGATCCCTTCAGAGGGTTTGATATTATGACTAATTTGAGTTTACAAGACTTTGCCTCTTGCCTGATTGGAACACGTCTTAAATGCAATGTTTTCATTAGATTATTGACTGAATCTAGGACTATAACTGGCTCCATAAAAGCACAGTAAAAACTGGAAATGCTGTTTCGCTCCAGAAGAGATTTTACTTTCTTCACTAGTGATACTTACTTACATCCTTGAAGTGTGATTATTTTTTATAGTTTTGAAACTGTCTTGAAGCAGAAGTCCATAAAATTTATTTACTCTGTGCTTCTGAGGGTTTTTTTGTAAACAAGTGTCTCCATGGTTTCTTCAGTTAAAAGTGCCTGCTAGGATGTCTAAGGACAGGATACAGAATATATAATTTTTCTCATACACACTAATCCTGCTCTGTGAACTAAAATAAAAAATTGTTCCATCAGGCAGGTATTTTACTCATCATAGCATTTCCAGACTTTTGATAGCAAAATCAACAAGAGGGAAGTACTGTAATGAAAAGTAAGTTTGCCGTAGATCTTAGACCATGTATGTTAACCTCAGACTGGTAATTCTGGGCAGTCAAATGGGAAGGACCAAAACTGTTTTAGTGTGTAAAGAGTTTTAGTGTGTAAAGTGTTCTGGTGTGTAAAGAGAGGCACAATTGTGCACTCATGGTGTAGTGCATGAGCATTTGATTGTGTACCTTACAGTTAAAGGTTTATGCAATTTGGGTGACCACTGACTTAGAACTTTGTGTGTGTGAGTGTATTAATTTCTACTGTGCTTTTATGAGCTAAGTTTAGAATCCAAAACTTCCCCTAATTCCACTTAAGGACAAGTAAGCTACATCTAGGAAACAAAAATGTGACATGGTTTTCTTGCAGGAATGAAGGCATTAACTATGACACTAGAGGGGAGGGATTCTTGTGCATCTCTCTAACTGAGTAACTCTGCAAAATGAAAGCCAGTTTTACCAGAATTGTCCAGAGAATAGCTTCTCATCAAGGTCTTATTTCATTAGCAATTACACTTTTAAGTTTTAGGTTTGCACCTCTCAAAAAAAGCTACCAGTTTTTAAATTAACTTAAAAGTTTAATTTTAATTTAATGAGTCTTGTTAGACAAATTAGATGTTATAGAGGGGGAAAAATGCTTGGAGGCAGGCACCAGGGCATTGTAGATCATTGATTTTCTAAAGTCTGTAAGCAGCTGATGACACAGGCAAAATGTGTCAGCTTGGCTTGCACAAAGCAGTTATTCTACTTGTTTAGAGCTGTGCATGTCTGTGAATTCTCAGTTCTATATAAAGGGCATTTGTTTCTCTGGATGTTAATTTAGCATAGTGTCTTCCCTATTGATACTGGATGTGGAATGAGCTTCTTGGCTATATTTAAAAACATTTTCCATGTCAATTGGCTATTATGGGTAAAAACAAAAACAAGGCTGTTTATTGTGATTTTATGTCTTAATAATTTGGAAAATAAAAGTTACAATATTGAAAGGTTATGTCTTTTAATTGGTAATACATATTGCTTTTGTATTTCCTGTTTTCTTTTGTTTAGGTTAAAAACTTTGCTGTTATTTATCTTGTGGACATCACTGAAGTACCAGACTTCAACAAGATGTATGAGTTGTATGATCCCTGTACTGTCATGTTTTTCTTCAGGTATGTGATGGTTCTAGAATGTAACTCATTTAAACTTTGTTTGTCAAATACACTGTCTCAGCAGATCATTTCCAAATGCATAGTAGCACACTGAAGCCTATGTTTTCATTGCTCTACGAAAGAGTAAACTGATTAAATAGGAAAATGGTTTGTTTTCCAATTAGCCTGGTAACAGTGTTTGATAAAAGAGTGTCAATCAGTGATAGTGAAAGCTGGATTTATTATCCAGTGTTCTTAGTTTTAAATCTCAAACTCCCTGTAGAGAATACTGTAGTAATACAGCAGTCAAGCTTGTCAAACTTGCTTTCAAGGTAAATCAAAAGTAATAAGGTTTTTTTTGAGTTAAGGTTTCTACATTGATGAGATAAAGTGTTCTAGTGGCAATCATGGAAGTCTCTCTGGAGATAGACAGTAGTGGGAAAGAAATACAAACGACAAGGAATATCCTAAAGGATAATTGCACTGAGTACCCATCTTGGAGGCATGTTTGGAGTCCTTATTCTTGCTTTAAAAATTGGCAATAAAATGTCAACTTGAGTGAGAAGAGTGGATATTCTTCCTTTGATGCTTGTTTTGCAAGCCTGTTTATGTTATAAGGGCATCTTTTGATCCTACAAAGCATTTTGAGGGGCGATGTAAGATTTCTTTCTGAATTATAATACCATATTAACTTGGTTTTTTGTTCTTTCTCGTTAAAGGAACAAACACATCATGATTGATTTAGGTACAGGTAATAACAACAAGATCAACTGGGCAATGGAAGATAAGCAGGAGATGATTGACATTATAGAAACTGTTTATAGAGGAGCCCGCAAAGGTCGAGGTTTGGTGGTATCACCGAAAGATTATTCCACTAAATACAGATACTGATGTTTCTTTGGGCTGCCTTTTTTTTGTAACCCTATGTCCACTTAAATTTATTTCTGTGTATGTGTGTACATATATGTATATTAAAAGAAAAAAAAACCCTACAAATTCTTGAATTTTGAGCATAATTTGCATTCTTTAAAATATTTGAATTCCATTTGAAAAGTAGAAGACTCAAAGCCTGGAACTGTCTTGACTGCAGTAATATTGAATCTGAATTTTGGGGTTTTATTTTTTAAAGACTTTATCCTTTGTTGTCCTTTTGGCATTATGTATTTTTGTACACAGAAAGCCTGTTTGCAGAAAATCATTTCCACTGGTTTTGTTTGCTTTTGTTACACAAATATCTGGGAAAACTATACTATAGCATTTTTAAAAGAATAAAGTGAGTTCCATTTACTCACCTTAATATTTTCAGCTCATTAAATTTGAGAATGAAAACGGTTGTAATTGGATTAAAATCTGTAATGTTGAAGATGAAGACTTACTACTTTTGTCAGGATTTCCGTGCATATCATACTAATCTTCTGTATCCACTAAAAATGTGAATAAAGCAAGGTACATTTATTAATATTTAGCAAAGCTCAGACAAAACACCTCCCATGACTTTGCTCACCACCACACCTCCATCAGGTTAACGGACTTGTGGTGCCAGACTCCTTTTCCATAATGGTTGTGCACTCAGGAGGCGCTTTGAAGCACTTGGTGGATTCTGCAGTGCCAGAGCGTAATTGCAGTTCTGGGGCTGGCTGCAGTCAGCAGCTGAAGAAACCGCAAGCCACACTGTCACTTGACCTCCAGTTTGGCTAATGGTGTGTCAAAATGCACATGTACTTTGGAGACTTCGATAGGATTCCACTGTGGCATAGCTTTTGAAATCTCCATTTGCATTTCTGACAACTTTTATGGTAACTGAGTTGGTGTTGTGTGGGGGTTTGTTTGTTTTTTAAACTGATACATGCATATCTACAAGATTAATTAAAACCAAACCCTTCTCCAGAAAGGAGAAATCCAGTTTGTCACAAGACAAAGCAGGATCTACTTTTACTACCAAGTGTGTTTTAGAGGATTTAGAAAGCATCGAGGAAGTAAAACAAAAGGCTCAATTTCTGCTGAAGTTAATCTGGTTTACAGTGGTTATTAATTTTGGAATCCTTTATGTTGGAAGCGACCACCAGTCTCCCAGTCACAGTAGGTTCCATGTCGTCAGATTGCCCATGATTGTGTCCAGTAACTTGGTTGGACTAGATTATCTTCAAGGTGTCTTCCAGCCTTGATGATTCTGTGTTCTCTAAGGATGGAGATTCCTCAGCCTTTCTGAAGGGCCTGTTTGCTGTTTGAGCAACTTCATAGTTGAAAAAGGCGTTCCTTGCATCTAGCTGAAGTATTCCGTTTCAGTTTGTCTCTAGTAACTCTGGAGTCGAACACCTTCAACACGAGTCTGTTCCATGGGGTAGCGGTTTGTAGCAAGAAGCCATAGTCTTAAGGCTGAACTAACAGAATCCTTCCAAACCCTGTATCCTCTGTACTCCACCGTATCTTGGTGGCTCTGTTTTATCTCCCTCACACCACTGCATCTCTTGAACTGCAGAGCCCCCAAATTAACAGTATACTGTGGGTGTGTTCTCCCAGCATGGCGAATGGAGGGGAATGACTTGCTGGCCCTACTTGCTGTAATGTTGACCAGTGAGTTGCTGCAGCCCTTGCTCCCTGGGCACCCTGCTGGCTCAGTCAGCCTCTCCACCAGACCCCTTTCCTGCAAAGCACTGCCAGCCAGCCTTTGAACTTCATCAAGGTCCTGTTGGCCCACTTCTCCAGCCTGTCCTCCAGCATAGCAACCTCTCTCCATGGTCTGACAGTGCTTGCAAGTCTACACTGATTGGTGTAGACTTGATTTCTTGATATTAATGAAGGCTGTAATAGAAGCATTTCTCCTTCATTTATTGAGGTATTCTGTTTATCTGGCAATGCTTCAGTTTCTGCAGTTATGGTAAAAGGTTCCCATTACATTTCAAACTAAATCTTTCCTGTAAAAAGTGCCAATGTTTTGATGTACAACCACCCTAAAGTTAGTGCAGATGTCCTGTTTTCTGACTACCAATTTCTTCTCCTGGACATGTTTGATAACTAGAATTCCTCATCTATCTCCAGGTCTTTAAAATAAACTCCCTTCATCAAAACAGCTAACATAGAAGAACTGAAATTGTCACAATAGAAATACCTGGGTGATGTTATCTGCACTGGTGTGTGCAGCTTTGGGTGGCCTTGTGAAGAGAGCAGCAACCAAGCAGCTGTAGTCTGCAAATACTGCCATTTTTTTTAGTAGAGAATGGTTTATGTTCTTTGACCTCTGAAGTTTTGCAAAGGCACCTTTGTGGTAATGTCAAATAAGGTGCATTTTGTGATGTAAGACATTTAAAGAAGCAACAAAATAGTACATGCAAATAAGATTTGTCATAGAAGGATCTTGTTATTCTAAGAACATTTAAGCTAAAAAGGCAACAAACCTTACTATTTTAATATTAAAATAAATACGTTTTCATACATTAAAAAAACTGTGATAGGGTAAGTTCACTATATAGGATACAGTTTGCTATCCAAAATAGTGGCTTTGCCTTCTCTGAAACTAACAGTTCTTTTTCAGCTTCAGGAAATACAGTTCCCCACTTAGATGAATAAACCCAGCTTTCTACTTTTTTCCTGGGGCAATAGTTTAAAAAAAAAATTCAAGATTCCATCATGACATGATGCAAACATGTTTGTTTTCCCTTAACGTTTTTTGTCAATGCGACACTTGATTGTAAAGTCTCAGAGTCACTAGAGTGCTCTTCTGCCTTTAATGTTTCTTGAACACATCCTCATTTCAGTGCTGCAGAGATACAGTGAATAAGTAGGTTAGTGATTTATTCATGAATGTGATTCAGCATGGAGATGGGAAGATCTCTGTACAGTTAAATACATCTTTGTGGATTGTCTTTCTGTATTTCTGAAAATTATTGTGTAGCTTGTGCAAAAGGCATCAGAATTAATAGATACCTAAATTATTTCAGAATATTTACAGACATTCCTGTCTTTCACTGGGTAAGCAGCTTCAGTGACAAGAATAATTGATATATCTCGATTTGAATCAGGAAAGTGTTCAACAACTGGAACACAACATCACTTGCATCTACAGAACACGGAAGCAGTGCTGCCTCATAAATACTAAAAACATGGAGTCAGGCATCCATCAGGGAAGGGGGTGGCATTTGCAACAGACTCAATCAAAATCCAGCACAGAATCCTGAAATGTAGCATGATTTTATATTATAAAGTGACTACAATTTACTGCTGTTTGGGGTGAGTGTGTGTGACAGGTGGGTTCTGAGTCACACTGGGAAGCTGTAGCAGGTTTAAAAGCAGATGTACATAAATTTATACCAGCGAGGATCCTCAGCTAGGTTAGCATACCTGTGTTGCTGAGAGCTCGCAGGTAAATCGAAACAGGCGGAGCACCAATGGAAGTAGCAAGAGGGCGTTTATTAAAAATTCCTTTCTTATATAGATACTAAGAGTCTAGCGGTGATTGGTTCTTAGCCATCCATCCCCTAGGGGCATTGGCTGAACCCTTACAGCACCCAGTTCCAAAACAAAGATTAGAAAGAGCAAGAAGAATTCAGCTTATCTTTGTTCCCCATACGATTCACGAGAAAGAAGAGAGAAATCTTAGAATAGTGCATCCACATACCTGAGGGACAGGAATGGTGGGCAGGAGCACTTTAAGCCACACGCATTTCATTATGAATGGACAGCCTCAGTTTATGTACTTAGGATGAGCTGGCACCTTGTATATGGCACTCAGCTGGAACAAAGGCAGCAAGACACAGCAAGGTTTCCTTTTGTAAAAGTGGTTGCATTCTTGCTCTTGGCAAAAAGAAATCCAAGGTAATTTTAAATATGTTTTTAAAAAGTATACTTTCACATCCAAGAAAATGCAGGTACAATAAATACGTAAACACCATTTCCATGCACGTTGCTGCCCATCACTCAAAACTAAGTGGAAATATATAAAATACATAAACACTTAAGTAAGTGTCTTCACTCTCAACTCTTCATTGCTGTCTTCTGCCCCAGCCTCTGTCATCAGGTCAGCAACACGCTTCTCAAGGTCACTGATGCGCTCACCCATTTCTTCCAGTAAAAAGTTAAAGATAACTTAGTTATAAATAAGAATTCTATGATTTTACAGGTCTTTTTCTTCTGTAAGAAGAACAAACAGATTTCTTCCACTTATTCACATTTAATGCAAGATGAAGCATGCACAAGGTGGCATTGTTAGAACACAATCCCACATTCTCTTATGATAGATAAATTCAAAGTCTTAGTATCAAAAGTCTTTACGAATACCCATGAGTGAACTGGAGTATTTTCTGTTTAAGAGATTGTTTTCTCTTTGAGGCACTGTTTTAGGTGATACCATACAGTTGACCTACACAATCAGAATATGAGTGCCACTAAAACATTATTCAGGAAGCAGCTGCTTCTTGAAAGGTCAAGTTTCTGAAAAAAATGGAAAAAGTAATATATGCTTGAGAAAGCAGAGTTAGTTTCTGTAAGTACATGTAGTAGGAAAGCTCAGAGTCCCGTTGGGTCTTATTTTTTCTTTTTGAGGGCTCTGTTTTTCATGCTCGGGAGGCCAACAGCTCCTTTTAAACCAGCAACAGTGGCTTATTTAAGTTACATTTTTGAAGGTGGATGCTTTTTTAAATGCATCTTCAGAATCTTTACACATAATTCGATGCTTATTTTACTTGAAAGCCAGAATTGCTGCACGGAGACTACCTTGCTACTTGTAGTAAAACATTTTTTAGGATTTCCTTCTAGAAAAAGGGATATATAAACGGGGGGGGGGGAAGGGGGGGGGAGAAATCAGGTGTCTTTCCATCGTAAGTGTTTAGCCACGTCCCTCATTATAGGCTAATTGGATGTTTAAGAAAGAAGCCCATCCCGCGGTTAGAAGGACAGACCCCGCCCGCACCCATCAGCGCGCAGGGGGCCGCAGCCGAAACCTCTGCGGCGGGGCGGGAACCCCGCGGTCCAAAGAGGATATTTCTCAGCGTTAACTTTTCCGTCAGAGCCTGAAAATTCTCCTGCAGCCGGCAGAGCAGATTTTCCGCCTGCGGGGGAGAAAAAAACAACAACAGGGGAAGCAGAAGGCAGGGGCCGCGGCCCTAGAGGAGCCCCGCAGCCAGGGCTCCCAGCCCGGCTCCCCTCCCCGCCCCGGAGCCGGCCCCGCTCACCAGCTGCGGCAGCTCCACGGCTCCCGGCGGGTCCGCCGCCGCCATCGGCTCCGGTTTCGATTCCAGCCCCGACCCTCCGCCCGCCTCCACGGGCGCGGCGGGGCGGGCAGCGAGCGCACGGCCCCGCCCGCACCGGCAGGCGAGCGGGAGAGGCCCCGCAGGGCGCGGGGGAATCCGTAAATACTAAGCCTTTATTTGCCGAGAACGCGTACTTCTGCACGGAAGTAACTAAATACGGATGTCGAGGTTTGAGCTCCAGAGGTCTTACAATTTTTTTTTTTTTCTTTAAGGTTTGCTTCCTCTCCCCCGTGTAATTAGGTTTGTGAGATGGAGTGGTAAAAATGCCGTGGTGGTTCAAGTTCCTTGCAGTACAGTGTCGAGTAAGACAACACCAAAGGCATCAGCAAGACTTGTACAGTGCCTCTTGCAGCTGTACCAGCATCTAGGTCATCCCTGCCTTTTGGGCTGCACAGAGTAAAAAGCTCCTGGTGCAGCAACTGCAGAGGTGTCTTCTTGTTTGTGCAGTTGACATGGATGCTGGGACTATTGCCTGATGTAAATGAAGAGATTTTCAGTTTACTATGTCTCAATGGTTAGGAGCATATCACTGTTGGGCAATAATCTACCTTAGTCAATTACTTTATAGATATGCCAAACATGTGCCTTCATCCACAAGAAATTTCTGAGTCAGGAATGACTTCAGTTGCTGTAAGCCTACCACTTAGCAACTTTCTTAATAAACTTAATTGTTTTCCTTCTTGACCTTTCCCACCTCTTTTGGAAGGGTATGTTAATCTCAGGTGAAAATCTGGCATCAAAGCCAACCTCTGCATTGCTGCCTGCTTCCTATAATTGTGGCTCCTCTGTACAGCCTTGTGTTCTCACTTTTGCAGGTTGTCCTCCTTGTAGAAAGAAAAATCAAGCATGTTTTGCAAAGCTTGAGTGCTCTAGCAATGTTACTGCTCTAGAAAGCTTCTAGATAAAACAATGTGAACAACATTATGCATGTAGATAGGCTTTACTTTTGTATGTAGCCACCAGCTGCAACCACATAGCTTTTTTTTCCTGTTGCATAAGTCATAAGAAACAATTGGTGTTCCTTACCCATTTATTCGTCAATAATACATCTTCTTTCCCTTAGAGCTAGGTAGAAGAGCTGTACTATTTTTGCATTTTTACTTCTGATAACAGCCATAGTCTTCCTGGTTTTCCCTCCTTCCAGAAGAGCTACAAAAGCTTCCCTCTCACGCAGCAGTATTTTCCCCCAGAGGCAGTCAAAGTGGCTCTGTCTGCTTGTGTCCTGTTATCTTGAACAAAGCCATAGAGTCCTATTTGTAGTGAAGAGCTTGCAAGGATAAAAAACAAGCTGGAAATACAGAGGAGAAAGTATTATACAGCCAAACAATTTGCAGGAATTCCACTATGTCTTTGTAGTGCCACATTTTAGCACTGGCCAGGTTAGAGTTCAACTGAAAACAGGCATGATTTGATAAAGGCTTTCTGTAACTAGCTCCTCATTTTTGTGAGTAGGTCAGTGTGGTCAGAACAAAAAAAAAAAAATACAGTATCCAGCTGGCACAGGCAATTAGAAGTGTGAAAGAGACTGAAGGAAATACTTCACCATGCATCTCTCCCTCCAAAGGTCTGGTTCTTTTACTTTGTGGGCTCTGCAGCTGATGTGAATGGCCCTCTTAATTCAGATATGGAGCTGAATTAGGCCAATAGTGCACAGCTGGGTTTATGAAATAAAAATGGAAGTGTCTTTAAAGCTA
Organism: Acanthiza pusilla; assembly: GCA_036630365.1. Lineage (NCBI taxonomy): Eukaryota > Metazoa > Chordata > Aves > Passeriformes > Acanthizidae > Acanthiza > Acanthiza pusilla. The sequence continues at coordinate 3,398,568 of JAXCHO010000034.1, forward strand.
AAAGTAGTCATGGAAAAGTTCCAAAGTTCAGAAAGCCTAAGAATAGAAGAGACAAATGGCAAGACCAAACAGACTTTGCTTAACAATGAATTTACTTATAATAGAACCAGCATGCTTGGGTTTGCACTGCTGTCCTCTAGTCTCTCCCTTCTCAGAGGGCTTAGAAGTTCAGAGTTGAGCTGTTGCATACATTTCCAGGGTGTGAAATCTGGGGATGTAAGATGAGACATATTTTAAAAGCATAGTCCGTGTTGGGCATGCACCCATGGGCTAAGGGAAGCTGACCAAAGACCGTTTTGTTTTGTTTTGTTTTTTGTTTCAAAAGCAGATAGTTAGCTGAGAACCAGTAAACCATCAGTGCTCACAATGTATTTACTGTAATAAGAATGCTTAATTTGCTAAAAGGAAAACAAGAAGTTCATTTTCGCAATGAGTACAAAAACAGGTCCTGAGGGGGTTTGAGAAAGGAGCATAAGGGGAGATTGGACAACATAAATTCTTTTTCCATGCCATAATATGCTCTATGGTACCTTCAGTGGAAATAAAAAAAAAAATAGGGTGACCTCAAGGCTGGGTTGCCATCTACTTCCATCCTATTTCCGTATTGCAGACCTGTGCTGTGAACTCTTCACAGATGTGTGCTGAAATGGTATCCAAAGCATGTTTTCCTTGCTCTTTCCTAGGGAAATTCCAGTCCCTCCACTGCTGGAAGGAGCAGTCAGGGTAGCAGGATAGGAAATAAAAGCATGTTTAAACGTTTATAAGACCTAAGCTCCAATTTCACTGCCATGCTGTAAAAACCTGTGGTGTGGAGAAACAGAAGAACAGTTGAAATGCATTACTCTTGCTATTTGGAGGTTACATAGAGTCCCTTCCCCTCCTCTTTGCTGACAAATAAGGTTTTATATACCGGGGGTAAAGAATCCTCCAGTCACATACTCCAAGCATGTCTGGCTCAGGGTCGCTTTGGAATGGAGGTGAGGTCAGAGAGAGGACGTCTCAAAGCGAAGTTTAATATTACATGTGTGGTAAGAAAGAAAACAGGAAATTTAGACCTGGAAGGAGACAAGGAGGCAAGTGTTCCTGGGCCAACATGGCAGCTTATTTGGCTGCAGACCAGAAGGCATGATGCAAATTTTGTGGATTTGCTTTTTTTTCTTCCTGGCAGAGGCATGGTCAATATTAAAAGCTTTCTTGGAAGGGAAAAGGGCTAGGTACAAGCTAGTTCTTGCACCATGGTCATGGTGTTTCTGCTAACAAATTGTAGGGCTGGGTCTTTGAGTCATGCTGTGCTTGGTCCTTCTCAGGTAGCTTCTCGTCACTTTGCAGTTGTGATTCAGAGGCACACAACGTGCAGAAGAAAACATCCGCCTTTGCTAGGTCATCAGCTTTTATATGCAGCAATCCTAAACGGTGCTGATGGTTCTTGCAGCAAACTTTAAGATTTACCCCATCTCTTGATTCAGCATAATGCAGCTCACGGAAAGCTTGTTCCACTGGAATACTTCCTGGTGAAGGCATCACTTTTCTTTCACATGGTAACATCAGTAGAAGTAACAAGTTGTTATTTAAAAGTATGGAAAGAGGCGGTGAATGAAATGCAAATGCCTCAGGAAGGGGAAAAGGCATTTGGGTCAGTGGTGTCTGACAACTGGTGCTCCTTTGAAAGACAATGTCATTTGAGGTGAATATTAAAAGCTGGGGTGTTTGCTCGGTTCAAATTTCAGGTTCTGTATCTTTGAAGAGAAAAGGGTAATTCCAGCCGTTGGGAAACCTGATCCCTGATGGAGGTGCTCTGCCTTTAATAAAAGTGTTCTATTTTAGGACTGCTGCTCACAAATCCCCTTATTGTTGAAATTTTTCAGTCAGCACCTTTCTGCAAGATTCTCCCAAAAGAAAACTGACAGGGCTAAGGATAATCTTGATCAGAAGTTCAGTGTGTGCTATGGGCATCATGTATTGCTAAGTAGCTGTAAGAGAACACAGGGTGTAGTTTTCCCTGTGTTTTGCACTGAGGATAAATGCAGTAGCAGCAGAAAGGTGACTGCAGAGGCTGGCGTGATGGTGGCATCCTTGGCTCTGTGAAGAGCTGTGTGTAATTCATGGCTGTGTGAAATCACCCACCTAGCTGCTGTTGACTGAATTATTCTGTGGTGATCCAGAAATCTCCAGCTATGTTTCCCAGACATGGCTGGTAAGAGATGTTGCTTCCCACACTTCTTTCTGCTCCAGCCTTGTTCCACTGTCTTTGGATAGTGAGGGTGAAGGAGTACTCAGCACGCAGTTCCTCTCCTGAAAGGCTGTGGGAGGGAGCTGGAGGTGTTTGTCCCTGGTGGGAGAGGGAGCAGGGTCTGTTCCTCTGGCCTGGTGGCCTGCTGCTGGCATGCCTGACACTGCATCTGGGGCTGTGCTCAAACCACCCCGGCGCCCTGCTCCTCACATGTGCACAGAAGAGCTTCCTTGAAGAAAACACAGCGTGTAACAGGTGAGGCTCTGCCATGTGGGCAGGACGGGCAGCCCCTGTGGCACAAGGACAGCGAGCTGACCTCATGTGTTCAGATCCCACAGCCTGGTGTGGCTCTCTTCCAGGGACCTCGTGGTGCAGAGCAGAATGTGCATTCTGCACACAGATATTAAACGGAGCATGTGCTGTGGTGTGTGATGGAAAGAGTATTTTTCTAAAATATTTGATAAAGAGAGCCTGTACTGAAGAGTCTGGAAGCTGGGCAAAGGAGGGAGTGGTTAATTTGAAAGTGCACATTTTGCATTTCCAGAAGGTGTAAAGAACTGTGGGTAAAGTTTCCTGTGAGCAAACTGCAGTTATGCTAATGTTTCCTTGCAGCTTCAGAGACATTTTTTCCAGAGAAGGCATCTGGAGTGTTTTCCTGGCACAGGCACTTTAAATTCACTTTGAATTAATGGAAAGCACTTAGTATGGTTGCATAAAACATGAGTGGATTTGGACAAATATGGGTAATAATACTGGTAATAACATGCTCCAACAGCAAGATGTGGGTCAGTGAGAAATGACAGTAATAAAAAAAGCCAAGGATGTGTTAATCCCATTCTTTGGTTTTTTTTTGTTGGGAGATAAAGCTTGCCCTTTCTCATCTGAAACAAAGATCTTTTGCAAATATGCTCTTAAGACTGAAACCTTGACTGGCAGTGTCCTGCCTGCTTCTTCTGTGAGACATTTGTGGCAAAGGGGAGGTGCTAAGAGTTATGACAGGTATTGTATGCAGCTTGGGTGCTGTAGGAGGCCCTCCCAACCCACTTCCATTTAGGGTTCCACATGGCGTTTGCCAGCAGGAGACATTTGGGTGTATATTCCAAGCATGCCTGGCAAAAGGTGTGCGAAATTATAAGGGCATAGAGGGGCCAGAGAGTTCCAAGGGACACTGCCAGCATAGGTAGCACAAGTGTCAGCTGAGCAGAAGAGCGCTAGAGACTTGGCCTTCCACAACTGGGGAAGGGGTGCAGTGGCATGGGCCCCCAAAGCTGCTCCCACTTTTGAGGCTGGCCAGAGGGGCTCAGAGGACACGAGGATGTTAATTTTCTCTCTGGGATAGAGAAATGTGGTATTAATCAAAAGCAGCTGTAATTGCAGCTCCTTGGGGTTTCAGAAAAATCAGTCTGCAGTGTTTGTGTCTGTCTTATCTAGATTATTATCTTGGCCTCAAGTGTTACTCTTAAAATAAAGTTGGTCTTTGGGGTTTCTTTCCCCATTCTGCACTCTTTGCTCATGGTAAGGAGAGCACAAAGTATGTTGTGTTCTTAACTGTGCTGGAGATGTTGAGCTTATCTAACAGAAACAAGCCAGGTGTGTACTACGGTGTGTAAATGCCACCAGAAACACTTTGTCCTTGTCCTAGAACAGAGAAAGAAAAAACTGTTTGGGTGCTGTAATGCTACTGACTCCAGGTCACCTGGTGGTATATTGAATCATGATGAAGCTGTAGTAGTTTCTATGTCATTTTCCTTTTCTCTCTCTGCTTCCAATCTACTCCACAGCTTCATCAAAAAGGAGAGAAAATGCATCAGAGCAGGCTAGGGGTAGTTTTCCTGTGACTTTAGACACTGCATTTGCACCCTCATGCATTCTTCAGAGATAAAGCCAATTTAAGCATTTCCCAAATTGCATTTCATGCCCTGTGTTGGCTCTGGCTGGGATGGAGTTAGCTTTTTCCATAGTGGCCCATATGGTGCTGTGTTCGAGCACTGGCAGCACACCCAGGTTTTAGCTGTCACTGAACTGTGGTCACACACATCAAGGCTGCCTCTGTTTCTCGCTCTGCCCTCCCACAGCAGCAAACAGGCTGGGGGTGTGCAAGAGGGTGGAAGGGAAAGAAGCCAGAACAGCTGACCCCAGCTAATGAAAGGCCAATGCTGGCCATGCAGCATCACACTCAGCAATAAAACCAGGCTGGGGGCGGGAAGTTTCTTCCAAAGTAGCTGTTGCTCGGAGACTGGCTGGGCATCAGTCTGTTAGTTGGAGGTGGTGTGTGGTTGCCTTTACATCACTTATTTTTGTTATTTTTATTCTAGACTGACTTTATGTCAACCCATGATTTCACCCTGCTGATCCTCTCCCTCATTCTGCAGGAAGGAGCGAGTGAGCACGTGGCAGGGGGGTCTTCACTGCTGTCTAGATCAACCCACCACACTCCCTCTTTCCCAGCTCGATCTCCGGTATCAGCAGCTTATTTTGGAACACAATTGATCCTGTAATTAGTGAGCATTTCGCCCCAGGGAGGGGTAAAGTGCATGAGAGAGGGAGATGGTGCAGGGCTCTTTCTGCATCACATCAAGAAAGGTCCAACAAAAAGCAGCTTAATAAAATAGCTTTTTTAATAGGAATAAAAAGAGGAGTCTGGATCTTGAATAGACCTTATGTCCTTTCTGATGCTGAGCACCATGCATTGGTTCAGCAGTGAATGGAGCCTGCACGGTATTTTCCCCTGATCCCATCTGTGGAGATGTTCCTCTATTACATATTTTCTTAAGAGAAAGCAACTCTGCTCCTGAAGGTGGTTGAGTTGAGAACTTCTGGCTGCATTGTTGGATACAGGCAAGGATATGCAGGTGGAATGGGAGCTGCCTACAGGCTCCTGAGCCACCTGCTGAGGTGACCTTGAGGCCATGGGACATACCAAAAGCATCCCAAGAGCAGGTGGGAAAGAAATGGTTGTAGCCAGCTGGACCTGTTTGACAGAAGAGCAGGCTGTGGGTTAAGCAGTCCCGGTTCAACTTCTTGCCTGAGTAAGCAGCTACACAGGTAAGAAGTTGAACTAGGACTGCTGTTTATTTCCCCACTCTGAACCTTGCCCATTGTTTACAAAGCTGTAATGATTTGGAGAAGGGTTCATGTACCTCTGCCAGCTGCCAGGCTGATTCCTGCTCTGGCATGTTTGCTTTAGGGCTTTTTGTCCATTTGTCTGTGGAGATAGTAGCAGTCTAATCATCCAGCTTGCATGGTCCTGGTTCCTGCTCCCCTGTGCAAAGCATGTGACTACTTCCCAGGGATGGGCTTGTAGGCTTGGGCAGTTTGCCAGAGCTCCTCCTGGGATGTGGAGAGGGCATTCCTCTGTGTGCTGGTGGGTGTTCCACTTGTGCTTATATTCACTGTTCTGTTTGCAAAGACCAATGCAGAAGGAGAAATGAAAAGAGGTGAAGATGTGCAATAAAACCGTATCTCCCAAAATGCTAGATTGATTCTGTCCATCAGCTGCCAAAACAGGGGCTCACCAGTGCTAGAAGGAGCCAGGAGGTAGCTTCTGCCACCAGTTGCAGTGGGGTTGCTTTAGAAAAATCAAAAAATTGAGAGAAGAGGACAGCTGATTAAGTGATAATACATTATGGTAGGAATGGCCAATTTCAAGGCACTTAGGACCCATTTACTTGTTTTATGAACAGTACAGTGAATATTTCTTTTTAATCTGCTCATGGCTGTAGTAGTAGAACGAGATATATAATGTGGTAATTGAAGGGAATTTGGCTACCATAGGGATTCTCTTTATCCTTATGACAACATTTATTGTGCAATGTGTTCAAGGAGAGACTTAGAGCTTATCTGCAGTTTAGCCTATATCTTGCAGGGACTTCCTATGCCTGCTTCTGTGCAACAGTGTTTCTCTAACGTAGAATACAAAACAGTTTTAATACTCATCTTTCAAAATCAATCAACAGAACAACAGACTGGTTGGGAGACTGGCAGCGATCTGCTATTTTTGCTACTGCAGAAATTACAAGTGAAGCACCAACAGCTGTCCTCCTCCTCCTCCTGTAAGAAACTTCAAAGAGGTAGCTAAGGCTTGTATTGGAACTGGTCCAACTTGGGTGGTTGATTCCTATGTCCTGTTGGTCCAGTGTCATCCTGACAGGAAATGGCCATATGGAGCCACTTGTAGAGACAGGGCTCTGCTTACTAAGTCAGTGGATCTATTTGCAAAAACTAAAGCTCATGTAATAATTTTTACTACCTCTACCAATGTTAAAGTTAAAAGCCCTTTGAAAACATCCTATGTCTGTTCACCACTTTCTGCTTGCTTAAACCATATCCAAAGATACTACAGGAACATTTCTTATCAGATTTCTTAATCTAAAATAAATCAAAGTTCTCGGTACATTCGGAGGTTTGGGGACTATGTTGCCACCAAAATGTTAACGTCTAGAAGCTAGTTCATAACTAGGTGGCTAGAGCTGCTCTCATAATCAATTTCAATCTTCCTACAGCAGATGTTCTAAAAAGATTTAGTCTTCAAACATCTGGTGCAAAACTTTGTCTGCTTCTGTTTTCTGAATGGGTAATGTAGTTCTAGCAAACAGACTTGTTGTTTGTTTGTTTTTTTTTTAATGGGGGAATTTTGCCAGTCTGTGTGGAAAAATAAATGCACCTGTTCTTTTTCTCCTCGCTTGAAACAGAGAATTGCTGTCTGGCAATGTGAAGCAGTACTGTTTCTAGCGTAGGCTCTGCTTTTACACCAAGAAAGTGGTCCTTCTGACCTCCCTCTCAGTCACTATCTCCCAGATAAAGATATCTGCTTTGATATGAAATCTTACAAGGCTTGCTCTTATGTGACCGCACTCAGACCTGCAGGTTGCAGAACTTTTCCTTGATGATGCAATACGCTCTTCAATCACCTGTTATCACCCTAGGTTTAGATAAATTTCTTCCAGCGCACTCTTCTGCTGGAGACTTGCTGGCTCTGCTGTGGTTGGATGTTCGTGTGCTGGGCAGGATGCTACGCTGGAGTCAGCAAGCACCTCAGGACAGTACCACTACCAAAAAGCCTGCCCCTGGCTTTTTAGAGTATCCCGAGACCTGAAAGGTCCCTCCCTGATACTGGCACAAGTTTTGGGCAGCTGCTCAGCCTGAGAAGTTCAGCCAACCTGTCATTCCTCCTCCTACCCAGTCTCGGGTGTCACTGGTCAGTTTACCTTACATCCAGGGATTAACTCCAGAACAACTAGGATGTTTTTCAGTGACCAAAATGGAATTGTGTTCACATAGAAACGTGCTGTAATTCAGTTTTTACCCTTACAGTTTCAAGTAAGGGAAAACAACCTAAGTTAAGTCAGTTGTCTGTTTCCAGTTGAGTACTTTAGAACCATAACATTGTATGCAATTCATTATTACATAGACTTAAGAGCATCCTGGAGTAATTCTGGAAGCTAATCTGGAGATCTGGTGGCACTCTGGGCAGTTTTTTCTATGTAGGTAACCATTACTTCAAAATACCTATTTTCTCAAGATAATTTCTCCATGATTTCTCAAAATACTTGTATTTACATAAATAAAAGTTGGCTTCCTAATCTGGGCTACTCTTATTTTCAGCTTGAGGCTTGGTTAGACCTTTGTGCTTAAGGAAAAATAATGTGCTAAGGGCTTCCAAGGAAAGTGTGGAAAGAAGTTTGCATTACCGCCTGATGATAAAAATACACAAGTGATATATGAACTATGAGGCATTAAATAATAAAATATGCTTTAAATAATGCAGTTTATACATAATTTGATCGTTATACTCTCTCTGAATAAGTCAGATGTGCTGAAGTCAGGAACTTCAGGATCCTCGTCCAAAAATCAGAATTCAAAACATCCACTGTGTATTTTTAACTCTGGCAATCAAACTTTCAGGTCTGTGAAATGGAATAGAGCTCTGTTCAAGTAGCAGAGCTGCTACTTCCTTGTAGAAAAGTTAAGTCCCAATGTTATCACTGGTCACCTGATCTACATAGGAGGCTGTTTTGGATGTTTGTGTGATGGTATTCCAAAAATGTCTTTGACAAATACATCCTGCAGTAACATGCAGGTTCATGTGCTGCACGTATGCTGCAAGAACTTGCCCAGTGGAAGAAATGGCTGTAGCTCAGCAAGGTGCTGCTATGCAGGAACTACACAAAAGGCTCCCAAAGCCCTAAAACAGACATTTCTGTTTTTAATTCAGCTCCTTTCCCCCTTTAAGACTCATGAAAAACATTTGCAATTGCTGCTATAAGACACAAAATAATACATCACTCAGTTGCAGGAAAACCCATCTCATTTCCTACCTGTTGGATGAGCAGCAGGGACACTTACAAGGCAGAAGGAAGGTAGTATTATGGGGAGCCCAAAGAACAAGATTTGAGGACAGCTGGGCAACCACTTGGATGCACAGCGGATGATCCACCCTTCCTAGTATGGCTGAAGGAGGTGGATGCAGTGTCCATACTGTCATTCTCCTCACAACATCTGTGTACCAACACTTGTCCTCTGCTGGCCCAGTGCAAGCAGCAGTACAGACTCCTTGGTCACTTTGGGTAGAAGACACACATTTTCCCTCCCCAGCCGCTGCCATTCTGAGAGCCACAGAATCATCACAGAATCACAAAACGGTCTGGGTTGGAAGAGACCTTAAAGACTATCTAGTTCCAACCTCCCTGCCATGGACACCTTTCACTAGACCAGACTGCTTAAACTCCCATCTAGCCTAGCCTTGAACACTTCCAGGGATGGGACATCCACAGCTTCTCCGGGCAACGTGTTCCAGTGCCTCACCACCCTCACGGTAAATAATTTCTTCCTAATAACTAATCTAAATCAACTCACTCTTAGTTTAAAGCCATTCCCCCTTGTCCACGAGGCGTGACGGAATTTTCCGCCCTGCGGAGCAGAACCCGGGGCGGCAGCGCAGCGCGGCCCGCGGAGGGGAAGGCGCCCAGGTGCGCCCGGCGTCTTTGCCGGGGGACGGCGCCGAGCGCCTGCCGCGTCCCGCTGCCTCCCGCGGGCGGCACCGCGGTGGCAGGGGAGGAAGGGGCCCGGTGAGGGCGCGGTGAGGGCCCCGGTGCCGCGCCCGCCGCCGCCGCTCCCCGCCGGAGGAAGGGGCGGCCCCGGCGCTCATTGGCGGAGGCGCGGCCGCTCGCGGTGCGTCACGGGCCGCCCCGGCCGCCGCTGCCCGCCCGCGGAGCGGCGCCGGGGGATGGAGGCGGCGGCGGCCGGAGCTCGGCGAGCAGGTGCGGGGCGGGCGGCCGTGCGTGTCCGCGGGGCGGGGAGAGCGCGGGTGGGCGAGGGAGGCGGAGAAGCCCCCTCGGAGACACGACCCAGCGGCCGGGCGGGGGTGGCGGCGGCGCCGCGTGTCCGCGCCCTGCCCGGCCGCTGGGTGCCCTCCTCAGCGATGGAGCGGTGCGGCTGCCGTGCCGGGGCCGGGCTTCCCCTGGGAACGGCGGGCTGGGGCTGGGGCTGGGGCTGGGGCGGCCCCGACACGCCCGCGGCAGGGCGGTGGTCCGGGCTCGCCGGCGCCTGGCTGGCAGCGGCCGGAGCAGCCCTCGGCAGAGGCAGGCTTACGCCCCGTCCCTTTCCCCAGGTCCGGGCCCCGCGGGAGAGGGCGCAGGCATGGTGCCGTATCCCGGCCAGGAGCCCGCCCGCGGCTAGAGCCGGCCCCGGCCGGAGAGCTGCGGCGGGGCACCCTCAGCCGGAGGGCATCCCTCAGCCTGAGCGCCTCCCCGCGCGCCCCCGGCATGGAGCCGGGCGGCCTGGAGTGGCTGCTGGTGCCCATGCAGCAGCTGGTGGCGTGGGGCGCCGCGGGGGCCATGGTGTTCGGCGGCGTCGTGCCCTACATCCCCCAGTACCGGGACATTCGGCGGACCCAGAACGCGGAGGGCTTCTCCACCTACGTCTGCCTGGTGCTGCTGGTCGCAAACATTCTGCGGATACTTTTTTGGTAAGTTGGCTGCTTTTCTGCTCAGTTCTAAAGGTTCTTGCTTGCTTGCTAACTGTAAAGCTTTGATTAGAATATTTGAGGAAATGATGTTTTACATACGTTTTCCCTTCTCTTGAAGATCGAAATGCCGTCTTTCCATCAGTGTGTGTCTATTTTAAGTAGAATGAGCTGGGCTCGGGGGCATGGTCTGTTCCCCTTGCCAGATCTGATTATCAGTGCCCTGATTTCCAAGATGAAACTTTTAAACTTGTTGGTAAAGAGGTTTATGCTAAGTCAAGTCTTTCTTCTTTCTGACTGCATTTTACATTTCTCTTGCCCCTCTAGCTCCATTCTGAGAGTGAAAGCCTCAGTCCCACGTACTTATTCTAGTGTGTTGTTGGCATTAACGCCACTGGAACACTTGTCATATGTTCTTGTATTTTCCTGGGATGCCACCTGGCTTCAGAGGGCATTCACTTGTAGGTCTTAATGCACAACTACAGATGAAAGTACTCATTCTTGGATAAGCAGGCAAAAGATGCTGCCTTTCAAAAGCATATTTCTTTGGCTTTCAACACCACTTTTAATACTTAAGAGCAAGTTTGTTTCCATATTTAGGTCTTGTGCTGCTGGACAGAGAAAATTCTATTAGGACATGATTTCTGTGAATCAATGTTATTAGTGTCTTGCTTATTACTTCTAATTATATGGATGGTACACCACTGAGAATGTATTTGGGAAGTCGAAGATTAAATGGTCTGGGCAATTACTGCAACTAAGGACAGTTATCCTATGATTCTATTTTAACTAAAAAATAATGCTTTGTAATCCATAAAGAACTGATAGGTAACAGGCTGCATCCTTTTGTTGGTTTCCAGTTTCTTTTTAAGGAAACCTCCTCTGACTCTGTATAATGGCTTCCTGGATTCTGCTACAGCAAAATGCAGCATATAAATGCTGTGCTGGAGTGCCAAAACAGGAGACCCTTTCTTGACACCACAAGCTGGCAATCAAACTGAGGAGTCATCACTAGATCGGAGCTACTTGCATTGGAACTGTGTTTTCCTGGGGAGAAGTGTATAGAGAAAGCAGAGTAGAAGGGAAGTAGAGGAGCTTGCAGGGGGAGGAGAAGTGAAAAGCATGAGCTGACAGTTTGAGAAAGAAAACAGCCTAATTTTTTGTTTTACTGGAGATAATCAAAATATACAAATGACTTACACCTGAATGGAGATGTTAGCAATTTCTAGGTAACACAGGTGAGGGCATCTGTTAAGTGAGACTCAGACTGTGGAAGAACTGAAAGATCGTTAATTTGAGTTGATTTTAAGTACATCTGGCTAAGAGATGTGAAAAAGTATAAATACTGCAAGAAATGAAAAGTTACAGTGTATGCCAATGTGAAAAGATTTGTCAACACTTCAAAAGAGAGAGAATACAGGTATATTGATAGGAGTATGTAGTTTTTTTACTGTGAGTATTTAAGCCACTTAATGGTATCACTCCCTGACACGTATAAGCACTGTGTAGGGTCTGGTCACCTTGGAGCTTGGCATGGAATGGCTTCCCACAGCACGTGCACAGGTGTGTCTGGCTGCAGAAGTAGTGCAAGGCTTGCTGCTGGCCAGTGGTACAGCACTCTTTAGGGAAATATTGCAGGCAGAAGCCTGCGGAAACCTTTCTGTCTGTACTTGCAATGAATTGTCTCTTTCTAGTTCTGCTGAACTAAAAGACGAAAGAATACTTGCGTAATGATAATTCAGTGTTCCCCAGGAGGGAAGATTTTGCTTGTCTGCTTAAAAAATTAGGCATCCCTGGTAGTTAGTTATAAGCACCAGTAAGGTATGAAAACAACATTGACAGTGGATGTTATCCTTGGGCAGATGGATGATTAAAGGAAGATCGTAGAGCAAGAGCCTAAGATTTCTGTGAGCATGGTTAAAATGCACCCACAGAGCATCTTGGCAATTCAATATTTTCTTTAATTGGTTAATGTCACCTATGGCTGGTGCATTATCTGGGACACAGTGCTGTTGATAATGACATAAACAGCAGAATTATTTTAATTGTGTATGTAATATTCTTTGGAGGGAATTGGAAAGTTTTTGTTTATTTTGTTTTAAATTTATTAAATAATTTAATCTGTTCTGGTGCCAGGACAGAACTGATCCAACAAGTAATTTTGTTCTGTATATAATTTTTTTTTCCCAAGCTCCAGTTGACATCTCCTTCCCTTTAGCAAACCCGGCCTTAGTCCAAATCTCTCTTCTGAAAACTTTACTGCCATATGGCTGCTGGCTTCACTTGGTTTCTCTTCATTATGCCTGGTTATTGAGCACATGATTTGGGCCAGATTAATTTTTCCTGACTTCCCCTCCACCCTGATCCAAAAATAAGTACTTAAATTGTTAGGCCTTAAAAACTTTCAAGTTTTAATAGTGTTGCTTTTCAGGACTTACTTATTTCCCAGGATGGTTGATATTTCTATTGTTTTTTGCTTGTTTGTTTTGTTTTTAACTTCAAAGACATTTCTGTAATTTGTTTCTGTTGTTACTTCCAGGTTTGCCCTGAAATTTCATGTATTGAATTTGAGGCTCACAAAGACAGACTATTCCTGCCTTTTATGCCATGTTGCCTCTGTATTTTTGCTCTTGAGTAGTGCTGGTCTTTCTGTATTTCTGCCACTCGTAACAGACCCAGACCTCCCACCTTTCCCCTATGGCTTTACTATACTTTGTTCGCCTCAGCTGTGGGGGCAATTCCCTCACATTCTCTTAGTGGAATGACAGATTCCCCAGGTTCCTGTAACTGAATTTGTTTATTTTGGAGGCTGTCCTTTTTTGTTTAAATGTCTGGTTTTGCAGTGGGTTAAGTTTGACCTTTCGTCTCCCCTCCAAATAGCGTATTTGCTTCCTAATCTTGGCATGTTTTGTGTGTCAATAAAGTTTCAGCTGGTGGATTGCACTGTGACAGTAGCCAATGAACAAAGTCCTACTGAGATCAAGGATAACAATCTTGTTTCTAGTTACCTGTTTTAACAAATTCTGTTTCTCCAATTAGACTGTCTCCAATGGTAAGCCTTCTTTTAAAGTCAAGAGGGCTCAGTGCAATGCCTCTTGTCTTTTTTGCATCTAATCACTTAATTTCAGGGTGTGCCCAAAGAACTTTGTTTGCTAGTGATGGCAATAACACAGTATCCATTTTTCATGCTTCTCTTTCACACAATGTCTCAAAATGTCATCTTTAAAGAGATGTTTCTGCTTTCAGTTGTCTGCATTTTGCCTTGCTGTGCTCCAGCAATGAGTTATGTGCCAGAACTTTGTGTAAAAACATTGGGAAGGGGTTGGTCTGCAAGAATGAGGACTGGGTAGGGATAGCAATGGGCATGATTCTACTTCACTTTGTTTATGCATGCATGGCTTTTGTTTAGGAAAAATAAACTAGAAGTTTGGCCACGTTTAAGTCTTTTGCCCTTTTAAAGAGGATTCTTAAAAAAAAAGAAATTGAAAAGTAAGTAGTTTGTGCTCACAACATCATGCAAGGGAGTCACTGTTTACCAGTGTGAAAAGTAGATTTTGGGCTATACTAGATTTGATACCAAGTGCCAGCTGGATATGATTTGTGATTGCATCACCTGCTCCTTTGTTCAGTCCTGCCATTATCAGTACTGCTTCTCCTGTCTGTCTTCTCCAGCCCCACAGGTCATTTTTTCTCTGGACTGGTCAGCCTGGGGAAGGTCTGCACTGTGGGTAGAGATCGAGAAGCATTGCAGAGCTCCAGGCCTTTGTAATTCTGGTGCATATGAAAGTGTATGGCCTGCTCCAAAAAAATCTGATAGCAATTTTCTTCCCTCTACATTTTTAATTAAACACTTAATTACCATTTTTGATAGCTTGTACCTTATGTCTTATAATATATTCTTGAGTTAGCTCTGTTTTCTGCCTCAAGGGATACCCTGAGCTTTGAGGTGATTAATTATCTGTTTAAGCTGTCCTGGGCTGTTTTGAAGTTGTGGGATGGCTCCAGAGTGCCCTGTGGCACTAGAACTCCGTTGTGACCAAGGTGCGCACATTTTCTGCGTTGGTGTGGCCTGCAGGCTGCCAGCTGAGTAGCTCTGCATTGTCATGATCCAGAACAGGAACGAGAAGGCGGGTGAGAGTTGTGTAATCAGTTGGGGGTGGAGGATGCAGAAAAACTTACTTGTGAGTTCTCTCTCTCTTCCCCCTCTTTCTCTTTGCCCTTTTTTTTTAAAAACAGAGCTTATGATGAGATAAATTACAGTTTCTTCTGATAGTGAAATCAGAATAAATAACTAGAGGAGAAGAAACGATAGATTTCTTAGAAATCAGCAGTAGATGTTTTTCTTTGTATCTTGACCAAGTGCAGCCAAAAGTACTTATGTTCCCTGGTATCCCCAGAAGTTTTTGGACTTTTTTTTTCAGTTTTATGTTTTGTAAAATGGATGCCATCATATAATATAGTTTGTATATTTTTCAAGAAGACAGTGTTCTTTCCAAAGGTTTTGAGCTCCAGTTCCATGGGATGCTGTCCTAAAACTCATACAGCAATGCCATAGAAATCCAAACAACAGAAAGTAAAATCATCCCATTTTGGAGTTGTTCTCACAGAATAGTTGCCTTAATACAAACTGTGAGAACAAGTTTTGACAGCCAGGGAAAGGATGGAGACTATGGACTTGAGCAAGGGTAACTTTCTCCACATCAGTTGACCTGAAACAAAAAGTCTTCTTAAAACAGCAGTATCAATGGAACTGGAAGCTCTCTGTGCTGGAGTTGATGGAATAAGCTCCCTGTTTAGGAATGGAGGTTTCGAGACTCAAGTATGCAGCTGGAGGTAATTCACAGAGAAATGGTGAACTTGCTCTTCTCAGTGGTGGATTCCTATGTATTTATTATGCTGTAACACCTATCACTCATGGACCAGGTCCTTGCTGCCTGGTGTTGCTCTGGCTACAGAAAGTGGAGCAGTGATGTCTGAAGGACTTTCTGTAGAAAGAGAACCTTGTACTTCTAAGGCTTCTGTTACTAAAATGGATCTTGCCAGCTTTTACCATGTCTGGAATGTGGGATGATGCTATAAATCAAGCTGACAGAATGACTACAACTTTGAAAGATTGCCTTACGTATGGCCTGCTGGTGGAATCTTGCTCAGATATTGAGAACAAAAGTGTTATGCAATTTCTCCTTCTTTTTTATAAGTGACAGAGAGCAGGGATAAATGCACTACTCTTTTTTGCAGAAAGTAAAGTAGAATTTTGTATGCCCGAGTGAGGAGCTTGGTTTGGGATGTTCCATAAAGTCTTGGAATCTTACAAGAGGAACATCGTGTCAAAAGATCCTGTTGCAAAACTACTTTGTTTCTTCTTCCTGCTTAAATCCTACAGGTTAAATTCTGTAATTGCATGGGATGACTGTCAGGATAGCTGCCATGCTGCTATCCTGGGCTGTCTGTCGTGATCCTGGTGGTGTGTGGTATATCCTGTGTGCTTTCCATGTTGCCTAGAATCTGTAGCTTCCCAAAGAGCTGAAAAAATCTGTAGCACCCAGCAGATGAAAGCTGGAACAGCATCCAGGAGGAGAAAACAGAGTAGTCAGGGTGATGGTGATCTGGCTGCACCGACAGCAGTCAGTTTCTTTTCAAAGATGTCTTAGGAAAAGCAATAAGCAAACCTTTTATGTTTGGTCTAGCATATGATGGCATCCATTTTACAAAATGTAAAACTGAAAAAAGAAGTTAAAGTTCTTTTTCACAATTGACATTTGCTGTTTCAAGTAAGCTGAGGACTGGAACAGCAGGATTATTGCAACAGGATTGAATTGTACTAATGGAATTGCGTATCTTCTCAATGACTAGTTAGTCCCTGCTCTGGCTTGAACTTGTACTTGTCTTTGTCACCCTGAACATACGTTAGTCATTTGAAGGCTGTGGAAACACTAATACAATGTAAGCCACTCCCTCCCTCTATTTGCCTATTTGACTAGTACAGGAAATAAAGAGCTTTTTTGTTTTTACAAATGAAGTAAACAGTGGAAAAGCTCTTTGTCTCTTTGTAGTCTGATATATGAAGTCTGAGTTCCTTGAATGCTGCGTCACTGTTCACTTTATTACACAACATTGTAGTTATGGGGTGAAAATGCAGAATAACGGTGGTGACCCCTCATCCCCGGGACTTCAAAGATGTTCTTTTCCACAAGCCTGTTCTAGTATCCAAAGGCCCTTCGTCTTTCTCGCATAAGGTGCTGTAATTACTTTAATGTTCCTCCTCTCCTGGTTCCTGCTTAGACAGAGACAGGAATGATGTCTGCAAGGCAGAAAGGAAACAGAACATGGAATAGCACTGTCTCCCTTCAGGGCTTAAATCCCACAGTGCTCCTGGCTCAAGCTGGCCTGAGGAGTCTTAAACTGGATTAGTGTTGCTTTGGCAGGCCCTGATATCAATGCAAAGTAGGGTAAGCAGCTCGAAGTGGTGCTTGTGTCCATGATCCTGAGCAAAATGAGTGTTCTGACTTTACTTTTACAGCTTCAAGAACACGACAGTAGTCCTTGACACTGGTATTCACTTCAGTCTTGCTGTCCAGGTAGTGTGGTGTAACCCGTGTGGTGTAGTTTGCTCTGCCTGTTGGTCTCCATGGCAGCTGTTTGTTTTCCTGTATATGTGACCTAGTTTAGAGGGCTGGTTGCCTGCGAGACTCATTTTGGGGATTGGTATTTGGGGAGATACATTTCACATAAGTATGTTTTGTTCTATAACCTTTGTTGTCTTTGACTGGATGGTTGTGAAAAACCCTACAGGCGGTGTACATTGTTTGAAGTTCCCCATAAGAATTTTTAAATTTCTATTTTAGCTCTCTTGTGTGTTTGAGTTTTGTTTTACTTTTTTCCCCCCTGTAGTGTTTAGGGGAGAGGGTCTGCAGAAATACTTGAATCTCATGACAAATTGTTCAGACAGCAGGTGGCTATGCTTATTTGTGTTGGTAGTGAGTGGGTATTCATACTGCAAGCAGTACTTTTGTGAGGCACCCATTAATGAATGGCCAATAATCTCATCAGCAGGGAGGAACTAACCTTGCAGTGACCTGTGGCTGGATTTACTGTCATAATAGCGTCTAACTTGTGCTGCTAGCTCAGCCCCTCTTAAATATGTTACTGTATTTTTACATGCAGATACATTTGTAATTGGACATGATTTTTCTAAACCTGCTGTAAACCGGTTTATAGTTAACTGCTCCATAACTCTCACTCCATAACTAACTAATAAGTCTTTCCCATATTTTTTCTCATTCTCTGAATAAGAGACAAATATAATAGTATTGAATTCCAGTAGATTAGGGGAACTTGGCCACAGTCAGCAAAACAAGCTGAATGAGCTCTGGAATCATGAGCCTGGGGCATAGGCTAGGTCAAACTTTCTTTTCCCCTGCATTTTTAACTAGTGCAGTGAAAGCCTTATCCAGAGCATATACTGCCTATGATTATGCTTATCAGCTATGTTCTTTATTTCCTTCCATATAGTGTCCTCCAAATTTGTTACAGTAATGGCTCCATCAGTGAAAGAAATGGGGGACTAAGGTGCACAGAACTGCTATTCCTGCAGTAGTTCCTGGTGGGCCCTCTGGCAGTGTTGTGGAGGCTCAAGGCGTTGTACTTTTTCCTCAGCTGTATGCCATTAGGCAGGAAGTCTTCTGCACAGGAAGATTTCCAAGGAAGCTAGTCAAGGACTTTTCAGTCTCTCTCCTGTTCCTTATTAGCTGACTCGTAACAAAAAATATATCTCTGGTGAAATGGCTACAGTGGAAATGCAGTAGTGTGAGAGCATGATGGTGAGCCTGGTTTTTGCTAGCATGGAGCCCTGCCGTGAAAGTAGCTCAAGCATAACAAATTACATTTTGCCAGGGTGCTATAGAACAGGAGCTGTCAAGAAGAGGGCAATAATTGCCATTCCTGTAAGGCTTGGGACTTGGTCAGCATGATGTGGTCAAAGATTGACCTTAGTAACTGTGCTGTTAGGAAATTTAGAAAGCCTGTGTGCTTCACGGTGCAGGCGAGGGAGCTGGGGAACACAGCAGTGTGTTCTGACCAAATCAGTTCCTCAACATCTCTGTCTTTGAGGCATAAAACCTGTCGGAACTGAGCATGGAGAAGCAGCTCACTGTGATGTGTGTGTAACCTTCCTGTTGTAAATGCAGTATACTTCGAGGGCTGCACGTGAAAAGCTTCCATGCTTACCTCTAATGCACTTAGTGAGTGTGTGGTGGGGATTGCTGAGCTTTCATCAAGTAGTGTAGGAAGAGGAGCTTGGAGCATCATTGATTTCCACTGAAGGGTTCTTCTTTTCCTGTGGCGGAATCTTGTGCAATCACTTGAGTAAGCTTTTCAGTCAAGACTGGCCACAATCCAAGTTCACTCTCCCTGTTGTGTGAAGGAAGTGCTCAGAAGCTCCCATCACACATCATTTGTACTTCCTTACTTCCCCCAGTCTTGGTCCAAATAAGACAAAAATTGGTGAAATCATTGGTGTATTCTGCAGACCTGGCCTTTCCACTCAAATGTCTAGACAGGGCTGTGGGTATTTATTTCTTTATAAGGCAAGTACTTTTGTTTTTATGACTTAATTTAAAAATGAAAAATTGAGAAAGGGAAGTTTTGCATGGAAGTCCATGTGAAATCTCTGGAGTGTGTGTGTGGAGAGCATATGTAACTGGTGTTAATGTGGCATAACTCTTTGGTCTCTCTGTACCCGACCTACTGCTTAATGAGTGTGCTTCTCCTTTAAAAAGAATAGGTTTGCTGCTGGCTGTTGAAGCAAAGACTTAAGCTTCTCATGTCAGCATCTCTAGGATCAGTCCACAGGGATGTTGAAATAAGATTCTCAGATACTCCTGCTCTGAACTACTGTATGTGCAACTAGGTTTGTCTGGTGACTTTGACTTCCTCAGCCTTTCATACCTGTTACTGTTAGCATTTCCTTTTCCAGGTTCTTAGAGGTTTTACATGTTAAAATTTTTTAATTTTTTTTTTTTTTTTAAATTTTTAGGTTTGGAAGGCATTTTGAGTCCCCTCTTTTGTGGCAGAGCATTATCATGATCATTACAATGCTGCTGATGCTGAAACTGTGCACTGAAGTTCGTGTGTCCAACGAGCTGAACGTGAAACGCCGCTCTTTTGCAGGTCAGTGAAAGAAAATGGCTTTTGCAGGATAAATATTTTTGAAAGTTTGGTGTGCTGTACTTTGTACAAAAGTTCTGTCCTAATTGCAATCGAGTCTCCCCACTGCAGCACATTCTGAACTGGTTTTTTGAAACTGCTTGTTTTTCAGATGAAAATGTACAGCTGAAATTTTATTTCAGACAGGTCTTGGTTCAGTCTAAAAATCAGAGTTCTCCTTAATATTTCATATCACACTCTGAATATAGAGCTGTTTGTTATGCTATTGTGCTAGCCTGGATTTTTTTGAAAGATCTTGGCTGGAATAAGTTATTTTCTTCAGCTGTACTTTTTACCAAGTTCTTAGTTATGATCGTGCACTATTATCTGAAATTTTATTTTGCAATTGCAAACATTTGCTTTGGTAGGTAATAATTTTCTACTTACTTGAGTTACTGACTATCAAAAAAACAGTTGCTGTGTTATGATAGCTGCAAAACTATCTGTTTTTGTGTACCATTGCCTTGGGCTTTAGTGTGGGATTAGTTGGGATTTATGGGAATTTTCCCATATTTTTTATTTTGGTTAATTTTGTTAATTTTTAGGCATTAATAATTTCAGTTGGGCCAGACTATTATTCTGGATTTAATAAAATGCTTGATCTTTGTGCAAAGTACTTGCTTTTTCCCCTGCTGATAAGAAATGGGAAAGGGGTAGGTTTTTGTTTCTCTGTGTTGACTTTGACTTACAACATTTTATGTAACAGCTTATTACCAACAAGAACAGAATTAACACTGTCAGCTTTCTGTCAGTTGTTTTGCCATTAAAGATGTGTAATTTATTCTCTCCATCTGTTCTCTTCCACACTTCCTAATAATTGAGGGTCTGATCCAATTCCAGATATCCGCAGCCATCATTAGAAGGCAGCAGCTCCTGGCTGTGTGGTAGGGTAATTTATCTAATAGCTAAGGAAGCTACTTTCATTCCTGCTCATTGTGGAGTGTAGTGTGAAACTATTCAGGTAAGTGAATTCATGTGGAAGAGGAGCTGCACTCCAGCTTCCAAACACAAGCTGCTGTGTTCACAGGGGTTGTCAGACTGGCAGGATGAATGACTTAGAAACTACTTTCAGCCAGATTTAGCGGTAGTTAAAATCCAGGAAGCATTTGGGAGGAGCATGGATGCTTTTGTCCTCCTCTACTGTTTGTGCTAGCATTTTATGGAGTGACAGAGAGGTTTCTCTGTTTGCCCTTTCTGAGAGGAAATAGTTCTTGTGCACATTTACACACGCACACTTGCAGGTTCCTTCAGTAACCTTTGGACAAAAAAGGAAGGCTCTTCAGTTTAGTATATAGCACTCTTTAAGCAACTCTCCCTGAAAGACATACAGTCTCCTAAGGGACAATTGGTCTTTCCCTTGACAGATGATAGAAACTCCTTAAGGTGTTATTTGATCCTTTTTCCTGAAACTCAGTTTTTCATATGGAATTTGATAGAGAGACTGTTTTTTACCTGCTTGTGCTCCTTAATTATTTTAATTTGAAAGGCTTGCATCCTCCCACAAACCTTGAGAATAGTTAGAATATTTTTCTTACCTGGAATTGGTTTTTAGTAAGGACAACTATATGATGGCTCAGAATAAACACAAAGATACATGCAAAGCTCTGTTTGAGCTGGGCAGAATGATAGGTTTCAAGCACAGTATGAGCAGAAGTGAGAGCTATGTTTCTAATCATACACCTAATCTTATCTCTAAAGTTTTATGGTGATCTAGGCAAGCTGATAAATCTGTGTACTTACTTTCCTTCCTTATAGTTTACTGAGAGTTGTCTTTTTCTTTTGTTTTTATTTTTCTCCCAAGTAAGGTCCCTTAAGTAATAACTAGTTGAGAAGGAATCTGCTTCCTATCTTGAAGCATTAAGAAGCAGTGTCTTCAAATCCTGACAAGCTTGTTCTGTATTCTTTAGCCTGTTTTGTGGTGTTACTGGCTTAAAATATGCAAAATATCAATAACTGTTATGAACAGATAAAGCCATTCAGTATAATTGTTTTTACTTTGATTTGTATAGTAGCTATTGTAACATGAAAAATGCAGACTCCCTAGACTTTCTAGTAATTTTTGATTTCTTTTTTTAGACTCTATATAGAGAACTGAAAAAGATTTTGTGAGCTTTCTCAATTTTTTTTCCCTTCTGTCAGTTACTTCTCAATTATGGGATTTCCCCCTCCTCTCCCTTTTAGTATTGCAAAATGAAATTAAGTTGAAAGTGGTAGAACCCATCTTGTGCTTTTGCTGATTTTTTGTTTTGGATACATGCACTTTATCCCTCCATACTTACTGATTGAAAACAGAGTAAGTCCTCTTCATATAGTCAACTATTTGATTTTTTTTTTTTGAAACTTGTACTGTTCAAATTGGGAAAAGCCAGCATCCAAAACAGGCAAAATACAAAAACAACAAATTCCCCCAATTTGATTTTAAAACCTCCTGTGATAGGACAGTTCTCTCCCCTGCATATGAATGCTTTGAAAGCTACATGAGGGAGTCTCCAGGTGAAATCGACAGATGTGAACAATACCTCTTCATCTTTTATCCTGTATTTAACGTTTTAACTGCTCTCATGCTGATCTCCTGGTACCATTGTTGTGGTAACAATAGCTTTCCATATTTTTTCCCATGTTTTAAAGTTGTGTCTGTGTGGCCATATGTATGCTGAGTTGCTGGCTCAGTACGGAAAGCGTCAGGGTTCTTGTTAATTTTGTTGTTGTTTTTTTGTGTTCAAAGTATTGTAGTATTTCTGGGGCATGATGGTGCTACCATGCTAAAGAATTGAATATTGAAATGGAAAATGTGCATGTGCTATGTCTTGACTTGAGAATCAAGAGGTGGTTGAAGCAAGATGGTCACAGATACAGACAGCTGAAAACATCTGGTTACTTTTGGGAATGTTGGTGGGCCAGAGCAGTCTCTTCATATTCTTGGAGAGACAGATACACTATGAAGAACCTTCTTTCCCCAAATCAGCCTCCCACCTCTCTCCAACAAAGATTCAATTCTAGTTATGCCCAAGGCATTGTGACAGATTTTGAGCCCCGTGATGTATGAAGTATACTGAAAACCAGTGGACAGCATTTGCTAAAAGTAGACTCTTGGGCATATCTCCTTACTTGTGCAGCCCAAGCTCCACAAGTAAAACATGGGCTCCTGTGTTGTTACATGAAGATGATTTCCTCTTGTCATTCATCCAGTTTTCCTGGTTGATTTAATCTGCTTTATAACTTGTATCTTATTATAGCACTCTGATCCTTTGGAGAGCTTTATTTAGGCACTGGAAAATACTCTTGTGTCATACATGGTTTTCAGCTGGTAGAGGAAGGTTATAGTGAAAAAAGTTTAGCATGCAGCATGGTTGCAGATGAGGTCTGTTCTCTTCTTGATGTTGGGCTCTGTGACAGTATTTTTGAACAGCATTTTCCACCAGAGGCAAGGCAGCTATTGTGTCAGCTGTTTATACATACATATATACACCCAGTGTTGCTGATGTAACAGCTTGTTTTCTCTGATCATAAAAAATTAGAGTTTATATAGTCTAAAGTAAGAATCAAGCTGTCTGTTTCATTGTTTTTTAAGCCTTTGTTTTCCCCTCATAGGTACACTGCTGTTGGGTTGTGCACTGAGACTGTTCTGGGACTTCCTACTGCTCAATCCTATCTTAACATCATGGGGTGGGAGCCTTATAGAAAGCATGGGGACTAAAATTTCTGGCATGTTTTGATCTGGCTATTATTTTTTAATGAGTAAAATGTACTAACTGACTAAACTGTAACTCAAATAACCACTGTTACATTTAATCATAAAAGTCTGTTTGTCTTTCCTTTCTTTTTTTTTTTTTTTTCCCTTTCAACTCTTTTTTATGTAGCTACAGATAGTAAGGATGAAGAAATCAAAGCACCTCCCAAGAGATCCTATCTGGGTATGTACTGTACAAAACCATTCTGCATGAAGCTGTCCCCTTAACTACATATTCCATGATTTGCTACTTTTTGTGATAATTTTTGGAAATGATTGCATGATCATTTCTATAGAGAATGTTTGCATTACCTTTTCTTAACATACTAAAACCTGGTGTCCGATTTTTAATTTTTTTTTTTTTTAATTTTGACATGCCCACTTTTAACTTTTGTAGAGGAAAAGATGCTTTCAGCTCTATTTCAGAAACAAGTTCTTTGAAGGCAGTTGAATTGACCACATTGTGTGTCTCACGGATATCTTCCTTACTCCTTCCCCAAACTGGGCAAACAAAATATTACATGACACAGAGATCTGCCTCTTCAAACTCAGTTGTCCTCTTTCAGCTCTAACACTGGAGGAAACTATGAAAGATACAGAAGTGTCTTTCAGCAGTCTTCAGAATGCTAGATAAGAAATTTTACACAACACTTGATATTCAAGCAAAGTGCCTGCATCCTTGTGAATGTTCCTCTCTTTTTCATTATAGAGCAGCCTCAAAATTGTTATTTGGGAATTGGTAATGCCCAAGGTGGGAGCTTCCAGTCTTCCAATTTCAGACATGGAATCTATGTTGTTTAATTTGCCTAAGAAACAGGAAATATTAGGTGCAAACCAGCTTGCAGTATTTTTTCCAGTCTTTGTAGTTTGGAATGACAATTCCAAACTGTCCAAATCAAGTAACTGTAATTTTGTTTTAAATTAGTTAGGGTGTTGCATCAAAGAAATTACACTGACTAGTGTAATACAGAAGTTCCCAAAAGTCAACTTTTTGACTGGTTTTAACTGAATTTTTTTAGAATCTCCCTTTGGTACCAGTTGTGCTCTGTTGCAATTCTTGAGTTAGTGAAGGCTCAACTGGAAATATCCAGGGCAAAGAATGTTACTGCGGCTAAAGGAGAGTCTCTGTATTTCTCAGCACAGAGTTAGTTAAATTGGAGTTAGCTCTGAGAAACACTACCCAAGAGTGGTATTAACCTGAGTGCTTTCATGGAACCATAAGGCCATTCCCACTTAGGTTAAATAGTCACTCTTTTAATGATTCATCTTCTGGATCTCCCCTTTCAGATTTAGGGGCAAAATCCATGCTTTGGGAAATGTTTTTTTTTTTTTTTTTTTTTTTTTTCTGATACTAGTATTTTTGCAAAGCACCTTTTGCTTTTGTCTTTTGAAAACATTGTTTTTACTGGACTTGGTATCAAACTATGTTTTTTTTCTGTTTGTCTTTAACTCTAATTTGTGTGGTCATTCTCACTGGCTTGCAACACTAACCATTGGAATGTAATATTTAAGCAGTTCTGTCTTCCTGTGCCTGTACGCCTGTTGCCTTTTACTAGTTTTCAGCAATGCTTTAGTTACAGTGTCAGAGCTAGAAACAGTTGTCAGCTTCAAGTGGTTAAAATGAAACAGAACGAAGTAACTTAATGTGACCTTTTACTTATTTCAATCAAATTCTTTTTCTTGTCTTTTTGGTTAAAAAGTCATTTGTTGGTAGTTTGATAGTTTAAAAAGATGCAGAGTAAGGCATCGCACATCGTAATCCAGCTGATCTAAGTCTGAAACATTTAGTTAATAGGTTTTACTTGATGTTTGTTTTGGAATTGCCTAGCAAAATGGGGTGAATTGAACTATCAGTAAGGAACAAGACAGTCTTACACTACTG
Organism: Acanthiza pusilla; assembly: GCA_036630365.1. Classification (NCBI taxonomy): domain Eukaryota; kingdom Metazoa; phylum Chordata; class Aves; order Passeriformes; family Acanthizidae; genus Acanthiza; species Acanthiza pusilla. The sequence goes on from JAXCHO010000034.1 coordinate 3,423,577, forward strand.
CTCAGAAGTTTAAAGACTGGGTGGGCAAGTTTGAAATGTAACAATTCTCACTGCTGTAAAGAAATTAGAATTGTTTTGAGCTGTTTATGTATAATGTACATACAGAGGTATGTGCTGGTGGTATAAAGAGTGGGGTGCACGGTGCTTTATGTCACAGTGTATGTCATATTCAATTTACAAAGGACTTAACTGAGCTATGCCCTGCATTGCTGTGTTTTGCTACAGCTCTGGGGAAGCTCACTTAGAGATTAGCTGAAGGGAATATTTGCCATACTTTCATATGCTAGTGCATTCTCATTATGTCCTTTAATGAGTTTTAATTAAAACTTCTGTTAAAAAAATTGGGTTTTTTTAGATTTCCTTTGAATATTTCAGTGGTGTAAAAAATGTTCTTCAATATATTTTTAGGCTTCAGAAATTATTATATTACCTTCTTTTTCTGCTCATGTAGTAAATTGCTTTCATAATTGAAGATGATCTGTGAAAGCAATTTTGTAATGGAGCTGTTGAACAGTTAATCTAAAATGTACTGGGCTACCAGTGAATTTTAGGTGAACTTGTTAGGTAAATGCAGAGGCATTTGTTTGCTGCCTCTCTTTGAATAGGAATTGAACTCCTGCTGAGTTTCCAGGATTGCTTTTAGGTTTGTTTTATTGTCCATACTTCGAGAAACCACTTAATGCCACTGTTTTTCCACATGTTATCTGAAAAAGCCTTTATCTCTGTTACATCAGTCTGAAAAGTGACTTTTTATCAGTAAATACTGAGAGAGAGTGGAGGGTGTGGGGGAAGGTTGCTGCAGTTTGAGTGACCTAAAAAATTTACATTGTGGTTGGCCCCAGAGTGTAGGGTTTTCTGATTCCACACAGAAATAAAATAATTTCCCTTCCTTTTCTTGGCAAAGGGAAGATTAAAAAGAAGTAAGTAGCTCCAGTTCTGAAGGAATAATGTTTTATTTGCTTTGTTTTCTAATGCAGGTATCTAGTTCTACCTAGTGCCTACTAGCATGGCAACTGCTGAGGCTGAGCAAAGATGCAGTTGAGTGAAGTTTGGGTTTTTGCTTATTTCTTGTTTCATGATGAGATGTTTTAGAACAAATGTAAGTGCATTAATCTGTTTTGCTAAAACACAAATTCCATAGATGTATTTTGAGCCTTGTGAGTGTTGGAGACTGTTGTGGTAAGAAAACCACTAAAGAAGTAACAAAACACTAGCCATTCTTCCAAGGAGCCTTTTTTGTTTGAAGTTGTTCAGAGTGGTCTCAGTGGTGTGGCAGGTGAATGTCAAAGTGGATGGGACTTGTTGGATTTTTTTTTTCTTTTTTTTTTTTTTCTTTTTTTCTTTCTAAGTAGATGATTAAACATTTTGAAAGACATTTCTGGGATTTCCTTCCCTCTCTGAAGATGGTTTTAAAACTCGATGTTTTACTGAATCCTGAACCTTGCTTTTAACTCAACAAAAACTCATCAAATAACATTAAATTTTAAAACAGGAGTAATAAAAACTAGCGGTAATGAAACAACAAAAACTTAGATTCACCAAATACCAATTGCAAAATATTTTAAACTACATTTCTTAAGGGGAAAAAACATAAAACGTGGGTGCAGTTGACTTCACAGACTTATATCTGCATAATAATGAGGAGAAAATAGTAATGTGAATTTATGAGGTGCAGGCATCTGCTGCATGGTTTCCAGTGGCAGTGTGACAGCCTGGTGAATAACTCACACTTCTACCTCTCCTTTTGTCCGTGCTCTTCAGTTAACTCGGGACGTCAGTTGGCTTGTGTTGTTCAACAACAGCACCACAGTGTTGACATATTCTAGAGCAGCACTAATACATTACATGTGCCATGAAGGTTGTAAACTTTATTTAATCAGCTTCTGGCTTCTTCTGTTCAGAGTGTTTGGTCTGTTTGGGTTGAGCAGGGCATCCTGCACAGCTTGCAGGTGAGCACTGTGCTTTTCCAGAGGTGCTCTGTAAGTAACGTGCACAATGTGCTTCTCTGTCCAGCCCCACACCCTGAGCAGAGCTGGGGACACAGCAGAGGCACAGCTTTCCTTGTCTGGGTGTGGGCAGCATTGGGTTTCATTGAAAGTGCGTGACTTCTGCACTATGCTGCCCAGTACCTGAATTCCCTCTACAGCTGGAACAACAAGAGCAGAGTTGTTGCTGAGCTGTCACCACCCCTGTCTGTGCATAACTGAACACGGAAGTGCTCTTGGAAGGATTTAGATCCCTTCTCCCTGGGATTATATGTATCCTTGCTATAATAATTTCAGAAATTGTTTGCATACTGAATGGATAACCTTTTTTATTTTTTTAGACTACAGACACAGAGAGAGGGAATTGTTTTATTTAAAAACCTGTTCTTTTATTTTCATGGGGAATTTCTCCTGAACCATTGCAAGACTAAAATAATTTTCTTTCAGAAAACATGAGAAAAATGGGTTTGGATCAGTGTGTTTCCTGGGACCAGTGTTATGTTTCCCAGTAGATTCTCTCTTTCAGGCTTTGAAGTTCCATTTAGTGTGAATCTTTCTTCAGTTCTTCAGGCAAATGGGCCTCAAATGAAAAGTCCTGTGGCTTTTCTGTCCTGTTAAAAATGTTGGAAGTGATTCAGTAGGAGGGTATACCTTTTTGTAGGCTTATCTGGTATTATTCAGAGGGTATAAAAGGGAAGGATAAGTTTAAATTTTGAATTTCAGAGAGACATTTTCCTTTCAGAAAAGACAGCTGGGAAGGGAGAAACCCAAAGAATGACTGTTGAGGTCTCTGAGCAGCTCTGATCCCTGCCTCTGGCAGTTTGCAGTTTCCTTAAGGTGAGAGATCCAGAAATAGATACACACCTCTGCAGCGAGGTGGTGGCATGACGCCAGTCTGTTTCCTGCATGCCTGTGTGCTGTGAAAACACATTCCTGACCACAGTGGTGAGGAATTGATTTTCTTTTATTCTCCCATTTCCCTGTGCTGGAGGCAACTGGGCCATGTGGCTCTGGAGGGAAGGAGCGAGGAGGGGAGAGGGAGAATTGCAGTAAATCACAGACTTACAGATGTAGTGATGAGGGATGCAGGTGAGCAGGCCACTCTTGGAATGCATGGCGTTGCAGGTTTAGGCCTTAGAGACAGGTGGTGGCTTGCAGGATCACTTGTAGAAAACCTAAAGGTGTTTCTTTTTGTGGGGTGCAGGGATGAACTGGGCAACAGAAGTGGAAGAGACTGGCGTTACCTGCACGAGTGATACGTAAAGTACAAGGCAATAGGTTCCAAGTCTTAAAATGATCTCAGATGTATTGTTCCATTCATGAACTGTGGACTTATCACCAATAGTTGTGGTTGAGCCATAGGGAATAACATTTGTGTTCCTGTGTTGTGGGCTCACCCTGGCGGGCAGCTCAGCCCAGCACAGCCACCCTCTCACTCCCCTGCAGTGGGTGGAGAGGACAATCAGAAGGGTCAAAGTGAGAAAACTCCTGTGCTGAGGTAAAGATACTTCAATAGGTGAAGCAAAAGCTGTGCATGCAGGCAAAGCAAAATAAGGATTTACTTCTCTACTTCCCATCGGCAGGGAAATATTCAGACATTTCCACGGAAGTAAGACTTCATCATGAGAAGACAAACTCCATAATTTCAGACATCCCTTCTTCCTCCTCCTGGGCATGCTGCTACACTTTCTGTGATCACTCGATGAATGTGTGAGCCAGCACAGGCAGGATCTGCTGTGATCTGATTTACTCGAGAACAGGGCAGGGATCTCAGGCATGTTCAATAGGGTCCCTCCTGTCATAGGCCTAAGTTACCTAAGCACAGATGTTTGAGTTGCCTCTTGGAGAAAGGTGAGGTGATGAAATGTGGTTTATATCCAGAAAAACCAACAGTGTTTTTTCAGAGTTCAAGAAATGCCAAGGGCTCCTGTCTTAACTCTGCTGTTTGGTTTAGTATTGCATGAGAGCTGTGGAGCACCTGTTACTTCATGCTAGTGCATGGGTCCTTCTCAAGTTGAAGTCTTATGTTCTTAGCCTGCTTCATAGTGGATTCTTACTGGGTCTGCCAGTCATCCGAAAATGGAATGATATGTATTTGCCAGGTAAATAGCTTTTCTGGATGCTGACCTGCTGTTTTCTTTGTGTAGGTAGCATAAGTCACAGAGGAGACTTGTGGGGGTAACACTTAATCCTTGTTACCAGTTGTTTGGGTGGTAATGCTTAATCCTTTTTTCCAGAATTTTGGTTAGCACAGTGGCAGTTGAACAGGTTATTTCTTATTTCAGGCTTTGTTTTGGAAGTTACATATTTTAACTCCATTTAAGATGAAACTAGAATTGGTAGGCAGAGAGGTAATGTCCTTTAACAGACAACTTGGGGAAAAAATGTGTTCAGCTGTGCAAGTTCTTGTGCATGTCTGAAATAGAAGCAGTGAGTTTCAGGCTCCATTCAGTTTGGAAGCTGCTTTTCTCCAAGTTTAACTTGTTAATCTGTTAGACCAGTTAAGCAAGAAGAATAGTTGCCACCTGTCAGGTCATTGTTGCTTATGGGGTGGAGAATGGAATGAACACCCACCATGGAATGTGGATGGGTGAGCTACATTTCAGGTTATATTTTTGACAGGCAATGAAACCAACAGTTCTAGAAGCTGTAATTTTTGATAACCATTGATGAATTTTAGTTTCCCAACTTCTTGTTCATCAACTTGACAAAAAAATTTCATATTTGGGGCTTCACTCAGAGATCAGAGGTGGCACCTTCACAATAAAAACCTTATCTGGTCAGTAATGTTTCTCTCTGTAGAGTTTGTGTGTGGGAGTTGGTGGTTGTTTCATATTAGTCACATGTTTTGCACCAGCACAGTTGATACACTAAATGAAATATTTTGCATTCAGTGATAAATACAGTAGCGTTCCTGTGCTTTGAGAACTGTATTGTAAAAAGTACTCTTTCAAAACACTTGAGAAATTGGAACTGCCACCTGCAACTTCTTTTGGTTATTAAACTGAATCCTCTGAAGCCTTAAGAACTGAAGGGGTTACTCTGATTTCATGTAATGTGGACAATAGCATTTTGCTTATGTTTTATTGTAGTGCCCACAGTAACTTGTAGTCAAACTGGTTCTTCATCACAGTTTAAAAATTTACCCATTCTTAATGGGAAAGGTTCAAAGTACCACTTGGTAAAGTGAAATGTCCTCAGTTTTTGAATTTTTAACAGGTTACCTTTGAACAGACTGGGCTAGATGTCCTGCAGAAGGCTCTTCCAATCCAAACTACTGTGGGATTGTAAATAAAATATTTATAATTTCCTCTGTCAGCTGTATTACCTTTGTAATGTTTTGTATAATGGTAATTTGTTTGGCTCCTGTCATTGGTGGTAATCAAACAATAGAAATATTTTCTACCCCTAAAACAGGGAGTTCAGTAGGTATTACCCGCGTTTACTTGTTATCAGGGCAGGCAACCTGGAGGACAGTGTTCTGTTTTTGCTGCTACCGCTTTTAAAAATTATTGTTTAGCTCCCCTTATGTTTTCAGCTTACAGGCAGTATGGAAACAGCCAACCACAGACTTGTGAAATCTCTTCTGAGTCAGAATCACTTCAGTAAGATGTTATTTGGTGGTGGAGCAGTATGTTTGTACTTGAGCCATTTGACCCTTTCTCTTGCACCAACCTTGCTGCTGCTTTTGAATGCTTTGACATGAAAATGTAGGTAGGCCATTCGTTCAATGAACTTCTAATGCAGTTTTAAGAAACTTCTAATGTACAATGCTGTGTTTACAGTTTAGGAGAATCTGCCAGGCTAAATGTAGCATGTGAAGGGCCCATGCCTGTTCCAAAAGCCCACCCACTAGGAGAAAGGGGATGGACAGGAAGGCCCAGGTTAGGTGGACTGAGGGGGCAGGTGCAGTGTGGGGACCTTTCTGTTAACACGCAGCATGAAGAGCACAGTGCAGTGGTTAGGAGAGCTAGAAGGGAGCAGTGCAGATGAGCAGGAAAAATGAAAAAAAAAAAAAATTAATCTGTTACCAAGAAAATTCAGTGTTACCTTAAGTTGAGGGAAAACTGTTTTTTAGTGTGGGGAGAAAGAGAGAGGTGGTGAAGGTTGATCCCCAGCCTGGCATGAGCAGTAACACCTGGAGGTTTCACAGGAGACAAAGTTCAGTGCCATGTTTCCAGAGTGTGCTGCTCAGGATGCCTGCTCTGGCTGCTGGTGCCCCTGCCCCCAGCCCTCTGGCAGGCCTGTCAGTCATCCAGCTGTACTCTGGGGGGAAGAAGAGACTGAGACAGGGTCTGTTGGAAGAGCTGTGTGGCAACAGAAATATTATTTGTAGCACAAGCACCATGCCCAGCTGGTGGGGAGATAAACCTGTGAATAAAATGTGAATTTTTCCTGTGCCGTGTGCAATTCAAGGGAGGAAGGAGAGCTCCTAGCAACATCTAGCCACATGAGGGTGCTCTGGGGTTTCCAAAACTTGCCTGCTGAGCCACTCAGCTGGAACCTTGGAGATGAAGCTGATCTTGCTTCCAGGGCTATGGAAATAGTGAATGAACAGAGAGGTTGAAAAAATCTTTTCCTTCATGGTGGGAGCCAGAATAATTAGGTGCTTTAATAACATCAGTGGTGAAACATCTAAATGTTCAAACAGAGCTGGTTTGTCCACCCTTGTGCTTGACAGCCCTTTCTGTGAAGATTCTTTTCCTAATATCCGATCCAAACCTCCTCCGGTACAACTTGAGGGCATTTCCTCCTCTTTTGTCACTTGTTACTTGGAGGAAGAGACTGACCCCTACCTGGCTACAGCCTCCTTTCAGGCCGTTGTAGCGAGTGATAAGGTTGCCTCTGAGCTTCCTTTTCTCCAGACTAAACACCCCAGCTCCCTCAGCTGCTCCTCCTCAGACTTGTGTTCCAGACCCTTCCCCAGCTCCATTGCCCTTCTCTGGATGTGTTCCTCAATGTCTTTCTTGCCGTGAGGAGCCCCAAACTAAACACAGGATTCAAGGTGTGGCCTCATCAGTGCTGAGTACAGAGAGTCAAACACTGCCCTAGTCCTGCTGGCCACACTATTGCTGATAAAGGCCAGGATGCCTTTTTGGCCATCTGGGCATACACTGGCTCATGTTCAGCCACTGTCAACCAGTACCCCCAGGTCCTGTTCTGCTGGCCTGTTTTCCAGCCACTCATCCTTCAGCCTGTAGCACTGCTTGGGCTTGTGACTGAAGGGCAGGACCCTGGCAGCACTTCACCTTGTTGAGCCTCATGCAGTTGGCCTTGGCCCATTGACCCTGATCCCTCTGCAGAGCCTTCTTACCCTCCAGCAAGTCAGCACTTCCACCCCACTTGGGTGAGTTTGCTCAGAGTGTACTCCAGTGGGTAACTCCAGTAGGTCAATGTCTTTCTTGTACTTGGAAAGGTCATGTACATGCCTTGTGGGCATTGAATCGAGAGGAATAAACACTTCCATTCATCTGCTTACCACATGTTTGCTCAACTATACAGCCTGGAAAGTGATTGAGCACGAGTCAAAGAGTGTATCCCCATAGTAAAGGCAATCAAATTGCCTGCCAGGCTACCCTCTGCTATTCTATGAAGCTGTTCTCCAGTGAGTCAGCCCTCTGCACCGGTGCTGTGGTGTGTGGTTACTCCTTCCCAGCTGTGCAGTACCCCTGAACTTCATCGTATTCCTGTCAGCCCATATCTCCTGACTAAGCTTCCTTTGAATAGCAGTACTGTCCTCAGTTCATAGGATCATACAATATCATGGGTTGGAAGGGATCCACTAGGATCATTGGAGTCCAACTCCTGGCCAACTCCTTGTAGAGGACAGCCCCAGGAAATCACACTGTGACCATATCACATGTTGTCCACACAATTCTTGCACTCTGTCAGGCTTGGTACTGTGACCACTCTTCTTGGGAGCCTGTTCCAGTGTCCAGCCATTCTCTGGCTGAAGAACCTTTTCCTAATATCAAACCTAAACTTCCCCTGATACAGCTTCATGCCATTTTCTCAGGCTGACACTTGTCAGCAGAGGAGAGAACAATGTCTGCCCTTCTACTTCCCATTGTGAGGAAGCTGTTTATTGCTCACTCTCCCTAATTTGGTATTCATGAACTCACCATCATCCAGGTTGTTAATAAAAGACATAAAAGAGTGTTGGCCCTAGTATTCATCACTGTGCGCTGCCTTGTAACTGGCCATAAATGATTTTTCCTTTGAGAGGAAAAATTCTTTGAGCCTGATGATCCAGCTAATTTTCTGCCTTTTTTATTGTCCATTTACCAATCAGTAATTTGTTAATAAAGATACTGCAGGAGACTGTAAGCAGGCTGGTTAAAGGCACTGTAGACAACACCCACTGCTCTCCTCTTGCCCTTAAAACCAGTCATAGAATCAGAGAATGTTAAGGGCTTGGAATGGACCTCAAAGACCATCTAGTCTCAATCCTTCCACCATGGACAGGATAAATCCCACTAGACCAGGTTCCTCAAGGCTTTACCAGCCTGGCATTGAGCACTGCCAGGCATCCACAGTCTCCCTGGGCAACCTGTTCCAGTGTCTCACCACCCTCACAGTAAAAAAATTTCTTCCTCATAGCTAACCTAAATTTACCCTCTTTCACTTTGTACCCATTACTCCTTCTGCCATCACTACAGCTGCTGCACAAGAGTCTTCCTCCAGTTCCTGGTAGTCTCCCTTCAGATACTAGAAGGTTTCCATCTCACAATATAGGTCAGTCAGGTTGGTCAGTTGCAGTTTTCATTTGTTAAAGCTGTGCAGGCTGCCCTGGTCACCTTCTTGTCCTTCCTGTGCTATGAAATGACTTCCATGAGGACTTCTTCCATAACCATCCCAGGGGTGAGGTTATCTTGACTGGCTTATAGTTCCCTGGATCTCTTCCTTGCAGATTGGTGTGATTTTTTTACCTTTTCTTCCTCCTGTGCCCAGGAATAGAAAATCTCTCCCAATACCATGATCTTTCAGAGGTGATAGAATAGCCTTTCAAAGATATCAGCCTGCACCCTCAACACCTCCACATGCATCCCATCTGGGTCACATGCATAAATTTAGGTACTCCCAAACTCTTACTTTCCTGTTCTGGGTACTGCTTTGCTAGCTGGGCTGAGGAGCTGTAGGGGGCAGACCTCACCAGTGAAAGCATATTAAAGCATTATTAATGCAAGAAGGCAAGAGGTGAGTTTAGAGCCATGGTGACAATTAGTTATCTGGCTTTCACGGTGATATCCTGCTTTGCTGCCTGCCAGCTCTCTTTCAGTTTCTATAAGCAAAAAACTCAGAAGGGAAACAATGATTTTCTAGATGATGGCTAATTTGCCAGTTCAGTGCAAAAGATTTAAGTGAAGAAATATTTAGAGTGTGACTCAACTCCCCACAGACTTTGGAATAAACTTTCAAGCTGAGGGGTTGTAATTGTTTGTACTAATATTGTTTGCTATTTTATTTTCCTAAGTGGCTTGTAGCATTGGCTGGCATGGTGTGTGCTCAAAGAAGCACTGTTGCCCAGTGCTGCCTGCTCAGATATAATGGATTGTCTAGACAGCTTGCTAGGGAAAAAACCTCTGGTTGCAGCACATTTTTGGGATCTTGTGATAGATTGTGGTACATCCAGATTTTGTAGGTTTCATGAATTTTTAAAGAACCTTATCTTTGCATTTAGGTAAGTGGTATGGAATCAACAGTTCAACACATGAGCATGTCATCAGAGTCAACATCTGTCAACATTAAAGTTATGTCCTGTACAGGAGATGGGGTACAGCTTGCACTCACTTTCTGCTGCTGACTTTCCAACATGTACTCCATAGGAAAGGTGGATGTTGTCACTCTGGAAAGCTGCTCATTTGATATGTTAGGGCCTTGAGGGCATTATTTACCCAGGAATTTTGCTTCTGTTGGAAATGAGCCTTCTGAGATAACCATACCCACTGCTGTATGCAGTGGGTGGAATGGACAATGGGGTGACCTGAAGTGCTGAGCTGGATGGCAGCGCTCACTTGATCCCAATTAAAATGCTACAAGGGGCAGGTGTGACATCGGATGTCTAAGCTGACAGAATTTTCTCCATGAACTGTATGTGGAGGTCATGCTCAAGGTACAATGTGATTGTTCTACACAGCTTGATTTATTTTATATTATGATACATTTTCTGTCCTTTGTGTTTTATTAGCTTTGTTTAATTATTTAAAATTCACTGGGAATATAAAGTTGCTAGTTTCTAGTAAGCTAGAAATAGGGAATATATTTAATAAATCAGTGCTTCTGAAGCTCTTATAAATAATGCCATTTTAACAAGACATTTCCTTTTGCTGGAGATTGAAAGGCACTTATCATTGAAGCATCAGTGCTTTGCCATTTTCATTGCTGTATCAAGGGAAAACAAAAGAAACCCTTTTCTATTTCAACACAAATGTCATGCTTTTAACATGTAATGCAGTACACTGACCAATCTGGACTGAAAACAATTAGGTGATACCTTTATTTTATGAAAAGATTCCCATTTTCTCCCCTCTCCACACTCCCACTTTGCAAGCAGTGATGCACCAAAGGTTTGTTGGGAAAGGGTTTTCAAACTCTAGGAGGATGTTTCAAGTGAGAGAGAAGAGAGATCTTAGCCAGTCTCCCTTGGCTTTTGAGAGATGACAGAGGAAATTCTGTTTTGTGTCCCAGCTCTGAAGAAGGAAGATGAAGCAGTAGAACCTAGGTGCTCTGTGTTGATATCCCGTGAGAGTGCTGAGCAAGGATGAATTAGGGCAGAGAGCTTAGGTGCTCCTGCTTTCCTGGGTGTTCTTGATCCCCTGTTGCCACCACAAGAAGGTGCATGCAGTTGGCTCTGTTTAGCCCTCATTGCCCATTTAGTTTGTGTCTGCCTCTGCCCCTGAATGCTCTTAGCCCTGTAGGGACTGGGGCTGAGCACTTTTCATACAGGCTGCAAGCAGTATGGTGCTCTCGTGGGGTACGAGAGACCGAGCTGGAGGCTCCTGCTTGCATAGATAGCTCTGAGTTCATCAGTGTGAGCAAAGGGGCTCTGATGGTTTCCTGGTAAGCCAGGCTGCAGGCAGGAGAGAGAGAGCCCGCGTGGAAGCCTGAAGCCAGTGTCCTAACCCTGAGGCTGTTTTGGTACTGCTGATTGCCCTTCTTTTAATGTTAGTGTGATTTCTTCCTGACTTGGGATGGAGAAACATCTGAAATCTGTGTTTTCCGTAACAGAAAAAGGCATCCTGTCTGGCTCTATCTGTGACTTGCCGAGTGGCCTGTAGAAGCTGAAGGCAAGCCAGTTGCTGTCCATGAGCTCCAAAGGGCCTGAATCCCAGGCTCAGTCAGATCTCAAATCTGATGAGATGAATACTGCCTTCTGTTGTGCTGAGATCAGCACTGTGTCAGGGAAAACTACCTGCCTTACTAAGACTTACTTTCTTTTGTAACAATACAGCATGGTTGGCTTTATTGTTTTATATTTTTTTGACTCATTTTTTTGAACCTGCAGGCCCAAGGCGTGCTGAAGAACAAACACCAAACCAAACACCCTTCTGGTGTGGATGCCAAGTTGTCACTTCCGATGTTTGGCAGTTAACAGGTGCCCAGAGAGTGACTTATGAATGCTGAAGAATAGAAACTTGTGAACCAATTATTTGTCAATTCTGAGTGTTGGGGAGGTGTGCATTGTTATGGAAAATGGCACAGACCTTGGCTGTAAGTGTGAAGGCTGTTTGATGGGAATGCTGCAGTGGAGCAGATTTGGCCTATGTATCGACTATGCTCATCTTCACTGACCTGTGACAGTCAACTTTCAAAGACAGGCAGTACACCATCTTTTTCCTCTTCCTTCCAGCTTGATACTTTGTACTGTTGCATGCACCTGAAATAAATTATTTCAGGAGAGGCGATCACATTAGATATTGGGACAAATTATGTAGACATTTAGTGGTGTGACAGCACAGAGTGTTGAACAGTTCTGGATTACAGCCACATTCCAGATTGCAAGCAGGACTGCTGGAGGGTTGTATAGGACATTGTGTCAAGGAAGAGACAGAATTAAGGTGGAAGGATTATCTTGTAAGTCATACCAGTTCCTGAATTCACATCAGTCTTGTCCCACGGACAGTTTTTCCTGTTTTAAGGCCTAAATAATCTCCTTTTGACTTCCAAGCACTACTTCATTAAAGCTGTGATGAGGAAATCTTATATTTTAGAAGGTTTTTTTCTCTTTTTGCAAAGAAAGGTTAGTGTTGGAGCTGCCTTTGCAAATCATGATTTAAATTACCAAGCAAGAAATATGGAAGTAAAATAAATTATTTTATGTCTTTCCAGAATAAAGTTTGACTCATGTGGTGATATGTGTAAATGGAATAACTATACTTTAGTAATGATCCATTCAAATTACATTTTTTATCATCTTAAAAATGAATTAAACGGTCAAATATTGCATTACTTGTAACTTACAGCAAACCGTTTGGGTTGAAAATTGATTTAAAATAACAGTGTGAAATAATTTAAATTATAAAAAAGTAAATGAACTGCAGTGTTTGTTCTGAAGGTTCATTTTGTGGAAATGTTTCTTTTTAAAAAAACAAATGAAGTGGATATTCGTTTTAGATAGATTTTTAGTAAAATTGATTTACTTTTTTTTTCTCCTTCCTTTATACTCTCAGTCACTATTCAAAGACACAAGAACAAAGCAGATGTTATTGAGCTCCCATCAGTTTCTTCTTGTTAGAATAAATGAGATATTTTTACTAAGCAAAACTGAAAAAGTAAAAAAAAATGTTCTTGCAGAAGCAGACAAAGCCTTCTAAGCTTTGGTTCCAGTGCACCAGCCAGCAGTTCTTCAGATGTAGTATTTCTCTTGTTAAAGCTGTGCAGTAGTGATTTAAATGATGTTAATAGCTTGGCAAATATAGGCCTCATTAGAAGTGTACATAATCACATTTCAAAATTTGATTTTGTTTTGTGCTTCAGAGCAAATGTTTTTAGCTTCAGAATGTTATCTTGTCTTGTAACTAAGAGAATGGTGCACAGTGTCTGTCTGTAGGAGGAGGTGACACTGAGTGAGGTTGGGAAGAAAGGATGTAACTTTGCTCTTCCTGAGAAGCTGCTTCCTGTATCGTCTTGAATCAGCAGCAGAAAAGGTGCTATTTTTTGGTGAATCATGAATTTATGGTGAGGGGCAGGGTGTATACAGTATCCCTCTTAACACTTGGATTACTAGTAATTAGCATGTTTCCTTCCACGTGGAGGGAGCAACTATAGCAGCATTATTCCTGAAGTTATGAAGGTCTCCTTTCAGATGCATTTATGATGTGCCCTACTTTCTCTTTGCTCTGCTCTGTGATCAGTATGCATTACATCTACTGCATTGGGATCCTATGTCCCCTCCCATGGGTAGGGGAAAAAATCCAAATCCCAGAATTCAGTTCTGACAGATTTATTTTTACTTGCATTGTACATTTACAAAAAAGGGTCTTGTTCATCCTGACCGATTCCATGGAGAAATAAAAATCTGTGAAAGAAAGACGGATCCTGAGTATTTCAGGGAAACATTTTTATTTTTAAAAGCTGCTTAAAGCTGTCTTTTTTACTATTACCCATTGCAACTCAAAAGTCTGAAGAGAATTTGGGAGATGGAACATTTTAAATATTCAGAACGTCTCTGTTTCTTTGCTTAAGGTATGAGTGTCAGGATTTTTTCCCATTAAAATCAGGGCCAGTGCTGCTGTTTCTAAAATACATAGACTGCTTTGGTGTTGCACACACTTCAGTAGCCTTTGCAAGCTTGCTGCACTTTTTGTGTGTGCTTGTGTGCATAGTTGATCTTTAAAATTGATGTTTATCTTCATGATGATAATAAAAATTATGCCATCCTTTCTTAAAGTGGCTTTTTAGTAGATTGCTTTGTGAATGTCACAAACTGCAGTTGTTGCTAGGTAAATTTTTCCCCTCCTTATCTCCAGTTTCTGTAGCCTTTGGAAAAAAACAGTTGCTTCTCTTGAAATTCCCTGCTTCCCATCACCCCTATTTTTTTGTCCATTTATACAAACCATGACAAACTTTCAGTAATTCCTTGCTTTTTTTCAGTATTTTCCACTGCTGCCCTTTCTTGTCTTTGCATCCCTTGGCATGTGAAAATCAGGAGCAGTTATTTTAAGAAAATATCTTTTGCCTTAGATTTTTTACTGTGTCTTCAGAGATACTATTTACTCCCTAATGCCTTTCTTCACCCCCTGTTGAGAGTAGGTTGTAGTAGAACAAATACACTGTGCACTTAGGGAATAGAGCAAACTTAATACTGAAATGGCTTAAAATAGTCTTATCCACAAGTTCCTCATTTAATTTCTGTGTACAGTAGATGTCAAAGAACTGATCACTCTTTAAAGAAATTTACTATTTCTTCACAGCAGAACTCAGAAATGTAATGAGGATTTTGTGGAACGGGTTGCTGTTCACAGCTCATTGTTTATGGTTCTTCTGTCGTCATTCTCAGCATCCCCTGCACTCTTGAGTACACGATGTGAAAGGGACACAGCAGTGGAGGGAAAATCCCGGGATCACTTGGCCAGGGATAAAAGGGTGGTGCCCTGTGGTTGCACTGGTGAACATTTCCAGTGCGCTCTCTTCTGCCTGTTTTGGTGTGGAGATTTTTTGTTGTCCTTTTTAAAAGTAAAAATATTTATAAAGGGGCATAATAGCCAAAGTCTTTTGCCTCTAGCAATGGCTGGGTGCCAGGATGCTTAGCAGCAATGCTGAAGATATTCTTGATCCTCTTTTCTCCCCTGACTCATTCTTGCCCCCTCAGTTGTACTTACAGAACAGTTTGTGGGATTGTTTTGAACCAAATAAGTGAACAGATCTTGCTTGAAATGCAGGCTTGTTCTTTTTTTGTGTGTGTAAAATCTTTAAAAAAGAAAGAGAAAAGCCCACATTTTGTGGCTTCAGTGAGAAATGCTTCAGGGAGCTAAACAGTTGTCCTGTTATAGATTGAGGGGGATGAAGGGGTTTAAACTTCTGCTGGGAGATGTGAACAATTTGTGAATGCACACCTATGTCACTACCAAACTCTTCATGACAGAGCCACTTAAATCAACTACTGTTACCTTTTGTTCTATGTCTTCAAGATTTGTTAACTCCGGAGCATTAAACTCTAGGCACAATGTGGTATTCAGAAGTGCACCTTACATAAAAACCACTGGTCTTTTCAAAACAGGTATTTATCTGTGGTCAAACAGAACAGCTGGGAAGTGAAGGGAAAATTCTGTTTCAGGGAAGCTCTGTCATGCTTGGCTCCTTCAGTTACAAGTGCTGTAATCAGTAACACAGTCTGCAAGCACTCAAGTGAAACTTTCTACTGGTCTCCCATCCTATAAATTCTTTCTGCTAATGCAGTAAAGTAATTTGTGTGGGAATTCCTGCTGTTTTGGTGTCCTAAGTAATTTTGATCTGTGCAGACTTGTAAATAGAATGAGTTTTGGATTAATGGTTGTGAGGAGACACTGCAGGCATGGATGTTCCGGAAACCTGCTGCTACCAGAAGTCCTTTTATTCCCCTTTCCCTAGAAAGTTGCATGGAGATTGGAATTATTGCCAACTTTATCTACCTATATATATATTTCTTTTTTAACAGTAGATGAATTTCCATAGTCACCTTTACACATTTCAATATACTTAAATGATGTTTATGGTAGCAAATGAGAAGTTGTAAGTTGAGATTTTTGCTACTGCTGACCAGAAATTTGTGAATTGATTGTTGGTGATAAAGGTTGTCACCGATGAATGGTCACATCTTCACAAATACATATGCATAAATTATTTTAATGAATTTGGTCAGATCTGGTCTCAGTATAGGAGATGCTTTGAGACCTGAGTGGGTAATAGCTTCATGACCCAGTGCCATAGGACATGGAAAAACCTAGGTGGAAGGTCCATAATTCAAGTCAGAGGTGTTAAAAGTTTGAACTTATTTCCCGGATCCCATCTGTATGTTTGCCTCTCTCTTCATCCTCCCTCAGATTTCCCAAAGTCTTTCTTTTTATTCCAGCGTAGAACAAAAATCCAGAAATACAATTTTTTTTTAAAATGGGATTCTTGTTCACCAGCCTACCCTATTATTATTAACTATATAATTATTAACTATATTTTATTAACTATAATAGATATTTGAAAGGAAGCTCTATGAAATTGAGTAGTCTGTGCCGCCATTTTGAGATATTAGCCTCTTGGTAATGCAGTTCGGATAATTAAAGAAAACATGTCTGACATTTTTGTGTGTGTAGCAGGGACTGAGCAGAGGAGAGAGGTGAGTGAAAAAAAGAGGCAAAAGCTTCCTACAATTTCCTACATGTTTGTGATGACTTTGAAACATTGAACTATCGATAACAAAATGGGGGATTCTGAGGTTAACTGAGGTAATTGCCAAGAGATGTTCAGCAGGTCATATCACATTGTGTTAGCAAAGGAGGCAGCTGAAAAAGGCATTATTCTGTTTGGATGCTAAATTAGTAGGGCCACTTTGGGGGCTAGAATTTGTCTTGGCTGGTGGTGGGTTACCTAGGAAACAAGGATTTAACTTGCCCCCAAAATCCTAAATGAGATGAGTTTATATTTTATGAAGAGTGTTTAGCTTTGTGTTGTATACATATTTTCACATTCATTTATCCGTGTCTGATTTCGATATCTGAAAAAAAAAAGAGAAACGCCTTCTTTTTGTGCTGTCTTCACAATAGAGGAGATAGGGTCTCAGGCAAGTCAAGCTCAGACAAGGATGAAAAAGAGAGGGATCATTTATCAGCATTTTTCTCAGAGATCTGCAGTTCAAGAGGTGATAAAGTATTACCTGGCAGTTACTTGCGGAGTTTCTATAAGTAACTTACTGCATTATACGTGCAACCTGGTGTTGTAATCCCTGGCATGGTGGAATCTGAGTCAGCCTGCATCTGGCCTAATGCACAGCTTGGTTTTGTAATGTTTAGAAGAACTTTTATTCATCTCTTTAATTACAGTCTTTGAATGAGAAAGGACATATTGTTTCTAATATTATAGCAGTCTTGATATCTTCTGAGACTTAAGCTGCAAATAATAAGTTTCAGTACTATTCAAAATAAATTAAACTGTTTTCATAGAGAGTTTATAACTCCCAACTACAAGAATTTTAGAGTCAAGGCTGCCTGCTTTGCAATGCTTAACTTACTTCATTTCAGTATTTTTTGGAGGCCTTTATGTACTGCTGGGTAGAGCTGTGGGTGATAGCTTTGATAAACCATGCTGAGGACAGTGTAAAACGTTAAAATTATTGTAAAAATAGAAACTTGGTACTACACGTACTTCTTGCTGTGACATTCTCATCATCCCTGCTTATCTTGCTGTCAGGAAAAGAAGTCTCTATCTATAGTTAGCATAGGAAGGCGTATCTGGCCAAAAGGAGAATGAGCTTATCTGCCGCCTCCATCATTGGCACAGTTGGGAGCAAAGGCCTGACTTCACAGCTCTGCTTACGGCTGAAGGTTGGGGCACTTCTTTACTTTGACTTGCTCTGGGGTTTTTGATGCTCTTGGTGTAGGAGGTGAGCAGAATCAGGAGTATATGTAGTGAAAGCAAAGGCTGCCCAGAGTCATCAAAACTCGGCTGTGACATTCCCTGGGTTTCCCATTTCACTGCCATGCTGCAACTTTAGAGGAGGATTTCCTCCTGAGGAGGTCCACACTTGCTCTGAGTCACATGGCTTCTAAAACTGTTTATGCCTCTTTCACTCCACCTTTCAAATACAGAGCTTATTTTCCGTGGCACTAAATCCTTTGGGCCACAGCTACCTTATTCCAGTGGCTTTCCAAGCCCCATGATCTGCCTAGTTATTACGCGTTTACCTCCATTGGTCGTAAGTCAGCTAATTGCTGCTTTTGCCTGCTGTTGAGACAATCTCATAGACACAGTGACTAAGAACAATCAATACGCTGGAATAGAAAGGGGAGAGACTTCTATACTGAGCAGCCAAGAGTAGCAACAATACAGTAGGGAGTTTCAGTAGGGATGGCACTGGGGAAGCCAGTCTTTACAGGGGAAATATAGTGCTATAACTACCTTGATTTAGATATATCTAGCCTTAAGTTGAGTGCCTTGCCTTAGAAGCAATATTGGCATGTGTCTGTGGTGCTGGTTGTCTTTTTTCTTGTCCTAATCTTACTGGCTTACTAGTACAGCAGGAGTAGAGACCTGGTGTTTTCTCTCAGGTGGGCTTGGGAAGCAAACAGGTTGGTTAGCACATGTTGCACAAGGTACATTAGTAGGGGGGGTTACGTGTGTACCTGCTGCAAGATTGCCTCAAAAGCATCTTCCATCTGGAGAACTCCAAGAATTGTCCTTGCTTTGGAAAGATTAGTCCAGGGTACTCTTCTGAATGCTTTTTTGGGGGATTGGGGTAGGATTTTGCTTCTGGCTGCCCCCAAGTTGATTACACTCATACTGCAGGGATGTGCAGAGATGTCTGGGCTGAGCTGTACTGCTCCATGTGGATTTCCCAGCTCAGCTGGCATTCACCAGCAGTTTCTGAGCCCAACAGTTGGAACCTTGTTCACAGATACCATACTTGCTAAAACTTCCTCTGTATTAGAAAAAAAAAAATTGTTCTCCCCTCCTTGCCTTTACAATTTTGCTTTCTTTTTAATGTGTCAGCGGTACAGTGAGGAAGAAGCATGTATGTGTATGCAGGCATATTTAGGGATATATATAAACAAACAAATTAAAATGTTGGCAGGGCTGGTATCAGTGCAGCACAAGTGATGTAAACAATTCTACATCCTTTTGTAAGACAGTGGAAATTCTCAAAGATGAGGTAAAGGTCAGCCTAATTTTGTGGGTTTATATAACGGCATTTTTCTCTGAATTTCTTTTCTTCTTCACTGTGAGACTCCCATAAACTGAAGCTGTATACAAAGCAAATTACACTGCAGCTAGCACAGTAAAGGCTGTCAGCTGCACAGAAGGTACCCAGGGTATGAATATTTTGATTTAGCTTTTCATTTGTATTGTCCTGGGTGTTGTTAGCAGCAGGGGTAAAACTTTCAGACTAAATTGTAACTTTAAATTGCTGTTCTGTAAGGGTCAAAAATGGTCAAGATAGGTCTTATTGCTAATTATCTCTGGTGAGGACCACTGTGCTAAGTGGTAATCAAAGGTTTCCCTTAAACCAAAGGCTGTAAAATCAGGGAAATAGCACATTATTGGAAAAGGCAGGGTGTCAAGAAATAGTGTGGATTGTTTGACATTTTCATATGTACTAGTGCATTTGTGTCAGTTTTCTCTGAAGTAGTTGTAATTAATGTGTTTCTTAACAATGTAATTGCTAATTCACTGAGTGGTGATAGGAATAATGTTGATGTAGTGGAGGTTTCACCAGACTTGAACTTCTTATCTCAGGTGTTCTGTCCCAAATCAAGTACTGAAAGCTCCACTGACCTTTTAAAAACAGAAGTGCTTTGTATGAATCTTCAATGCTTGTGTGGGTCAGGCTTTCAGCCTTTTTCTCTGCAATTAAGATTTGACATTTTCCCCCTCTCACATGAAAATCTGCTGGTTACTTTTTGTTAGCTAGAGGACTCATGCTGGACCTTTAAGGAGAGTCAAATGCTAAGAGGACTGGTTTGAATGAACTGACATTAGTCTATATGTAGCCAAGAGAAGGCACTGTATGAGCCAAGGGATGTTGAAAGTGGATTTCACTGAAGGAGAGTAATTTGTTTAGTATAGGCTGGGGCGATATTTTCAGAAGAGGTTCAAGATCCTCTGGAATATTTTGTTCCCATCTTGGATGGACTAGAGAGTAAAAAGTGACAATGTTTGGGTACAAGCCAGTGTGAAGGCCAGCTAGAAGGGAATGTCTGAGAGATGCTGAAGTACTGCAGTTACAGGGCTGAGCCGATAGGTAAAATACTCAGAGTCTGAGAAATTCCTAGGTCATGAGCCTGAACGAATGGAGATGAAGAACATTGTCCCTTTATAGACAAAGTCCTTTCAAAAGGACAGTGGTTTGGATCAGAGCTTCAAGTTTTTGGTGCTAAGCTCTCATTTCTTCTATTTTGTACCATGAGTGAAAGATAACAAGTCCCTTCTCAGTGCCAGTGAGTGTAAAAGAAATACTGGCTTCAGACAGCATTTGCAGGTTTCTATCACTTCTTTAAAAAGGAGGAAAGAAAAGCTAAATGGATCAGTTTTCACTGTCTGTCTGTAATGCTGCTTCCTTCCTTCTTTCTGGAAGGAAAGAGGAAAGTGCCTAGCTGGATATGTGGATGATGAGAGTGAGAGAAAAGGTTTTGGATGACCCAGTAACAGTCATGCAGAGCCTTGCTGCTCTTGTTATTAACCCCAGTTATTTCCTGGGTGCCCTGTGGGGTATGTAGAAATTTCAGAACAGAGCACCAGAGAAACCCAGGTTCTGACTGGGAGCTGCTCAGAATGAACAAGGTGAGGAATGCTAGCCAGTGTGCTTCTCTGCAATCCTGCTGCTGTTTTTAGATGAGACAGCTGAAATCAGGATTGCCAGGGAGACAGATAATGCCTGAGGCAAATGTCTGAGGATTTGCCGCAGCTGAAGAACTGTAAGTGTAAAAGTCTCCTTTTCAGAATCCAGTGCCTGGGCCCAACCTCCTGTGGCAGGTGCCTCACAAGTCCTCTTCAGAGAATGTGGCAAAATTTATTTTTAAGATGCCACTGCTGAGTGCAGGACTTGTGTATAGCTTAGAGCACTCATTTGAGGTGTGGGAGGACTGAGATAGTTTCTCTTGTCAGCCTGGGGACACAAGCCTGCATGTTCCAACTGTCCAAAGAGCGGCCCTAGTTGCTGGGCTGGGATGAGAAGCGGCATCATATTTGCCTGCAGCTCAGAGCTGAACCGCTTTTACAGCAGAGACCACAAGTTCTGGAGATGAGCAAAAGAGCTAATGAGGGGGAGAGTGTTGTACTGTAGCCCAGCGACTGAGACCCACAGGCAGCACAGAGAATTGCAGGTTGCAGCCCCTGCATCTTCAAAGTGTATACATTTTACAGTAAGCAGACCGTGGATAATAACCTGAAATAATTCCCAGCCATGACTGCATTTTGTTACTGTTCCAGGTTGGATGTATTGCTGTTATCAGACTCTTTCACAGCATCTAAGCCCTCAGGTTTTGGATTGCAGTGTTGTTAAGGGAGATGTTGGACATCTGACTGCTTTTGATCGTGTGGCAGGAGCAGGTCAGGTGGGCAGGCACTGCGGTCCACTGTCAGATGATGGAAATTGGACATGCACCACAGTCTCTCAAAACAAAAGAATTAGCTGTGTACCAAGGGGTGGGAGGATTAACTACCAAGTCACCTGTTTAGAAGGGCACTCAGGGCTAGACACTGTCCAGCGTGCTCTTAGAAGGAGGTAGTGAGCAGTGTTTTTCATCCAGGAGGTCAAGAGTTCAATTACAGGAGGCAATTTGGGTCAGTGACTGTGATGTAATGGCGTTCTTTAGGATTGGGAGAGTAAAACCAGTAGCCTTCATAAGAAAAAAAGAGTTTATTTCCATGTCAAAGCTATACAGAGGGCTCAAATGCAAACTTTCCTACCTTGCAAAGACAGGCAATGGAAATGGCAAGCTTTTCCTTGGCCTCAAAACTAGGAAGGAACCAACCAAAAAAGTGGAGCTGGGTCAAATGTCTGAGGACTAGTGTAAGTGAATGTAGTGCAAGGATGGAGGTACAAAACTAGAAAGGTCAAGGCACAAAATAAGATGCAGCTCGTAGGAGAAACTGAGAGCTGCAGTAAATAATTTTTAGGATGTCAAAGTCTTTGCTTCACTTTCCCAAAAGGAACTAGTATGGTAGCTGGCTTGGTATAAAATATTTCTTGACTAAAAATAATGTAACTATTTGGACCTCTGTGTCATCCTCAAGTGAAAGTTGACACTGTGGACTCTTCTTTGTGTCACTTGGCATCTATCCCACACCAGAATCTTGAATTTACTACTTTCATCTTGGCCTGACTGGTAATAACCGTTCTTATTTACAATGTCGTCTCTGCCTGCTTTACATTTTTCAGATCTGACACGCAAAGTGCCTCCCAGAGGAGGTCTTTTAATCTCATCCTTCTTTACCCTCAAGCTGTGTAGAGTTTTCTCCAGTCAGTGCACAAAAAGCTACCAAGCTGCTCCTTCCCCCAGCATTAATAGGATTTTCCAACATAAATCTCTCATCTATCAATGGATTAACATGCTTAAAATGCAACTCACTGGGTGGATTAAAGAGCTCAGCCATGGGTAATAAAATGCAGTACCTTTCACCACAGTAATGCCAATTCTGATCCACACAGGATGTTAGTGACTGGGAGTTACTGCTTGAACCGCATCAGCTGAGTGTGGTTACAAACCCATGTCGGGGATTTCTCGCTGGGCTGGATGGAGTGAGCTGTACAAGCTGTGCCTTCCCATTTCAGGGAGTAGAAGGATGTGCATCCACATTTATGTTAGACGGTTTTTAAGACATTTGCTAGAAATAAATGGTGGTACAGTGGAATTTCTTGTTTTGTCCTTTTAAAGAAAAGAGATGTTGGGGATGCAAAAATCCCAATATAATACGTATTATTAGTATTTTTCTTCAAATATGAATAATGTTTGCAATAATATTTATAACTTTGTTCAGTTCTCAGATGACATGGTCTGGGGCACTGATTGGTGTTCTCTGGTTGTTTTCTTGGAATGGGACTGGTTTGCACACACATGAATTTTGTTCTGTTTTTAAAACAACTTTTTTTTACTTAAGCATTTGAAGGATTTTTTTTTTTTTTGCATATACCTGTCACTGTACTCAACAGAGTCAACATTTTTTTCTTTAAAAGAATATCACTCACATTATGGAACTAATGTGTTTGGACCCCCTTGAGAAGGGAGCCACTTGGAAAAATGAGTCACAGTTTATTTCCAGACCTTGAAGTGATGGGTATGGGATTTTTTTCCCTCTGAATTTTTGAAACCATTTGTCAAAGAAAATAAACTTTAGCCTTGGTTAAAAAGAAGCAATGATGTGGCAAAACATTTTAGCAGTTCAAATAAGGGCTAGAGAAATGGAACCCATATGGAAAGTCAGGTATGTCATTCTCTCCCCCTTTTTTTTTTTTTTTTTGTAATGCAGGGTGTGATGGTGCGTAGAGTCCTAAAATAGACTTCTGCATCTGGAAAATACATCTGTTAAGTAGAGCAATTAGTTTAGCAATTAGATTATATATTGGGATGTTTTTACAATAACTCAGATATTTTTCTGCAAAGCTATTACCAAGGTTATGATTGCTCTTACCTCTATTGTCTTCTCTTCCATTCTTCCCTTCTTTCTTGATTACATCACCAAGCAAAATTTATTGCAGAAACTAGAATTTAGAAACTAGTACAGTGGAGATTATCTAGCATAATGATAGTTTTCAGCGAAAGAGAATCTCTGTGCTAGTAGTTAGTTCTACTGCTTCAGCTGAAGTCCTGTTTCACACAGTGTTTTTCTCATCTATGCTCACGTTTGCATGGATCCATGGATTTTGTAGCTGTGGGAATGCTGATGTTTTTGGTTTCATGAACTTCCTAAACTTCTACTCTTTCCATGTGGTTCTTTGATTTTTGTTATGAAAATGAACTGGGGAAATATGGGTATTTTAAAAAGGATCCTTGAGCATGTGTAGAACACAGGAGGAAAAACAGTGTATGCAGAGTAGATCTGACAGCTGGTAGGAAGGTTTAATGAGTGAAGGGCCATGAGCCCTTTATCTCCAAAAAGGAAAGCCTTCACAAAGCTCCAGAAATGCATGCAGCTCACGTGCTTTGGGCTGTGCCAGCATTGGGTCTAACTTTTATTTAGTCTTGTGTCCCTGAATTCTAAGGCTGAGGAGCCATTACCATAAAATACTGAAAGGCAACATTTACATTGACGGTGGTTTTGCCCCAGGTAATTTTATTCAGTTCTGGGTGATGGCTGGCAATGCTGCAGGTTGGGTATGGCTCCTGGCCAGTTTTGCCTTCCTCTTTGGGTGGCAAAATAAAATGATCAGCTGGGTGCAGTTAGGAGGTCTCCTGAGGTGTGGGTGTGCCAAGTACTAAAAAGACTAGTTAGGAAAGGGTGTCTGAGGGCTAGACTGATAATGATATGAAAGTATGAAGAGAGGCAGCAAATGAAACTATTACATGGCATGTATATCCTTAGGCAGCTAAGTGCCTGTATTCCCATCTTGCTGAATTTGCTGCTCGTGTTAGTGCAGGTCAATGTCTTCCTAGCCTGGGTTAGCAATGGGACTTTTTTGTTGCTTTCTCTACTTCTTCTGAGGTGGCAGCAACAGAAATCTTCCGGTGATGTGCTGTGTGTTGCATGGCTTTGGGCTGGTTGTAGTAACTCTGTTAGGACAGAAGTTCATCACCTTGGTAGTTAACAGAGCCCAGTTGGTCTGAAGTAGGTATTTTTACTCTAGAGTGCTTCTAAGAAAGGAAGGCAGGAACAGCACCTGCTGTTCCTAATGAACACCTAATGAACAGTTATTGTAGCATTTTTGTTAAAAATGAAGTTGTTGTTTTGCTATACAGTCAATGGCTGTGGGGTTGTGTATTTTATTATTCATCAATAAGAGCTACATATCTTCCAGCAATATGCTGGTAATGTGCCAAGCAAATGCCATGGCTGGTTCGTTCCAACTTTCCTTCCCTCAAGGAGAGTATATTGTGTTTTGTGGCTCAGCATTTTGTTGCGACAGATGCAGAAATGGGTGCTCACCCTGCACTCCTTGGTGCTGGCAAAGGCAAGAGTAAAGTGAATTTTGTCCTTGGAGTGAAAGCAGTGATGTCTGTGGGAGGCTTTTTTCCCAGGGAAAGTCTTGCCACAGTCTTGTACCTGTCTCAGTAAAACTGTAACAGCTGCACTGGCAGCTTGCCCTTCACCACAGGCAGCTGCACTGCACCAGGGAACAGAGCTGTGGACTTCAGGTGACCTTCTCAGCAGCTTGGATTGAGGCACTTGGATGGTAGAGATAATGACCTAAGAGAAAGAACTCTTGCACTGCTGTGCTTGGGGCCTTATTAGTATTGGGAAGGGTTTTGTGAAACATTTCCTGTGCCAGCTCCACTAGAGCAGTATCCAGAGTCCTTCATGTTTGATGTATGAAGGTATTTTTAAAATGCTTTCTTTTAAAAAGTTACCTTTGTAAATATTTTGTTGGCATGCAAGCCTTTGTTTTATTGTTCCTTTACTGAACACCCTCCAAAAAATGTTTTTGAGATCAGGACTGTTATCCTTTATTTTTCTTCTTGTTTTTGTGGGGATTTTTGGGGGGCTGGTGGGATGGTGGTGAGAGTGTTTGGTTGGTTGTTTTGTTCTGATTTTTTTAATCCTATCCCTCATTTTACTCTATCCCCTACCTCCAAAGTCTGACTGTGGCTCCCTCATGCTCCCAGTTCTCAATTCCACCCTGATTAACTTTGAGTTGGTTGGGAAAACATATTTGATTCTTCTTGCATTCTTGTTCCATTGCAGATTTTGACTTGAACTACTTTTGGCATTGGAGCAAGTTTACAGACTACGTGCAGTGCGTCCTTACCTTCACTGGTGTGACTGGCTACATCACTTACCTGTGGCTGGACTCCTCCCTCTTTGTGGAAACGCTGGGCTTCCTTGCCGTGTTCACTGAGGCCATGCTGGGTGTCCCCCAGCTCTACCGCAACTACCAGAACAGATCTACAGAAGGAATGAGGTATGGTGCTTGTCATACACCAAAGAAGTGGGTGTGCCTTCGTGTGGGGTGTCTGTGTAGGGTGGGAATGCTTTTCCAGGAAGGGCAATGTCATCTCTGTAAATGTTACTTGAAAACACAGCAGCAGTCAGAACAGAGTGTCAGTAGGAGCTGGTGCAGCACTGCTGAAGGCAGCAGGAGGTCCATTACACCTCTGAGGTCTGACCGATTATCCAAGTCCAGCTGGACAGTTCCAAGGTGAAACATGTTCTAGTGAAATAAACATGCAAAACCACTGCTGTTGCTGTTCAGTTCAACTCAAGCTGTACTACACTGGTAATTAGAAATGTACTAAAGAGGTCTTGCATATCAAAAATAATAAAAGGGTGAAAATATTTTGAGCCTGCAGCCTATAACACTCAGTGTAATTCATATAATTAGCTTTTTCTCACAAGTCTACTCGTCAGTTCTTCATAATCCATTACTACATTTGTAGCAAATGACATCAGTGTTTATTTTTGTGTCAAAGCTTGAAACTGACATTTAAGAAAGCTCAGATGAGACTTTTACAGACATGACTAGGAAACCCTCTGTAAAAAAATGTGGGACAGAAAACTTTAATCTTGTGCCCACTCTTGAGTCATTAAATCAGATTATCTTTTCACACTGTTTACTGGATAACTCAAATGGTAACACTAAGATTGCAAAGGCAACTTGTGAAGCTTTTTGAGAGAGGAAACCTACACTGTGGTGCATCAGCACACTTGGTCTGTAGAAACAATACAGCAGCAAATTTAATTCACAGAGTGCTGTGATAATTTGTGACTCTGTGTTCTCTTTCATTGTTTTGTTATGACTTCTCTGCATTGCTTTTAAATTTGCCGGGATAATTTCTACTTTGGTCAAAACAAATAACCATGCCACCCCCAAATCAAAGGAATTCTGCCCTTTGTTCACATTGTTCCCTTTACTTGTTTGGCTTGAGCATGCTTATACTAGCTACTCTTGAGATATTTTCTAACTTGAAATGTTGAAATGTTCAGAAATTCGCTTTGATGCTTCAGGCATTTTCTGATTGGGAGCCTCTTTGGTACAGAATGAGTCAGGATTTGCTTCCATAATATTGGGGTATTTTTCATGCACCCACTGTCTTGAAAAATTTTGTACCTGTGATATCCAGAAGGCAACTTATCTATTAGACATTTTTTATGCTCTGATTTGACTTTTCCCTTTCTGTTTTTCATCTGTGAATCATAATGTCATATTAGTGATGGCCACTGCCAGGTAGTGTTTTGTTATTCCTTAACTCCTTCCTGGGGACCTGAGTTTCAGTTTTCCTGTTTCCTGTATATGCTATTAGCGAAAGGATTAAAAAAACCCACTTGTTCTTTGTAAACTGCTAAGCACAGAATTGCAGAATTCTCATCTAAGACTGCTTGGCAAAAGAATGCTGGGTTTAGTCAAGAGAAAATAGCAAAAAAGCTTGTGTTCCCTTGCTGTGGAACAGAACCAGGTCAAGGATAGCCATGCTCCTTGTTAGTTGTGTCCATGGTTCCAGGATGCGTTCCTCTCTCTGGTTCCCCTCTTGAAGCACAACTAACACACAACTAAGCAGTGCTTTGTGTGGCATTGGACCTTGATGTGTCTGGGGACTGATGAGGCAATGCACAGCTTTTTGCTGCTGTACTGCAGTGGGAGGATGTTCATGCACATGTTGGTGCTCTTCATTTTTTCCGGTTAAATTGCAGTTTTATGTATGTTGCAGGTACCACACACACTTTGTAGTACCATACACACTTTCTAGTACCATACAATCCTGAATTGACTGGATGTTCTCTAAGCATTACTGGGTGTGTTCTTCCTGTGAGAGTGAGTGACTTCTGCCAGTGTATTGCCTCCTCTTGAACGAGCTGTTGGAAGTATTTTCCCCGAACTTCCCTTCCTGTGCCCACTTCTCTAAAAGCACATCAGAGGAGAGACCTCAGTCACAGAAACATGGAAGGGGGCATCTACCAGTGCAGCCAGGCTACTTGCATGGGTATTTACCAGCTAAGGGCTAGCTGATGCCCTCTGCTCTGTGCAGTTATGTACAGCTCAGGGCAGAAATAACCACGAGTGTGGATGGTTACACTGTCGGAAGCAGTGGCACTGGGGATCTGGGCCAAAATGGCTGGCTGCCAGTCGTGCTCTTTGCAAGCCTCAGTGGCAAAGTAAAAGAGATGAGTTTCAAGTGTCTCTGTGACTTTAGGCTTAAGGGGGAGAGCAATGAGTATTAAGCTGTTCTATGTAGTGACCTTTTGGTCAATCATCACATCCTGGTTGGAGGTGGTAACTTCTTAAACCGCAGTTATTGTGTCACCTGGTGCAGGAGTGCAGTCTGTGTCCCTGATAAAGATCCCTTTACTACTGCCAGGGAAGGGGTTGTTCACAGGTCCTCATGGCTTAGCTGAGAAAAGCAGTAACATCTGGAACAGAATGAGACTGAGCAGCTGATCCATTAAGTCTATTTAGCAAACAAGTCCTTTCCTAAGGGTTAACTGGTGAAAAAAAAATGGAGCATAAGGTTACAGTATGTGTCCCTTTCTGATCAGGGTATCCTGCCAGACTCCTCTGATACTCTTGTTTCTGAAAAAAGGCTACACCACCTGCAACCCTTCCCCTTCAGTAACACCTGCTTGAGAAGTTGAGAGCATCTCATAATGGAGGTAGCAGTAATTTCCTAATAAACAAACTTGGAGATGAGGGACCATGAGAGAGGTAAATGGGACGGGTGGCTGCAGTGGCAGGCAGGATACCCTTTAGGAGTCTGTTGTGGAAAGGGTCCTATCAGCTCACCTCTGTATTTCCATCTGCTACTGCCTGAAAAGTTCCTTACTGAAAATATTCTCCATGTCTAAGGTAAATGTCCAGAGGGCATCTGCAGGTTAGTCAGTTGTGTTTATTATAATAGAGCATGTCTGGAAGGAATCACAGTTATATGCTTTGTAGTGCTCCTGAGAATGAGTCTGCTGGTTCTTTGATATCTCTGTTCTGCTGGATAGAGCTCCTCATGTCTTATTTTTTCCCTTCCTTGGTCATTTTCCTTCTTCTTGTAGGATTGTTACTTCTAGGTCCTGTAGCTTCTTCCTCTGTTCTAAGAGAGTGGAAGACCAAAGGAGAAGCTGGAAAGAAATGGAAACAATAAAACTGCCTGCTGAGTAACAGCTTTTGTGAAGATAGTGTAGTATGTCCTGGTGGGCTGACGATTGATGGGTGGAAATTTTCCTATGATTAAGTAAACAACTAAGCTAGTCAAAGGAACAGAAATTTTCATTATGTTTTCTTTGACAATTCGCCTGATTACTTTTGGAATGAGTACTTTATGGAAACTTGGAGCTCTGTTTAAGTACTTTTGAATGGTTGCAAACCTAAATAGTACAGTAGTAGTTATATAAATTATGGTACTAACGTTGATAGAAGTGCTTTTGTAATGAATTGTGTTAATACCTATCAAAGAAATAATCACTTAATCTCCGTTCTTTTCAAGAACTAAACTAGGTCTGTCAGGTCACCTAGTAAAAGAGTAATTTAATTACTTTAATTATTGGGGTGGATTAGAATTATAAGTGATTATGTTAGAAAAAGGACAAAAGCTGCCTCGAAGTTAAAGAGCTTTAGAGTATAAGAAAAAAAAGGCATTATGACATTAAAAGATTATTCATCACTGGTAAATTTTCTTTATATTATGTGGCAAAATATTTCAAGATTTGACATCCAGAACACCTCCCCTCTATCACCTTTTAGAAGGCAGAGCTGCTGAGTGCTAGTTGGGATCTGATGCTCCTTGTATTATTAACTCCTTATGTTTTGTGACAACATACAGACAGGAACTTACTCTGTCATTTGTCTTTGCGTCCCCACTCCTTCTAGGGTAGTTGCCTCCCAGTCACTTTCTAATAAACTGCATTTGTGAGAAAAGGTGGTATTCAACACGAGGCAGTGGAGAGGGTGGGAAGGTTGGCTCTGGATCTGGCAGCAGCACTGCTGCACACAGATCACTGTTTTGGGAGAATCACATCCTTGTGTGGACAGCAGCTTTTGTGGAGCTCCTGTAGGGGGGTCATGTGTGCTTTTGTGCTGGTGTGGGGAGAGCCTCTGAGGGAGGCACTGCTGTTAATATGCACTCTTCATAATCCCATCTGACCTCCCTGCACTGAAGGAGGAGGATGGAGGGTGTTCCTCTGTAAGGTCTGTGACCAAGTTGTAGGTGTGTGGTCTTACCCAAGGACCATGTTAACCCTGGGACTGCATAAGGGTTGTTTTGCTCCAGGACAATATTTCATTCCTGTCTGCTGCCCTGACCTGCTCCAGAAAAAAATAACTGCCCTTCACTGAAATTTTTTTGCAAAAGCTTCTCAAAATCACCTGGCAGTAACCCTTTTTGACTGCCAGCTGCTGCTCCAACCCCATGGAGAAGCAGTTTGTTTTCAGTCAGAACTGCTGCATGGCAGAATCTTCCCAGGTCGAAGAAAGAGGTCTGGCACTAGAACTGAGCTGGGCTGCATATCTTGAAATCTCAGAAACTGCAGTCCATTGGATACCCAAATGTGCCCATCAGTTGTTAGCTTGTAAACATGTGGGTTCAGTAAAGCAAGGTCTTTTTGCAGCAGTGTTTGAGGTCCTGGTGTGCACTGTTGTCTCTTCCCTGGCTGCATCCTGGGCATGGGATGGCCCTTGCTGTGTTTGGCTGAGGGCTGCATGTGCAGCTGCAGGGTCAGAAGGGCACAGCCAGGGAAGACCTGTGTCATCCCTCTGCAGGCAGTTTCCCATGTCTCTCTTCTTGCTTATGGACTGTTCTCAGTTTGCTTGGAAGGAACCTCCTTTCTGCATGACTTTGACTGTCATGTTTGGCTGACATTGGGTCAGGGGCTCAGAATTTCGCTGCCTGGAGACAGCCAACACAGTGACTCTGCTTATGTGTTGATAGGAAACTATCTTGAGACATCTAGAGAAAGATTGAGAAATCCAGTCTGAAAAGGCTGAATGAGAATAATCTCAGTATTTCATTCAATAAAGTTATTGTGCTATGAAAGAAAATATTAATTTAGTCCCTCCTGTGCCAGTGCTTGGGTCAGTCACAATCATTATCCTGTTTTAAGGAGCAGAAATCACTGAAGGAGAAACAATCAGCATTTATTGTCTCAGAAGCTGCTGGAGTCAAGAGCTGCAAATTTTAAGAAGGCTTTTTCATTCAGGAATGTTTTATAAGGTGTGCTGCAGCTGTGAGCTAGTTATGAGCAAGTGTTTATCTGAAGTGTATCCAGTGAAATGAGTGTGGTGTAAATATGTATAAAAGAAATAAATTGTATTCTATTATGCATATATATTTAATAGATTATTTACTTTTCTCCTCTATAGTTAATACTAAAAATACTAGAAGACAGTATTTCTTAGGGAGGTAAAATTTTGTTGTTGTGTGCTTTTACTGAATACTGCTCTATAGCTTTTCCCTTTATGAGACATGCAACTCTTTATATCATTTTTCAGGAGAAACTTTTGACTTCTGAGAACAGTGTTTGTCCCAGAGACAAATTCAGATGCTGTGAAGATTAATGAAAGCTGCTGTATTTTTTCTGCCTGTCTTGGGTTAACCAGGTGCTGTGATGAACAGATGTAGGAGGCTTTATTCAGGACTGACTAACCAATGTCTGGTCACCTCCTTTAGTGAGATTTTAGATTTAAGGAGGTTGGGCAAGTGCTCTAAAAATGCCAGTGCTGTGGTTTCTTGGGATTTTTTAGCCTGAGGCAATTTTTTACTTGTGAATAAGTAAAACAGCTTCAATGAGTTACTTCCTTTGGAGTAATTTTTGAGTTACTTCCTCTATGCTATTTAAAATAAAACAAAACCCTATGCTAGAGGGAAGTAGAAAGAGTTGTGGATGTTTCTGCTCAGGCACCAATTATGTATTAGCTTCTTAAGAATAAATTTAGTTCCATTAAAAGGAGAGGTAATTCATGTCTCTTATGGCAACTTTGTTACATATCTGTGCTTCTTTGGGGAGGCTCAGTAAAGGAGTAACAGAAATTAACTGGAAAAGAAATTAAAAAGTGCTAAAAAAGAAGGGAAGTTAAAAGAGAATAATGCAGGCAATGGCAATATTGAATGTTATGGTTTTTTGCCCTCCAGCTCTTGTTTTTTATTGTCAGAAATTGCATGGATGAGAGCAAAATTAAAGAAATAGGAGTAGGGATAATGGATGCCTATGCGAGAGATTTCCTTTTCTGAGTATGCCAAAGCAGACACTGGCCAGTACAGTGGAGACCTGAATTAGGGGTACATGGTGTCCAATCCAGAACTAACACCAAGGACGGTGCTGAATAGAGAGAGAACTGTTTCCCTCAGGCTTTGAAATTGTACCCTCCAGGTGCTGATTAAGCAGTGTCTACTGTTATTCTTAAAATAGCAGCTGCTTTATATATTAAACAGACAAAACAGAGAACATGGAAGAGGGAATGGGAGGTGAGGGCCATTTAATTAAAAACAAACAGACAAACAAACACCCCCTAATAATAGCCTTGTGGATGCAAATCATCTGACCCATCTAAGAAGCAGGTTTTCATTGCATAAAGCATTGTGCAGGCAATCATAGGAACTAAGTTATGAAAGAGAAAATAGTTCTCAAGGGACTAGTTAGGACCTAAAAGTTAAATCTGGGACCCTGGCAAATAGAGAAAACAAGGTCTTAAGCATGAGCCAGACTTACAATGGGTAAATGTAAAATTATTAATTCTATTTAAAAGTGGTTTGTACTTAAAGTTGTATAGCCCATTCCTTAGTTTCACTGCCTTTCCTGTTGCACTGAGTTAATCAGAACTGTCACCGTGCTTACAAATTGCCTATTTTAAACTATATATGTAATTTACTGTAGTTCTGTGATTGTATTCTTTCATCTTCCTAAATGCTCTTCCTACTCAGATCCTTCGTTTTCTTTGTGGGTCTACAAAAATCGTTGTCATTGCTTCTGAGACTCCAGCCAACATTCATACAGTTTTCTGGGGAAGTTCGACTTGTTTCATTGTTTTACTTTGCTGACATTTCATCTTCTGCAACTGGCACTGATCAGCTGGTTGCTGTTGTCCTTTATGGTGGCTTTTATGTAAAATACTCCAAGGCTTTTCATTTATGGACTTTGCATACACATCTAGGTTTGCATAGTAGTCAGTGAACAATTTTCACGACTGGATGAACCAGGTTTTGGTACAACTGTAACGCTTATTACAAACAGCTTGTCTTCTCTCTTAACCTTTTCATTGGTGGTTCTAATAGGCGATAGGAACATCAGATTCCCTTCCCAAATCTACCTGTTTTAAGGCTAAGAGATTGAAGAAAGTAGTCTGTAGTCCTCAGAAGATTCTAGTTTCTTCTCCCTTGGAAGTGTTACTATATCAGGGAAATAAACAGGCTTGATCTCAGTGCACTCAGGATGAGAGCAGAGTCCTGTCAGCATGTGAACAGATAGACTGAAACGATTTTGTTCTGATCCTAGGAATTAAGTGGATTCTCTCCTCATCTCCAGACCCTTTTTTCACTTGGAGCGCATCTGTGATCGATGCCCCAAGGTTCAAGGGCCTGCACTTTCTGCTTGACTCTGGAGATCTGTGACCTGTGGGTTGCTGTGCCAGGGTTAGCACTGCAGTCACCTCTGTGCTCACCTGCTGTGTCCACCCAGAGCTGTTCTCTCAAGACCTGCAGCAGCACAGTATGAGGCTCCAAAGACAGTTCTTTGTGCCCTGGGCACTCAACACATCTGAGAATTTCAGGAACTGAAGGAAGAGGCAGGTGGAAAAATCCAGGTGGGAGACCTTCCTTCCCTCACCTTCCCAACACTTCTGACAGTGTGAGCAGCAGTATCCACTTCCCTTAAGTATCTCTAAGGCTGTAGCACAGCGTGGACTGCTAAAGCTCTTGCACATACTGAACCTTTTCTCATTTCTCTTCCCCTGGCACCTCATCCCCTCAGTTCAAAAAGTAAATTCAAAGCAAATGACTTCAAACCAAAAGCATTCATCTTTTACAAATAGTTCAAGGCTTCTGTACAGTAATAGGAATAAAGCTCTGCTGGCATGTTTAATGAGTGCTCTCTCAGTTGGTGCTTTTCTCTGTGCCCTGAAAATTTGAATTACAAGGGAAAATTTATTGTACTTCTGTTACAAAACCATTCCATTAAGTTTAGGTGCTCCATCTTCCTCTGGAAAGGAAGTGTCATGCAAGGTGTTTTGCATGGTTAAGGTCAGGTCAAGGCACAAAAGGTGGGAATTGAGCCTGTCATGAAGACACCTGAGAGATGAAAGTTTTCTAAAAATGTCATCCTCCTCTGTTACCTAACAAATCTGGGAAAAAAAGTGCCTCAGTTCTTGAAATTACAGCACCTGTATTGTTTTGTCAGAGTTCATCACAGCAAGTTGTGGAAGTGGGATATGTTACCTGCTTGTGTGGTTGTAGAACTGTCGCCCTCAGTGAAGTAGGACTGAATGAGGTTAGAAATACAGAATGGAAGTAAACTGAGATTTGAGTCTGAAGAAATCTAGGTTGAGATGCAAGGATGCAAATATCCGTAATGGTAATACTGACTGTGATGAAGATCTGTAAAGTCAGCAGAGTGGTGAGTGATTTAAGTAGTTAATAGATGAGCCAGAACAGCAGGGAAAAAAGATCAAATTACCTTAGCCAGGAAGTGACTTTGCAGGGTTGTCTAGAAAGACCACTAAGAAGAATTGGATAGACAATGGGAGTCGGGCAGATCCGAGTGGGTCGACTAGAGAGATTTTCTTTTTCACCTTTGACCTGTAATGGTGCACTTGGTCCCCTACTCCTCAGAGGAGCAAGCAAACAAGAAGGGTGGGAAGTGCAGATCATACTGAATGATCTGCCTAAAAACTGACACAGGGGAGGACACTCCAGTAGTATCCTTGAGTGGAATATCAAAAGAAAAAATCTTGATGCCAGAAAAACCTGTTTTAACAAGGCTGAAAGGCAGGCTTTTAATTTGTTCTGGGGAGGATGGCTAGGAGTGATATATGTCTACATCACATAAGGGAATTACATGTCAAGCCAGATGTCCTGGCATTGTCAGGCAAGCATTCAGGGTACTTGTGGAAGCCTTTTCCCTTCAGATACTAAGTCTTGTATTAGAGAATTTCCTAAAACAGGATTCATAGTGTGCAAGGCAGCAGATACCAAGAGTTTGGGCATGAAGACAGGCTAGGGGATATCTATCCTTGTTGAACTGCAAATGCCATGCTTGGGCTGAAACATTTTGTTTCATGCTACCGTGTGTGGGATGTGATCGTGATGTTTTTATTTCCTCCCTACAGCATTCAGTTCTGCCTACAGCAGGGCTTTAAAGCTTTGCAGCTACTGTGGGCCAGTGGCAATGCTGCATGTGGGAAGTGGCTCCAAAAGGGTTGGTTTGTGGTGGTGCAGCCTTCCCACTGGGCTTTGCTTTGAGAAACAGCACACAGATGTACGGTGTGTCACTGCCACCAGTAACTTCACTTCTGCACCTCTGTGAACATGTGGGAGGAAGGGGGCGAACTTGGTGTTTCAGATGAAGAATTAGGTGGTAACATACCTTCATATAGAGCCTGCAAGGAGTTATTTCATCGAATCAATAAGATTGGAAGAAACCTCTAAGATCACTGAGTCCAACCATTGACCTAAATCTGCCAGGTCCACCATTATTTCCTTATAGTGCTGGGGTGTTTTGGAGTAGAATGCAAGCTTTGTTCTTGCAAATATCTGTAACTTCTTTCCAGACAGTAACCTGGACTTTGTCCCTGAGTGATCACTCTTATTTTACCCACTAGTGTGTTTGGGGTTTTCATTTCCCCAGTGTTTTCTTAGAATGTGAGAAGCATTTTACTAACTGAAGGGTGTGATTATTCATGAACAGTAATGACTGCAACATCATTAGATTTTGTCCTTGTGGATGCTGGCTTTGAAGACAACTGAACTGCAGTCATCTATAACAAGGACAGCACTAGAGCTGGGGCTGTTACCTTGTGTATATTGACCAAAGTGGTAATTGCAGTTACTGAAGTGGAATACAGGAAGTGTGCTCAGGCTGTGTCCTGGTTACCATATGAAGGGAGAATGTGCTCAAATTACCTCAAGTTGACGTGGATGAAGAGTCTGATGATCTCTTGGCTGTCTAGGGCAGGAAGAAGGAAGATGTAAAAGTGTTGCTTTGAGTCTTGTGCTGAAGCAGAGCTCTATTCCGTCACATCTTTTTATTACCTTTCAAATTGAATGTGTCCCAAGTTATTTAGAACGAGAGCAGGAAATACACTGAATGGTGTTGCACAGGGACATTATGTTGCCATCTCTTGGCATTGGCCTTGCAGGACATGACAGTGGTGTCCTGCCTGGCATCAGGCAGGCTGCAATGACTGGGATATGGCAGGCCATCTCACCCTTCAGGGAAGTGAGCCATGGGAAGGAATGTTGCTTCCTGGGATTTGTTTCCCTGTGCCCTTCTATGGCAGCAAATCCTTTTATTACCCACCTTTCAGTGCATGATGTGGGGCCCTAGGGTGGGCTGTGCCAAGTGGCTGGAGAGAAGATGGGCAGTATGAGAGCATCTAAAGCAGCATGAGCCAGCAGCTGTGCCTGCAGCTCCACCAACTGCAATGCTTGGGTGGGAGGTGAGAGACAGGGAAGCAGGGACAGATCCTCAGGAACAACTTCACGAGTGAAATGTTGAAGGATGATGTAATTTAGGTGTGCTCTGCACCATTTTCAGTAAGTTTACAGTACCACGTGTGTTGGCAGCTGACTGTATTACTGTGAGAAGTGCAGGACGTGATTTTCTGCCCTGGCACCAGAGGAAATCTGCTCCCTGCCATAGCAGCAGGTCTCAAGCTTCCCAATTCACCAGCAGCTTAAGCAGAGCCTGTCTGATCTGTGTTCATACCACATGTCTGAGGAGACCTGAGCTTTACAGTCTGGCTAGCATCCATCTGTGTCTCCTGGCACGAAGGGCACTGGTGTGAGTTGTGGCTCAGATCTCTCCTCTGATCAATAGAAGAGATTTATTTTCAAACCTGCTTTACATAACTTGGGGTGTTTTGGACTGTTTAAGACCTGCTACCCTTCTTTGTGCAGCACAAGTTGTAGAGTACTAGAAATACTTTGTAGCTGTTAAGGGTTACCAGTTTCTGATCCCCTACAGACTGAACTTTAGGTACAGCTGCTTGGCATAGCTGGGGCCATATTAGTGATTCTGGACTGTCCACTGGCCCTGTGTGTCATGTCTTGTAGTTTCCCCTTGACTATCCTTTCATAGACATATTCTAACACGTACTGAGTTTTGGGTGGGTGTGCTACATGGGGTCAGAATGTGTGACACCCTGCCAGTGTTGGGAGTTAAGAAAACAGATCTTCATGAAAAAAAATTGACAAATGCCCATTTACCCTGTTTTTGCATGAAACTTGGTTTTTAACTGCACCTTTTTGGGTTTGTTTGCCTGATGGTGTTCCAGAGTGAAATCCTGCATTTCATCTTTCCTCAGTGATGAGTACAGTCCCTGAAAATTGCAGGAACTTTCGGGTAGTTTGCTCTTGGATTGCAGCCCACTGTGGTATCAATTGCTTGTGGATATGGCTTTAGCTCAACTGCTTCAGCTTGGTTACAGAGGTCCAAAATAAATGCTGGATCTCTCTTGCTGCGTGCTCCTCTTAACTCCCGCTAGTAGTCTCGGGCTGGACAAATGTCTTTCTCTGGAGATGGTCAGTGCTGCTCCAGCCTCAGAGGAATTGCTGAGAAGTGAGGTAAGGCACCCACCCTGAGCAGGGCATGTAGAACTGGCGAACAGTTTCATGCTTGGATTCCCAGCTGGCTGTGCAATATTTAAAACAAGATCTTCACTTGTTCACACAGAAGGACCTGTCTTAGGGTATTCACACTTAGTTTCCATATTTTCAAACTTCAGACACTTTGGGTATCTGATCCATGTGTTTTCTTTTTCTTCTTTTCCTTTAATAATTTTTGGCAGGCTAAGCAATTTGGTTAGCATGAGGAGAACTCCTTTTTTTGTTAAGCCATATGGCATTTTGTTAGAAACAAATGCTCTATTTATTAATTTTTGTTTGTTTTGTGCAGTGTTAAAAATAACATGGCATTCATGTTTCATGTTTTCTGGTCTGTGTTTCACTGCTGTAGGCAGGCCAGCCTCTGATTGAAGTGCGGTGTTGTGGATGCTTGCTGTCTTTTCTAAGTAGACTATTTTGGAGCTGCAAATGAGAGTTGAAAGTTTTCCAAAGTCAGGATGTTACAACTGAATCTGCTTTCTCTTCCAGACATTCCCATGCAAATGGCTTGTGGGAGGTAGCAGCTTAAAAGGTTGCAGGAGAGATACCTTCTGTACCTTCTTCCTCACTTCCCAAAACCAAATGCAGTGTTGAAAATACTCACTGACAGACTCTTTCCATGTGGACTTTATTCCTGAACTAAATACTGTATTGTCAGGTCTTAGATTATTTTATTCTGCTTTTATATCCTGTCATTCAAGGAACTGTCACCGTGTTGTAACATGTATGACAGTCAAGTGCTAATATATGAAGAAGTGTCTGAAACTATGGCAGTCTAATCAGATTTTCTGATTTGGCAAAACTTTTGTCATGGCCAAGATGTGGGGAAGTTGGCCCTGATGTGGGGCCATGACATGTGGAAGTTGTGGAAAACTTCCACTGATTCTTTAACAAAGAGTCCAGGCTAGTTCTCCTCTTTTTAGTTCCTGTTGCTTGAAATAGAAAGACAAAAAAAAAAAGGCAACTTTCATAGTAGGTAAAGGTCAATAAATTATACTATTTTTTTTCTATTATTGAAAATAACTTTGAAGTTTTGAGTTCATTGAGTGTCTGAGCACAGTTAGCCCTAAGGTTTTGACTGTAGCAGGATGTAATTACATCAGGGCAACACGTACCTCCTGTTGCTATTTGTGCTGAAACGTCTGCTCAAACCGCTACAGGATTTTTCAATGGAAGTCACTGTCTAATGTCTGATTCTCTCTGTGTCTTCCAGTGTGCAGGGTATTTTTGGGTTTGTGTGTTAAGCTACAAACATGCAGAGTCATAACATCAGTGTGAGAAAATCTGCAGTGCAAATGGGAAGTGAGGACTGCTGTCTTTTTTCTTCTGCAGGTTTTGTGCTCAGTCCCAGCCCGTGTTCTGCAGCCTGCTGCTCTGCAGCCTTGCTGCTGTTTGTAAGCTGTTTGGATGGAGGGTTGCAACTAAAGACAGATTGGTTCACCAAGGTAGTGGAAGAGCTTCACATCTCATATTTTTTTACGAGATCCTTCTTTTTGGTAGCTTCTTCTCTTTCAGATGAAGGAGGAAGAAAGGTGTAATGACCCAGAAGTGACTAATATTGAGCAGAGTGTGCAAAGACTACAACAGAAAATCAGAGACTTGAGACTGTTGCAGCCAGGTTTTGAACAGAAGGAATGAAGATGCTGAAAAGCTTTGTTTAGAATAGTATTGGTCCTGGATAAGGCAGATTGAGCCTGAATATCTGGCTAATATAATTGTTTTGTATATTACTGAGCCTCTAGTGTAGTTCTACAAAAAGAAGGAACAAAAAATGATCATGGCTTTTTTTGTCTTTTGAATGCACTTTACAAGCTCTTTCTACATCTAAATAATTCCAGAAATAATTCTGTAAAAATTACAGTTTATTGGCTGACTGCAGATATGGTGTTACTATTTACCTCTAGTTGCTGTCACTTCATGATTGATATATAACATCCAGGGAAACCTGAATGAAGCAAGTTGCTCCGTGAGAAAAGTGAATGCTGTTTTCCAGCATGTAATTTATTTATTTAGCAAATGAAGATGGGTACAGCTTGTTTATGAAATCTGCTATCAGTGGTAGAGAGCAGCAGTGCCATAGGGCATTTTCATATTACCATATTAAAAACCAGCATTTAGCAACCCACTCCTAGTCTAGTGTCTGATCAGAAGGGCTGGTGTCTCTCTGAGAATTAATTCCAGCAGTAGAATAAATAAGTGCTCTTTCAGATTTTAAAAATAGTTGAAAAAATACCAGCTTTTCCTCTTTGTGGTCATTTGCAATTTACACAGACTTGGCACTGGCTGTTACTACATTAACAACTCCTTCTATTGAACTCTGCTGTGAGGAAGGCGCTCGCTTTTTAGGAGGTTTGTTGTCATTGGATACTGCGGTGCTGATGTACATTACTGGGAAGTGCTATTTTTACCACAAGTCTGCCTCAGCCTCTGGCAATACCAGCTATTTGAACACAGTTCCTGCCTCCAGTTGGCATCTCTGTTGTCACACAGACAAATGCTGCCATTTGTTTATTTCTGCATCCCCAGGTTGCTCTCTGGCACTGCTCACCCCTAACCTGCTTGCTCATTTGTGCTAAGAGCAGTTGTGCTGTCCTACTAGAATATATTCTCCATATAGACAAGGTGAGCATTTGCTGCCTTCTGTATCTCCCCAGCTTAGCTTTGGGCTATTTCAGGAAAGAAATATTTTCTCCTAAGTCCTTCTTTGCTGTATACCCAGTGCTGCACAGAACAGCTTGGCTTGTGTGACCTTGCAGATGTCAGGAAGACGGAGCATGAAGCTGGTCTTTGTGGGTAGGCTGGGTAGGCTTGGTAGGCTTTTGCTGCATGCAACTGCTTTGTGCTGTGCTTTCCATTCTCAGGCAGTGTTCATGGTGGGCTCTGACTGCCTGTTGAAGCAAAGCCTCCTCTGCATTAGCAGTGCAGGATTTTCTCTTGCACTGTGAAGCCAAGGGCCAGACTGGTGCACCAGTGCGCTGTGATCTGCCAGCCCACAACACCTGGCACATGGCACAGGTGCAGATCCATGGGCTGAGGCTGTCTGTGCGAGCACCACCAAGACCAAATGCTGGGTCCTGCGCTTGGGTTGCAACACGCCCAAGCTACAGGCTTGGGGAAGAGTGGCTGGAGAGCTGCCCAGTGGAAAAGGACCTGGGGTTGCTGTTTCATAGCCATCTGAATATAGAGATATTTAAAATATATGCAGATGCATCACTTAAGGACGTGGTTTAGAGGTGGACTTCGTAGGGTTGGGTGAGTTTAGGTTCATAGTCGAACTCAATGATCTTAGAGGTCTTTTCCAACCTAATGATTTTATGGTTCACTCAGCAAATACAGGCTAGAACAGAGCAGTGGAGCAAGGGCTTAGGTGTGCTCTCCCGTTTTTCTTCTTTCTTCCCAAAAATCGGTTGAAAATTCCCATCTCTTTTGGGCAATATAATGCTCCCTTTCTCACAGACACTGCTCTTTTCTCCACCAGGGCATGTAAGGGGCAGCTGTCTGCCCCAGCTAGATTGGTGTCTTTCTTGTCTACTCCAAAAGTAAGAACAAATACAAGAATTACCTCTCTTCCCATGTGACTGGGTGAAGTTGAGAAGCTGCAGACAAAAACTGGTTTTTCTGTGCCATGTGGAATCCTGAAGTGACACAATAGCTGGAAGTGCGAGAACAGTGATTGTGTATCCATGCCATGCATCACTCATAGTCATACATGCACCTCTGCATCATTGCAAGTGACATCTGCATATGCAGCAAGGACAGAGCAATTGCAAATCCCGATCAGGAAGGACCATTGCTATTGCACTGAGCATCTGGAAACTAGGACTTGACAGAAGCTGTGTTGATGGTATAAGCTTCATCCAGCCCTTCTCCCAGCCTCCTGGAGCACAGGCCTGTGGTGTGGTAGTGGGGGCAGGGCCAGCTCTGTTTCCCCCAAGATGCCATGCAGACACTTGATCAGTTTCTCAGCAAGCTGAAACTTTGGGGCTGTCTGTGCAAACGGGTGCTGGTTGAGATGGGAGAGAGCCAACAGCAGTTGTAGCTTTTCCCCTCCCTGGAGTGGGCACTGGAGGAGTGAGAAACTTGAATTGGAGAGGGTGCTGGGGGCATTCCGGAGTGCTTGGAGTGATAAGGTGGGGGTCCTGGGCCAGCATACGCCTCTTTGCTCATTCCCTAGCTTTATCCTCATGGTTGATTGATGTTGGCTGGATGCCAGATGCTCACCAAGCCACTTGTACCACTTCTGCTCCTCAACTGGACCGGGGGAGAGAAAAATATAACAAAAGGCTCATGGGTTGAGATGAGGACAGGGAGATCACTCACCAGTTACCACCATGGGCAAAACAGACTTGGTTTGAGATTAATTTAATTTATTGCCAATCAAAATCAGAGTACCATAATGAGAAATAAAACCGAATCTTAAAACAGCTTCCCCAGACTTCCCTTCTTCTGAGGCTCCATTTTATTTTGTCTTCTCCACATCCTCTCCACAAATGGCACAGAGGGACAGGGAATGGAGGTTGCGGTCAGTTCATCACACATTTTTCTGCTCCATCTGCTTCATGCTCTTTCCCTACTCCGTCTGAGGTTGCTCCCTGGGAGACAGTCCTTCATGAGCTTCTTCAACATGGGTCCTTCCCATGGCATGCAGTTTCTCATTAAGTGCTCCAGTGTGGGTCCTTTCCATGTGTCCTTTCTGTAGGGCACAGTCCTTCAGGAATGGATTGCGCCATCATGGGCCTTCCCTGGGGTCACAAGTACTGACAGAAACCTGCTCCAGCTTTGCTGCATTGGGCTGCACTCTCTGTGGGCCCACAGGTCCTGCCAGGGACCTGCTCCAGCACAGCCTTCCTATGGGGTCACAACTTTCTTTGGGCATCCACCTACTCCGGGTGGGTTCCTCCACATACTACAGCTGGATCTCTGCTCCCCCATGGACCTCCAAGGGTTGCAGGGGCACAGCTGCCTCACCATGGTCTTCACCATGGGCTGCAGGGGAATCTGTGCTCCAGCGCCTGCCCCTCCTTCTGCACCAATCTTGGTGTCTGCAGGGCTGTTCCACGCATACATTCTCACTTCCTCTCACCTGGCTGCTGTGTAGTGCAGTAGTGTTTTTCCCCATCTTAAATACATTATCCCAGCGATGCTACCACTGTCATTGATGGACTCAGCCTTTGCCAGTGGCAGGTCCATCTTGGAGCCAGCTGGCATTGGTTCTCTTGGACTTGGGGGAAGCTTCTGGCAGCTTCTCACAGAAGTCACTTTGTAGCCTGCCTCCTTGGCCGCTACTACCAAAACCTCGCCACACAAACTGTCCACCCCAAATTCAGGTCATTTTCAAGGACTTGTGTACCAAGTTTCCAGTTCTCTTCCATTCCTGTCATTCCCTGTCTTGCTCCAGTCTCTTTTTTCTATCCCCTTCTCATCTGATCAACCCCTTGAGTCCTCTGTGGCCTTTCATTGCCTTTTCTCATCTTTTGAATGATATGGTCCCCATCTCCTTGCTAAGCTCTTTGTGATTACCCCGTGCACCTTTTGGTCTGTGCTGGATATGCTCCTTTTGTCCAGTCCCAGCCACTCCTCAGGGAGAGTATCCAACACTCCCACAGTCACTGCTTTGTATCATCCCTGAGAGCCTCGATGCAGCTACAAAAAAATGCAGCTACCTAGCTGCGAAAGCTAGGTTTTGTGGGATGTCAAGTGTTTACTTTTTTATTGTACTTTGGTGAATTGCAGGTTTTCTCTCCTGTTTTGTCCAAGCTACTGGACAGAGAGGGATGTATATTTTTTGGTACAGTGACAGACCAGTGGCATTAGCTCTTTAAACTATGTGTAACATTTTTTAAGATCATTTTTGTCAAGGATGAGTTGAGATTTTCATGTATTCAGCGCGTTGTCATGTCCTAGTGAGAACTCCAGGCATGATGATGATGTCCTTGAGTGTCAGGTGTATGAGCTGAAGTGGGGGCTCTGGAACATGCAAAAGCTGTCAGAACATGCACCAAGTTTTCCAGCCGGTATTGCAGACTGTTGAGTTCACAGGTGGCTTCCTAGCAAAACACAGACTTGCTTTGGCAAACTTGGCACAGCATGTGACACAGCTAGAGGTGCACTTGGCTCCTGTGATGCTGCTGAACTGCAGGTGTCCTTAAGTTTTCCCTCAGTGATTGATTATTCTTTCTTTGAGGGGGTTAACTCTTTTGTAGGCTGTACATCTTCGGACTGTGTATCTTCTCTTCCCCTCCTTCACTGCACTGTAAGGTCACTTAAAAAACCCAGCTTGCTTTCTCCATGGGGAATGTATGGCAAATATACATGGCATGTTAAATTCCATTCCATTCTATTCAGCTTTCTTATGGTGTCCCTGAATTGCCCTCCTGTCAACAGTGAGCAGTTAGTTTGATTGTCCTGGTTGAGCATGTGCTTTTAGTGAGGGTCCCCAGCCATGCCAGGGCAGATTCACAATTAAATTGTAATCAGTTGCCCAGCAAACACTAATAAGCTTAAAATCAAAGGAGGAGAAAAATTGACTGCCAGCAAGCAAAGTGCCAGTTTTATTAC
Source organism: Acanthiza pusilla (assembly GCA_036630365.1). Classification (NCBI taxonomy): domain Eukaryota; kingdom Metazoa; phylum Chordata; class Aves; order Passeriformes; family Acanthizidae; genus Acanthiza; species Acanthiza pusilla. The sequence continues at coordinate 3,467,687 of JAXCHO010000034.1, forward strand.
CCTCTGAGTTTATTGCCCTCCTAATTAAAATCTCAATCAATCCTGACCACCACCTGCATCTATAAATGTCTGTAAGTGTGATGTAAGGTGACTTGGTGTGACTGGAAACATGCACAGGGCAGGTGGTGCAGGCTGTTTGCACCAGGCACAAATGTAGAGTTCAGCAGTTGTTTTCTTTCTGTCTTCATTTGTTTTCTGATTATTTATGTTTGTAGAATGACCTTGAGTGGGGAATGACTGCTCACTCAACCCCATGTCCTTGCTTGCACTTCCACACAGAGACTCTTTGGAAGGCCCTGATTGTAGACCCGTTTTGTGCTCTGGGCTATGTGACCTGAGTTACAAAAGGCTTGTGTTTCCATAGTGTGATGGGGCTGTACAAACTAATGCTCTTGGCCACCCTTCCCATGTGGGCAAAGAATGGGCTGCAGCATTTGGCCTGCAATGGCATTATACACTTGTGTCCAAAACACAAATCCTGCTAGCTCCTGCCCGAGTGTTTGAAAAATGAACATTAAGTCCTGCCCTGCTGCATGGGCCTGACTGTGTGTGATGAATTGGAGTCTGTGCTGGCAAAATGTAAATTGCTTGTAATTATGACAAATCATCTGCAGTGCTCATACTGTGAACTACAAAGCTTTTGTCCACTGCTGCTTATCCAGCTGCTTAAAAAGCTCTCCTGATAAAGTGCATGGAGCTCAGAAACAGCCTTCCAGGTTTGGTTGTTCACATTTTGTTGAGGACACTGAAAATTATTTGGTCTGTTTGAAGAACTTGCTTTTATTCCCCAGAGCTTTTCCTGATGTAGGGGAGCAGGAGCTGGACTACAGGACAGGGAATGCTCAGCAGATGAGCAAGATGAAAGCAAGTTTGGCTGCTAAAAGGAACTCTGAGCATTGCTCTTGATCTGTGTCCTTGATAAAAATCTCTAGAGCTGTTCATCCTTCCAGTAACAGCTGCAGGCATGTAATTTCTCCTCTTTCTTTATTACTGGACAATCTGTCTTTCTGCTTTTTTTGGTTATGCATTTTCGGCAATAAGGAGTGGTTTCTTCTATCTATTTTGTTTGTTTCAGCAGATGCTAAAAAGTGTGGATGCATGAGAGAGCAATCTGTGTGTTCCTTCACTTTGCATGAGCACAGAATGGCATGCACAAGAAGTAACTGTTGGGATGAATTGCTGTTCTTTTCCATGCACTGTTTTTCTTTGGTTTATGGTCAATGCTGTCAGCATGTGGCAGTCGTGTTTACAGAGCACTACTGAGTCAAACATCCTAGCTGGGTATTTTAAAATGTGTGATACCTTCATAGCCACAGGTACTTGGAGCTGTAATTGTTGAGATAAGGGCGCTGCAATTTGTGGAGCAGAGAATTTGATCCTCCCTTCCAAGTACAGTGCTGCCTCTCTCGGCTAGTCACGTATCTACCCATGTCAAGGGGAGTCCCAGCCCACTGCTGGGTGTAAATCCTAGCTGAAGTAGGTGGGATCATCTGGCACAGCAGGTCTAATCTAAAGCCAGGCTCTTCTCAGTAAATGCTCTTTCCTTTTTTTCTGTCTTTTAGCATCAAGATGGTGCTGATGTGGACCAGTGGGGACACATTCAAGACTGTTTACTTCATCCTGAATCAGGCCCCTTTCCAGTTCTCCATCTGTGGACTCCTGCAGGTTTTTGTGGACATTGCTATCCTGTTGCAGGTTTACTTGTACAGCCACTACCCTCAGAAGCCCGCGTCCCACACTGCACACCCAGCCAGCACCAAGGCCCTGTGAGGAACTTGGCTGGACAGGTGCAGGTCAGCGGAGTCAGCCATGGCATCTCTTCTTCCACTTGTAAATACTCCTGTGTTGCCGAGTTGAAAGCAGAAATGAGAACAAGGATGGAAAATATGGCTGCTCTTCCAGCTTGGGAGGTTCTATGTTAAATAACCTGCTCTCTCTGTTTTCAGACTTAGCTGTACAGAACTGTTTCTTGGTGGGGGGAGGGGCACTTTATTTTTGCATATGTACCTATGAGCCTTATCAATTCACAAATGTTTGTATATTTAATCACAAGGGCTGGATGGTTTGTGTTTTTAATGCTATTTAAAAATGTTACACCACAGAAATTATAGGATATTTTGTCTGAAACTTCTACCTATTTATATAATATAAAATCTGTATATTGGCAGGAAGTTTGTGGCACATACTAGCATTGAGTATCTCCACGATGGAGGAAGAAGTGTTGAAGATCAAATCCAGGAGCTTTCTCTTTTCTTCCAAAGGGTGTCTGGTGAGCAGAAAAGATGGGGGTGAGAAGCCTTGCGAAGAGGTGAACAGCCAGAAATGAGTCGGCTTCAGAGGGTGTAATGCTAAAGAGCCAGCAGGTGTTCACCCCCGCGGCAGGAGGACACATGGAGGACATGATGGAGGGGGTCTGATGGTGCTGGAGCCATGTCTAGAGCTGGCACAGCCACTTAAGTGTCCAGGCAAAAGGAGGAGCCAGCAGGAGACTGCAGGGAACTTAGGTTAGTTGTGCTTTGAAATTATAGGATGTGGGAATAGCCTGCCCTGCACTTTGGGGGGGCAGCACTGCCCCTGCAGGTGGGCACCGGACAGAGCTGGGCTTTAGGGTGTCTTTTCCAAACCAAGGGGCCAGCTGATGAGTGTTGCCAGTATCGCCACGTAAGTATTTCTAGGTGGCGATTGTGGCACAAAGATAGAAACAGGTCCACTTTCATTGGCTCAGGAATGAAAAAGTTTGAGACAGAGAAAAAGCTGCATTGCCTGGAGTAGGACCAGCATGTGACAGCTTTATTTGTTGAGGCTGAGATTTGTGTTCATGTTGTTCAATGCCAAGCAAGAACCAGTGTATGTTTTGGGGTGTTTCCTGCATTGGCCCAACAAGGAAGGAGTCCACATTTTCCTTTTATTGTTGTAAACTTTTAGGATCTTAAATAAGAGATTCTTCTCTTTTAGATGAATCAGCAGCCTGTACTTAGAGGGACTGAGAAAGCTGAAAGGGCAGAGTTTACACAGATGTTGTCTCTAAAGGCTGTTTGCCAGCACAGGTCATTGTGCTCTGTCTGAGCACTCACTGCGTGTTACATGCAGCTGCTGGTGGTACGGACCCGTGGGGGCTGTGACCAAGCCCTTGGGCTCCCTCATGAAGCTGCTGTCATGAAACTGCCCTGGGTAACGTGAGGAGGCTGTAGGGGCCCTTGGTCCCAGGAACAGCTATGCCTGTGCTGCTTCCTCCATGAGGCTTCCTCTTTCTGCAAGGTGAGTCCCATCTGACCATAGGCAAGGTGTTGGACAGATTTTTCAGAATAATTTTTTCTCTAAGAATAGCCCAAGAGCTTATGTTTTCTTACCAGTGGCAGCAAGTCTGAGGTTTGGTAACTTCAGAGTGTAAGTCAGTTACTTCCCCTACTCTGCTTTCTTTGGGAACCTCATGATTTGAGTCTGGACTGTCTTCATCGGTGGCAAACCGTTCAGTGGAGGGGAATCACACTCTGCCCAGGCACTGACTCCATGCTCTTTGTTCGATACCATACTCTTCTAGGCCTGAAGTGACCTTACAAAGACAATGTACTCAGCATGGCAGACTATGAATGTTTTGTTCCTCTCTTTTCTCCAGTGTTCTGGTTGTGTTACAGGAACATCTGGGCTTTTGTCTTTTTTAATTGAAAACTTAACAACTGGCTTCTCCGGTATGCTGCTTTAATGAGGATTGTATTTCTACTGTTTGAAAACAAACACTTTCTTGTGTGTTTTAATGGTCTGAAGGGTTTTTTTAATAACTTGTAATGGTAAGATTTTTGTATTTGGTGGTCTTTTTCTAACATTCTGCGAAATGGGGATGTAAGAAATTAATGGTTCGTAAGAAACATGCTTCTGTATGTTACAGCTTCACCAGGGAGTGCACACTTTTGGCCACCTCTTTGGCTTTGGACTACAGGTATTACCGATGATAGAACAATTTCTGTTTTCTCCTTTTGGGATTCTTCCTTGGGTCGATTCTTGAGTTTGTCATCAGTACCCAAACCAGCAAGCTCTGCAGACCAGTCTCATTCACCAGAGCAGCAAATACTGGAAGAGAAGCCAGTGAAACCATGTCCAAGTCATCTTCTGTATCTGTGGCGTTTAGCAAGTAGGACTCTTGGCCAGGAACTGTAAAACTTCTTGCAAGGTACTTTACGGACACAGTGTTACAGAACTTTCGTTTTGTTCTCTAATTGTCAGGAAGTATCTATTTCAATGATCACCTCAGAGAATAAGAAGTTGATTACTTTAAATACATCTCTTTGAATGTATGGCACATTTCATGGACTTTATTTTTTCTGTCAGTTGCAATGTTTTTTTAAATAAAAATTACCTATTATATATGAATTACAGTGTTGCTTTGTTTTGTTCAGGTACAAAATGTGTGCTTTTTAACTCTTATTATTATTCATCTTTTTCTAGAAGCATTGTTGATAAAATAACTAGTATGTTTTTTCCTTCTGATGAGTGGCATAAACACAAGGCATAAACAAGGCATAAATTGTCCTGAAGTCACGATGCACAACAGGGATTCTGGATTTCTGTTCCCTGCTCTTCCATACATATTAGGGTAAACTTAACCCTCATGACCACATAACTTTTTTGTGTTTGCAACGTTCACAGTAAAAAAAAAACCTGTTTCATGCAAACTGCAGAATGAGGTTGAAGATGGAACATAGATGAGGGATGTGTTCTTGGCAGCTGCTACACAGAAGATGAGGAGACTGAGTCTGTCATCTCATGGCCAGCTGTTGCCCCAGGAGGAGTCTTGGCCACCCTCCCTGTTCATTCTGGATGGGAAAATAAGCCAAGACTGTCAGGAGCAGCCTTGCAGCCGCTGTGCACCTCCTGGATCCTGCCAGGCTGCTGATCCATGATGTGGGGCTGCTGTGGCATGGGGAGGTGGTTTGCTATTGCTGCGTGCAATGGCTGTGGGAGCTGAAGAAGGGGAGCTGGGGAGGAGAGAGAGCTGGAGACACAGGAGAGCGTGGGGAAGAGCAGGAGTAGAAACAGGGGAGAGACTGAGCTTGCTCAAATGAAGGGCTGAAGGGAGAGACTCCTGAAGGGAAGGGAAAGAAGGAAACCTAAAACCTGAAGGATTAAGGCAGGTAAATCACTGAAGTGAGGGGCGAAGGAGGAAGAATGTGAGGGTGGGGAGTGAACCCTGCCTGCTCTGTTGCTGAACCCAAGCAGTTCTCACAGCAGCTGAGCCTGCACCTCACTCCAAGTGGCTGCACCTTCTCTCCCGGACAGTAGTGGCTGCTGCTTGGCATTCACTGTGGGGAAGCCAATGGTGAGGCTGGCCTTAAAGGAAACAATGGGGAGTCCCATCTCTGGGTGCTGCAGCAGCCAGGGCAGCAGCTCGGACGTGCCCTGCTGGCTGCTGCAGCACTGCCCCCGGCCTCCCTCAGGGCCAATCTCTCCCTCTGCTGTGTGTGGCAGGCAGTGTTCTGCACTGCAGCTCCATAGAGGGAGAAACGTCATGGCTAGATGTTTGAGATGCATGCCGTTAGGTGCAACTGAAAACATTTGAAAACATAAAATAAAGCCCACATTCAACACTGGGTATTAGAGCAAAAGTTGGCCCACAGATTCTGTTTGCTCAATTTGGTTGTGGTCCTTAGCTTAGGTTTGAGAGCCAAGCAGGCTTCAAGGACCTGACCGACAACTGTAGCTTTGTTGGAGGCTTTCTGTCAGAAAGAAGACATCAATGTGTAAGTTAACGATGCCAATAAATAAACACTGTCTGGATACCTGTGCCAAAGCAGTAAATAAGAGACGGGGACTAGAACACAATGTGAGGTTCACCCTGGAGCAGGGGGCAGGTCTTCCTGTAAACAGCCTTGTAAAGCAGCCAGTCCCAAGCACTGACAGCAAACACCACATTTCAGATTCCCATCCTGCCCTTCTGTGCCCTGGCTTATGGGCATTTGGCTCATCTATGTGCAGGCTGGGAGACTGAAGGGCTTCGCTCAGCCTCAGAATAGCCAGCAGAACCACGCTGGATTTCCCTACCCATCAGCCTGTCCAGGCACCTCTGTTCTCTTCCATGCCAAGGCTTCACAGTCCTCTAAGGCTGTGGCTTGCAGGTGCCAGCGAAAGCCAAGGATGCTTTGCCCCCTGAAGCACCTGCTGTGAGGCTGCTATAGCCTGTGCCCATTCCGGCCTCAGCCGTGTGGGACAGCAGCCTCTGTCTGGCTTACAGTTGAGATGACACCAGTGTCACATTTTTCTTACCATTACTGTTTCTTCTCTTTTCCCAGGCTGCTTTCCCAGCCTTTTCCCAGGCTGCTGTGAGGTAGGAGGTAGCTGTGCACATGTGCTGTATGAGCTGAAGTTGAGTTTGACTTTGTGCCATTCCCTTTAACAATGCCCCTTTACCTGGTAACACATCCTTAGCCATAACCTAAGTTACAGTTTTCATGTGACTATTGCTGCCAGCTGCTAGAATTTGTACATCCATGCATGCTGCCACCAAGGTAGCAGAGAACATGGAAGAGGTGGCTTTGCTCACGTGTTTTGAGTCTTTATCCCATGTGACAGAGAGGAATATTTTTTTCTTTTTTTTTTTTCTTTTTCCTTGAGGCAGAACTAGTGTGCTCCAATTGTGAAGCACTAAGTTGTTCAAAGAAACTACCTGCTGACACTGGTGTGCCTACAGACAGCAGTGTGGCATTTATTAGAGATAAATGGCCTTAAAATCATCTGTGTGCTATGTCAAAGAAAACCAGCCACCATACACAACAAAACCAACATTCTCCAGCAGCTGATCAAAAGTAATAAGCATCACCCATAACAACAGCTGCCCTGGGTGAAACTCATTCTCCTCTGAGTATCTTTTATGTCTGACAATGTGTGCATCACAACTTTATACAGCTTCCAAAAATAATTTGTTTAAAAGGTTCCTGGTTTATATTTGTTTCCTCATCTGTCATCCCAATGGATGAAATGAAACTTTATTAAAAGCCAGGCTTCGACTAGGAGACATAATGAGTGGGTTTTGTCACTTTATTAAAACTCTGTGTGTGCTGGAATTAATTATGTGCCTTTTGAAAAATACAAAGAACATGCTATTGTAGGACAATAGCAACTTGATGGAGAACAGCAATAATATGGTGTGTGTCATCAGTCTGTTTTTCCACACAGCTGCTGAGCTGCAGTTTGCTGTCCCAGTGCTGGTTTTTTCATGCTGCAAGGCCAAAAGCAGCACTGATTCATGATTATTTGCTAGCGCTGCAACCATGAAACTCTTCATTCTGCAAGGATTTCTACTCCACCGTGGCTTTTCTAGTAGTAAGGTGAGGGTGCTGAGCGTTTGTGGGCTTCACCACCTTGAGGAGAGATGCATTCTGCACCCTCCATGCACACCAGCCGTGGTCACTTCATTCACATTGGAGATGGAACAAAAGACACACCTGGTGTGCATGAACCAAAGCACCATGAGGAGTGAACTTGTGAGTTCACCTGGTGAGTCTCTTGGGTGCCACCTTAAGACTGAGCATCTGAATGCCACCAGAAAATGCAGTGCTGCCCCTCAGCCCCACGCCACACTCTCCCCCTGCCACTGCTCCCTTGCTGGTTTGCAATCAGCCGGCTGCAAAGCTGTATCCCTGATGTCAAACCTTAATAAACCTTAATGAAAGAAATGCCTGCATCAGGAATAAAAAATCAATAAAATTAAAATCTTTCATGAGTCACAGCAACCCAGTGCTGGCATTGCTTTGCCAGGAGTCTGAGTCACCACCAGCCACCAGCCCTTGGCCCTCCTCTCCAGCCCAAGGAGTGGATGTGTTCCCAGTGCTCCCGGGACGTGAAGGATGGGCAGAGCCCTGGCATGGGCACTTGTGTTTGGTTTGCTGCAGTTCAGTACAGCTGGGGCTTTGCAGACCCAGGTGCATCCTGCAGGGTAGGGGGGCTCAGTTTTGCTGCCTCCATCTCCTGCAGGGCTCAGCAGCAAGTAACACACATCACTTCACATCAGCATGGCAAAACATCACCCCCTGCACCCAAATCACCAGACACAGTCAGCAGCAAAGCTTTTAATTTTTATTAAAATGAAGTGTAACCTTTCCATTTCTCTTGCTTCATTCCTATAAGGAATGGCTTAATATGAGAGTTTGCTAATGTAGGGTTGGTTTTACAAGATAGGCTGAGGCAAAAAAACCCCGAACAACAGACCAGACAAATCCCATCTTTGATACATCAGTTTTTGTTCCCTTCCTAGCAGGAGGAGAATATGGAGGGTGAGACTACATGGCTTTAGTACAAATAGGGGTGTAGATACAAGAGACTGCTGGTTTCCATCTCCCTCCATTCCCTGATCACATCCCACCTGTATGAGCACTGAAAGACCCACACAGCATCCTGACTTGGACCAGCTACACAGCTCCCCCAGGGTGGGGGCTGGAAAGCTCATGCATGGGGCTGGCATCAATAAGCAAATGTGCAGATGCCACCACATGGTTCATTTTCCCTTTGAACTGACATATCCTTTGAGAATCAGGAAGAAGAGTCAGAACACTAATAACAGGATTGTCTTTTTCTCAGTAGGAGGGCAAAACCAAAAGGCTATTCCTAATGCAGAGCACAGCAGCTGCACTGCAGCTCAGGCCAGAGCCCACTGAAGGTGTCTCGCTGGCTTCATTGGGTTTGGACTACTCCTCTGCTCCTGCTTGCACATGACTGCACTCAGCGCAGCCACCACCACTGAGGAAGACCATGCAGAGCTGGGAGTCACTGCTGGTTTAATATCACCCTCCCCTTCTTGGGCTGTGTGTAGTTCAGGTTGGTTCAATTGCCTGTTAAACACATATCTTGATACATGAGAGATGGAAATAGTTAACAGAAAGTGGAGAAACATCATCATTTGTAATGGTATTTGTTATATTCGACTGTTAGCAAAGAAAAAAAACCAAGTTAACATTCAGTACCACAGTCAGAAAGATTTTTTGTATGTATATTTCTGTCATGGGGCTAAGATACAAAGCTTAGGATGGTAAATATGCATCTCTACTAAATAATGCAAACTGTGCTCACACACAATTCAGAGCTGGAAGCTCCGGCTGCGCTTCCTCATCTGTAGAAGACAAAACCAAGCCCCTGGTAAAGCCGAAGGGGTGCTTCTGCCCTTCTCCTGCCCTCCCCCCTTGGCTTGTCTGAGGTTTGTGTTCCTTGTGCTCCCGGAGGGGCTACCTAAACAAACGTGCTGTGGGGAGTTGCAGCACGGGGAGCCCTTCCCTCAGCCCGTCGCACAGGGAGTACCATCGAGCAGGGCAGGAAGGAGGTGGCACGCAGGTTGCTCTGCCACGTGGCACCCTGCCACAGGCTGTGCTTCACATTACATTCTGCTGGCTGGCTATGTTCAATGGCTGCTCCTTGGGTGTACCCAAAAATACTTGCTCAATAGAAAAGAAAAGCCCTAAGAAAAGCAATGGAGCAGAGCTGTACTTGGTAGAGTACTTTCAAGGGGTACTTTTCGGAGGTCCCTTAAGATCAGAACTTGGTCTTTAGAGACAACCCTTGTGTGTGTCTGCCCCTCATTTATGCAGTTCATGGGGTTCTTCTTGCAGAACTGACCTCCCTTGTCCACTGCTTCTCGTGCTGCCAACACATGTCCTCAGCTGCTCAGGATCAAGATCTACTCTTGGCTTACTGGTCCACCAAGGACAGACCCTCCTGCCCAGCAGCACTTGGCAGGAATGTGGCACTGAGCCCCCTTGTACTGTCACCACCCAGGAGCTCAGGGTTCTCGTGCCGCTGGCGCACCTGCCTGCTGGCTACTCGCTGCTGCTGCTCCTTCAGCTCACTGTAAGAACGGGAAAAGGTATGAAAGATGGACGTGACCGGGAAAGCCATCAGCAAAATCCCACTCAAGATACTGCTCAGGGCTACCACCTGTCCGGGGATGCTCCGAGGCACCATGTCCCCGTAGCCAACAGTTGTCATGGAGATCACAGCCCACCAGTAGCTCGTGGGGACGCTGGTGAACTCTTGCTTGGCTCCCAGTTCTCTCTCAGCCAAGTACACCAGTGGCGAGAAGAGGGCCATGGCCACGCAGAGGAAGAGCAGGAGCAGCCCAAACTCGCGCGTGCAGCGGCGCACGGTGAGCCCCAGAGTCTGCAGCCCCAGCGAGTGCCGCGCCAGCCTCATCACATACAGGATGCGCAGCGCCCGCAGGAAGCGCAGCACCAGCCCCACTCGCTCCAGGTATTTGTTCCCAGCTCCCCCGCCAGGCTTGCTGCTGTTTTTTGTGGAAACCACATCCACAATGAGAGAGATGTAGAAAGGCAGAATGGCCAGGATGTCGATGATGTTGAGCGGGGTTTTCAGGAAAGCACACTTGTTTTCTGCCTGGATGGATCGCAGCAGGAACTCAAAGGAAAACCACGCCACGCACACCGTCTCCAGCACGAAGATGTCATAGCACTTCCGTGAGCATTCACCCTGGGGAGAGTAGGAGCAAGAAACACATAAAAGAGGGAAGAAAGAGATTTAGCCAGGGAGTAAAACAAAGTGAGTGTCAGTTCTTAAAGGAAAGCACCACGTGAAATTGATACGAATTGCAATGCAGGAAAGTAAAATCATGGCTGGTGAGAGGTGCTAAGACCAAAGGCTACACATTTAGTTGCAGCACAGGTCAGCAATGCTCTGGAGTGTCCCAAAGCTGCCAACAACTTGTGATCTTATCAGCTGTTGGCCAGAGAGCCCACTGCTAAACAGCCAGTGGCTCACACTTCCCTTCTAACCAAGACTGTAACACCTTTTTAAAAGGATTAATTCTGGATTCATGGATTGTAATAAGTGTCTGATCCTTCCTTCCCTTCCTGATCAATAATAAATTGCTTATTAATGGCTCCTAAACACCTACAGCATTTAAAGTGATATGCTTGCAGTTATCTATAATCTATTATTCACTAAATACAGTACATATTTTATATTCCAGGGAACATTAATTAACACACAAGCCCTACAGTCAAAAGCTTATATAAAGTACCGATAAATGTAGGCATTTCTAAAGGAAAAAATACAACAGGATAGAGTGGGGTATGGAGAGATAAATATTTTTAGTTACCTCACCTGTAACAGCTTGTGACCACAATGCCTTCCCCAAGCTTTCTGAGGCACTGAGAGCAGTGCTCTTCCCTGCAGGCTCACTTGGTGGCAAATAAAGAGACCTCTGGCTCTTTGGTTATGATGCTTGTAAACAAGTCAGCCTCAGTGCATTGGAAAAGCAATAAACAATAAAGCTGGTGATGGCCACTCTTCAGTTGTCAATGCTGTGACAATTCTCTGCTACATCACCGTTGGTACCTCCAGCTGAATAATAAACAACTGCTCTAAATAAACAGATTTTGATGTGGACAGGGCTAGTGCTGTTTCCTCTGTAAATGCTCATATAAAAGTATGAATGCTCTGGGGGCTTTGTGTGGAAGGCAGGTGCATATTTATTTAAGTGAAGTGTGTATTTATTCAATGTGCCAGGTTGAAGAGTTTGTGAAAACTCTTGTAAGGACTCCATCCATGCTAGTGGGGTATGTGACTCTCACTGGATGCAACAGGTATTAGGTCCCAATGCGCAGCCTTGTTTTACTTGCCTATGCCAAATTATAGCAATAAAACATCAGCTGAGAATGGCGAGGCTGTGTCAAGATGGTCCTCATTTCTCCACTGGAGAAGCTGAGAACCTGCCACATCTATTAACAATTCTGCTCACATGCTCAAGCACAGGTCTTTTGCTACAGAGAACCAAGGAAACTGACTGCACAGCACCACATCCTAACTTCATCCCTCTTGAAGTGTGTATGCACAGGCTTTTTCCCTGTTAGGAAAGAAAGCAGCAAAAGAGGGATGAGGCTTTTGCCCTCTTTGCTAACTGCAGCCTGCCCCAAAATGCTGTGGAGGGACTGGGTGCGTTTCTAGGGCTGTTGCACTGCCAGCAGAGAGAGCAGTGTCATCACATTGAAGACAAAGCCTTGAGGTACCTCAATATGATAACTAAAATGCTGAGGCAGTCTGCACATCTTACACTTAACAAGAGATTGAGACAATAACTGAAGAGATGTCAACAGGAAAAACAGATGTTAAAAGGAATCCTCAGAGCCAGCATTTATGGTCCTTGTAGCAACCACAGTAAAAAGTTGTAATGCGTTGTGTTTATGGGTATTTGTTTTGTATTCCACTTTAAACTGGCATATGATGTACCTCCCACTGTTTCCCAGGGGGTCATGCTGATATAGAGAGAAAAATTACTTGTCCCACTGAAATTGCTGTCAAGATTTTAAGCATATTGCAGGGAGGAATGATAAGTCTTATTTTACCAGTATAGTATCTCAGATAGCCTGTCTTTAACTTCCTAATTTTGATAGGTGTGAACACTAGAAGGAGCTTAATTTATATCTGCCTCACCAAACTAATTTGGTCGTAAGCGAGTATTTTTGTCACAATCATAACACATAGGATATACGATTTTGTTTCTAGGAGCTTTGCTCCTATCACAGTATAATTAAGCTGTCAGGCTCTCCTATCAAATACAGAATCAAGATGCTTTCACATCACTGCACAAATCTGGCTCTGTGAGCCAGAGACAAAGCTCACAAAGTCAGTGGAAGGACTCTGCCTGTAACCACTGTAACTTCTCTCCTGACCCAGAAACCAGCCATCAGACTGTCCCAGAGCTCTTCTGCGCAGGAATCTCTCATCAGGATATGCTTGATCTCACACCTAAGGGCAATGGCTGCAGGTGATTTGCAGCTCTTCATCCTATCCTTGCAGGTGCTCAAAAGGATCAGGTGAGATGTTAGGATGACAACTCAGAGAAGACTAGTTATGGCTTGAGCAAAGCATCAGCAATGACAAGGTAAATAACTGAATGTGCAAAATTGCTTTCTCTGACAAGTACATCACTACTTGGACCACCATCTGTGGAACCTCAGACACAGCTTGCCTTAAGAGACCTATCTGGCAGGAAGTGCTCTGGATTCTGATGTACATGTATAGAATTTTTGTGCCACTTGAAGTTTTAGGAAAGTCAGTGAAGCCTATGGAGAATCTGACCTTGAAATAGGCCTACAAAGTCACTAAGAGGTGATTAACAGCTAATTGGGCATCTAATTCCCCCAGCACTTTGTAGTAGTTGCACATGGAAAGGAGACTGTCCAAGGTGCTTTCTGTGTGTGTGTTTTGGTATAAGAGCAAACAGGAGGCAGAACTGTTCCTTACTAATGCGCTACCAGTGACTTTTGGAAGACTGTCAGCTCTCCCACACTCTGACACGTTTATCCTGGTTAGGTTCACAGACCTAAAGCATTGCTCTTTATGTCTTCAATCTTCCTGCAGAACTACATTCCAAACCAAGAGTGGGAGCAGCCTGGCAACCTTTGTTGAGCCAAGCTCAAGAAGCTTGGTGGCATCTGGAGCTCAGATAATCCAATGCAGCAGAACCAAGCTGCATCTTTGCCCATCAAGATAATGAAAAGCTGAAATCTCCTCCATCCAGAGCCAATGATGGGCCCTGGCTTTTCTCCATTCTTCCCACTCTCCACATCCGACAACTAAATGAATGCTGAAATGTTTACTTTCAGTAGAGTGGAGCGATAATGCTCAGCTACACAGAGTTCATTTCGATGTGATGAAACAATCCCCCCTTCTGGCTAATGCATAATTATTCCAGCAAAGTGCTACTTCTGCTCAGTCCTTATTAACCTGTTGTAGTCTGAACAGGCCATGCTCTGTCCAAAGGCTGTCCTGAGAATAAGAAGGTCTGAACAGGCTTTTAGAAAACAGATCTGTGTGTCAATTAACCTGCCAGAGGTCTCTTTTTTCCACTAATAAAATGTCTTCCTATCCCTTGGACCATGTTTCAATGTCATCTAGGTGTGACCTATTATTATCCTCACATTATATCAAAAACAGCAACAGGAAAAATGTATTTCATGCTCTTTGCACTTTGTTTCTTTCAGCTGCAGCTGCTTTTCCTTGCAGGTTTTTTCCTACTTGACTATAGCATTGGTTAAAAAAAAAAAAAAAAAAAAAAAAAAGGAAAAAAAAAGGAAAAAAAAGAAAGAAAGGCAATTTTTCTCTTTCTAGAACTTCGAAATGTGTATCCAGTCCAACTGGATGCTGTAACTCTGCTTACGCTTTTGAGGTTTTTTTCCGTTCAAGAAAACAAAGCAAAAATTCTCAGAAAGGCACACACACAGATGGAAAAAAAAAATCAGGAATTAATCAGCCACTGGAACACAAGAAAAACAAATCCTAACAGAATGGGGCATCCTGTCCAAAATAGGTTTCCATCAAATCTGTACGTTCTCGAAAAAATTGAGCTATACCAACTTATGGCCATAAACATGTCCATTAAGAACTACACACTGATTTTTACTTTTTAGAATCAAAACAGCCAGCTTTCATGCCACGAACTGGATTTCTTCACCTTGAAGTATAGTGGATACATTTTTATCATTACTTTCCCATATTTAGACTGATGACATTGAGCCAAAGGAAAACAGTTGTTCTTTACGAGGTGTGCATATTCATTTTTCTGTGTACATGTGTTTCTTTCAAACAGTGAATAGAGTTGCTTTTTTTTCTGCAGAAATTACTTGAGTAGCGAAAATACCTGCAGTTGCACAGGATTTTGGGGCTATATACAAATGTCCACACAGGGCACAAGAAAAGAAATTAAGAAAGGTGTCAGTGAATATTTCTGTGCAGTCAAATTAAAGGGAGTCACCTTGTGATAAATACATAATAATATAATGTTGGCTTTTCGCAGATATTCATTGTATGTATGATTTTATTCGGTAATTGTGATAAATGCATAATAATATAGTGTTGGCTTTTCACAGATATTCATTGTATGTAGGATTTTATTCTGTTTATAGAAATAATCTTGTCATAAAGATAGAAATATATAACCAATGTTTTAATTTCTGTTATAAACTAGATTTCGATATAGTAGAGAAACTAATAAAAGTAGTTTAAAGACTTTCCTTTACTAACCATACTACCTGCCTGACTGGATAACACCCAAAGAACAGCACAGAGAAGACCTGCCACCGATACCTGACTATCAGCCACAACCAGATGCAAGGACCACGGACAAAAGCCTATGCATGATAACTAGGCAGAAGACCCCGGAGAAAAGCCGACACATGATGACTAAGCACAAGGCTGACAAAGAGTATTTAAAGACGACTCCCTCAACGGCAGGTGTGCTTCTTGGCTTAGGGCCAAGCACCCAGCGCTGTCTCTTTGCTTTATTGTTTTTGTCCCCTATTGTCCTTTATTAAACTTTTAAATTTCAACAGGAGAGTGAACCTCGTTTTTCACAACCTTCATTAGGATCTATAGAAATTTGCTGTCAAAAAGCCAACCACAGCATCTTTCTTCTGGAGAAATTTTCCTTAGCCAAAAATTCCTTTGGCATAAGGGAAATTATGAAAAGAAAAGCCAGTGTCACTGGAGTTCAAATCCATCTGTATTCATTGTTCTGCATGGCCCGTCTAAAAGTTGCAGATGTTTTTCAGTAACATTTTGGTTTGGCTTGCAGGGTCCATTTCACTTGTACTTCCCCATATTGAACCTCTGAACAATTCTCCACTGTGTGTTGTGTGACTTCTTGGCCCTGCCTTTGTCCTCTGGTCTCCTGAGAAGAAATTGTGACTCTTCCTTAGATTCTCACAGGCTTTGACACCATCTTCTAATCCCTCTGCATTAGAAGATGTCAAAAGCCAGATCACCTCTAACTGCCCCAGTTCTTGTGCTGCTTCCCATGCACTTTTTTGAAAGGTCAGCAGCTCCACAGCACTTTCAAGGAAGAAGCTTGAATGCTGCCCACTTTGACCCTATAGTGAAGATTTCCCTCCCTGTCAAATCTGTATGTTAAAAAAAAAAGAAACCCCAACCTGAGAAGCACTGCATACAAAAGTACTTACACAAGCTTGCAAATCATGACAATTCTAAAATGATATTTTTGTTCACGTCCACTTGCCCCTTGTTACTTGAACCTTTCAGGTCACACATTTCAAGTGTTTCTCTGTGCACATCGGATCAAACTCTTTTTTTAACAACAACGTGGAACTTGAAATTCTGATGCAACTGAAGATCAGAGATCCGTGTTAAGGGACCTGCAGACAAAGTCCCTGAGGCTGCTGACAAGTCTGCCTACAGTCCCCAGTCCGGAGGCTTCGGGTGCTCCCCTCGGATTTGGGTGGGAGGCTGAGCCGCCTGTTTCAATGAACATCTGCAGGGTGACTCAGAGGACAGACACTGCTCCACCACCAATTATTCAGCAGCCCAACACTTGGAGCCTGTGCTGGGCTTGGGAGAGGCCCAGCTCCTGCTCCTATGAGAGCAGGGTGGAAGCTTACAGCTGGCTCTGTCCCAGAGTGTGGGAGCGCCTGGAACACCGGGTGCTGGGTCATTTGCCCTCTCTTGTCACTGTGAAATGAAGAAGCCTTCCCTGAGAAAAATTCCAGCAAAAGAGCAACATTCCCAGAAACATGCCTCACCAATGAAACCCTAAGATATTGCTGATGCTGGCACTTTCTGATGAAAGGCAATTTTCTGATGAAAAGTGATTTTCTGGTGAAAGCATCCAGATAATTTTCGCAGCAGGGATGAGCGCACGACTCCTGCGATGTGACCTACCTTGGCAGGGCAGCATCCCACCCTGTCCTGGGGTACAGGCACGCTGCCCTGGCTCTGACCACCCACGGACACGGTGATTGTAACTCAAAACCTCTGCCATTAACGCTGGGGTCAGGCTGAACTTGCAGTCAGCCTGCTCCGAATATTTCCTTGTGCTCCCGAACAAAGATGATTCAGATAACTGCGCAGCCTGTCCTCAAAGCTGGCTGGCTGTGAAGTCAAACTAACAGTTTCTGTTTTTAAAGTCACCAAAGGGCCATGAAAGAGTCTTCTGCTTCTTGCTGTCAGCACTTTGGTCTGTAACTTGAGCTTAGTTCGTGCTTCATCTTCGGCCCGTCTGCCAGCAAAGGCAACCAGTGCCTTCTGAGGCGAGGGCTGCTGCTAACTTTGTGCAGCCCTGCCATGGACACAGCACAGCTCTTGCACAACTTGTCTTTGTTGAGGGGAAAGGGCAAAGGAGGTGGGCAGGAGCCACCCCTGCTTACCTCTCTGGATTTCCCTTGATCCTGAGACAGCACAGCCCCAAATCACCACTTCTCAAAACCTCTCAGACACCATTTTTATCCTGCCAGCGAAGCTGCAAATAAACATGGAACACCAACGGGAACAAGGGAGATGCCAAAAGACTATGGCAACTGCTAGAAGGTAACTGCAGGGTGTGCTAAAATACCCAGCCCGAGTCCAATCATCTTGTGGAATTTGCATGCTGTGCTATTCACTTGCAGTCACGCAGCCAAGGAGTCACTGAGATAGCTGCATGTGCCTTTCTTTTCTGTCTCAAATTGCTCCTCTGACCTGTAACTGTGAAGCCAGAGGGCTGTGCTCATAGAAAGCTTGGAAAAGGGTCTGGGAGTCAATGAGAGGGAAGAGAAGACAGCGTGCATGAGGACTTTACCTCTGACTACGCTTGCAGACTAAAGAGACAGCAGACGCGGATGGCACTCCTGATCCAGGGGCTGTGTTTCCTTGAGCTATTCTGCCCAAGCCACAAGCAGCTGCTGCTTTGGGCCATCTCAGCCCCAAACTGCAGAACCAGAATTAGATGCTGTAGGTAGGCCTCAGGTTTCTAAGCCATAAATGCTGAGCTTCGAGACCTGTTTAACCGATACCTTTTCCCCTAGAAATGCGTTAGATGCAGCTGACTGCATGGATTTGGCATATACATCTGAGTTGTGAGACACAGACACAGGGGATTCAATTGCCTAACCACCAGGCAAGATAGTTATTGTGATCCTAAGGCTTCCATTTCCCTGCCTCCTTTACGTACTGTCCCTGACACATGCAGATATATTCTTTTGTCCACTGTCCTTCCTCTTTTTGCACAAAATGCTCTCTCATTAATACCTTCTTCTGAACAAGCTCTTCTCATGCCTGCACCTGTATTTAGCACATACTTCTCCAAAAGCAACAGTATTTGTTAGAGGAAAACAAATGCTATCTGGCTCTACTTCATGGAAAGCAACCCAAACCTAAAATCAGCATGATCAGGAAACACAGGAAGAATAAAACAGACCGTAAAACACCTATGACACAGAACACCACCAACTTCCCTGATTTTCAGATGCCTATCAGGATCAGCAGAGCACCCTCACAGGCTGGGGGAGGTGTCAAGACATCCAATGGCTTAAATCTCTTCAGACTCTGTGCCCATGGCTGGGAGCAGCTTGAGGAGACAGGATGAGCTCCAGCTGCTCATGTCTCCCCACTCCAGCCTCACCACACAGCGGCAGTGAGGGGCTACACTATAGCCTAAGGGGAGCCACACACCTTCTGCTGGGTGACACCTTCTGCAGAGGCGGTGCAGGAGGGGCTGGGAAGGGAACACGTCAGGTGAGTGAGTTGTTGCGATCAGCAAGGGAGGTAGGAGGGGGAAGGAAGGGGAGTTTCCATACTCAGTCTGTCTGTCCTGGCTACGTGCAAATGGAAGCCACTGCTAATCGACACGGCACTGCTGGCCAGAGAAGAAATAGCTACACCAGCTTTCAGAACCCAGACTAATTTAGAAGACACAAGAGGCTCCAAAAAAGACCCCCTGCGAGAACAGGGAAGACCAGAGACCTTTTAAGATGAAGCTTCTGGGTTGGTGGTGTGATGTAATTCCCATGACAATGGGGGTCTGTGCTCACCTCAGAGAGCCCCTCCAAGTCCCAGCTGCCCATAAGGTTCAGCTGGCAAAAGAAATTATCCCTTGCTGCTGCTGGCGTTGGCCCTCGGGGTCTGAGGTCCCCACCTGGCTGGTCCACAGCTTTTGTCTGTGCATGAATGTAAGACATAAGCAGGCTATTATCAATATTTAGAGAATCACAACCTAAATGTACAAGAATAGGTTTACTGCTATTTACTGCCATTTGTTTCAACAAATATTCCAAGTCAAAACACTGGGGTCAGCTTTGGAAATTTTACAGCTACTCAGTCCCACTGGGAAATTGTCTGAAGACAAACAGCTACACAGGAAGACACAAGTTCTGGAGAGCAAAGTATTGTATTTGAAACTCATCAGCTCCCATGGCATTGGAGGCAGGATTTTGCAGACCGCAGCCCATATGGTTTGCTTGTCTTTGCCCTGCAGCTGACCCCTCTGTGGGAAACACCCACAGGTGACACAGGGGTCCAGGCATGCCCATGATTCCTGCACAGCCTGGTCCAGTGCTGTGCTTGGACAGCACAACCTGCCCAGCCTGGCCTCAGGGGCAGCTCAGCACAGAGGGGTCGATTATCAGTCACTGCCACCCACAGAGGCAGGAAGGCAGGAAAAAGAGTGATGGTTTCACCAAGCCAAGGTGCTCTCCAAAGAGCGACTTCAATTTAGAAACACAGATGTTCTTAGTATTTCTGACTAAAATTATCTTGGAATTTTCTATTTCCAGATTTCCAGAGTGTTTTTCTTGGGTCTGGCCCATTTTTCACTGAAATTGAAAGCAAAAAAACCCCAAGAGAATAATGAAGCACCAGGAGCCTCCTTCCTGACAAGCGTCCCCCTCTTCCCCTGATTTTGCATGAGCTAGAAATCTTCCTCCTCAGCCCCCTCTCTTTTCTAGCTCTGATAGAGGCACTGGAAATTTGCAATCCTTAAAAAGAAAAAATCCAGTATCTGTAAATCTAAGCTAATGCCTGATCCCGAGCTTTCACATGAAGAAGCCCTGTTTCATTGCAGCTTAGGAAATCTGATTTCTGAAGAACTGTATTTTCTAACCTAGCGCTCTAAAAACAAGACAGACTCAATTGTCACTTGGAAAAGCTTGAGCAATGGCACTTGCAGCACACCTGCTCCTCACAGACAGGGCAGAATTGCAGAAATAAAGATGAGGGTATCTCCCTTAAATCAAACCAGCAAAAATCTGTGCAACCAGAGCAGGGCTGAGTTCTTGCCAAGGGCACTCTGGTGTAGTTTGAGCAATTTGCCCAGGGAATGGGAACACCTGCACACCCCTCCGAAAGGACCAGCCCAAGAGAGACAGGGTCGTGTGACAAAGCAGTGGCATTCCCAACACTTTCACACCTACCCAATACCTGGGAAAAGATTATTTGGTGGCATCTGGCTGTGCTCACAGATATCTGCAGAAATACACTGCCTGGAACTGGGGTCTTCCTAAACCCAGAATCCTCCCTCCATCTTCTCCTCCTCAAGCTTGTCTCACACTAAAAAAGAATCTCAGTCTTGTTCTCCCTCTCTCCCTCATTTGCTAATCATGTTAAAAGAATGACTGATTCTTAGCAGCATTTTAAAGTGTAATTTCCCTCTTATTTCCCTGTTTCTCCCTTCTTTCAATCAGTTTTTGAAGCCCTTCTCCTCCTGCCTCCCACTCACCTCTAGTTCTGTTTTACCAACCTGTATCAGTTTTGCTGGTCCTGCGACCCTGTAATCTGCTGCAAGATCTGGGAGTGTTTGTGTTTTTCCTTGGAGGAAAGGAGGACAGATTCAAGCTCACTGTTTTCCTTTTGTATTTTTCCCCAAACCTGTATCTCCCCCCACCTCAGTTTCCCTTTATCCTCTTATCTGGGAGCAAGGGAAGGATTTGCCAATGCTGCCTGTGGGAAGATTTGCTTTCCTGCTGGTAGCAGCTCAGGCGCTGCTGGCAGTGCGCTCCCGCAGTGCCCTTGCACTGAAAGGCTCTAAGTTGTGATGATTTTTACCAGGTGGATGTGACCATGACGAAACCACACAGGCTTTCATATCCTCTCTTTCTGCCCAAAGCAACAGTAAAAACAGTGCTTTCTGTGACAGCAGCACAGCATACAAGAACTTACCTTAAAATACCCAACATTTCTGCTGTGTGTGAAGGCAATGAGCTGCAGACTGGGAAAAAATCTCTGCAGCGTCTGCTCACAGTCAGTCAGCGCAGGGACTTTTTGGGAGAGTGCTGCAATTTGTCTTGTCATAATCTCTACCCAGTGTAGCATGTGCCAAGTTCCCAGCACAGCTCAGGATGTATTGGATGGCTGGGACCTTCACACTATTCTCTCTATTTCCTATTTGAATCCAGGCTCAGGAAATGAGCTGGGGCAGAGGGAAAGGGAGTTTTTGTGTGTGTGTGACTTCTGGAAGGGTGAGGGCAGAGTGAGTGAATGACCAGAGGGGTGGGCTGGCACATGTCCTGGTGAATAGTCTCTTCTGGCTGTGGCTAAGCCCCACCAGTAGCACATCCCAGCCCCTGTGGCACCCCCTGCAAACACAGTCAGAGCTGGACAAGACACCTGGGTGAGGATGCTGCCCTCATGGGACCAGACTCATGCCATGCCACTCTTCAGAGAGCTTCCATGCCTCTGAGCGTTTTCTGGCTGCCCTTGCCTTTAATCACAATTATGAACTGTCACTTCTCATTTCATCTTACTGATGTCTTCAGGTCTGAATATTCACGAGGGCCAAGGAAGCCCCAGACAGCAAGAAGATGTACAGCATCCTTGCTGACACCTCCTGCATCAGCGAGTCAGGGACAGGATGGCAATGGCTCACCGCCCTGGAAGGTCAGAAAAGGCTCTTCAGCTCATCCCCTGTGGAGCAGAGGACCTTGCCAAGTGGCTCATGAATCATAGGCATGGCTTCGACTGAGCTGAGCTGTAATGTTTAGAAGGACTGACAGAATGTATTAAAAAACTCTGTGAGATGCACGCAGGCATGTCTAGATAAATGGTTTCCACCGTTAATTACCCACACTGAAACACACTTTAATTCGGAGCATGAGTTTGTCCAGCTGCAGCTTTCAGTTATTTCAGTTCACTGTTGCCCACAGAAGTTCTCTTACGGATCTCACTATAAAGTAGAACTTTCAGATTTTAAACAATTTTTGAACTTTTTTTCCAATTTGCCTGCCAAATGGATATCAATCTGAACACAATATCTCAAGCCTCACATGATGTCTTTTTTGGTTTTCTGCTATTATGAGAACTGAAAGTTTTTAAACAATAAGGAAGGTAATTTTTGGAAAATGTCTTTTTATTAAGGAAGAATGTTGTGTGGCACTAATTCAAATGTCTTACAGAAGTATCTACATCAGAAGTTCTTTTCTTCTGAAAACTTTATAACCTCAAAAAAAATTATGCTAAGTTTGAATAATGAGTGGTGTTCTACACAGACTAGAATTAAATATGCTGGTGTCCTCAAAAATGTGGCTGAATGTACTCAGTACCATCTTTTTGATGTTTTTACTTGGAACTAATATCATGCTTACCTTTAGAAAATCAAACAGCTTTGCAGTTTTCTCCTGGTCCTTTCTCAAGGCTTTGTTAAAAAACTTTTGCAAAAAATCTTATGACCTTTTTTTTTCCATTTGTCTACCACTCTTCTAACTCAATTTGTGTGGAACCTAAATGTCTCCATGGACACTACAAAACCCCCCAATTTCAAAAACTTTCATATTTCATCTCCATTGCCACACTCTAGGCAATGAAATGTAAGCATTTATAATGCTGAATGATTTAATGCAATTCTTCTAAGTGCTGTACACATGAATCAGCTCATTACCTCAGCCTAGCTATATGAGGTCTAGCCAAATGTAAATCTGCCTGCTTTCTTTCATTCCAAACCCCCAGAATTGATAGCAACATATCCCGGAGCTCTGAAATGAAATTTCCAGATGATACTTTCATTTCAAATAAATGACAGAGTTCTCTCTTTCAGAACACTGGGACAGTACTCAATAAGCCCACAGAGCCCAAGCTCTCTCACAAAAGGAAGTGGAGCAATCTATGGAACAAAGGAGCTGTGCTGTATCCCCAGGATATTAGGCTGTGATGAGTAGCTGTAGTAATTTTACAAACATATCTGGAAGCCAAGCGACTATTATCGTGAGATTGCTTCAGAGACTCCCTGGATGATTTACCTGGAAGTCTGGAGAATTAGTCCACCGGTAGGTATAGAGACTTGTGGTGGTGGAACCAGAGAGATATTAAAAGAAATTAAACATGGAGCATATTTTGCTGGGTGAGCCACACTGCACCAAATGTAAACCAGTTAACAATGTGACAGTTACCAATGCTTTTATGAAATTGTTTTAGCTGTTTAATTATTTATCACTAATGTTACATTGCAGCATATTTATATAATATTTAAAAGAAGACCTAAGCTTGCTATTTATTCATGAGAAGATATCCTGCAGACTGAAAGACTTCATTGGCACAGAATAAAGTTATTAAGTCAACATTAATTTTATCTTAGTCAACTCTTCCTTGTTCCCATACAGCGCAGAGAAATCCTCTCCATTTTTTTACTTCTAAGCTTAAAACATTGCAGAGAGTCTCAGGTGGCTCCCAAAGTCTATACTGTAACCTACTGTCCTCAAAATCTTCCAGGGAAGCTCCTTGACCCATAAGGATTTCTCTCTTTACTTGGGAAAAGCAATCCAATAAAAGGCACTGCAGTGAGACCCAAAGCTGGGAAGAGCCAGGCAGGGACAGCTCAGGCAGTGACTTTGCTGAGAAGGGGAATTTTGAGCAGAAGGTCTGCAGGCTCACTAAGGGACTCTGTGGAAACCTCTTACACAGTGCTGTGTCCCACTCCCAGTCTAAGGGCAGAGCTCTTAGTGAAAGAATTACAGCATTTCTTAGTGAAAGAAAATACAACATTCCTCCTACTCCTCTTGATACAACAGAGAATTATTTTCTCACTGGGACCATGGTTCCTTTACCTTCTCTTGAAGCAGCTGCCATGATGGAACAACTATGTATGTCTGCCAAAGCTTAGAGAGCTTCAGTGAAGGAGAAAGGTCGGATTTTTGCTTTTTTCGGGGGTGGGAGGACTGCAGAAAGCAATTTCTTTTTTTTCCAAGAGGAGCAAGCAAGCCAAGGAGAAAAGGTGAGAACTCTCCAAATGTAGCCATGACTAAATACAGCCAGTTGTTATCCAGCACTCTGTCCACGCAACTAGCACCAAGAACAGCCTGTCATTCCTTCAAACATTTTCTATACAGCAGCAGCTTAAGGCAGCCTTGCAAAGGGGAAGGACCTTCTCTTTAAAGAGCTGGCAAAGCTGGCACATGGTGTGCTATTTGAGCAGGGGTTTTGTAGGCAGCTGGGGTCCTGGGTAGTGGCAGACAGAGCTGGTGCAGAGGGCAGTGAGCTGTGCAACAGCGATGCTGGGGACTCCCAGTATCCAGTGTGTCCCCTCAGTGTGTGAATACAGCAATCCTGAACTTGGCAAAATAAACTGATACCGAGATATGCTCCATATAACAGCTGGATTTGGACAGCCAGGAAAGGAGGAATTTAGATTCAGATCCACAAAGCAAAAATAAATAAATGTATTCTTTTACATTAGGGACTGCATCATTCAAATGGCTCACAGACAGTTCCCAGGAAAATGATCAAAGGACATGATCACCATTTCTTGATATTTGCAAAGAACATTTTGCCATTGGTCTCACACTTACAAATTCCATGGGACTCAGATAAAAGATGCACACCACTCAAAAAGCCCCACGGAACTTGACATTTAAGGTTTAGATTGAGCAGTGCACACGTTCTCTGCTCCGTGATTTTAACACTGTCTGTGACACACAGAAGCAACATCACTTACCAAAACCAAACCTCATCACTTCCCACTGCTTTCAGACACACCCGAGCCATCTCATCATCATCGTGCATCCGAGAAGAGTTGGGAGACCACGCTAGGATGACTCAGACTTGAGTTATGATGTTATTATGATGGCCACAGACACTGTGTTTAAAACATTCTGTCCCAAAGCATTCACA
Organism: Acanthiza pusilla; assembly: GCA_036630365.1. NCBI lineage: Eukaryota > Metazoa > Chordata > Aves > Passeriformes > Acanthizidae > Acanthiza > Acanthiza pusilla. The sequence goes on from JAXCHO010000034.1 coordinate 3,492,542, forward strand.
ATCTAAGGGCAGGACTACACTGAACAGGTGATGGAACTACACGAGGCCAATTGAGAACTACAACAAGAAAGCAAACTTCTAGTTATTGCTGATAGCTGAAGCTGTGGGTAAAGGATGCTCTCAAAGCTTGTAATTTGGAGCGTGTGTTACCATTTTGATTTAAGTACTATCTGAGGAGAAAACCTACTTTAGGCTTATGAAAGGAAAAAAACCAAAACACCTTACTTTCAGTTAAAATAGAGTTCTGCAGTGCTCTGAGCCCTACATCCCTTAAGCAAGGACATGTGAATGTGAAACTGAATACAAATCTCATGTGCCATCATGCACTTCCTTGTGCATGATGCAGAAAAGGCAGGTGACAATTGCTACTGAGTCACTTGGCCTTTCCCTGGCCTCCAGCCAGCTGTGGCCTGAAGAGTCTGGAGCAAACACAAAATGCAAATTAGCAATATAGGGTACAAGTACAGTAGATCAGTTCAGATGCCAAAACTGGTGATACTGTTACGGCTTATGATTTTTGCATTTAAACAGCAGAGCTGAGAGAATGGTATAACAAATTCTCAGATGATCCCCAGGGAAATTAGTTAGTCCAAATCCCCAAGATTCTTTATATAAAAAGTCACCCTCAGTGCCTATACACTATAAATAGTTATCTGCAATACCAGCAGGGGATTTTTTTTAAATACATGTTTTTTTGTTGACTGTGCTGTAATTTCTAGAACAGCTTATTCCACAAAGAAAGTAAAAACACAAGCTGCAATTTTATTAATAGTTTCATTCATGAAAACAAACCATCTATGCATCACATGTGGCTCTAAGTTAAAAACAAGGTCTCAGTATTACACGCAGAGCAAAAACAGAACAGTCAGAAAAGAGAGAAAGACATAAAAATGAGCTCTCCAGTAATTTCAGAGTCTCAAGCAGAGTGCCATCTTAGGCTAACAAGCACCACTAGACCTTGTCCAGCATGCCCATATCTCTCCTGCACTCAAGAGCCGAGCACAGGATGCTGCTCCAACTGTGGCCTCACCACTGCTGAGCAGAGGGGAAGGAGCACCTCCCTGGATGTGCTGGCAATACTTTGCCTAACGTAGCCCTTTACCTTTTTTTGCAGTGGGGGCAAAGTGCTGGCTCATGGCAAACTCGGTGTCCACCAGGACCCCCAGCTCCTTTCCTACCAATCTCCTTTCCATCTGGGTGGCCCCCAGCACGTAGAGGTGTGTGGGGCTGTTCCTCACCAGGAATGCAGGACTCTGCATTTCTCCTTGCTGAGCTTGCTGGGGCTCCCCAGGCTTCCTGAGCCCGTTTCTCCAGCCTGTCAAGGCCGTTCAGGATGGCAGCACAACTGCCTGGTGCATCAGTCATTTGTCCAAAGTCTGTGTCATCAGCAAACTCGCTGCAGGTACACTGTGCTTCATCCTCTAGGCCACTAGCAAAGATGTCTAACAGGACTGGAGCCAGGACAGAGCCCTGGGCACACTGTTAGTCACTGGCCTCCACCTGGACTTCGTGTCAGTGAGCACCATGCTGAGGGCACGGCCATTCAGCCAGTTTTCAGTCCACCTCACTGTCTGCCCATCCAGCCCCTTACAGACAGCTTGTCTGTGAAAAGTTACTGGGAATCATTATACAAGATTCTCTTAGCCTTGTCTGAAATTACTTTTTTGTGTACCTTTGTGAAATGAAACCTTTAGTCCCAAGATTGTTTAAAACGCACATTCACAGTTTACCTATTCCCCGTCCTCACCACTGTGGAAGCTGAAGCACAGTGTGTAAATTGAGCTTAGAAGGTTAAATAGTTCTGGCTTCTTTATGAGCTATTATTAACTTCATTATTTATAAGTCTCTCTCTTTGTTGTAATGCTCTTCAGCTGAAGGTTATTGAACTGTAACTTCCTATCACAGCATCTTTAATTAGGCTAGCTTTTCCCAACACGTTAGGAAGCACGGTGAGGAACGAACTCTCTGATCTGCTTCTCCTGATTCGCATTGTGCTGCTACAAATGACTGAGCTCAGGGGGACTCAGCTCCAGAAATGCTTTTGTGAATCAGGACAGAATATTTGATAACATTCTCTAAGTTCTACCTTTTCTTCTGTGATGGCAAAGGCAGCTAACAAAAATGAAAAGATTTCTTCTTCACATAGAAATGGTCGACATTTCTGTTTTCACCAAGAAAAAATGAAGAGTTTAATATGATGACCATCTGGCTTTCAGCTGAATCCCTCTATGTCTTTTGGTTGTTTAGCTCTTACTGTGTGTTTAAAGCCTTTGCTGCAATGTGTCCCCAAGTGGTTTAAGACTCATCTGATGTATTAGCCGCTTTCCTCCAGTCACTTAGTGCCTGCCACTTGTTTAGAGAGGTGAGAAGTCCACTTAAAGGCAGAATATGCCTAAAATGCCTTGAGGATACTCTATGTCTCTGGCTATTTTTACGTCAGAGATGACTTTTTGGTGGTCTTGAAAGAGCCTGGTGCCTGAGGGCTCCTGCTATGATTTTGTCTCAGCAGATTTTGCCTTTAGAGGAGATTTTCACCATTAAATCTAAATCTTGCATTGAAATCTCCCATTCTGAAAATTTTGAAATAAAATGTTTATCATTGTCTTGTTACTTTACATGGAAGAACCTGACCATCTTCACATTTGTTTTCTTCACATACTTGAAGTGTCCCTTTCCTGAAATTTCCAGAAGGAGCTATTATACACATTACTAGATTGGTGGATTTTATTTAATTTAATCAGTAAATAAAAGCTAAATGAGAAAAAAATTTACTGAAGACATATCCTACTTTGGTAAGTAAAAAGTAGTTCAGATTTCTGATTCTGTTAACTTTAGTGACAATTGTGCAGCATCTGAAATACACAATACTACTTCCAAAAAAGAGTAACACTCAAGGTGAATCAAGGTGACCTTTGGTAAGAACAAAACATCTCCTGTGCAGGGGAGCATGAGCCTTCCCACTCTTGTTAAACCACTAGGGATTGCACTGTCATCCAGAACACCTGGAGCAGTTAATGAAGTTAACAAAATGTATGATTGAGTCTTCTGCTCTATTTTAAAAGAGATAGGCAGGCACCTAAAATAATTTCCTCACCCACGTGGTAATTACTTCTAACTTTTATGGTCCCACACTTACATCTTGTGTGAGGTCATTTACACCTCTGCAGGACATCACTGGGTGTAACAGCTGGTCCATTCAGATGGCATTGAAGGATCAGGGTATGGAAAATTGCTCCCCAGTGTGGTTTCTTTCATGATTGGCTTCTCTGTCTTTCCGTGAAGCAACAACAGGACAGATAGATGGCACGGAGAGCTTCTGTTTTCTGTAGTAAAGCCAGCTCAAGGAAAAGGCCACTGTTTGTTAGCCAGAGTACCTATGGCAGCTCTGACACGGAACCATAACAACAGTAGTGCCAGCCAGAAAGCCTGGAAAATGTGCACACTGAGCATGGTGTGTCTTTGAAATAGTATTTACTATTTATTTGTTCCTTAGTCAGGAAGGATGCCCATCCTCTTCCTGCTTGTTAGGAGACTGCAAAGCCAGACCAAAGAGCTATCCCTGAGCACAAATTTTAATCTAGATACTGGGGATACAGCTCAGGATGATTCCCATGAATTCGAATTCACATAAGCTCTCTCCACATCTGTTACTTGAAGAGCTGCCTTGGCTTGCTAAGCCACATAGGGAGTACACGCACAGGGAGTCAGCAGCCACGGCCTCTGACCCTATAAATGATTCCATGTGGGCAGATGCCTGGCTCCTTGCCTTGCCAGAAGTGATCCTTCACCTGTCCCCTGTGTGAGAGAGCCACCTTTGTCTCAAACAAAATACCCATTTCCAGTCTGTCCACAGACCTTCCCTGTGCAAAGGATACAAGAAAGATTATTTGCAGGAGCTCTGTGCTTCTAGAATTTAAAGGCACAGAAGAACATAGGATAATTTATCCTAATCTTCTCTGTATTGCAAGAATTTCACCTTCATAACTTGATCTGCAATTGGTATTTTTCTTTTGATTGGAGCAGAGCTGTTTAGCTGAAGGCTATGTTCCAACAGGGCACTGAGCTTTTAACTGAAAATGTCTAAAAGTACAAAATCCACTGATTCTCTTCCTAGTCTGTCCCAGTAATTAATCACCTTGGTATTAAATATTGGCATATAGTTTCCCATATGAATTTATAAGGATTCAGCTTTTATCCATGCATCATCCCCCTGCTTAATTTAAAGGTCTTTTAGATGATACAGTTCTCCCCTCATAAAAAACCACGTATGTGCCTAATCCACTCACCTTCCCTCCAACAATCTAAATCAACTGAAATTCAAGTTTCTTGTTGCATGGCATTTTCTACAGGTGTCTAAGATTTACAGGCTTTTCACCCTCCTGTAATTTTTCAAAACACCGTTAAAAATATGGATGTGAGAACTGACTGCAGTATTCTAGCGTCAGTCTCACCAGTGCTGCATACAGGCACAGAAAGTCTTCCAGCTTAGATATCCACGGATGGCATTAAACCTTCTGACTTTATGCTGCAATAGGATCTTATGGTTGCTTGTATGCTAAATCTTATTTAGAGCCTCATTTTGGGAACCAGAGTCCCTCTTTTTACAAGAGCAAGCCTGCCTTCACCTTTATTGCACAATTTTGCATTTGACTAAGAAAATGTGCTCCTTCTAATGTTTCCAGCTGACCAAGAAATCCAGGCATCTCTCATATGCTTGTTTTATCCTCATTATTATCCTGCTCCACCCAAAAAATATTATTAGCTTATTACTATGAGTCCTTATTTGTGTTCAGACCATAAGTAAAAACATAAAGTTCCTAAAAACATAAGGTTCCTAAAGTCTCATAATTCTAAAAGCACTTGCTCAGCTCTCACTTAAACTCCGGAACAACTAAACAATACATCTCAGTTTTCAACAGTAAAATATCCCTTACACTTAAAATTCAGGATACTGGAACCCTGATGGTTAATTACAGTAAAAGGCATGTGCTTTGGAAATGATATTTAAAAAGAAATTATTATGACAACATAATGTTAACTAGTATACAGTACTACTATCCTCAAATTTTAATTCAGAAAAAACCCTTAAAATAAAGATCTGATAATAAATCCTATTTCAGTCAACATACTGAATGTTTTATCTTTTTTCCTGTCTGCTCCTGAATGAGTCTGATTCCAAACCAAACAACTCAATTGAGATGTAGCCTGAGCAGACCTCGCAGCAAAGGGTGGGTTTTACTGTACACCCCACAGTGCTCAGTCAGACGCAGGGAGCTCTCTGGAGCAGCTGGATCCACTTTCCATCAGCGTGCACTTTACTGCCAAGGTGACATAACCTTGAATGTAAATGCCTCTGGTCTGGGGATGATCACCCTCTTTTCTGCTCGTGGCAAGCCATCCCCCTCTGGGTGACAGCACATGGGAAGAGCTGCTTCCAGGAGAACTCAGCCTTCAGCTCAGAGGCAGCACTTCATGGGGTGAAGTACTGTCCTAGTGGCTGAAGTTCACAACCACATTTAATGCCTGTGGGGCTGGGAAATAAGCCTGAACATTTAGTGTCAAGCTTGGACTTGGGTAAAACTAGAGAGGCCATGAACTCTTCAAAACCCCCCAACCCCTTAGATCACATTTCAGCATGTAGGTGAAGAAAATGCAAATGTCCTCCTCTACCGTTTTTCAGATGAGCTCTCACTGGCCTACATGCAATTAATCCTAGGAAAGTGAACTGCTTTCACAAAAAAAGGGACTAAACCCTTAGGAAATTTGATGAACTAAAGAATAAACAAAATATCTGTAAGACTCGATTTTCAAGGGCATGAATCATCCACAGCTTACGCCTGAGAATACTAAGCAGGTCTGAAAATTGGGACAATTGCTCTGTTTCTGCTGTTAAGTTGCTGCCTCAGCTTCCCTGGCCTTTACATCACACTATAGCATCAAAACACTTTAGATGTGGTTTTTATATTGGCGCACTGAGAGTTCATTCAAATTGTTAAAGTACCTTTAGGGAAAATCAATCTGTTAGCTCCAAACCTAACCTCAAAACATTAAGCTACGAGAAAGGCTGGTTTTTATCCCCAGAGTAGCTAGTTTGTCATCTGGTTAGACATGTCAGAAAGCAAATCTGTTGGGTAAAGCTATCTGGTGGTGTGAACTGGCTATGCTGGGCTGGCAGAGCAGAGTTTGGCCCAATCTTCCCTAAGTTTTAAGTGACATAAATGCTTTCTGTGCTCTACCCAGCCAGCCCTCCACATCAAATGTACTAAACAAAAGACCTGCATATCTGCTGGAGTGACTTTGCCTGTCACCTTCCCTGAGGAGACAGCAATGTAAAACATGCTTTACCCTGAGAAAAGCTGCACTTACCCGATCCTCTTCTTCTCTGACGTCTGGCATGGTGCTGATGCAGAGGCTGACAGCAGTGATGGCAACAAAAGAGATTGAAATACAAGCAAAGATCTTTCCTGGGATCCCTGAGTGGGGGTTCTCCACCATATCCCTGAGCTTTCTCATGCACAAACTCAGTCGGCTATTGTCCTGGAAGGCACATTGTGAGGCTTCATTAAACACCATCTCCCTTTCAAACTGCCGGGCCTCAGCTGCCTCTTCCTCTTTCTGTCGCAATCTCTTTTTACAGCACCACTCCAGGTGGTCCTCTTCTATCCCCCAGTACACGAGCTCCTCCTGGAACGAAAGAGCGCACATCTCCCTGAGAAGCCTCAGCTTCCCAGCTGTCAGGAATGTCATAATCGTTCTGAAGGCACTAGGATTACGGTCAAAAAAAAATTCATTGCAGCTAATGTCATAATCATCGCAGATGTCCATGATCTCATCATAATTGTTGCAAGATTTTAGCTTCCCAAGCCTGGTCAAGGGGCAGTTCTCCAAGGTGGTCCAGGGAACTTTGTACTTAATACCACCTACATTGATGATCACAAACCTGGACCGGTCATCCAAGCGGGCTAAGCAGCACAAGTCCTCTCCAGGATGCAGAAGTTTGGCCTTTTTGTAGAAGAATCCTTTCTTGGTTTGCACTTCACATAGGTTTTCCAAGTTATTGAAGGAGTGGGAGCTGAACTCAGGATCCGCATTCCCAGTGAGCAATGCCATTTCGTGGTACATCTGCTGAGTCCATAGGGAGGTTGAGGCTACTCAAACAAAAGCATCTAGAGTTTGACTGGAAAGTCTATCTGTAAAACAGAATTTTAAAATTACAAGAAAAGTAGGCCATTGTTAGATGATAAACAACCCTATCCTGTCACTCCCAAGAAACTCTTCTCCATGGCACTACTTTTCCCCCCATTATTTTAGGACTATCTTTGCTTGATAATCACTTGAATTTACACTACAATCAGGTCAGAAGCCATGCTGATACTTCTAGAGGGTTTAATCAGTGCTTGAATGTTGGTTTAGATTTCCTGAGATTCACAGAAGCTGACAGAGGAAGCAGGCAGGTGGACCCAGGATGGTGAAAAGAGAGACTTTATTTACAGAAACTTCTTTATATATCCATTAATAATCTAGCAACTATTGGTCAGCAGGGAATCCACCTCCTAAAACCATTGGTCACAGCTATACAACACCTAATACCAAACACAGAGATTAAGAAAGTACAAAAATGCAGCTTATCTCTATTCTCCCTGAGAAAGAAGAGAAAGATTTCTAAAACAGTGCAATTACACTTGAACAGAAACAAAACCAGTGTATTAGCATTTTCAGAAATTTCTAGAAGTTCCCTCCTATATCCTGGACATCAACACATACTGGAAGAGAAATCTAGGCATTTGGATAAATGGCAATTTACATTTTAGCAACTTAATAAAAAAACTTAGTTGCAAATGGTTTTTTGATTATTTTGGCCTATCTACATAATGTTCCTATTACAAAAAGCCTATAGGGTGAGGATAAAATGGATACTTACAGTACAGTCAGAAATGTGATGGCAGAAATGTGGGTAATTCCCAACCTAAATTCACCAGGCCTAGGCAGCAGAAGCAATGATTATGTGGGAGCTGAGGGCATGCTGGACCTGAGCTGAAACCAGAGCTGCTGGAGGCTCTGCTGTGGGCTTGGCTGCAGTGGTGCACAGGGTTCCAAGCAGCCTGGCAGCAGCTCTGAAACAGGGGAACAAACCTCACAACAAAGCCAAACTGGAAGTGACCCAGTTGCTGCTCTTACTTCTGGATAGCGCAGAACCCAACTGGTCACACTCAGAAGGAATTATGTATAATTCCAGGATTTAATTCGTGCCTCCTGCTTACCCCTCCTTTACCACACCACAATCCACATTGCTTCCTTGCTTTCTCTACAGCTCATCACAGGCATTCTCCAAAGCTGTCTCTCCAAAGCAATACTGGGATGTCTTGAAATGCTGCTATGTAATCGCATTTGTGGATCACCCAAAACTTCCTGAACTGCTTAAATATGAAGTAGGAAACAAGGAGTCAGTGCAGGACGATTGGGTATCCACACAAAGACCAGCACTGGGAATGGATGCAGTGATGGGGAACAATTTTAAGCAGGGGATGTAGAAACTGAGAAAGAGCTGACTAGTGAAGGATACTCTGACATTTTTGATGACAGAATGGTAATCATGAGGCAGTAACTCCATTATTTAAAAACAACGTTCTCCAATTTCCTCTGAATCTCATGCCTCGGGTGGGAGAGAACAACAAACAAATGGGTGCTAGGAAAAACTGGAGAGCACACGCATTCAAACACATTCCCGGAGGAGCATCTTCCTTTATCTTTAATCAGCTCACTAATTCTTAACTCAGACTTAGTCAAAATGATCTCTGACAGAGAATGGTGAATACTTTTAATCACAGCCCTGAATAACCCTCTAAGTATTCTTGCAAACCACTCTTAAACAAAAACACTGCAGTAACAGTGGTATTCCTGCTTCAACATTTCTATGAAGATCCAGTCCCTGAATTTCAGAACAACACTTATATTGGGTACTTGTAAAAACCCAGAGAATGGTTGGTTTATTTGCAAAAACTTACAGTCACCTAAAGATACTTTTCAGTGAAAATTTCAGAAGAACTAACGACGCCAAAATCTCTCCAATTTCACTTGAGGGAAGAGAAGTAATTGTTTAAACATCTGCTTCTACAGGGCAACATGAGCAAGAGAGAAAAGCTCCTTCATCTGGCTAAGGGCCAGTAAAAAGGGCAAGATGCACTCTGAGGAATGGGTGCTTTTACAGCACAGGCTCGAGTGCAGCTGGGATTGCAAATACCATTACTGTCACAGCGAGAGCGCACTGTCAGCACAGCATATGCTTTAAGGATTTGGTCTCTTGTTGCTTTCTCTTGGTGAGATAAAATATTCACTGTCACTACTGAGGGCTCTGTGCTTTTGTTTTCATGCCTCACTTGTTCCACAAGTCAACATACTAAAAGGAGTTTACATTGTTTTGACATCAAGGGCAGGATTTGTTTTTCTCCTCTCCCCCGTGTAGCAGGTTGCTGCATAAAGGGGCCAGATACATTTCACAGAACTGTTTTGAATCTAATCTTATATGCACTTCTTCCTCCTTCTAGGCAGCAGCTAACTCAATGTGAAAATCTGTAAGCACATTTCAACATCCCAGAATCCACAATAGCTGGCAGCATTTGTTTTGGAAATCTCATATTTAAACTCAGATTAAAAGATAAGCATGTGAAGACAGACAGTTGCATTTATTCTTTTCCTTGGCACTTCCACCTTGCATGCTGGCTGCCCAAGACCAGACTCAGATGTCAGTGCAACAGCTTGCGGTGCCACTTTAACTGTCCCATAGAAAAACAAAATACTGTGGGCTCCCAATTTGGCATCTATCCTGAGAAGTAAAACAAGCCTGGAAGGTCTGCTTCTGATCTTATGTGCATGGAATGTATCACGACTTTCATTAAGTATTAAAGGGTGTTTCAAAATTATGTGGGTCTTAAAATACTCTCTGCATGCCAGGGTTATCTAATGTATGCACATGCCTGCAGTAAAGCATCCCATTGAAGATTAACGTTAAAAGCCAATACTTCCAGAAATGATACTACATTATCATCCAGTTGGCATTTCTACTATTCAATCTGACACATGGGTGCATGAAAGACTATTAAAACACAGTCTGGAATAAGCTGCCCATCACAGCGATGAAGGACAGAATTTGACTCTATATTTGTTGTTCATAATTTTGAAGTGCTGTGGGAGAAATGCTGTATGAATATTTCAGTTTGAGGATCATATACGGGGTGGGTCATACATAGTGTGGATTCTTTTTTTTTTTTTTTTAAGTGTAGTCAAACAATTTTTGATCACCAAGAAGTACTTTCTTTGGCTGTATATGTATATGTCTACACACACACAGAGCCACGTTCTGTCAACAGCAGACAGCTAAGATCTTCAAAACACACATATATCTCATCAAAGTTTTTAAAGATTCAATAAATGCCAGAAGCTCACAACTTCTTCATATTCTTCTCTGTTGAATTATTTCCTCAATGGAGAGAGAGCTATTTCCCTGCCTACTGCCTTTTCACTTTGCCTGCTCCCAGAACTGCTCTTCACACAAACATTCCTCATTATCCCATTCTAGCAGTACTGCTGCATCTAAGACATATGTGATTTTGCATGAGGCTCCCCTGGTCTCAAGTCGCCTTGGATAAGAATGAAAAATGGGGCAAAATCATCCCTACCAACAGACTGACCAGCCTGGTGAGGAGACCTTGGAAACAGTGATGAAGGGGAGGCAGTGGTAAAGCAAAGACTGCAGGGTGCCATGGCCAGGAGAGACCTCCTGAGCAAGGGTGGCCACAGAAAGCGTGTGCACATCAATGAGGATACAGGAAAGTGTCATGGGCAGAGCACTCACAGCTTTTCTGGGAAACCAGCCTGACCAGGCGGCTCTGAAGGGCTGCACACTAATGCAGGCAGCCGGGGGTGGGGGGGGGGAAAACAAGAACAATTCTGTTGTGTGGCTGCACAGAAGAAAACTGGTACGCTGAGGATGGTCAAACACTGAAACAGAATGCTAAGAGGTGGTGGATTCTCTATCCTTGGGGATATTCAAGACCCATCTGGACACAGTTCCAAGTAACCTCTTCTAGCTGATGCCACTTTGAGCAGTGGGAGATAAATCAGATGAACTTCGGAGGTCCCTTTCTACTTCAACTACTCCGTGATTTTGGGAACAGTCTCTTTTTAACTGCTGCTGTAAATTACAAAGAATTGAAGGTTCACATTTGTGCTACAGTAGCAAGAGGAAGCCATGAGGCCTTTTAGTAATTAATGTTTTAAGATACTCTTTGTGAAATCAAACACATTTTGACAGAGAACAGGTAATTGTGTCATAATTTAAAGCCACAAACATGAAACATATATTAGGGTGACCACAAGACCTCTTCTCTCAATTCCAGTGAGAGTTGAGTCAGTGAATCTGTTCTGCAGTGCTCAGCCATTTCTCGTCCGAGATGTGCTGAAACCTGACATTGCTGCCTGGGACCAAAGCAATTTCCACTTCTTAGTGTGACGTGATTTATAAATCACAGCACAAACATGATCACTTTAATACTAAATTGTACACATGCAATTGACCGTACATTTAGTGATATTACAACTAATACTGTGGACAAAGAGGCTCAGGAGATCCAGGTTACTCTTGTACTTATTGTAATCCAGTAGAACTTAGACTCCCAATAATGAGTCCCTGCCAGTCACTGTGGATACATGGAGAGAGCACCTGCCCATGTGGCTTACAAAATACAGAACAGATGGGTGTGAGAAACACACATATTTAAAAACAAAACAAAACAAACCAAACCCCAACAAAACAAAACTGAGAAGGAGATTGGGAGGGTACGGTAAAACAGATGCAGTTTAGCCTAGAAGGCAGGCTCTATGGGATTTGAGGAATTAGCTTCTGAGTTTGTCCACACTGAACATGATTATTTGATATTTGAACATGATATACATAGTCATTGTCACAGAATCACAGAATCACTTATGTTGGAAAAGATCCTTAGGGGATCGAGTCCAACTGTTAGCCTGACACTGCCAAGTCCACCACTAAACCATGTCCCAAAGTGCCACATCTACAGTCTTTTAAATACCTCCATGGATGGTGACTCACACACTTCCCTGGGCAGCCTTTTCCAGTGCCTGACCACCTTATCAGTGAAGAAATGCTTCCTGATATCCAATCTGAATCTCCCCGGGCACAACTTGAGGACATTTCCTCCTGTCCTGTCACTTGGTACTTGGGAGAAGAGACTGAACCTCGCCTCGCTACAACCTCCTTTCAGGGAACTACAACCTGGACAAAGGTGAATTTTACATATTTCTGTATTTATTATCAGTAAACTTTAATATCCCTAACCCCTTAAGCCACTGCTTAGGGAAGGCAATAGCCCAAGAAGTTGAAAAGATACCAGAACTTTGAACAGCCCTTCATTTTGTCTGTTCCTTCATCAAAGTAACAGGAAGCAGGGACACCACTTTACACAGGTAGCTGAGATGTCCCCATTTAACAGAGAAAGAAGGCTTTCTTGTATGGGTATGGAGTACAATATCCGCGATAGTCTTCTCCAGAGGGTATTCTGGGTGCCGTGAGGAGGACACTGAGGAGGAGTCAGTCCAAGAAGCCCAGAAGACTCATGCTGTAATGAAGGCTGCAAAACTCAGCACATGAAGCTGGACATTGTTTCATATTCTGAGCATACATTTCCCTTAATATTTTCATTAATTTAGTGGAGGAAAAAAGTAGTAATTTTCTTCTCGGAACATCCTTCATCCCATTTATGCCACACTACATAATTAGCTGAAACAATTCAATTTGTTAAATGAAAAAATTAACTTGATTCAACATTAATTATTCTGACATGTGTCCATAGCTATTTGTCTCCATTAGACAGATCATGAGTTATCTTGTGTTGCTGCACTTGCCAGAGTTCTAGAGTGAAAGTATTAACATTGTGACATCTTTAAGAAATCAGAGATTTGGCTCAATTACCTATGTGAAAGTATGGGACCTTGTATCTTCATAGCTAAACTCAATCTTATTCTGCACTTCCACAAGCTTTCGGTGCCTTTGTACCTTAAATAGAATCAAATTATTATTTCTGTGAAGCTATTTGCACACTTCAGTTGCACAGCAGTGAAAAGCAGACATGCCAGGTAAAATACAGACAGAGGAAGCACTGCTTTTTTATGCATTCTACCCAAAATTACAGAATTCTGTTCAGGCTAGCGAGCTTCAGTATTTCACAAAGGTCCTAAAACATGTATTTCACTTAAAAGGAAATATAAATAAAAACCAAGCAGAGACTGCAAGGATTAGGAAAAAAGCTTTTCCCCATGGAATTATTACTATTTACAATAAAACAGAGCATCATGTTCAAACCATGCTTTATTTGCTTAGGTGAATTAACCCTCAGTGGGTTACAAGAAAAATGAGTTTGTAAAATGTGCTTTCACCCTCAGTTCGTATTTCCTGAACAACTGAACAGACTCCAAATATGCACGAAGTGGGTGATGTGCTAAAGGGAAGAGACTTCAGAGCAGAACTGTACCTCCCAGGCTCTGGGAAGATTAGATGCACATGGAGATTTGTTAGATCCAGTTCCTTTTAACTGCAGTGTTAGATTAAGTATACAGTGTCAAGAGCCTAAAATTATAATGTGTTCTGTCTGCACTTGCTTGGTCAGTGATTGAGTCCTGTGAAGAAGGTACCTTTGACCCTTACTGGCAGCCGCTAGATGGTGAAGTTTTTATTCTTCCATGAATCACACACAAGTTTATTTTAAGAGCCTTACTGATTAATCCCTTTAGTATCCTGTTTAATCAAGAAGTCTAAGAGACTCGGATAAGGTACTGAACTTTGAGTTAGTTACCTATCTGAAATATTTCTTTGCCTGCTCTTAGACTGTTGTATTTCAGAATTAAAAAGAATCATAAATATCCAGTTTTTAAAAGATCTGCTCCAGTCATGATTACATACCCACAGCTGGCCTAAGGTACAATTGGAATGGCACTATCAAATGCAAAAGTGACAGACTGTGTAGTATTTTAAAACAGCATTGTTTATCCCTCTCACCCAGGAAATTGAACAGAGTGTCTCCTTTCTGTTGTCAAAATTCTGGAAGCATGAAAAACCAAACAAGTTTTGGTGTCTTTGAAAAACACAGAATTATCTGTCAGGTGTTCCAGTTGGTCTGCAGATCACTGTGGGGGGAAAAAGCAGCTTTTAACATGAGCTCTGCTCCTCTTCTAACACTGATCTTTTCTTCCTGATCCGTCCTACTGGTTTTTGCAATTCTATACTTAGCAGCTTCCCACCCAGATGATTAATATGCTTGATTTTGTACAGAATATAGCAACCAGATTTCTGACTAGAAATAAGAAGGTTTGACTGTGTGATGCCACTCTTGGCCCAGTTTCACATTCAGAAGTTCATAACGATTTGCTGGGGCACTTTTCCTAATAACTGTACCTGTCCTTGTGTCTCTTTCAGGGCCATTCACAGGTTTGTATGAATGATTGTTAGATATATATGATTAAATGTGAAAGGATGAGAGGAAACAGCCTCAAATTGCACCAGGAGAAGTTTAGACTGGATATTAGGAAAGATTTCTTCACTGGAGGACTTATCAAGCATTGGAAGAGGCTGCTAAAGGAAGTGGTTGAGGCAAGATCCCTGGAGATCTTGCAGACGTGGCACCTAGGGACATGGTTTAGTGGTGAACTTGGCAGTGCTGGGTTAACGATTGGACTTGGTAATCCTAAGGGTCTATTCCAACCTAAATCATTCTATGCATAAATGCTCACAGATTTTAGAGGTAGGTCTGGCCCTTTTAATTTCCGCATGAAATCCTTCGCAGGAGAGATAAATTGTATACAGATGCATCTTGCGTCTCTTGTTAGCTTGAATTAGTGAACACTGGATTTTATGTGTTTTCATTGTTTTTGCAGATGATGTTCTTGTTCTCATGTGTGTTTCATAAGTCAATTGTGCATTGACCTCAAAAATATTCCCATCTCTACTTAAACACAATTCTACTTATGAATTTAACATGATTTTAGTTAATTATTAACATAATTGCATAGAATACCTTTTAAATTTAGACTCATTAAGATTGTATATTTAATCCATGGTTCCAGTTAACAGGAACTGGATCAAACAAAACTCCACATGCAACAGAATTGTCTCAGACTCTGGTTAAAAGATAGCTCCTGGTCTAAAGCCTGTCCACTCTAGCCCATCACTGTCTTTGTGCACATCTGGTGTCTCCAGAGCTTGCTCTGCCTTCTTTGTCCCGATATCCCTACCCACACTCACAGTGACACATGGGATTAATATGGCTGTGGTTCCAGAGCCCTTGGATGAGGTGACTCCTGAGCAGAGGGGGGTTCTTAACTCCATGGCATGATGCCCATGCTGAGCACTGGGAGTACCGGCACAGTGCTGTTAACTGCTGCTTGGTGCAGCAAGCATTACCTGCCCTACCTGCTGCAGACAGAATTCAGGAATCCTGTTCTCCAGACATGTTTTCCAATGAGAAGGTGCTCCAGATCTCTCCCTGTACACAACTTGCATTTCCGCAAGGAACAACCATCACTGCTTCGGAGAGGGAAGCTCCCCGAGCTCTTCTATTCTATACAGCCTTTACTCAGGAACATCTACATTTTGCAGCTTCCAGTTGTGGTGAACTGGAAATACTGCAGCAGTTTGAAGTAAATTAAAAAATTAAAATTTGTGTTAAATTAAATACGAAAATTAATACGGCTAACAAAGAACCCTTCACATATTTATATCAATTTAACACAAAATTCTGTTTTGAAATGTCAATTTCATGACATCTTCTGTCCTGAATTCCTCCTAGATAAATGTGGTAGCAACATCAACTTTCCCAACAAAAGCTGACAGGACAAAGCCACAGCACCTTTGCAGGAGCACAAGTTCTTTTGGTTCCTGGAAAGGCAGGAGAAGGTTTATATTTTTTTCCCTCAAATAGGCAGGGGCCTTTTGCAGTTTGAGTTTACAGATACATTTCCACATTCTTGCCCTGCGATTGAAGAGGACAAAAATGACCTGAAACAGTCTAAGGCATCTCCGTAATTTTGCTCGCCAGCAACCCACTTCCCCCTCCACCGAACTGCCATTGCTGTATTCATTAGAGAAACACTTAAATTCACTAAACATACTCACTTACTTAAAGGATCATCTGATAATGTTATAAATTTTAATGTTTCATAATGAATCAAAATGATTAGAAAACATTGCACTTTCTCTAATGCAATTATTTCAGTCAGCTCACAGAGTGAGGATGTTAGCATTTTTAAGACCTTGTTCTCTATAAAATTTCAATGGACTTATCTACACAATGCATGGGAATGAATGGATTCCACTGTGAAGATGATGGCTTTAAAATCAGGTAAAATGTGACTGATGCAGTTATGTGCAATATCTTCAACAATCATTGAATCCTTCATAAATCACCTCTCCTTTCAAAAACACTGGAACAGATACAAGAGGGATGCTGACAGGCTAATTATTCATTTATGCAATAGATGAAAACATTTCAACTGCCATCTTGTTGGAGAAACCTGGTAGATCAGATGTCATGAAGACACACTTTGATATAACATTTCCAGAGCACTGCTATAGTGACAGAAGTGCCTGTTCAATTCTAAGCCCAGCCCCTCCTGTCCACAGGTTTTTGACCCAATAGTTTTATATGTAGCACTGAATAAGGTGAGCTCTTGGGGTGATAACATCAACACTATGAAAACAATCCAGACCTTAAAATTATGCTCAGGGTAGCTATTTATTCATTAATTGTTTTTGCAGTTGGCTATCAAATGAACAATTCCTGCTCTCCAAGAGAAAGCTCTCCCCTGTTCAGAGTTCCTTCAGCTTCTGCCAGATTGCTCACCACCATTGCAATATCAGCATATACACAGAAACATTGGGATAAAATGCCACTATGGAATTCATTTTACAGCATCACAACTACCAACAGGATTTTGTTTCTGAACAGTTATTTTCATGCAGCTAAAGGACATGTTGTTACTCATAAGGCATACATTATTCTGCAAGTGTGACAAACAATAAATCACTGCCAGATCCCAGTATCTCTGGCACATTCCAAAGCTGCTGGTTTCCTCCCCTGTGTTGTCATGCTTTAAATCTTATTACCATCGGAACGCTGATGAGGAATTTCCAGTTACTTCAGCTCATTGCCAGCTGGCCTTCCCCTTCCACGAGGACGGCTCCACGAGCTGTACAGTCTGTGGCGCTCGCAACTTAAAAACTCATCTGGGAGGTAATTAACCCAAGGGCTTTGTTCAGGAGGTGTTTAAGACTTCACTCCAGGCCTCGTTCATGGCTGCCTCACTGGTTGTAACTTCCCCCTACAAAGGGCAGCAGGCCCTGGCAATTCCCTTACTCATGGAAAAGAGGAAGGTGACCAAGATGGTGACCTGAGCCAGCAGAGTTGAGGAAGTTGCTTCTTCATTCCACCTGTACCTGACTGGCCAGTTCATTGTGCAGCTAAGAGGATATCCGTGACTATTTCACTCTGAGGAATGGAAAGCTGCTCTCACTTTCTTGTGTTGCCAGAAGATCCAAGAGGCTCTCAAAGAAGCTGGAAACTGGCAAGTGTAGGAATAACTTTGCACCTCTTTTTCTTTCCAGCTATGCTCCCTGACTGCCAAAGGAGACTCCCTGGAAGGTGCTCTGCAGATGAGTAAGCTGGTCTAACTCACCAGGTCATGTCTGTCAGGGCACTGCAGCACTGGCATAGTCAGGGAAGCACGGCTGGATGTTCAGCTAAATGAGAAAGATCACAGAATGCAGGAGTTTCATAGGTACTAATAAAAAGCTGGGCTCCAGCTCTGTTCCAAGCCTGTACTTTGGTAAATATTAGGTTTATCTACTACACTGAAGAATCTGGAGCGTGGTCTCTACAAAAACCCTTTTGTCTCCCTCCACAATGACAGCAGGGAACAGAAGTGATTCTAAGGCACAAGGCTTTTGTGCTCAGCAGCTCTGCATATTTGTATCATGTACTACAGTGGAACACCCTAGATTTATCTACCTCAATTTTACTTATCCTAGGGCATTTTTTCCAAACAAAACTTCATTATTCTATTATTGGTTTTTTGCTAACAACTAACCTTCACTGTTAACACAAAAGACATACTGAAGAAATAAGCTACAAAATAACTTTCATTCTCTCTCCTCCTGAAAATTTTTAATGAAAAGACATCTCATAAAATATGAATTCACAGCCAACTTGCTTGTTCATCAAATAAAAAGTAAGCACAGATATCAGCATCTAAAAAATCTGAATAAAGATCGGCAAATAAGTAACTAACAGCTACTTAATGAAGATGCTCAAAAGGAATGCATGTAATCTGATTTGTACTGCATAATTCTTTTTGTATTATTTATTTTACACTTTAAATGACCTTATTTTATTTAATGCATTCCGTCTCAGTAGCTCACTGATACAGAATAATTTTGCTTAAACTCCGATAAGCAGCTGCTCTCCAGTTCAATCAATTCCCTTCCCAACAGCAAAGTTTTATTTGGCTGGTGAATACTTCTAAATCCTGACAGCAACCTGAAGCCCCATTTGGTCTCAGAAACCCTGTCCTGCAGTGTATCATCATACTCCACAAGGCCTAGCTTCAACTGAATCAACAGGAATTAAAGGGGCTATGGAATTGGGTACTGGAGAGGTCCATCCTCAGGCTTTTGAGGGGCTGAAGTGGAGGGTGCCCCTGGGAAGGCTTGCTGGACAGAACTGGAAAGATCCTACCAAAGCTGTACAGTAAACCCAGCTCATAAGATGAATTTCTGTGTCTCTGTCATCATTATAGCCATGTTTTTGTGGCGGTAAAGGATGGCTTTGTGATCTAGAAGGGAAGCAAAGTGTGAAATAAATATGAGACATGAGGAAACACAGATGGGTTTAGAGAAAGAGTGGGAGAGAGAAAGCATTTAGCTAAACCTCTTGTGGTCAGCTAAGAAATGTAAATTGTACTGTTTTGAGATAAAGTATGATAATAAACTAAAATCACTTGGTGGTTTTATGCTTACAACTACTAAATCAAAAAGAAACATGTAATTTACAGTGTGAAGGACGAGGAGAAGGATAAAAGGATAGAGACCAATATGGTATAAAGCAGATACTTCATTATTTTAGAGCCTAATTTAAGCATATGCTGAATCCCTACACTTTTCATGTAAGTTGGCAAGTGCCAAGCAGCTTGTAAGAAGCTCTCTGCCTCTCTCAGAATCAGGATCCCAGTCTGCTCTATCACCTAAGAAAACCATTACCAAGTAAAGGCATAACTGGTACTAAGCCCGTGCTTACATACATATAAATATATATAACACTGCCCTAGGCAATGCTGTGTTTTCCCCCATGTATACGCATATCTGTGCAGATATCCACACATTCCCCTCAACAGGCAGGGAAATGACAGACATGAGATCTGCGACACGAAATGCATGTGGGTCTCCCAAACCAGTCCTGGGGAACACAAGCCCAGGAAGCACCAGGGAGGGTCAAATCAGTCATCAGCTCTCACTGGCTTCCAGTGGAAATGAGGAGCTCGAATCTGGTGCTTGCACAGAGGCACCAGGGCAAACTGAGACACCTTGGGATATCTGAGGAAGGCAGATGTGACACAACAGCAACAGCTGGATGCCAAGCATGATGTGCTAGTACATCTAAAAGAGCCATCTCTGGGCCGCCAGAACTGCCCTAGGTAAACAGGTCCTTTGAGAATCTTTGCACACAGAGCCTTTCGGGATTTATTTTTAATTTCTTGGCAGCGACAAAAGATCCTCCATATTCATAACTTTTTAAAGTGTGGCACTCTTACATCAAAAGTCAGTGCTACAGATCCAACTGATCTCTCCATGGAGATGAGATAAGATACTGAAACAGCAGAGGTGCTGTTAAAAAAAAAAAGAAGTGGATTTCTACCATGTTTTGGTGCAATCAAACCTGCAAAGTTCTGTAATTAAAGTTAAACACTATCCTGGAAGAAGTTTCCATAAGATTCACATTAGGCAGCTATATTTATTACTAAATGTTCCCTGTTTTATCTAAGCTGAAAACATTTAGCAATTTGCATTACAGACCATAACTTCTTAATTCTCAAGCTAAATGTGATCACTGCAGATCCTGGTTTTGCACGTACCCAGCCTGTGCATGCCAATTTCCAGTGTCTGTAGCTTGATCAGGTGTCTGCTCATACAAAGGTTCTTGTGATGGGGACCAGCTGGAAATAAGTAAGTGCATAGTTATAATGTGTGTATGAACATGTGTACAAGTGGAAAAACAGCACATTATTCCCTATTTTCAGAGGGAGATACCTCCACCACACAATTTCATTATGGAAAACCTGATGGTCCTTGCCCTTCCATGGGCAAAAGGGCAAAAGAGAAGTCAGCGAAAGGGTTAATGTCAATTGGTGTTACCTCTTCTGCTGGCCAAATGTTGTTTTCAAAAATAGCCAATAGCCTTCCTGATCCTGGGCTGCTAAAGTAGAAGGATTTTAAACTAAAATGCATCCTTCATAAACCACAGTAAAAAAGTCCCAGTTTCCTCCAAAACCTAGAAATTCTACTACTCATTCTATTTATATAAAACCAAAGCCCGGCTGTAAAAAGTAAATTAAACCTAGCCACCTAGATATCCCTTTCATGAGCTAGAATCTCATGCTTTTGTTCTCCTACCTCTGTTTTATGCATAGTCTGCATTCCCACTGACTTGAGACAACTGGGAATTTGTTACAGTGACAGAGAAATCACGGCCACTTAATTCACCAGTCTATGAGACTCAAGCCAGTTACTTTTCATAATGTATGTACAGGCATTATGTGAGCATTCCCTGGCAGCTGTGTCAGAATCCCTGGATATTGTGTGTTCGTCAGACTGTCATAAAAAGTTACAAATACACAGCTACAAGCTGTAGATGAAGTTTTTACAGTATGGACAGGCTAACACGGACCTAATTAAGAAGTTGTTTTAATTCTCAATACAGAAGGATACAGGATGTCTTTTTGCATGTAAACCTGTTGAGATTTTTCAGACTGACGGTGATTTCACACACAGAGACCCAATGCTTGCTCTGCTTCAGCAAGACCTAGTGGATTCCATGCTGTTCCACCAAATGAGGAAGAAGAGGAAGCAAAGAAGTAGAAACCCCTGCAAAGGAGCCTTCCCAAGCACCGAGTCCCAGATTGTGGGGAAAAGATGGAGACAAGGTGAGAGAGTAGACAACATGTCGCCTCATCTCCAGCCCATTTCACACTCCTTAACACCTTTATTTCCAACCCAGAAAGACAAGAGCAGTGAAGACTTCACAATCCCAGTCAAGCCATCACAGACAGAGAGTGGGGAGGAATTTTACACAAGTTACAAACATTTTTATTCCAAATTCTCCTGAAAGTGTTGTAGTCGCTGCTGAGCACCTCCCTTACGGACATCTGCTCTTATGCCCGTGCCAGTGCTGAATGAGTGATCCCCTCAATCAAATCTTGAGCTCCACCTTTTCCTAAGCACAAATAAAACCCCTTCTTCCAGTAGCCTAATTTCTGCCACTTTCCTAATACTGATAAGTCAAAGGAGTCACTTGTGGTATTTTTTCCTACCTCCTGTAATCTGGCAGATCTCTTCTCCTTTTGAGTAGTTTCTCTATCCTCTCTCCAAGCTATTCTTTGCTAGAGCAACATACTTTTCCTTTTTTTAAGGACCCTTTCAACCCAAATAAATGTCTTGCAGTATCAACCCACCATGCATCAGTTCCAGCTCCTCATTACCAGGTCCATTTTTCCTTCTGCAGACACCCGCATAATTACATTATGTGAGATGGCTTATATAAATCAGCTATCATTGTCACATGTTCTAAAGAATTGACCTGCAATTGTTATCTACTGCAAAACTTCATGCCAATTACTTTTAGCCATCAAATCTAAGCCATAAAGTCAAAAGCTGACTGAATATGGATCATTGAAGCTGCATTTTGGAAACAATAATTCGTAATTTATTCACCTAAGTCCTACTTTCAAAGCTATTGTGATCTCATCCCCACAGGCCTTGAAATTGATTTTTGAAACAATACTTTAATTACCTTTCCATCTGGCAAACTTTCTTCGGTGCTTGGTTCAGACGCTGAGATTGACCCTGCCTTTTCATGTCTGGGTCTGTGCAGCGATGCCCATCCTCGCTCACTGCTGCACAGCAGGGCTGGTGAGTAACTATTACAGCACAGGGAATACGTGGGCAACAAATGAAGCTTTCCTGATGCTTTCGATGAGCAGTTACTAACAGCTCTTTAAATTATCAAAACAGTGGCAAAAATAAATTATATTTAAGGTTACATTTTCACCACCTCCTTATTTGTATGTACAAAACATGTCCACATAACTGTATCAGCTAATTAGCTGTGCAGCTATTCAAATGCCTTTTCAAATGCCTTTATGTACATGGTCAAATGTAGATTTTTCATACCTGAATGACAGTAAACAAACAAACCAGAAGCCAAATGAAGAGTTGGCTATTTAATCTGGAGGATATTGCATATTGAGAAACACATTCTATGTTGCAATGGTGTAAATTATTGCTATCCCTTTATACATTTTCAGTTTCTGCATAAAATAATAACACTTGATCCATTGAAAATAAATCTGGTCAGAGGCTATTATAAAATGCAGAATGTGCTTCCACAAACAGAACAAACAAACCTGTATAATAGATATATTCATAATTTATTTCAGAGTCATTCTGTTTTGCTGACATATTCCTATTCTCAAAATATTTTTCAATGTGTTATTTTATGTTCCAATAAAGGCTATCTTAAATCTCCCATTTCTTTCTGTTTAATTCTGAATATTTCACCATTTGAAACTTCCAGAGACTATCTGCAATAGTTACATTTAACCTTCCATATGCCCCTCTTTCTCACATAATTGTTTACTTTCTAGGACAAGGAATGGTATCAAACTTCCTTTCTCTGGATAAGGCTTCTTTCCTGCTGCTAGGTAGCACATGTACCCCCTTAGGCTTTCAGTTTTCTAAATTAACTGTCAGCACTTTTTATGATTCAACTACTTTTTCCTCCACAGATTTATCTCATTTCATTATCCTTGGCAGCTCTAAAACCCTTAAAAATTTGGTCTGTTGAAATCCAATACAGGTGCAAGAGGACATAAGTTTCACCCTGACAAGAGATAACCACAAATTTTGAGCACACTTCTCTAGTTAGCCTTGACCAGTCTTACTTCATCTGTCATTCAATACCTAGAAGTAGAACTTGGGTGTACTGTACAAACCCTAAAACCAAAAGTGCATTCTTTCCCAAGAAAAATATATAATTCTTTCCATTTCCTGAACATTTCTAAGTTTTCCTTCTCTTCATCACTTTTTCAACTACTTTTAGTGATATTACATTACCTGTCTGCTTTGCCTAAGGCAAATGGATATGGATTATTTCAACATCTCTTTTCTTCTTTTCTTCCAGAGGGTGAGGCCAGCAAACTTTATACTAGACTAGCAACATGCTGCAAAGTCAAAATGCAAAGAAATATTTTGCATGTCTCCTGCTCTAATTTTTGCTTTGAAAATTAGATTTGAAATTTGAATAAATTGATTTGAATGTTGATTTGAAACATGAAAAATAACTGTGTGTGGCCATTGAAGTGCATAGGAAAACAAAATCTGTCAGTTACATTGAGCTATTTTTGTCATATCTGGCCTTCTGGGTCTATTCCAACTATATCACTCTAGTTAAGTCAGTGACTTACTATCGGTTTCTCGTCAACTCCTGGCAGTGCTCCCTGACTTCTGGGTGACTCACAGAGCATGAGGGTGAGCTTAAGGTAGCTCCAAACAATAAAATGTGCAACTTGCCAGACCAAGCATAATTCCTCTTCCTCTTAAGCCCCAGTCTCATCCTACCTGTGCTTCCCGTTCCAGCCTGCAGAACATTCAGAGCAGGAGGAAGGAGGTTATTTGAAGCATCAGCCTGCAGATGTTTCCAAGATGTGTCCATGATTAAGTAAAGATTTTCCTTTTATATTGGCCAGCTAAGGAGCAGATGAAAGTAAATGGGCATTTTTCGCCCCCCATGATTCTATCTTTTGCATTTACTTACTTCTGAAATGCTTTCCAAATGTTTTCTTGGGGTTTGGCCTAAAATCTTGATATGCTGCCTCCTAAAATTCTCCTCAAACATATGTTATTTGCCTTGAAGTTGACAGTGTCTTTCCACTTCGGAAAAAATCTTCAGTTAGAGGCACCATGAGATTCTCTATTTCCAGACCAAATCCATTCAGTTATCAAGGAAAGAATTAGGTCTTCCACAAAATCCATTCAGGGCACCCACAGAGGAAGCTGATCTGCTAAATAAGGAGGTGCCATTTTCCACAGCGCCTTTTCAAAGCTGAGCTGCCATATGCTGCTGCCTATCCCTCCTTCACTCACATCCTCTTGGGAGGAAACCAGCTCTGTGTGCTTCAGTCCACCAGCTCAGCCCTCCCCAAAACGGTGTGCACTTTGCTTAGTTGCAGGCTAATGTCTTCTCACCCTGCCCCAAGGCGCTGAAATACATTCTGGGTGCTTTTCACCCTTCAAAGGAGCAGATGCTTCTTTTCCACACGCGTTGCACCAGGTGATGCCACAGGGACACATGATCCTTGGAGGGTCCGTGGCAGGCTGAGTCACGGACACGAAGCAGTGGATGCGGGGAGGTGACAGATTGTCGCTCTGTGTGTGACACCTTTTGTCTCTAACTTCTTGTGAGAAGCACGCAGGGTTGAGGAGGTGTAGGGAAGCCACAGTGTTGTTCCAATTCCCTTGCACTGCATAGATGGAGCAGGGGTAGGCAATGGGGGAAGAGCTCTGCTAGGCCCAGCCTAAATCTACCCCTGCAGCACGTGAAAAAGAACAATGGCTTCAGTCCGTGTCACTGGGGCTGAGCAGTGCCTTCTGCACAAAGACAGACACCTCGAGGAGCTCTGTCTCACCAGTGCCCATAAGGAATCAGCACTGCCTAGTGCAACAACAGGGCTCTTATAGCTCCGTCCTTATCTTCTCCAGCCATGCCTGCACACACCATCAGCTTCCCAGCCCTTCCCTGGGCTCAGAAAGCTTTGAAATGCAGCTCCAGCCAAGACTCCCTCTTGCAGCCTCACCTAAGCCTTCTCTCCAGCCACATCTGGAATGGCAGCTCACAGCAGGCACTCCCAACATCACCTCCCCGGCCGCCTGCCTTGTCCTCCTCTCCAAAGGGCACAGTTCCCGCACATTTTGCCTCTGCAAAACCTGAAAGGCCTTGCCTCTCACACTCATGCCTGCCACTCCACTCAAGAAAACAACAAAAAAGAAAGGATGGAGCGTGGGTGGGAAATAAAACCTGCTCCGTGAGACCGCCTTTACATAATTACAAAGCCCTGACCATAACTGTACTAATATACTTATTGCTGTATTGAGAAGCCACTGGTGTTGCAAAAATGTTACATGGGCAAATAAGCAACAAAAAATGTCTTGAAATCTGCCACTGGATCCCTGGAAACCCACGTGTTGTTTCCTGGCATTCCAACACTTGCCGGTTGTCTTGGATGAAATTATGGAAAAGGTAGAGGGATCTTCTATCCTCACAATGAGACACAAGCCCCGTGCCACCATCAGTGTAGAGCACAATGTTATGCTCCCTCCTTGCCTTTGCCTTTCATCCAGCCCCTACATGGGGCTCAGGAGTTCCTTCAGAAACCTGAATGAGGCATTGTTGATCCTAGCTGGTAAGGACCCACTCCTTTATTTAGAGACACTCCTATGAATCTGCAGCTGGTCACTGTGAAACAACTTCAGGTGACCCCTGTTATCCCCGTGAATGGGCAGGTGAACGTGCAAAATGAAGAGAGCAAAACTCTTGCTTGTGACAGCAGCTGAGGACAGAAAATAATGCCAACTGTACAAATAAACCACCTGAATATTGCTGTTCTACTTTGACTTAGCACTATTTTAAGTTAAAACACCAGCCTGTGGCTATTTCACACTGATTTATTTTAAGTGAAAGTGGATCATTACACTTATGACTATCTGAATGCATTTAATGGCCAGCTGAAATTCCAGCAATGGATTGCTCTAAGTTGGGCCACGGTCTAGTAGCTTTCATAAGTGGAAATAGGATGGAAAAATCAGTAGTTAATAGAACACTTCACTGGAAGTTTTAAAAAACCTCATACTGCACATTCATGATGTATCCTGCTCTGGGAGCAGTTTGCCCCTAAACCCCAACACTGTATTTTCCTTTACATTCTGAAAACAAACGGTCTGATTTCTTTTATACTTTTCTTATGCTATTTCATTTAATTTCAGCTGTGTCTCTTGCTTCAAGATTTTTCCCTGAAATCTCCAGTGACGCATAGAATAACTTAAAAGTTGTAGAATAGAATCTTTCTGTGGTACAATTATTTTTTCTCTTTAACAATGGTCCACTTCTGAGAATGCCAAGAGTGGTAAAAAGGATGCCAAGGGAGCAAAAAGGTGGGGCAGGAATCATGTCACTAAACTTCTTCAATAGTTTGAATGTGTTTGAAAAATATTCTCAACCAAAAAGGAAGCAAGAAGAACCCAGAGAAACGCTGACCCCAGAGGCTTCAGAAAAGAATCAGGCAGGTGCCACTGTATGTGACAAATCCTCCTCTGACTTCGGTTTTGCATGTTGACACAAGCATACACCAATGTGCCCCCCTTATAACACTTTTAATAAGAAACTCAATGGATCCAGTTTGTTGAAAAGTATCAAAGTATGAGTTTTGGATCATACACCAGTCTTCTCTCACTTAAGCTAAAGGTGGATCCCTTCATTTGAGGGATAAATCAATTCTAGATAACCTTAAAAAAAGAACGTAAATTGCAGTATTTAGAATTGTTGTAGGTTGTTGAACAAGGAGCCATGTTTGATATGAAACAAAAAAGCATGCATATCCACATGTGCAGCATTTGAACAGGTATTATTTGTCACAGTCTCCCACAGATGCTATCAGAGCTTGCAGAGAGACACGGTGGTTATTAAAAATGATTCACCGCACTTATTAACATGACAAAGCACAAGAACTGTGAACTAGTCATTAGAATGTATGAGATTTGATAAATAAAGGGCTTCTAAATGTTCTAGAATGACCCACTCTTGAAAGCCCTGGCTTTTCCTAAGTCCATCAGCTTCAGGACACTGATGTACTCAGTAGTTTGTTTGTGTGAATTACTCATGAAGGGTCCCTTCCAACTCATACTATTCTATTATCTGGTGGCACTGGGATAGTGCAGAGAAGCAGCCAGCCTTTGATTGCAATTGCTCAGTTAAAATTTTCCCCTACAGAAGACACAGTTTTGCTGTGCCAAGTCGAAGTCAATGCACATTTTGAAGGTATTTATGCTGATTCCCCTCCTGCAGGAGCAAAGCAGAGCTTGCCAAAGTGACTTCCAGATGGAAGGTGCATCCCTGATCATACATGTCTACAGACCAAGCTGGGCAGTCCTGAGGCTGTTCCTGCTTGGCCCAAGTGAGGAACCATCATCTTGGAACTCAAAGTGGAGGAAGAAAGCCAAGTGAGAATCACCTATTTTAATTGAAAAGTAATTAGACAAGAACACCAGCAGACTGCAGTGGAAATTGAGAAGCCACAGAACAAATTGTTGCCATGGACTCCATGATCCTTGTGGATTCCTTCCAACTCAAGATATTCTATGATTCTATAATTCTAACGGTGAAGTCTGGCAGGATTAGACATTGAGTGTAAGCTTTTTTCACAATTTTTTATTTTAAAGTTAGCAAAGAAATAAACCCTGAAGTTTTACTCTTGCTTAGTCCGAGGGTGATATATTATTCATCCATAACTCTGAGGGTTTTAGCTCTAGACCACCATACAAGTACAATGAAACACAAGTACAAACACCTAGGACTGAGGCTTGCTCTCATTTACACAAAGGTAGTTCTGGAGAGGCTCCTTTGGTTTATCTCAGCACAGCCAAGAAGAACATTTCCCTGCCATGCAGCTAGGAATTGCTCCATTGAAGAGCCCTGAACAGCAGTCTGCGGAACAAATTCCAGTCCTTCCACTGCTGGAGGAAGCCTTCATGGTGGGAAGCCTCATACAACCATCAGGAGAGGCTGAACTCAAAGTAAGGCTTTTAGGGAAACATTAAATGTAATGCTAAACTGAGAAATATTTTAGTGGCATTTACACTGAAGAACATACACACAAAAGGGGATATTCACAATCTACAATCATCAAATGCTGGGATTCTCAAAAGAATGGAGAATATGCTGCTTCTGTTCCTGGTGGATAAAGAAAATGTTGTGCGTGCTGTGCATTTCCAAGCCTCACAGGACTCAATCTTTTGTTTCTAAATCAGCAGATATGAAATGGAGCCTTACACCTGCTTCTAGACTACTTAAACTTGTAATGAAAAGACTTTTCAAAATGTCTTTTTTCTCTCTTTCATAAGTAAGCCCGATCAGCTTCCTTAATCCATATATATTTGCAAAGGGTTTTGCAGGCTTTAAAGTCATACTCAGAAAAGTCCTTCCAGAAATACCTTTGATGACTTTACAAACATATAATAACATTAAAAACTACTGCTCAAAGTCTGAATAAATGACCTTTAAAAACACAACAGACCAGAACACAGCAATAAAATTATTCTAGGTAGAGAATTTATAGCAAATCAACTTTATTTGAACCAGAACTGGTGTGAATAGAGTTGTTCCTCCCTTCTTGTAGGCTGAATAGAGGAGACTTTCTTAAGGAATTGATATGACTTTCCCTTAAATAGTGAACACATGTTCATCTGAATGCAAGCTGGAAAAAACCTTAGGACTTAGCTGGGAACTTAGATGGAAAACATTAATTTGAGGACTGCCCGGAAACTGCGCCTGATTTAACATAACAGGGTCGCGATTTTACTGTGAGCTTCGGTATAGTGAAAGCCACCATATAAATATTCAAAGTTAGCATACTCAAACACATCAACAGAATCCACAGACAAGCCTTTTGTGGCTTCACTGATTGCTTAAGCCTGGCAGGTAAGGCTGGTCACTATTCTGAGCATGGAGGTAAGTTCAGAAATATGTCAACATGCATTATTGTAATCAACATGCATTACTGTACATCGGCGTGTGTTACTGTAATCAAATGCAACAGCTCAACTGAACAACAATGTCTTGCAGTCTGAAAAGATGGCAAAAGGTCCAGTAATGGTAACAAAATGGTACCAGACTGTCCATGGAGACACGTAGCAGGTCTCTGCCATCAAAGCATAACTGCAATTTCACTGCAAGAATCAGTCTTGACGGTCTACCATAATCTTCATTAAGTAGAAGCACATTATAGTGATCTCCAAAAGCAATCATTTCTGATGACAGAATTAGAAACTAAAATTTATGAGATATGCTCCATGTCCTGGGAAATATCTGCTTTTTCATGTATTTCTTAACTTTGGAACATTATCAAAGGCAGTTTGTGAGGGAAGAGAATTAATTTGCGAGAACCAAGTAAAAATTTCATCCTGGCAGGTCAGAATAAAGTAGAATTCTAACCCATACAGACTTTAGCCTTGGGATAATATTTGAAAAGCTCTAAAGAGGCTTGGGTTTCACTCAGAATTTTGTTGAATGAATTTATATTGTGATTGCAGAGTTTCCACAGAGGCTCCAGCTTCCTGGCTTTACCAGCTGAAAAAAATGCACTGATAAGCTGAAGGAAAAAACCTGTTTTTCCTGCTGTCCGTTACAATCTGTTCAGCATGGAGCACCTAGGATTCTCTCACACTTCGCTCTGAGAAGTTCAAAAACCCCTCGTCTTCCCTCAAGCTCAGTCTATCCTTCCTCCTATTAATTAGACCATTCAGTGATTTACAGTGTTGACAAAGCACTTCTCTAGCAATTGTTTCCATCTCATTTTTCCAAAGCAGGACGTTCCTATTTTTAGAAACATATTAACCCCCCTGCCCCAAATCACCCCTAAATTCCATAACCAAACAAAACCCTAGAGCTTTTTTTCTGTACACTGCAAAAATCTGTCCATCATGATGATAACCACCTTCAGACAGCAGGGCAGGTTCCTGGCTGACACTGCCTCAACACCACTCGTGCAAACAACATGACCTCGACCCATTAATGGGAGCCACATATTGTTTCCTTCATTAATCCACATCACTTGTGTGGTTAAACCAGCACATTCCTGGTGTTGCTGACCCTGAATGTGCTGTTCTGATGTTATTGCTCATGCAGTTCAGCGCTGCTGCAGCTGCAAACAGAGTTTAGCTGTGAATGAAGTGCTTCCAGCCTCAGGTCAGTGACAGCCCAGTAGTGCCAAGGCCACCTGAACCAGCAGTGGTACACAGCACAGAAATCAGGGACAATCCATGTGCTAGCACAGCAAGGGAAGGACCAAGGGGGAACAGAAAGCAAAAGGGAGAGACTCTGAGATGATGCAAATGTTCACACCCCCAAAGTCACCACAGTAAGCATATCTGCACTTAGAGACACCCGTTTTCAGACAAGTGGGTATCCAAGCAGTACTTTCCTTGATTCAAAGCTGGTTTGATGTGACAAACATTTAAAAGCAGTAGCTTAGCTCCAGTTCAAACTTGAGAAATTTAAAACTGAGTGGAAATGAGCTTCCAGTTTAGGAGTCAGTTCTGTTAAACACCCTGGACAGATAAAATCCCAAGTCTCAGAAATGTGCTAGACTTGAAAAAGTTAGGTTTCGTTTTCAGGGCTACAAGGCTAGGCACAAAAAAATTATTCTCACAGCTGTGCCAAATCCCTGAAGGATGGTTTATCCTAAACCTAGTTTACCTCTCCTCTTTTTCTCTTAATCTGTCCAGTTTCTCCTTAAACACTTCAAAATCACAGCTGTCTTGTAACTCAGACAATAGGGCAAATATGCATAAAATGATGATGTGAGGAATCTTCTTCACTGCCAACACACAACTGCTTTACAGTACAACTAGGAAACCTCATTGTCAGTCCATCCCAAGAATGTGTCTGACTAGAAACATTAAAAGAAACCCCAACAAAAATTATGAGTTTGCAAGAGACATGTTAAACAAATAAACACATTTATAAATCCTCTCCAAAGTTCCCAGAGGACCATACTCAAATCCTGGGTGTACCAAACAAAGCCAGTGTAGTAGAGGACTTGGTAGTGTTAACAGTTAGACTTCATAATCTTAAGGGTCTTTTCCAGCTGAAATGATTCTATGATTCTGCTGTGTGCCAGCTCCCTTTTTTCCCTAAGGAACGATGGAATTCAGCCAGAGAAGGGTATCACCAGTGTGGCCCCAGCTGTTTCCATGGAGCTCCCACTCACAAAGGGTGGGCACTGGGCACCTTGGCACAACTCTGTACACGGATAAAGATGGATCTTACCCATTACTCCCTGCCCAGTTGATATCAGTCTATTTATTGTGTTCACAGAACCATTTATAGAAGGCTGAGACAAACGGCTCTAGCTTCATTGCCAAAAATCCCCCACACCATTAATATTTACAAAGTGCTTCTTGTGGGTACCATCTCAGTCTAAATAGTCTTTGTATCTCCAAGAAACACAAAGCTCAGAAAAAGAAGATGAGAATAATCTCCATAAACACCAACATGTGCAATTCTTCTTCTTGAAACAACACTGAAAGGATAAATTTTTAATGCTTTGTTGTAGTTTCACCTCTGTTGCTTTAATATCCCTAGAATCTTGAGTACTTTTTTCTTTTAAATGCTCATATTCTTTCCCATTTGTCAAACATTGATTTTCCTCCTGCAACTTGTGCAGAACTCTAATTTAACACACTTTAGTTGGATCTCTTGCTTTCAGCAAACTTCACAAATTCTGAGAGCTCAGAAAGATACTGATT
This sequence comes from Acanthiza pusilla, assembly GCA_036630365.1. Taxonomy (NCBI): domain Eukaryota; kingdom Metazoa; phylum Chordata; class Aves; order Passeriformes; family Acanthizidae; genus Acanthiza; species Acanthiza pusilla. The sequence goes on from JAXCHO010000034.1 coordinate 3,524,454, forward strand.
AACCAAGTAGCACAGAGCATGGAGAACTGTTATTTGTGCAGATATCCTGCAAACATGGTGGTTTTACATTTATTTTGACTAACAGCTGGCATCACAGTTTACAGTCTTAATTATCCTTATTTTTAAAGTAGTTATTTAGAACCCTGAAAGAGAAGAAGAAAGAAATCATTTGGGAGCTTTTTTACTCAGGAATAGGAATACACTAGAGTGGCTTGATTCAATTACAGTAATTGAAATTTCTCCTTATGTTTTTTGTCACTTGGAAAAAATACCACAAATCTCAGACTGGCTTTAAAGCTTTAGATTTTATCACTGAATGGCTGTGAAATGGCCAATTTGTTGGTAGAACCTGAAAAATTATCAGAGATGCCAGTTCATGTCAAGAAGCTGGAAGACTGCATACTTCTCATCTTAATTGGAGGGTGAAAAAACAAAGAGATTTTAAATATTTAATAGGAAGAAAAATGTTCCAGAAATTGCTCTTCATGCACCTAAGGTTAGTGAAAGCACTGGAAGTTTGAAGATGTAAAGCACTCATCCTAAAGCACGTCAGCATTCAGTAAACCATCACAGATGATTTTTGAGTTGGCAAGGGCAAAAGGACAATATTAAGAAAGCAGAGTGACTCTAGCTCCTCTCTCATCTTAAATAACATAGGGAGTGTCCACCCACTCTGCTGGGAAGTCAGGGAAAAGCCACTTGTCTTTCATCAGGCAATATGACCAGCACCAGAGCCTTAAAAAATGTTATTTTTTTCCATTCAGCTCCCCATTTAGTCACGCTGCATAGAATCTTAATTTGCATTTGTATCTCAGTACACTGAAAAACAAAAAGGACCAAGGGAGGACCAAGAAAAAAGTCTTCCACAGGCAGAACACTACACAGGACGAACAGAAGCAACAGTCTGACTTTCCACAAGGCTAAACTGCCTCTTGAAATGGAAGCTGTGTGTGGTGCAAGAGCAGCATACACCAGCAAAGCAGTACCAAGGAACTTGAAGTTGTCAGGTTTAATTAATTGATTCTTAAAAATGCCTGACACAAACAAAGCATTAAACTCCCTTGACTGATTATGACACCTTCTATGACCTGATGAAGACATTCATCTGGGCAGGGAAACACACAAGTCAGGTAACTCAAAACTGATGTCTTAACTGAGAAAGTAAGTTACTCCATGCAATTCGATGCACACCAAGTATTTAAAGAAGTACCTCACCAGACCTGGCAAGGCTTTTTCATTCTTTTAGCAGAAGTGCAAAATATTAGAAAAGAAATAATCTCAGCTTTTATCACCTAAATGCATCTGAAAGTTTTTTAAGCCTCTACTAAATCCATCTGTATCACAAATTTAACACTCTGGTCCTTGACTGCCAAGGTAATTTTTAAAGTATGAGAAAGTGAAAACTCCTAATTTTTTTAAAGGCATAAGTGAGTGAGGAGCCTATCTCCAGTTTTCTGGTCTTTTCTTAATACCATTTAAATCAAACATTTATTTTTATCATCCGTTCAGTCTTAAAACACTGCCTCTTTTTCTTCCTTGAAAACAGTCTGACGACACAGGGATCACATCAATCTCAGTCTTTCCTGCATGGCTCAAAATAAGCAATCAAATAGCTGTGTGCATGCAAATTCACAAGCTAAAAGCTATGCTGAGTATTCCAAAAATAATACTCTGGAATAATTCCCCACCTGGGTACTCACCCAGTACCAAGAATACCAGTGCACGGTATCAGCACAGGGACAGCTACAGCATTGTCAGTTCCCACCAGCTTTTCTGGCTCTAGCTTCTCCAATTAGACTGGTCTTGCGCTAGAGAAGTCCAAGGCTTTCCAGAGTGTCTAAAAATCCATCCAGCACCAGCTTGATTACTGATCCTGTCTGGCTGCAGACACTGCTGGGTTCAGCGCAAGGCACAGCCTGATTACCTGGGGCAATTTCTCAGAGTGTCCTGAAACTGCAGTCAGGTGTTTAAAAGGATTCCTCCCAGAATCAAACACAATGACAATGGAAAGGGAAATATGAGAAGCATCTGAAGACCACCACAGTCCTGCCTAAATATCCTGTTCAGCAAAGAAATGCAATTCTAATGAAACTCTTCACTCATCTGTTTTATCAACACAGAGCTGTTAAAGGGAAATTAAAGAAATAAACCCACGTGTTTTAGGTCTTCAAAACCAAAGCCACATAAACAAGCTGGGCTATATTAATGGGGACCCTGATGGCAGATCCAGGCACCGTAAGAGTTACTCATACAAAGGGCTGTGTCACGTCTAAAAACTGAGCTGAAACTTTTCTTTGTGTGCTGTTTTAGAGCCATTCCGAACTTAAGCCTGAAGTGATGGCAAACATTTATCGACAGTTAATGCAGTGCTCCTGCGATGTATTATTAGGCACAAGCCCAGAGGCACAAGGCCAAGTGCTGTTAATCTCCTGGCGAGTGCCATAGTGTCTCAGATATGTACTGCCTGAAAATATCCGGTGATATCGCTAATGTTTTTTAAAAGGCAGGAGTCTTGAGTTTTCACAGAAACTGATACGCTGATTAACCCACCAAAATAAAAGTGTAATGAAAAAAGCCCTGCAACAGTTCACCCAGTTTCTAACCCCCATTTCCCCACATCAGGAGTGATGTACCAAAAAATACTACCCTCCTTTGCCGTACCTCATATTTTACTTCAGCAGTATCAGATCTTTCTTGCTTGGCTAAAAACCTTTCCGAAACAAGTGAAAACATCTATCAGCTTTTACCCAAGGGAAATGAATTGCTGAATATTCAATCATAGGTTTCCTTCCAAATGCTCTGCTTGTTTGTTTTAGAGAAGCCTTAAGAAGGGCAAGTAAAACGTTTGAAATCCTCTGAGCAAAGCTGACTTCTTTCTCTGAAGGTCACCCTCAAGTCATTTCAGAACTGTGGAAATAGTCAGAGGAGGGAAGCTTTTCAGAAGCTTTTCTCCTCAAATAACTTTGGTGCTTCAGGCTGAACTAAAAAATGCCCTCAGGTGGAGACTTGCCACTTTTTATGGACCCAGCCAATTTCACCCTGGAGAGAAAGATATGTTAAGAAGTTCTTGCAAAAGTAACTCCTGCACAAGCACTTCAAAGAAAGGAGAGCTTGCCTCTTCAGAAAGACTCCTCCAGAAGTGATCAGGCTTGTCAAGGGTCTTACTGGTCAAGTACCTTCTTCTTTGGGAAAAACCTTAACCACAATTTTCAGAGCCAGTACTGAAGCCACAATATTGAAACCACACGGTGTAGATCTTAATCAAGACAGCTCCTTCATATTCCTTCAGAATTTACGGTCTGATCATACTAATAATATGCACTCAAATTGATAGTAATGCATTTAGCAAACATTAACTATGACTGCCATGCCTATTCAGAGCAATTTTTGCATAGGATCCAAACTGAAATCCACAACCACTTTAGCAAAACATATTATTTAGGAAATGTTGCAGCCTGACTAAAGACTTAATTTTTTGTAAACCTTGAGAAAGACGGGGGAAACCAGCGGGAGCTCTGCCTAAGAAAAAACTACAGGATCTGGGGCTCCTGTGCAGTTCCATGCGCGGGCACACCACCGTCATTCCAGTGACAGCTCCGCGCACCCCGGCTCTGTAACGAGAGCGAATCGCCACCCCAAAACCCCGAGCAGGCAAGCGAACCAAGGAGCGCTCCGGGGCAGTGCGGGCAGCAGACAGCTGCCGGCGCCGCCGCCCCAGCGCAGCCCCGTTACCTTCTCCCGCGGGCGCGGAGCGGGGCACGGCCGCCCGCCGCTCTCTCCGCAGCGCAGCGCAGCGCAGGGCAGGGCAGGGCCGAGCCCGCCGCGGGCAGCGCCCCGGGCCGGGGGCAGGCGGCAGGCACAGGGCGGGGCGGCTGCGCTTCGCCCCGGCTCCGGCAGCGCCTCTCGCTCCGCGCACGGCCCGGGGCACGGACGGGACCCGGCAACTTCGCGCACGGTGCCGCCGGCCAGCGGAGAAGTTGCCGCCACCCAGCGCCAGTCCCTCGCCCAGCGGGCGCCCCCGCCCGCCCCCAGCCCCTCTCACCTCAGGCACTGCCTCCTCCCCACCGGGACCGGGGCCGGCGCCGGCTGCTCCTGCTCCATCGCCGCGCCCCGCTCCCGGCTCCCGGCTCGCTCCGGCTGCCGCGGCCCCGCTCGCCGCTGCCGCAGCCCCAGCGCCGGCCCCGGAGCGCCGCCTGCCGCCGGGGTACGGCCCCGTCCCAGCCCCGGAGCGCCGCCTGCCGCCGGGGCACGGCTCCCTCCGCCCCCGGAGCGCCGCCGCCAGCCGCCGCGGCAGCGCTGCCCCAGCCCGCCCGCGGAGCCTCAGCGCGGCACCGTGCCGGCCGGGCAGCGGTGTTCATGTTTCCTTCATGTATTTGACCGGCAGCCCCGGCCCTTCATCGGGGCGACGCGGGTCCTGCCGCCCGAGCAGGGCCGTGAGTTGCCCAAGCGCTCAGCCCGAGCCCGACCGTGCCGTGCCGCGCTTCCAGGCAGCGAACGCTCTCCGGCGCCGGACCTGTGCTGGCCGCGCTGCGGTCCCGGCTCAGTGTCCCGCTCCGCTCCGAGCCCGCGGGTGGCTCCGGGCAGCCCGCAGGTGAGCGCCGTCAGCGAGCCCGCGGGGCGTGCCAGGCGCTTCCCGAGGCGGGGAGAGCCCTTTCCCCGAATTTCTGCCCCAGCCCGGCCGCAGCCGGAGCCCGTCGGGGAGGCGGGAGCCGTGCCGGCAGAGCGCGGCTCAGCTCGGACCCTGTCCCGAGCGCTGTGCCGGGGCCGCCGGGACCCCTCGGCGGGCAAAGTGTGGAGCGGCGTTCACGGATGGTCGGACAGAGACATCATTACCCTGCGTGATATCTCCGAGCTGCGAGCGGGCGCTTGGGGGAATGTCAAGCCTTTGGATGCCGGTGTGTGTGCTCAGGCTCTGCCCGCGCGTACACCGCCGCAGGATGCCGCTCCACCCGGCAAACAAAAAAGCGTACAACGCTTATAACTTCTATGGTTTTAGTAAACGAGAATGCTCTACCCCGCCTCCTCCCTCTCTCCCTCCCACCCCCCATTGGTACCAAGTTACAACCTATTTGTAAGGATCAAAATACATTTCCTGAGGTGCCTCTTTTATCTCCTGCCAGCTTCTTCAAAATGCCTATGTGGCTAGTACCTGACTCCAGATTTTTGTCAATCTTAACACATTTTGTTTTATTCTATTTAGTGTGGATTCTGGCATTCATTAATTTTAATTTTTTTGTGTGTTTTTTTAATACTTCCTTTCCATTGGGAAAAATTCTGGCTAGTCCTGGCATCTGTCATAGTTTTTGCCTCTTAATGCTAAAGCAAAGATTATGTGTGTATTAATTAGTTTCTTTTCTCAGGTAGTGGATCTACTAGATGCAAGAATTTGTTAGGTCAAACTTGATAAGAACTGTCAGTTCCAGGCAGCCCCTTGTCTCTGCCAGGAGCCAACTCTATCTCAGAGAAAGCAGGACATAGTTCTGCCTGTATTATCTGTAGCTATTAGGGAGCTTCTCTTTGTACATATATATGCATTTCATGGTTTTTACTTATAATTGCTTACATCCACTACAAAATCTATCAAATTTCAAGGGAACAATTCATTGCTCTTGAATGATTTGGTTTTCAAGTAAGCAGTGAAGAAGTAATTGCCAATTTTAGTACATTGCCTTCTAATTTCATTTCATATTCTGTTTGTCTTGCATTATGAAAAGACAAACAAACACGACCTTACTCATGTCCTTCTCAGCTCCATCTCGGCACTGCTTCTTGCATGCTCTCCATGAATCACTCCCCTCTGCTCGCCACTGAAGTCTGGAAGCAAGACAGGCATCACAACATCTGACCTTGTTTGTATCAGTATTAAAGAACTATTTGAAACCACTTGTCTTTCTCATATAGAAAGATCTTTTTATTTTAATTTTTTGCTGTTTGACAGCACAGATAGCCTGGAACATATTTCCACTGGCATGAGATTTTAATGCATTTACTTTTCTGTGCTAGTTCTGTTTAACCATTTAGCTTCACCTGTATATAGCTTGTATTTCCTCAAAATAATCTATGTTAAAATACACAGACGTATGTATTTTCCCCCCTCTAATTCCTAATAAATAATTTGACAAGGCTATAGAGCTTAGGAGCCCTCTTCTATTCACAAATGGATGTGGTACTATTATCTTCAGAAGTTACCTTTCAGCTTGCACTGCAGAATCGTTGTACATCCCCAGAAGTGAATAGTGAGAACGACTGGACAGGTGTAATTCTACTTTTAAATAACTCCAAAATATTAATCAGTATTCCATCTCCCCTGCCCCCCAGTTCCACTAAATTGCAAATTCTTTACTAGCTGGAGTAAGTCTGATAATAGTGAAGAATAATATTGAGGGTCAATAGCAGAATGCTATTTATGGGGTCCATGCCACTTACCATTAAAAATAGTATAATTCCAGTTTTCTAAACAGATGGTTGCACGGAGCAGTTAACTGGTTTGGACAGGATCAAAATGGTACAGTCTTGGCAGAACTGATGTTGAAAACTGCGTCTCTGGCTCCAGCCTTCTTCTCTCAGTGCTGTTGCTTTGGGGCTGCTTTGTGCTTCTGTTCGTTGAACGCCATCTCATGTGTGCCATTCCCAACTCCCACAGCACCCACAGCTGCAGCAGAGAGGCTACAGGCACCTTTCCCATCCTCTTGAACACCCTCGCAGCAGAAGTGGGCCACAGAAGGTAAACTCCTCGCTTTGTTTCATACCCATGCCTATAAAGGAGTGGGGCAGATACCATTCCTTTCTTACTCTTCTTGCTGGACTTACTTGGAGTAAATATAGCTGAGTCTGGTTTACAATCAAGCCTTTCTATTCCAATTAAAAACACATTTATATGGTTTTCTGTGAGGAGCTCTCTTTATATAGGGTGTGGGTGCAGCCTCATCAGTCTTCCAGTTAAAAATTTTCATTTTCTACTTGGACCTCGTCCTACTCCTAATGAAATCACCCCCTGAAGTCCCAACAATTTAAGAAGAGTGTGATTAAAAGCTTTGCAGGTGTGCTTACCCCTTTCTTTCCGATCCATGCCACTAGTGTTGCTATCGCTTCTGTTCCACAGATGGCAGCTTCAGTGGCAGTGACATGGCAAACATGGAAGACATGGCACACCTCAGTTTAACTTCTTCAATTAGTTTAAAATCTCTTAAATATGTTTAAATGTTTAAAAAAAGTAATAAGCATAAAGCCACTTGCTTGCACCAAGACCTACTTTCATAAAGCAAAAAAAGCAGATTTAAGTGCAATATTTTAAAGGTTTTTTAAATCCGAAATCTGAGAAAAACTGTAATATTATCCCAGAGCTGTGAAGGGGGAAAGGATACCTTTTCCTTTAGACTCACAACAGAATAACTCCTAGCGTTGTGTTGTTGTTGTTGTTGTTGATTTTTTTGGATTATTTTAGCATCTCAGTTGTTATGCTGCCATGAGGAATTTTGTTTAGGATTTGTGTCATCTAATCCAGAAAGGATTTTACAGGTCAATAAGAGGTTTCAGTTGAGTGTCAATAAGCACCCTTCAAATACATTCAACTTCTCAGGACTCTTGTGGGATAAGTAGTGTTAGGGATAAAAGTTCATGCATATATTAGTACATGTGTTTTATAGACGGAGAAGCTGAACCACAATAGTTAGATAAGTTCACTGACAACCAAAGAAACAGGACATGGCCGGAGGCAGTAAGAACCTGCACTAAAGTTGTAATTTTATGGTTTCACCCTGGCGTCCCAGTCAGCCAAGTTGTTTTAGATGCAAACTGGTATCAAAAGTTGTCTCTATCTGTCTGGAAGGGACCAAGTGGAGAACTGGAAGCTTTTGCAGAGGATTCACCTAAAAACAGTGGCATTAGGCAGGAGGTGAACTCTATGTGTTAAAAAGAGGAGTCTAGTTTAAAAAGGTGTCACAAAAAGGGAGAGAAAGGTGATGGTGACCATGAACTTTGGGCACCTGCGGTGTGCAGACTGTGGAGATGGTTATAGAAACTTGCTCCTTACAGCAGCACAAACAAAAGGAAGCTCCTGGAAGCCTGACTCCCACTCTTCAGCTCTCATAGCAGACAGAAACCCCAGAGATGGGTAAGTGAATGTGTCTGTGAAGACTGCGTTGAACACTATTATTGTAATTCTTTTGATCGATTGTCACAAAGTACTGCTGAGTGTGTTTTTGAAGGGAGAGAGAGGCAGATAGCAAAATTTTGGTACCTGTCATGGAGATAATTATTTTTGTAGCTGAAGGGAGGGAAGGGGATGGTGGGAAAACAAGAAAGGGAAATGAAGCATTGTTTGCTTCAGGTAAAAGTGATTTTTCAAACAGGAAAATAATTAAGCCGAACTTCTATTTACATGACTGCAGCCGATTCCATTTGGGGCAGCTGATGGGAACAAAGTTCTCAGAGCTAAGAAATTATACTGCAGATAATAATGCAGTAGGGAAGGATAATATAATTGTATCAATGACAGCAGTCCAGAAGATGCAGTAGTTTTCCCCTCAAGGTATTTTTGAGTAAAGTGGTCATGTACATGTGCAAAATATTAATGATCTATTAGAGCAGTGGCCATGTGTATACATTACATAAATATGGTCATGTGTATATATTACATAAATGTAATCTTTTCTGTGTATTTATGTTCTTCTGTTTAAGGAGGAGAATTTAGAGTTCTCTGCCAACTATTTATATAAATTATATAACCTGTTGCAAGCAGGATGTACTTTTATATTAAAGGTGATTTTTCAAATTATTTTAGGAGAAATTAACCCAGGTTGGAAAATCACAAGAGTTAAAGAAAAGAAAGAAAAGAAAAAAAGGAAATCAAGAAAGTCACCAAAGACGTAATAGAGCTACTGTGGTGATGGCTTATAAACACTCTATATCCTTTTTGTGTGGAAATAATACTGCTGTGAGTTACAGCTCTGGCATTTCCTCTTCTATTAGACATCAGGTTATGTTTTTGTGGCTTTGCTGAGAGTCACAGTAATGAATTCATATCTCTGTAATCTCTTGCATCAAGTTGCAAGAGCACAGTTATAGCAAACAGCATACAAGTCACCTTCCAATTACAGCTAAACAGAATTTTAAGGTAGTATATGCAAATCTACCCTGAAACAAAAACTTCACTAAACTTGTTAGGTACAAAGGTGCTTATATTCTTCTGGGTCTGTTTATTGCCACAGTCTTGGGGTTGGTGGAGGGGAGAGTAGCTCTGCCAAACAAGAAACTCACAGCTTCTTGGCTCTTTGATTTGCAAATGAGACCCTGGTGTGCATATTAATACTTCGCAAAAAAGGAGTCTTATGACAACAACATGTGTAGTAAGATTTCAGCTTTTCCCAGATCAGATGCAAACTTGCACTGAAAACTGTCCCCGTGTAGAGATTTGACCAAGCTGCCAAACCCAGGTGTCTGGCACTGACTGCAGGCCACACCTCGTGCTCAGAAATTGCTTGTCTACAAAGGGTTTGGAGGAAAAATCAACATATGTCCGCCTCCATGTTGGTATAACAACAAATCCCAGCAGCCATGCTCAGGCTGAAAAGACATTTTGCTAGTGTGGGGGTTTGCCCACTCAAAACACCAAGGCAGAAAACATTCTATAAGTGGGAAGAAATACAGAGCATAAACTGCAGGCAACTTGGAAATAATATTTTGTCCCTCAAGCCAAACGTAAGCACCCAAGGCTCTGAGATGAAATCATACTTACTGAATAAAGACACAGTCAGGCAGTTAGACAAATGGGAAATGAATCCAGTGGTGTTAAGCTTTATCCTGCCCTGCTTTGGGAAAAATTGCTTCTTAAATACAATTCATTGTGTAAATATAACATCTCACCTCAAAGTATTATATTTGCTTCAATACAGACTTTGTGGTCTGAAGGGTTCTCCTAATCCATTTGCCTCAAAATCAAGGACAGTGAGAGGCAAATAATATCAGAATGATTTCTGTGGGGTTTATCTGCATCGTTGTTCTTGGAAAAAAAATTAAGCCAAATTCACTAGTTTCAGGTTATCAAAATGGATCACTAAGCCAAGCTAAGCTCTGGTGTTGACTCTCTGATTCAGAACGAGGATTTTAACAGTAAACTGTAGTTTATTTTGGAAAAAAAAGTACATTCCTTTTAATTCTGAATGTCAGTACACAGAATTTTAAAATAGTTTAATGAAATCACTCTAAAAATTAATTGAGATTAATGTTTAATCATCCAGCATTCCTGTTGTCTGGAGGCTTATGAGCATGGGATTCTTAATTTGTATAAAATAGCATTTGAATTTTAGCTGAAAGAGAATATGCCTTTAAAGAAAGAGTGAATTATCACTAGGATTGGTCTACAGGAAGAGTTAGTGTGCAGTAAGTTCCCAGTCCCACTCACTAACTTCACAGTAACTTCCTCTGTAGTCTTGCATCCAGGTAGGTAGAATTCATGCATTGTTAATCTTGCTGGGCACATATTGCAGCACTTGGACCACAGAATGGATCAGAGCCCAGACAGTGAAGGATGGCTATGTCTGCTTTAGGAGCAAAACTCTGCCGAGGGTCCAACATTTGTCTTTCAGGAGCTTTTCCTTCAGAGTAGCTGCAGTTTTGTCCCAGGAACTCAAAGCCCATCAGTGGCTGAAGCACAGCCTTAAGTTTAGCTCCTGTGGAAAGATCCTGGTTGGGCAGCATGGAGCAACTCTCACTAAATGGAGAGAATCAAGAATAATCTGGACTTCAGTGCTAGTGTAGGTATTCTGGAACAGAGCAGAGCTTCACAGAAGGGCCAGTCTGATGGCAGCCTGGGTGTGCTGTGAGTCTGGGGTGACCAGGGAGTGTCCTGGGGACCTGCTAGAGAGTGGCTGGGGGACTCCCTGAATTAGCAGAGAGGTTGGTATTTTTCATTTTATGGAAAAAAAGGATGCAGAAAAGCACTCATCAGATTGATGCCTATGGCACCGTTCAGTCTGTCACGGCATTTGACTCAGAACAAACTCTGCACAGCACTCTGTGGCGAAGACCACATTATAAAGCCTGCATTGAGAGCTGGCCCTGAAGCTTTTCTTGCCCCAGTCTGTTTGCCACGAGAAACAGTAAATTAAATAACAACAGCAATGCCAGACTTCTGCGTGTAATGAGTATGCAGCCCAAAGAATTCACTAAGCAAGAGGTCAGTGGGCTTAGTGAATTTGACTGGTTCTTTTCAAAGACTTTATATTATTAACAATGTTTCCATCTTCTTAGTGGGAGCTGAAGTTACTGCAGAGCTTTTGAAACAGATTTCAGGGGTCAGGAAGGGATGTGCTATTTTTGGCTTCCACTTAACCACCCAACAGACAGGAATCAGGTGAATGATTTGCTCATGTTGCTATTAGTATCATGTTGCTGGTATGTGTGGCATCTCTTTCACAAGAAAACAACAGAGCTACCATTCCAGCAGCTTGCAACATAGATGAGAGAAAACGGTGAGGTTTGCCAAAGTGCTGCTGCTCTTTACATAGCGATTAAGCTTGAGAGAAAAACAGATGGCCACAGGTGGGTCTCAGGCAGCTGTACACAAACCTCGAATATCCACCTAAGGCACAGTCACTTTTTTGGGATTCAGGTGGCTTTTGAACAACCAGTGGGCTTCTTGTAAATTATTCATGCGGATGCTAACCTATTCCTGCATATGGAAATAGCACAAGAGATGGGAGTGGCTGATGGAAAGAGGAGGTTAGCGCAGCAATATGGTCAGTGTCATCCGTGAGCTCTGTCAGTTGTGGATTTTTTTTAAAAGGGAGAGTTAGAATTTGCAGATCACAGTGTAGTTGCTGACATCCAGAGGAGGGTGGTTTGGAGGAGAGGGAGGGAATGTGGTTACCCCATTAATTCCATCCTGGTTCACATACTGCCAAGAATGTAAAGCGATCTCTGGTGTACGTTACATCAGTTGTTAAATTGAATGATTTCTAAATTATTTTTTTTTTGTTAAATGCCACTGGCTGAGCTATAGCACAAAGCTGAACAAAGCCACTTCAGTGAAGAACGTGAGTAATTTCAGCAATGGGACCTGCAGAATTATTTAAGCAGATTTGTGTGATAACTGGAGCTTTTCTCACAGCGTTTAGTCTTGATAAGAACAAGACTGATGTCTTATCTACACTGCTTATCACATTTACTGCCTTATAGCAATGGAGCTGCTGACAGCAAGCAAACAAAAAATTGCCAGGAAAGTTGAGTGATTGAATTACAACTAAATGAATGCCCAGAGTTGTCAGTGGTATTTTTGGCAACAAAAAAGCCCAAACCAAACCAAAACAATTTTCAGAATTCACAGGACTAAGGTGATCCCTCAGAAGCACGAGTGGGGGCTGCATCAACAGGAGGTGTCACAAAAGAGCTGTTTGCTTTCAGCTCCTTCTCCTTCACTTCTCACTCTCACACTGGGGAAACGAAGCTGTTTCAGACCAGAAGGGTGGCCAAGCAGGGAGAGGCAGGGAGGCAGTTTGTCAAGGAGCAGCAGCCTCCTTGGGTGCCTTCAGCTCATTTTCTGAAGTGCAGCCAGTTTCAGAGGAAAGTAGCTCAGGAAAAAGTAGGTACTGTGCTGCTTGGTTGCTGAGAGGCAGCCCCTCCTCGACCAATAATTACCCGAGCCAGAATGTAAGGTTGTTTCTTGGAAAAATGCATTTTGTTGTTTAATGGTCATGACAGAGACGAAACTGCTTGGGAGTGCAAAATTGACTTACTTATGCACATTATAACCTGACTGACTGCATTCACACCAGGCAGATCTAACTATGCTTCATGCTGGGGCTTTCATGAGATGAATCTCTGCAGGTAAAAAATTTCACTTATTTTCTACTGCCCTCTTTCAGACAATTTGGACATGCAGTTTTATTAGTTTAAACAGAACCCAACGATCCTTTTTATATCGATTTTTTGAGAATTTTGGTTTTAATGTAGAAGAGGCAGCTCATTTAGAGCCCAAGAGCATGCGTGAAACACTCAAATGGGTTCCAGCTGAGACAGCTCTGGGTACAGCATGGGAGCAGGGAGTTTGCTTGGCTGAAGACCATCAGGTCTTCTTTCCTGTCCTTAGCTATCTGTCTTCATTACAACCAAGGTGATGGATTAAATGTCGCCAACAACCTTTGCGCTTTTCCTTTTAATGAATGTCTCTTGAAGTGACTCAGCAGATGCATAACTTTATTCTTTTTTATAGTAAATTTGCTGTTAAATCCTATTTCACTATTTTAGCTCAATGATGCTTCCTTACAAAACACCCTTTCAAAGCCCAGCTAGAAAGGAAAATCAATTAAACACCTCATAGATTGCCCAAAGCTGCATGAAAATTGAGCATGAGTAGTTCAGAAGCTAAAAATGCTATTCTAAAAAATTTGACAGGTTCTCTACCCCTAAAAGAGTCCAGAGAAGGTTGTCTTGGTTTACAAAGATGCTGACTGGGAAGTTTAAGCAGGCTTCACTCCCATGTCACACATGAAGCTGGATGGTTTGAGCTTCCCAGACCAAAGCTCTAGAGAGAATCAATGCCTTGCAGGTGGGTGGGAGGCACCATTGGGTTGGCAGTCCTGTCCCTGGGGATTTTGAGAGACTATCAGTCTTGTTCCAGTGCAGAACAGAAAGCCAGCTAAGGTGCTGCAAGCTTCTCCTGTGTTGCTAGGGGAGTCAGTGCAGTGGGGCAAGGACAATGTTTTCTTTCTACATCCATCCCTCAAATATTTGTAATTTCTGTGACTACTCAGCATGTGCATTCTGTTATTTTCTCGAGGCAGTACTACCCAGACACCTTTATCTTATTCTCCAAGGGGTTCCTGAACTGGAAGCAAGGAGGTTGTAGATCAATTAGCTCCATCTAATTTTTCTTTTTGCTTTTTTCATTTTTAATCTTAATAGCAAACAGTTTCATTTTAATCTCACTTTGAAGCTGAAATACTGAGAAAACAAGGCATTTAAGTCTTGCTATGAGAAAGAGCTACTCCAATGCAGCACAGAAAAAAAAAGACATCCTTTGCTCTTCATATGCCACACGAAGTCCTTCAGCTGCAGGGGAGTTGGAGGTGCCCAGGAATTTACTATGATAATCTGAGTTTCAGACTTAGTTCCTGGAAAGGGCTGAAGTAGCTACGTAGCTGGTCTTCAGCTGGCCATCAACCTCAACACACTGCCCTCCAGGGTTACAATTTTTCCTCCTACCCATCTTCCCTAGGCTTATTCTGAAAAGAGCCACAGTTAATGATAATTTCTGCCTAAGAAAAATACATTCACTTTTCCCCTCTCCATCTATGATATTACCGAAGTTACTATTCCTTATTTAGTTTTCTGTTTTTGAGATGAATACCATGCTCTGCTATAACGCCATTGAAGCCAACAGGTTTTTCTCAGCTTACACCTAGGAGTGATACCAACTTTCTTTGTGTTTCTCATTATGCCATTCTGCCTAGGACACTGCTATGGGAGAAAAAAAGACCTCCCACAGCTGTGGAAGAGGGTCTAAACTATCTGACTGGGAATTCATGGCATTATCAGTCTGTCAGCCGTTAATCTTCTCACTGACCCAAAGCCGTAGGAGATACCACCTTGTTAAATGTGAAGAACATCATGTGCCAGAGCCCCACTGCTGGACAGACTTGACCTTGTGCTACTACAGCATCTAGCAACTTGCTTGGCAATGGGAAAAATTAACCATTCAGAGGGGACAGCAATTTAAAAAGTGCAGCATAATAAAGCTCAAGATTCTTGTATGTTTTGCACATCTAAAGCACCATTCATCTAAATCCCTTTTTTCTATTACTTAATTCAATTTAAAATAATGTAGCAGTTACCTGGAGCATGAACATGTTCATATACAGGAAGTAAATTAACTCAGTAAATTGCTGACTAAACCAAACAAATAATTTTCTTTTCTTTGAGAATAACATCCTCTCAATCCATTATCAAACAAAAGATACCTGTATTAAAACCTTGTACTCAAGGCATTCTCCCTGGTACTGCACTATTTGTGACACAAAACCATGAAGATCATTACAGCAGGGAAAATTATTTCTATCTGCAAATATTTTGTTGTAGCTCTTTCTTGCATACAAATTATGGGACATTAGCTCCCAATTAAGCAATATCTGCTCACATATGTGGCACGTAGCCACCTTAAAAGGGGCAGTGGAGGTGCCTGCCTAAGGAGGTCATCCTGGGAAATTCATGCAGTCAAACAAATCTGATTAACAAGTTTACAGAAACAGGGGCTGCAGGAAGATACTTCTCCATCACTTCTCAGGCTAGGCTGTACAGATGGCATTTTCTCCAAACTGTTCCACTTTGCGTTGCAAAGTGTTTAATATGGAAGTACAACCTATTCTATTCCAGGCTCAACATACTCCAAAACCTGAAGAAAACTAGTTTCAGGGAAAGTGTTAGGACAACATTCGCAGCTTAACTTTTCAGCACAGGCCCCTGAAGGTATCTGCAGACCTGCTCCTTGCCAGAAGAGTTTCAGTGAGGGTTGAGATGAGGATTCAAGCTGATGGATTAGCGTTGGGATTTAGACACCTAAACATATAGGTGTCTTATTTTCTTCATCATAAATGGTTTCCTTGAGGCAACACAAGATGCTTGTGATCTAATAGGCTCCAGCTCCAGCACAGGCTAAGCTGTGTTCAGTCTACTGGATTAGCCAGAATGACACCGTAGCAAGTCACAAAAACATTGACTCAATTGGCTGAATATGAAAGGAATCAGTGGTCTATCTCCGAAAGCTAAAGGCAGGTAAGAAAATAATAAAAGTCACCAAAACAAATGCCATTAAGTGGCCACTTGGCTTGATCCCTCAGCACAATGTATAAGGGAGCTGGAGAGAGGCAAGCACGACTGTGGCCGGGAGAGTGCAAAAGAACAGCTTCAGCCCAAGAAAAAGTGGTGTTGGCACATTCAAAGGTGCAGAAGCAAAGAAAGGAGTTCAGTTAGTACCAGTCCTTCAGTGAAGTAAGGAAGAATGGATTATTTAGTCTCTGGAAGCTGAAAACTTGACCATAGAATAGCATTCTTCTGGAGAAGATTGAATATTGAGGTATTAGTTGCACAGGAATGTACAGTTACAGACTGAAAAATGTATTGTCTGAAAGAGTTATTCAGAAGAAAGAATGAAATATCCAAAGAGCTGAATATTACAGAAAATCTAGAACTTCCAGTGAAAAACTAGGATAAAGTTTTATTTCTGAAATGGAAGGCACCATCTTCCAAATGGAACCTAAACTACTTCCAGTTTCAGTATGCATCCCACATTACTCACATTACTGATTCATAGGTGGAGAGGACATGAGGTGAGCCTGGTAAAGTCTGAAGGAGAGGCATCACAGACAGTGATGAAAAAAAAAAGATAAAATACATCCTCAATTAAATTATAACTCAGCTAGTATGCACAAAGTCAAATGACTTCTGGCTCAGTTTCTCAGAGAAAATTAGATAGTTCTGCTCCAAGTGGAAGAAAAATGTATCCTTTCGCAAATGCATTTCTCTGTGTTATGCTTTTAACTCCCAGCTTTTAAATCATGTCTGAAGAGGCATGGGAAAGCACATTAGCACCTCTCCACAAGGGCTGTGTTTGAACATGGTTGGCTTGGGGAGAGGGGAATGAAAGATTTCCAGACCCAGTGCAGACAAAGCCCAAAGGCTGTTGGCATAAATACAAAGCCAGAGCAGTGCTACAAGAAAATGGAAAGAAAATGCCTTTAAAGCAGAATTCACCAAAATGACATGAAACAGCAAACAGGAGACAGGGCCTTTGAGAGCAGCTTTTCACAATTAGGTCACTGCTCTTTTGTGAATGTTGAAGGTGTTCCACAACAGGAGTCAAAAACCTGCTGAAAGTCTGTTCCAAAATCCCTCCTGGATCCCCTGGCTCAGTTTTCACCATTGCAATTATCAGACTGCCAGGGCAACTGATACAGCAAATTGACTGTTTGCTTCCAAAGGCGCTCGCTGCAGACTTAACAGAGGAGCTCTGTTGTGCCTGGAGCAGCTCACAACATCCCTGGAATGGGGATGGGGGAATAAGGGACTTACCAGCCACTGCCATGTGTAGGGGGACACAGTGCAATGCAAAGTTATCAACTGCATTTAAAATTAACCTCTTTTTGTGACCATCACTCTCCTTTCCCTGACTCCAGGTTGACAGAGTGCTTTCCTGTGCCCTGTGTTCGAAAGGACCAGCCGAGGTCCTGCGTGTGTTTCTGCCTGGGTGTTTGCAGCCCCTGGCAGCAGCTCTGCCAGGCAGAGCCATCCAAGTGAGCATCCGCCAGTAGCTGTCCCCTGCACCCAGAAGGGGATTCACGTTTGAAAGGAGCTCACCGCAGCGGAGGTAAGAAAGGAAATGTCTGCCAGCGTGCAAGAGGAGCATGCCAGCTCCTGGAGTTTTAGTAAATGTGTTTCCATTTATTTTCTTTCTTCTAGCTTAAATATTTTACTATTTTCAAAAAGGGTAGCATGTGAGCAATAAAAAAAACATTGTGTGCCAAGGAGTGCACTTGCATTTACAAGACAGCCTGCAGACGGGTGAGATGGCACCTCAGAGGAAGAGGGATACAGATTTCCAATCAAATCAGTCACTAAGCTGCGTGGAGCTGGAAGTGAAGCTCAGCACAGGTCTAGGCAGGTCTGTGTGCAGTATGGCTGATTTTCCATCTACTTTAGCTTACAGTGCTGTTCTGTTTCCTGAGCAATGTTTTAGCGGTTTAGGGGTTTGGTGTGGAACTTACTGAGCAACAAAATTCAGTAAACTGTCATTGGTGTCTGTGTGATTAATAGAGATAAATGCTGATGTATGCACTGGCATATGACACCATTGCACCCACAAGGAACCATTACTCATCAGCTCAACATGTGGGATTAATTGGCTGTGCTTATTACCAGGGAGAAAAAAGCAAAAAGGTCAAGTTCCCCTAGCAAAATTATGCACTAGCACTTAGTAACACTTCTTCAGTGCAAAATATTCACTGAATTGAGTGAGAACAATTTCTAAAAATTTTTTGTCAAACCTATCCGCTTGGTCTGTGTAATTAAAGTCTAAAACAAACGTATGTACCCTGACAGCCTCTCACTAGCTGTGGACCACTTTAGTTCTGTACTGACAATCATGTGCTACAATAACATTTTTTTCAGTCTGTTTATTTTATATTAATTCAGGGCATTCCTGACACTGTTTTTTGCTGTGAGTTTGATTTTGCAGAAGCAACTGTTTAGAAGTATTTAATGCTCTTTTAGGGCCTACGAAACTACCCTCAGCACGACTATCTTCATAGACAGGCAATACTCAGCTGAGACCTTTATGCACCTTGAATAATCTTTTTTACATTGTGACAACAAGTCTGTGATGCCATTTACAAGTTGCAAAGGATATAAAATTAATGGAGAATGGCTGAGATGCTGAATAACCGCGTAGAAAAAACTTCCATAACAAAGAAAAAGGGGCAAAGGGAAGGTGTCACATCCATGCGCTGCTTCCGCAAAATGCAGGTGTTATCTCTAAATAAGCTAATAATAGTAATGTGAGATATGTGGGCTGTTTTAGCCTGTTTCTAAGTGAGCAGGACCCCCCTCTCCCCTCATTATTAAAAGAAGTACTGATAAGGAATTGTTTTGCAAGTGCTTAGATATTTTGCAGAAATCCTTTGGTATGAGGATGAGAGGTGTCTCCTAGGGATCTGAAAGTATCCTACCTCTCTGACTAGACGGTGAGAATCAACAAAACCCAACTGGTCTCTGGTAGTACGGGCGAAGAAACTGTATCACAGATGTAAACTCTAGAAATTTGGCAAGCCCAAGGCTTTCTAGAAGGTTAAAGATCAGTAAAGTTGTTCAGAATTTTCTGATTTCCCGCTCTAGCCAAGAATACCGAGAGAGAAACAGCCACTCTCTGTAAAAGCACGCAAGTCTTGAAAGCCTTGGGACCGTTTCTGACAGTGTGAAATCTGGAATGTTTTGAGAAGGGAGTGCCACAAAACCAGAAGGAGATTAACTAAAGCAATATAAGAGTAATTGCTTATCTACCAGTTCATTGTTTATACAAAGATTAATGGAGAAACAGAGAAAGTCTTGTCCTCTTGAAGCAGAAAAATGACCCTTTTTTGCAATTCTGGGACAGCATGCTTGCAGTGCATTCCAAAATTTTTTTTATTCTTGTACATAAGATTTGTAAAAAGGAAAAGTACAGAGGGATTAAATAGTTTTTCAAGAAGTTATTGGAAGAACTGAATCATGTTCCAAAAAACAAGACCCTGATTTATGCTGTAAAACACAGTATTTTACCTTTCACGGGGGCGATTTCCATAGCAGATGGAACAGATTAATGATAATTTCAGCAGTGCCCTGGTTCTGGCCAGGACAAGGTTGATTTCTGCAGTAGCCAGGAGGGGGCTTGGCTAGGACCTGGAGATTATTCTGTATCAATTTTCTGTGTGGCTGAAGTGTGGAGCAGTTGGATCAGATTCAGTGGTGAGCATTTTGCATGTGAATCACTCTGCCTCTCTCTGTACACTTTTGTTATTAGTATGGTTGCTGTTCCTGTTTGTTTGCTTATCTCATTGCTATTCCCAGTAAATTGTTCTTATCTCAACCCGTGATCTTTACCTTGTGCATCTCCAATCCTCCCCTCCAGATGCCTCAGGGGAGAGTTGGAGGGGGAGAGGGAAGCAAGCGAGTGGCGTGTGGTTTCAGTGGGAGCCCTAAATTCCAAAACCACAACTGTAAACACAAATAGTCATGAAAAGGCTTTCCTGAGCTTCTGAGGCTAGAAAAAGTAATTTCTAGTTTCCAGTAGCTTGGTGTAGTTTTGTCACAGAAGGAAGACCATCTATTTTTCCTTTGAAAGGTAATGTCCTTTCAGAGCCACAAAATTTAATGTAAAATTAAAACAACAGTCAACAATGTAAAGCACAGAAATGCCATGCCTTTCTGAGTACTCCTTTTTGTCAAGGTTAATAGATAACAGCAAAATTACAAAACAAAGAGCTCTGGGAAAACAACACATGTAATACAGACTATTTAGACAAAAGAGACTGCAATGGTCATCTCATATGACCTCCACCTACTGTTATACTGGGAGTTAGTTGTAGAATATTTTATGAGAATGTCCACTGAATCTTCATCTCAACATCATTTACCAGGGTCAAGAGATGATCACACATCTTTTATAAATAAATTTAAACGTTAGAAACATATGTTGGAAGTAACCACTTATAGGTTGGCAGGGGCACCAGCAGAGACATTTGTTAAGTAACATACATCTGTTCTTTTATGCTTTTACTAATTATCTAGAGCAGAGAATAAAGAATATATTAATTGAAGTCCCAGATATATTAAATTGAGGGAAATTACTAATACAAAGAAGATGTGAAAAAAACAGGATGGAATTCATCCAGATAAAAAATACAGGGAGAAAGTGAGAAAATGAGATACTATTTATGGATTAAAACGCAATCAAAATGAAAAGCTATTCTAATTCACAAGGGGATAGAACAATCTAAGACATGCGCTATCAAATAAACCTGCAAAGAAACAACATGGAAAGAATCTTAGGGGGCTGTACTTGCAATGAAGGATAACAAGGAAAAATAGTCAGAGAAACACATAATGAGGCTGGAATATACAGATGAAATCTTTTCACAGGCACACCTGGAATAGCCTGTTCACTGCTTTAGAGGGATGAAAGATCTGATGAAAGAGAGAGAATTCAGATCAGCACAGCAAATGGATTCATCAAGGTCCAAAGTTTGATTTCTGAGGAAGAATGAAAAGACTTCAAAACGTATTAGATGATTAGTTAGATTAAGGGACAAGTACAGCCTAGGAACAAAGCAGTAGTCTTGAAATGCATAAAGCCTATAAATAATGTTGATAATGGGACTTCGCCAGCTAATTCAAAGCAAACATAAATGAATAGGTGAAACTAGGAAAAGAGGTCAGACTATATGTCAACAGTCCCTTTCCTAACAGCACGCCATTAACTTGCACAGTGATCTCGCAGGAGACATAATTAAAGAAACTCCACTTGGCCCATTGAAAATCTGAGAAAAAATGTGCAAGAGAGGACAGCTGGGAGTGGGCAGGTTCCAGCTGGAAGTGGCAGAAGCCCCCCTGCCCTTCCTCAGCCCTTCAGCTCACACCAGAGGGATGCCACAAGGCAGAACCAAGTCAGTTTTATGCACAGACCCTGGCTGGTGGCATCCCTGTGCCACTGCCCTGCCCATGGCTGGGAAACTGCTGCTCCCTCCCTGTGAGGCTCTTTCAGGCATGAATTAATTTCCATCCCACCAGAAGCCAGTCTTTGCCTTCCTTGGTTAAAGTCTTTCCTGGACAAGCAGTGAGTCTGTGCCGGAAGAATGGCTTGTTTCAGAAATCCAGCCATGCTAAAGCCAGGCTGTCCAGCAGACGCCCATGGGAGTTCTCTAGCCTGGCAAGTACAAGAGCAGTAGGGGGAAAGGGTTATCAGGTGGGAGTGAGAGGCCCTAACAGGGCAGCTGCAAAGCTGAAACCTCTCCTTGGGAAGAAGTGCAGTTTTGTGCCATGTTTCACAAAGCAGAGGAGAGCAGCAGGAAAGATTTGAATGGCAGATTTGGGGAGTAAGGAGTGGCACTTAGCAACCTGGCAGTGCAGAAAAACACTTGTTAAATTTCTTGGCATTAATGTCCTGCTGGGATGTTAAGTCATGTGGCATCAAAAAGCAAATTGCTGGGAGGTAATGCCTGCTCTGTCCACCTCTCTAATCCAGGGGGATATTTCCCTCAGACGCAGTTTTCTCTCCAGGTCGATGTTTCCACACCAGCCCTGTGATAAAGGAGCATTTGCTTATTAGCACAGACATCTCTATTTCATGTACAGCATGCCCCAGCACACAGTCCCTGTTTCCGCAGAGCAACTCTTCTGTAGCTGCTGGTAAGGATATCACGTTATTCATTAAACCTTTTATTACTGTGCTGCTGTCTAACATTTCATTGTCTAAGAGCACCCACTGCGTTAATGGTCACAGAGTGTAATGTTGAATGTGCGTGGTGGGAAATCACGCACAGAGCACAGGCAGGAGGGCAATTGATTGGGCAGTTTAATCTCTTGGTTTATTCTCCTGCTGCCACTGGGAAGTCAGTGTCATTGAGTGAGCGTGCCAAGGCATCATCTTGTGGGAAAGCCTGTCTTTGGTGGAATTTAAGGAAGTGATGAAAAGCAAAGAGAATGTTAAAACAATACTTACGTAAAACTCTTTCAGACCCAAATTAGTTACACCAGGTGTTCAAGTAGATATTGGTTTCAGGCAGCACATTCCTACAGTAGCACTGAGCGCCTTCGACCTTCATTTGCTGGATGAATTAAAACACAGTGGCCTTTCAATGTTTTCTCTAGATAAGCCTGAATCAGAATCCTAAACCCGAACACCCCCATACGTTGGGGACATTTGGATCTGATGGACAGATTAGCTAGGAAGTTTGGGATAAATTTAGATATTTGTGGAGGAGGGAAAAGAAATCTTCCAGTGCATTACAGTCTGCACAATTGTAACATCTGCATGGAACAAGTGTGCGTGTGAGGAGGGCAGCATGACTAACTGAGACAGAAGAGAAGGAATAGGTGAATATGGACAAGGAATGAAGTTTTCCAGGCATTGGAAAGAGGAATTTTTGTGGGGCACTTCATGTGCCCAACAGCATCACTTCTGCAGTCCCATTTTCTCTTCTTGCCTTTGTGCTACCAGAGAGAGCCTGGAAAGCTGGAAGCAAAACCCAAAAAGCAAACAATTAAAGGTGTGTCTCTTACCAAAGCCTGAGCTAAGAGCACAGAAGATGGAAGTGTTTGTGACATTCTTGGCATTTGAGGAGCAAGGTTAGTGAAAGCTGGCAAAACTGACCCCTAAGAACTGTTGTTCAAATATTGGAAGGAAAAGCTCCCGGGGCATTGGTTTGCTGGATGTTACTCCACCAAAACATTACTCCAAGGAAAAGGCTGATGCTGTTGGTGTGGATACTTTCCACCGACTCAACAAAATCATCAAGAAATTTATTACAAGACAATACCAAGCAGGAGAAGAAGTGGGAAAATCTATTGTGTACCTTGTAGCAACCATGTTTTTAAGAACATTCCAACAATGATCATGGCCTTTATGTGCTAAGGGACATGAACTCCACCTGCAAGTGCACATATGCAGTTTCGTATGGAAAAACAGGAGGGCAGATGTTTTTTTGCCTTGTGGCACTTGCAGGCAGGCAGGGTGTGTGCACCCCAAGGCTGATCCTGCAGCAGATGCTGACAGCCGAGGAGCAGCTGATTTTCCAAGGGACTGCCCTGCATCACTGGGCAATGGGGGCTGGCTTGTCTCCATTCCTTCCATCTCTGATTTATTTGGAAATAGGATACCAGGTTGCTGCAGGCACAGAATCTGGTGGCTTTCAGAGGACTGAATTGTATGCTGTCACTCACTTTCACTGAAACAACAGAAAGGAAAAAGGCCAGTAACCATCAGTACCAACACTGCTTTTAGTTCTGTTGTTCCTTGGCACCGGAGTGGGAAGCAGTAACACAGTTGTATCCCTTTTCCACTTTCAGAGGGCATGATGGGATGTGGTCACAGCAGCGTGCTGCCAAACATGAATATGAGAGCCAGGTGCTCTCCAAAGGCACGGCAAGAACATCTCAGCTCTGCTGAAACTGGTGGGGTAGCAGCCTTGGGCTTGGTGGGAATGCAAAGTCCCATGCCCTGTGTGTAAGCTGTGACAGACAGTACAAGCCTGAGTGAGCCATGCTAGGATCCTATCCTACCCCTGGGTAGGAATCTGCCAGGGGACCACTGCCCAAATGTCCCAGACAAGCCCTTCCCATAGCAGAAGGGCACACACTGAGCACCTCTGCCAATCTCTGCAGGCAGCCGAGAGGAGCTGAGATGGCACAGGGAGCTCAGAGCTACCCAGGAGGATGGACTGCAGCCACGCTGCTCAGTCGAGATTTTCGTAATTATTCTAGTTTATAATTAAAAGCCTTTTCGTTCTCTAGCAATCAGTGAAGACGTGTGGTGAAAACCAAGAGATGTTTTGCACAGAAAAAGAAAGCTTTCGGAGTGAGACAGTAAGAGTGTTTTGGGGATCCCTGGTGAGTGCATGCTGCTTCAGGGACCTGACCAGGCACCCACGGGCCCTGGTACAGCAATCACAGTGCCCCTCTCCACACCCACATCCATGAGACAAAGAACCAAAACCCAGTTAGAAGCCATGGCAGGATGCAAGGTTTGCTGTGCTGGGTACAGCAGCAACACAACTAAAGGCCTGAAAAAGGCCCCCATGATGTTGGAACCAAGTGTGCCACAGAGCATCCCTGAAGCCAGGACAGGCCAGCCCTGGGTGCAGCATCACCCATGCCCTGTCACAGCAGTGACAGGCCCTGTGCCAGAGAACAAAACCCTTCCTGCAGCATGAAGCAATCCCCCCCAGTGACGGTGGAGAAGTGAGTCGGTTCATGACTCCTCTGGCACCCAAATCCGTGCAAAAAGTGGCAGCAGGAAGGAGCATGAAGCCCAGCAGGACCCCCTCCCCAGTGGAGGGGTGCATTGAGCATGGGTGAAGGTACCCACTTAGCGAGGAGGGGCTCCCACTCACGAAGGCTTTGCCTGTAGAAGACTTGAGTCCATGCCTGGGCTCACAGGCACTGCTATTCTTAGCCAAAAAAGTGGCTAGAGAAAACAGAATAAAATTCAAATCAATTATGCTGTTCAAAGTCAGTCTCTAAATTAATCCAATTATGCTGCAGCGATCTTTGCTTAATGCCCAGAAGCTAGGAAATGATGGTTAGAGTAGTCGTTGGGGAAATCAGCTGATAATGACAATAACCAACAATGGAAGATGCTATTCTGGAAGTAAAGTGGTGTGGGGGGGAGAGGGGAGAGAAAACACTCTATTGTTCAACCTTCACTCAAAGTATATTGCTTAGCTATTATGGGATAATGCACCAGAGCTAACCAAGCACAGTGCTGCCTCCAGGTCTCAGCAAGGAAGAAGTTGAAACTTGCATATCATTCTTTACTAAGGAAAGCTCCCAGCACTGTTATTATGGAAGTACAGCTCTTAATAACCATTGCACAGCCGTGTTCTGGAACAGTTTGCCCACACAATGTCTCTGCCTCTGTCAGGCAGGCTGCTAAAAGCCTATTTTTATATTTTCAAAATTTATGCTTCAAATCAACTTGGTGCAGAAGCTCAGCTTCAGGGCCTTGATGTTTTTCATAGAGTGATAGAATAGCCTGGGTTGGAAGGGACCTTGAAAGCCCATCTAGTCTAACATCCTCCCTGTGTTAAGCAAGGACATCTTCAGCTAGACCAGGTTGCTCAGAGCCCTGTCCAACCTGGCCTTGAATGTCCCCAGGGATGTGACATTCACAGCTCCTCTGGGCAACCTGTTCCAGTGTTTCACCACTCTCACCATTAAAATTTTCTTCCTCACATCAAGTCTGAATTTACCCTCTTTTAGTTTACAACCACTACCTTTTGTCCTACCCCAGCAGGCCCTGCTGAAAAGTCTGCCCCCACTTTTCTTAAAAGCCCCCTTTCAGTATTGAAAGCCTGCATTGAGGTCCCCTTGAAGCCTTCTCCTCTCCAGTCTGAACAAACCCAGCTCTCTCAGTCTGTCTTCAAAGGACAGATGCTCCACATTTGTGGCCCTCCTCTGGACTTGGTCCAAGGGGTGCAGGGACCCCAGAGCTGATGCAGTGTGCCAGGTGGGATCTCCCAGAGCAGAGCAGAGGGGCAGAGTCCCCTCCCTTGCCCTGCTACCCACGCTGATTTTGGTGCAGTCCAAGACAGGATTTGCTTTCCGGACTGTGAGTGCACAGGGCTGGGATATGTCCTGTCTCTCATCCACCAGCAATCCCAAATCCTTCTTGGCAGGGCTGCTCTGGATCTGCTCATCCCCCAGCCTGTGTTGGTACCGGGGTTTGCCCTCACCCAGGTGTGGCACCTCTCACAGTTTTTAACACCGTTGGCCACATTAGGCTTCCAATTTGGGGCAGGAAGAGACAGAGGAGAAGGTGCAAACAAGAATATACCCCTGCCTAAATCCGTCAGTCTGCGTGCACACAGGCAGCCAGCTGAACTCTGGCATCTTGAAAGCACCAGTGAAGAACTGCATGTTGATCGTTTCGAGATGGGACTTTAGAAATATTTTAAAACATTTGGTCCAAAATGCCAAAGCAATGGGTACAGTATATCAAGGGAAAATTCTGCTGATTGCCCTAGATGATTTTCACTCAGGGCCTGCATCTCAGGTAGTCTTTCTGTGGGCAAAAACTGTCTGAAACAAAGGACACTCATGAGTTCTGTGAGGGACTCGGATTCACGCCACTGCATTGAAGTCTCTGGTGCCTGGCATGATTTGCATTCCTCTCACCCCAAATATCTCTGAATCTTGGTCTAGCTTTCTTGTTTTGTAGGATACATCATAGCAAGACTTCATCTTTGAGCTCTAGCTCCTCTCTTCGAACTACATAATTCAGATCCTCTCTGGTGGAAAACAGATGCACCCTCCAGTGCCCGATCTCACACATCAGAACATAAAGAATATATTTATAAGATACTGAACTCTAAAAATGCTTGGATGTAATTTCTGAGGCAGTATCCTTACTTGTTAACACTGGAAGAACCTGTTCTCAATATTGCAACCCACATCCTCCTCAGAAAACGTTTCTTTGAGCTGTGTCAAAATTTCACAAAAGATTTGAAAGAGTCTCATTTCAACTCAGTGGGAAAATTTCATATTGTTTACCCCATTATACCTCATTGCCTCAAGACTACTATTATTATTCATAGCCACTCACATTCAAAATTGCATGTAAACCCCCACAAAGCTGTGAGCTTTGCTTAAAAATCACCAGGTATACTCATTGCTGAGCTGCTGAGCTTTTTCACAAAGCAGCCAGGACATGATTTCAAAGTTTGCTTCACAACCTGAAGGAGTAGAGAAGAAAATTCACTTTTTCTTAAGGTGCAAATTGAAATTCCTGTAGTTTGCAGACTCCACTGTTTTAAATGGAAGGAGAGTTGATAACAGCCAGTAGCAGAAGCGTGACACAAGAGTGGTGCAGCAATATCTAGAGACACAAATGTATGAAATGATAATGATTAGCTAAATATCTCCCAAGAAAGCCAAGTGAACATCATAGCATGAGAGCTACAAGCACTGAGCCTTCAGTGTGATGTCAGGAAACTCTGAGCAATGAAAGCAGGTTTTCCTTTGTGCTCTCTAGTTTTCTGAATACTTCCACAATGACCCAGAAGAGGATCCTGAATTAGTTTTAAATCCGTACTTCTGAACTGAAAAATGGTCCATGACACTTCCAGAGATGCCAGTGTGAGCTCCTTGGAAGACTCCAGGGTTTCCATCAAGGGAGACAAAGGGAGACACAGCAGCTTCCTCCAGGCAGGAGCTGCCTCTCTGGGAGCTCCATGGTGTCCCACAGCCCTTTGCAGCACAAAGACAACAAGCAATGGGGGGGATCTAAGAAAAGCCACATGTCCTGTGCCCCTAATACCAAGACCTGGATTCCAACTGAGGGTGGATGGAGGTCATGCTAACTGTGAGGATCTGCTTCCCCCAAACCCAGGCAGAGACCAGGACACAGGGGCTGTTTCACAGAATCATAGAACAGTTTAAGTGGAAAAAGACCTTTTAGCTCATTGAACCTGTTAACACAGCACTGCCAAGCCCACCACTAAACTATGTCCCCTGGTGCCATGGCCACATGACTTTTGAACACTTCCCTCTGAACAACCTGCTCCAATGCCTGACCATCCTTTCAGTAAAGAATATTTTCCTAAGATCCAAGTGAACCTACTCAGGCACAACTTGAGGTACATTCCTCTTATTCCATCTCTTGCTACTCGGGAAAAGAAACCACCCCCCACCTGCCTACAGCCTCTTCTCAGGCAGCTGCAGAGAGTGATGAGGTCCCCTGTGAGCCTCTTTTTCTCCAGGCTAAACACCCTCAGCTCCCTCAGCTGCTCCTCATCAGACTTGTGCTCCAGACCCTTCACCAAATTCACTGCCCTCCTCTGGACACACTCCAGCACCTCAGTGACTGTGTAGTAGTGAGGGGCCCAAAATGTCCTGCCCAGGGTGCTCCAGGGTGGTTGCAGTTTGGGGTGAGTGAGCTGCAATTTGTCCCTCTCCATCACGGGTAGCATTTTTGCTATTTGCTCTCTGAAAGCAGCAGCCGCTCCTGCGTTGCCACTCGTGCCTCAGCCTGTGCTGCACCACAGCAAACACCGTGGCCAGGGCTGCTGTTTGAGCATCACACACTTCGGGACAGCAGCTGCTCCGTCCCCGTGACACAGCGCTCGGGATGCTCACACAACTCACGGTCCGCGGGCGGGGGAGGCTGTGCTGTGTTCAGCCAGAGAGGGACGTGGCACAGAGACATGGGAAATCTATTAACTCTGGGGGAGCAGAGAGCAGCTGAAGGCTGCGGGCAGCCCCGTAATGAGGTAAACGATATAAGCTGGGGATAAAGCAGGAATTACTCACGGACTTATTCCTCAGCACTTCCACTGCGGCTGTTAGTGCCTTTGCCTCACAGATGTCAAATGCAGGCAATTAAAAGTTACGTAAGGCCACAGCTGAAATTAACCCCTGCCGTGCCCCAGTTACACCCACGGGCACCCTCCTGCAATGAAGCAGACCAGGGGCTCTGCTCGGTGCCTGTGCACAGGCTGCGGCTCAGGCTACAAGGACAGCAGTAGGTGTAGGGCTGATACAGCCCTGGGCACATTCCGTAGAGGACAATTTCTAATCTGGTGAGCCTCCGTTTTGCCCTCCTCTTTCCCCTTATACACTCAGGACCCTTCCCTGTCAGGAAACGGTGCCCAGCCTTTGTTCACCTTTCCTTGCCTGATGGGTGTATTCAGATGAGTGCACACCAAGCTTAGCCTCTGTAGTGAGAGATGAGTTCTGGTAATGCACAACTTTCAGACTCTTGAGTTTCTTTCTTTTCCATCCCACAGCCCACAGGGGCCTGCTGTCACCGCCTTAGCTGTCTTAGGAGTTTTTAAAAAGAAGAGAGACTAAAGTGCCAAAAACCAAAGTGCCAAAAAGTGTCTTGGGTCGCTGACAGCGGGACCAGCTGCAGGGGAAGATGTGCTTTGTGCCAGTGAGCTGAACGCCTGTTCCACCAGCGAGGGAAAGGTGATGGTCAGTGAAGCAGATGGATGCTGGAAGATGCACAGCTGTTATTCCAAGGTAGGCTCAGGGACACTGCTTCTGCAGGCAGCCCCTGGAGGGAGGAGAGTCGAGGAGGATGCAGCTGGTGCTTGTGTCCTGTGGACTCAGCACTGGGCTGCTGTGCATGTGGGTCCTGTGGTGGGGCTCCCCCCTTGGTCTGAGAGGCTGGCTGAGAGCTTGGAGCTGAGGACAGAAAGCAAAAAGCAGAGGAATCTAATGGAGCGTTCTTCATTTGGTATTCAGTGTCAAGGAAAAGAAAGCTTTTCTGTGGGTTGCAGTTATAAGATTATGAGAGACGAAGTTGAATTATTAAAACATTTATTCACCCAAGGATATGCTGAGCTCTCTGAGGACCAAACTCATCCACTTAATTAAAACAGAGAACTTCCCAAGCACCATTTACATTGGCACTAAGTGACATATTTAATACTTATGTTCTGAAAGGGTCATACATATCCATAGTGGTAGGTCTGAAAAGATAAGAAGCTGTTCTGACTTCTTGCTGTACTCCCTGCCAGAAAAGCACCAGTGCCTGGTCTGAAGGCAGTGTGAGGAAGAGGAGGAGGAGGAGGCCGTTGCCTATGGGCTTTGCTGCTTGCAGTTGATCAATAGCAATGGTAGTTTTTCTTCAGCAAGAACAGCTTGATTGTTGTGAAGGAGCAACAACATCCAAAAGCTGACAGGCAAATAGTCGTGGAGACTTAGAGAGGTTGGTCTCCTGTAGAGAAGGGAAAGGGAGGAGTACCCAGCCCTTCTGACAGTCCTTGGTCAAGGTATCCCCACCATGATTATTGTCAGTAGAGACCTGTCACTGCAATTCAGTTTTTTAAGGCTTCCCCTGGCAGATGTAAAAGGGACAGAGGAGAAACATCTGCACCGCTCTAAAAGCAGACTTGGAGAAGGATGGGTGTTTTGTCATCACCTATTAAACCTACACGGCTTTGCAATATGGGCACTGCCTGCCAACTCTGGCAAGAGTCTGGCTCAGGATGATGCCAGTGGTGACTCAGGAGGAAGGTCTGGCCCTATTCTGCTTTCCAGTCTCCTGGCGAGACACACTGACTCGTGGAGGACCGCTCAGTGGGAGAGGACAGTGCATGGAAGGAACCCATGGACATAGCTCATGGATCCATCCCACAGGCAGGGCAACAAAATGCACTTTTACCTCTGGTGTTACAGGTTAGCTTCTGCTCTACCTTTGAAGTGCCTCTAAACCCACCCAATGACTCAGTCCATCTTCATCTTGGGATGGAGATCTTCAGAAGTGCTATACATGCTTATATGTACCAGATGTGCTCCTTGTCTTGTCAGGGAATGGAGTTAGGACGGAGTGTGGAAAGAAAAGAGAATTAATCCTCCTCTGCCAAGGGAGCTCTGACTCATGGGTGGCAGCACAGGCTCTGTGGGCATGAGACCTGCAGGGATGAGAACTCCAGGGAGTTTAAAAGGGCCCGTGCAAGTCAGCAATGTCAAGTAATGCAAACACATCAAACCCACCCTCTGCTCAGTGCACATGACAGAAGCTGAGTCAAAATCAGCCCCCATCTCAGCAAGCAAATGATCTGAGTGCCCTGGGGCTGGGGTCTAAGTCAACCCCACCCTCCCCCGGGATAAGGTTGTGGGACATTTCTGCCACTCCCTAGCAAAAGGAGAAAATCACGAAGGATGAGAAGAGTGAAAGGAATAATTTGATGTACCAGGAATAGAGCTTGTGCAAATGAGGGCTTGGCTTATAGCTCATGTCTATTTCTCCAGAGTTCGAGCAATATTGTGTTCCAAGTGCCTGGCATCCTTCTCAAACCTGGTTCCCAAATAAAATCTCAAGTGGCTCAAAACTCCATCACATATATTAAAATACACACTCTCATTAACATATGGTAGGGGAGTCTCCAGTACAGTGTCTGGATCTCTACTTGAAAGACAACAAGCTTCTGGCAATCATGCACCCTGAAGTTTCAGCTCTTTGAGAAACTCAAGGCTGAAGGCCACACCAGCTTTATGGCTCCTCTGTCTCAGCCAGCATGGAGTAACAGCAATCATGCTGCTTTTACTCATTTTTTTCCCTTCCCACATCCCCCCCCAAAAAAAAGAAAAAAGAAAAAAAAAAGTATCTTTTTACTGTGAGGGTGACTGAGCACAGGCTGTGGACTCTCCATCCATGGAGACATCCAGAAACTGACTGGACATGGACAATCAAGTGTAGGTTACCTTCCCTGCTTGAGCAGGGGATTAGACCAGATGACCTCCAGAAGTCCACTCCCACCTCAGCCATTCTGTGATGTGTATATTGATTACAGCAGACTTGCTCTTTCCTTGGAGGAGAAAGATCAGAGGGTTCATGTGGGCCCTATGGAGATCCAGGAAAACAGCTGGCCTGGCTCTTGGGGACAATGACTTCACAGCTGCTGGGAATGATCCAGCTGATCTACATGGGAGCCCAGACCAGAAGCAAAGGTGAGATTTTCCATTTTTGGTTATGAGCTGTGTGACACTGAGGAGTAAATTCCTAGAAGAAAGATGTTCCTCCTTTCACATGGAAGCATTCACACCCACCCTACAAAAAGGCAGTGTTTTCCCTTATCTGCACTATTTGTTACCGCTGTCACTATAGTTCATCTCTCTAAAACAAAGCCAGGTCAGCAGAAGAGCACAGGACATGCAGCTGCAGCCTATCAGTACAGGTACGTATGCTGCTGTAGGTGCTGCTGCCTCCCGTTCCTTGGAGAGGGAAGGGAGAGGAGGCTGAGCTGGGTGCTGGGCTCCAAACACCTCTGAAATGACAACAGAAGGTGGGATTGGCTAGGAAAAACAAATGTATAAAAAGCTTGCCTGCAGGTAGTGAGAACTGGGAGTCTTCCCATGCTGAATTTTCAGCTACTTGATGAGATCCACTTACTTAACAAGACCACTATGTATTTATTCCTCAACTTGTCATCTACTGCAATGTTCACTGTAGTAAAATTAGGCAGAGCTGAGAAATCTTTAGGTACAGCTCCAGGTCTGTGTGTGTGTATTTTCACACTTGTAAGACAGTCACCTATTCCGCAAACAGTAGTGCCAAGAAAGAAAATTGAGATTTCCCACCCTTCACAGAGGATGTTACTATCTAACACTGAGAAAACTCGGGGCCTACTTCACATATGCACAAAACCCAACAGTGAAAGTATCTGCATGCTTGGAGCTTTCCACACTTCAGAGCTAAGCAACAGCTCCCTTGTCTTCCCCCCTCCCCAGCACATGCACAAGGAGAAAATCTTGGCCACTATGCAATGCTTTTTGCTTTTATCACAGGTCCCACTACAGCCCCATCCCTGGAAACATTTGAGGTCAGGTCAGACCAATTGAGTTGAAGGTGCCCTTGCTCATTGCAGGGAGAATGGATTAGGTGACCTTTAAAGGTCCCTTCCGACCCAAACTATTTTACAATCCTCATCAGAGCTGTTACGTCTTTTCATTCTCTTAAGAACCAGTGAGGGCAAATTGAGGAGAAAGTAAAACTGCTGGTCTTTAAATCAAAATGATGGCTCTTACCTGTTCTTAAATAACTGTGAGCCCTTAGGAGCCATCTTTTCTGGCCAGCAGTGATAATACAAGCTTAGAAAGCTTAATGAAGCAAGGGGCCCCTTCTGTGCTCATTCCCACACCTGGTATCCTTTCAGAAACCAACACTGCCCAGTGAGTTCAACAGCCTCTCTGGCAATCTCATCTCTGCTTCAGCTGTCAGAGTGCCCTCACTGGCAGCAGGTCCTTGCTAATGTACCTAATGTACAGAAGGCCAAGAAGGCAGGATAAAACACCCAATCAAAATATCTAGGTCACTTAATAAAGAGTTAAAGTCATTTCACAAAGCACATTTGTTGCTTTTCCCAGGATGCTCCTGCACCTTCAAAAAAGTGTAATCTAGTGGGAGTGAGTGACAACTTCATACATCCAGAGACTTCTTGCTGGCAGGTTAGAATGGGCACTTAACTTACATCTATTAAATCTTCAGTTTTCACTTCTCCCTCCCACCTGTGCAGGGAGCCTGGTGACCAGCGGACTTGACACAGGCACCTGAGTGAGCAGGAACTTTTCAGCAGAAAGCAGGCTCGATGCCTTCTGGTCTGCTCTGGCAGGGAGCAATGAGTTGGTGGCTCTCAACTCTCCCTGTGATAGGTTCCCCCTACTCCAAGGACCAGAGGGCAGGGATTGTTAAGAGGTACTGGAGTGCTGATGGTTTTTAGGACTCCTGCCCAGATTCCCTCCCAGTTAAACCACCATCCATAAACTAACACTGGGAGGAAGATACAGCCTTCTCACCAGAGAGCTTGTCTGCACAGAATCCCTCTGGGAGCACTGTGAGGCAGCTGCAGTGCCAGGGACACAGCACCCCACAAAGCTGCTTGGACCAAGGTAGAGCCCCCCCGATATGCTCTCTGGCTCTGTTTACATTCAGAGCTTGAATGCTGCCACAGAGTTGCGTGACTGGGAAAGACCATCAGCTAGAACGAGTCTCTGCTGAAATTTGTGCTGTCAAGTCATTTGCAGCATCACAGTGACCTGGAAAGCCAATGTTATTTCACATTATTTCAAGTGGGCTTTTAAGAAAACACAAAACGTACCCCACAACCCCTGACACTTTAGTATTTAATTGCAAGGAGTAATCCTCTGGTAGTTGGAGAGGCTGCATTCAGGTTGCTGAAAAAATAGAAAGTATTTTGACTTCCCATTTTACAAGCATTAATCTTTTTCTTCTGTTATACAATGTTTTCTGTTGTTTTCAGGAAGAGCTACAGCAGGCAGGGCACTGTAGCATTCAGCTACGTGGTACCTGTATAAATGTCCAGGAAATTTAACATTTTCCCACAAAATATACTATTTTTGTCTGTGGATGCTGACTTTTCATTTAGAAGTGGAAAGCAGGATTAATCTGAAGAGGCTCTTGTATTTTTTCAGTCTTCCTCTTATTGTCATTATGAAGCTTTAAAATTAGAATGCTATTTGTAAAGCAGCTGAGATTCTATTGAAATGTTCTGTTTTACTGCTAAGTGGCTAAGTATTTCTGCACCAGAATGTACTTCCTTTTAATCATGACACATGAACTAATGAGCCTTCTTCTGCAAACATACTGTTAAAAGGATTTGACTCTCCAGTTGCTAACAACTGGGAATAAACCATGGTCCTAGCCTCAGAAATTCAAAATCACAGCAACAACTCTTGCGGTAATTTCAGAGGCCAGTCAAAGACACCTGAGAAAAAGTCAGATGCGAGAGTCCATAAATCTTCTGAGCCAGTGTTTCTCTTCTGTTCTTCAGCTACCTGCCTGAATCTACAAATTTGCACCCTCTTTAAACATTTTCATTATTTTCATGCAGAGTAAAGGAAAGATAATACAGAACAGTGCCTTATGTTTAATGGAAGAAAATGAACAGGAAAGAGAAACAAAGCATACAAAATGAACCTTTATTAAATGAAAGAAAATCTGTTTTGTGGGTCAAATATGAAATAGAATATACAAAAACTTTACATCAGATCTCTTGTCAAAGAAATTAAATCCTATCTAGACTGAAGTAGCACTTGCTCTTTCCAAGACAACACGAATGGGTGAATATGCATCTTGTGGCAATACAGGACCACATAGTCTGCTGTGCTAAATTTCTGGTTACAGAGAAGAAAAGTTAAAAATCTAAACGATGTCTCTAAAGAACCCAACTATTCAACAAAGTAACCTAAAACCATGAATGTTGTATTCACTATGTATTCTCTTACAAGCAAATGACAGGTGGGTCAAGTGCAGAGTTCACAAAAGCTTGCATATCACGTTCTCTGTTTCTATACAAATATAAATAGTTCTTTTTTATTTCAAAAATCCTTTTATATTTGATAGCTTTATTTGTGGAAAAGGATGACCAGTTCGTCAGGTTCCTGCTGTACTACCCAGACAATTCATTTATCTCCTTCTTTTTTTGAACATTGTAACCCATAAACCACAGCCTGCAATATTTTTAGAAACTTGATGTGTGTTTAGTTACAAATCTTTGTACCACTGTCCCATACATGAAGGTTCTGCAGAGCTCCTAACATGTCTTTGGCATAGCACACCATGTCCCATTTAATACTTTTTTTGCTTAAAAAAGTATATTTTCCTTTAGTAAAACAACTTAAAAACATCTATTTCTGGTTTTGTAAAATAACGTGTCACCTCTTGAGTTGCTTTGCAAAATATACACACACATTTTGGAAAAACATTGAGTACTGACATAACGGACTCATCAGAAGTCCAATCTGTTTACGAGAAGTAAAATACAATTACAAATTCTGTCTTCTGCATGAATCTCACATGAAGTCGTTCAGTTCAGCTTCAAGTGCTGCTGCCATTTCATCCGCTTCAGAACTGCTACCTTCCTCATCTTCATTGCTGGATTCTTTACTGGATTCACTGGCAGCATCATCTTCATCCAGCTTGCGCTTGTGACCCCTGGACAGATACACAGAGACAAGGTCCATGAATGGAGGTGTCTCAGTGCTTACTGAGAGACCCATATTCAACATGAGAAAAAACGAGGCTAAAGGACTCATCTTTTTTCAGGCCTAGGCAAAAAGTACAGCACTTGTTTTTAAATGAACTAACAGTAGCGAGTCCACACAATTACTTTTTTAATTGCTGTTATGTACTGTCAGCTGTAGGTGTAAAGAACAAAGTAGCATTAATTTGTTTCTTCCATTCTTCTGAACGAAGTATGATGGTGAAAATAATGGATAGATTTACTTTCCTCTTGCATCCCAAAAGAAAGAAGAAAACCATTGTGTGAAAGAGATATTACCAAAATACAAATCTTACATGATTTTGAAATATTCAAGTTTCTGCTTTTTTAATAAAAATAAAACCTTAAGTGGCTAACCAAATCTCACGGCACCAGCATCTACACTTTTCATGCTTCCAAACTTTGGGGTCCCATCCTTCCCTTTTGTGTCTCTTTGGATTAGTACTGCCAGGCTGAACAACACATTTCTTTGCATCTCTGGAGAATGAACCAGTTGAAACAGGAAGCTGATGTGCACCATAACCTGCTGAAAGAATCATGTTCCTGGCTCTGAAAGATCTCCAAGGAAAATCTAACGCTTCAACTGGGATGTAGCCATAAGCAAAAGAATTCGGATTTGTGGAATCCTAAAATCTCTTTTCCTTGCCAAAGGGAATTTTATATCAGACGTGTACTTCTGAGACAAAAATAAAGTTGAGATTTTTGCATTGCACAGAATTCATAATGAGATGTAGAAACACCTTCAAAATCCTTCCAGATAATTTGATCAAATTTCAAGCAGAAAAATACATGCAAAAGGGCAGGCATCCCTCAAATAACTTTCCTTTTCCTTGCTGGGTGGGGTTTCATTAGGAAGAGAATGCACTCACTTGTAGTCATGAAAAACTACTAAAATAATTGTCTATCTTTTAGCAAAAAGCAGTAATTTAACAATAGTCCTGTTACTTCTGAGAGCATAGAGAAATAGCATATAGCAAGGAAGACCTTTGATAAATACTGACATGAATTATACATATCCAAAAGAAATAAAGGCAAAGATTAATAGTCAAACTTGTGAGCAATGCTGAAATACAAACCAATTTTTATTTATACAGACACTTTTATTGCTGTTTTCCAAGAAAGAGGAATTCTCATTAGCGCAGACTGCTTGGTTTGTAGGCTGGTTGACTGACACCTGACCTGCCCTTTCTCAGCTTTTCAGGGAGATAGACAAGGTGCGGTGGGAAGTCAGAAGGGGAGTCCAAATCAAAATGGGAACTGAGCAGTATTTTGTTCCATCTTCCCTTTCTGCTGCAGCTGTGGGACAAAAAGAGACACTGCTGCTGCTTTACAGAGCACTTCCTCCCACTGGTGTCAGGTGGCTTTTGCTGTTGAGCACAGGGTGGTAGAAGTAATATTCCTGGGAGGTAAGGCTGAAATGCTGGGATACACTCTGGACTCTAAATCCCTAACAAGGAAAAATGGGATAAAGTAAAAGTGTTTCCTAAATACTTTGCTACTGAAACTCAATTGTGGTGTGCTGAGGGAGTTTCAGGGCACTAAATGTAGCGTAATTCACAATAAAAAGCAGTTTCTCAGGCATAACACTGATTATTTCCATGCTGCCTCTATTAGCGTGCAGTTTGGACAAGGAAGCTCCCATGCTTAAAATGCCCAGTTGGAAGGAATCTTAGCACATTTTCATTAAAAGCTATACAAATGTACAGAGCCTTAGTAACACTTGCTGACTTCATGATGATTCCAGCTTTCAGAGCTACAGCGCTATTTTAGGCATTAATGATACTATTAGCAAAGAAAAGCTAATTGGGAATTAAAGAAACCTGAAAGAGTCTTGCTCAGCAAAAGAAGAAATGAGCAGTGCATCTTTAATAAGTAGTGGATAAGAGGTACACAGGCAGTGCTAACTGAGAAATAAAGTCATGGAGGGAATCTACACCACAATGCCTGCAACTGAAAACATTAGTGTTCTTCTGCTTGTATGGCTGCATCTATGGAAACTGATGATATTTGCCCACTGAAAAATGAAATTAACAATCTGACAGCTGTCATTTACACATATGAAATATATATACACAACTGCAGATGCTTTATTAAAGAATCTGTCAGGACAAACAGGTTTTTAGAGCCAGCCCAAATACTGCAAGTTTACTGGGACATAAATCAATAACACAGATCTCAATAACACAGATCTCATAGAAAAGAAAAAAAAGGGTGTAGGAAGAAATAAAAGAAGTAATAGCTCACTGAAATAATAACTCACTGCCAGTTATATTTCTTGAAAGTGCAAAACAGTTAATTTACTAAATAATTATGGCAAAGACTAGCAAAATTATTAATTTATGCAACAAAGTCACCTTTTAAATTTAAACGCACTTCATAGCAACGAGATTTCAGTGAGGACAATCAACAAAATACAGGGATTTGAAATGCTCAGTGTGACTAGTTAATTGAAGAATGAAGTTCCAGTCTACAAAAAGACTTTCCAGAAACCTTAAGGCATGCTTCTCCATGTTTCATCCCTCATTCAGTTATATTAAACAGTATCTTTGGAAATGCAAAAGACTGACCATAATCTGTTTTGTCAGTTCTTATTTCAGCAAGGCTAGAATGACAGGACTGCTCAATCTTGGTATGAAAACCTTTCAGTATTTGTGTACTTTAAACTAGAGCTTCACAGGTATTCTAAAAACACTTCAATAAGTATTATGATATAAAATAAAAAGTTAACCCTGATAGAAGTATGGAGGAAGGACATCAGGAACAAAGAGCTGCGTATTTTCTTTGCAAACTCAGAAAAGAGAAGATAATATCCTGTTAATAATTTCTACCTTCAGAGAAAAAGCAGTACATCCCCATGGCAGCATATCTATTAACATAACAAGTTAAAATGTGTATTTTCCTCACTATTTTGTGCCCATTCCTTGTAATTTCCAGTTTCAGAGCCATAGTGCATAGCACTTTTGAGTGGAAAAGTTAAGCACATACAGGATTC
The DNA here is from genome assembly GCA_036630365.1 of Acanthiza pusilla. Lineage (NCBI taxonomy): Eukaryota > Metazoa > Chordata > Aves > Passeriformes > Acanthizidae > Acanthiza > Acanthiza pusilla. The sequence goes on from JAXCHO010000034.1 coordinate 3,563,211, forward strand.
CTTCTTACTATTTAGAGAAAATGATTCAGCAGCATGTTGCAGGTTTCTATTAGCCTGATTTGCATTTTTATACTGAATTTTGCTTGACTGCTATTAAAAGCCAAACATGTCAATAATAACTGAGTATCTTTAACCTCACATATGAACAATGGCCAGAACACACAATGCAAAATGTAAAGTATCTGACAACTCTGTGAAAAAACTTCTACAATTCACATTTCCTTTCTGTTGGCATTAAGTATTTTTCCTTTATAATACCCAGTATTAGGAAGCTCACCAGTTCATGTGCTGGAAAAATCTTTTCAAAAGGACCTACATTGCAAAAAATCTCACATATTTAAACAAAATGTCAAGAGATTTAAACAAACTACCAGTGTAATTCACAATGATATTAAAAATGAAAAGAAAAAGCAATTTGTAATTATATATGTATAAAAGTAGTTTTTAGGAAAACTTCATCCACAGAATGCTAATGAGAAATAGTGATATTCCAAATGAAGAGACAGGTTTACAAAGCCGCAATAGCACAAGGTTTATGCCTGTAAAAATAGCATAGAAAATGTTATTAAAAATGCAAATTTATTTAGCTCTTGATCAGTAAAAATGATCACTAAAATCTAATTACAATGTATAGGTTGAATGAAAACTGCATTCTTATATATTCAATTTAAATTTAATTCACTGAGAGAGCATAGGGAACAAAGCAGTGAAAAAAGTCCAGTATTTCTTGCCTCTGTGATCTTGAGGCCTTAATTTATAATTAGCTGAAAATAGTGTTGGAAAAACATTCTTCTTCTCTTAACTGAAAAGCAGATTGGTTTGTTTTGCATCCCGATGGCACCCCTTTAAGAAATACAGGGCTATATCAAAATAGAAACATCTAATTAGTGAAGGAACTCAAAGGGCAACATAACCCTTGCTTCAAACAAAACAAACTTAAACCTTTTTTTAAACATTAAACTTAAACCTTGTTTTAAACTTGTAAATAAAAACTACAGAAGTATTTAAATAAATGTTCACATACCCTTTAAACTCCAAATACCCATAATCCTCATCCCTACTCTGATAAGAAGTAAACCACTAATTTATTGCAAGTTGAGCTGACTTTTTTCAACAACTCCTAAAATCAGTACAATAACAAAGCAGAGTCTGCAGACTAAAAGTGTTTAGTCTTTTACAAGCAATCGGCTTACAGCATTGACATTATAAATTAGGACTTCAATTTGCTACCAAATACAGCCAAGTTTCTCTCTAATGAGAACACTCACAGAGCAGCTGTAAGTAGTTTGGAAAGCAAGGGTCTGGAAAGGGCATTTTGAAACTGCGTGCTGCCTTCCAACAGCATCACAGCCCTGCAACACAAACTGCACTGCCCCTGGCACACCTCTGAAGCTCCATGTGGAAGGTCTGTTCTTGTTTCCATACACACCTGGACCACAGCTTTCCGTAAACTCCTTCCACAATGGAAAGAAGGTGATGTGGCATTTGGTAATGCAATTGGAATTTGACTTCCTTCCACAGGAATTTGACTATGGGAACAACTTCTTCAGATAAACTAGTTCTCTGGCAGTACTCTTCAGTTATGAAGAATTAGGGCTGGTTATCCAGTAAAACTCTGCTTCAACCCATTCTGAAGATGCCAGGTCAGTACTTGGCTAACAAGCTTTGATACCTTGAGCTCTGAGAACTTACAGGCTGGAAATCAACATTGTGATCATTAATACGTCACATGAGACAGATGAGACAGGTTAAATTTTCACAGAGATGTTTTAAGCTTTGCCGTTTTGTTTTCTTAACATGGGATACATGGCAATATCTTTAAGGTCCCTTCCAAGCCAAACCATTCTGATTCTGTGCCCTTTTAAGTACACTTGATACAAGAGTGAGCAATTGTTCATAGCCTGCCTGTAACTCAGGTGTCTACCCTCTGGCAATTTCCCTCGTACATCTGTGCATGAACAGTGGATTTTCTGTCCCGGTGCTCCTCCCTGGCACTGGCACAGCATGCTGCCAGACACACAGCCGTGGGAGCAGCAAACAGCACTATCCCAGCACTACTGGCAAGCTGCAGCGTATGTTTTCATTTTACACCCGTGCTGTGACAAACGGGACACTATTTAAGCGCTGCAGGAACAAATGCCAGACACCTCATATATTTCCTCATGAACTCATCCAGTGCTGTCTGCAGGATTACAGGATGATTCAGAAATCTAATATGGAGAAAAATGCACCGAGAATGTTCCTTGCACAGCCCTGGGGTGCAGAGAGAGCCCCTGCAGTTGGAAGAACAGAGCGCTTTCAACACTCCTCACAAAAACCTCTCCCAGGCACCCACCAATTCCAACTGACAGCTCCAAAGCATATTTTAACTAACACAACAGTAAAGTGAGAGCTAATTAAATTCTGTACAGCCTCACTGCCTTTCTGCTTTAAAATTTAGCACACCTGTGCACAATTCCAATGGTGATAAACTAGTCTGAAAACTGAAAACCACCTTATAACAGCTTTACAGGTAGTCCTCTGAACTAAATACTCGACGTATATCTAAACTGAAGAGTTTTTAAAGTCAGGAAATCACAGAAAAATTAAAATAAATCCAGAAATTCCTACAATGTGTTAATAAGGATATTTTGTAAATTTTGCTTAAATTGTCTCATTGATGAGCCTGTGTTTTCTAATACTCCCATCAAGGGGAAGGTTTAAAAACAAGAAAATCACCCCAGCAGTGGTTTCTTAACAACATTAATGTCTTCTTTAAGAAAATGGTAACTTTTTAATAATTAAACATCGGGATATTTAAAAACCAAACAGTGTAGCAATAAAACTTTAGAATGAAATGCTGTGTGATTTTCTCTGCACTGAATTTATTTAGATACAGATAATAATTAAATTGGATAATGGAAAACTGAAAAGTTGAATGTACAATTTTGCTTCTGTAATTAAGTCACAGAAATATAAACTGTGTCCCTAAAATATTACTTGTTATTATGTTCAAGTTGTTTAATCCATGAGGTTGTAAGAAGACATTTACAACATGCAAAATGACTATTTCTTCAAAAGGCAAAGGTGACAGTGGCAGTTTTATAGCACACAACAAATAATTCTGTTGTTGATGCGTAGACAACAACAGATAATTAAATACCCTTTTCACTATGTGGAATGCCAGAATGTTACCTGATACTTCCATATGGAAACTGCACAGACCCCCTCTGGCATATCACGTCTTAACCCTATTTGAAAGCTAAACCAGGCCTTTGTTGCTTGCATCAATTCTCTTTCCAGCTTCTTCTAGTTTACAAGTATTACCCATTCTGACAACAAATGTCAGATGGTAGATTTATAGCTCTGTAGAGATTCTGGGTAGCTCTGAGAGGCTGTAATAGGAGTTACCAAGGCTCAGCAGGGAGCAAAGAAAGTTTCAAGCTTTCCTTCCCAGTGCCAGGATGGGCATTGTACAGCAACTCTACTGGGATTTGGTTTGAAAAGTCTTTTGAAAATGGACTAATTCTTCAAACTAATTTCACTTATAGGAAGGCGGTAAGTCTCAGATAGTGATGAAGATTAATGTCCTTACTAGAGATCTAAATATGAGTCATTGTTTTAAAAAATGGTAGAATGCAATAAAAAATAAAGATGAAAAGTGGGCAAAAAAAGTAAGATGTATGGGCAATTTAGAAAATTCAAAACCATACATCAAAATAAGAGTTGGAAAAGAAACATTATCTGATTTATCTGAGAAAAGTCAAACTGCCTTCATTTTTCTCACAGGAGCACAACGTGTACGTGGAGGTACTCCTGCGCCAACATCATGGAGTACCAACTCCAGTTTGAAGATGCCCAGCACTGCAAAGTAATGCTTGGAGTCCTGACTGGATTTGCCAGCATCACTCACAAGCACTGAGAACACTCTTCAAGATGCATTATTTGGCTTCTTAAATTGTTAAGATGAAATTTAGCTGATAACACACTGACTATCCTAACTAAGGAGGCTGGAAGTAGGATTTGGTATGTAGTGGCTCTTAAAATTAGATATCCATAGATTGTCTTAATCTGTGTGTTAATACATATGTTATGGGCTACACTAAGTTATACTGGAAGATAATATGATTTTGTCAAAACCCTCAACTCTGACTTTTACTAACTCTTCTATTACTTTTTCCTCGTTTTCAATAAATAATTGAGATTAAATTGCAAATAACCAAACCAGAAATCCTTCTAGGATGCTTTGCTCACAAGAATATTAACTAAGAACATCTCTGTTTCATCACAAAATATTGAAAATAAGACAAAACACATCACTGACTCCATATGGATACTGGTAATACTGTCATCTCCACTGAAGCACAAAAACCAGACTTCAAATTCCTTTAAAATGTTGTGTTCTATGGGCCAAAATACACACACCCTTCCCATGCAGGTATGTTGTTTCAGGAAATGTACTAACTCAGTCTTGCCGAAAAAGCCCAGTCCTTCATCCTCCTCACACTCCCATGCAATTTAATTGGATAATCTCCCAGTTGATTGGCTCTGCTGCCTGCCTCAGAGTCTGGCAAGCCAGTTGTCCACCATCTCTCTAGTCAGCTTCCAGTGAGTACAACGCGCACAACAGTTGGGGAATTGGAGCTGTTGTGAGGCTGTGGGCTACGCTGTGGAACGTGCGACTGAGATTGCTCAGTCTGGCAATGGGCTGCAAGATTTGTTCTCTCTATGATACAACATCTTCTTGCAACATTAGTTCTCTACTACTTACTTCCCAATGGCAAGACATGTTATCTTGGCACTCCTCATCCCCTTACCTCTTCCCCAAATTCCTAGCCCTGACAACTTAGATTTTTTCTTTATTTATCTGTCAAAACTATACACAATAAATACTTTTTCCATGTATTAACCATGTTTTGGAACATACATGTATAAAATGTACAAAACGTTTAAACGTATAAAATGGGTTTTGGAAGGCTGTTTTGGAGACACAACAGCATTAAAATATAAAGCTACAGAGAACTTAGAAAATAATTTATCAGCATTAGAAAGTCAACACTTGGCTTCAGACAGTCCATTTTGCTACAGGATGTTTTAGAAAAGCTAATAAATTACAAAATGAAATGACATCATGGCAGGAAGTCACTTCTTGGTAAAAGAAATTTTCAAAAACTTGTTAGAAATTTGGTCTAGAAACTGCTAGATTTCCACAAGAAACAGCAAAATGGTGTCAAGGCCTGATTTACAAATAAGAAAAATCCGAATTGAGGTTGTAAGAATAGCTGACAGAACTATGTGACTTTTACATCGGTTTTATAAGGTTTGCAAAAATGATATATAGAGCATACAAATACACACAATGCATTTGAAACAATGTCCCCCATCTTTCTTTAACTGTGCAATTCCAACAAGCTCCCTAAAAAGTGGGTCTGCATTCATTAAATTTGGATCTCTACAATACTGGGTCAGTGAGCACCACAAATTCAATCTGGATCAAAAGGCATGTGCCAAGCTCCAGCCTATGTGCCAAATGGAATCACACCACTGAGAATTCCCCGTACCTGTTGTTTTCACACCAGCTATGATGCGACAAACGACCCAGTGCAGCAGATCGCAGCTCTCCTGGCTTGCAGTCTTGATCCCATCTACAGTGGGTTGTACAATTTTTTCTGTTGATATTTCTGGAATAAATCTGAACTAGCAATGGCAGTTTATATTTGATCTGTACTTTCTGGTGCAAAGTTGCAATTTTTTATGATGGCACTGTCCAAAAACCAGATTCATGGTACTATTCAGATGCAGCCTTCCCCATACCACTAATGAAGAAGGCATCTGAAGCAGAAGCTCACTATCTGTTATCAGCCCAGAGTAAAAGGCAGCTACTGAGCCTGTGTCCTGGAGAGGTAATTTTTTTCCCACTAGCCAGTACAGTGTGATGGTTTGAATTCAGTATGAGACTGATGCTGATAACACACTGATGGCTCAGTTGTTGCTCAGCAGTGCTTACCCTGGGCCAGGGGCTTTTCAGGTTCCTGTGCTCTGCCACTGAGGAGCTGCACAAGTGCCTGGGAGGGAGCATGTCCAGGACAGCTGACCCAAACCAGCCAAAGGGATATTCCTGACCAAAGAACATCATGCCCAACATACAAATCCCAGTTTTTACCCACTGATTGCTGCTGAGGCACAAGCAGCAGGTGGTGAGCAGTTGTATAGTGCATCACTTGTTTCCCGTAGAGAAATTAAACCTATAACCTTTTCATTACAATTACTATGATGCTATTATAATATTTAGTTTTGCTTCAATTATTAAACTGTTCTTATCTCAAACCATAAGATTACTTCTTTCCTGGCTCTCCCCTGCACAGGGCAGGGGGAAGTGAGGAAGTGGCTGTGTGGTTCTCAGTTGGTGTCTGGACTTAAACCATGACAGCCTGGTCCTATCCATGTAATGCTACTGGCCATAGACTCCTATAAAGTACAATTATCAATTTACCTGGATATATGGATGCACACAAGAAGAATATACGAAAAGGTGTTTCTCTGGGCCCCAAATGACTAGAGAGATAGAGCACTTCAAACATGTAACAGAAACTGAGACAAGTTGTTCTTTTTCTAGTTGCTGTCTGAAAATGAGATAGCCACACTGATGCAGACGAGAGCAAGGTCTGAAATGCCAAGCAGGGGACCACTCTTCTGTTCCAACTTAAGGATTACAACCGCTTTACACAGGCCTTCTCCAGACTGCCTGAACACATTTCACAGCTGACCTCACTCAGATACACCCCTGCTCCTTCCCAGCCTGCACAGCCCCTTGGGGGTGGGTGCTAGTGCAGCCCTGGCAGAGAGGAGAAGCCCAGCCACACACCAAGATCTTGCAGGCAGTTCTGGCCCCACTGTGCAGGAGGTGCTGTTCACACACTCTTGCTAACACCTGGAACACAAAAAACCTTCTTGTATTACCATTCAATGGTCTGAAGCAAATGGTAACATCAGCTGAAACATCTCCTTTTTCTGTTGATATGCAACCTTTACAGGTTCTCTACTTAGTAGGAACATACTTGGCAAGAACATTTAATGTGATCTGGTTTGTCTGATGGATTATTTCACTGCAACTGGCAAAACATATACTGTCATGTATTCAACTGTGTTTTCCAGTAAATATTTACTGGGATAGCTAAAGGTACACTCAAGGCACTGTGGTAGTCTGAGAAACAGCAAAAGGAGGATCTGAACAGGAGACATTTCCCTCAGCAAACAGGCACCTCTTCTGTGTAAGGCAGTGGCAATATGCTTGGGTCACATGGTAAAGGACACTTTTGCTGCTGTGGCACCCACTGTGGAGCAGGGAATTAAAACATCCCCATCCTCCTTTTCATGTGTGTGGCTGATAACAATGCAGGGACAAATCTCCATGATTGGCTTGACACAATAGTCTTCTGAAACAAGTTCAAGTTTTCTAAAAAAAAAATTGACTTTGTTTTTCCCAATGGAAGAACCTATGAGGAGTTCAAGTGATTGATAAACTACTTGGAAATGGGAATATCTACCCATTTTGATTCCTAGATTTTTCCCCCTCCATTAAGAAGCAGCACTGCTTCTCTTCTACCAACATTTTTAGCACATGCTTCAAGCTGGCATTTTAATTGAAGATATACACTGCTGTTTAGCAGCCATTAAAGACTTGCAGCGACCAAGATTAATGCACATTAGTTATTATGTGGAATTTAAAGTACTTTTAGAATTCATTAGGGAAACTAGAGCTATTTTTCTTGATCGGAACAGTGTTGCCTTACAGTATTCCTGCTAATGTCCCAGGTCTCAACAGGGGCATACAATGAAGGATTAAAAACCTTCACTGACAGTTGTTAATGTACTTCTTGGTTTCCTTATTCTCAAGAGGTGTTTAGATATCCACATATCTTACTAAGGAAAAATATAAATTGTTTAATAGCTTATAAATTGTACTGAAGCATTCAGCCTCACTAAAGGAAAAAATGCTGCCTAAATTACCTGAGGGGCACCCCCCTGCTATTCTTCAGTCCCCAGTGCAGCTTTCTCACCAACACGCAAACTGAAGCAGCATATTATGGGCTTGCCTCACTCTGAACTCCTCTACAGATTCCTTATTACACGCCATTTGCCACAGATGCAAAACAACATTAATATCTATGGACTGCTGGAATAGGGTAGTGGTGCTGGGGGTCATAAGTCTGTGAATATTCACATGGTGCAGGGGGAACTGTTATATAAGTGGAAGCAGGATACTGGAACCTGGTGTTGTTAATTACTCCTGTGCAGGAACAGAAATACATCCAAACCAATCTGATGCTCCAGTTTCTTACTGGAATTCAGATCCCATCAGAGGAAGGAACTGTCCCCTCTATGTGTCACAAGTGGTCTGAAGTTGAAGACAGAATGAAATGGTTCTCCTACTCCCCCCTTTGTGAGTGAACACTAAGAGTTCAGGTTTTTCAAATTCACTCAGAGTTCCTGTTCTCCCCCTCTTGCCCTGGCAATCACATTAACCAAGCTGGGGCTGCTCATTCTTCAAGGTGGCAGACCATTAAGCTGATCAAGTCAGTAACTCTCAACTTGTTTCCCATTATCTTCCTAGTTTCTTGCAGCTTTCATTTCTTCAAACTCCAATTGTGCATTTAGCATTTTTTTTTTTTTTGATCTAGGAATAGAATGTTTAACATTCTAAATGAAACGTTTAACACAATAGCACCTCTCCCAGCTGGCCTAGAGGAATCAGCATCAGGTAACTGCCCTTTGTGTGTCATTCTGAAAACTCTTCACTCTCACAGCCTACAAGCTCAAGGGGTAGCATTATATTATGAAGAGTTCTCCCTGTCTGGAAGCTTCTCATAGGGGGTCAGACAGCTCCTAGTACCCTGGGTTAGGCTAGAATCTCATTAACACAAGCTCTCCTCCTTCTTCACCACAAGAACCTAACTCTACTTTAGGCTCCTAGGACTTGCTCAGGGCTATTCTGACTACCAGGTAGTTAATCCATACACTTTCCTTCAACTCTGACCTCAGCAATGCTGATTTTACAGATCACTTAACTGTGATATAATAATTAATGCAAACAAAACACTCACTCTTTATTCTGAAACAAACTAATCTCTACTGCAAAAGCACAAGAAAAACAGAGCTAGATGAAAAGACAAACATGTTGACCTAATTTCTTCTCACTAGTCTAGATCACTGCTTAAGCCTAGGGCTGGAGTACTGGAAGGGTGCCAGTATCATCCTAGCCACATACGGCCTCTTCTCCAAACTGAAGTGCTGTTTTCCAATGCTTTACACTTTCTTCTTCAGCTGGCCTCACAGTTAAACAAGAATCCTCTGCTAGAAGGTGCATCTCTTTTCTCTGTTTTTTGCCTCTGATTATGTGAAGGCTTCTCATAATTTTTTAGCTCTCACTCTTCCCAAAATGATAGTAACAATTGATTTCTAAAGTCTGCTTCTACAAAAATCCAGCTCTTGCAGACTGGTGCTTCTTGCAGATATATTATAGAAAATTATTTCCCCTCAGGCTCCAGTCACTCCATTGTCCCAAGATGGAAGCTATTAGTTAATGGCTCTGCAGTGATAAAAGGCAATGACTGCAGAACGACTTCTATTTGAAATACATGGACACATTAGTGAGAAATCAATTTCATTACTTCACTCAGAACTCTTAAGTTATAGACAGAGTCACTGAATCATTGTAGATGGCAAAAGTTAGAACAGAGAAATGTAAGAATAACAGCAATTCCTGTACATATTTTAGCATTTATTAGCACATTTAAGGAGACGAGGAGAATAAGGCAAATACTCTCATGCTTAATGACCTATGATTCCAAACTTTTGCCTCTAGAAAAAAATAGCAACTTAGATTTCCCAGTTCATTTCACAGATACCAGCACACTTCTTCTGAAAAGCACAATACATATTTTAATAATACTTTCCTAATTCTAGTAACATACAGACTATTAACTGCTTCTCTCTCCTTCCCTTGAAGTACTAAAACTGTTAGAACTTAAGCCTCATGTAGACTTGCACAGTTAATCCACATAGTATTTAAATAGGAAAACCCATGACCAAAAAATGGTATTGATGACTTAATATACAGAAAATTTCATTAAAAACATACTAAGACAAACTACCTTTCAAATCTGATAGTGTAAACAGTTAGTATAAGAGAACTTTATGCTATTTTTCACTTTTCCAAAGACACTTCTTTTCCTGATCTCAATTGAATAATTGCTATATTATTGAACAGGTATAACCAAGTATCAGTGCAACCGAGGTAATAACCACTCCACACAGAGGCACAAATGGACTGAATAATGCTGTATTATTTTATCTGAACAACTTCTAGGTATTTTCACAATTAGACAGTAAAAAAAGCTGAAGGCAGATGGTCACTCTAACCAGACTGTATTTCAAAGCATTTTCAAGCCTCCTATCTGATGTGGTCTAACACAAAGACAAGTATTATAACCCACCACTTTGTCAGAAAAGCAGTCTTGTGCAGTTTGTATGTCTTTTGGCAATTTACGTATTGTGGAGGAAAACATGAAGATAGCACAGAATTATGTTAAAGTATCTCACACATGTTCAACGCACCACTGTTCAACTTTTCAGTGAACGAAGAAAAAAATCTTTGGAGAACTGTAACAACAAACATTATTCTTAACATAAATTTTTTTAGATTTAGGTGACAGTTTAAGTGGTGAACCCTTCACATATACCACCAAACACTGAAGAAACTTTGCTAAGGAAGCAACATCATATCCATAGAGATAGTTTGGAAAAAATCTCTTAGAAAAAGGAAAGCAGGTTAAAAAAATCAACTGCTACTTATATTTGATAGGCTTGATGTAAAAAAAACCCCTCATGTTTTGTAGATGTACATGTTACTGAAAAACCATTTACTCAAGTTGTTCAGGAACACTGTACAAGAAAAATAGCTCAGATATTCTTTCCAAAAAGAATCATCCCAGGAGAAATCAGCAAAAGTCATTCAGTCCTCCTGAACTTCAGCTATGGCACCTGCCTGGTAAGTTTTATGAAAAAACCCCAGGTATTAGTGATAATATTGCTGTTCACAAGGACAAGATCAGCACCACTGGCCACACAAGAAGTCAGCAGCACACTGGGTGTATTCCATTCAGCTGCTGCAGCCATGAGCAGGCCACAAGCAGCCCTCCGAGGGCAAGGAAGCGTCCTGCATGCTGAAGAGCAGAGCCAGCTCTCTTAGGGCAGCTGCCATGGACACAATATGCATACCTACAACTCTGGACACTCTAGGACTGTGGGAATGGCCCACCTATAACCTGAAAGAGATGCCTTGAGATCAACCCAAGCTCTAACAGTGCACATTAATTCTGTGCCAAGGTATGCTTGGTTGCACCTGAGAACTTTTACACTGTGCAGTTCACTTTCTAAAAGCCTTTAGGAGGATAAGAATCTCCATTTTAGAGAAGGAAAAAAACCCCTGCAATGGAAATTTAGCAGCTTGACACTTTGAGAAAACATGCACAAGCTGTGCATTTGCTCCTTATAGGAAATATAGAGAAATACAAGACCAAGATTGAAGTCTCATGATCGAAATGTGAACCAGCACTTTGGTTAATTTTAGCTGCAGTTAATAGCCTAGATGTGTGAAAGTTCACACTCTCAGTTCTCTCCTGTGATTTTTTTTTCCCTTATCCAGTTAATGATCTGAGGCTTTCCAAATTGCATGTTCCTCTTTAACAGATATTATATTAGACCTTTGCAGTAACTCAAAGTATTTCAGAACGTGTCAGAAGCAGCTATGAAGTGAACAATGCCCTTCTGTGATTTTTCCTGAAGAAAACTTTGAATCTATCACTTGCGCTTAGTGTATCAATGACGCACATGCGCCGGGAATCTTAGAAGGACCTTCCACTTCAACAGTTCAATCAGCACATCTTTGTATTCCTGTGCATTTTATGCATCTCTGAACATGCAACACGCCTAGTTAGACCTGTATGTTCTCAGCAATCTTTCAGGGATTTAGAGTTTTGATTTTGCAGTAAATGAAGACTGAACAAGTTGAGTAACTCAACATTTCCATGCACAGTGAAATTCCTTCCTCCTTTCTTTGCACATTAATAATTTCAACACAGGAAAACTATTTTATCAAGAAAAAAAAATTCAGAATATATCTCTGACAAACAGAAAGAAGGAAGAGGTTCCTGTAGCATTTAATGTAAGAATACAGCAGGAAGAGAAATAGATAAAAATATATAGAAGAATTAAAATTGCTTATCCATTCTGACATGAATTGTAAGCTTAGTGTAGTAACTGGAAAACTGGAAATTCAAGTAATTCTCACATCTGAAAAGTTTCACTGAAGAACTCCTGCTCAAGCACGTCTTCATTGAAGTCTCAAACCCAAAAGTTTGAATGAGTGTCAGGTGTCAAAGATCAGCTCTGGAGTAATTTGTATTTCATGTAATCCCTTTCATTACAGAGCAGTAACTGATGCCAGAAGAACAAGATGATGATGTTGCTTCCCCTAAAGTTCTACCTACAACAACCCTTGTGCTGGAATCCTCAGTGTCTTACAAAACAGAGTTTAAGTTTCTTATTACAAACTCTGGACAGCAAAAGCATCTCCTTTTCATCTGCTCATCATACTAAAGTACTTTCAAGGCTAGGTTAGTACTTTTTCCACGTCTTCACTCTGGAAATACTATTATCCATGTTATGTAACCACAAAAAAAATTTTTTTTTGAAACAAAAGGGGACTTGAGAGAAAAAGGACTATGCAGTTCTGAGGTTTGTATCTCTCTGAAAACTAGTTTACAAGTTTCCTGCTTTCCATAGGATTAAGACCATGCTTATGTGAAAAAGAAAAGTGTACAAATATGAGTAGTAGTTGGCTCCATGTGTGTTGTAGATTTACATCTACAACATAACCTTCATATTTTCATTTAAAAACATTCTATTTCTTCCTTGAAAACTGGTTGGAAAAACCTGAGGTACGTTAAGGGGGAAAAAATAAAGTATCTTTTGAATTCATATGTGTTTCCTCACATTGATTCCTCTCTAGTGACCAATATTCTTTTTGCTGTTTTGCTTTTGAAGATTCGTGAAATCTACACATTTCTCCCATTTGTCAAATAAATCCTAAGTAACTTCTTCTGAAACGTGATGTTATACTTCAGTAGGCACAAAAGTACAGTAGGGAAAGGTAATCTCTTTTAAGTATTCTGTAAGGCATCTGTGAAGAATCTCTTATAGCTTTAACTTTCCTCACAAAATTATATAATTTCTAAAGAAACCTAATGCTACAGGCCTTCAATATTGTTGTTTAATCTCTTGAATGTCAGCATCAATAATCAGTGTAAAGAAAACTAAAGCAATGCATGCTTCCCAAAAGCACAAAGCTTGCTTAAATCACACAATATACCTTTTTTAAATCTCCTGATTTTCATATTTTTCTAAAGCATGAGACAGGCACACACAGAATATACAATACTATGTTCCAGACAAGCAAATGAAATATATTTTAGTAAGAATACACCATCAGTTTCCTACAAGATTCACTGATGAGTCTTCAGGACTGCAGAGATGCAGAGATCTGCAGAGATCCTTCCATTACACACAGGTTTATCCCTCAAAACTGATGCCTGCGTTTTGGGGAGAGTTGCCAATTTCCTTTCCCTTTTCAATTTTCTAAAGTAACTAAGATAAAAAGAAGCTATGACTATTTATATAATTAAAAGCTGATCTCTTTATATCAACATACGTAATTTCAAGTATGAAAACTATTGCTTTGAAAATGCTTTATATTCAACACACATACAAGACAGCAATCACTTAAAATTTCTTCTTATAGAGATTGTAATTTGAGTTTCTTAATTAAAGAAACATAGCTTTTTGTCCCTGCTGCCCAAGAAATGATGAGTTTCAGTCTCTGTCTTACAATATTTTATGATGCCCAGATAGGAAGGATGATTGAGACATACATAAATATACATATATGCAGTAAGAACTTTGATTTCTAAAAGGCAGCCATTTGAAGGGTGTAATAGACTTGACAGCCTCCTTTTAAAATCAAATAAGGTTAATTCAATTGCCCTTTCAAGAATCTTAAGATTACTTAAAATCTCTAATGTAATGGAAACAGATGACAACTTTCTGAAGCCTAAGGAAAAAAAGAAGACAGATGATGTTGAAGAGACAAAATAAATGAACAGGAATTCAGGGAGTATAAAAGCCTCAGCCAGCCCATGGGAATTATTCATTCACGTTTTTATTTATAGAAAGATACTATGGCATATTCATTTAGAAGAGTGGCTTCAGATAATGGAAGTTTAACCAATTACAGAACTGTAAAATACTACCAGCAGGAGTAACTGACAGAACATCTAAGACAGGCAGTCCTGTACTTAAATTCTTAAGACATTCAAATAGTATGATTCAGAAACTTCTCTTCCTCCAGACTGGGAGCCACTGAAAGACATACTGAAAAGAAAATGCAATCATCCCATTATCCCTGAAAGGGTTGTGCCATTCACAGAAAGAGTGCACCACAGCAGGAAGAAATTCCAGTGATGACTCTGCCATGCAAGGTATGCAGTGTCTTACACGCAGAGCACCTAATTTTGATTTACAAGAGTATTTTCTCTCCATTGTCTTCCGGATTTCATTTTGCTAGGTTGTCTTTCCTCTGATCCCCTAGAACTATCCAGTTCCTTATGCCAAGTTATCATCCCTGACATTTCACACATTTTCTATTAACTGCCCTAAAATTTCTACCTTCCTTTCTTCTCTTTATTCAAATTTTGCTTCATCCTCACAGGAAAAACCTGCCTTTTCCCCAAGATATCCAGCCATGTTAAAATTGAAAAGTGATGAAATGGAGAAGAGATCTCCAGCTCAAAAGAACTGGAAAATGTTTTGCTGGAAAGAAAAAGACATTCCTTGGATAAGCAATACTGATGTCACAGCCATTACACTCTAATATTCATCTTATACTTGTGCCCTAAGCTTCTGCAAATAAAGCATCACCTTAAAGCTCCTGTATTTTCCTTTATGAACAGTGCAGGAAGTTAAATCTATGAAGAGCTGGAAGTAGAACTTCACCAACACAGGCAATGGTAACAGTTTGAGGGGTTATTTTTAATGTAAAAAGATTTAGCAATGCTGAAACTCTGCAGGAGGTGACAGCAATTATCAAAGACATTTTAATTGGTACAATGAAGGAAAACTTTCAAGGCTTGTAAAAGTTTATGTCACTATTGTTGAGCTCTTTTGGAAGATGATCCTTTCTACTGAGGAGAACATGCCATTTCCCCTTCTTTCTTCCACACTTTGATGCAATATGTCAATACTATCTAGAGAAAGCTATTTTTATTGGGAACAGCTTTTAATAACTGGCTATGTATCAAATATTTTTACAGAAAACTATCATTACAAAAAATGCTTAGTTTTTACAGCTCCACAAAACAGAGGCAACCAGACTCTGTGGGGAGGACCACTTCCCCCCGCTTCTTTCCAGCAAGATATACAAAGATCAGATCAGCATCACAGGATAAACTGGGTTATTCTTGACAATAGAAAACTCAAGTTATTTGAGTATTATCAAGTGCAATGTGAGCACAGTGCAAGAGACAGCAAGCAAAATTTAGACTCACTGATAGAAGCTAGGGCACTGCAAGACCCAGATCTATATACTGCAACTCCACAGAATGTTCCCAGATGGGTGCAAAAGCAGTGGAATACAGGAAAACACACCTCAAAACAAGCCCTTTCAGATAACACACTGGAAACATCCTATTTGTACTGCATGGAGCTACCTCAGTTCCGGGGGGTTTATAAACTATTCAAAAGAAGCTGCCGGTCTGAAAGTTGTGCTTCTTGGAGGTGCTGCACCTGAATTTGTACAAGCTCAGCTCCAGCATTTCAGTGTCCATTAGGATGTATCCAGCTCTTAGTTACATTGCTTAAATATTTACCCCATGTTCCCCACTCCTTCTGTGCACAGCAGGGCCCCAGCCTTCCTTTCACAGCACTGCACAGTGCTGATCCCAAGCAACAGAGAAGTCAGTGAGGAGAGGTGCTCTGCTGGATTCTCAGGCATAAATGGGGCAGAGGCTTGGGGTGGGAAGGCTGAAGGCAGCCTTAGCTGCAATGACCATGAGATGCTGATGTCAAAAACAACAGGAAGATCTTGTAGCGTAAGTATGAAACGGAAAAATGTGGAAAAGGGAAAATGTGAGCCTGCCGCTGAATGGGTCATGGGACCCAGTGACACAGGACATGGAAAACACTGGGGTAATAGTGCCTCCTTTGCCTCAGTCTGTCTTTACTAGCAAGACAAACCTTCAGGTGCCAGAAAGGATGGGGAAAGACTGGTGCAAGGAAGAGGTACAGTTGGTGGAAGAGGATCAGGACAGGGAAGGACACTTAAGCAAACTGGACATACCTGAGTCCATGGCCCTGATGGGATGCACCCATGAGTGCCAAGGGAGGTGGGTGATGTCATCGTAAGGCCACTCTCAGTCTTTAAAAGATTATGCTGGTTGAGAGATGTGCCTAATGACTGGAGGGATGCAACTGTCACTCCTACCTTTAAAAGGAGCAGGACTGAGAGAAGATCAGCCTCACCTCACTCCCTGGGAAGGTGAAAGAGCAACTGATCCAGGAAATCATTTCCAGTCACATGAAGGACAAGGTGATCAGGGAGTGCTGAACAAAGGTTCACCAAGGAGAAACTGCTTGACCAACCTGATACACTTCTACAATGAAATGACTGGCTTAGTAAATGAGGGGAAAGCAAAGGATATTTCACTGAGGCCTTTGGTGCTGTGTCTCAAGATCCTCACAGTCTCGATGCAGGAGTGGAGTGTGAATCTAATCAATGTACAAAATCCTGAATGGATAGTGTAAAGAAAATGGAGGCAGGCTCTTAGTGGTGCCCAGTGACCAGGTCAAGAAGCAACAGGCACAAACTGAAATACAGGGGGTTCCCTCTGATCATTAGCGAAGTTTCTCACTGTGATTGTGATCAAGCACTGGCACAGGTTGTCCAGAGAGGTTGTTGAGGCTTTATTCTTGGAGATACTAAAAACTGCAGCACCATCACCTCGCCTCTAGCCCTTTTGAGAACTCCTGTCTTACACAGAAGTATTGCATGCTTCTCAGTCATCAAACACCAGAAACTTTATGATCATATGAAGAGCCTAATGCAGAACAAATGCTAGATTAGGCCTGCAGAGGTATGAAATAATTTGTCTTCCCTGTTATGGGAGTTGCTTCCAGTGCCGAGCACCTGGGCATCCAACTGAGGGCCAGAAGAACTTGAGGAGACACATCTGGCACTCCCTTGCTCTTGTTCTCCCTGTCTTTCACCCAAACATATTCCAAAACTTTTAGAAAAAAACCAGCAGCATGCTAGTCCTGCTTCCATACCACAGCACTAAAACAGAGAGATTGGCAAACTTGCTATAATGAGATCTATTTTTCCCATCATTTTCATTCTCCATTGCCTCAAACCCAAGCCACTGCTCCTCAGGTGTGGCTGTGGTGGTCATAATCAATCACTTCATGGTCTCTAGTGTTTCACATATTAATGCATCAGCTCTCAGACAACTAAGGACAACAGCTGAACAAACCCAGGCTATACATTATAAAGACAAGATGTTATGTGATCTATCTCTGCAAATCTGCTGAAAATTTGAATCCCTTCTCTCTAGACAAGTCATGATACCAGAAAACAGTGGAAAAAACAGGAAACAGGAACAGCTTCCTGTGCCTGGAAGAGTTTCCAGAATGTCATCTGTCTCATTATGAATTTGGGAAGAGGGTTCCTTGCAAAATTCTGCAAAAGGAAAAACTTCTCAGGGGCTACTCAAGGTTTCTGGGAAAAAACTCTACAGAATCCCAGAGGCTTGCCTTCTACAACTTCCTTCAGTTCATCTGAATGTATCTGGTTTTGTGCCTATATTTCTGTATGTAGATAAAAAACATTTTCAAGCAAGAACCCACCAAATGACCATTGAAAACACTGAGATTATGGTAATTCATGACTAAGTCTCTACTGAGAACAGAGTGAATACATGAGTCACACATATAGTTTTCTGATTTTCTCAATGTAGTAGCAGCTCATGTATCTAAAGCTGAAGATGGTACAAATTGCCTATTAGGCTTTTCCCTGCATGTGTAAGGAAATGTTTGTACACATTACAGATAATTAAGCTGTTGGGCTGCTTGCATTCCTAGGTAAGCATCCTAAGCAGAAGAAAGGACTTTTAATTATTCCAGCTTTTCACCTTTAAGTCTTGCAGGTGGCAAATACAATTTATATATATAGTCAAGAGAAGATTTTCCAATATAAATTGTAATTTTTCAATGTAACTGGATGACAGTAGAGTGTTACAGACAACATTATAGGAGGAAAGCTAACTGTAAAATTGCAGAGGAGATGTCTCTGAAAAAAACCTGAGGCAAACTGCAACGACTTCTTTCCCCTGCATACTGAATATTCAGATTCATTTTCTAAAGTATTTTTCTTAGTTTTCTTGACAACTGGATGCACACTGTTTACCAACAAGACTAATCAGCAGCTGGAAATACAACTGTAATGTAGTCTGCAACTTAACTGAAGCTGTAATAGGTATATTTTCAGTAACAGCTTGAAACTTTAGGCCATTAAAATCATTAACAAGCTTGAAGATATGAATGACTCATCTACTTAAGTGCTTTCATAAAGAAACTGAGCCATGCATTCATTTGCTTATACAGCTGTTTTTGCCATTTATCAGTGCCATGCTTATAATTTAAGTAATTTAACTACTTAAAACTTTAAAATAGTGTACTGCAATGTCCCAACGTTTAAATGATCAAAAAATAACTGCAAAATTGTGTTCACTGTCTAGATATACGAGTATCAAAAGAGAGGGTAAAAAGGAATCCAACTCTGTATAGAAGTTTAAATAGAATAATTCCAGTGCCATTTTTATTTTTGTGCTATTGACACTGTATGTACTGAGACAATACATTTGGCATGTATGCATGTGGGCCTTACAGCCGATTAAAGGCAGAAATAGGGTTTTATTCTGGATGAGCTCTCAGCTCATTCTGTGGATGGAAGGTGCATTAGCAGCTGGCCCACAGCAAACTCTTAGAGTTAAACCCCAGCTTACACCGACCTAAAGGAAATGATGAACCCTGAGCTCCCTTTGGGAGCCACACCAAAGCATTGCTTCAAAGGCACACTCCTCATCTGGGCTAAAACACTAATGGAGATGCAACCTCTAAGTACCAGAGGTTCCCTCACTGCTACCATTTGCTTCTCTGCTGAGTACCCACTTCATACACAGAAACTGCTTCTTCATTTCTCAAAACTGCTTTCAAACATTTACATCTAAATGTACTATAGTTTCCTCTCTGATCTACCTCTGAGGAAAACTGAAACAAATAATATATCCATTTATTTTATGCTTTTGCTAATTGTTTCCTGAACAGATAGAGTAGTTCAAACT
The DNA here is from genome assembly GCA_036630365.1 of Acanthiza pusilla. NCBI lineage: Eukaryota > Metazoa > Chordata > Aves > Passeriformes > Acanthizidae > Acanthiza > Acanthiza pusilla. Next base: position 3,582,701 of record JAXCHO010000034.1, read on the forward strand.
ATACTTGATTTATGTCCTTGACTTGTACACATGAATTTTTCTATATGAGATCATAAAGCTTAATTAATTTAAATTAAGAATAAAATTAAAAGCTTCTTTACCACAGCAGGAGACGAAAACTAAACACAAAATCTAAAAGTGAAGGACACACAGACCAGATCTGGAGGTTTAAGATATTAATGGAAGACAATTTCTCTTTAAAAATCTAACAAATTGATATAGATTTTATTGCAAAAATCCCCCTGGGGAGCAGTCTACCTATCAGGTAGCACATAATATCAAATGAAGAAGAAAAATATTTTTCCACCAACTCTGAGATTTTTTAACTTGTATTCGAGAATTCCATTCAGTTTTTCTAAAAAGTAATGCCAGCCTCCCTTTCTAACAGCATTCTCCCTTGTGGCAGATCTCCCAGATACCCTTTCATTTGTAGAAATGAATTATTTTTTCTTTTTTCTTTTTAAATAGAAATGTATTCCCCTAAACTATCAATTTAGTGAGGCATGTCAGACATTTTTGTCCTCCCTACTATCAAATAAAATAGCACCACACATTTATACTCCTTAGAGCACACCCACTTATCAGTAACTTCCAGCGTCTTTCCGCCCTACTGTGGGTTTACAAGGGTCTAGAACTTCCCTCTGCATCTTCACTTTCTCCTGATACACCAATGCCACAAAACCATGAAATAAGTCTCATATGCACATTTTTCAACCCAACTTTTCCATATGATTTAAAGTTAGTCTTCCAGTATAACATACCATAGATATAGATCATAGCTTTGGAGAAGGAGGAAAAACCACAACCCCTAGTTTTCCAGGGCATTAATTATGGCAGAATGCAGACTGAACTAAATTTTATATTGAGAAAAAACTTAAAAACCACATTTTTAGCACAGGAAAACCAACAGAGACCTTTCTGTTACTAAAGACTTCCTAGGAAGATTATACAAAACAAAGCAGAGCAAATTTAGTATAATCCTTTCACAGCAATGGAATTTTGAATCCTTTGTGAAAAGCTATTTAAGAAGCACGCAACAACATGCATCTGAGCAAACTCCTGCAATGCATCCAACAAATTAGCCAATTCAGACACAGTAAACAAGAAGAATATTACTGCTGTTTTGCAAATACTATTATTTCAAACATTGTGTATAGAAGAGTTGGATGATTCAATCTTAAATTCAAAAAGAATTCTTGAATGTTAAGGAAAGACAACCAGTGCAGTAGCTTTGAAACAGCATGGAACATATTTAAAACCTTAAATGACCTTAAATGTAGACCTAAAGAGAGAATCCCTTATGACTTTGACTGAACCTGCATGTTCCTTGGACTCCTTTCTGCTCAGAGAACAAAAAAGCTCCAGAACAAAAGCAGACTTTAAACAGAACTGAACAATACTCTATAAATAGCTAAAGGCTGAATACTGTCTGACCAGCTGAAAGGGACCTAAGGAGTTAGATGGATCCTTCATACTGTTAACCCTGTTCAGTGAGCCTGGCAAACCTCACTGGAGAGCAAATGTTAAGATCCAGCTAAACTGATCCATAGCTGTTTTAGAAGGTAGGTGTCTGCCCAGTGGAAAAACACTGGCATGTTAAGCTGGAAAAGAAAACAGAATTCTGCATTCCCTCCCCACAGGAAGCACTCCTTTCCCCTCACTTGACTAAGTGACTTGCTTTTTGAGCCACAAGTAACAAACAGGTCTCACAGTTCTTCTGGCTGCTGCAGACACAGAAAGTAGTTTTCCTTAAAACAAACAAACAAACAAACCCCAAAACAACAACAACAACAACCAAAAAACACCCCCCAAACAAACAAAAAACCCCCCCAAAACCAACCAACCAACCAACCAATCAACCAACCAACCAAAAAAACCCAGAAAGAAGATTTTACATGGCGGTAAAAACCCAAATTTCTGCCCTGCCCTTCCCCTCTGAGAAAACGCACTGCCTGGAGCTGACAGCTTCTTAGGACAGAAGTCACGCTGGATCTCCCATTCTGCTCTAATAACCATAAGAAAAAAAAATCAAGCAGTTTCTCTTATCAGAGAGCTTAAAAACTATATTCTGTAACAGTTTTAAATTAACTACAGAATAACTCAGCATTTTATAAGAAAACCCAATGATGCTTAACCTCATTAGTGAGAAGACAAATCTCTCTGTCTTCTAGTGGTATTGTTACAGGACTTGCACTGTCATAGCCATTCGAATAGTTGTGTTCTCTATTGTAAAAGCCTTCATATACTCCTTCAATAGAATGACTAGCTTAGAAAACTGCTATGTTACTTCACTTGCAAATGAAGCACTACTCATTATATATATTATTTGTGAGGACGTAGCATAAGAATGACTTTTTTTAGAAGCATATTTACAGCCAAGTGATAGGATTGGCATCTTTAAAAAAAAAAATCTAAAGATAATAACTGGAGTATTAAACAGAAACATGTTGGCACATAGATGCAGTTTGAATAGTAACATTTCCAGTTCCCAATTTCTCCTACTGCATTATTAAATTCTCCAGCAATAGTTATAAAATGTGTTCAATATGATATTGGAACAGTTGAGTTTGTCAATGATTTCTATAGATATCTGCAATTACATTCTAATAGTTGAACTTTTCTGATTTAAAAACCACTTAATTTTCAGGTTTCAGTTAAAGCTCCACAGACCAATAAGTAAAGACACACTCAGAATAACTCCCCAGTATTCACTTGAAGCTTTATGAAAAAGATTGCTAAAAGTGAAGGAATCACTTAAGAGCTTGGACACTATTTCACTTCCATCAAACTCAGTTTTCATGAAAAAAAGCTACTCAAATGAAACAAAGCATGGTCTGGAACTACACTTTTCAGATATAAACGTCCTTGCTCTTAATACCAAATACAAGGACCAAAGAGTGGCATTTACCTCATCAGATGCAGAAAGTTCAAGTCAGTGAAAAAACTGTCTCTCCAACCTACTGTTTTCTCCAAGGAGAGGAGGGAGTAGAATGACTGGTTCAGAAATACAAATTAGGAATGGTCAATTTTACCACAAATGGGGGAGACAATGACAAAAAGCTGAGAATCAACCTAAACAGAACACTGGAAACTAAAGTACCAACTGTCAAAAAGTAAATGTCTCAACAACTTAAAGAATGTCGTTAAATGGGGATGGGATGCACCTCAGTTGCCTAATGCAACTCTAATGAAGCTTTGAAGATGATCATTAATCAGATCCTAAGCCTATCAGATAAAGACTACAGCTGAAGGACTTCTGATTTTCAGGACATTTGGACAATTTTCAACAGGGCAACCAACACCTCGATACATAAATAAACTATCAACTGAGATCCAGCATTTGCTTCCATTTATCCAGTCCTCGTCTAGAACCTGGATCTACAATTTTCTAGCTGACAAACAGTGAAAGCAAGTTGATTAAACATAGCAGAGGGTAGAGCACTTGGGACTAGACATACTTAAAAAAATTACCTTTGGTGAAAACAAATTTAATTAAAATGGCTTCAAAAAACTGTTATTACCTCAGTATTGATTTTCTCATGCAGAAATTTTGGGTAACACAAGAGCTTTCAAGTAAAAACATTCTTATATGAAAACTTATTTTTAATATTTAAGTAAAGAAGCAAATTACACTTTGCATGCCCAGAGTCCTCTTCCATTTTAGAGTCTTCATCAAAATCACTTCCAAACAGAAATGACATTAAAATTTTGCAGAACAGCCGGCTCATGTGAAAACAGCAAGATGTGCTGCCAACAGGAGCACGTCTCTTTAGAAGCTGATCCTGGATTTCAGTCTGGAGTGTTTCACCATTGCTTCTGGGAAAAAACCTCACTGAACCTCCAGTAATTTTTTAATTGCTTATGTGGAATACATCAAAGAGTCTGTTTACTTCCAAACCATTAGACATGTAAGGAAATTCAGTCATTTAAACATACTCGCAGCTTGCAGTAACTATTAGAAAAATTGTCATGCCAATAAAAAATGTACCACCAGGAATCAACAAAGATTTCTACTTTGGAAGTAGAATGCAATCAATAGTTTTGGGAAAAATGAAGCTGGTAAAAGTTTCAGCTCTTAATGCCTCAAAAATACCCCTCTGAATAGCCATTTAAACTCATCACAAGACTACTGTACAGACTTCGAACATGCTGGCCAGTCCAGGTGTTCTATTACCCATATAAGTTAAGTTTTAAACCCAAGAAAAAAGTACTTGCAGCAACTTTGCAAAAAATCCAGTCAGAATTGTTATGTAAAAAAAATACTAATCACACATTATCTTATTACCTGAAGCATACTTTCTTCTGTCAGATGTTTAATTTAGAATGCTGAATTAGACTGAACTTACAGGAAATTAATCACGGGAGACAAATTTGGACTGTTCTCTGTGAAACAGACTTAAACAATTTGAAACTTTATACGTGTAATACTCTATAAAATTGGAGCCATCACACCATCTATATTGAGCTTCCTTTACTTGCTTCACCTTAAGAAAAGGATTTCCAGGGAAGCCCCCTCAAACTGACAAATGCCACCTGTTACTGCAAATTCTTGAAGCAAATCAGCTTTTTCCACAACTGGGAGAGGAGGTGGTTGCCCCTCAAGGATCTCTAATTTTGCAGAGTTTAGGTCTGGGTTTTTCCCCTACTCAATTATACATTCTCTTTAAAGGCTGAGTGGGTTTCCTGCTTTGTTAAGGAGACATATTGGATCTCTCTAAAATAGAGTGAGATGCTCATTAAAATGCATAAAATGCATTCAAGTAGGAAAACTGCATTTATTTACCAAATTACATCAAGGAACAACAATGAACTGCTGCTCCTATCAAACATACTTCGATTGATTTGGGATTCATTATCTCATTGCCAAAATCAATAAATGGGCTGCATTTGCATCCTGCAGTTTTCCAGCAATCTTAATTCTATGCAGAGATCTTCAACCCCCCAAACAAGCCGCAAGATCCGACCTCAGTCACCAACGCTAAACTTAAGTGCTGCCTCTGCAACACGAAGATAGATGGAATAAGCTTTGAGGGAACAGTCTTTAAAATGAGACATTTTCCTCTGTAATCCCATGGCCACTGACACAGCAGGCCCACAGCAAAAACCACAGTGCAGTTTTAGAAATGAACTGATACTCCACTTCTGGCCAATTCCAATAATGAACTCCAGTTCTTACTGAGGGAGTCTGAATGAGAGATTTTCAAAAGGACCTCACCATTATGCATGGCAAAACGCTAATGGCTCCAGAAATGTAAGTAGTTTAGAATAACCGCACATCACAGAATTCAGATTACAAGTCTGAAGCAATTAAGTGGGAGAAGCTCTATCAGTGAGAGCAAAATTAATCTGAATTTTCTTCAGACAAACAACATTTTCCAATTACCTGCAATCACAAGCCATTGTTTACTTTAAGATTTGTTCATTCTGGAATTAAGGTTAATGTTCTCTTAAACATCCAAGCACTGACCACATACAGAAATTTTGATCCCCTTTCTTTATGCAGTAAGACATCGCTGAATGTCCCCTTAAATAAAATCTAATCCGAGGAAAAGGAGGTAGTAATGAAAGATTTAATTCTTAAAATTAATTTCACACAATGTATTTTTTTCTAGGGTGACCTTACACAGAAGCTCTTTAACAGACAGATTGCATGATGATTAAGTGAGCTATGCTAATGCAACAAATGATCCAGGAGGCAGGAAAAGATGACTTTAAATCACCCATACTTCTAAATTTAGATCTTCAGCTTTCTATACTGTAAAAATCAAATCAACAGCATACTCACATCATCTAGAAAGCAATTTTGTAAGACTGTTCAGTGTAACAACACTACAACTTTACTAGTGAAACAATGGAGTGAGTTGCTTGGGCAAGAGAACACAGGAACTACCATTCTTTGGCAAAATGGCTGAATTTCTACAATTACTTTGTCAGCCATATTTGAGATGTGCTGCTGGTTATTAAGGGTACTTCCAAGAAGACTTTTACCATATACCAGTGAGTTCCTTAATATGTGGTGAGTAGTTTGTCACTGAAATTGTTTTCGAAAAATATCCTGGACTATAACAAAAGTGAGGCTGACAGCTTGGGAAGCACTGAGCTGTAAACTAAGGTCCCAACATTCTCAAAGTAGAGTCTCAAGACTGGGAACTGAAATAAAGCTACAGTGACAGTGAATACACTGGTTCAATTGGGATAAAAGATGTCAAAATTTTGTGCAGGAGTTTGCAGCAGTCTTTTCTGTCAGTAAGAAAGAAAGGAAAACTGTAATTTCTGTCTTCTAGAACAGTGGCTGTTGTAAGGAAGTACTGTTATAGTTGAAAGAGAAGAAAACACTTAGGAATCAAAACATCACTGTTCCTTTTAGAAGTGTAGAAAATGGGCATAGAAAAGAGTTGAGGGATTTCTGAGGCTCTGAGCTCAATTTTCCTTGATTATGAATTAGCAATAGATATAGGAGAAAGGCTACATTTCCCCTCCAGTAGGAGCTATCAGTTTTCTCAAAGATTATTTTTTCCTCCATGCTTGAGAATTTCCAAAGTGGAAATCAGAGAAATGATCAAGGTATTCTGTAAGTTTCAAGACTGAAGACTAACATTAAGTGTAAGCACTACATTTTTTGGTAAGTGTCAGTAACTATCGGAAAGGTGTAAAGGAGCAGCAATGCTTACCAGAAACCTACATCCTCTGCAGGCCTCATCTCTAATAGAAATGAGCTAAGCCAGAACGTAAGAATACTGGATCATATCTGGACTGCTTTTCTCTTGTTCATATTTTGTTTCTTAGAGACTGTTCTTACACTACCCCTCTTAAACAGTATCTCTTTAGGAGATACAGCACTGACTGACCATGAAAACATCAATTTAAAGCTTCAAACTCAAAATGTAATTGGGATGACGGACTCCTTTCCTATCACGCAGAATTTCCTGCCTAGTAAGACACTGGGTCAGCATCTGAACCAGCACTTTGTGAGTATGTTTTCCAGCATGCCATTCAAGCTCAATCCTGAAAGCAATTTAACAAACTGACAAGGCAACTTTTAAGATGTGGAGAGGTCAAAAATAGAAAAATTACTTAAGAAGCTGCTTAAAGACTTTATTCCAGCAAGAACACTACTACATCCACAGAGCTTCTGAGTGAGTAAGTATTGCCAAGCTTACTTACAAACCTTCCTGTATACAGAAAAAAAGTTAATTACAAATGTATTTGCTCTATCTTTTTACACCATACTTGGGGAATAGTATTTAGCAATATTCCTTACTGTGATTATTTCTCCCTTTTGGTTTCTGGAAAGTGGTATGTCTTCTACACAATGGAACACCCCAGTATTAGGATGAATTAACAGTGACATGCCACCACCATGCCTTGCTGCTTTCAAGTTGTGTTCTAAAAACATTCATCACTTGCTTGCCTTATCTCTTCTAAACGTCATTTAGGAGAGAATTTTTCTTCTATCCATTTGAGACAAACAGAATTGTCATAACTTTCAGACATTTTTCTGAAGACGTTCCATGATTAGAAATACCCATGATAAACTAAAAGGCAGTGCAAGCTTCCCCTGTAGCTCCTTCTCCAATAAACCCAACACACAGCGACATTATTACCTGAATCAAAATCCCTCCATGAACTTTTATATATCACATTATGTGGCAGTTTTTGTAGTTTCTCTCTTACGTTCTTTGTGTGCTAGAACAAAGCTCAGAAAAGTTGAAATAATTTAAGTCAGTTGCTGAAGTCCTACTACTTATTCTCATTAAGACAAAGTTGTTAGAGCCTAAATTCTTATGGTTGGGAACAGAGTTTGGTTAGAGAGGAGAAAGGAACTACAACACACATCTGAGTCACGTTTGCACTTTCAGCGCCTTGTGGTACAGGATGATGATGCTGGCAATTCTAAATTAAAATCTTGTATCGCTTAGTCTAAACTGTTTTTAAGCTTAAGGGTGCAAATTGAGAACCATTCATTAACATACTTAAAATATGCACTTATTTTATCAAGCTCTAGTTTACTAGCAAATTGGTTGATAGTCATCATCCAACAGTCAATGCTGGGACACTAAAATCAATTTTAAAGAAGAGACTAACAAGCTTAAATTTCTTTCTAAGTAGAAAAGCATCCCAACAATCTCATTGTTATGAATGACCCATATAAAAGTATCTCAAAAACTCAGGATGAAAAAAGCATAGCTTTGCAAAACCATGCTTTATTTTACTTAAAGGGACACTGCAGAGGACACAGTTCTATATCTGATACAGGACCGAGATGACTTTAAAATAAGTGCAATTCAGTGGCCTTCAGTTCTTTCTGAACAGGTGATACCCTGGTTTGTCAATAAGACATTTACTAAGACCACTTCCTTAAACAAATCCCAAAACATTGCAGAGATAAGCATGACAAGTTCACAGACTTACAAGAAGTTGCCTATGAAGGTTAACGACAGATTGCCAAAAAGCATTCTGAACAGTGCACAAACACAAAGGAACATCATTAACACTTCTTCTTACATTTGAAAAATTCATACCTGGGTAGACTGCTTGTTAAGCTTCTTTCACTTGATGATGATGATGATGATCCAGGTCTCTGATCTGTTTTCCTTCCTAGAGTCTCTGTTGCACTAGCTTGAAGTTTTTCACCTTTTTCTTCTGGCTTTTTTTTTTCAGTATCGCTTTCATCACTGCCTTCTCCTAAGATGTCATCCACCTGCCGAAGAGCGGAGAGTCAGTTTATCTTCCAGCAGACTACTCTGTATCAATCTTCCATAATTACTGGATCGCTCTTCAATAATGATTAAGAATGTGCTTCAACTTTCCTTGGCCTTCTCCTTCAAAATTAAATTAAACCCCAATGTCTTCAACACAATTCCTGTAACAACTCTAGCAACATTCTATTCAAATAAACTTTATTTACTCTATGCTTAGCTTAAGACAGATATACTCACATCCATTATACACATTATACACAAGAAACTATTATAAAAAGAGTGCTGTCTTATGGAATTAAAGGGAGAGATGATTAACACTATTGTAGCATACTGATGCACACTTTCTACATCTACTCTATGTCTATTCTATGACATACAGCATCCCATGGGCAAGGGATATTAAAATCTCTTTTAAGAATTCTTATATTTACAACTATTTCTTGATACATATGAAACATATATATATGAAACAGAATGTACGAACCCCATATTAACCAGATTGTCTACTTATGCTAATTAATAAGGGAAAATCTATCAAAAGGTTTACATATTTTGTTAAATAATTGTTTGGCCTTTACTTCTGAAAAGTTAACATAGGATTTGACAATCCTCTAGAAATCTACAAATTTGCTGTGACAGGTCTGGATCTGCTGAAACCATCATTAAAAGCAAATCATATTCATGAGCCACCCTAATGAGCTTCAAAAGGTTATACTCACTTTGAGTTAGTATTCAACCTCCAGAAAGAGATGAAAACATGAGAAAACATAGGTGAAGATTCCACAGTCTATTTTTGTGAATGGCAGAAGACATAGAAATAAGCTATGTGTGAGTATTTCTCTACTGTTACTTTAGAATTTTTTGAGAAGCAGCTTATCTCAACACAAATTAAAATATGCTTCACTAGTACTCTGTTCTCACTAATCCACACCTACTTTATCAAGATGAGAAAAAAATCTGCATATGAAAATGGGCTGAAAGGTTTTATACTGTCTATCTGTTGCTTTTACACAAATAATCTCAAAAGCTAGAAGAGAGCTATAAGAAAGTCACTTATATCTGGCCATTCATGAATGGACCTTTAATTTCTTTGTTTAGCTCATTGAAAGGAACTGTGTATCAGTTTAGTGCATCTAAATCCAGATGGCAGTTTCAGGTAGAAACTGTAAGAATTCCTGTGTCAAATCGAGTTACATTAGTCCAAAAAGGTTTTCCTGTGAGCAGAAGTTGTCATACATAAGGCAAATAAGAATCATGGAATGCAATGAAGGGTCAGAGAGACTGAAAACACTGCTAGAGATAAGCCAACAGTGAACCAAGTAGAAAAATGTGAAGTACCCAGGATAGGGATTTCTCAGAGTGTACAGAATGCAGTGAAAGTCTCAAGTGTTTTAAGTGTTACAGTTTGGGATGGGATGACAGAAGACCCTGCCTGTATAGCTCTGGTAGAAGACACTCCTGGTACCTAACATGGCCAGTAATTGACAGCCAAATGGCAGCACAGATCTATAGCTCTAACAACTCCTTTCCTGCATGTCTTTAACACTTAAAATTAACATTCCTTCATTCCAAAAGCAATACTTTTCCAGAAAGTCTTATGTTTAAAACTATATTCTCACTATAAAATACGTTAAGGCTTTCAAAGGATAGTTAGGCAGATAGACACTCAGCATTACAGATGCCTATCTCAAACAGAAGTTTTATAGTCATTTAAAATCTACTTTGTATGAACAGTTTTGACAGATTAGCAGTCTAGTTATTGCCATGTCTGTTTTTCTTTCATCCTGCACAATGATAACATTATTTGTTTGAAGTTTGAAATGCCATTTAATATTAGAATTACTAAGTTAGTTGTACACATATGTGCCATTTCTATGAAGTCCATATAAAATACATGTATAAATCACAGAAATATGGCAAACTTTGAAAATCATTGCATATGAAAACAATGTGGGATGGTCCTTACAAATCCGTTTAACTAGAAAGGCACCCAAAACATGAATTCCCACTTAATTATTGACAAAATTGAAAATGTGCTGAAAAACGTATTACATCCTCATCTTCCACAATTCTCAAAAGAAATGGAAAACAAACTATGTTTTCATTGAGGCAGTGAGACTTAAGCCCTTGACACTTAAACGAATTAATAGGCAAAGAAAGTTCATTAATATTTAAGCACCAACTATCTATCTAGATCTATCACTAACTTTGAATAAGTAACAAAGTTCAAAGAACAGAGGAAACTTAATCTGGTTCAGAACATGACAGATACAGATGTACCAAGTACCAACTACAGCTTCAGCTTATGTGATTAGGTTTTATATGATTAATATAAATGGAACATGTAACACTTCAGAAGAAAATGCCAGCTCATACCAAGTCTCACTGGTAAGACACAGCGAAGGGCTGCTTACTGCTTAAAACCCCATAGCAGCTACCTTTGAAACAGACTTATAACACAGCAACAATGATTAACATTGAAAAAGAAAAATGATTCATCCCTTTAAAATGACAAAGTTGTTCAATTTAACAATAGGATCAAAAGCCTGACAACTCTTTTAAACACCCAATTATAACAGCCATTGGAAGTCGCATCTGACAAAGCTAATTTTTGTTTCTTATTTAGGAGGAGCAGAGCATACACTCATGCAAAGTATCAAGATCAAAGGGCAATGAGATTTTTAGTCTCATTCTCTGATTAAGAGCTGAAAAGTACCTAAAGGTTTGCTAAAAAGAAAGTCAAAGCCTTCTGTAGTATTAACAAACCAGATCAGCTGAAAGTGTTTTTACTTCAGAAGTTGAGTTTACACATTCAAAATGAGTCAAGACTTCAAGAAAATGCCAAAAAAGAAAACTGCTATGAGCAACCTCAATTTGTTATAAAGTTGCAGGCAATGTTTTGGTACAACAATATGGATATGACAGAGAGCTATCATCAAACCTTACATTTTTTGAAGTAGCAAGTACATATGCAGTAATGCAAACTACATATTTAAAAACAAAAAGAAGTTGTGAATAAACTAACTCTTGCTTTATAACTAGCAAGTATTTTACAATTCAAGTTTTAATAGAACTGAGAAGCTACCTTAGCCAACAGGACAACACTTGCAACTGCTGAAAAATCTCTCTTAAATGTGGTACAATGGTCTGAAACACCTCTTTATTGAATTACAGTAAAAATTCTACAAAAAGAATATGTTTGATAAACAGCTGTAAATTTTGTGCTCCTGTACTGCACAGAAGATGCCTTTCCAACAAGACATTTGCTCCAACTGACTGTGTAAGTTAAGAGAGAAACAGAAAAAAACACTAATGTTGCGGTACGGGAAAATCCACCGATTAAGGTGGTCCCATTTAAGGCAATCTCATTGAAGGCTTGGACTGGCACCAATTAAGGTAATCCCATTGAAGGCACGGCACCGCGATCGACGAGGAGAATAAGCAATCCAGGATCAATGTGATCAATACAAGCTTTATTCCAAGTATTTCTCTAGGTTCTCAAACTTAAGTACATTTCTCAGCGGCTTGCAGGTTTTACATGTCATTATGTCATTAGTTAGTAAGACTACTTGCCACACTATTATTGGTTAGTTGCATACAGCTACACTGCTTGTCCCCTCCCAGCTCGTGGTCCCTTAATCTTGATGTTCTGTATTCTTTTGACCACAACTCCTCTTTCATAAATTCGGTACTTTCTCAAAACGACCAAGGACATTGTCCTTGCAGTTTACCCTCAAGGTTTTGCTTGCACAATGCCTACTCTGTACCCTGTGGCAGCTTCTGCAAAAGCAGAGCATCTAGCATCTCACGGTCCTGCTCCTCAAGCCATCGCTCCACACACTAAGTATTTACAAAGAGTTTTTTAGGTCTGTTTCTACTGGCACAAAAATGACTGTTCATTGTTAGCAATGCAAGCAATTGGTATTGACAGTAAGTACAATTAAAACCCAACTCCATTTCAGCATAAAACCTGTGTGTTCTAAGCATGTATTTGAGACTGTGTTGAATGCATTGCATTTAGGAAGAACTTGCAAAAGCTATTATGGTCTGCCATCTGAATGTGCCAAAAGGTTTCAATATGTACCATATATTTCCCCCGTGGTATAAAAAGTCATAAAAAAAAAACCTCTAAAATGATCCTACAGTCTTTACCCCTGCCTCCCCTTCCAACATTCCCTCCTGCTTTGTCCCAAACTGTTGTTTTTCAGTACATTACAGAAATCAGTTGATTATTTCAGAAACTTTGACAGAGCAGCAAAATGAGAAGCCAAATAAAGAGGAGGCAGGAAAAGTGACATTGAAAATGACAAACTAACCTCCACTTCTGAGCACGTGAAATTAACAGTGAATGGTGGTATTAGATTGTAAATCAAACTAGAGAGAGTGGTGGGTCCATCTTTCTGGAGCTGTGCACTGAGCTTTGTAACCTTCCAGGACAGAGGTGTGAAAACAAAACCACTCTGCCTGTGGCAAAATAGATGTAAATAATACTGTAAAACTTTATTAATTCCATACTATAAAGTAGTTTGCAGGAATTAATACAGCACTGGTAACTCTGAAGCAGATGCAGTTTTCTTCCCATAACCCACCTTACAAGAGGTCACCCGAGAGTGCTCTACACAGTGCACACAATCACTTGACAAACCGTTATTGTGGCACAATCACAAATGCTTGTCCTCTCTTTCCTCAAGCTCCTCAGAGAGTACAACCAGGCATTTGGTAAAGCAAGGAGTCCCGAGTGGGACAGAAGAAATTATATTTGTGCAACTGACTTGGAAAGTTTAATTGCTCGACACAAAAGAAGAACAGTTTTGCAAAGAGCGAGAGGCCATGACAGGACTGACAAAGCATCTGCACAAGCACGAGACAGAAAGTTCCAGTGCTGGGTCACTTAACTTTCACAGGTAGTTGTCTTAATTTCAAATCCAACTGGGTTCTGTGCTAAACAGCATAATACAGATGTTGCCCATATGCCAAACTTAAGCAAGACCTAATTATGCAACTTTATATGTCAGAGTAGTTTCTGTGATAGCTGCCTATTTGAATGCTATCTTCCACTGAATACAGCATTAATCTAGTTTTTATATGTATGTGTTACATTGTACCCATCATAAAAAGGGCAGAATTCCACAATATATCTATAAAAGATTCTTAATTTCTAGTGAAGCTGAACAGCAAAAAAGATCAAAGTGTAAGGAAAGTGTAGCAGTACTTAAAGACAGAGTTCCATTGAAATTCCAAAACAAAACAAACCTTTCCTAGAATAAGAAAAAATACCTGAAGTCAAGTGAATTTGTCTTAATAATCACAGATAAGCTGTTACTCACTGTGAAAGAATTCAACATAGAATCTGCCTTTAGTGCTGTAGAATGGTTTTGTGACAAGCTTTCAGAATACCCAAATAGTTCAAAAGAAGCAAATGTGTTTTTCTTTGTAATTTTGACCACCTACTGTACTTATATTCATAAACACATTTTATTTGTCTCTCTACCTTTCAGCAAAAAGGCATCCCCAATGATACTTATAAGTAGTTTCTTCATTAGCAATTAAAGAATCATTACAACATTTTACTGTCTTTTGTAATGGAAAAGTATTAATGAAATAGTCATTACTGCTTTGTTCCTCAGCAGCTGAAGTTCCAGAATAAGAGATCTTCATGCTCAAAAAGTATTATTTAAAATACATTTTGCTTTTCTAAACACCTTATGGTATGTTTTTGAGTGGGAGGTGATTACCTTTTTCCTCTGCGAAGGGACACTAACTATGGGTAGCTTTTTTTAGTTTAGGCAGTAAACAGATTTCTGAGTTATAATCAAAGTCAGGCCTCTAGAATGAGAGCAAAACCAAACCTGTAACTTGTGCTTCCTGGCACTTGTGGTCTGGAATTATTTTCACCTACTATTATCAAACTGCACATAGAAATATTAGCAGCTCCTGGTAATAACCTACCAGTTTTCGGATGAAAAGCAATTAAGGGAGAAGAAAAAGCCTTGGCTCGATGCTCAGCACAGATGCTACGCTCAAATTTGAAAACTAGCAATTTAAAAACACCATGTGGAAGCTACTTACAAGACAGCTCCCACTGCAATCCCTCGAGGCTGCGCTGGGACTCCACTGGGAAATGAGCAGTGGCAATGCAGCCCCAATAGCTGGAGTTCACAACGCTGCTGACAGCTCTGGCTACAATGCCTGCACAAGTTTTAATTGCGGCCCTGGGCAATAGACTGTGCTCTTAAAAGGCATCTGATACTGAAGGGAAAAAACCAAAGGCCATTGCCTGTTAATTTGACCACTTAACCTCTGCAAATGAAAAGGTAAGGTAATTGCAACTACAGCTGCACAATTCGCTGTATTGGGGCTTTACTACTGCAGTTAATACTTTGACTAGAATGAAATAAAATGTCACTTAGAGATTTACATACCAATATTGTTAATGAAATGCAACACTAATAATGATCCTGTATCCTTGCTTATGATTGAATGAGACCGATTCTTCAAAGAATGCCATTTAAAACGTTAAATTTCCTACCTGGAAAGTAATGCCTAGATTTGAGTGAAAACCTCATAAACCTTCGTAAGATGTCTAGAACAAATACCTGAAACTGCTAAAAGAAACACAAGGTGCAGTCCATCTTGGTAACTAGGGTGCTTTGACTACCCACTTAAGGATTCTGAAGTCCCTAAAAAACATAAATTTTATTACAGAGCAAGGGGGAATAGCTTTCCATTGAAAGAGGACAGATTTAAATTGGTTATTGGGAAGAAATTCTTCCCTGTGAAGATAGTGAATCACTGGAACAGGCTGTCCAGAGAAGCTATGGATGCCGTATCTCTGGAGGTGTTCAAGGCTAGGTTAGGTGGGGCTCAGAGCAACCTGATCTAGTGGAAGGTGTCCCTGGCCATGGCAGGGGAGTTGGAACAAGATAATCTGTGGCAGGGGGGCTGGAATAAGATGACCTAAGTCCCTTCCAATCCAAATCATTATATGATTCTGTTATTACAGTATAATGAAAACTGCTTTCTTCCATTAAATTAGTAACACTTAACTGATGCTGGAGAGAGGAAAAAGCCCATTCCTAACCACTACTTTGTGAAATTTAAATTAAATTCACATGGACTAAAAATTACTAATTGTAATACTCACAACAATTTTTTAAACTCAAAATCTCTGAAGAGAAATTGTCTCAAGGGAGATAATACAATGATTTCTCCAAAGCCTTCCTGAGTCAGAGACATCACTGGAGCCTGGAAGCTATGGCTTTATCCGATTATAAAGCCATCCATAACTCTAATCTTACTTTCCTTTATTCTGTTTTCAAAAGAAATCCTCTGCCAAAAGATCATTAAATAGCAATAGGCCTGTAAATTTACACTGTAATTTTTTTCAAATGGTAAAGCCTAAGATTTAAAAAATATAACTACAATACCTACAGCCAACATACAGCTGTTCACCTATCCAGGAGGGCAGGCTCAAAGGGAACCACTTGAAAACAAGAACAGCATTTCAACTCCAATTTCCCTGCCCATCAGCCTATGGAATGGACAGGAGAGACAGCCTGAGTTCACTGAAGGCAGCAAGTGTGGAGCACTCTTCCTTTGGTTGTAGCATTTCTAAAGTAATGATATCCTAGCATATACAAGAGCTCTGTGGCTGCTAAATGCAATGATTCTTCAATTTAGACTGCTGAAAATACCCATGCCAAAATTCCAGAAAAGGCTCCAACAATGTAAGTTAAAGGCCAGTGAGTAAGAGCATGATCTACAGCTACCCTTCAGAGAAAGAATGTGTTTTTAGTCTTTTACTGACCATTATTTATGGAAAGTTCTGGCCTTAGGTAAGGCAAAAAGCAAGTCATTGGAAGAGGTTTGTCCTGGGGCTCTTTGCAGGGAAGCAATCCTTTGCTGACATGGGCAACAGAATGCTGCCTCCTCAGCAGCAAACGACTTTTCACGGCACTCTCGCAGCTATAGGCAACTGTGGGCTGCACCATGACCTTACTGCACAGAAAAGAATCCACTTAGTTTGACATCATGAATCTTTTTCCAAATATGGAAAAGTCTAACAATTTTTAACTTAGCTTTGATCTTAGTTTTTAATCCTGTATATGAAAACTTTTCATTTCTCTTTTTTCCACAATGAATTGAAAAGCTTTATGTTTATTCTTACCAACCAAATATTTAGGTACAGTTAACTGAGGAGCAAGATATTACCACCCATATCTTTAAAAAAGCTAGCAAGAATTTCAGCATGCTTTTTAGAGGTGGTATTATGGCATAGTACATGTGAACAATTAAACTTTCCTACAGCAGACACAGTCCATATTAAGAATTTTGGGCTGAATTTAAGTCACATTGAAACAAAAAGTTTTCTTATACAAAGATGTCACTGGAAGGACAAGCTGTCTGAATTAGGTTAAGTTGTCCCTCAGCACATAAAATTTAAGGGAGAATGTGTGATGTAACTCAGTCCCATTTCTTCTGAGTAACCTCAGAAGAACTTGTCTTTCACATTCTGTCTCATCTATTTTTTTCTTTAGCATTAGAGTGCATTTTTCTCCTTTCAAATTTCTGACTTGATATTTAGAGTCACATAATGCATTTATGCATGTTTCAATATCCCTTTGTCTCAAACACTTTAAATGCATATTTCACTGTTCTCTAACACAATGACCACTGGCTTATCTGAGCAGGTGTTGAATCAGTAAAATCAGAAATGTAACCAAGGACTAGTCTTGTTCATAATTAAAAAAAAGAAGCACTTTTCCTCTATTAAAATCTCCATACACTGAGAACTACTTTTGTACTGTCCCCATTTTGATAAAGGCATGCTTCAGGTTAGAATATCAAATCTGGCAGTGTTATTATATCTATTTTGGTAGACTGAAAAACAATTGCTCTAAACGGTTTAAGGAATATTACCAAACTTCAGAAAAAAGCTTTTATGAGATTTCTTTTACATATAATTCATTTAGAGGTTGACTTGTATTTTCTGGATGACTACATTTAAATTAAAACACATCCTGCTGAAACCAAAGCTGGTCAGAAAAAAGCTATCCATTTATATACTCAGTCATGAAATGCATATTCTTTGGTATCAGTTTTCCTACTGAAAAATCACAGGATTTGACTAGTAAACATGCCTAATACTTGCATAATTGAAGGAAATGGAAACTATTTGAGCGCTCAGCATTTCCCCTAAGCAAAATATTAATCTTGCTTTTTGTATTTCAATTGCCCCATCCTTTATTGTGAAAAAAAAACTTACGGGAAATTTGAGAGTTTGTTAGTCTCTAAACATGTAGAATCACAGAAAAATTTAAGTTGGAAGGGACAGCTGATGGTCATCACGTCCAGCTTCCTGCTTGAAGTCAGACCAGTTCCATAAGGTTACTCAAGGCTTTGTCCAGGATATTAAATATTTTCAAATATGGAGATCTAGGACCATTCCTGGACACCTGTTCCAAAGTTTGATTACCCTTGACATAAGAAGGTTATTCATTATATAAAGTCAAAGTAATCCTTGTTGCAATTCATGCCTGCTGCCTCCTGCCCCATCACTGCACATGTATGGGAATGGTCTACCTTTGTCTTTTTTAAACTTTCATGCTGTTGTTGACAGCTGCTCTCATCACTACCACTTGCTATAAGTTTGAAAGGGCACATACTTTTAAAAGAAAACCCGTAAGTTTGGATCTGGGGGGTTCTTCTAGGCAAGAGTTTCAATACAGCATGGCACTTCCTATTAGGACCAGCAATTAACCATTAAACTTTAAAAATACATTCCTGATCTCTGAAGGGTTGATGTTTTAATAATAATGGAAATAAAAAAAATAGGGGGAAAGTTGCATGCTGGAGTTTAGCTTTATTTTTATAAATTCAAAACCCATAATTTCCTTTTTGTCAGAGTCAGGACAAGAACATTGAACTTACACGAAAAAAACTGAGCAGCAAAAAGGAAAATTAATTTAGTTAGATTTATCCAAAGTTTTTTCCCCTCCCCTGCGTAACACTACCAACCATCAAGCAGAAAAATGAGTGCGTACAGCTTCAACAAATAGATGGTACATTTAAATTTAACCACAGGGTTTCCTGGTTTTTCAAGAGGAGCAGAAGCAAGAAGGCAGACAGACTAACACTTTGGGTGTCCTGCTGTAGACTGATGCAACAAAACTATCTCATTGCTCACTGTGTGGTATCTCAGAGAGAGCAGCATCTTAGCTTCAACTGCTTTTTAAAGCTGGGATACTGCTTAGCTACACCACTGTCTCACATTTTATGTCTACACTAACACCCAAGCTATAACAGTACATCACAGCAGGAATAAACTGCTGGAAAGAGACTTTGGATAAGCATTTCTATTAAATGTGTAGCCACAACCTGAGTAGTGGAAGACTGAAACAGGAAACAGACCAATGGCTTGGAGAAGTTAGGTTAAAGTATTATCATATGTTCCTTTGTGACCAAAGTAACATTTCATGATCTGATGAACTGAACCATGCACTACTACTGCAGCTTATTGGTACTATCAGCAAATTCTCTTCTGGAGAGTAAAATCTGTGTCACTGGGCCATCTTTCAAATTTTCCTTTACCTGTAAGTCTTAAAAAACAAAACAAAAAAACCTGCAACAGACCAGAAAACTCAAGCTGCATGCTCAAGTTCAAGTGCCACATATTACTAAACATCCTGATTTCACTTTAGGCAAACCTTCACCTTAAAGAAATGAGGGAGCGATTGAGTCCCAAGATAATAGTCTCTTGCACTCAAATTCTGTTACAGCCTTTTTGTAGAAATAAGCACTTTCAAAACCGAAATACCTTGATAGTCTGTTGATGCTACACAAACAGAATACTAATGTACACAAACTCCTAGAGGAAAGGGAAAGGAACAAGAAGAAAATTCTTATACAAATACATCTTTGATGTTCTTTAATTCACAGAAACTATCAAGTGTGCAAAATGAACAAAGACTAACATCACTGCAGTCTTTTCCCAGCCAACAAAAACCAGCCTGATAAAGACTAGAAGTATCTATACCTATGCCCTTTTCGTTTAACACAGATGGACACTTCAGGGATTTCAGTTTGCTGCATGCGTCACTACAGCTCTTACCTTGCAAAACTTTATAGCAACAGGTGAAACAGTTGTACAGCTGTACTGCTCACCCCTGTTTTAAAACAGGACAGTATCACACTTTTTGTTCTTAAAGTTACCCTTCCTTCAAAGTAGAAAGTATATTTTGCTGATACACAGCAAAGAACAGCTTTGTCATATAATTTTGCAAGACTCTAAGAACTGTCAGTTTGGCTATTAACTGAAGTACAGTTTTGCCAGAAGCTGTCAAAACTTTGTTCTTATTCCTAGAGATTTAGCAAGAGACATGCACAATCTAAATTTCTTTAAAAATAATCTAATTTGCTAATGAAAGAACTCTTGGACAAGTTGTTTAAATACCGTCACAAAATTCCACTGACATATTAGGTTAGAAATCCTAACATTCTATGAAAAATGACACATAGCAATTTGAGAGGGCACAGAGCCTAGGCTCTGAGTGATCTTTTCTGACACTTCACTGCCAAGGCAAGACATGTCTAGGAAGCCGCTAATGAAACGTTGTGGGCAGTATGACATCAGTATGTTAGTATCAAGGAATTATACAACTTCTGAGCTCCTAATCTAGTTTTATACTATTTGGGTTACATAAAGAAAACGAAATTTGGGTAAAAACAATTTAGCATTAAAAATACTTAGTCTACTTGTACTGCTTCTAATCAGTCCCTCAGAGCTAGCCTTTTTGGACATATGCCACATTTTACAACTATTTTTTGACCAACAAAATATTGTTAAGTGACCTCTTGACAGTGTCTGCTCTCATGCAGTGTCACTTAAAAACATAAAAGAAAACAATCTATGAATGCTGAACATATCTATTGCAGTGCTCCTCTCCATAAGCATTTTGCAAAGGATAGCATACTGATGGCTCAAACCTAATAAGCAATGGGATTCCTAGGCAGCAAGCTAGGATGAAGTGCCATCTACTGCTAAAATTCACTCCCACTCTGGCCCAGCTGATAAGTTTCTTTCTGAAGCAGTGAGGCTGCTCTGAAGAGGCATAGACATGTTTCCTTCATCAGTGCAGCTTGATGACTGTTCAAATGGTTTTTAAAAGAGAATGGGACAGTTCTCATCATATACTAACTATTTTATCTGGAAGTACCTGCTAAACTGATGGATGAAGTTTAAAATAGTAGTTTTTTTTTCTAATATGAGATGTGATCCAGGTTTTGCAGCCTGCATTTCTAAACAGAAGATCTCAGCTTTTATGAAAAAAGTATAGTACACTAATCTACATATTCTCTTTCAAGTCATCCCCAAAGGCATTAGCTAACAGCATAGCCAACCTCCAAGTATACTTAGCACACTACTCTTGAAAACTGCTGAGAAGCATTTAGGACTTAACCCATTTGGTTATTCCATTAAAATGAGAAAACCAAGAGTGGGAGGGAACTTGATTTGAACTAATTTCCAAACACTTCAACCTGAATTACAGATTATTTAAACCACCTTTGAGGCTCTAATGCGGTTCAGGTCAGAGACAAACACTAAACTTCTGAAATGCTGCAACCAAAAATGCAGTCTCTTACTGAACAGTCATGATCAGAAAATGTTGCAGAATAACAGCCATGACTATGGACTTTACGCCAAATGATATACAAACCCAAGTAATCCTCACCCTAAAAAGAAGATATATATAAAAGCATAACAAGAGTTGCTGATATACACAATATGCACACCACCCACCAACTTTTTGCATCTCAACTTTCAAAGCTTTCTCTCAGTAAGTCCTTATTATCATGTTTTAACAAGACTCTCTCTTAGCACACTGGTGGGTTTTACCATCCCAAGGTTAACGGAAAGCATATCTTTTGCTTAGAGGGACTGAATATTCATCACTACATACATATTTCAGAGAAAAACAAGGGTATTTTTTCTTTCGAGAGGTTGAATTCCCTTACTTTTTGTTCAGCAGGATATAAAGCAGTTCACAAGTTACAGACTAAGTGAAATTGAAAACATTATGATGAGAACAAAAGACAGGCAAAAAACTGCTTTCATTTACCTCCATGTAGGCTTTCTGCAGTTAACACAACTGCAAAGGAGCTCAAACTATTGCTGTAGAGCAACTGGGATAGAGTTGGGCTTACTAGCTCAAAACCACTTGTGTAAAAACACAGATATGCTGTGTTCAGTAAAGATTTATTCACACATACTATGAACAAACCCACCCTAAGACACCCTAAGACATCCAAGCCAGCTTGGATCTGCCAAGACTTGCTAATTTTAACTTAGCATTGCCAGACATCAGCTGGCTTCATGAAGCATTATTTATTTGTCAGTCAACTTCCCTCTTCAATAAGCCTGATTAGCTTGGATTTATTATCACAAGACCCAAGAGATTTACCAATGTGCTCAAGCTAACAAAACCACCTCAAATAACAACCATTGGAGAAAACTATTTCTGGTTTCATGGAAAATTTAAGGATGACAGTGAAGACAATGCCGTTTTGAAATGGTTTCTACTGAACTGGGCAATGGGACTGCTTGAATCTGTAGATAAGCATGCAGCTTTTAAGTGAAGTAGCACAGAAAGATGAGCACTGTGTATGTAGAAGCATCCTGTGTAGCTAGCCTACTCCACAGCCAGAATTAGGCATGGAGTAAGTTGAGGAAAAAATGAAGAAAAGGAGCAACCCATAATAATACACTGAAAGATATGCCCAGCAGCTGAAGAGTGGTCTGTTTTTACAACCAGCTTAATTATTAAGGTGACTGAATACTATGCACATTCTGGTATGATCTCTGTGTCATGGTATGACAGCTATATCCAATCCTCAATACCTCTGTGATGAAGGAAGTTTGATCTTGGAGCATTGAAATATCTGGGATAGGCAGCTGTCTGCGTTCATCTCACTCAGAGAAAGCAGTATCATCATATTTGCTACAAGAAGTGACAGGGAATACCGTCCAGAGCTGACTGTGACCCTTGGCAATTAGAAAGTGCAAGCTCATGTACAAAACCCATAACAATATAGAGTAACAACGATGTTCTCTCAAGATCTAAAATTAATGCCATTACTTTAGACAGGAAAAAGTTACTGAAACACAGCCTTCAGGTAATTATTTGTTTTGTGACTCATTGAAGCAGAGAATTTTGTACATCAGTAGAGGGCTCTAGCTCTGCAGCTTTTCCTAACCTCTGTTAAAGTTGTACATGAGATGGAAATAGTGGTGCTGACACAGGAGCTAAAACACTTGGAGGTGAAGGACTATCACACAGTGGTGGAGTTGAGTGGCTGTATTCAGTGTGCCTGAAGCTGGTGCCAGACAAGAGCGAAGACTATCAAAGGAGAGATTGTCTTCCCTTGAAAATGTCTCTGAAGCAAGCAATTGCAATTATGCATTAGTTAAATTTAACAATAAGTTACCTTATGATAACTGATCAAGACCAGCTGATTAGAAAATAATGGCACAAACTAAACTGTCCTTCAATGCTGCATTTAGAAATAACGCGGCCTTTGTGTCGCCAAAACATACTTGCGTTTTTATCGCCCCAGAATTCCAATCACAAATTAAGTTTGCTAGCAGACTGGCATTATGCAAATGTTTGCAAAGATTCTTCATAGCACTTAATATACATTATGCTATATTGCACATCTATATTTCTTTGTATGTTGAAATAGAAGTATCAGAAGATCTTGATAAAACAAAAAAAACAATTATGACAAAACAGTTCAGACTTAGGCCAGGACTTGAGCAGACACCTTTAAATATCACTCATGGAGGTTATCAGCTCATATTTAAATGTAAAAACATGTTAGACTCGTGATGAGGCACAATCAGGTCCTGTATGCAGCTGCTCAGAATTATGTTAGGGATCAGCTTGCAAATTGTTCAACATGGCTCATGCAACTCATTTTTAACTGTGGCCAATTAGTGTTGACAGTCTACCCGCATTTCATTTAGCATATGGAGGTAGACATATATGTTAAAATGAGGTTACTGAACTCTATTTAAAGAGGTTTTGCCCCATTTTCAGTGAGTAAACAAACAGCTGAAAAAGGCTTTCAGCTTCTCTTTACTAAGGCCAGTCAGATAAGGATGCAGATACATTAAGTACTACCAGAGTTGGTTGAAAAACCTTCACAGACTGTACGTAATGTACGGAAATGTACAGAATGTATGGAAAAGCCTTCTTCCCTATAGAATAACCAACACCTTTTATATACATTCTAGAGGTGGAAGCTTTCTAGAACTATTTTCCATTTCATATGGAGTAGCAGTAGAATAACACATTTGCTATAAAATCAGGCATAGTTTAAAAGCCAGAAGTTGTTCGTATCTGCAGTACCACAGGGCTCAAGATTTATGCTTACTTGCATAATTTTTTTTACTCTATCCTTAGCAGAATGATAGCAACACGTACAAAAAAGCTCTTCTAAAAACCTAAGCTTACAATGAAATAATTTTGTGAACACTTTTGGAAAAAAGGCAGAGGATCTGAATCAACTCCTGATTGAATAGGAAAGTATGAAGACTGCATAAGATGGCAGAAGCATCTTTGCTGACAAGTAAATCAGACCAATCTTGGACTAAGTTTTGCCTGGATGTCCCTGTTTTTCTATTGACAATCCATCAATCTGATTTACTACTATCAGATTCCTCAAAAAGAAGTTAGAGCTCAAGTAAGCATGGTTGCTTCTTTAGTTGATGTCCATTTGGTGCAGCCCATTACTAATATCTGTTGTAGCAAGTATTTGTACTTATCCTATGATTGAAGTGCCTGTTAAAATAACTAGATATAATAGAAGTGAAATCTCAAAAAAAAAGGGAATGGTCTGAGGTTGTGTCAGGGGAAGTTTAGGTTGGCTACTAGAAAAATGTTCTTCACCCAGAGGTGGTTGGGCACTGGCACAGGCTCCCCAGGGAAGTGGTCACAGCACCAAGCCTGACAGAGCTCAAGAAGCGCTTGGACAATTCTCTTTTGGTGTGACTCTTGGGGATGGTCCCATGCAGGGCCAGGAGTTGCAGGTGCTACCAACTCAGCTTATTCTGTGATTCTGTGAAATGTTTTCTTTTTTCCTCCCCAATAGCCTGACCAGCCAAGAACTTGATTGATCATGTTCATTTTGCTCAAAAGCCTTACATCACATTTTAATTAAAAACTTGTCATGACTGCCATCAAACTAATTCTTACATATATAGGTAATCTCTGTTTTTATCTACAAAATGCTGACATTTATACCACGTGCCATCTGAACGCCAAAAGGTTACAATATGTTTCCTGTATTTCCTCATGACATAGAAATTAGGAAAAAACCCTTTAAAATGAAAATAAGACATCCAAGTACACCAAAAACTGTGCTTAAATAGCATTTTCTGTGTTGAAAAACAGAAGAGATGCACAGTTGATTGCCTGAGATAGTATCAACTTATGATAAAATTCCCTTGTAAACATGGTATTACATTATCTCTTTCCAAACACTTTTATAAAGTGCTAAGACAACGTTGAACCATGATGCCCTCTTAGAAAACAAAAACTAGCAGATCATCAGCTCTATGCAATTAGTGCATAAACTAATGGTCTGCAGAAAAGTATCAGATCAAAAAACAGGAAAATATATGTTTCACATTTTGATAATCCATTTGAATCTCACTAGCCTTATCTACCCTACATGTATTTTGGTGTTCTTTCTATTCAAACAGGTGAAGAGGTGAATACTGGTGAATAACAATCAGAGTATCAATGTTTCTGGTCAGGATGATTTGCAATTTAAGCATGACCAATACTGATTAAAAAAAAAAGTTTATATGTTCTGTAACAGAATAAAATGCAGTATCATAAAAACCAAAAGAGAAATGCATAGCTTCTTTTTAGAATATTTTCATTTTTCAGTGGAAAATTAAATCTTCAAAGCAAACCAAAGAAAGGCAGAAACAAACTACTGATGGCCAGCTTCTTTTAAGTGCTCATCTTTCCTCTCTCCATTGCACTGTGCTGGTATCTTAATTCTATCCTGCTCATTCTCATAGCCAAACTATTAAAAATAGTGTTGGAAAACTTTACTCAGTTTTCTCCATTAATCAGATGAGATATGGGTGAAATAATTGCTTTAACATTATAATACATTAATGCTTAATTACTTCTGTATTATTAACCATATTAGAGAAGGGTGAATGTCAAAATCTTAAAACGGGGAAAGCAGTAAAAATACTTTCCTTGTTATACAACAGCTTTTCAAGCTATGTTCTTTACAAAACCACATTACATTTCTTGGTGCATCAGCCAGCCATCACCCCAGCAAGTGCTTCATTAAGACAAACCCGCAACCTGACTCCTTGCATCACACCTTCACCATTTCTCTCCAGAAAACTCATCTCCCAGTGAAAGCATGCAAGCAACACATTTAGTCTCGCTGGGTTAAGCCATTTGGTAATAAGCACTCCACAGTGAAAACGAAAAGCCATCCAGAGCACGGGGGCCAGAGGGGGTGTGAGAGGAATGTAAAGGAAGGTGACAACAGGCCTGCCAGTCAGGAAACAGCACCAGGAAGCACCAACAGACCAGGACCAGCTAATCTGAGACTTCTCAGGTCTGCTTATATAACAAGACGCTTTGCCAAATCCTTTTCATACAGTCTCTTACTGTCTTGATGAAGAGCAGCACGTTTACCTTTCTTCCTTCTCAGTACATGCACTTGCACTAATAGTTACTTAAATTTTTTTTTTTAAGTTCAATTCAAGCTAAAGTTGTCTAATAACTGCTAAGCAAGACCTCATCACTTCCAAAGGCCAAGGTGCCTGGCTGACAATCACTACCTACAGCAAGTGTACACACAGGCTCATTCTTCTAACTTCAAAAAAAGGTACAATTTATAAGAAGCTAACCAAACTTAGCATCTGTATAATTTATGACACAGTACATACTAAGGCATCAAACAAGGAATTTCGTACGAGAAATGTAGTTGTGGAAATTCAAAGAACTGTTAATGTGCAAGTTAATTGTCCAAGGGAGCCCAGGCAGCTATTAGTTGCTCTAGAGACCACATCCTCCACATTAAATTAGTACTTTTTAACTAACCAAGAAGCTAACCACTTACTGAGATAATAGTTTTCACCAATTTGAAGGAGAAAAACACTCCCTCTTAATTCATTGCATGGTACAGCTACTAACTTGAAATAAAAAACAGAAATTAAGGGATAAATTTGCTTAAATAAAAGCAAAATGCAGAGTGACAAAATGTAAGAGCATAAGTGGCCTTATGTAAGAGCAGAATGTTGCAATTTCAGTCTTTATATACGGCATATAAATTACAACTTAGTTAAAGGAAAAGAATGTGCAGAATACATCCCAAATCAACAGATCCACGTTGGTGCAAAAGTAGTTCATTAGGCAATTCCCACTCAAGAAAAATCTGTATACTCAAATGCACTGGTGCACAGAACATATCTTTGAAATGTGGTCACTTTGCAGCTGCTGACCACATATCCCAGCCAGATGGTAGGAATCTTTGCAGTTCCACTAACTGAAGTGAGAGATGGGAAAGCTAGAGGTCAGACTGGTATCAGATTCACTCCCTCTCTTCCCTGTCCCAAGCTCTGAATGGACAGGAATTTAAACCAGCAAAATATTTTACCTTAGATGGCAGAGATGATGACACTTTACAAGACACAGATGCTACCTACTCTCAAACACCCCGACCAAAACACAGTAACAAACACAAAAGCCTAAGCATCATACAACTAGTAAACTATGTGTGCACAGCTGTTCCAGGACATTAGTAATCCCAGGCCATCTTGGATGAGAAGGCATTGCAAAACAAACAGAAATCTTCCTGCCTTACTGAACTTGTTTAATCTTACTGCCGTACTGGAAGGTCCTTTTGAACTTCCTTCTCATCGATGAAGCCCGTACTGGTATTTGTCAAAGACTGGTCCTGAAAGTACTGACAGATGTGAGCACCTATGGCTGTCGGCTTTCTACTGTTACCATGGTGGTAGCAGCAGATGAGACATGAGCAATTGAGAGCAGGATCTTAAACTCAGCTCAGGGTAATTTCTTTTTCCTTTATCACTGACATTTTATGAGGGAGCATCTTAGCTTCTTACTACGCATTTCTGCTATTTACATGGACTGGTGAATTAGAAAGCACCTGAAAAATAACATAAGGGAACTGTACTGACGGCCATAGCTCTGAAAGGAACAGATGAGAATAGTTTGTAGCCAAAAGGAAAAGAGGAATGAAAACTCTTGACCTTGTTTACTTACTTCACGGTCATGTCAATTATCATACACAAGAGTGTCAACCTAATTTTGAAAGGAACACTTATTTAAAAAAGGGAAAAATCTTTAAAATTATATAAAGCAGACTCAATTTTTAGAAGAAGATAACACGAGACTAAAAATCACCTGTTGTGGCCACAACAGATATCTGCAAAGAAGGAATACATTTCACAGAAAAAGTCAAGGTCCATCAGGAAGCAACTGGTACATAAAAACAAACACAGCTTATTTATAACACATAGGACACAACACTGTTAGGATTAGATCAACTTAACTAAGTAACTACACATGATAATAACCCAGTTGTAAGGTTCTCTCAAAATATAATTAAGGAATACAAATTTATAGAAAACGATTCTTAATAATAAGGAATTAGCAATCAATTCTGAAGAAATAGGCTCACAAGATGATCCATGAGTAACTTCTGGGGATTAGAGCTTCATGGCTGAACCTCTGCTGAGATAATCAGTTATGAATGGAGGGACACGTGTATGTCTTCATGTGATTTGTATGTCATTCTCTTCCTTTGCACAACTTGCTTTAGTTAATAAATCTAATTTCTGGAAACAAACAGAGTCATCTGAAGCCTGAATTCCACATTCTGTTTTTTCTCAGTAAACTACAGCAGATCCACACAACATTGTAGTGACTATTAGGTCAGGAACTTCCACCTATCCCTCCAAAGGACAAGACCACACAGTCAGACCCAAAGCACATAACGAAGGGTCCTGCACTTCTATGGCAAGCAGGTGAGCATGTCCATTCCTGTTGAAATAGGGAACAAGAGGAGCTGCAGACAGCCCATTTTTTTCTCCCTACAGGACAGGCTTCTGCAAAAGTTACTTTCCAACACAGACACTGAATGCAAAAGTAGATACCTTCCTTGAAAAGTGATAGAATTGATCTTGAGAAAACAAGAGTCATCCTGGAACAGCTATTATGGACAAGAGATTTCTAGTTAGATATTGACTACATTTGATTGATTGAAAATGATTTCTTTAAAGATTTTTCATTGGTGAAGAATACAGCATACTTATATATTTATATTGAATAAATATTTGCATTTATTCAATATAAATGGCATTTTTACAGAATGACCTTCTGCAGGTTATGTAGCAGATAACCAGTTATTTAGAAGTAAAAAATTATCCAGTCCTTTAAAAATTACTATAAACAAGCTAATTTAACTTGCAGCATTTAATTCTGCTGCCTTTTACCGTTCCATAATAGAGACAAACAGCAGCAATCAGTTGCAAAGCACCTGGGTGAGGCTAGTACAGGAAAGGGGGAAAGTATTCTCTTAACTGTGAGGCATCAGCACCAGGAAGCTGCATATTTCCCAAGAAGGGATACATTCCTCACAACTTACTCTGATTTGGTAATTGCTCTTTGAACTGCAATTCTGTTACATTGTATACTCTTGTGCTTCCACTTTTCTAAAATTCTAACAGTCCTTCGTGTCAGAGGGAAAGGAAGTTACCTTGGATACAATCTCCCAGATCTTTGGCACTGAAAAAGATACAAAAGGCTAAGTGACCTTAAACTGCAACCCAATAGCTGAGATACTATTAATTTTCTTTGATTTACTTGGTATCCACAGCACAACTACAACTGAAAAAAATAAGACAAGATAAAAACCTACCCAAGATCAAATTTTAATAGAGATGCCTATCCATGGTAGTTGTTCCCAATGGAACAGTGGAACAGCTACAGCTTTTTTACTAGGAAGAGTGACAAACACACATTTAAATAGGTTAAGGAAGAAAAGATTTGATTTGGGAATATATCATTATTAAATTGTCTTTATCAGCTTGCATTTTGATTCTTCTAACAAACTTCTCCCACATATAAACTACATGCAAATTCTGTATTACCTAGGGCTGCGTGGCCTTTCACAGATTTTCACAAAGAAAAAGCAAGATTATCTTTAGATGTTCAGTGCAAAGGAGTTATTTATTGCTAGTTATATCCATAGAAACAGTACATATGAATGCTTGCATTTCCTATTTAATTTCATTGAAAAAAATCCCAGTGCCTAAAGCTAAAAGAGTCCTTTTGATCTCATCTGAATTTGCGAGGGAATTCAGTAGAAATACTGAGGATGCAGTTTTAAAGCTTTAAATGCAGTTTTGCCTTCACTCTCATTCCCAGCTCTTTCCATCTTCTCCCTGCTCCTGGCACTAGCACTCATGCAGCAGCAACAGTGGGTTATTTCAGGAAGCAGAAAGTGATGAGGATTAGCCTGGAAGATCATCTTTTCTGTCCCAACCAGCTTCCTGCGCTGGCTTGCCACAGGGTCCCATGACTACCAACAATGGCTTGGGGCAGGGACACAGCAGTTGAGCCTAGACTGGCTTGCACTGCAGCAAAGTCCTGCTGGAACTTGTTTTCCCTCTCCTTGGACCACGTACTCCTAAACCCCAAGAGCTTCAGCATGAGCACCCTGAGCTGTGGAGCAAGAAATTGCTGCTGTGACTAGAACAGACTCCCTCGCTGTGCCCAGGCCATCTGCAGTCAGCAGTAGCTCTTGTGGCTGCCATAGCCACTCGACTAGATATGAACGAAGCAAAAACATTTTTGTGGCAGAAAGCAGAAATTTTACGTTTCTTAGTAACATGATCCAGAAAACCCTTTAAGATGTTTTCAATAAAGAATGAGGTGGGGGCCAAGCACCTTCCTCTGTAAGTTAAACTAGTCACAGTGTGACCAAAGTGAACTGAGTCACAGCTAGCAAGGCTTACCAAGCTGATTTTCACTTTATTTGCTCATGTTCCTGGCAGCAGACTGTGCACACTCCACTAAACTTCTCTATTTTATATACATTACCACACATCACCCCTGTTTCCTAAGTGTACTCCACACAATACCATAAAATCCTGCTTTATTACTTGCGCTACATTTCTTGTACATGAACTCAACACCTTTACTAAGGTGATGCAAGCAGTCCCAAGTTTTCCTTGCCTTTTATAGCCAACTCCCAGGAGACAATGATCTGCTGGCACTACCTTGTCCAGTTCAGTTTCCCTGATATACGTCCTGGGTGCACCCTTCCTCCATGTCTCAGTGCTAATATTTGATCTTTGATCAAATCATGTTGGGAAGCTAAAATATCAGAAAAATCCCATCCTGCTTTAGCACCAAACAAACCCCAAACATACCCCCCTACTGGTTCAGCTGTCCAAGGAACAGAGACTGGTGGAAAGGAAAACATTTGGCAGCAACTGTAACCTCAAATCATACTCCTGGAACCAAAGCTAAGTCAACTATGAAAAAAAGAGTCACAGGAATTTCGGCTTCATTTGTTCTGAAGTTCACATAGTCTAGTTTCCAAACACAATATGCTGCTTAAGCAAAAGCATAGTTTAAAAACAAATCATTGTAATTTAAGATGTTTATATTTTCAGGAGAAGTAGAAAACCTTTAATTTCTTTAATCATAAATGTAGCAGCAGAGAGCAATCAATCACAAAATGAATGGTGCCAAAAGATTCAGACTTTTTACAAGGCTCTTAAATAGTGTCTTTAAAAACAGAACAATAAATACTTTATGCAGTGAGCCTGAAAAACATGCACACTTCCTTTTGGCTCAGTGCACACATTGCATCAGCAATTCACCAATATTTTTCAAAAGCCACATGATTGGAAGAAAAACGTTAGTATATAAAATCACAAAAGCAACCCACAAGATCAATTGCCTTTAAGTACCACTGATGATACAGATGGAAGGCACAGATGGATTCAGGGACTGGTATCATGACAAGAAGAAATACTATTTCTGGTAAAGCTTGAGATCAAATGGGCAAAATACTTCAGAACAAAAAGCGAAAGAAATCAAAAGTTGTCAACTCCAGGAGTTACCAGGTAAAGTTAAAAGCCTGAACTCATCTGAAAGTCAATGGAGATCATAACAGCAGTTGAAAGTTACAGGGTATTTCCCAAGAGTACCAGCTTAAAGGTCTTCCAAAAGTCCATCCCAAACTTAACCCTGTACTGTATACATAAAGTCTCTTTCTTTCCTTAGTGAAATATGCAGTTCCCTTCTCATACTTTTATTACATTTTCTGAAGATAACTCAAGGCCTGTTATGGCTAGAACCTTGGAATGAACTTCCTGACAAGACCATGGCAAGTTATATGCTCCTGACCCCACTCCAGTGAACTATCTAAGCCTGAAGATGAATTCAAGCTCCATGGTCACTAGATTTTGTGGTAAAGTCACGCAGAGGATAAATTAATGAAAAAATGGTACACAGTGATACATAATTTTTCCTTTATGTATCATTTAATATTATGTAAGATGGTGGCTCACTTGAAAGAAACACATAGAATAAGTGAATAGTGAGCAGCCAGAAGTTCACAATGAATTGCAAATAATGTTCTTTTGTATGAAAGACATGCAGTACACCCTGCAACAGAAAGCTCCCTTCACCTGCAAAACCATTATAGCTATGAATTAACCACACTGCAATTACACGTCCGTGGATAGTAAGACCCCATGCTCCCATTTGTCTCTCTGATCTTCCATACAGCCTGTGCCTTTTACATCTGCAGACCTCTCCCATCCCACCACTGATTTTTGTCCAGATTATTTTGAGATTTACTTTGAAAAAAACCCCGTATCAAATCAACTCTAAAGTGACATGTGGCAAAGCTATCCACATAGCAAATTTGACAACATGTTTAATGTGGAAAAGCTATACTTAAATGAAGTTCTACTTTAAATGTCTACCTACACACCACAGTATTCTGTTCTGCTTTGCAGAACATAACTGCATTTTAGCCTAAGCCATACTTTTGTCTGCTGTGACTTTTATTTAAAGTTACTGTAGTAGTGTACAAAGTCAGTTCACATACATGCATAATTTAACAAAAATTAAAACTTATTAATAACTAACAATTGCCACATTAGAAATCTGTCAGAATTAGTTAAGCTCACCTCTTTATCCATACTCTCTAAATCCTCTTTACATAGAGTGTACAGGGGCATTGTTTCAGACATACTTGGCTGGCGTTTCCTCTTAGATGGACCAGGCTGCTCTTCATTTTCACTTGCTGGTAGGTCTTCTTCAAACATCTGCTGTTGATGTGGCTGAACAACTCTGAAAAAATTCAGAGGTCTCACATAAGAAAGATTTACTTGATTCAGAGCTACAAATAAAACCATATAAACAATTTATGACTGCCACGTATCTACGACTTTGCTTAAAAGGTCGGTCAAGTCTCCCAATTCATGCTTTTATTTTCAATCTGACAGCTTAAGTTTTTATTCTACCTTTTGACAAGGCATTCACTCTTCTGCCATTGCATTGTTCTTTTAAGTAACCATCAAACCTTTCTTGTTGCCAAGAGCTTCAGTAGCTGCAGATGCATTGCCCTTAAAATACATTAATGTTCTTGCACAAGAAGAGTTTCTCCATCACTTGTCACATTTATCATTGCGAAAGCAATGCCTACACTCTAATGCATTTTTCTTGATCTATGCTAGGCTTTTAATTTTGAGTCTCTAAGTATACCCTTCTATTTCTCAACCTTACAGACAAGAGTTCTGCATTAGAAAGCTCACTTCTGCAGTGTCAATCTTTAGACATTTCCCACATGCTAAGCCTGGATAAGATGCAAAACAGTCAGTATTTCTTTTTGGTTTGGGTATTGAAATATGGTAGCATTTTATTTTAGTCTGCATTCTTTTACATTGTTAATTACTGTGCTTAATTCAAACATGCAGATACAAAAAGGAATATAAAAATGTTCATTAAAATGGATAAAATAATAATAACTTCATGTGAATTGCTTTATGATAATAACAAAAAGATAGACCGCACGTAGAACAACAGCAGGAGACTTCTACCTTCCTTGGGTGAATTTTTCTGTGACTATTACGTAACTACTAAAGACTTCTGGAAGCTAAAACTACTATACAATACAGTTTAACTACAAGTACTGGTCTGTCACATTAGCCTCCTAGAACGAATCACAGCAGCTCAGCACCACCCAGAATCCACTTCAGAGGTCATAAAACTCATGTATCACAAATTATTTACATTAGCCATAAGACTGTATATATGTAGAACGATTACCACATGCAAGTATAAAAGTGACTATTTGAAATCACAAACTGTTTCGAGCTGCAACTACCAAGTGAGAGACCATCAACCTATTTCTGAGGGTGACTGTGACTGGAAAAAGGTACTTTGCTGACAAGAGTGTTTGTGCAGGATGGCCAATTCTCATCAAGATAGCATTTTCAAGAGCTATAGACGAGCAGTCCCCCACAAAAAAACCCCATTATTAACTTATGGAATTCTAGTCAGGCATAGGTAAGGTTCTATAAAATGTTTCTCCTCTTGTGACCTTGACAACTTCTTAAGAAGTTTTACCAAAATACTAAGGGTTTTTTAACCTCACTACTTATATTCCAGAATGTATTAAATCTGAAAGCCATACAAAGCCATCAATTTTGCTCATTTTGAGAGTTCATATTTCCCAAATACACATCTCTCTTCTCAGATCCTGTGGACAGGTGCAGGAAATTTGAATTCTTCTTTAGAATGGGAGGTGGTGAGGGAAAAGGGCCAAGACACTGCTGTGTTACCCAGACCTGCACTATCTGCTACAGAAGACCCCCAGCAGCACAGCACAACTCAGCAGCACAGCAGACATGTGCCCCTTCATAGTCTCTTATTTCTGTACAGTAGAATTTCTTGTGAAGCTAAAACAATCTGGGTGCTGCAGAAATGAACTAACCAAACTGGTTTTTTGCTGGAGTTTCTCACCACTAAGTTTTTCGGTTCGTTTTTTTTACCTCTCTCTACTATATTGCTATTTGAAAGACCACACTGTTTTCTTTTGCTATTAAATTGTTCTCAGACAGTAATTTCCATAGGTAGATGAGGAAAACACTACAGCATCCCACTGTATTTTCCAAAAGGTTCTTTTAAAGTATGATTTTCATGCCTTATTAATAGGTAACCTAGGCAAGAAAGGCAGTGATGCCATTTACATTCTTAGCAAAACAGAGAATGACAAAACAAAACAAAAGCTACAGGCATCTTACACAACTCTATTAAAAATATGACAAGCTTGACCATTTCAAGAACTAGAGAGAAGTTATATGTAGCAGGGCAGCCAAGCAGATTTTCTTAGACTAGAAATAAATCCAGTATATTTTTTAAGAACACATTATCATACGGTTGACGAGAACTCCTCCTTCTGCAGAATAGAGTGAGATCATACGTGACTACATTACACACAGATATTAACTGCAAAATAACTGTATTAATAGCTTCTAAAAGCTTCTGTCAGATGTTTTTCCCAGTATTTTCCAACTGCTACTAGACAAGAAATGCTGGGCCTTCTCATGAAAGCATTTCAAAAGCAATGAGAAACAAATTCTTTAAGGTTTGTAAGACATTTTTATTTTTTCAAAAACATTTTTTTAGGCTTTTACATTTTCAGCTGACTGTGAAGTTGAATAAAAATTATATACATAGAAATGCAGGAATTTACATTTATTTCTAATCAAATGAGATTCATGAGTACTTTTAAAAAAATAACATAATATTCAGCCCTGCAGAGGTTGGTTGATGCTTGCCAGTCTTACATGCACAAGGACACACATGTGCAGGGGGGGCTCAACATTTGTGGAAGTAACAAGCACTTTCCTTCACAGAACATCAGGGTATAAGCTAAAATAACATTATCATCACAGAAGTGCTAAAAATATTTAAGTTCCAGTCATGCATTCAATTTGGCACTTCACATTTTTGCTGTCATAGTAAGACTGATAACATTAAGTAGGAAAAATAGTAACAATGAGCACGTAAATTCAGACAAAAATGTTTAAGTGAAATCAATTTATACAAATTTCCGAGTATGGCTTTAGCCACCAACATGTGCTTGACAAACCTCTTCAAACCAAGCATTCAGTGCATCTTAGCATTATTTAAAACCAGGGTGGCACTTTTAACTTCTCACATGTAAATGATACCCATATTTTAAGCCTTGCCTCATCTGTTAGTGTATTACTAGTGTTCACTAAAATGTAACTTGCAGTACCCCTTTTTCTTTATTCTAGTCCAAGCTGCCATTAGCTCTTGCATTACTTTGAACAATACTACTACATTACAGATCTCATGACCCATTACAACTTTAGTGTTTGCTGCAATGTTTTACAGAATACTGTTTCTGTATGAAAATGCAAATTGTTGAGACATATAAGGCACCTCAAAGCTCTGTCATGCAGGTTATTTTAGAGAGGAATCCCTCCTGTTCTCAGACAGAGAAGAGCTGCTGGCTACCAGCAGCCCCCAAGCAGCATTGCATTCCCTTCCCTTCTAGTACAGCTACAAACCTTTTGTCACCCTTCCGCTTGGGCTCCAACAGCTGTGATGAAAAGCAGGTGCTCAAGTCTCGGGGCTGAGCACAACAGCAAGACCTGTCGCTTGAAATGTTGACTATGTTAACTGAACCATATGTAATTCACTGGGGACAGTTTCACTGCTAATTGCATGTACATCCTTAAACTAACTATATCCTATTTTAAATTATGTTTCAAGTTGAATCCCAGCAAGAAACTAAAAATGCTGAATGCCAACAGAGAGAATTGAAACATTCTTATGAAATGGTACTCGGATAACCCGAAGCCCTTTGCAATAACCAGCCCTGCAAGGAAGAGGTTCTCTTCTAAGCACAAGGAGGTCTATTCTTAGACTAAGAGACCAAGAACCATTGCTATGCCACGTGCAGCTACGATGTCCCTAAGGGGCTTCCAGTCACAGCAGTGCAATTCTGTTTCCCACTATCTGAAATTCAGAATCAGATGATGATTTGAGAAACTATCAAAGAAGATTGCTGGAGGCTTTGACTACACAACAGGAGCAGCAGTGAGTGCTAACAACTTTAAGTCTGCTTAAATTCAATGGTTTAATTACAAACATTCCCATCTTTCTGTAGAATGTGAAAAAAGGAGCACATTAAGTCAGTCAGGACACAAAACACATTGTCCTCTACCAATAAATTGTTGCATTAATGTAGTTTTCTCTTAAGACAAGTATTATATATCAAATTTTAAAGTGGATGTGAAGCTTTTTTGAAAAGTTATAATTGATGTATGCATTAAGACAAAGCATACAATACTGCCTCAGCTCTTCCTCAGTCAAGACACAGCAAAACTGTTCCTATTCGGCTTTTTGTTACTTCTTCACAGCTTCCTGCTCTGCCTGCACTGTGGTATTTGAACATTGTCTTGCTTTTCTTCTAGACTTTGTCAAAACACTCCTCAGGATCTTAACTCAAGAAGGTAGAACTGCCCTGAGGAATAGAAATGTGCCCCAATTAAGAGATCAGTGTTTACAGGTCACCAACTTCACCATTAGAACCAAGTCAAGAGGAAATGAGGAAGAAAATAATTTTTCTCAGCATAGATCTTATGCTCATCTCTTTTTGTACAGCTGCTTAGTTGTGGGGGGAAGTTGCAGGACTGAGTAATTTGATTCATGATCTTGGATTAAAACCTCTCCATTCTGAGCATTGACAGTCACAAAAAAAAAGCTGAAGGGAAATAAAAAAAGGGAGTAGAACAGAGACACAGCCTCACTCCACCCTCAAAACCTGTCTGGAGCTCTATGAAACTCAGCTAAAAGGACAGCTAAAGTGTATTTCTCTCCTTTTCAGTAAGATGCTCAAGAAGCACCTAAGCATTAAGCAAAAATAGGCTTAGGTGTGGACAAACTCATCATCAAGTTGTTGACAAAGGTAGGGGAACCATTAAAATCTATTCTTTTTAAAGCACTGAATGATACATTAATATCAACATAAGTGAAGCATCTCTCAAGTGTCATGACAATTATACACAGATACAGCCCTCCCAGCTTTATTTCTAGAAAAATTCTGTTCCACAGTAACTGACAAAAAAATCCAAAAGCTTTTCAGCTCCTCTCTGGATACATGCTGTGTTTTCCTTATTTAAAGTTTTTAATGCTCATTTATCATGTCATAGTAAAGTAAAACTGATTTCAAAAGAAACTGTTAAAAAGGAACTGAAAACAGGCCATCTTCACAAACAAGAGAGACTAAAAAACCCTGTGTTGACAGCAACAGGAAAGCTGAAATAAGAAAAAGGCTATAAACAGATAACAACTGAAAAAAACCAGGATTAAATATTTAACAACAGGAAGATAGAGTGGAAACATAATAGTCTACACTACTACACTAAATCTTTACAAGTGATAACACTGCTGAAGTGGCAGGGAAGGGAGAAGAAAGGTAGAAAACTGTGTGCATTTATAGTTGTGATTTATATTTTTGGAAAACTGAATTGCTTTGTAACAACTGCAACTGTAACAACTCTAAAAAGAAAAGCTTTGCCTTTAACTGGATACTTCCTTACCACTGAAGCCAACAAGCCTTGCTAAGCTTGTTAATATTCCAGAAAGTTAGATCTTTTATTTAGATAACTGGAGATGAATTCTAGATATTTTACATATCCTTAAGAGACAAGGGGTGCTTTTGCAGCTTCACACAATTTTGGACCAAGTCCAGATGCCAGCCATTGTCCTTCACAAAGCAGGCTGCCTCTTCCTCCTCCTGCTTTAGTGTCTTGACTTAGCGACCTCAGGATTAGTAACTAACAGTCATATGGCATTTAACAATGCTCAGTCAGCTACACCGCTCTTCCATCACTTCTGATACTCCTTAAAAACAAAGCTAATGCCCCTTTTGAAGAAATTAGGCAAAGAGGAAAATTTTATAAACAAGAGCCAAATGCCATCAGATATATTCCATAAACAAAACACAATCCAGTATTCTAAGACTCATAAAGAAACATCAGGCTGCCTCGCACTTCAGAGCTCAGTTACTGTAACATTATTTAGAGCACACGAACTACAGACTGAATTTATTCAGTTTGAGGTTCCCAGCTGCACTTCGGGGAGGTACAAAGAGCATCTGGAATTGTAGCATCCTGACTTCACTTCAGCTGATTATTCACTTACCCTCATTTTCTTGGTTTTTTAGAAAGCAAAGTAAGTAAAGTAAAAATGACAATTTGATCAAATGAAAGGATAATGACAGTAAGATTTACTACAGAATCTTAAAATGTAGATGACGTGACTCTTAGCTATGCATTAGGTACCTGAAGGATGAGTGTTCACCGTGGACTGGCAAGGTGATGGGAGGAGCTGGAGACTGGATGTACATTGACTGCCCAGGCGTCTGCGTGCCTTTCCTGATCAGCTTTCCAGTGTTTGGATCGTAAAGTCGAACTTCTGGACCAGGTTGAGACTTCGGATGGATGGGTGTTGGGTGAAACAGAGCTGTCTGAAATGTGTTGGGTGTATCGGGAAATGTGGCAGGGCTATTTTCTCTGTTAGATGGAGTTCAGAAAAAAACTGTATTAGAAATTTAAATGAGCTATCTAACCAGAACGCAAAAAACAAGCATTCGTTTTTTTCTAAAGCAGAAGAGGGAAATGGTTTGGAAAATCTCTGAAGAAACATTTCGTCTCGTCCACCTCATTAAAGTCTCACTGAATTTAAAACAGAAAACTGCAAATACAAGATAATGCCATATTTAAATTATTAAAATATTAATAAGTATGCCTTAAAATTGTCTAAACATTCAAAGTTACTGAAGTGGCTTCCAGGTAGTCACAACAGCATGATTAGTGCAGTATGATAATCTGCATATATGCAACAAAGAGAGAAGCAGGTTATTGTATCAATCTTTGTATTTGCTCCCCAAATTGGCTCTGAGAGAAAATAAACATACAGTATTAATTTGCAAGTCATCCTAAATGATTTTTCAAAATATTAAGCTGCTTATGATTATCCTGCTGCATTTAAAAAACATAACTTTTAGAAGTGTCAGCAGAAACATTCAGATCAGTCTGCAGGAATCACCATTATGGCATACTATCCAATTATGATGAAATGCCACCAAAAAAAAAGCAAGCAAATTGAAAAATTTTAAAAAATCATCAAGTAAGACAGCATGTTATGCTCCATGAAAGTAATGCTATATTAAAAAAAAAATCCAATTAATTAGTAACAAATATCAGAAGCGGCACAAAAATGGAGTTTTAACCACATGCTTTTCTGGATGTTTCTGAAGTAATCTTGTAGCAATAACACTTATGGTAAACCAATCCAAGTTTACCTACTCTTTCCTTGCTATCTTAAGTTCATTTTGCATGCAAATATTTTCTCAGACTTCATCTCTCCACTAGTTTATAAATGCTTTGGACCAGTAACCACTATTACAAGCAGCTTCATTAAGAAGAAAATATTTTCCAAAGCAGTGGCACTTATTGGGTTAAAGTAAAAGTACTTGCATTAAGACAGATATCTTACTGACTGAAGCTTGTGTGGGGGGGAAGTACGAAGTTAAGATGCATTGTATTTGAAACACAGAAGTAGGAAAAATGACCATGTTTCAGTAAAACAGAAGAGTAAATTAATGCTGGGAGGAAGACCAACATTCATCTAGACATGAAAAACAATGTTTACAAGCCACTGTCCAGGTTTCTACTGCAAACTCTGCAGTGTTAGGCTTCCGAGACAAATTAAGCATCCCATGCAAATATTCCAAAGTTTGATTAACAACCATCTGACAGTACTTTCTAAAGACTAAGTATTCCAGCCAGGCCATATGCAGGCTACTTGTCTTTTCCCAACTTAGGGATCCTGTGTCTCAATCTAGTGTCCCATTAGATAAATGCCCTCACTTTCAGATGTTTCTTCTTTCGGTGTCTTCAAAGCCTTACACATCCATGCTCTGCCCTCAAAGGGCATCTTGTAAGCAGAAAGTAAATCTCTACCATAGTCAATCACACCAGTATCAGTTTGATACAGAAAACCCAACATGCAGTGCTCCTTCCCATCTAAACATGGAAGGGAAGATCTTCTGTCAGGCTTGCAAGATGTGGGTCTATCCAAACAAGTTAGCCAAGAAGCAGAAGCTGGCTTGACATACCTGGTCATGAGTTACTTTAACCATGGCACTATCCTGAAAAGGACTGTTGCTGATAGCCCTCTGAATTCCTCTTTGCTAATAATGTTTTTGGCTGTCCCTTCTATTTACTTTCACCCTAATGCACTAGTTGCTTTTACCTTTCCTCTTCCAACAACCTTACCGTACCAAAACTATCTCTTACTACTTCTCTTCTTCCAATTTTTGCTCCTATCTTCATGCATTTCAATTCTTACAATTTTCTATGGCATTTTTCTGTTTCTTTCTCCTCACCACCAAATTTCACAAAAAATACCATACTTTACCAGTTTTTCATGTTATGCAAGTATGTACATTTTTTGGCAGCATCAACGATCCTGTGCCTTGGTGGCATTCCATTTGTTAGGTTATGGATGAACTGAAAAGGCCAACTTCTCCAAATTAAAACAGAAAACAAGAGTAACTGCTAAAGAAAGTACTATTACCACAAGTTTTCTCTTGATTGTGCTAGTTGCTGAAATGCCTCCTGATCCCTCGACAGTCTTTAGCTTAAGCAAAACAGAAATGGACAAAAATGGGGAGTTCTTCCACAAAATCCATAAGCATTGCACACCATTCTGAAGTTTTCAGAAACCAATTTCATAGCTGCATTAAAAAAATCAGCATCATTGTATGAACAGCCTGTTTTCATGGCCCCTATTCCCTCAAGTTGTCACTTACCTGTGTGTTTTGATGTAGTCATCCTTCAAGGGAAAGAGCTGCTCCTCAACCTTGTCCCAGCGCTCCAGGCAGCTCCACAGCCAATCAGGGTTTACAACATGGAGGTCCTTGCAGTCCTGAGCTTGCCGTACTTTTTCTGTGCCTATTACAGAGTCAAACATAACATAACAGTGTTCCCAGAAACACAGAAGATAAACCAGTCTGTAGACAGAACTAAGAACAACATTGTGTGATTAATTGTACAGAAAAAAAAGCAACACTCCTCCCCAATCCAATAAAACAATCACAACTAATAAAAGCGAGAATCTAAATAAGGAAGCAATACCTCAGACTCAAGTTGGATGAAGGTAACTTCCTGAAGAACTAGCACCATGGAAGTAGCCCAATAAGATTTATACAGAAAATCTCTGCATCTTCGCCCAACAAGCAACACAAGTGCACTTCTGTACTGTATCTCCTTCACTTGTATTTGTCAGTAGTCTAAGCAGAAGCAGCTATTCAATGCTGTCAAAGCCTGACTAACTTATCATACTAACTTTTTTACACAGGATCCCCTGCTTACAGTGTGCTACCTTTAAACAGCCTGCCACTCACTCAACCTCATCTGCCAGAAGCTGAGGCAAAGCAGAATTCCTTTGTGCCAAAACACGAACAAAGAACGTAAAGTTAAACATGGCAGGCTAGCATGCAGTCCAGGTGAAACCATTAACAGTGCAGCTTGCAAGTAACAGGTGATCTCAAATTCTACTCTCTGGGGATGCCACAAGAAAGAAACTCAGTAAAGTTGCTATAAATCTGTCAAGAAGCATAAAAATCAGTGCTGTGGTTTAATCCCAGTCACTCCTTGACTACTCCAACCACCCCAGTCGGATGGGGAAGAGAATCAGGGAAAAAACATTAAAACTAGAGTAATGAAACAAAGTAAAATATAATAATACTAATAATAAGAATCCTTGTCTGTTTTCACACATGTGAAAACAATGAAGCAATGAAGCCTCCAGAAAAAAAAATCAAGTTTCAGAACAATTCTGACAAGCAAGCAAGAACAGTAAATTAATTTGACGTTTTCATCAGACTTCCCTGGAGTTTCATCTTCATGATTGTCATTTAACAACATGATTTTACTTGTTTCAATTAAGATTAAAATCTTGAAGTATCCATACTTCTTCACATAATTTGAAGATGAGAGGAAGCAGCGAATCTCAAATACTTAATGGACCTTGTACAACCTGAACTACAATCCACTGGGACAGACAGATGAACTGAAATGCACCTGACGATTGCCCTAACTAGTTGGTTAGACAGCTCAGTTTAAGACTTCTGTAAATTTAGAAGACTAAATAAACAGGAAGGGCAAGAGATAACTGTCCTTTACCAAACTGCTGAAAGCTTCTGTTTCCCTACTTTTCATCCCCCAAACCCAATGGAATATAGGAGTAGGGCTAAATTCTTCTGTAGATACGAATAAGTTTTTTCTTGGATTTAGATTAACAAAAACCAATGTTGTGTGCACAAATACATTTCTTCCATACTCAGCTGTAAATGCAAGCAATTGCACAGTTCAGGATATAAGAGCTGTACATATAAAGCTTTTCTCCACACTAGTATCATTGCAAAAACCCCTTAATTTAAGAACCCAAGATAAACACAAACACAAAAATAAGTATTTTAAGATACAGCCCTGCCCAAACCTCTAATGATTTGGACATGTTGTATTTTAATTTTTGTTATGAAATAAAAGTAAAGCCACTGTCCAACAAAGATTTACTGAAAACAATTTTAGAACTGCAACTGTGGTAAACCCAGCACACCATTGCAGTTCAAGAGGTTTTAACTGGCTAAAACGTAAAACTCTAATGAGGAAGGTCAGTGCACCCCTGATATCATACATCCCCCGATTTCAGAAACCTGTTTTCCAATTAATTATCA
Organism: Acanthiza pusilla; assembly: GCA_036630365.1. Classification (NCBI taxonomy): domain Eukaryota; kingdom Metazoa; phylum Chordata; class Aves; order Passeriformes; family Acanthizidae; genus Acanthiza; species Acanthiza pusilla. Next base: position 3,626,335 of record JAXCHO010000034.1, read on the forward strand.
AGTTACAAAAGCAACTGAGAGCAATTTCACGCAACAGTTGCTGGAAATGAGCCAGTTTACAGTGCCAGAAGGAGGTTTCACTGGAGGTATTATTATTTAATTAACCTCAGTAGGAATTGTAGAAATACCTGCAGTTAGAAGCAGTTACATATAAAGCTGTATTTAACTTATACACAGGGTATACTTCAGAGGAAATAAAGCAAAGGTTCTGAAAGAGAACCAGTTTAGAGATCTGGGAGAAAAAGGACTGAAGAAGGTAAAGACGGCTTGGACATTGTTTTCTTTTGAGAATAAAGGAAAAAAGTAATGACAACATAAAAAAAACAAACAGGTAAGAAGACAGCTATTATAAAGAGAATGCTAAGATCAGGTTCATAAGCATAGGAGTTTCAGGGCAAAAAAAGCAACCAGAGCAAGAAGTCCAGTGGAAGTTTAGGTACTTGTGCCTGATATTAGATACTGAATCAAGTATCAGACACAGCTGGCAATACTGTCTGCACCTAACTGCTCTGGAGGTGACTGAATACAATATACAGTAGCAGTGATTTCACCAGTAAGCACACATAACAGTTAACCAGAGCAGGTGATGCTGTTGGAAAGATGGGACTACGCTGCTTCTCTTGGACCTCATCAGGGGAAACCTGGACAAAACCATAAAACTGCACTTTCACCTCATATGAAATCTGAGAAGTTACATGAGAATATGGCTTCCTGCAACTGTTTTTCAGACTCATGCTTCTGCAGTGATGTCAGGTGTTTCATCTCGCTGCCCCTTCCTCCCCACCCCCACATCCTGCATTCATGCATATCTGATTGTTTCATACTGGATGTATGATGAGGACCTAGGTAAATACTTCTTCTAGTCAACAGAATTATTATAGGAGACTTAAACATGAAAGCCAAAATGGCACTATTTTGTATGAAGTTGGTACTGGAACTACATGGTCTTTAAGGTCCCTCACAACCCAAATGTTCCAGGATTCTATGAAAAGCTGGTGACACGAAGACTTGTGCGTAACCAAATACACCTCCTAGAGTCAAAAGTTTTACCTTTCTCACCTCCACAACATCAAGGCTTTCTGCCTCCTCCCCATTTCTAAACTGCAAGCTGCCTATTGCACACTTCGGCATACTGAAAACTGCCTGAGGGAACACAACAGTGTCCTCTCGGGGAGTGCTTCCTATTTCCAGCTAACATCTTCACAAATCAAGATTTCACATATATGATGTACTTAGAGCAAGATTTGGTGAAACACCAGATTTAACTGGGAGAAGAAATAGCTCAGCAATACATAGTATGTCTGCCTTCTCCTCTTCCTTTCCACAGTGTAATTTCTTTTGGAATAATGCTTATTAAGACAAAACAGAAGAAAGACTTTAATCCATCGAAGCGACTACTTCTTATGCAGCTAAGAACATCTGAATTATCCATCTGAGCTGAAAATCACTAGGAGAAAAACTGTTTTCCCAGACTACTTTTTTGCATCATTGTCATCTAATCACCTTTTCCTACTTCAAATTCCAAAAGTCCTCCAAAAAGTTAAAAAGGCACAGAAGATTTTCCATATGAAGCAACTGGAGCCCAAATTCGTCACATCTACTCTCTGATGGATATAGTCTGAAGCAGATAGTATTGGAAAATGTTATTTTCAAACCTGGGGAAGGTGCTCATCAATTCTACTTCTGAACTTGCTGAAAACAGTGCTCAGCTGACTGGCCTCTGATTCAATCTCACCCACGAGGAACTTGGTGTGTGTGCTCAGTGCTGTGCCAGGACTAACCAAACTGCACGATCGGGAGAGAGACCACCAGCGGCACTTGTACAGCACCATCTTGATTCCAAAACACCAAAATCAACATAACCTTATGGCAGTTTGTAACCAGACTGCCAGACATTGCTTGGAAAACCCAACCACTAAAGGTTTATTTCTCTTCAGATAATTTTTATATATAGATCTTAATTTACAATCAAATTCTGAAGCTTTTCTGCAAGAACACCGACCTAAGGTAAGCGATAGATGTACTGTTCTCTGACACTACACCTAAAGCTCAGGTTTAACTCTGCACTGTGCTTTACCAACACAAGCACTAGGCTTACCTGATTAGTGCCCTAGCTTAGAGCAATGCTTGACTGGATTTTTTTTAAAGACACAGCCCTTGAAAATATTTTTCAGGAAAAAATGCTGTTGACACATTACAGGTGTAGGAAATGGTGTGGACTCTAATATATTTTCAAAAATAAAATAAAAATTCAGGGCCTACATGATCTATTCCTACCACACTACAATAATTTCTGAGAGAACTAAACAGCTTTATCTGCTCCACCACCAAAACTCAATACAAAAATCAACTACAGTGTCTTTCATCTGTTCAGGAAGGAACATAACAAGGTTTATGAAACAGTGTGGTAACTGCTTAGCCAAGTGTGTACACAGCTATAAGAACTCATCCTATAGTGCAGCTTACTGGTGCTTAAAGCAAACAGCAGATGTTTCAAAAACTGAAGTAAGATTTATGCAGCCCAGAGACAAGGAGAAAGGACTATGAGGCAGCCTTTTCTCAGTCACTCAGATTTGTGAAAGCTGATTAGACGATACAAAGATTCTGTGTTTCACAGTAATTCAGGCAGATAGTATTTTCTGCCCTATGTAATGAAAAAAATCCTAATTTTTTTCAAGAATGAAGATTTATTTAATTTCAGAATTCAGAGTACCTGTGTCTACAGAGAAACAAGCTTCCTATCTGCAGACAGATAAGTATATGCAAAGAAAAAAAATTAAATTATTTACTCTAACAGGCTGGGAAGAATGCTGTAAATACAACCTAAAATGGTTTTCAGAAGCTGTTCATTTCAATGCACCAAGCTATGATGAGGTCTCTCCACAAGGGGCAACTCCATCACTTCAAGACCTAAGGGGTAACTGATTCAAACCAACTTCTCCCCTTTTATGGTCTCTGCCAAATTCTTCCTTTGCCTTCATGATGAGAAAGCTAACAGTATTTACTCCCCAAACACTGCTGCAGGTAAAGTATAAGCACTTCCTTACATCTTAGGTAATGCAAGGTAAACACACAACTTCAGCTGCTTGCCAGAATCCCAACTCTGCTGTTGTTGGTGGGGTCACTCAAAAAGACTGAACTAAAAGGTATTTTAGGATTACTTTTCACAAACACCTTAAGAACAGAAAAAAAAGACAAAAGTATACATAACACTGTGGTCTGGTCTCACGTCATTGACTTCTGAATAAAGCTCAATAAGTGACATGCTTTTGCTTCCCCTTTTCACCAGCAATTAGACATCAAGCAGTGCTTCAGATGTTTGCCATGGGAGCCAAAGATGCAATATTTGTATGGCTTACTGTCAGTAAGAGGCTTATAAGAATTTGCTCTCTAACCATACAAGAATCACTATGAAAATCACATTGACAGATGAATTATCACAAATCCAGCTGTGACAGGACAAAAATGATATCCTTAAAATCTCTGATTAAGAAGTTTCCTTCATGAAATTAGAAGGATGCAGCATAGCTACTCCCACTTAACCAGAGGTGAGAATAATAGCCTCCAGTCAAAAAAAATCCCAAAACTCCATCACAAAACCAGAACCAGTCAATCCACAAGGATCTTACAAAGGGTTATTGGAGAATACAGTCTTTTTCACTCTAAATCCCTCTGTTTCATTGCCATTGTTACAGAAATAATTATTAAGTGATGATGAAAGATGATAACAGTATTGCTCATTAGGCAGAAATTACTACCAATTTACCTCTTCTAGAATTAGTGCAATATGCAATTTAATCAAAAACCAAAGTTAAACCAGTTTTTCATATTCAGATGTACTTTAGTGTATGATTCACTAAGAACGTGCAGGTGGCAAACAATTTACTTCTAAAAATAGAACACAAAGATGCATAGATGCATCTACATAAAAACACATCCCTCAAACTCTACATTCCAAAAATACGCAAGAAAAGTCAACTGCTTCTCATTATCACATGATGTATACCTGAATATGTTTTTCACACTTTTCACTCTAGAGAAATGTGTATATTTGGGAGCATCTCATTTACATTTATCCTATCAATTCTACCCCATCACATAATAGTTGCATCTGATGTACAACTACATTCAGAAGTCATCTAGTTTAAGATAAACAAAGCAACTTCAAAATGAAGCATTTAAAGATTCAAAATTGGAAAAACATCTCTTATATTGAGAGCTATTATGTCTCCAATGAAGTGAGATGAGCTTGCATAATTCCTTGCTGATAAAAGTATTACTATTTATGAAGTTTTAAAACAGCTGTTTGACAACTGTAGTGAAACAAGGGAGTCCCAAACTGATGCATCCATTGATTTCAAAACTTCACATTCACTGTCGCAATTATCACATCTTCACAACCCAGAATCCAAGCTAATCTCAATGCAACTAATTTCATCTCCTGAGTTTTAGGTTTTTTTAACTACTAAAATGTTCTTCTCCATTTATATAATATGCTTTTACTATTTAAATGCCTCTCAACATTTTAAACACTTTCTACACTTAAGGTCACACACACTTTGAGAAAAGCATATACACCTACCTATAGCATAGCCAGTGAAAAATAAACCCTTTCTTTAAAATACAAGCCAATGAAACCAAGATACTTCTGATGTACTAAAACTCCACGAGTAGCAGTCAAAAAAAACAAACAATAGGTGGCAGATAATGTATTTCTTTGCTTATGACACCTAAGCATGTCCTAAAACTACCTGCAAGTTCTAGATTATTTAAAACATGCAGTTTACTTTTGGATTTAATGGGTTTGATTATCAGTTATTTACGATTCCATAAATTAATTTTCATAATTTTAAAAGGCCAATAATGAGGGAAACAAGGCTCACGGTACAACCAAAAGAAGTGTGCCAGAAGCTAGTGCTCCTGACCTGTTAGCTCCTCTGTGGCAGCTACAAGTGGTATGTTCCTACCCATTACAGCTATGAAGAAACTGGCAGCTTTGTCAAAGACAAACTGAAAGTTAGGCTAAACTCTCTCACATCTCCTTTAACAAAAAAGTACAGGTTTAAGCACAGTGCAGTGACAAGGTATCATCAATCTCTTAAGATAATTTGAATTCCACACCAAGTGAAACTGAATCATGAGAGGTGAACCTGAGAAATTGAGAAAGAGAGCACTGCTACAGCTTTATAGCAAGACCACCAAAAACTTTTCTTTGACACAAATATTAAAAGTTTTGATGCAACAACCTTAAGTCTTTGACTATTAGTAACCCATTCTTAAAAAACTGCGACATGACATATTACATTAGAAGGTATTTAGCAGGTCCTACTTTTCACAATTAAAGGCCACATTTGAGTAAAAAGAAGAGAAAAATCCTTTTAAAAAGGCTGCTAAATTGTTTTAGGAAGAATTTTTCCTTTTATTTCAATTCTAATCTTAGTTATATTAAAGCCCATAGATGATACATAAAAGAGCTCAAGGCATGAATTGTAACAGACTAAAAGCTGCCGGAGAACTCGAGTCTCAAATACCTACCTGTCCTTGCTGCAATGAGATGTGTTGCTTTATCAGGGTCATCAGCACTCAGTACGAGATTCTTCACAATTTTAGCTCCAAGTGCTGTGGCATGATAGTGTTCCCGTGTCTTTTCAATGGGGAAGTTTGTCGGGTAAAGTCCACTAAATATTATGGTTACATCTGCCAACACTTTACTTTTTAGTTCTGGTACTATTTTTCTGATGTCTGGAATTTCTTCAATCTCTTTTTTCAGGTATTTATCATACTTCGTGTAATAATCAGTGTGAACTCGCACAAGGATCTCCTCAAGGTATATTAAATGGTCATCGTCATCTGTATCATCTTCCTCCTCTTCCTCCTCCATGCTCTGGTCTAAGGACTCACCCATTGTAATTCCAGACTGTTCACTAATCTGAGATTCTGTTTCAGCTTCTTTCTTGTCTGCAGACCCATTTCCTAAATCACAAAGGCTTTCCTGTTCACTTTCTTCTTGTGCTTCAAGATCAATTTTGTCCTGGGTATTTTCACTAGGTAAAGATTGTATGTCCCCAGAATGGTTCACCACACCATCCTTTTTCTCACTCACTTCAGTGCAACTCTCTTGCTGCGAATTTTCATCCTGCAGAGATTGTTGGGATTTCTTCCAACTTCTCTTTTCCTCATTCTCACTATCCGATACAGAAGTGGATGACTTTTTGGTATCCAACCCATCGTCACTTTCACTGTCGCTAGACAGTTCAAAGTCCAAGTCATTTGTTGTCTTCTCTTGGGTTTGCTGCTTCTCTGTAGCCGTTGCGTCAACTTGTTCTGAAAAAATCTGAGATTCTTTTTTATTTGCCAAATCATTAGTGACCACACTGTCCATTTTGTGATCAGTGCTATCATTTAAGGAGTCCTGGGCATTAACTCTATCACTAGAGTTCACGTCCCCATCAGATGTTTCACTGCTTACAGAAGCACTTCCATTTGCAGTGCAAGTGTCCTTTGCAGTTTTCTTGAGACCATTGCTATACTCTTCTACACATATAACATTCTTTATTTCTTCAGCATCTTTTGCTGAAATCACTGCTGAATCCAATGCCTCAGGTTTGGTAGAGTGGTTTGCTAAAACAAGATCAAGAAAGAAAACATATACATATTTTCCCTTATTTCTTTAAGATTATTCAAAATCTAATTTTCTTTGACCTTGAACACAGAGTTTACATACTGACTTAGACTTCCTTATGCTTGGAAGTGATCACCAGGCTTTTCAAAGTTATCAAAATTCTCTAGGTGTCAATGATTACTAGAAAGGACTGTCAAATGTAACAAACACTACTTTTGTAAAGAAGTTACATAAGCAGCTTCTTTTTCTCTTTAAATCACAGGTCATGAGTAATTATTTGTTAACTCTGCAAGCATTAAATGATTTACCTTATACTACAAGTTTTACGATTACATCTTAGAACAATGAAAATAAACAAATGTGGCAGTCAGGGGCAGAACTGGCTTCATAAGGTCCTAATCCAGAACTACAGTACAAGAACTTAATTTATAAACATTCACATCTTTCCTATTATCTGATTTTCGTAACCAAATAACTACTTTAGTACGTGAAAATATATACATGTTTTAGCAATACAAAGACACCGTTCAAGCCTAATTCAAGGCTGATGGAATGCAAGTAAAACAGTAATAGAGTCAAAAGCAGAAGAATAGTTTTAGGATGTGTCTACAGTTGTCTGCGGAAGTAGAGAGACACTTAAAGAAACTGTAGACATCCAAAAATTTGCACACAAACATTCACTGGGAATACTGTGTCAAGTCACACTACTTTGTCTCCGTTCTGTGTACGTATGTCTGTCCTGTAAGTAACAACAGGAGTCAAACGTAAAGGTCCTGCATTACAGTGACCTGATTTAGGTCATATTAGTCCTATTTTTGTATTGGACACTTTTATTTCAGTAAGTGAAAGAGAGCAATGTCACATGTATTAAATTAAATTTTAAAAAAAACAAACTCTTGGCTAAACTGGAAAAAACCCTGCAATTCTTTCTTATCACGTTGTTTCAAATACATTTTGCCCCCAAATAATTACCAATCTAGTGATGTGTACTTTCTAAACCCATTACGTGCATTACACTGCTGAGCCTGTTGAACATAAGGTTCTTGTGTCAAATGCGAGAACACCATGTTCAATAGGCGCTAAAAATTCACACTAATTTTACTAGAACAATTTAGACTGGGAGGCAAGCAGAGACCAACATTCATTTTCAGCAGTGTGCTGAGGCCAGAGTTTATTAACTACTCCTCCATGTCCCAAAGGCAAGGAAGAGGACTGAAGAAGCGAAACGTACAGAGAAGAAAAAACTAACACGTTTTACATGGAGGTGTGAGGGAGAAACTGTCCCCCTCTATGTGTTCTTGAACAGATTGGTATATTGCCAAATCAGCTCTCAGCCACAACACTATTATCAGTACTCCACTTCTGCTCTGGCTGGTGCCAAAAGGAACACTCTCAATAAGAACAGTCCAGTCCAAGCTACTCAAATTTGTGCTTTCAACTTCAATAGTCTGGGATTGCCCATCTAAGCACAACTGCAATACTAGTAAGACCACTTCAATGACTTACATCAATCATGTTTTAAAAGTGGACAAAGTTATAAAAGCGATTTAAAAACCATCTAATTACCTTTCTTCTTCATTGGCATTTCTCTTGATCCAGGAGGTGCATTAATATCTCCTATCCCCTGGAAGTATACATATTTCTTCACAGTTATCAAATTGGGTGCAAATTTCCAAACATCCTCTCTGTCATCAATGATGCAAACCATAGAATCTCCACATGGAAAGAGATCTCTAAGAGACAACACAGTTGATAAATTAATCCAGTTTTTGAAATTCATATAGCAATGAAAGCAATTTCTGACGATGCTCTGGTTTATTATGAGCATGTCTGCAGAACATGCTTATATAGGAACTTACAAGGAGTCAGTAATACGAAACTATGGAATTCAAAATACAAACTTCAAACAAATTAAAGTTAATGAAAAAAAAGGAAACAGCTCTGTCTTAAAAATCTCTGTCCCGAAGACTAGAAGCAGGAAACAACAAGCCTCTGCAAGAATAAACCATTACAACATTTCAGTCTAGTTTTCACTAGTTTTGTTGACCAACAGCCCAAAGTCAACTATCACAAAGTCAATACACTACCTATATAAATAAGAAAATGACATAAGAAGAGTTTTTAAAGAGTAGATTCATTCAATCCAAGATAAAGGAAACTAAAGTATTAATATCACCTAGGAGGAAGAGGAGGTAGAGTACTTAAGATCCATATAAAATAGAGAGCAAGAAAAGAAAAAAGCTTCTCATTTGCTACAGTCAGGTGTGGAGGGGCAATAATTGTTAGTATTTCATAAAGCTGGCTTAAACATACCTGCCTTAGAAAAAATCTTGGCTTTACACTCGGAAAAAGATCAGAACCTGAATTTAGACAAGAATATGAATTCAAGCCTCTAGATGACCTAATTTCAAGAAACACTAGGAACAGAAGGTGCTTTTAGCACACTTGAAAGCCAGAATACTAGGTATTCAATTATGAATTAATCTCAAACTGAAAATTTTGGTTTAATTAAAAAACCCACAACACACAAGTCATTATACAAGATCACAAGACAAAGTGGAAATATGGTTGTTATTAGAATAAGAAATGTAAGTGAAAACATAATGCCATTGCTTGACCCTCTTACTGTTCAGCTACCACAGAACCCATTAACTAGAAGAAATGCTGCAATGCCCAACACCTCAGTTTTACTGAGATGGTGTTGGTATTTAAGAGGCAGATAAAGAAGGATATACACACATTAAGGGCAGAGGGAGTAATTTTTATTTTATTTAGCATATATTCTGTCTGTTGTCCTGTTCTGTATAATGCCTAAGACCTATATACATACCTAAGATTCCCAGTTTTAGAAAACGGATCGATACATTCATCCCTTGACAATATCCGATGGGAAAAAAGCTTCTTTTCAGGATCCAAAAATCCTTTTGGAAGAAGAAACTAAAGTTAATGTTCAAGATGTTTGTTCCTTGTTCACATTCTATATACTTGAGCTATTTCAGTTTGTGCAACAGCAGTTTAACACACAATTTTAAGGCATGAGATCATATGGGAGAAAGTACAGTGGATCAAGTACTTGAAGCTAATACAATGAGATCAATTTTAAAAATCCCATCTAATTTTCTTTCACGATGGCAGCAAAACTGAAATTAAAATAACTGAATTTGTGACAGCCAAATAAATAAGGCTGAGAAATATACAGCAAGTGATACATACACATGATTTTTGCAACTTACATTTATCTCTCTATAGCTGGTTCTTTAAAACTAAATGTTCTCCTTAGCTCATTATGCCTAGGGACTGCAGAGAAGTCTCACAAGAGTCGGCAATGTGCTGCAATACTTAAGCACAGTAGGAAGTTAAGGGACAGTTCCAGCCGGAGCTCTTGCATTTGTAGGTTTTAAGTTGTACCTCTAACAACTACTTGAACACATTTACATATAATTAATATACCCTGGGATTTCTAGAAATATTTAGGTCCAGTTGTAGTAACTTTTCTGACTGCACTCTTTAAAAAAAAACCAAATAAAAACCCAAAACCAAAACAGAAGCTGTGCTAGCTGATCTTAAAACAAGATAATGCGCCATTATTCAGGAAAATGGTGACTTAGGTGTACAAACACACATGCACATGCTTCTGAACCTAGTCTTCAATAATGAAGTTTACCTTCATGAGCAGATCACAGCCATAAAATTGCTTAGAAAGAAACTGGCATATTAAATGCTAACCGGTATTTTTCATTTTACGGAATTTGTACTGAAGTTAGTATCAAATTATTATTCCGAATAATACAAGGCAGTCAACACTTACTTGGCAACAACTTTTTAAAGTTTTACTGTCTTTTATTTTAAATGGTGGCCATATTATAGCCAGAACCAGAGTTCAAAATGACCACAGACTCTATGGACCAACTTTAATTTTCTTTCAGGGAGCTCTGAGATTTGCACAGAACACATGTTCAACTCCTTTTAAAAGTGTAGCTCCCAAGAATACATTAAGTTGGCACTTCAAAAACAGATGGTTTAAGTTTAAAAAAAAAAAATCAGTTATCACTTCTGAAAGTTGATCCTGTACATATTTAATATTAATGTGTAATTGGAATAACTTAAAACCCATAAAAGCAAGAAAATTCTGAGTTAAGGACAGAGGTTCAACCTTAACTCACCCGACTATGCTTAAGAATTGCTGCAAACTCGTAGAATCATCCCCTGTAGTGAGACCCTTGCAGTACCTAGGCATAATGAATTGAGAGAATTAGCTACAAAGATTTATTGCTGTACACACAGATACTTTGACAAACCACAAAAGCTGTCATACAAATTGCTGTTCTCCCCAACAAAATTCTCTTCTACTAATTGTCTGAACACACAGGAACTCTCTACTCTGAATTGACAGGAGTGCACTGATTACATGGCAAAACTTCAGTGAGGCACTCAACTGCAGTGCTGTCCAGCTAAAACTGTAAGAAAAATGCAGTTGAACTAAAAAAGTCCAAATGCAGAAAGCCTGGCTGCCAAGGATTAGAGATAAGTAGCATTCTAAACCTTCACAGTAATGCTTTACCAATAAACTAAAAATACATTGAGGATAGAGCTCATCAAAGATCCATCTGCAAAGACACAAGCCCACCTCAGGAGAGTCCAAAGCTAAGCTACCTGAGCAACAACACAGAAAATAGCACTGGCCTCTTTTTTAAAAGTTCTTTCCAGGTCAAACTGCTTGGTTTCTTTTAGATGTTCCCTAGTCAACTAAATCAACATAACAAACAATTTCATGCTTTCACATCTCAGGGAAAGAGCAGGTAACATTTTATTCATCGTACATCACTTGTTTACTTCAACACACTAGGCACCCACCAAAGCCGCTCTCTCACTTTCTGCCACTGGACAGCAGAGAAAGAAAATGGAATGAAGGGTTCATGGGTTGAGATAAGGACCAGGAGAGACTGGGACAAACTGAGCTGACAAATTGAGCTTCCATTTATTCTCATAAATTAGACACTGTGCTAGGTATGCCCCTAAGCTTCTCGGGCAAACTGAGGACACTATCATTATCCTTTGTCATATTGGAAAGACTATACATCCAGTAGACTCACCTAGCAGAGACTGTTTCCCCAGTTTGTTTCCCATTATCTCAGACTGGGTCTTTTGCACACAGACTTACCAAGCTGCACTGCCTGCTCTTATATAGACACTTTTAGAAAAGCAAATTTGTAAATAAGTAAAAACTAAGTTAAACAAAAAACATCAGAAGATGGAATGTTGAACACTAACTCATATTGGGGAAGCCACAAATCTTAGAGAAAGATTGAGTTAAATAGCAATTCCCAGGAGAAGTTATATAACTGTTGGAACCAATATGAATTTGAGGAAGTCCTTTTATAAATAAAAGCAAAATTGAATTTCTGAAGAATCAGGTTACCTTCAGTTCTACTTGAGGCTCTATTTTACAAGCTGGAAAGAGCTGTTGACCCAATCTTTCAAAAGCTGGGACAACTTCAGACACTGGTGATTTTATGTACACACTGTATACATACTGTAATATAGTTGCTGTAACAAACCATACAAATGAAGGCCCTCAACTTGGTTCTACTTTCTAAATTTCATTGTAAATCTGGAGTAATTTCACATTGCTTTGTTATTGCCTAATAGCTTCTGAACTCAAAATTCACTGTGGCATTTTACAACTAGCCTTTAAACTGACATCCATATTACATGTATCAAACTTCTCTTATGCAGAGTAGGAAAAGAAATTAAGTAACAATTGCCCAAAATAATTATTTACTAAAGAAATACTCCAGGGAGCTCCAGATAACAAAAGCCAAAGCTCATCTTCATAAACATACTACCAGATATCACTCTGTAAACATGTCAAACTAAGAAAGGGTTTAGGATAAATTATTTCAGCAGATATAATTGGTGTTTACAAGTACCAGCTAATCCCACTTAACAGCTGGCAAGAGTCAGCTGAGATGAAAGGACTGACAAGATGTCATCTCTTTTCAAAAGCTTTCTAAGACATGAAAGGAGCAGGTCAGAGTTCAGAACTCACAAAGAAATACAGGATGTATACAGAGGACCTAAGGAAACAACCTTTTTCTTATGAAAAAGATCCCCAACATTTTATTACTAGCTCCTTCTTTACGTAACATAGGGATAACAATAAAATATCAAACTGACAGCTCGGTGAGAAACCATTTAACCAATACTGCCATCAAGTGTTCTCTATATGCATCAGCTATGTATTTCTCTGCTACTATGTCCTGGCTGCACAGCTGAATGTGTGGACCAAAGGCTTTACCCAGTGTTTGTCCACCGATTTCAGCTGAAACTATAACCAGCAGTGCACAGGTAACTCACTTGCAGTTTGAATGCTTTTGATGAGGTTAAAAAGCTTCAGGCAGAAATCCAGAAGTCTGGGGATGTCAGGAAGCAGCAATACCCTAACTTGCTCATTTGGTGGCTATTTCCTCTATGGAATAAATCAGGTAGCTTAAGTATAATGCCCACAATAAACATCAGCCTGTGGCAGCACAGGGACTGCAGGGTAATTCACATTTTAGCTCAGAGATTAAAATGGGAAGAGGACCAAATCACACATTGAGAGAAGACAAGGAAAACACTTAGACATCATGAGTTAACTACCTCAGCATTTCCTCCCTGGCACTGAAGGCCATTTGCTATACATCTTGTGACCTTAGGCCAGATATTGGCACACAGATCCAGGTGAGGAAGACTGCCCCCTAACCTTCTTCCTACCATGTATTTAAACCTAGCATAAGAAAACGATTCCTCTTTTGCCACAGAAGACAAAAATGCATTCTAAGAAGGACAGAAGGATACATAATTGTTCATGCATTGGTAGTACACAACACTTAATCCAACAGCAAGACTTACAAAGCTTTAGGAAGATTCTTCAAACAATGCGGTCAAAGACTGAGGGACATAGAAACATTCACTGGAATGGGCAGGACAGGACATGCCTCAAACCTTTCACGGAGAGTTAGTTGGAGACCACAAATAAGCATCAAATTCTGATTACAGAAATATTTATATGTTGTCATTACAAGCCTCTTCTATGGCATTTAACATGCATAAAGAATTGTTTGATTAGATATTTTTTCTATATCACTTTTTTTCTAAAGTGTTTTAGAGCTAACTAGGATAGCTAGCGCTCTAACTATTTTGGAATCTTCCTTTCTTGCCAAGAACTGGCATCATTGGGACAGTGTTGCTCAAAGCACTCCTGGCAATATGACACAAAAAAAGCAACGTGAAAGACAACTGAAAAAAAAAGCTAGATGTGGAACAGCAGCATGGATAGTCTGACAATCAGAGTCAAAACCTAAAACGTTGTTAATTATATCATCTTAGAAAACAGACTTTGATAAAGGGAAGTTTAAGAAGAAAATGCTCATCTGACAGGGAAGACTAAAATTGACTTTTACTCCCTCTTGACAGTTAAACATATGGTGTCACTCCTAACATGATTCAAACCCATACCCTTGCATAACCAGGGCAGGTTTCTTTTATGCTTCTTGGAAAAAAGAAAACATTTCAGCCAGTGACCCACACAACAGACTACTATTGTTACAATTCAAATACAAGTTCTCACTTACTAGGAGAAAATATTTCTAAGTTCTTGAGAAAAACATGTCAAAATGCTGGTAGATATGTATTTTTCATGAAGTAAGTGCATTTCAGCTCCAGGTCAGAAATAGAACTGTTGTAAATTAATTTACAGCAGCAGAACTTCCTTTGGTGAAATGAAACAATGCAGGGAGTGTTTTTCCCCAACAGACAAATAATTTCATATTGTTGATTTTCACAGAACAGTTACATCAGATTTGTAAGACAAGGGAAGTTGCAGATCCTTGTTAGGGTCCATCAACATAATTCCTTACTTAATAAGAAGGCATTAGTTACCACACCATAATCTGATTCTCTAACCTTCAGGGAAGCAAAGCACATCTGATTGGGGAAAAAAAGGATTATTTCTAAAATTACAGGCCATACAGGCACTGACTTGTAAACAAACTAAGAATTCTACTTACAGGACTATTTAGGAAGTGGCTTTGCACAACACAAAGAAGAAATACTTGAAAACAACTGCATAAAAAAATTAATTACATGAGTATGAAGGCAGGGTAGGTAAATATTGTTAAATGTAACATACTACTCACCTGCAATTGTATGTGCATACAGTCTGCTGCCAAAAGTAAAAACATGTAATTCATAGAGCTTGGCAATTTTTTCCAAGAATTCCTTACAATGAGGACGTAAACGTGTGTGCAACATAGGTTCACCTCGACCTAACTGAAAATGAAATATTCCCTAGAAGAAAAAGCATGTTGAGTGTTATCAAAATAGCAAAACAAAAATGCCAGTATTCCAGAACTATGCTCTTCCCTCATTTCAACTTTATTTGATCTGACTAGGCTAAAGGAAGTTGTGGCTGCAAGATTACGTGTACGAATAAAATCCAAAGCATATTTTTGCTTTGCTCCAGGCAGTCTAACAATAAAGTTTTCAAATGCATGAAGCTGTGTTGAAAAATTTATGATGCAGGTGGCTTTCATTTGAATATTCACTCATGGCAAACCAGTCTGAGAAATTTCTCAAGCTGCTTTTTTCAGAAAAGTTCAGGATCTCACTACAATCAATACCTCTCTGAACGTCTGACAGATTCATTTCAATATACATTGAGCTCAGAGAAAGACTTTTACTGGATAAAAAAATACTATGTCTATGGCAATATAGCATCAGAGAGCAAACCAGGAAGGAAGCGTGCAAATAAAGGTCCCAGTTACAAACCTCAAAATCTTTTTTAAAGTATTTTTCTTCAAATCATCCATTTATACAGAGAGGCATAGCCTTTCAGACACACAAGTTTTTTTTTCATCTTAAAGTTGAATATTCATGGTTCCCTTTCCTTTTAATTGCAATGTACAGTTCTAGCTTGTTTTTTGCTAGCAATTGTGAACATGAGCTAAACCTACCGGACATGCAAGACTGACAGGAGAAAAGAACTAAGCAATCACAGTTTGCATGATATTGATGTTTGAGTTCGCATCCTCTTGCTCAAGACACTGTAGACACATTTCAACATGTTCCTTGTTTTAAAGATTCCAAATTAGAAATGCTACAAGCCAATACCCTTTGTCAGTTCAATAACAAGTGTTTCATGAAGAAATTAAACAGCAACAAACAACCTCTCCCCTCGGCACCCCTCAAAAAAGGATTAAAAAAAAAATCACTACACATACTCATGGAATGACAGACATAGCAACACAAAAGATTGCTAAGAAAGGGACTATGAACAGTAATTCACCGTATCTGCCTCAGAGTTGGAGGGAAAATAGTCTCATTACTGAGTACTCAGCTTGTAAATTGCAGAGGAAGGGAAGCAGAGATTAAAAATAACTACCTGAAATGTCTCTCAAACGGATTAGAAAGGAAAAGTGCAGAAAAGCATGAATGAAAGAAAGAAAACTGTCAATTTAAATGTAGAGAAAAAGGAACATATTACAGAAGACTTGTTTCTCATTTTTTGTTATTCTTTAACTACAATTTTACCTAATCACAGAATGTTCTTTTAAAGAACCACTATTTAAATATTGTTAGAAACATTCCTGCTGTTACATTGGCTTGAAAGTTAGCCCCAAATACCTTATTGGACATTTGCTGGCAGTGCTGCTCTGTAGTATGGATCAATGTCTGGTCCAAATCTACCATGAGCACCAGTTTTCTGTTTCGATGTAGTCGCTGTTGATCTTCTCGTCCCAGCTGCTCAGCTTGCTGTAACAGAAATATTCACTGCTAAGCTTAGCTTCATAGAAATAAATTAGGTTTATTGCCTTTTGTATATTCTAAACATGAGAAGCACTTCTGCTACAAACTAACTGCATAAGAAATGATGCCTCAACATAACTGTAGCAATGGCAGCTGCAGAACAATTTTTTCCACAGGAAAAGAAAATGCTCTCAAAGTCTACTTTCAGATCTTTGCGACACTATTAACGCTTAAAATTCATAAACTCAACACAAAAACTTTCAAAATTACCAAAGAAGTAACCATGGATTTAATTTAAGGCCCAATGTCTTGACAGGAAATAGCAGCAGCTTTGAACACAAAGGAAAAATTCATCAGTAGGTCTGAACTTTTGACTGCTATGTCCAGCAATTTTGCATCATTAAGTACAATACGTCTGACAACCCAACAATGAGTATAAAACCAAAGCTGCTGGTGACAAAAATGATACCTGTCAACTTCAGAATAAAGTATATACTCCTTCAGACATCAGTGCAGTTCCACATGGACACTAACATCAAAGACCTTATAATCCAGTAAGTGAAGTTTACTCCTCTTGCACGCATTTATAAACTTTTCAAGTACCACATTATGCTCTGTGTTCACTTGATCCATTCCTGACAGCAAGCTGCAGTGTTACGCTCAAAACAGCTGAACTTAAAAACATAGTTAAGCTGAAGCACTATGAAGCAGCAAGGGCCAAGTGCAAACTGCCCCCTCTATGATGGGGACACCTCTAGCTACTTTTATCTTCAGTTTCCCTCACTGCTGTTCTTGGAAGAATTACCAGAAAAAAAAAAGCAAGCAGCAACGGAAAAAAAATAAAAAAAGATCAGGTTGATAAAGAAGATAAACAGAATATTTGTCTTCAAAATAAACATGTTCTTCCTCCCTACAAAACTGAGGGATACACAAGCGTATTTTGACAACTCAGATGAATATTTGAAATATTCATGAATTCAGAATATTTGGAGCATTTGAAAAACAATGAAATAATTTTAACACACAGGTAAAGTTGCAGACAAACTAGCTTCACTATATTTAGTGGGCCAATTTCAAGATGAAGGTTAAAGCTAGGTTTCAGGGACACTGCAAGCATTGAATAGATTTCAGCTAATGGAACTTTGCACTACCTGGTCACTCTGAGTGACAAAAACATTCAGCTAGTAAGTTTACAGGCTGCTGTCAAAGTGTCATGTCTTCAGTACACACTTAAAAAAATAAGTATAAAACCTGATAAAAATCAATCCCCATTAAGGTAAACTCACAAAATCCTTAGGCTACTGATGTTCAACCCCAAATGCCCCTTCAAAGGGAATCCAAACTTCCTGTATCAAGTATATACAACATTCAAGAAACTACTATAATTAAGTTTCTCAACTGTGGAGCTACTGTGAAAGGTGTGAACAAAGAAATCATGATGGTACTTACCTCTGAGCTAACTTTCAGTTCCGGGACACTGTGAACCATTGATACAGTTGCTGTGGATAATGGCACACTCTGTCTTCCATTCTTGCTTCGTATCCTAATCACATAGGGAAAAGAAGCATCACAAGAGAAAGTAATAATTTAGTGAAAAGTTGAACAGACTAAAACTAAAATCTGTAGTCTCAAACTAATCACCCCCAAATAAATTATTAAAAAGAGCTATTTTAACTAACACACTCTTACAAATTCTTGCAAATGCCAGTTACTAGACAAAATGGAAAGATATCAAAGAAGCTCACCAGAAAAAAACCTGCAAAAAGTCACTGTAATAAGTTATTCTTCCATACAATTATTTCATAACACTAAGATGAAACACACCTATGTACTGCTTTGCATCAGAAAACAAGCTACAAACTAGGTACAATTACCGAACCACTCAAATTTAAAACTATTCTGTTTTATTTTATTTTTTTGCAATCACTCAGCATGCAATTGAACATTTTTTCCAAGCCAGAGTATGAAAAGTTTAAGCAAAGGATTACTCTCTGCACATGGCAGAGTAACTTACAGGCGACTGCTGCTTCAAAAATGCCATCCAAAAAAAATCCCCACACGTGTTCTTCCTATTGGCACAGGGTGAAGAACTCTGTGTATGCCTGTGTTTATTTTACTTACGTGTATATTATACACACAGTCTTACTGCTACACAGATGCGTGCATATACAGATATTAACACATAGAGAATAGGTATAACCCTTGTGTGTACACATATATATGGGAAAGCGTGAGTGCACATGAGTATGAAATTGCTTGAAAACTGACAAAGTAACCCTATATAGGATCCCTTTCACTAGCTTACAGCTTACATCAATCAATTTATTGGAAACACTGACATCTAATTGATGATTCACCAAGATTAAAAAAATACTATGATACAAATTTTGTCCTAGGTGACACATGCACGCCTTGTAATTCTCCCACATACCAGCCCTATCAAGGACAAGATTTGGTATCAGATCTACAACGAGAGTTAAACTTAAACGGATTTCACTTTGTGACAAGCAAACTGCTGAGGAACAACTGTACTGAGCTGAGTTGAGGCAAACACAACCACAGACAGGTATCTTTCACTGTACCATGGTGTATGGCAGCACTGATGTCCAGGAACAAAAGGTGTTTATTTAGTCTGAAGTTTATATGTACATTTTAGCATCTTGCATCCTTTGCTTCCAAGTTCAGAAAATCTCATATATAACCCTGAGTGGCATTTTAAATGAGCCTTTAAAATTATTAACTGTTTTCAGATCATTAGTTGAATGACTACTAAGAACTCTTTAACAGAAAGGTTGCACAGCTGTACCTGCTTTTCTCCAAGCAAGAAAAGCATCGATGCTTTTGAATTGTCTTCTGCTGTAGGCTCAGCAGACATAACACAATCTTTCGGATGTATAAGCCATTTTGTATAAAATGAAGACACAGACATAAGACATAGTAAGAAGTAATATGTGAAAAAGTCTTAATTTGCTGGATACATTGAGTTTTTCTGGCTTTTTCATGAAACGATAGCAGTAGAGCAATATTCAGATGTAACTCTAGTCAAACCTCAAATCAAGTATTCATTCAGGACAGACAAAGCCCTATTCACCATTATCCTAACTTTGCCAGGTTTTCTGGATAATACTTATTTACAAAATATTAACACTGAACTTTTAATAAAAAGTTATATCCAAACATTACCCAGGCATAGGTAATGTTGCATAGCACTCTCAACATTCAGTCCACCTGCACTAGTTTGTGGGATAATGTTCAAAAAATGATCCTTAACAATAGGCACGAATTAAAATGAAACCTAAGTATTTTCAGCCAAATGAAATGAGTATGCAACATTAATTTATAAAATCCAGGCAACTACAAAGCCCATTTCGGAACTGCTGTTGAATTAGTAATTTGATATGCACATGAAAGATTCTCTTTACCAAGCAAAAAGAAAGAGCAAAGGAGAAATACAACCGTCTTTCGAATTTGCTTTCTTTTTCCCCTAAGGCTTAAATTCCTTTAGTTCCAAGGCAGAATATTTCACAAAAAATTGAAAACAGTTAAGAAGCCTTAAATTGAAAGCACTTGAGACAAACTAGCTCCCATTCAGATATAGTACAAATGAAGCAAGGTCGTATGTATGAGACTGCTATTGCCTCTCAACTATTTGCACCTGCACAGATAAAACCTGAACAGGTCTACTAAGCCACTGTTGACACACCATACAACTCTCACTCTCAGTGGTGAGTCCATGGAAAGCAAAGCGTAATAAAAATTTACCTCTCTACACATGCTCCTTATATTTTCTAAGTTACCTTACATTATCCCCATGAAAAAAGAGCATGCACAGTTCTTAAATCCTACATGAGTGGAGACCTTAGAGCAGCCTTCCAGTACCTGAAGGGCCTAAAAGAGACCTGGAGAGGAACTATTTACAAGGTCATGCAGAGACAGGACAAGGGGGAATGGCTCTGAACGAAAAAAAGGTAGCTTTCATTAGCTATAAGGATGAAGTTGCTCTTGGTGAGGGTGGGGAGGCACTGGAACAGTGATGCCCAGAGAAGCTGTGGATGCCCCATCCCTGGAAGTGTTTAAGGCCAGGCTGGATGGGACCCTGGGCAACTTGGTCTAGTGGAAGGTATCCCTCCTCATGGCAAGGGGGCTGGAACTAGATGATCTTCAAGACCCTTCCAACCCATGATATTTTATGACTGTATTAGATGAGAGAAGGAAAAGGCTGAATCCCTAACAGAAGCAAGAAGTTGGAAAAAAGAGCTGACAGTACTTACTGAGTTAAATCCTGGCCACACTCTGCACACAAGCCTTTCATAACAACAGGATGGCTGCATCCTTCCAGTCTCACCAAGACAGTCCTGAAAAAGATGTAGGCATTTCATTTACAGCAGGTAGATTACAGACACATAAATTAGTAACCCACAGATTGAATGAATTCAAAGAATAAGTTCTGGTTATGGCTTGAGTGTCAGCCCCTTAAGATACATGCTTTTGCCACAACATAGTGAAAAAGACAACCATCTAGATTTTCAAATTATTGATTTTCACAACTTTAGAAGTCACTGAATCACACACTAAGGTCAATTTCTAACCATAGTTTAGTAAGGAAGTTCAATGTGAACAAGTATTGTCTGTCCAGAAACAGTTTACATTCACTTAGATACAACTCACCATTAATAGCCTACTGAGCTACAAAGGAATGAAAACCAAATGTGGAAACTTCAAAATCATAGAGCAGCTCAGGTTCTCTACTTTAAAGTCACTGAGTCCAACCATTAACCAACACTGCCAAGCCCATCACTAAACCATGTCCCTAAGCACCATGTCTGCATGTCTCTACATTCATGCAGGGATGGGATCTTGACCCCTTTCCCTGGGCAGCCCACTCCAGTGCTTGACAACCCTTCCCGTGAAGAAATTTCTCCTCATACCCAGTATAAACCACCCTAGCACAACTTGAGGTAATTTCCTCTCACCCTATTGCTTGATACTTGGAAGAAGGAAGTCCCACCTGGCTACACTCTCTTTCAGGCAGTTGTGGAGAGTGATAAGGTTCCTCCTTGAACCTCCTTTTCTTCAGACTAAAGACCCCCAATTCCATCAGCTGCTCCTCATTAGACTTGTACTCCAGATCCTTCACCAGTTTCACTGCCCTTCTCTAGACATGCCCCAGGACTTCAATGTCTTTGTGTACTGAAAAGTCCAAAATTTAACCCAAGATTTGTAGCTTCACCACTGCCAAACACAGGGGCAGACAAGTTCTACACGAACCTCATCTTAATTTATTATTTTCTTGTATATCATGGCGGACATATATTGCTTCAATCTTCTCATGAAAATATTTTAATTTCTCATCCTAAAGCCTTGAATTGCCACATCTTAAAATAAAGACATAGAAAAGGATATTTTATTCTTTCTTTTAAACAATGGCTAAATGAAACCAGAAATTAGAGCTGGAAACCGAGAAGTGTGACATTCACTATTCCAAACTGTTTAGAAGACAAACATTACTTTTTCAGGAGATTAGTCCACCTACAGTATTTCTCATCCAGTTATCAAAATCCCAGGTCTTGAAAATATCATTATTTATTTTCTCTCAAACACTTAACAGTCATTATAAGAGACTTGTTTCCTTCAATACAGTTGGAGGAACTGATCTTTCAGACTTTTTATTTTAAAAATATTCAAATAAGTAGATATAGTTCAACTACTATAAAATTTCACCAACTCTGTGATAATGAGCTACAGCATCTCCCTAATATTAAAAAAAAACCAAAAAACCCAAACCATTTAAAAGTCATGCAGTTAAAAAAACCCACCCAACTAAAAAGCAAAATAACCAAAACCAAAGTGCTTTCATAAACTGGCTGCAGTGTTTTAAGTGCAGCTGCAAATCCGCACTGCAATAAGCAGACTGCAACAGGAAGAAAACTGTCTTGCATGCTCAAATCTCTCATCCAGATATCTGACTACTAAGTGTTTGGGAATTCCATGCAGAAGCCCACTTTCTACATAATACCTGCAACTGCTTACTTGCAATGTGTTCCTTGTTATTCAACAACCAGAAGAATGATGACTCTACTAACAAAACAGCAGTTCATGTCCATGCTAAGGATTATTTTCCTCTTTCAGAGCAAAAACTAGATTCAGGTCAGGTTTATTTCAAAAGAAGTCCTCACAGGCCATCACACTACCAGTATACCCATTTACAAAAGCGGAGACCTATGCCCTTCTCACTGGCAGACATTATCTGCTGGAAATTACACCTCCTTTTCCTGTGTAGGCATCTTAGATCTTTTTTTAAACATGGTATGTATTTCAAAGAAAACAAATAATCAGTCTTGGCTTTTTAAAAGAACTGCACAAGATAAAGTATTTTTGTGGCCCTTCATTAGTGGCAATTCACTGTGTGATTATTTCACAGATTTCACAGAATTCAGGTCTCCTCTCATCCACCTATGCTTGCATTGTTTCACTTGACTCTTCTCCCCACTCCCTTTGACAGTATCTCTGTCTTGGTGTCTTTTATCTTCATTCACTGCTAAGCTCCTTTTTAGGCTACTAACTCACACTAATGACCAAGTCAGAATTTTTCATCCTCACCATGTGTTCAGTGTATGAATCAGAAATTACAGAGACACCTAAAAGGCCAAAAAACCACCCTATGGTACAAGCTACAGAAACATGCTTACGAGATTACAGTGACTGAGTTTATAAACCAAATGAATTGGTTTTCAATAGTTCAGGAGAAAAAAGCCATTCAACGCCAGCTTAGAAGCCACAATATCTCTAGGCATTCTCTACTTTGCCTTCAAGGGTAACCTCACGCTCCAGGTATGCAACAGGAAGAGCTGGCTGAGGTGAGATACAAAATTGGACATGCAAGGGCAAAGATTTTTTAAGAAAATTAGCGTTCTAAATTATTCATTCATACTGCTCCTAAATAGCACCTTTGTACCTTATCTCATATCAAGCATGACCACTAAATAGCAGTTTTGCCCCTGCAAAAACTGAATATGACCAAAACTCCTGGCCACACTTAGACATGCTGGAGATAAAAGGTACATGATACCAAGTCCTCTGTCATATTGCTCTCTGTGATGTTTAACCCAAAGGACAGAGGAAGAACTCCAGAGCCCTGATGTACTCCTGTGCAACATACAACCAGATGGCCACGTTTCAGTTACAACTGTCAGGATCTTAGGCAGACTTCTCTCAGGGAAAAAGCCCAACATTACTTGGCGCTGCAGAAAGCAAGCCTAAACTCTACTAAGGCCTAGGCATACTTAGATTTTAGAACAAGTGTTTTTTAATTACTAAATTTTTAATTAATAAAAAGGAACAAACTCAAACCTCAAATAGAATGACTTTTGTTAATTTCACACCTCGAAGCTCTCCTTTTAGTATTGAAGTGAAGGATTTTCAAAATGTAATGCCCAAGATCCAAGCCAATTATCAGACAAAAGTAGCTGAATCAAAGTGTGCATGCCTAATTTTAAATGGCTGCATATACCAAACATGGGTGCCTGTTCTCTTCTCCAGGTCTTAAGTGAAAGCCACTTAAAAGAAGAGAGTCTTTCCCTGCTCCATGGAAATATAAACTTTTTTTATTATCCTAAAGTCTGTTTCAAGATACCATGCACTGGCATTGAAAATATAGAGCAAAAATTACAAGATGAAGCTACTGCGCTGCACTGACTTGTATCTCATGGGAGTGTCAGCAGCCATGCAACTGGTGGGTTTCCTCAGATCTGTTTGGTATAAGAGAGACATCAAAAACCACAAGAAACACACAGACCCAGTTGTCATTGTGATTGCTTAAAGCTGCTGTCCTCAATCTGATGCCATATGCCCTTCCAATCAGCATTAGAAGATGTAGAAGTGTACTAATGCAGCAAAAGGAAATGCTGGTGCGCAAGTGAACAGAAGTCACTGCCCTGGTTCTACAGAATGCTCAAGGGGGTGTTACTGGTAAACTGTCAAGGGTTAAAAATGAACACACCTCAGATCAATGATTATTAATACCAACCATTACTGAATCAACCAATCTATCTAGAACAAATATGATTACACAATTTTTTAGTTGTCAGATGAGGTTAGATTCAATAAAGCTTCTACAGTTCAATTAGTCAGATTTCTGAAACACTGACATTTTTGTTTGCTTATACCAGAACAGTATTTTGTGGTGTGAGTCTGCAGCATTTAGAACCACTACTAAGAGCCCTTAAGACCAATTTACATCAAACCACAGCCTTTGTTATACACAGGACTCCAGTTCTGTAGCAAGGATTTTTTCAAAGCCCTAATCACCTTGATATCACCATGTAAAAATATTTAACAACTGGACTTATACATTTATTTAATCCTCATTAATATCTGTGAAGAAGCGGAGAGAGAATCCTTGAATAATTGATTAAAAATACCAAGGATCACAAGGACACATGGCCTACAGCTTCTTCAAGCTGTTGGAGGAAACGTTTCATCAGTTCACTACAGCAGCCACTCAACTTACACTCAAGGACAGCAAACACAGCTGAATTTCAAATATGTATGAGCCCCAAAAGCCTCACCCAAATAAGTCAGGCCTTTTTACAAAATCTCCCGAAACCCAAACAAAATCCCCATGCTCTGGCCTAGACAACTATGTAACAACAGCTGCTTCGAGCAGAAGCTCACAGAAAACACAGTTCACACTTCAAGGCATCACCTCAGTTCTCAGCTAATGAGGAAATCATGGGTCTTGCGATCTGTTTTCCCCTGTTAAACACAAACTATTTACACCTATGAGTTAAAGTGTTGTGAACTTCTTTCTATTTTTCAGGCAAAATACCTATTCAGGTTTAGACTAAGGTCATGAATGACAAGAGATACACAGGCCTAGAGTTTCTGGATTTTATTTATAATCCAAAAAACATCTTAAGCTTGAAGTAAGCCTATTTCCATGGTTTGCAAGGCTTTAAGTATTTCCATTTACTTCCAGAAAAGAGTTTCCATTACAAGCAAGGAGGTAACCCTCTTTCACCTTCTACAAAGATATCTGTGGACACCTTCCTGCATGTTTCAAAACGCCACTGCTAAAAAGTTAACAGTGTATAATAGAAAGGTACCAAAAAACCCAACAAATGGGATTGCAGTGCCCTTTATGTAAGATCTAGTAAATGTTTCAAATATGATTTACAATATATTTTTTCTTTCATTTAGAACAGTTTAAACCGGAAGTATTATTATTTAGGAGTATCCAAAACTAGTTTTTTAAAGGAAAAAGGTAAAAATATAGTTCTCAGTGCTTCCACATAGAACCCCTTCAAAACAATGAAGTTCACAGAGAATGAATTCATAAGTGGAAAGATGCAAGCTTTTAACTTTGAAACTTGGTTCTTTAGCATTAAGTGGTACTTCTAACAATCACAGAAGAAAACAGGCTGTCATATCTCAGTAAGTCACTAAAGCAATAAACAATTCTGCAGTTCACTCCCCCCCATTATCCTTGTCAACTATTGACATTACTTTTATGCATTTGCTTTTCTATTGCCACTTCTCTCTGGCTGCAGTGCTGGCAGTCATGCAGCAGTTCCCAAATACTTGCTGCAAAACTCCACTTGAGAGTTGAGGAACATCCATCTGACAGCAGGATCAATCCAAATCTAGGCATAGGAAATAAATATGTGATGAACCCTAGCAACCTAAGTGGCACATATAAAAAAAGTTTAAGTGACTAACTGGTGACTGTACAGGCTTCTAATCGACAGAACAATAACTAACCTAAACCCACAGTTTCAAACCACACTTTAACTTTTACATCAGTTACTGAAGAATGGTACTCGCAGATAAACTGCTGCAAATCTAGGTGACAACGGTCTTGGACTAATCCCACCTCCGACTAATTTTTGTTTTTTTCAGGCACCCCTTATCTCAGACCAGCTTATCACTGCATTCTTTCTATGGCCAGTCACGATCACCTGTAATTACCTGAACAAATCTGGTTTGCCTCCTGCACCTGTAGGCTCACATCTAGAGAAACAGCAACAGATAAACACCAAAACGGCCTGGACACCTAAGCAGAGAAAGGTGACTGAGAAATAGACAGTTTCAAACACACACACAGTTTTCATCAAAGCTATAAACATGGGCTTTGTTTCTTCCTGAGCGAAGAAATCTGGGGGGATCCTGAGATCTCTCTCCCTCTGCCTTGGAAAGCTGCATCTATTAACAGAACATTACACCTTCTCCAAACATTTTATCACTTTCCCCACTGAAACCACAAACTTAGACAATCACAGTCCCTTAGTCTGTTACTTCCAAACAACAAATACAATGGGAAGAGGCTTACTGCAGGATGCACAATCCTCAAGTCTAACCGCTTCCTCCTGTCCTTTCCCTTTTTGGATACCGTGGCAAACTTTATCTGGACGCGACATCATGCATGCTTTCCTCTGGGACTTGCTATTAAGCCAAATGAACACACTTACATAGGAAAAACTAATAACTCTTAACACCCTTAAGAGCAATTATGAATCAGACTGTCCTAAGTTACAACACAATGTTCAAACGAGGAGCAGCAGCTCCACATTTGACAAAAGCCACGTGACAGCAAACAGAATCAAAAGGGACCCAGAATCCTGTCACACTCTGAAAACAGAGGACAACTGCTTAGAAAGCTGCTCAGCTTATAAAGGGTAAGTGTGATAAACAGCTGTAAAGTTAATGAAGTTCTCTTGAGCAATACTTTCCTGGGCTAGGACCACTTGCCCCCCCTCCCCCCCTCGATGAATGGGAATCCACACTGTTTACTCCATTACGCTTGGACCAAGATCATGTGCCTTTCACACCTTAAAAAATTCACATCTAAGACTTTGCAGCATTTGAAAACTAGAGGCACAACAAGGCAAACAGTCATTATTCAGTTCTGTTTTGTCAAAATCACTTCTTTATTCTACAGTTTTTCTCAAAACACTTGTAGAAAAGCAATTTTGGTTTTAAGATACTAGTGCAATAAAGAAGTTTCCTTTAACACAGCAATACTGGGGGAACCTTTCCATCTTCCAAAGCCTTTTGAAGACCAGTAGTCTCTCCTGTTAGTGACAGTTCTATCCTTCCCCTAGATCCAATCCCGTAGGTCTAACTTCAGCAAAACCAAACCTAGGCAAAGTGTTCTATCAAGATCCTTGAACTGTAACCCATAGTGCATTATCTGCTCTCCAGGAAGTAATTTCATGATCCCACATATGCTTTAAAAGGCAACTGCTGCCAATTCAGCTACTCATACATAGTAGAAGACCTTAAATTAACCTTTAATATTTCTAACTATACAAAAAAGATATTCATAAGAATATTTTATAAGTGACAGCTTACAACGAATTGTCTATTACCATTTTCCAAAAGAGGTTCCAAAAATTAAAGGAGAAGGGAGCTCCTCACTGAGCCTTGAGGCTAGTACATCCCAAACAGCAAATATTTTTAATATACTCCTGTTAATGTTTAAGAATTTGCAATACCATCACCCCATAGTCACTTTTATTTAGTGAGTTCATATGTTGGGTTAGCCATTTACCCAATGGTAGTCTTCCACTAAGTAAATCTGACTTTGAATATCCAAACAGTTGGGATCCCTACTAGGGCAAGCCCTTAAGTTAACACCAAACATGCAGTCACCAAATCAGAAAAGTCCAGGTAAGCATGCAAGTTGTACTACTGAGATTTCCTGAGGGGGGAAAAACCTCTTTGGGTCAAGACAAACTTTCAGAACAATTCAAAGCTAAAGTCCTGTTGCTCTCGCCCTTCCTCAAACTTTTTCAATCCCTCCCAGTTCACACGGCTATGTATTGTGCAACATAAAAATTAAATGTCTCATTTCAGTCCTCCCATGAGAATTTTTGTCCATACATTTTCTCTTCAAAAGAGAACAATTACAGAAAACCATGTGGCAGGTGCTGAGAAAAAACAACATGCAGATTTGCCTTTGAAAAAGACAACTCTAATATTAAAGTAAAGCTCAAAAATACCCTGAAGAAACTAGACAGCAATAAATTTAAAAAAAAAAAACCAAAACAACAAAAAATCCATTACCATTTGGGTAAAAATACAATATATTTCCAGCACAGACTTCTACCAACAAACATTTTTTAAAAACTGCTATAACCCTTTTTGTAGTTCTACAATTAGATCCATAAAACAGTACCATGAGCTATCTCATTCTGTCTGTTGGCCCGTGGGTTCTCTCTACACTCACGTACAGCAAAAAAAGTCCTTGACCTCAAGGACTAAGGTGAGCAACTCATACTATGAACTAAGAGAGTAGAAAATCCCCTGGCTTGGGAGAAACCTTGTAAAGACAAGAACATCACTAAAGACTATAACACAAAGTGCTGTATGGAACATATACAATCTCAATAATGTTATTCCCCAGTGTTGACACGTCATTTATTCCCTTGATGACTCTACTGCCATTTACACAATCACTTTGATCTGACCTATATATGGGCTACTGCTGAAAGGATAAATTACTCTCCCTTTCCCTACACCACACTCCTCTTGCAGCAACTGAACGAAATGAAGGAATTGATTACTGCGGACCGTTTCACAGGAGGTTGGGTGGGAAGGACAGAAACAAAAAAAAGATGAGAAACCAAGCCATCTTTTGCTACATGATTTCCGGCACCCTAGCAAGCTGAAGGCACTCAAGTTGGAGCATCCCTTCCAGCCAACTCTCCTATTAGCCTGAAGCAATCAGGAAACCATGGTCTAAGGAAGCCACACAGAAAAACTGCATACACAAGGCTGCTACAACCACACTACTCATAAGTTCCCAGCCTGATGACTGTTTCCAACCAAACCTGACTGAGTGGCTTGATTCCCCTAGATAACGATGCTCCTACAAGTTTTGTGAAAACATGGTCATGTAAAGAAAAGAAACTTTATCTTCTACCATTCAGTGCAATGAGCTATATCATGAGCTTCCAATTTGTTAGGTGCCTAGGAATAGGAGAAAAAGAAGGCAATGAAAGACAAAACCCCTCATTTAGAACTTGCATCCTTTTCAACATCCAGCTCAACCAAACACCAGAGTGATAGCCTTCTTCCTAATGTTTTTTATATCACTGTATATGGCAGAGAGGGGTAAAAAAAAACAACCCCACCCTAAAAACAAACAAACAAACAACAAAAAAAAACAAACCTAAAAAAAATCCCAAACACCAAAAAACACCTAACCCCCCCCAAAAACAAAACAAACCAACAAACAAAAAAAACCCTTTAAAAAATACAAGAAATGAGTCAGAAAGATGTATACCAAAACTTACTAAAAAAAAAAAAAAATGGCATGAATTCAGACATAAAAAAGAATTAGAGAAGAGATACAGTAAGATGGGATTATTAAGTATTAAATACTTTTAAAAGTGTCATCACTTTGAGATAAACTGCAATTGCAATTCACTAGCACTTTATTCCCTTTGGAAGACTGTAAGATGCAAGGTAGTGGGGGCTGAGGTTAAGTGGACACCAAACTAGGCCCTGAGCCTATGTGGCATTAGATAACCAAAAGTAGATATTATTTTTTAAATATATAATCAAGTTTCTGGGACAAAAAAATATCAAGCAACAACACAAAAATCTAAGATTTTAGAGAACAAATGCCTGCCTCTTTCCTGCTCTCTTTTCCAAACAAAAAAAAATACAAGTTTTGCTTTACTAGGATCCAGATAGTTTAAACAAGATTTTTATTATAACACAAATATGCTCTGCAGAAGAATGTGAATTTCTGCTATTAAAGGTATGTGGTAAGACACAAAAATACCCAGGTTAAATATACAGGTAATAAATATTTCAGAAGACTCTACTAATATGAACCAAACAAAACATTTGCAATAGTCTCTTCCATCAGTAGGACAATCATTTTATATTAGAAACGCTTATGTAAATATTCACATAAAGCGTTAATACTGACCCAACCCAGAATCCTGACATACCTGTAGCAGCTTCAGAATGATTAACCTTGATGGGTAACTGGCACTAATAATACACAGAGCACTGCAGGATTTTTGGTGGTTTATTTGCTGCTCCTGCTACCCATTGAAATTATGCTTCATTAACATCAAAGGCCTTTCATTAACTGCTTCCGGTCCTCCCTGTTATTTACAGTCCTAAAAGGTTAGACACTTTTCTCTCTCAAGTCCCAGTCTGACATCTGATGCAAGCCCACCTCTGCTAGAATACACAAAAGCTACCTATTGTCTGCCTGCCTTGGGCTCTCCCCTGGAGAAAGTCTGCACCCTGTCAATGCTAAAAAGTGGGTAATCAAACTACAAGAAAATTAAGTGCTATAAATGTGTAAAATTACTTTCACACAGCGAAAGATTTCGTCGCATGCCTGATATAAAAGAAATGACCAAAAGTTAGAAATGTGTCTTCTTAATTGGGAGAGACTTGTGCTAAATGATGTCTTTATTTCCAGAAATAATTATGACCTAATTGACATAGAAGAAAACTCAGGCACTCATATTGTTTATCCTCAAACAAAAAGGTCTGATCAACATATGCTGTCACGTTCTAATGAAAAGGGAAAATATTTTGAATAGAAACAGTACTTCTACAGTGTTTCAGGGTCTGACAAATACTTGCAAATATCTTTTGTTCATAGAGAATTTGGGGCTAAACTGGCTGCGTTCATTTTTCTGAAGGCAGCAGGGCACCTACCATCCTGGAGAGTTTGGATTACAAAAAGGGCATCTTCTACAGATGATGAATAAATTTCATCTATGTTACTTACTTTAATCACATCTCTGCTTTAAAAATGCAAAATCTTAACACATATTAAAATATTGTTGATAGGTAGTGAAAAATTATTTTTTCAATTCTACAAAATGGGAAGCCACAGGCAAGAGATTAAATGCTTGCCAAAAAAACCTTCTAAGTGACCAAAGAAATGCAGTTATGTCTTCAATTGCTGACCAGTTCTACTAGCCTTAGGTCATGCTTCTTCTACCTCTTCACTTGAACTTTTCTCTTGCACTCCCTCAGTAAATACCACTACAATATGCAACAGAGGAAGCTCACTGAAAAGTTGGAATTCCAGAAGCATAATGCCCAGCAATGGTCAATATAAAACATTATCTTTCAGTTATGTAATATACAAATATTCTAGACGCCAAAACCAACATTAAGACACACGCATTCTAGAAGCCAAAACCAACAGTAATGAAGAACACTATTTATTTTCTAATTTTCTCAAAGCAAGGACTTGCTAATTACAATCAAGGGACTCAAGACTAGACAAATCAAGTACGAGCATTGTATAAAAATTGGTGCATTCCAGTGCTGATGTTAAAATTAAGCAAAGCTAAAATTAAAATGCTGCTACATCAGACCCAGACTACTTAAATTGATTACATTTTTCACTCACAATATTTTTAGTTTGGTTTTCCTTCCATGTGCTTAGCTAACACAATGAAAAGACCAGATGAAGTTATGTCCCCTTCTATTCAGCACTAGCAAGATGAATTTCATCACACATATGGTGTTTTAAAATTTAAGTCTGCACTTCAAAGATTTTTTTTAGTCTGACCTAGCATTTACAGTACCTTTGTTCTACATTAGGTATTAAAGATTGTCCATGGTGCAGCAGATGTAATAGCAGAATGCTGATGTGGCACAAAAGGAAAGCCACAGTCTTATCTCAGAAAGAGATACCGCTGTAGCAAGAAAAACCCAGCCTGTACCTCCTTAGCAGTATATTATATTACAAACTGATACAAAAATGCATCAGACTGGTTCTTTCCTTGAATCTTTGAGAGCACTCCCATACACAGATGTTTTGCATATACTAGTGATTTTCAATCAAGAAAGTTTGGACCTGGCTGTTCCCACCTAAAAATCAAGAGAACTGCAATCAAAGAAAATAGGCTGCTGTCATAAAACAGAGGAAGTAGAATGTTTTACTAGTTTCCTGCTGAGAAAAAAAAAATCTGCTTAAAGTACAGGGTAGTAGGCTATTAGCCCAATTTAACCTAGAAATCTGAGAGTCCCACTACCTATCAGCCATTTAAGAATTTAAAAGTCAACCAACATTCAGCCTTATCACAACAAACCCATTGCTAAACCATGGAAAAAGCTGTCTCGTTTAACCCCTTGCTCCTCCAAACGTTACAATTACAACATCTTGTTTATATTTGTGAAGCCTTATACATTAAAACATCTACAGTACTAAAAGCATTTAGGCCGCAAATACTATACATAAGGTACTCAGTAACTTCAAAATGCCTTGCTGCACTGCTGTTTCCCGTTAAAATTCCTCCTGTCGAGCACAAAATTATCTGTTTGCTCCCCGAGTTTTGCACCGACCTAACTGCCAAACTAAAAAGAGTACATTAGGACAAGAGGCAGTAGGAAGAAACTGATGCACACGAAGTTCCACCTGACCATGGGGAACAACTTCTTTATGGTGCTGCTGACCGCACACCAGAAGAGGTTGCCCACATTGTGCGGCCTCCCTCCCAGACCCGTCAGGATGCAATCCCGTGCAACGTGCCGTAGGGGCGACCCTGCAAGAGCAGCGAGGTTGGACCAGACAACCCACTGTGGTCCCTTCCAACCCGACCTATTCTGTGATTCTGTGACCTCCAAGTAGTTTTTCCAGTAAAAGAGGTTACTGGACCGATCCAGGAGGAGGGAATGCACAGCTCTCTGAGACAGGGCTCACAGCGAAGGGCTTGGCTCCGAAACGCAGGAGCGGAGCATGATCCCTCGGCACCTCCCCGGCCCCTTCCTCCTCCTCCTTCTCCTCGCACGGCAGTTTCCCTGCGCAGAGCTCCGGAGGAAGGGCCTTTGTGAGCACGGCCCGGCCCGGCCCCCTCGGCAGAAGCGCGAACGCCGCGTCCCGGCAGGGGCTGCCCGCCGCCCCCGGCCCGCACTCACCCGGGCGCGATGACCTGTCCGGGCCGCGCGCAGAGCTCGCGCACCACGCCGGGCCGCTCCGCCCGCAGCCTCCGCTCGGCGCCGCCGCGCTGCGGACGGGCGGAGGCGCCGCTGGCGGCGGGCGGCAGCGGGGCGGCGACGGGGCGCGGGGCGGGCGGCGGCGGCAGCGGGGCGCAGAGCGCCAGCACCGACCCGATCTGCACCGCCGCCCCCACCGACACCTTCCACTCCAGCAGCCGCAGCGGCCGCGGGCCGGGAGCGCGGATCTCCGCCACCGCCGCCGGGCCCTCCGCACCGGTCCCGCCGCCCCGCTCCGGCCGTTCCTCCATCGCCCCGGTCGGGGCGGAGAGTGGGTCGGGGGTGCCCGGCGGTGGGGCCGGACTGGCGCTGCCGCGGGGGTTCGGGGCGCCCCGATAGTCACCGGTGGCGCCGACAGCAGCGGGGTCACGGCGGCTCCGCGCAGGCGCCGCGGCGCGCGTCCGGCCGCGCTTAAAGGCACAGGCGCGGGCGGCCCGGCCCGCGGGGCGGTGCGGGGAGGAACTACGGCTCCCGGCAGCCCCCGCGCCCCGCCCGCCGGCCCCGAGTGGCGTCACAGAGCCGGAACAGAGAATATCCCGGGTTCGGACCCGCGGGGATCGCCGAGTGCGGCTCCTGGCCCTGCTGAGAACAGTCCCTGAATCATATCGTGTGCTGGAGAGCGTTGTCCGAGCGCTTCTTGAACTCTGTCAGGCTTCGTGCTGTGACCGGTTCCCTGGGGAACCTGTGCCAGTGCCTAGCTGCCCTCTGGGTGAAAAACCTTTTCCTAATATCCAGCTGTTTTGGTTAACACCAGCCAGCTGCCAAGCCCTTCGCAGCCACTCGCTCACTCTCCCACCAGCAGGACTGTGGAGAGACCTGGAAGGGTGAGTGGGTTGAGATGAAGAAGTTTAATAGGAAAAGCAAAAGCTGTGCTCACAAGCAAAGCAAAACAAGGAATTTGTTCGCTGCTTCCCATGGGCAGGCAGGTGTTCAGGCATCCCCAGGAGAGCAGGGCCCCTTCACATGTTACAGTGACTCGGGAAGACAAATGCCGCCACTCCAAATGTCTCCCTCTTCCTCCCTCTTCCCCCTGCATTACACAGTGAACATGATGTCATGTGGTCTGGAATATCCCTTTGGTCAGTCGTCCTGTCTGAGTCTCCTCCCAACCTCCCAAGCACCCTCACATTCCCTGCCTCTGTGGCAGTACAGAAAAACATTAAAGGCCTTGGCTCTGCTCAGCAATAACAAAAACATCTCTGTATTATCAACCTGGTGCTCAGCACAAACCTGAAACAGCACCATATCAGCCACAGTAAAGAAAGTTAACTCTACTCCAGCAAAAATCAGAACACCAACATAAACCTGCCCTGACACAGCTTCACGACATTCCCGTGGGTCCTGTCACTGGTCCCCACAGAGAAGAGATCAGTCCATGCCCCTCTGCTTCCCCTTACGAGGAAGTTGTAACTCTAATGGATCTCTGCTCAGTCTTCTCCAGGCTGAACAGACGAAGTGACCTCAGCCGCTCCTCATACGCTTTCCCCTCAAGACCCTCCACCATCCTCATGGCCCTCCTTCGGACACTCTCTAATAACTCTGTATCTTTTTTATATTGTGGTGCCCAAAACTGTACACAGCACACAAGGTGAGGCTGCACCTTTACAGAGCACATTTTGGACACTCATCTCTGTCTGCTCTGCGCTGTTGCTGCCCAAGGCCTGAACCCTGAGGAGCCTGCGGAAGCTCTGCAACACTCTCTGTGTTTCCCCTGTGTTGGAGGATGGGTGGAAAAGGAGAGGACCCTTGCCTAGCAGAGCAGCCACCTCTCCTGGGCTCTGGACCTGCACCACAGTGTGCTGGCAGGACAGGGAGGAGGAGGAGGAGGAGGGATGTCTGGCAGAGAGGAACTTGGATGTGGGCGTATCCATGGAGGAGCTTGGATGTGGACATGGCCCTGCACAGGCACAGCCTAAAGGGGGCACTCCTGCTGTTCTCCACAGGCCAACAGGGCTGACAGGAGCTGACATTAGAGATGTCCCTGAGGGCATGTGTGTGTCTCCATCAAAAGAGGCTAGGGACATGCTTCCTGCATGTGGCAGCCACATGGCAGGGTACATTTATCTCTTCATCCACATGCCAAGGGTGGAGGCCTTGTGCCATGTGCCAAGCCTTGTGCTGCTTGCCATGGAGGGACAAGATGTTCTGAGCTTCCACAGGACTGCATGGCTACCTCAGCATCTTTAGTGCTTGTGTAGCAGGTGGACCAAATCATTTTACATCATTGGTGTTCCCTGAATTAACGTCTTGACCTAGGAGCTCAGAGCAGCAGGTTCAAGGCGCTTCCACAAGAAGTCTTTTCCAGAGAGTGACTGGCTTGCTAGTGGACAGGATTTTGACAAGGGTTGAATACATTTAGTGCCCATAGCTCAGTGTGCAGCTGCAGTGCGAGCTACAGGTTGAGCTCTGGAGGGGCAGGAGCCTCAGCCTGAGCCCAAGGCAAGAGGCCATGACCTGCCAATCCTTTGCATAACAAAGGGCCTGGGACCTGTGACCCAGCCAGGGGACCTGGACATGCAGAGACAGCAGGAGCTGGTAACTCCAGACTTTCCCATACTTAGAGTTTGAGGGTGTAAAAGCCCAGAGTTTCCTTTGTCCCTCCTTGGAGGCACCCAGCTTGAGCTGTTATTTTGATATTACACCAAGATTAAATTATTTTAAGGATTGGGACATCTGAGACTCTGGTAAGGGAAACCTGGTCTGACTGTGAGTGTGGGGGGTGTAACTGCAAAGGGGCCTTGGTCCCAGCTGGGGTGATGCCAGAGTGACCTCCTGGATGATTGGACCGGGAAGTTTCTTTAGCAGGGGGAAGCCTGACAGCATACAGTCTACAGACAAACTTCAAACAGCAGGTACTCCTGAGTTTTTCCCTCCTAACATTAGCAGAGATACTTTAAAACAAGAACGGTGTGGACTGGTTGGCAATTAGACCTGCAAGTCATTGCTGTGAATGCCACAATGAGCTTGGGTTGTGAGGCAGCCACCATCACCAACCAGAGACTGGAAAGTTTTGGAGTGAAAGTTGCTGTGCCTCTTTTATCTTTGTACACAGGCACAACGACCCATTGTTCCCTAGTGTATATTATTTTTAATATTCTTTTCATGCTGTCATGTACATGTGGTAAAGCTACTTCATAAAAGGTGAGTATTTTTTGCATGCTATTCCATCTCTCTACTGCATATGTTGTGTTGCTTTATTTTCTTTCTTAGTCTGAAATAAATAAAATCTGAAAATCTGAAATGAAAGTAAAAATAATCAGCACTGAAGAAACCTGCTCATGTCCTTTTGCACATGAAAACTGGAGTCTGAACCCCCAGTAAGCATTGATGAGGCCACCTTCGAGCTCTACCAGGAAGTGCTGACTTGCAGCATTTCTCCTCAACTCTCATCTCAGTGTTTTTAGCTCACACTCAGCCTTCCTTCTTTTGTAGGGTGGATTGATATTGTTTTGTTCAGGGGCAGCAGGCTGAGGACTGCCTCAAGAATGCAACAGAAAAGAGACAGCTTCAAGAAGCAGAAGATTTCATCAGGAATTTCACTATTGTTAAAACTTTTTAGACTTCCAAGTCTCACAAAATCGGGTTCCACCAAGAGTGGTAGATAACGGTCAAAGAAAGGCTTAAATAATAGATGAGGTGGGAAGGGGTGTTTGGAGATCATCTAGTCCTAACTCCCAATCTCAAAGCAGGGGCAACTAGCATATTGCTCAGGGTCGTGTCCAGTTTTGACTGTCTCCAAGGATGGAGACTCAACAGCCTCTCTGAGCAACCTGTGCCAGTGTTCAACCAGCCATACAATGAAAAAAGCTTTTTCTTGTGTTTAAGTGGAATTTTGTGAGTTTCAGTTTGTGCCGGTTGCTTCTTGTCCTTTCACAGGGCACCACTGACAAGAGTCTGTCCCTGTCTTCTTTATCAACCCTCCCCCACCTCCATCAAATATTTATATGCATTGGTAAAATCCCTCTGAAGCCTTCTTTTCTCCAGGCTGAACCAACCCAGCTCTCTCTGCCTCTTCTCACATGACAGATTCTCCAAGCATTTTAATGACATTGCGCCCCTTTGCTCCTGTTGTTGCAGTATGTCCGTGCCTCTCTTGCACTGGACCCGGCACACCCAATGTGGTGTCACAAGTGCTGAGTGTAGGGGAAGAAGCACCTCCCTCAAACCTATTGGCAGTGCTCCTCCTCATGCAGTGTGGGATGCTCTCGCCTTCTTTGCTGCAAGGTTTACTTTTACTGGTTCCGGGGGACCTTGGTGTCCGTCAGGGTCCCCAGGGCCTTCACTGCGGATCTGCTTTCCAGACACTTGGCCTCCAGCCTGTCCTGGTGCCTGGGCTTGTTCCTCCCAGCTTGGCAGACAGGGCTTGGCATTTCCTTTTCTTGAACTTCGCGAGGTTCCTCTCTGCCCCTTTCTCCAGGGTGTCAAAGTCCCTTTGGATGGCAGCACAGCCATTTAGCCTGTCACCCACTCCTCCCAGCTTGGTATGACCTGCAGACTTGCTGAATGTGCACTCTCTCCCATGGTCAAGGTCATTAATGGAGATATTAAACAGTATTGTTCCTGGTATTGTCCCCTGGGCACAGTGCCAGTGAATGGGTAACTAGTGACGGGACACTCCTAGCACAGCATGAAGCACCAGGGACAAGCTTCATATTCATATTCATAGTAATATATTTTTTTCAATTTCTGTAGTAAAGAATAACCTCTTTAAGGAAACCAGGAAAGATTGTAAATTTTATGCAGATTCCCTGAGTGTAATCTTGCCTTGTGTTTGAAGATTAGCTCACGTAAACAAACTTTGTTGGTACTGAATGTCCCCTTATTGTATGTGGAGAAGCTAGTCTTGGCAGCAGAGCAGAGCCATGGTGCAAAAGTGATGTGGCTTTGTTTGCCCTATGCATATCTCAAACTGATGATTACTCTGTTTTCCTTTTGCCTGCTAATCCCCCTCACTCAAAGACACACATTTAAGGTCATGCAGCTTTAACATCTGCCATTTTCTTGAAAGCTGGCCTACCACACAGCTTTTATATGTTTCAATGCCGTATCTGTCCTACCAGACCTCCTTGGATGGGTAAAGATAGACAGTATTTGATCCCTCACTGGTTTGATGGATGTAAGAATGAAGTGACAAGTCAGACACTTCAAGTAAGGGATGACGTGAGAAGAGCTCACCTCCACTAACCAATCCTGATATGTTAACTTTTGTCTCTGGAACAAACTAAAGGTGTGCTGCAGCTTCTGCGGTACTGCTGGCCTCAGGAAACCTCTGCAGCCTGTCCTTCCACAGGAACTATTTTGTGATTTTTCTCTGCACCTGTAATTGTGCAGATGAACAGCTCAAATGCGAGAATAACAACAGAAATCTACATAATAATAATTGTTGTTTCTGGTTACTTTGATTGTGCTGCGACAAAGCTTTACAAAATAATTGCACCAATCAATCCTAGGTAGGTGCAAGGGAAAATTCCTGAGATGGCATGTGATGAGAACATTCAGGGAAGAATCTGTAATTCTCTTAGCTAGTAGAATCCTAAAGAGCACACCGTGTTAAGATGCTTGACTTCATGTCTGGTTATACCAGATGGCTTCCATCAAGAGGCAGATGTTTTCCCCAGTCTTCCCCTCAAAAAGGACATCAGAATTTAACCACGCCTTTGTATTTGAATATGTAGCATGAACAAAAGCATATGGTGTAGTTATCAGCTTCATATAACTGTTTGGTGAAAGCACTGGGGTGGTAGATATAGCCTTGTGGGAAAGCATTTCTTGAAAATGACGGATTTTTAAAATACATGCATTGTAAAAATATAGCTGACTTCCAAGGAGATAAACAAGATAATCCACAGTGAAGTTACTTAAGGTTGAAACATGTGTAGCTAAAACTTCTTTTATTCTTTTAAAATAAAAGACATTACCCTGCTTTGTGTGTTGTATCTTTAACAAAAATTCAAAGTGCATTTTATAACGCCTCTTAAAGATGACTTGGATGAATATTTTCCTATTCAGACTGATGACTGATACTGTAAGCCTGTCACAGCATACTTGATCCTCACTAATACCTGTTCCATAGTAATTCTTGGGAGTGTGTAGAACACAAGGTGCTCAACCTCCCAAAATCTCTAAGTGGCTTACAGAGATCTGCAAATGGGTGAGAGCCACAAAGCTCTCACTCTGTACCTCACTGCTCCCAGGAGGGCTGTGGGGTGCTTTTCTCACAGGGTGTGATAGCTGCTCACCAGCGACCCATGGCCCCTGCTCCAGCCTGAAGCCTGGGCATGCAGCTGTGGCGCAGGGTGTCTGTGCAAAGTCACTCACGGCTTCCCCTGTGGCTGGGGATTTGAATGGACCAGCTGCCCTGGTGCTAGACAGCCCTGCTGCCAATTACGTGATGTAATGTTATTATGAGAGCGGTTGCTGAACTGCTCAGAAGTGATGCAGAAGTTGTTCAGGAGTCACAGATTGGCCAGTCCCTATGGCAGGGAGTTTATAGCTGTTTATGTATAATTTCTCAGTGCAAGAAGTCTGCAAGATGGTATCACATTTAAATATCATGAAAAAATACAGACATTCAAAAAGTCTCACATCTCTCCTGTGCCCAGACACCTCACTGGATCCACTGTGATAACCAGTGACAGATTGCAACTGGGGGAGTGAAATAACCTCATCCTGTTTTTTAAGCATTTCCAGTAGGAAGGGAAGCTTTACCCTCCTCAAAAGCTGGCAGGGCTTACTATCAGAAATTAAGGCAGCTTGTGCTGTATGTGAGCACCCTGTGTAAAAAAGAGGTTTGGGTGGTTTCCAATGTGGCAATCGTTTCCTGACTCTAGACTCTTGACTTCTTAGCCAAGGACCTTCTGCCAGGGTTTCTTCTGGCTTTAACAGAAGCAACTCAGGGAATGACTTTAACACACGGAATAAAATAAAACGCATATCTGGGGCTTGATCCCACTCACACTGAATTATCAGAAATGTTGTCAATTGCCTTTAAAAGAAGACAATGCAAATTCTTAGCATTGCAATAATCAATTAGCTAGCACTTTAAATTGCACTGTCACCAACTTTTCCATCAGCTGGCTCTTTCTGTCTGAAAATGTGATCTTCATGCTCTCTTAACAGAGGATCTTTATTTTTCCAGAAAATATCTTTGACAAAGCTCTGTGCTCCTCAGTGGAAATATAGCAGAGACTAATTCAGCTTCTCAATTTTTGTTTTTCTTGGGCAACCTGAAAGTAAAATATATAAAAAATAAACCATTTGTGAATGTCAGTGTTACATTTTCCCTGCAGTTCCTCTCTACAAGAGGGGTTAGTATTGCGCTGATGGATCTGCACAGGTGTATTTTCAGAAGCACAATTACTTGTGCATGGAGGTTTTTCTGTGTAGCAGCATCCAGACTGGCTCATGCCAGATCATCTGCACAGGAGATTACCACAAGTACATCATCAGGAGTGTGGCTGACTACCCATACATAGTCCAGCATAGACACGTCCTTTTGGTCCTTCCCTTGAAAACCCCACAGACTGTTGTCTTTAGTCATAAAGTAAACCATTATTTACTTAGGTTAGGGCTACTCCCACGATGCCTTCACAGTCCTGCTTCACATCTTGAAGCCCACATAATTTTGAAATGCATGACTTGAAAACATGAATCAACATTTCTGCCTTTCCTCAGCAGGGATGCATACAACTTAACATCCCTTCCCTCCTCTGCAGAAGAGGGATATGTCTAAACATTTTCATTTCAGAAGAGAAGCTGATGACAGAGTTTCCTGTGCCATCACAACAGAAGTTCATTCAAGTGCTAGACTGGGCCATCGACCAGACAGGATGGGAAATTTTTATAACCAAGGCTGTTTGTGGCTGCAAAATGTTAGAGCAGTGATTTCCAGCCTGTGTTCTTCAGGCTTTTGGGACTGGTGAGTCCACATATGGTGATTAAGAAAGACACTTTGCTGTCTAGTAGTCAGCTGGGAAATTTTTCCCCCCTCCTCACATCCACTGGAAAATGTATAGAGATGAAAACCAGCCAAAAAGCCCTGCCGTAATGAAACACCTGCTGTTCTTATCAGACTTGTGTGAAAGGTTTATTGAGACCAAAACTTTCAAATTTCACCCTGCCCTTCCCTTTATGGAAGGCCAAAATTGGGGAAAAAGGAAAAAAAAAAAGGAAAAAAACAGGAAAAAAATGGAAAAAGAAAAAGAGAAAAAGAAAGAGAAAAAAAAAGAAAAAGAAAAAGAAAAAGGAGAAAAGAAAAAGAAGAAAAGAAAAAGAAAAAGGAGAAAAGGAAGAGGAAGAGGAAGAAGGAGGAAAGGAAAGGAAAGGAATGGAAAGGAAAGGAAAGGAAAGGAAAGGAAAGGAAAGGAAAGGAAAGGAAAGGAAAGGAAAGGAAAGGAAAGGAAAGGAAAGGAAAGGAAAGGAAAGGAAAGGAAAGGAAAGGAAAGGAAAGGAAAGGAAAGGAAAGGAAAGGAAAGGAAAGGAAAGGAAAGGAAAAGGAAAAGGAAAAGGAAAAGGAAAAGGAAAAGGAAAAGGAAAAGGAAAAGGAAAAGGAAAGGAAAGGAAAGGAAAAAAGAAAGGAAAAGAGAAGAGAGAAGAGAAGAGAAGAGAAGAGAAGAGAAGAGAAGAGAAGAAAAGAAAAGAAAAGAAAAGAAAAGAAAAGAAAAGAAAAGAAAAGAAAAGAAAAGAAAAGAAAAGAGAAAAGAAAAGATAAAGGTTTTCATCAGACCTGAATTTTTGCACTGTCCCTGGCAGGTGGGGGGGCTGAAGTGCCCCCCCAGCCCAGGAGGAATTGCCTTTCTCCACTCTCTTGTTCTAGCAGAGTGGCGCAGGGTAGTCCTTAAGGAAAAATGAATATTGAAAATACTGAGTGAGATAGCTCTTACTTAAACAAGGAAAAAAAAGTCTATTTAGAGCAATGGAGAAAAAAATCTGCTTAACTGAGAAACAAAAATTTTGTTGTTTTCTCTACACAGGCAAAATGGGACAGATAAGATTCAAAGTTCAGAAGAGGATTGATGGTAATACTTCCCTGCTTATTGTGGATCAGGAAAAGTTCAGAAAACCAAGCAGTAATGTAGGGGGGCAAGAAAGAAGTCGTCAATAGTGATTCTAAATCAAAGACAAAAGTCATAGCACTGCAAAGAAGATAAACAGAATCAAAAGTGATCAATCATGGAGCTGCTGATAGAATGGACAACAAAAAAGTCATTTGGCCTGGTGGCTTGCTGAGGACGGATGTGCTGGAGACAGAAGTCATTACCATGTAAGGACAGAGTGAGGCAAGCACCATTTTTTAAAAATTCAAAGCAGGGATGAAAACAAGAACATCTGAAGCGGAAGGGAGAAGACAGGACAATAAATGATCAAAGAAGACATAGCATATACTATGTAAGAGGCAAGCATGCCAGATTCATACTGCCATAAATTATGGCAGTAGGATTAGTTGTGAGCCTCTGAACTGGGAAAAGTGGGGTTCCATAGACATTACTAATAAACCCATAATCATATATTGAAGCATGCAGAAACAATGTGGGTGTCTGCAGAAGCTGAGAGCTAAATTTTTTCCCTCTTTCACTTCATCTGGTAACTTGCTGTGTGGATGGTGCTGAGAATTCTTTTTCTCATTGTATCAGGGATATTTTGTGGGAGACATTTTTTATTCTGTTCCCAGGAAGGCAAAATTTGGACTCCCCCTGATCCTGCTGATGAGCACTTTTAAAACAGAGGAGAGAAACTGTTAGCAATGATCCTCAGTCAGCATCCTCTCTGCTCCAGGTGCCAGCTTTTTATAGCTTTTGATGCATCACACAGGTGGAGAGGCCAGCCCTTCTTGTGCACAGTCCTAGACTATGGAATTGTTTACGAGATTAGTCCTCTGATGGAGACATAGTAAGAACTAAGACGCCACACTATACTGGGGTACTCCATCACTGGTTCTTGAAGAAATGTATGTGTCCTATTCTTCTAACTTTAATAAAAATGCTTCTGTCTTTAAAAAGCAAGTGAACAGGGTATGTATCTGGGGCAATGGTCAGTATACTAATAGCACATTTTTATAGGAGCAAAATCATAGTCCAGTGGAAAAACTAGCTTCAGGTGTGATAGCACAAGTCAGAACCATCCTCATGCAGAATTCAGTTGTAGTCAAGGTCTGGTAAACATTTTGCTTTTCAGCTGAATACTTTGCACACTATTTGCATGACATCTCC
The DNA here is from genome assembly GCA_036630365.1 of Acanthiza pusilla. Lineage (NCBI taxonomy): Eukaryota > Metazoa > Chordata > Aves > Passeriformes > Acanthizidae > Acanthiza > Acanthiza pusilla. The sequence goes on from JAXCHO010000034.1 coordinate 3,669,937, forward strand.
TTTTCTCTCTTTCCCTTGGCTGACTTTGTGCCCTTTTGGCTTGTCGTCCATCCCCACCCCCTGTCCCCCCCCTTTTTTTTTCCTTCTTAAGCCTAGTGGTGAGTCACTGGAAAAAAATTCATTTAGCCAGTGAGCAGGAATTTCTGACCTATTTACAAGTGAACTCCACTATACTTTTCATAGGTCAAAATCGAGACCCAAAGTACTCCTCAGACTGCCTGTTAAAACCCTGTCAAGTTCCCAGCGACTCCTGGGGTTTCCCCTCCAGCCCATCTGTGCTTACCTTACCTGGTCTGCTGTGTCATAGGTGCTATTCACTGCTAATCCAGAATATTTTCCCTTAAAAGAACCTATATTCTTGGGCATGGGACTGTGTATTTTCTGAAGGGTCTCTAGAAGATACTGCATTGCTGGAGGAATAATGAGAAATAATGGCATTGAGGATTCTGCTCTGCTTCGGGGGGTTCACCTTACTGATACTCCATGACCCAGCGTAACTCTTGGTCCTTGAGTTGTTGCTGGCTGCTCCATAGCCTCCGCATTTCAGAGGATTATCCCCGTATCTTCGAGCAGAAAGACCTCATGTTTTACTAAAATTCACCACAGGATGGCAGTGCAAGATTTTAATTGTCAGTGCGTATGAATTGTACGGGTATGTGCCTTGTGCGTGTGACAGCATAGTTAGACAGAAAATTAAAACCAGTAGTGCTTTTTTCCATTTTGAAAACAACGATATACTAGCTTCCTTTGAAATAGAGTGGATTGTGACAACACAGAACCAATAAGAAAACAATGCTGCTGCTGCTGCACGTGAGGTGCTGCCGTAAATGCCGTATTTCAGAAATGCACCTCAGCTTTCTTCATATGCTCACTGTGCATTTAATTTACACCTCCTCCCTCAGTATAAAATCTATATTGCAGAGATTGTTTAGATGATGTATTCTAAATGGCTTTTTAATTTAGGGAGCTTTTGTCCTGACATTGCATCTTTGGCCTGTGTGCTAAGGCACACTCCCTGCCGGTGTGGTCCCAAAGCACATCCTGCCAACAGAGCTGTGAGCAGTTGTCAGAAGGTCAGTTCAGCCTTCCTCCTCTCCTGTTTCATCTTTCCATTTTCTTTTTGCGTGTCGAATCAGGAAATTTGTTTCGCCTGATAATATACCTGACAAGACCAAACACTTACTAATTATGTCCCTTGTCTGGCTTGCAGGTTGGGTACTAGCATGGGCAAGAGGAGGCAGAAGGGAGCCTGGGGTTGTCATTCTGGCTGCACCTTGTGCCCACGCTGTTTTATGGGATGGCAGAGTTGAAGAAAGCTCTCAGACCTCTGCTCTGCTGGTTGTTGATTCAACTGGCTTGCCATCACTGGTGCTATTTTCTGGTTTGGCCTTCACAGTGAGATGCTGATGGTGTATCTTGCTCCATGACATTTTTGTCAGCATGCAATACAGTAAAGTGTCATCAGGTCTATATTATTGCCATGGGCAATGCAGGATTTAAACAACACATCCTGCTTTGAACTGCTGCTGACACACACCCACACCCTCAACATCTTACTGATACTTGTAATTTCTGTGCTAGTGCGTTGCACTGACTGCGTGGCTAAATCTGTACAAAGACCATGCAAGTGAGCTCCAGGAGACTGAATGCCATATTGACAAGTGTCTTAATTTCACAGCTACTGTGATTCTTGGTCACTAAGAACTTCACAGCTCAATAGAAGGGTTGAAAATATGAATTTCCTATTTCAAAAATATGATGACACTCTTAATTCATAAATCAATTAGGGCAATTCTTTGAATGCTGGAGGCCTAATTTATGATTTATAATTCTTGTTTTTTCTTCCCTTCCACATCATCCCAGTGGCTGAGCAAGGAGGAGTTTTATGGTCTTGGTTTGAATGCAGAGAAGTGAATGCTAGGCACTCAGCTTTGAACTCTGCCACCCCTGCCCTCATCAAGTGGAAGCTTCAAGAGGCATATCCATGGATAATGTTCAGACTGTGGCTGGAGACAGAATTTGATAAACAGAAGCTAAAGGATTCTTCAAGTAGTATTTATCAGTTAGTGATGCCACTTTTTTAAAGCTTATGTACATGTGTTTAGTAGACCCAGTAGTCCACTGGCAGATAAACAAAAAGTAGAGTTCAGCAGTGCTGCTGGAGGTGTGATAAAGCCTCCACATAAATGCAGCAGAGCAGTACTTCTGTTTTCTCCCCTTCCCAATAAAGGGCAGTTTTATATTTTAGAAGGTTTCTGGGATGACTAATATGATCTGATACAGAATGAGCCAGCACTGGAAGACTTTAAGAAGGAAAAATGCATTTTCTATAGTTAGCACCCAGCGCTCTTAGCCATATCTGAGAGAAGTGCTACTCTTACATTGAGTGTTAGACTTCAGCCTATATCTGTAACATTTCTGAAACCTGGTATTTTTCTTTGTAGAATAACTTCAGGAAAATGTCCATTTTATCTGAAGAGAAGATTATTTTTCTTTTTTAATTCTTTCAGAACATACCTTTCTCTCTGTCTGTTCTAGTGGTATAGCAGAAACTGAAAAGCGGACAGAAATATCTATTTAGTATGAGATGTGGCTACGTTGTCTAAGTTGAACTGAGAAAAAACATCTACCTGTTCACTCAGGACTAAATAAAAGCTCTATCTTTTTTTCCCAGACATGTAATCTGGGTTTTCTTTTTGCATAGACAGAAATGGTAATGCATAGTAAATGTGTATGTGCAACTGCAGTAATCTTCAAGAACAAACCTTTAGCACTGCAGCTAATATTCTGCTAATATTCTCCTATATTTCAAGATACAGTGTCCTAAACCAGAGACACTACAAGTTCACAACTGCACAGACCCTGAGCATGTCACACACATGTATTCCTTAATTAAGGAATTAAACTTCACCCAAACCCTGTGGCACAGGATGGCGATGATCTCTGTTTCCATGGCAGGCTGGGTAGTTCCAGCTGCAGCTGTGGTATGAGCTGTGTGCTGGTGGGATGTGCTGTGTGGCAGGGGCACTAGGGCCAGAAGGGGAATGGGACAGCATCCCTGTAATCACTCCTAGGATGGGAGTCCCAGTAGGCTTGCTGTCCTACAAAACCATGTAAGAGTAGGCATTTTTTCTTCAGGAGGGTTTGCAAGATGAAGAGACCAGACCTGTAGCATGGCTGCAGCAGTTTTGAGGAGCACTGCTCCTGTACTGGTGTGTTCATTCATGTGCATTCATTTTACAGTGCCACACTCTGAACACATTCCTTTGACAGGGGCAGTTTGGGCCCGGAGAGGGGAGGGAAAGAGATGGTCAAAACCAGAACTGAAAATGTGCAAAGGGAAGAGGAATACGGGAAGGAGGAAGAAAAAGGGAGGATGGCAGGAAATAGAGGGGGCATTAAGAGATTTAAGGTACCAGCTGAGGACCTACAATGGTGGGAGAAGTTCTTGAAACAACAGTAATCAGAGAGCAACAGACGAAGTGGTACTGATTGTACACAAACACATGCTCACACGTATGTCAGAATTGACAGAAAACTGGCATTAGGAGGAGGGAGACTGTCTCACATAGAAAAAGACAGGGTTAAGACATCAGTGGCTGTCCTGGTTACAAGAAGTCCCCAGACTTCTCCTGCCCTGCACGCAGTGGAGCTGCTGTGGAAACCCTGAGGCTCTGGAGGTGCCCAGAGCTGCTCTCCCAGAGCATGTCTCCGAGAGCATCCTTTAACCGCGCAGCAGGGTGGGTGGGCAGCCAGCAGCGGGGCTCTCCCTGTGTGCTGGCAAGTACACGGGTCAAGCCATGCTTCTGCAGGAGCTGGGCAGAGTTGAGAATAAACCCCAGATTTCCTGCGCCTCAGCTCTATCCATGAGGCCATCGCTTCCCCACGCACTAATCTGACATTACAGAACGTATGGCGACGCAAAGCCACAAAGAAACTAAATTAGGAGAGTAGTAGGCGTATGACTTGCATGCGATGTTTCCCTTTCACTGCAAATTTCTCATTTACTGTTATTTTTGCATTGGCCCATGTGACTGAATTCCCATAAAGTGGTCTCCCACACCTCAGGCAGTTGATGGAGCAGGAGGCAGTCACTGGGCCAATCTGTGCCTGAAAATTAGAGAGACACAGACACAGACCAGGCATCTGAGAAAGAGACGGTGGTGCGGGAAGGGATATATGAACCACTCTGGCACAATTCAGTTGTTAGGCAAATGATTAAAGCTAAAAAGGAGGAAAAATGAACTGCTTCCCTGGTTGTATATATAAGCTGGACATTTGTGGAGAGTGAGAAAGTGGAGTGGTTATCAACAATAAAAGAGTAATAAAAAGATAAGATCTTTGCATTCCAATTAAAAGAAAAATCATTGCCACAGGATCAGATGTTTTCCCTGGCAAAGAGGCAAAGAATTTCTTTCCAGGCAAGAGACAAATACCTACCTCTTTCCTTTTATCAAGTATTAACCCATAGACCTCTGACAGGAAAAGGCAGAGAACTAGCACAGGGATTTCTCTTGGAGATAGGAAAACACTTCTTTTTCCTTTTTTTCTCTTTGTTGAAATTTGAAGAAAGGTTGGACCAATGAATCAATGGGGTGGAGGAAAACAAAGTTATTAGGAGATGAGCACCAGGGGAAACTTTTGAGCAAGATGGCTTTTCTGATAGAACCGGGTAAGAAATTAAACAAATACCAGCTTTGCTTCCCCTTCCTGCCGCCTGCACATTAGCCACATGTTTGCAAAACACAGCATGCAGCATGAGCTGATCCAATGGCTAGGCTCAGTTCTGCAAGAGGGCTTTTTCTCACTGAGACTTTCAAAGCTCCAACCAATGAAACACAAGTATCAGATGAAATGAGCTAATGACAAATTTGCAATATTCAGTGCTGAGGTAGCATAAGTACAAATGCTTGAGTCAATGGAACAAAAGTATGTTTGCCTTCTCTGTACTTTTTTTCAAGATTGTTCCAAAGTAGCTAGAGTGATGCCTAAGGGTTAAGCACATGATTTACTGAATACATTTGGAGGCCACATTCTGGCTTGCCTTCCCTCTCTCAGAGCCAGGCAGGTAGATAGATCATCAGGGAGAAAGTTGGTTTCTCTGATTAACCTTAAGGATCCATTGTGGAGATTGCAGCTTTTTACAAAGTCAAGAAATGTAATTGATTCAACTCCCCAAGAAACCTGCTACCTCCTTAACCAAAATTTTAAAAATTATTTCGAAAATTAAAGTGCTTAATTATTTACTATCAAGTATAGTTTTAAAATCTGATTGTTGCTCGATTTTTTCTCAAATCTGTTTGCAGTGGAAGACTGAGTTTATTATTTTGTGCATGTGCAGGGTAGACCTGAGAAGACTATCTGTTTATTACCATGGAAAATGTTTATTGTAAAGACCAAAAAAGATAAGGAAATATACCTGAAAGTATAAGGGAATTAAATATTTCAGCCAGTATATTCAAGACAAAATTATTTCATTTGAATGTGGAACAGTGTAGAAAATGCAATGCAGTGACTTGGTTTCCCTGTTCTCTTCTGTGAGCAAGTTTCCCACCCTGGCTTCAGCTCCCATAGTGCTGGGGGAGCCACGTTCATGCTGGGGACAGCTGTACTGTGCCATAGGAGGTGGGAGCTGATGGGGAGACTTCCTCAGGCAGGTGGGACTTCTGGCCCAAAATGAGATACTGAAGTCACATTTTATAGATCATAGTTTTGAAGTTATTTCTCCTCTGCTGAAAGATGTCAGTTTTCCAGTGGGAAATCTATTCTCCAGATTTTCTGACGAGAACTTATGTTTATCAGTCTCCTAATTCCAAAGCCTCTTCTACAGCACTTCCTTTTCTTTGACAATCCACTAATAGCTTCATTCCCTTCCCTATCATTGGCTCATCTTTCTTCTTATGTGGAAGTGTAGATCAGCTGAAACATGTATATCTCTTGTCTCCTTCCAATAGCAGTTTGATTCTTTACATTAGCCTTAAATTTAAAACGCATTGAGGAGAAAGGTAACAGGCTTGTGTACCTGTCATTGGTTACACTATTGGGAGCTAAACGTAACTTTATTACATCCCCCACTTTTATGCTTTACATATATTATAAAAAATGTTTTAACAGCATTTGGCAGGACACAATTAGCCAGTGAGCAGACCTTCCTGATAAATATTCACAGGTTCAAATCTGCATGCAGTAGGCTGAATTAATGTCTGCACCTCTTGCCCCATGCTAACTATGATGTCATGGAAGTACTTTGGTGAGTTTCTAATTCTTAGTGGATGCATATATCTATATAGATATATAGATATATGTGTCTATATATATGCATATGTCTATCTCAAGCTGTAGTTCCAGATAAAGATTCCTCATATAGGTACCCAAGTGGTATCTTGCACTCATTCCTTGTGGTTACTGAGTATGATGAATACATCCTTAGTGGCAAGATGACAGTTACTTCCTCATGCCAGGGGAATACCCAGGACAGCATTAATACATGTCAGTTGCAGGAAAATTGTCTGACCCATTGAACCTTTATTTTTTGCAGAGTAGAAAATCGCTATTTATTTAAACATTTTTAATGTTGCATATATTTCATGTGATACGTGTTTTAAAAAGTGGGTTTCTAGCTCTGCACAATTTGTCTAAGTAACCTTTTCCTAGTTCACAAGAGTTTAGGAAATCTCTAAGATCCATCTTGCTATAAGCCAACAGATTGGCTTCTCAAGGGTACCTCCTAACCTAGGTGTTTTTAATTTAGCCCTAACTTAGGAGTTGGACTTAGTCTCTTATATTCTGGTGACCGCCTGAGTGACCAGTCTACTGGCTAATATGGGAAGAATCTCTCATCCTCTCCTGTGAGGGGTGCTCCACTTAATATCAGTAATTAAATACTTATCTGAGAAGGTCTTTGAACTCTGAACTGGGATGTGCTTCCTAACTAATGTGCTAGAGAGTCAAGGTGTCTTCTCTCTCCCTGCTATCTTCCCTCTACTTCAATTTCTAGACCAGTGGTAGTTAATAATTTATATGAAATGGAACATTTCCAACAGTAAAGATGGAAAGAAACCAACCCCTCGGTAGCTATATCATCCTCAAGTTATGGCACTAAGGAGAGATTTGGGAGAAAGTGTTTGTCTGTGAGAACTATCTTTAGACAGACAAGAGTTTGGATCCAACACAATTTTTTGATTGAGTTGAACTTAATACTTTTTGGGTTTAACTTTATCTGTCAGCACCCTTATACTACCCTGAATCTTCCCCATATGGTGAATTTGGGGGAAAAAGAGAGAGACTGAGCCATAAGAGAACCTATTAAAATATTACCAAAAAAATTGCAATACTGAGATACATACTGCAACTCTGTTGACTTTATAGTGTCTTTGAAAGATATTACCAAATCCACTTTCTTTAGTTCATTTTAAATGTTATATTCCCCTGGTTATTTCTGTTAGCTGTGTTTCCCTAATTTTGCTTTTAAAATACAGAATTAAATATTAAAAGGTTAAGGTTTCTTTTTTATGCTTTCCTCCCCCCACCTCTTCTGGTCTGGCCTAAATGCCAGCAGGAGAAAATGCATTCTCAGACTTAACTCAGCTGCTAGCTCTAAATATTCTGAACTAAATTAAGTATAGAAACAGATACATGGTACTCTGGAAATATGGCTTCAAGCAACAGAATTGTGATAGCTCAGGAAACTGCACTGACAATCAGCAAGAGCTCTATCTTGATGAGTAATGGGGGAGATTTGTCATTGTCTTCTCACACCAAGTATTTACAGATGAACTCTACTTTCAGAACCAATTAGGCATCATATACTTTTGCACATGGGTAAATTTTCCTGGACAATATGGGAAGAACAAACTTTTGAATTTAAAAAAAAAAACCAACAAAAAGAGAAGTTCAGATCAATCACACTTATTTTAATCTTGTTTTAAACGTGCTGTTTCCTTTTTTTCCTTAAATAGTTTTCTATGTGGTTGCTGAAACATCTTTGTAAGAAAAGCTACAATGCTCATACAAGGAAAGTCCCTGGTGGTTTTTAAACACCATTTTTATTAAGATTTTTTAATTTAAAAAGGGAAGATCTAATAAGCATACCACTCTTAGAAACCCCTTGTCATCATGACTACTGTTTAAGTTTTATGAAGAGTAACAAAAATGACATCTATGCCATAGGTTGTCTATGGAGGTATCTAAAGTGGTTTGGGAAGGTACATTCTGAAGGAAACATTTTCATATGCAGAAAAGTTAGGTCTGAAAGTGTACTGGTAAGGTAAGGAGTTCAGCCACGCAGATGACCATTTAGGTGTGTAACTTTGCATTGCTTAATGTGCACAGCTATCACAGGAAATACAACACCACAAGCAAATTATTGGTTTGCTGCAAGAAAAACCAATAGGTCTTTCTTTCAAATGTTTTCTCCTTCCTTTCTTCCAAGTGTTTTCTCCTTGCACATCAGTTTTCTCTAAATAATTTCCTAATGATTAAAGCTGACAGCTCTGAAGACTTAGATTATTTCATGCCCAGTACAGGTAGGTATAACATAGATAACATTATTTGATGATCTCTCTATATCACCATCTATTATTCTCAAGAATTTCTGGCAGACCCTTGGAAAGAACTTTGGAAGAACCAGAAAAGTGATTTTCCCTACAAAATGCATTCGCAGTACTGTACCAAACCCTCCATAATATTTGGAAGAAGCTCAAGATGTTGGTGATGCTAGGCAAAGGCTCTGACAGAGCAGACACACACATTAAAGATCACAATTACACATCTTTACAAAATCTCTAGTGTTCATTTTGTAAATTTAAACACATATTTCAGTAGGTGGATGAATTCCTGCAAGCCATGTTTCCTTCAGATAGGACAGGAGGTCAGATTATCTAAACTGTTCCAGCTGTCACTTTTTTCTGTACAAATTACAACCAGGTTTGCAGGTGGTAACTCTGGATTACTTTTTCAATCAGAAAGTAGGAGGCATATATGGTATTGGAGCATGTCCAGGGAAGAACAATGGAAACGGGGAAGGGCCTGGAGCATAAGACTGATAAGGAGTGGCTGAGGGATGTGGGATTGTTTAACCTGGAGAAAATGAGGCTCAGGTGAACCTCATTGCTCTCTACAACTGCCTGAAAGGAGGTTTTAGCCAGGTGGGAGTTGGTCTCTTCTCCAAATAACAAGCAATAGGACAAAAAGAAATTACCCTCAGGTTTTGCCAGGGGAGGTTTAGATTGGATATGAAGAAAAATTTTTTCACAGAAAAGGTTGTCAAGCATTGCAACAAGCTTCCCAGGCAAGTGGTGGAATCACTGTCCCTGGAACTGTTCAAAATATATGCAAGTGTGATGCTTAGAGACATGGTTCAGTGGGGTACCTGGCAGTGCTGGCTTAATGGTTGCTCTCAATGGTCTTAAAGGTCTTTTCAAGCCTAAACCATTCCATGATTCTATGAATTCCCGTAAGTGTGTGAACAAAAGAGGATGTGTCTTGTGGGCTTCTTTGTTACCAGATCACAGTCTAGCAAGAAAAACTAATGGCTGGAAAAACTTTGAGACCCAAATTTCAATAGAGGAAATACCATATCTATTATACAGCTTTTGATGACTATGAGATATTGATGACCTGACTGCATCAATTAGCCAGGCTGTACAGAATCAATTCCCCTCTGCAGTGCTCTGCAACTTGTTTGGTACCCAGCAGTGGGGGTCAAGCAGGTGAAGTCAATCAGAAGAATCTGAGGAATAGATAAAGTCTGTCTAAAAGCTGTCACCTGTATAGTATCATCCATCCTGTTGCAACTGGTTTGATGCAAGGGGGTTTCCAGAGTTCCAAAGAGCTGTCTTTGTCTTCCTTCCCCTATCGACCAATTTAATATGGTCAGAAACCACTTCTTTCAGCTTGAAAATGTTGGAAGATGTGGCCTTCACATCTCATTACGGGAGTTCACATCCAGCATTATTGTAAATCATAGAATCATGGAATCATAGAATCATAGAATGCTTTGGGTTGGAAGGGTCCTTAGAGACCATGTAGTTCCAACCCCCCACCATGATCAGGGATGCCACCCACTAGATCAAGTTTCTCAGGACCCCATCCAGCCTGGCCTTGAACACTTCCAGGGATGGGGCATCCTCGACTTCTCCAGGCAAGCAGCAGACTGCTGTAGTCCCTGCACATGGGGCTGCCATGCAGAATGCAGGCTGTGCCTAGCATGGCAGCATGACAGCACGCAGCACTCCGGCTGTGAATCAGCAATGTCACACTGATTGGAAAGCTGTGCTCACTACTTGCCTCTGATAGGGCTGGCAGTAAACACAGAACCATTGTAGCATGCAAAACTGAAAAAGTATCAGGTAAATCTGTGGTATTGCCTGTTGACCCACACTGTACTGTGGTGATTAAGATCAGATGAGTTGAGAGAAGAGTCAGCACTGGTGTGGTGTCACCCTGAGAAGATGGGTGTTGACTTTCAGTGATTTTGAACTCTTTGCACATACACATGAAAATTTTCCACATACATGTGCAAGCAGCCCCAATTCCCTTCTCCTGCCATATGAACTGCAAGGGTATTTAAGTGTGTGTAGGGTTGCTAGGTGTTTACTTTAAGCACATTCAGATACTCTGGAAAGGTTTTATCTACCTAGATGTACAGGATAAATTGTTCTGCTTACTGGACAAGGCTGTTTTTTTCCTTTAAACTCTTTATTTTTAATTATATTTCAGCTAAGCACTCAGAGGCCTTAAGGCAGGATTCTCTTCTTTACTAACTTGTAATTAACCCTGACTGTTCCTTTTTGTGTCTGTCATGAGCAGGAAGCACAGAAGCTCAGAACATGTATTGCTATGCGATGACTATTCAGCATCTTTCCAACACTGGGGAAGATGCACAGTCTCCTCACAGGACAGCTCATTCCAATATACAGTTTTATGCCACCAGAGGAAGTACTCTTACTTATTATTAAAAGGCAGCTTTGAGGCTGTCTAGGTATTAATTTCATATTCCCCATAATTACCAAGTGCTTGCCTCTGCTTGTGAAAAAGGTAGTGAGTCACCTTCCAAACCTTCCTCTTCCTGCCACTTAGGCCCTGTGCTACATCACCCTCGGTTCAACAGGAGAAAAATCACCAGGCAAAACTGACTTTCAGCAGTGACTTTTTAGGCTACTTTTACAATGAAGCTGTGAAATGAAATCATAGTGTTTTGTTTTCTCGAGTTTCCCCAGTCCTTTCTCAGAGGCCTCCTTTGGTGTGCAAATTAAGCGTGGCTCTTGTGGTTCAGCCTCTTTTCAGCATGGCTGTAGTTAGCAGTTGGCTGAACACCCAGCACTGTCACTTTGTTTCATAGCTTTGCCATCAGTAAATGACAATTATAAACCAGTTTTTTTAAACTTGTTCTTCAGGTGCTTGCCTGAGACTGGAAACCTAGTATTTGAAATAGTAAGATTATTTTTCTAAATTAGCATCCCTTAAAAAAAACCCCAGAAAGCAAAACCTTGGCTACAGAACACAGAGTTTCTGAGCCTGGCTGTCCCACCTCACATGCCCTGGTAAAGGAGGACATTCCGTTAGGACAGAGACATGAGCTGAGCTATCAGCATATGGCAGCAACAAGAGGTGCAGGTCACTTCATGTGCATTAGGCACAGTCTTCATGATAAATCAGTCTCCTAAAGCATTTGTAGGGACACAAACATTTTACAGTGAATACATTTTTGAAGTGTAAATGGAACAAGTGTCATAATCTCCTGTGGCCTCTAAGCCACAGTTTTCACCTATGCTCTGTGTTGGGCCTTGTCACCGAAGCTCAGCTTGACTGTTCAAACTGCTGGGACTTTGTAGCTCTTAGGGTCTGCAGGCATGGGCAGAGGAGGCAGGAGCGCTGAGCTGCTGCCTCTGTGCCATCACAGCCTTAAATATTAAAGTTCCAAACCTAAACTTCTCCAATGTATAAGTAGCCCTTGGCCTGAGAGAGCGATTTCAGTGGGATGTATGCTAACCATATGCTAGCCATATGCTAACCATGTGCTGAGCTAGCTTCTCATGGCAAAGACCCCTTCTCCATGCAGTGTAACTGGATGTGATCACCAACAAAGCTGTGCAGTCTAAGTTGATCTCTCCTCTCTGCTTCACTGGTTTGTTACTGCTCCTTATATGAGTATCAACACTTTGTGTCTGCTTCAGTGCAAAAGAGAAAACTACCAAGGCTGAACAGGATCATACCACTAATAATTTCCAGACAGTGCTTTCCAGTGACATAACTCACTTGCTGGACCATCAAAGTTACCTCAAGATGTTAGATTAAAAGAATAAAATAAAAACACAAGACAGGCAAAATCAGCATTAGGGGGATCTGTTAAATCGTGATTGTGGAATTAATGAAAGCATTAATTCCCTGAACTGATGAAAGAAGGGATGCACAACAGATTGCCTTACTCTTCTACACTACATAATCTTCTCTGCACAAGATACTCTTCCTCTGATGTATCTGTGGCATCTGGGAAGGGGAAATGTTTGACTTGCTCTTCCTTTAAGTCCTAGTAGAGCTATATATGAGATTTGGTAAAAAAAAAAAAAAAAAAAAAAAAAAAAAAAAAAAAAAGCCCACAGCACGTTGAAGCACTCGAACAGTGCTAGGAAATGGAGATGCCTGTTCTAGAGTGTTAACATCTTGTATTTCTTCCCCCCAGCTTCCACACACAGAATGGGCACACACCACACTCCTGTTGGAGCTGCTACTGCCTTCTTTTTCTTGGAGAAGCCCTGTCCTCTGACACAGCACAACACCAGGACTTTTCTCCTGGCCCAGTCTGCACAGATTAACCTGCTGCCTCTCTCCTCTCCTCTCCTCTCCTCTCCTCTCCTCTCCTCTCCTCTCCTCTCCTCTCCTCTCCTCTCCTCTCCTCTCCTCTCCTCTCCTCTCCTCTCCTCTCCTCTCCTCTCCTCTCCTCTCCTCTCCTCTCCTCTCCTCTCCTCTCCTCTCCTCTCCTCTCCTCTCCTCTCCTCTCCTCTCCTCTCCTCTCCTCTCCTCTCCTCTCCTCTCCTCTCCTCTCCTCTCCTCTTCATATTCCTGGTGTTTTTCCAATATTCTTGGTTTCCTTGTTCCAGACAGTACTTAATATAGTGAAATTTCAGAGTGAATGAGGATAGCAGTTCTTTAATATGTCTTTCAGAGTGTCCTTGAACTGAAAAGTGCAAATGTTGGTGTAAGAAACATGAATGCAATTGCCTGAAGTTTTGCATGAGACACGTGGGAGCAACAACATACCTTTTATATCCTGCCAACTTGATTTCATTAGGTCTTGGAGAATGGTGACCCTAGGGACAGTTGATAGCCAACTTGTTATTTTGTAAAGCTGATAGTTTTATGTGACCTTTACATGAGCAGGTCTTGTATATATACAGCATGTGTATATACATATACATATACACATACACACACACACACACACATATATATATTTATAAAATATGTGTGTGCATCTCCCTCTGCCCATGGCCTATGTGTTAAATCCTTCATAAAGGCAAATGGTATACCACGTCCTTCCTTTGAAGACGGTTCAGTAGCAGCTGTCCAATGCAGTAAAAAGGCTAATTCTTAAATGAGTTACTTCTCACTTAGGTGGCCTAATAAGTTTTACCAAGACTCTATCCCTTCACCCCATATCAGAAAACATAAATTACTGGGTTCTAGGCAGGAAAAGCAGCTGCTAGTATGCTTAGAAGGAATGAAAAAGTTAGATTAAAAGTATAAGTGCTATTTAATGTGTGTCTCATCGTCCTGTCCCCAAATCCTCAAAGCTTTACCATTTATAGAACATAAATTTTTACAGCATCCTTGTTAGGCAGTGGGGGAGATAAACATTATTATCCTTATATTACAGAATGAATGAAGTGAGGCAGAGAGGTCTCTGGGAATATGTCTGTACTAATCATCCTATTAGTACAGACATAGAATAATTAGTATACAATAATCCTATATTAATATAAAATGATAATAAAATGGGCTATTGCCAATTCTCTGATACCAGCATGACAGGTGCAACATGTTTCACGTCCACATGATGGTGAAATACTTCAGGCAAAACAGACTGGCCACTCTCAAAGCGCCTACCAGAAATGGTTCCTAGTCTCTGTTTATACCCAAAAAACATGCCTGCAATTCTAGGAGAGTTTTAGCTTGCTCAGGTCAAAATGTGCTACAGATAATTTCACAGTGTGCCCTAGCCCATGGTTTGCGAGTACAGACCTAACCAAAGGAACTTACCTAGTGCCTAGCTAGCAATAGCAATAGCTATATTGCTGCACTTAATTTTGGCATCATCTGTGAAATCTGACTTTTGCCTCTCCCCCTCTTCCAGCCTGGCTTCCACTGGGGGACAGGTCTCTGGAGCAAACAGGTTTCTTTTCTACAGGCTAACTTCTAACAGGGCAGGGAGCCTTGGCAATGATTTGGCATTTTGCAGATGTTTCTATCAACATTTAAGTTATGATCAACTGGAGTTCCTTAGTAAGGCCTGGATTCTGTCACCTATAGAGTCTTGAAGCACCACCTCTGTGCAATCATCTGTTGAAAGCAATAAGGCAAGATACTGCTCATTGCTAGGAAGGATAGGAGATTGTAGCCGTAAAGTGCTCTGTTATAGGCGAAAATAAAACCACAGGCAAAATTCAATACAAAGCAGAAGTGACATGCCATAACTCTGCTACTGTCTCTGTCAAAGTCTCAGTTTTGTGTAACTGGAAACTGGTGCAGCCCTGTATTGAATGTGTAGGAATCCTACAACACTTCATTATAAGGGAGCTTAATATCCTTCGTTACACAAAGTATGTGCAATGTGGACCAAATTAATCTCTGGCTCAGTTCTATCCAATGCATTAAAATCCCTTGGTTTATTAATTAGTCCCAGACCTAAATATTTTTCCACCATTCTGTCTACCACTATTGGAGCAGCAAGATTTTCATTAATATTCATGCAACAGAGCAAATTACTTCCTAGAATTTAAATCCTCATTTATCTTGTAAAAGTCAGAGGCCTTTGATGAATATGTGAGTTGAGCCAACATTAGTGGGACATTATATTCCAAAAAAGCTGCATGTCACTTAAGGTGCACTGTTCTATACACAACTCATCTACTGCTGTGGGCAACATACAAGTCTGTTAGCATGGATTTAACATATTATTTTCTGAGTGTCTATTCTAACTGGATGGAACAATAGCAGCAATCTGCAATCAAGACCTAAACAAAATCTCTGTGCATCCATCCTGCAGACAGGAGAGATGAAACAGAACATCGCCCTACCAGTCCAGGGCAGAAATGCGAATCCATGGGACAGTGTATAGGTACATGTGGGCAGTCAGAGCAAACTCCTAGCAGTTTTATAAAAATTAAATGCTACTCATCCCCAGAATACCTAACATCAAATCATTTCAATGCACTTAGCAGCTGTAGCTCACACATGCTGCAGTTCAGAAGGTGCATACACATTTTAATTTCCATTCCACAATGGGTGAGCTATCTGGAATAGCAAAAAATTCCTCTAAATGGAACTTTCTATGACTCTTCACAGTCTTGTCACCTCAAGATTAGCCTCCTGTAATATGCTTTCCTTTTGGCTATTGCTTGAGATCATTCAGAGCCTGAAGGAAGTCAGGAATGCAGCAGTCACATATTAATCAGGTCTTAAATTGGCAGCATGTCACACCAGTTCTCTCAGGGCTGCCTTGGCTGCCAGCAGGATTCAAGGTATTGGTGTTGACCTTTAAAACTCTGGATGCAGGCTCTCTCCTCAAAGCACACTACTCAATGGCCATCAGCAGAGGCATTTGGGAGGCAGCTCTGCTTGATAGCAAGCACTGCCAGCAGGGCAAGCTTTGCCAAAGCCACCTTGGCTCTTCAACTTGCTGCACTAAACTGCCAGACATGCTGCTTGAGCTCTTTCTTTTTTTAATTTTAAGAATTTAGAAAAAGATCACCTACAGGATGGACTGTCTTTTGTCTTTTATGAGCTGATTCCAAAGGATAGTATGGGTGTACCTTATACATAAGCCTGAAATAGATTAAAATGCACTTGCAGTTAGTCCCTGAAAAGCAGGCCTACTGTACTTGCAGGCTTGACGTACCCATCTAAGCGGAACCTCTGTTTTACCTTACAAAGTACTAAAGAGCAAATCTAATTACTGTGCTTCAATGAGAAATGTCTGTATCACGTCAATGGGACACCAGAGACAGGCGTTGAGTGCTTGTTCCAAACCTGGCCTGTGGAAAAACAAGACCTAAGCTAGTTAACGTAAAGTCCAGTTATAGCACAGTGTTTTCTCTTGGGTGCTAGAAACAGCTGAACATTCAAGCATCTGTATGTTGGCAGTAAATGAATTGTGTAAGTGACCCTGGCTATAACTCTGGATTTTAGCATCAGCCGTGCTAATAGAAAATGCACTGATGCATATTACTGAGGGAGAGTCCTGAATATGAAGTAGCAATAGAGTTAACAACAATCCTCAGGCCATTGTACAAGGCAGGAACTGATAGCAATAATGGAGGCTTCTGCTCCCTGAAAGGGGCTCCTCTTGAGCGACAAGTGAAGTGCAGTGGCAGTCGCATGCCAAAGCACGCACAGAGACTGACTTATGGTGATGCAGCTGTAACAAAATCCCATTTGTAATGAAGCAGAATTGAAGTGTGAAATTATTTCATAAGCTCTTTGGATGGTTTGGAGGAGATGGTTCCTATAATCTCAGGCTGTCTTTTGTGAAGGCTCAAGAAGTGTGCAGCTCCTGTTTTGCCCTAAGCATCATGGCTGTGAAAAAGTAATCATGGATTCTCTCTACAGGGGAATCACCGCTGTTCTGTGCAGTGCTCTGAGGCTTCATGAGGGTGCTATAATTTGATAACTTTTGTGCCTCTTGCCAATTCATAGAAGCACATGGTGCTATGTTAAAGACAAAATTTAAAATGCTAGAATATATTAATGATTTTTAAAATTCTTGCTCAATAAGTAGTTATGTATTCCCACATGAGCATGCATTCATTAAGTCACACTTTTTAGAGAAGGTGGATAAGTGCGATATTTGAAAATAAAGCCATACAGATGTAGTTTTTTTCAATTACTATGTACTATTAGAACTTTTGTCATTCTAACCAAATTGGTGGCAGTGACACTGGTGCCTGGTAGATCTCCTACTTTGCTATACATGATCTACTTAATATTTGTCCACATTATAAATACCCAGCCTTAAAGACTGTATGTAAATAGTCTCTCCATTGCAGAAAATAATAAACAAGAATAAATGATTGCATGCCCAGGTCCTTAGTGCTCATCAGAATGGCTTTCCCATTCACACTTATCACTATGTCAAAAGTAAAAGAAACATTACCACAACTTTTACTGTCTTGTCTGGTTGCCCTATGGGATTATTCAAGTAGGTATGGAATGCAACAGCAATTCCAAAACCTAGCTCTTTCTGATACAAAAGAATAAAAAAAGTAAAAAAAAAAAAGTTCTGTGAGACTGCTCCCCATCCTAACACTGCTGGGAACTGAGAGCACTCTGCACCTTTCAGGATTAGATCCTGTGCTTCTGCAGTAAGAGGAACTTGTGTGAGAACCCCCCATCTACACATCTCAAACCTGATCAAGAGGAAAACACATCTGTCAAACAGTACGGTGTTTTACTGCAAACAGAACAAGGTTCTCTATTTGCAGATGGAATCACTACCCAGCTATGGACAAAATTGTGAAATTTCTCAGTTCTAGACTGCAGTCTAATTTTTTACAGAGATGATTCCCTGTTTTTGTAGCTATGGAAACAGGCTTTTGTTTCTTTAGAAATAAGCCAAGAATTAGGGGCCAGGCCACAAAATACTCTGTTTTATTACAAAACCACCAAAACGTGATTTCTCACCAGTTTAACTGGCAGCAAGAATATTTCACACAGCAGTACCATGTACTGATGCTCTCCTGGGGAAGCTCAGCAGCAGTAACTTTGGCTGAGAGTTAGGACTATTTTTGGAAGCTTCAAGAGTATCCAGGGAAAGTACTTTTCACTTTTATTCATATAAACAGTATCTCTATTTATTAAAAAAGAAATGGCTTCTTCTCAACTTCAAATAGCTTTGACAATAAAATTCTTCTTATATCAAGGTCTTGGGAGACACATGAAGCTTTGTGACAAACGAGGTGTTTGGATGATGAAGAGATGACTTGAAGACTCAGGAAGAGATGCTTCAGACTCCTGCCCCTGGAGCACAGTGAAATAAAGGTGACTGCACTTAGATCCCAGCTCTGTGTCGCCTACCTGTTTAATCTCTCGTGCCTTCATGGGGATGGACTATGATGAACTATACAGTCTTTTCCATCTTAAATTACTAAAAGGCTAAGTAAGTAATTCCTGCTGTGAAAAGAAGGAATAAAACCCTATGTAAATATTTAGGTTCCTAAGTACAGGCTTAAATCTTATTGAAGTCCATAGAATTTAAAGTGCTTAAGTGTTTTGCTGAATAGAGATATGTTGCTGAATCATGGCCAAGACTTCTTAAGTTGATGTACTGTTATCCATGAAATTACTAATATGCTCAATATCAACCCCGTACTTAAATGCATTGTTAAAGGGGAATAGACTTTTTCAGGGCTTCTGGTTCATCCTCTGAAAGAGCATCTGGCTGAATCGGGGATTCAGAATAAAGCAATGAGTAAAAATGTTAGAAAACATAAAACCTAACCAGAGCAGGAAATTGTGGAATGAGCCAGGGTAAGATTTTCTAGACAACTATGCTGCTATTGACAACTTCAAAGTTAAGTACACTCTGCTCTGGTGTTACCTCTCATTCTGAAATTTGCTTTCTATTGAACAGAAAGCATAATTGGGAGTTTTACTGGAAGTGTATCATCTTTATTTATATAGACTGTCTGATTTCCATCCTTTTGTGTCTATCAACTAAGGGTGTGTCCAAATGTTTCCATTAGCAGCAAGCTAAATCTCATGGAATGAACAGGAAATAGATTAACACTGTCTGTCACTGCATATTAATTTCCAGTACCCTTTTCTAACTTTCTTTTTCTTTCTTCCACCACTTCTGCAATACACTCTCTGATCCACCGACTTGTCAAACCTGCAATGCACTCAGATGCTCTTGCTGCAAGCTGTGGGTTGGTGTATTTGTTTGCAGTTAAACACACATACACTGGGAGGATTTATTGGTTATGGCTGGGGTGATCAGCAGTGACAAGATTACACCAAAAATTTCGAACACATCATTGATGAAATCATCAGTGAGGCTTTAGACATCAAAGACAGCCTTAAACACATTGCCTCTAAATGTCAGAAAAAGACCAGGCTTGAGGTCAAACATTGCAACCTAGGGCTGTTCAAAAGAAAACCCACAATGAGGTGTTGTGTCTGTCACTCCTTACGAGAAGCACCAGTCTCAGCTGTGTGGCACTACATTTTCCCCTTCTGTCAGGTGATGTATTATTTTTTGCCCTCAGCTTCTCTCCTTTTTGGCATTGATGACTTTCTGGAGGTGAGACCTCACAAAAAAATTGTTGGGAGTGGATTTCTGAATCCAGGCCATTCAGAGAGCAAAGCCACGTGTTAAAACATTAAGAAAACAACATGCATTAGGTGCGCTGGGGGGGGTGTTGCTGCCACCAGCCACCCTCTCACACTGAGCATCACTGCCACCAGGGTCCCCACTTGCTGCTCCAGCCTGGAGCAGCCACTGCCACCCATGCCTGGCTCCTTGACAAGATGTGCTTTTGAAAAAGAGCCATGGGAAAAATGCCCCACTTCAAATGACCACAAGCCATTGTCTGCGGAGTGGAAACAAGAGGCTCCATCCAATCCCTCTTTACATTGCATGCTCCTCTGCGCTGGAGCATGTTTTGTTGCACTTTCTGTAGCTTTCCTTTGCCAACAAATAACAGACATTAAGGATAGAAAAACAATAAAATTACATGAGGAGAGAGCAACAATCAGTACACAAAGATAAACATCAGCAATAAACACTTGCAGCTGCCAGCCCTACAACATACATAAATGACAGGGCGCACGTGAGGGAAGGAGCAGAAATGGTGTGTGCAGATCCAGGAAGGGATCGTGCAAAGGCTCCTAGCAGAAGCTTGGGAAAGCCCACGCAGTTCGAGAATGCTGGAACCACAAATAGCCTACGCAGGAGAGCCGACTATGCCCAAATGCCACATCACTGTGAGTCCCTTTGGCTTCTTGGAGTTGAAAATCAAGCTGTAGGATTAATGTGGTGTGCCGAATGTCCAGGAAGGAAAAGTGACACAAATGCCATAAAGCTGACCCTCTGAGGGCAAAAAAGGAAAAAAAAATGTTTTTTTTCTCTCCATGATATTGAAGTCTAGTCTACAAATAGAATAAAGTACTTTATGCTTATGGGGAAAGAGAAGCTTTGCTAGGTACTAGCTAGAGATATTTTTCACTGTTTAGTATTCACTTCCAGATGGCAGGTCTTAGTTTGTCATTCTTCTCCCAGTTTCAATACTGTCCCAATCAAATCTCAAGTTGCTACTACTTTAAGAAGGAATATTTTGAATCTGGTTAAAAGAACAACATTTCTTGCAACCGATTGGTTGGAGGAAAAAAGAGCTTGCTGTTTGGTGCTGTTTTGAAGTCTGGGTGGTCCAGCAGAAGAGGAATGTGATGGGTTGAATGCAGGTGACATGCTGAGGAGTGCATACTGAATTCAGTTTACCCAAGCTGCTCTGTACCTGGCAGCTCAGATGTCCCCTGTGGCCAGAACCAAAATTTCTGGGCCAACTCCCTGTTTTTCTTTTCTTTCTTTGGTGTTGAGTATTTTTTGTTTTTTTCTTTTTGTCTTGTTTTACCTGTTGACACTAACATGCAGTTTCACAACTGTGGATAATTTCAGCTTAACTTTCTTCATCTGAGAAGCGGTGGCTGGCAACAGATATTCTCTGGGGTACAAAACCCTACATCAACTGCTCCCTGAAGTAAAAATTTGGTGTTTTAACTGCTTCCCTGCTGTTAAAACTTATGGGCACTCAGCTTAATAGTCCTCTCTCTCACTTTGCTCCAGAGTTACAGCCCAAACACTACAATTTTTCAACTGACAAAGACCATTTTGGAATGATTAACTTGTTAAAGGGGTTAAGGGAAGTACTACAATGAGGAGTGGTTTGAGTTGGTGTCTAAGGATCTCTTTTCCAGACAGACACAGGCACACTGTCAGTGGAGAGGTACTATTGCTGGACAGGTCAGGTGTGCTTAACCACTGCAGATGGTGTAGGGCAGACATGGAGATCCTGTTGCCCTCAAACACTCCAAATAGATAAGTCCTCTTTTCTCTGCATCTGGAAACTCAGAGGAAAAACGGAACCATCATCCATATGACAGGGGATTTGTCATGCACAGACTTTAGGTACAGCTTTCAGGGAACAACAAGTGGATTTCATCTGATTCAATGCATCACATGCTATGGAAAAGCATTATAGCTTGTCCACGACAGAGCAGTCTGTCTTTAGCTCAAATTGTTGCTTTGCTAAAGAGGCATGGATGCAAAACCGTGGAAGAAAACCTGCCATCAACTTTAAAGAAATTCTAATATGAAATGGAAAAAGTAACTCCTGATGGAATTTAAGGACTGTCATAATGAGGAAATATTTTCACCTTTGAGCAAATAGAAATTGTGCTTTTCAGTACTTGAGACAGACACAACTAAGCTTGCACAGCAGAAAACTGGACAGCAGTTTAAAAGTACTTCAAGCATGTTATCATTGTTGGCTATGGAGGTCCTTTAAATGTGTTTTGGTGTCTCTGGAATGAGGCTTTTATAAATTTTTTTCAAGCTGGTAGCTCAGAGATGTGACTTTTTTTGGGCCATACAACAGTTTAGTGGCAAAGATGTAGAAACAGCATCCCAGTTCACTTAGGTGGCCTAAACCACCATTCTGATTCAATTTTTTGTGATCTTACAGCCCCGTACCTAGTGCATTTTGCCCATTTTTTTCCAGCAGTATACTAAGCACTCAGGGACAAAACCAGAAGTTACTTCACATATTTTAAACTGGAAGTTGTTTTAGTCAGCTCTTCAGAGTGTCTATTGTTTCAGTCCTTTTTTGCCTATTTACAAGGTTTTTTCAACTAATCCAGCGTCCCAGTTTTAGCAGAAACCAGTGGCAAAAGCAATCCTGATGTTAAATGGAGTGTTATAGACTACGGGTTGCAGTTCTATTCCTGCATGAAAAACTGCCAGTCACTTAATCTCTCTGTGGGAGTCTGGTGAAGCAGAGCAACACCTGAACTAGCTTTAAATTAGCAGAGTGTGACAGTATTAGCACACGAACTGCGGTAGCACAAGGCTCAACACTGGCTGGGAAGCTTATGTTTGGTATGGAGTGGAGCCCTCAATAGTTGTAATGAAAGGAACATACAATTAATATCTCTGTTTTATAAAACATTGTCCTTAAAATCTCATTACACTTTGTACTGCTAGATAAAACTGGATAAGTGTCATGTGCACTTCCTTTTTGAGTCTGGAAATGGAGAAGTACGGTGAAATACTGGCTAAGGAACTGATGGTCTGATGCTTCAGAAAGCCAGCACACACAGCCTTACCCTTCCCTTCAGGTCACAATTAGTACAAGACTCTAGGACAAGCCATCGTGGTTCATGAACACATGGGGAAGTTGGAAATATTCAGCTCTGCCTCATCATTTGCTGTGTGCCCGTGCTGAGTGTCACTCAGCTTAGCCACAGAGAGCCCAGCCTGGAGTATGTTATTGCCAGGCATCAGGAACGGCCCACGCACAAAGAATCTGATAGAACTTTTCAAACATCAGATTAACATTCAGTTTGAGGCTTCTTGGTTGTATTTTGCGGTTTGTTTTCTTCTTAAGAAAGAGGCAAGATGCCCGTAAGTGGGCTTAGTTCACCTTCAAGAATCATGAGAAACCAACACCAGGTTTATCAACCACCTCAAGAAGAAAGACCAACAGTAGCCCATGTTTGAGAGGCTCCTTGCACATTCTAGTGTGTCATCTATGGCATATTAGGATGAATCATGAAATTGAAACCTGGCCAGTTGTCAATAGATCATCTGTAAACAAGTTACAATAGTTTCAATTTTCCCAAGTGAACTTTTAATAAATGCTTCCTCCTCCCAGTGAAAAAGTAAATAAACAAACTGAGCTTACAATAGATGTCTTTTAGAAACACAGACAGTAAAAGAGAATTACATTTTTGTCAGATACACTTTTTGCCACTGGGACAAAAGGCATAATCTGTCTCTTTTACTCTCTCTCTGACAAAATGCCCTGTTTAAATGCTATTGAGATGCATGATATAACGAAGTTGTTTTATCCCCATCAGGGAAAACTCACGTTTCTACTGGAGGTCATAACCACTCCTTGAAAGGAAAATAGGCATTATGTTTCCAAGCTGTGAGAAAACACATCTAATAATTTTTTACTAGCTCATCAGGGTAGTTAAATACTGAAGTGATAATGAAATGATCTCATAACTCTTTGCTCTTGGGTTATGACAGACCAGTCAACAAAATTGAACAGTTCTACTATCACACGGGAAACAGCTCCTGCTTTACAGTAACTGGAAAGAAGCACTATTATTAACTTCACAAAAGCTGCAGTTCTACAGCAAGGAGCGTATCTCCAGCCATAATGCTTTCCAGCAAAAGACACAGCCGTGGTGAGTCCCTCTCTCTGGCCTTCTAGGTGGTCTTTTCTTCAGATCTAAGGCTAGGCCTGTCAGAGTGATTTATGGCACTTATCCATGCCTCTGTGTTTTCTTCCTCGGCTTTAGGTCAGCTCTGGTCTCCAGCACTCTGTGGTTGTTCTTAACACGTATTCAGTAATCGCACAGACCGAGACTTTGTTTTCCTACATTTGTGTTTTCTTTCATTCTGCCTGTCTTGGAGTTTTCAATAACACTCATCACCACAGGATAATACTTCCATATTTCATCCATCAGTAAAGCTTGCGTTAATCGTGTGCCACTAGCAGCCCTCTCTGCTGGCTCGTGTTTACACACATGCACACAAACTCAAACTAAAAATGTATCATTTTTAGTTCCAGATCCTGGTGCCTGCTGTGCTTGATCCACATCCCATTAAAATCAGTAGGAAGTTTACCATAAACATTAACAGGAATTTTAATAAGCCCATTTTAGCTAATGTGGGGATGGACTGAGTTCTGCTGTATGGTGCACAGACGGAAATAAGCTAGCATATAAAGACCACTTGTATGCTTCTCCTTGCATGCACTTGCACAACATGAAGGGCTGGTTACCAATTTCTGAGAGAAAAACAGCCTGAGCAGGGCTGTGGCAGGAAGAAACTCTCTGCTCCACATTCCTGGGGCACTTTGGTCACTTCATCATAGCGTAAGCAAAATTCCTCCAGGACTTGGATTGCACATCCCTCTAGAATGTGGGAGCAGCAGTGAGTGAAACACAAGGCAGAGCCCATAGCCTGGGACTCCTTCAGATGATCATCTTCTCTTATACTTGGCTCACTAATAATAAATCACACATCACTTGCTGCATAGATGCCAAACAGGGCACCACCCATTCTTTTTTATTTAGCAACTGTTTCTGAACAATGCTGCTTTATCTGATTATAGTTCTAACAACCAAAACATCTCTGAGATAGATGTTTTTTATAGGAACAGTAAAATATTAGAGGGCTATGTAGGGTAGGCTGAAGCATTTCTGTTGAAAAATGTACAAACTTCTGAATTCCAGTGAAGGAACAGGCCGATAAAAGGAATTCAGACCACTGTGTTAGTTTTAATTAAATGGGAAGAAGAAAGGGCTGTTGTATGTGTTTTACAGACAGCCTAAAACCCTACAGCTTCTCTGAAGGTAATAATTCATCTCAGGTCAATGTGAGTTTTGCCTTAATTGCAGAATCATGCTGATATTTACATTTCTTTGCACATCTGAGATTGTATTTCATAATTAAATAAAATTCCACTGACTGGGAGCTCTGTCCAAATAGGAAGTTCCCTGTCCTCAGTGGTTACCCAAAGTGTCATTTCTCCCCATCATTTTAGAAGAACATTCATTTTGGAAAGCAGCAGCCATGAAAAAAAGCAAACAAAGAAACAAAAAGTTAAAATAGATGAGACTACAACTGTCATGGTGCTTTGTCCAAGATGTTTCACCACCACCTGAGAGCCATGGTCTACAAGAAATGCCATTGAAGTAGCCAGCAGAGAGCAAAAGTGTAAGTCAGAGCAAATTATGAGCCAAAATTTCCAGGAAGTGTCTAAGATTTGTTTTGTGTTTTATCTTGGGTTGTAGGAGAGACAGCAGGAAGTTTAATTAATTTGCAACAGGAGAAAAGTAAAGAACCTAGAAGACACTGTATTTTCTGAAAATTCTGAGGCATCATAAGAGACAAGGAACAAACCAAGGTGAGAAAACTCACACCATGGTGATAGGGCTTATTGTAGCTGACTGAGGCAGCTCAATGCTGATTTGTGAGCACAAACCTAACAGGTTTTTTTCTCTTAGTCTCCTTGACTGACAATGGACAAGAAGCCTTTTCACTGATCGATCCTACCTCAGTTTGGGCCTTTACCTCATTTAGTTCTATTCTTGTCCTAAAGATGGGAAGTGTAAATCCTTCCCTCCTATGAGATTAGCTGTCTCAGTCTTCATATAGATGTGAAACAAGAGACTCCGTCTCATCCCAACACTTTCCATATCTCATAATGAATATCTTCTGGCCAGACCCAGGAAGGAAGACAGTCAGGGAAGTAGGAGGTTCCTCTATGCAGGAGTAGCCAAGTGTGAGCCTGAAGGCTAACAGCTGGAGGAACATTCTAAGAGGCACTAAGTTTTTTGTTAGACCTGCACAGGTGCCATACTAAGCCCTGAGGCCTAACTCCAGTTTTCTTCCATCAAGAGTAAGGGAGAGCACTTGCTCTCCGGTAGCAGACTGAAAAATCAAAGACATTTATCTCAGAATTTCCGTATGGTTTTCTCTTCAGGAGACACAACAGGTTTGGAGGTTCCAAAGGTGTGACCTTGCTGAAATAATGTGCATGAGCATTGTGGTGAACCTCTGTTTACTAACATTTGCTAGCATTTTGGAGCTGAGACTGTCTCTTGGCACTGGTAGTATGAAAGGCTTCTGCAGGAAGGCAAGAAGCAGCACAACACATCCTCTCCTTACCAGAGTAACAGCATCATCTTGGTTTACAGTAGTGTTCTTGTAGGTGATGATGCCAGTCAGCCAGCTCAAATGTTGACCCTGAATGTGAAGAATGACAGATTGCTGCCCTGATCCAGTGATCAGGGCTTTGGCTCAGCTCCTTCTGAAAACAACCCCAGAGAGACACAAACTTAAAAACCCTACTGGACTAAGTAGTACTTAGTGTGCTACCAAGAAGCCATAAAGTCTAAACAGTGATGGACTGCAAAGTAACATAACTTGATTTCAGACTTGATGTCCCTGCCTTTTTGAAATCTACTTCAGTTAAATAATAATTCTTTGTTTGGGGGAGCTCATGTGATTTTAAAAACAATCAAAATACAAGATACATCCAGCTGTTTCAGATAGTGACAGACTACAGTGGCAGAATATAGGATTTTCAATGTTAAAGTGGCTGAAAGACCTGAGTGACATCTATTCTGCTGCCAGTGAACCAGTGTGGAAAGTATTTGGTGGTTCCATACTTCAGCAATGTGTGTAGCCAAGCCTGCCAGCTGGGAGGGAGAAAAATGGGCATCAGTACAGAGATGTCAAGAAAGCTGTGCTGGTCCCTTCCAGCAGTCATCACAGTGGTAACAACTGGCTCCAAGCAGGTTCAGGGAAGGTCAAAATAACAGGTGACAAGAAGAATGAATAGCAGCTAATAAGAAAGCCCAAGAAGTTTGGAGGATGGTTTGGGAGAAGATAGTCTGCAATTGTAAATGGATGGTCCAGATGTATTCACCCACAGTGAGGTATTCAATCACGTATCCCCAGTGACATTACTAAAACCATGGGCCTTTTCTGCACACCTCATTTTCAGGCACTGCAGCCCAGACAGGCACATGGTTCTGCTTATTGCCTTTTAGCTGGCTGCTGTTTTGGGGAGCTGTGCCACATCAGAGAGACCCACACTGCTGGGCTGGCTGCTCTGGACCTTGCTGGAGTTCACATGTGTGACATTAAACCCAGACCAAGCATTTTTCAGGTGACATACCACTTCCAAACCCTGATAATGTTGCTGGGTAGACTAAAAGCAGAATGTGGTTTGCAAATATGGGACCTGCTCACTTTCCCTGGACATTACCGTCGAAACTGCTCTTTTGTATTTGTAGTATCTGAACCTTTTCAATCTGCTGAATTTTGTCTAATCAGTTTACGGCAATGAAGGTCTTACTCAGCACATCTGGAAAACACTTCACTGGAAAATTTTGGTAGCACTCCATAATTTCATTGAGCCCTATTCCCTGCATTTGCTCCTGTGGTCAGTTGGAAAACCTCAAATGCAGGGAAAAAAGGTGGTTTTTCCTTTTCTTCTGTATAATACACCATTGCATTAAACTTATCACCTTATTTTAAGGGGAGCTGTGCTCCAGATGAAAATGGCTCTTGGGACTGCAAGTCCCCACTTAGTAGCTGAGGAGCTTCTTATAACCCCCGTGGAGGCTAAATTGCCTGCTGTTGTCAGAGAAGCAGGTGCTTCTATGCACAAGAGGTAGAGGTTACTGAGAGGACAACTAAGAATAATGGAGCTACTTGTGGACTGCATCTGGCACGTGTAGCTACACATGTGAGGCTTTTTTTCTCTGCCTTTCTGATTTCCAGGCAGCACTAGTGTTTTCTCCTCTCCAAGCAAATGGTAGTTAAAAAGACAAAAACCAAAAGGTTTTTAGTACAACAGAGATCTCAGTTTTCTGCCTTTACAATAGACAGAGCTCTGAACATGTGAAATGTAGCAGGTCACGAGTAAACAAGCTGCAACAGAAGGGCTGTGTATCAAGGCCTGAGAGAAAGCTGCCAAGTACTTATCTTCCTTCAAGTGACTCTTCTTTCCAAGAAAAGACTAAAAAACATACAACAGTTACAGTGGAATGAGGAAAGGAAATGCATGGCTGTGAAACAGGTTCAAATAAAAGGGAGCTTCCATAGTGTGCAATGAGTTATCAGATTTCCATTGAACTTACATGCTCTGAAAAAAATGTTTGAGGCTGTACAGAGCTATGGCTTCAGAAGAATTTTAATCCATCTGGAATACCAAAATCTCATTAGGAACTAAAAGGCCCAGCAAGTTCCTTGCTGTGGGATCTGCTGGGTTGGGTAGCAGAGGATAATTTACAGTCCATTTCAAAACTGCTGAGTTTAGACCATGACTTAAGGAGACTGTGTGGAAACACTAGTCAGCC
This sequence comes from Acanthiza pusilla, assembly GCA_036630365.1. Lineage (NCBI taxonomy): Eukaryota > Metazoa > Chordata > Aves > Passeriformes > Acanthizidae > Acanthiza > Acanthiza pusilla. Next base: position 3,698,314 of record JAXCHO010000034.1, read on the forward strand.
CTGGCTGTGCTCCTATTCAGGATGGAAGAAAGGAAAGCTGCACAAACCCAAGAGATTGAATAAAGGTTTCCCTCTAACGTGCATTTTTGCAGTGTGTCAGGGGTCTAAGTGACTCATACCATTTGGCATTTGCCATGCCACTAGATAATCTGGGCTGTTCTCACCATGACCTTAAACATGAGTTGCAGGGGGCCTAACACTCTCTGTGTGCCTTGCATGAGCATTTCTATAGGTCAGAAAACACCGAACTCAGCCTGATCTCATTGAACACTGAATTGCTGCAACAGTAGATGTGAGCAAGTCTATCCATTCACTGAAGCTTCCTGGAATAAGTGCTGGTTGAGAACAGAACTGCACTTCTAGAATTACTTTAGAAATAAATTTCCTTTGTTATGAATTACTTATGTCTCTGTTAATGCTCAGATGAATGACTAAATAAGATCAGAAATGTAAGGTTAAGTGAGGATATGAAAAGAAGGAGGTTCCGACCAAGGTGGGGGAAGTATTGATTTTTGTGGCTTGTCACAGTGTGAGGATAGGTCACAGTCACTCTCATCTATGGACAATTATGAGTGTAATAGAAAAACAATGCTGGGAGAATACCCTGAGAGACAGTAAGCAAAAAGAGAAGACATTAAAATCAAAGGCAGGCATGATACCAAAGTGGCGATGGAGGGAGTGAATGTGAAAATATTAGAAATAAAGAAGAAAGGGGGAAAATGAAATGGAAGCACTGCAGAAGCAGTAAATTAAGGACAGGATTTTCAAAAGCGCCACACTGTCCTAAAAAGTTGTAATTACTTTTCCATTGATGCTGGCAACAAAAATAAGTAGAGGTGGTAATGTCAGGCTAGCAATGAGCACTTTAACAAAAACCTCAGCTTAGAATTATGCGGCTTTCTTACAACTTCTTCCTGCAACAATGGCAGCAAGCAATACTCATGGCTACTAAATTACAGCGAGTGTCCACTCAGATATTCTGGGAAACCTCAGATGTCTGTGGCATTAAGACACCCAGCAGCAATTACCACACAGGAGCTTTGTGAGGCCCTCAGAGGCTGGTTGGAAAACTCAGTTACTTTAAATAATGCAAAAATATTCATTGTTGCGGAGCACAGAAAAATCTCTTTCTCAGGATAATTAAAATGAAAACCCTGAAAGACAAAATGCATTTACAAACCACTTAGGCCTCTATGCGCCCTTTCATTATTTGTGTTTCTGAAGTGTAGCACTCAGGAAAAGTGCCAAGTTAATGTCTCTGTGGACTGGGCTTCTCCCTGTTTATCAGAGGTTGATCAGAGAGGAGGGAGCGGCACTGTGCGCTTCCCGGCGCTGCCCTGCCAGCAAGCCCCAGCCCTGACCTGGAGGGACCATCACTGGGCGTGAGAAGGCGGCTCCGAGTCCACACCTTTGAAAGCTTTGGCATTGCTGCTGAGCCTCATGAGAAAGCTGCCAGTACTGCTGGTGATGTTTGTGATGTGTCCTTTTATCCACGGGTGACTATCATGGTCATTTCTTTTCATGTTTTCCTTAGGTGATTGAATAACTTGCTAATGGGGACGGTTTTGGTCGCTATTACCTTGAACTTGGTTCATCCCAGTGCTTTAGTATCTCAGTTTTAATCTCTGGACTCAAATGAGAACCACGAGTTAAGGGTCCTAACACATTACTAATTTGCATTTCCACAGGGATAGAAGTCTAACAAATGACATGTTGTACCACTAGGACATCTTGGAAAGCTCAGATTCTTATGTTTATTAGTTCAGAGTGCAATAATTATTAGCTTGAGAGAAGCACAACTGCAATCAAAAAGAAGTCCAAATAAAACCCACCTACACAGATTTCTCACACTGGGCCCTGGGCATGACTCACTGGTTATGTATTAGGCGTTGTGGGTGGGTACTCTAATTTGTATGTGTTCCATTGTTTAGATGTGTTTAGCACACGCTGATTCTGACTTTCTGTTTTGGCAAAATCTTACAGAAAAAGCCAAACCCACCACCACCCTCTTGGGTCACAGCCATGAAAGGCAGCCGCATTACCTCACCCACCTATCTTGGGATCAGGGTGGGCTCTGGAGGGAAAAGGGATCAGTCCTCACTTGGGATGCCGGGAGGAAGCACGTCATGTGCAGCCACAGATGCTGGCTGGCCATGGATGAGTTTTAGCAGCATCTTACCTGCTGTGTGGAGAGTCACTTTGCATTCTTTTCAGGCTACATGTCCAGGACCAGAAAATTATTTTGGTGCTTTAAAGCATTCACAGGAGAAATAACTTGGCCTGTAGTTTGCAATGCATTTTTGAACTCTAACATTCCAGCAGACAAGAATATATTAAATGCTGAATAGAGAGGACTTTGAGCACTGAAGAAAAAGTGCATCCTTTCAAAACACTGTAATGCCTCTGTATGTCTAAGCATAAGAAACATTATTAGAAAAAGTCATGAGAAAATGATTTAAACTGAAAGTATTTTCGTGGTATTGGATCATCAATAACCACCTTCATTTGTGGAGCATGAACTAAAAAATGGAATTCAAATGGTAATTATATAAATTATACTATCTATGCATCATAAAAATTATAAATATAATATATTATTTCAATTAATAGTAGAGTTGTTTACATGGCACTTGTCGCCATGAAGTGAGAGAGGCAAATAGGAGAGCTTGAAGGATGAAGTCTGATGATGACGACTAGAAAAATACGGTGATATATCTGGGAAGCTGACTAGAGCTGCTAACCATTTTGGTCACTCAGAAAAAACGTAAGGCTCTCTCCTGCTTTCACCTTACTACGTGTCTCTGTGACAGCCCAATGCATGTCTCCAAATGCATTCTCAGGAAAACTCTTCTGGCTATGCTGTGAAGTTTGGCAGGAGCTGTCGGCTGTGTAAACAACTGTGACGGTCACTGTCAAGGAGTAACCCTGCAGTAAGTAAAACAGCCACTGTGTCACTGTGGTGGCCATCACACCATCACTGGGTGACAGGGGTGGAGAGATCTGCCTTCTTCTGAGAGTTCATGCACTTTCTGCTGATGGATGGCCTATCAAACATATGCAGAGAGACCAGAGGGGTCAAAAATCTCCTGCACAACAGAAAGAGCTGGCAAAACCCCACAACTGCGAAGATACGCCTTCACAGAACATCTGAATGATCTGACCCATATACCCTTTGGCTTCTCTGGGCTTCCCACACCTCTTCGTCCTAGCGTCCCCCAGGATGCCTCAAACTTTCTGGAGACCCCACAGCTGCATCTGACCTCACTGTCATCCCTGACAATACTGAGGCTAGATCAAAATCATAAGTCTTGATAGTCCACAGCTACTAAAAGGAGGTACTCAACACACTGACATTTGCTTCCCTTGTTTACTTCACTCACAAAATATGCAACTTTCTTGACCTTAAGTACACTCCTTAGGAGTGTTCAGACTGAAAGGGCTCCACATCAGCCAAAAATAAGCATGGCTGACCTTAATAACTACTTTCCTTCAATCACAAGGGAAACACCAATGCTACACCAGTGTGCATCACTTTTCCTTTAACGCCTACGTTTGCAGTGAAAGAACTGTGCAAGTTAACCCTTTCATTGCTGCTACCAATGCAAAAGCTGACAGGTTTGAGCAGGGTCCTTAACAGCCCCTAAGGTTTGTTTTCAAGGGGATACTTGTGGGATAATGCAAGTCATTCAAATTTTCCACTACATCACAAAATGACACTCATCCCTGTTCCCACTATTTGTTTAAATATAAACCAGTGCTCAACTTTCCAGCAGCAGCTTCCTGTTTAACAAGTATTTAAATGAATGGCTGAGTAGGTTTTACCAAGCACACTTGGCAGCCTTAGAGGTGCACGGCTCGGTGTCTAAACAGCGAACAGAGCTTGCAGGCGCTGGTGAGGCAAACAGCAGGTAGATGGGGCAGGGTGACAATGCTGTCCCATGCGTGTTGCAGGCAGGGCTTGCTGGCAGGTTGTCTGCAAGGAAACAGAGGAAATCAGAGAAGCTGAAAGCCAGGGAGGCTAAATGGCCCAAAATGAATCTGGAAGAGGAACAGCGGACTTCATCCTCACAGAACCACAGAATATTCTGAGTTGGAAGGGACCCACAAGGGTCATCTAGTCCAACTTTTTAGTGAATGGCCCATACAGGCACTGAACCCATGACCATGGCATTATTAGCAGCATGCTCTGACCACCTGAACTGATCTCCTCAGTTGATTTGAAACACACAGCCAAAGAAAGAAGGTACCTCATCGCTCAGACACCCTGAAGTAGCTGAGCAGGAATAAGATGCTGCCCTTTATCTTGCTGTTCCCTATTAGCAGGGGGCAGTGGATTCCAAACTGGCCTCTAAACTGCACTAAATAGGCAGAGGGTGGTGGACCTTTGGCCAAAAGGGACGGTACATTTTGGCTTGACACGGTGTGAGTTTTCTGTTTTTCACTTTTATATCCAGTGTGATTTCTGTGAAGTCTGTGAAATTATGCCAGATTTAAAGAGGTGCAATGCACAGCAGAATTTCATCTTTCCTATTTAATACTGATTCTTCTTAATTAATTCATTATGCCAAGACCAAAAGCATGCTAGGTGCCTGTAACATTCTCATTTACTTCTCTATTTCTTATAATTTTATTTCATACTGCAAAAACATTTCCTGTAATTGGACCTCCGGATACCTATTGACTTTCCATAAAACTGGCTGAAAACTACCACTCTGTTCTTAAATTTTCACCGATATTTGTTCAACTGTAGGTTCCTTAATGTTTTAATTGGTTGCAGCAGCTCATATATATGAATGGCTCTCAGGCAGAAAACATTCTTCCAAGGAAATTTCATATCAAGGCAGTTACTGCACTGGGATGAGATCAGCAGCCTTGTTAGAGGTATATGAAATTCAATTAAATGCAAAATATATACCACTGTACTAATTGACAAAATTGCAGGGACAGAGCATAGCATCCCCTTGATGTAAATAATAAGAGTAGTGAATTGGCAAACAAAGACCAGTCTAAATTAAGATAAAGTGTCAGAATTTCTGGAACCAAAATGAGATGCAGCACAATACTAACATTAGAAAGGTATGGACAATTATTGCATTTGTCACTACAGAGTCTTGCAACAAACCACCTAAATGATTTGCCATTCAACATCCCAAAAGGCAGAGCAAGAATTTTATTCCATATCACTATGATGAAATTAAGCTGCTGAGAAAAAAAAGACGGCTGTATTTGGGAAAGCAGCCATTGATTCAGGTTGTCTCTGGTGTGGCTTGATGCTTTTTTGGTCTGATATTACCAGTTTTGGGTTCTAAGAATTCCTCTATTAGTTTCTGGAAGGAACTCACAGGAGATTCTAAAAACCAAATGAGACTCCAGAGCTCCTGACCACATGATTTGAACCCACAGGAGAGCAGAAACTATGAGTGGACTTGCGTTTAGCTCATTTTGCAGTCAGAGAGGACTGGGGTCCGTTTAAAATCAGGCTGCAGTAAGTTCTTTACTACTGGTTGCACAGACCTAGAAATAAAGTTCTGATTGCCTATAGCCTTACCATGCCATTCAAAATTTTGTTGAGCTAGCTAAAGTGTATGTGTAACTGTCTGATTAAAATACATTTAAAACCTATGTGAAGGAAAAGCCCCAATCTTTAAAGACATATTTTTAAAATCACTTGTACCTTCTGTTTTAAGAGTCCATGGGCTAAAGCATTGTTGCCCCTGGCCCTGCTGCTCATGGGCTACTTCAGTGGCCCCACTGTGGAATAGATGCTGGGGACAGGAGAGCTGGGGTCAGGCTGCTGTTCTAAAAGATTTGCTGCCTGTGGTTAAAAAAAATAGCAGTAATGTTTGCCTTTGGAGTTCTGGCAATGAATGCGAAGTTATACTCTCTTTTAGTTATTAAGTCTTAACCAATAAATGATGACAGATACTGAAAAGAGAGGAATGAAAACCACACACAACAATTTTGATAATGAACCCTTCTCTCTCTTGCTCTCAGATCAGCTCTTTTGGAAACTGCATTATGGAGTTTCTGGCTACCCATTCAAACCCACTGCTTTTAACAAAACCATTTCCTCACACAAGGCACAGCAGCTCATACCAGGAGCCATTCAGCTGGTAACTTGAGGCTATGATTAAGAGAGCCCTGGTCACAGCTCCTGGGCTCACTGCAGCTCTTGTCCTTCCTGCCCTCCAGCTACATCTGCCCAGACTTTAACCTGCAGCTGCTTCCTTGAGGTGGTGTCAGGCATGGCTTGCACCCCTTTCTGACTAAGTGTGACTGTCTTGGCAGCCTGACTTGCCTTCAGCATCTCTGGGTTTAGGTGCTGTGACAGTGGCAGTCAGGAAATCAAACTGACTTTCCAAACCAGAGATTTTAAAAAACAAAACCAAGAGAGAGAAGAGCAATATGTTACAAATCTCTCGGCAAGGCATCCCTCCTCAGCAGCTGCCTCAACCACCATCTTGTAGAACCAGAGAATCATTAATTTTGGAAAAGACCTCTGAGATCACTGAATCCAACTGTTTACCCAGCCCCATAGTGCTCACCACTAAACCATGTCCCCAAGTGCCACATCCACATGCCTTTTGAACACTTCCAGGAATGGTGACTCTACCACTTCCCTCAGAAGCCTCTCCTAATGCCTTCCCACCCTTTCAATGAAGGAATTTTCCCAAAGATCCAATATAAACCTCTCTTAGTTCAACTTCAGGCTATCACTTGTTACCTGGGAGATCAGACCCTACCTGGCTACAAGCTCATTTCAGGCAGTGGTAGAGAGTGATAAGGTCTCCCTTGAGCCTCCTTTTTTCCAGACTAAACAGCCCCAGCTCCCTCAACCGCTCCTCATCAGGCTTGTTTTCTAAGTAAAGGGGTTTTCTAAGTATCCAGCGATCTTTCAAAATCTAGGTTTTCAAGTTAGCAATACATGTCATGTATTTTTTACTATAGTCAAAAAACCTGATCTCCAGCTTTGCTTGCTACCCTCTCAAGCCTAATGCAGTGATTGTGCCTTTGGAGATGCTACATGCACGGATAGCCTCTAGGATACACCAAATCCAGTTCATGGATAAATTACACAAATTATCATTGTCCATAATGTTGATTACGACAAATCACTTTATATCAGCTGAAAGACCACTTTGGATAATACATATATGAAATCCTAAGAAGATGCTTAGATTACTGAAGACATTCAAGACCAGGGATCATTACAGAGAGTAAAAGAATATCAAACAGGCAAAAGCATGTGGATTTAGAGAAAGAAAAAGTGAAGATGAAGAACTGGTGTAGGTAGGAGAGTTACTTACAGAGGGAATTTGAAGTTTAGCTGCATCACTTGCAATAACATGGAAAATGTATTGGCTTGCACAGAAATTTTTCTACTGCTACTTTGGATAAATAAGATACTAGATTGCTTATTTTTTTCTCAATAAATCAGAAAGTTATGATTTACTACCAACAAACTTAAGCTGGTTTTTCCTGCCATGTGAAAGACATCACCTGTTTTAATGAACTAAAAGCAATGTATATAAAACCTTGAAAATGCCAGTGGCAACAGCAGCAGTGTGTCCTTGCATGGTGTTAAATGAATGAAGACATCATCTGCTTGAGCAGACAGATTGCAAATAAGCCCATTTAATAGCTTAACATAGAAGCCCTGACTACCCACGCACCCTGTTGCTCTGGCAGACTCTGAGGGTTTCAGCATGGGGCTCCATTAGATGACCCCTGGCTATTTAGAGATTCTGCCTAACAGAAAGGGAACATGAGAAGCAGTTTCTGAAATTCCACCTATACCAACTGCCTTTCCCATTTCTCTGTGTAATTTTCACAATATTACAGCTTTATAAATGCTTCTCTCACCTTTACTGCATCAGAAATCCAAGCAAACCAAGAAACCTGGCTGCAGAAAAAGGGCTGAGAAGGAAAGAAAGCCAAGGGGAAATACACAAACCTTTCCCTAGATCATTCAGTTTGGCAACACCAGCATCAGAGGTAAAGAATACTCAGAAAGTAATTCCATTTGTGAGTTGACCACTTCCATTTAAATTTTCCCCCTGTGATATTCCTAGTCTCAGTCAGAAGGCTTTAGTGAAATGTTTCTGTTTTTACAAAAGCATTTATGTTTTGCACAGTGGTACAGTGCCTTCTGGCATGCCTGTGCCTGGTAAGCCCACAAGTTTCCTTTGTGCATGACAAAGTTAGGAAGGAGCCTGCCCAGGGAATAGGCTTTCCTGCTGACCTGCCAGTGCCACCAGCAACACAAACCCTTTTCCCAGTGAGCTGGCTTCCAGAGATCTGCTCTCTGCCAAGCCGTTTGCTGTGGCCACATGCTGCCACTGGAGTTTAATTACACCCTTCATCACACAAAAGCAGTTAATTCATGCTATAAATCATATCCCGACATGCAAAACTTCTGCTGTCTCATTCTGTTCGTCTGAAATTGTTTAATGCAACTGACTTTGAGGTGAGGAACTCTTTTATGTTGTTGATGTTTAGAGAAAGATTAATAGATTATTTGCTACTGGTTTAATAAATGCACTCCACAAACTACAATGAACTGTCTCCTGTTCGTTTCACTGCTCCTAATTGGCTCAGGGTTACAGGTTCCACTTCCAGTCTGAAGTGCCAAGCTTATGTTTATTGAAACATAATTACCTTAATGTAATTGTTTTGGATTATTACATCTCCATTAAGTAGGACATAGTTAAAATAAATAAAAACATTCCTTGATCAGAGCTGATTTTCTAACCAGTTATGGAAATGACCACAGGAAAAAATACAACAAACTCCATACTTCAAATGATGTTGCTTTCCTCATGTTAATTAATCACAGTTCTTGTGCTCCCATTGGGGCTGTACTTAAAAATTATTCTTTCACCTATAGTTTCTGTATCACTCCACAAACTTCAAATTATACAAACTTTGCAATTTTAGGGGTGTGAGTTCAGGGTCTGCCCATTGCTCAAAAGGCTTTAACAGCAAAGACTGATTGAAGTGAAGGTCTCTTTTTCGTGTGTCACCAAACTCTGGCTCAAAAGAACATCTGAAACCTCAAGTTCATGAAGAGTATTCAGCAAGGAACGTGTAAGTATTTCAGCATATTGGGGTTTTCCAAAAGCCAAAACTGGTTCCAAATATACATTTTGCAGTCTTCTTCTATCTTTAATAATGTACATGCAGAGGCCAAGTCTTTAATGGATGGCAGGAAGACGGAAGAAAAGATAATCAACTAGACTAGAGTCTGAACTATTTAAAAATTGGCTTGCTGTGGTACAGTTTGAACTTGTTTCTAACTTCCAGGAAACTTGTCTGACCAAATTCAGATGCTTTACATAAATTCCACCTTCCAATTAGGCTGTATTTGAAGGCCTGGTTGAATTTTCACTTGCACAAAACCTGAGGAGTAAGGCTCACAAGCCAGCTTGTCTTATTCCTATAAAGAATCCAGATCACTGAGACTTCAATGCTCTTGGTTTCTCTGGGTAGAGACATCCATCAGAAGAGAGGGGGGATCTCCCCTTAAAATATTTTTCTACTGTCATTTTACTACAACCTTTGCTCTTCTCTGCCCCCAAAGCTACAGAAGTAAATTGATTTTTCTTGTCCGATAGCCTATTTGGAACAAGGTCTCCTAGAATCACAACTGTGTTTATGGCATCTTAGATATTGGATGGTTTCTTCACATAGAGACAATAAGCATTGTTCCAGAAAATTAGACTTGACAGCATCACATATTCGGGGCATCTGGGAACAGTGTGATATGACTTTTCCTCTTCAATAAGGACATCAAGTAAAGGTCCTAATTCCAGCCTAGCTTTCTTTTCCAGGTCCTCTGCTCATACTGAAGATGGCACTAGGTAGCAATGCTGTGAAGCTGGGGTGTGTGAAGCAATGTAAATTGTTGTGATTTCAAGGCTGACAGCGCTCCTGATTTAAGCACAAATCTCCCAGTATTCAATTTCTTAATTAAAAGTCCAGGTCCTGGATTTACTTCTGCTTCAGCAGACCTCAAGGATATGGAGAAGAGCTTTGAACATTGATCTGAGAGCCACCTGAAAGTAAAAAAGTGTAATAATTTTTAAAAGCAAGTAAAAAGAAACCTGTGTTTATTTCTATTAAATCTCATGATCATTAAGTGAGTTCCATGATTTTTCAAGACCTGATTCATGTGTTTTGAACATACTGGGTGTAGCCGAAGAACCACTATGAATTAGGTCTCCCAGGCTGTGGAGTCCCTGGGCTGTGTCACAAGTTCGGCTGCACAGTCCCCATGCAGAGCTGGGAAGCCCAGGGCTGACTCAGTGTAACTTCAGACTGAGCCATGACAGTTTTCCAGAGACCAGAGAAGGAAGGCAGCAGAGGAGGGGACGGTGCTCCAACCAAGCTGGAACGGCAGTGTCTTCGGGCAGGCTGTGCCCGGTACGGACTGCTCGCAGCCCGGGAGGGAGAGCTGGGCTCAGCGGCCCGGCCTGGGGATCCGCGGCAGCCCCGGCCCGAGGCCTGCCACGCCTGCCACGCTGTTTGGGGCTCGTATTTTCAGGAAGCTTTCAAAGCTTTTAAGGAAGATTTAGTGCACTGCCAGAACGGAATTTTTAATGTCATTACCAGTCTAATAATTCACACCCTCTTACTTTCTTTTTCTCCCTGAAGGGAGGTGAGGGAGGCTGACGGGAGCAGGCATCAGCGGGTGCCAGGCTGGAAGGAGCCCCACGGCCAGCGGGGCAATGGAGTCACCCCTCGCAGGGAGCAGGGAGCATCAGAAAGGGGTTGATGTGCTCAGGACAGACCTGTTGGCTTCGTGCTGGCAACAGTGCAAGGGTGTGGTAAGGCCGTGGAGGGAAGCAGGAGGTGACGTGTCAGTGAAAGCAGCCCTGGAATCTGGGGAGACAGGGGAGCTGCCTGTAAACACAGTTGGCTTTGGCAGTGTGGCCAGTGAGCACTCAGCAAAAGCCTAGGAAAAAGCCTTTTCCTCCTGGATAAAGACCCCACAGTGCTATATTTCTATCTACCCATTCTACACAGACGGGCATAAAAATGCCAGTTCCTAAGAAGGCTGTTGTAAATCCCTGGGCTCAGCCGGTGCTTTCTCTATGGTCACCAGTGATATCTGGAGCAACAGCAAACTTGTACATGTGCTTTGGGATGGACATGGATAGCTGCGCTTCCCAGGGCTCCAACAGTGCAACTGCAGTACCCTCAATACCTCCTGGGAAAGTGCTTAGCTCTCACTGACTACCTGGCCAAACCAATCAAAAGCAATGTTTTTGAGAAACAGAAGCTTCGGTCATCTTGGCTTCAGAGCCCGTGGCATCTGAGCGACCTGCTGGAAGTGAGGTGGTGAGTACTGCTCTGAACAACTGCAGCTGCTGAACAGCAGTACTAGCAATAGTTGATATAAATTCCACTTAGGGCAAAAATGACAGAAATTGTGATCTCAGACAAATTCCTTGTTTAGGTGACTCTTGGAGGGGAATACATGGAAACACCACTGAAATGAGGCTTGGAACAGTGCTTCCTTCTTTTTGTAAAAAGGAAATCAGCAACAAAATCTGAGGAGCTGAAACAGCAAGTTTTTTTTAATGTCAGTGTAAGTAAAACATAATATGATGAAATGTGGGGAAACTTCTAGAAGATTTAAATAAAGAATAAAAGTTTCAGCCTTGTGGAGATATGACTATTGATTATCAGGCTTCAGTGCAGCAATAAGAAAATCCCTCTAAATGAGGGCAAAACAGTTAGAGCTAGTTATTGTTTTTCAGCAACTATTGATAGAACAAAAATCAGAAAGAAACCCTAAATCAAGGGATAAAACTGTGCAAAGGAACAGGAATGGTCTGTATCCTTACATGTGCCACCTGAAAACTCCGTAGTGAGACAAGAAACACCATTTAGGCAATCCAAAGAACCTATGCATTTGCTCACTTGCAGAAAACAGAAGAAAGAAGAAAAATATGGCATATGCCAGTTGATCATCATGACATTTTGTTTCAACTTGAACAGTTTTAATTAAATTTTCTGTAATTAAAAGAATTTCAGAAGAGGTGCAAGAGGTTGAAATTTGCGTAGAGGTTTACATTGCCATTTGGTGATGCCACAAGCAGCCATTTCGATAGCAGTGGTGGGGTGCTTGACAGTGGTAATATTTATTTGTTCAGAGAGAGGGACCTTCAATAGTTTTGGTTTCTCAGCTGCTAAGTGAGTGAATTTCCACTGTCTGGGACTGAATACTCAGCAAATTCTCTTCTATACAACCACAGCTCTCCACACTGGCTCCTGAAGGACTGATGGTCAGTGGATGCAGTGCGGGCAAACAGGAGGTGAGAGGAAGAGCTGAAGGGCAGGCTGAGGCTTTGCAGTCCTGTTGGTGGGCAGTGGCCAACCCCTCTGATATGGGACGCTGTCTTAATGAGGGAAATCTATCCAGATTAGACTACACTGACAGTTAAAGAAATGGCTTATCCCCTCTATGCACCTCATAGCCTTCCAAATTATTTCTTCTATCTGTCCTAAATGCAGCAATGACTATTTTTTCCAAAGAAGCTGTAAAATCATACACTTCATAAAGACCCATATCACTCTTGAATGGGGATGGTAAAGTCTTAGCCAAGGTATATACAAATAGCCTAGCACCTTTTCTGACATCCATTATCCATGCTGACCAGCTAGGGTAACCCCTCCAGAGGCAAGCCAAGAATAACATAAGGAGGTTATTAAATATTATTCATTACCTTCAGTGGAACAAAATAGAAGCCTAATTTGCAGTCTTGGTTCCAAGAAAACATTTGATAGGGTCCCGAGGGATTTTTTTGCTCTTTACTTTAGAAGTTTTTAATTTTGGCTTGGAGTTTATATCATGGATAAGAATGTTTTTCCTGAAAACTATGCCTTGGTGATAACAACTTGAAATCCCTCCCACCTTACCTCTTGATTTAGGAGGAATGAGGCAAGAATGTGTCCTCTCCTCCCACTATATGTGCCATCCTAGCCATGCTCACTAGGTCACAGGTGAATAACTGGGAGGCAGCAATGCCAAAAGTCATTGTTTCATGTTATCTTGGAAAACTAACTCAGGCCTTCCCAAAAGAAGGACTATGACACATTACCCGTGTCACAGCTAGGACTCAAATCCAATCTACCATAAATCAGAGCCTATTCCTATTGTCCCAACCAGTGAATTCTTAAGTGAAATGAATTTGAAATATTTTAGTGTAAAGAGTCTAGTAGAAATACATTGTACTCTTCAAGAAAACGTACCTACTCTATGTCTTCGTTTGATAGACAGGTGTCTGCTTAGGAAGGTGGGAACCTTCCTTAGAACAGAGAATGTGAATCCCCTTCCCTCCGAATTATTATAACTTTAGAATCACGGGCTCTCAGGCAAAGGTATGGGAAAAGGAATAAGAGTTTTTTACTAGTATCTATAATGAGGTAAACAATCAACAAACAAAGAAACAGTAAACAAGGTAAAAAACAGTAAACAAAACAAAACAAAACTTAGTGGCAAATGTCCCTGGGTTTGTCAGGCACTTTCCCGTTTGGTGCAGTCACGGTCACGGCCAGCAGGGGCGCTGTTGGGCTCCCAGACCAGCAGGGCAGGTGCGATGACTCCCGGGAGGCTGCAGATGGCGCTGTGCCGCGAGGTTGGATCTGTGCCACACGTGTAATGGCGGACGGGTTGGAGCCGGGTGGAGCCCAGATGGACAGGGACGCAGCAGAGAGCCCAGAGCCGGGAGATGGAGCAGCCGGGTCAGCCCACCGGGGCCAGCCAGCAGAGGAGGCGGCAGGAAACTCCGCAGTTGGGGCAGGCAGGGTACCGAGCAGCGGCAGGCAGGCTGCGGGGTGGTGGCAGGCAGGGGGGTCCCGCTCCGCGGCGGCGCGGCTGGTAGATGCCCTCCCGGAGGGGACGAGAGGATCGGAGTCCCGTGACCTTCCCCCCAAAGCAAGGACTCACCCAGCAGGCAGAGAAAACCTAGTGCAAGACCGGGCCTTTTCTGCAGTTGCAGCCAAAAAAGCAGAGCCGCCTTTTCCCCGTGCTCCCTCCTCCAAGAACTCCGGGCGAGTGAGTGTGCTGTTATCAAATCTCCAATCTCTAGTTCCCCCCGCCTGGCAGCCAAAGGCTTTGTCTCCTTTGTGAGCGTAGATGGCCCTTAAAGACTGGTCATTAGTTGCTTAGCAACAGAATGGGAAAAATTCCACTTGCCCCCTGCCCTCCCCCCAACCTTCCACATTATCCACCCCGAATTTTTTCCATTCCAACATATTACATTGAACTTAAACTGTTAAACTATATACATACAAGCATTACTCTGATTATATACATACAGATATGCATACAGGCACAGTGTTATGGGCAGTTCAACCCCAACTGAGGTCCCCCTGAGGTATGCATCGTGTCTCTCCATCCTCTTGCATCACCCACCAGGTACACCCTGGTCCTTGAGCAAAGACAACCCCACGGGTGGGTCTATCTTTGCTCAAGGCGGAATGAATCCAAACAGTTTTTCCCAGCATGCCTCTCATTTGCACCACTGGAACCTTATCCCCGTCTGCTGTTTGCAAGGGTTCAGATTGGGCAGGGCCAGCCCTGCTGGTGGAGCCTCGGGTGTTAACTAGCCAGGTGGCCTTGGCTAGATGGTGTTCCCAATTTTTGAAAGTCCCCCCACCTAGAGCCTTCAAGGTGGTTTTGAGCAAGCCGTTGCATCGCTCTACTTTACCAGCAGCAGGTGCATGATAAGGAATGTGGTACACCCACTCAATGCCATGTTCCCTAGCCCAGGTGTTTACAAGGCTATTTTTGAAATGAGTCCCATTGTCTGACTCAATTCTCTCAGGGGTACCATGCCTCCAAAGGACTTGCCTTTCAAGGCCCAGGATGGTGTTGTGGGCAGTGGCATGAGGCACAGGGTAGGTCTCCAGCCACCCCGTGGTGGCTTCTACCATTGTGAGCACGTAGCGCTTGCCGTGGCGGGTTTGAGGCAGTGTGATGTAATCGATCTGCCAGGCCTCACCATACTTGTATTTGGACCACCTTCCCCCATACCACAGGGGTTTCACCCGCTTGGCTTGCTTGATGGCGGCGCATGTCTCACAGTTATGGATCACCTGAGAGATACAGTCCATGGTTAGATCCACCCCTCGGTCTCGTGCCCACTTATAGGTGGCATCTCTGCCCTGATGGCCTGAGGCATCATGGGCCCATCGGGCAAGGAACAACTCTCCTTTGTGCTGCCAATCTAAATCTACCTGTGACACCTTTATTTTTGCAGCCTGATCTACCTGTTCATTGTTTCGGTGTTCTTCATTAGCTCGGCTCTTGGGGACATGGGCATCCACATGACGAACTTTCACAGGTAGCTTCTCTACCCGAGTGGCAATGTCTCGCCATTCATCAGCAGCCCAGATTGGTCTTCCTCTACGTTGCCAGTTGGCCTTTTTCCACCTTTCCAACCAACCCCACAGAGCATTGGCTACCATCCATGAATCGGTGTACAGGTATAGCTTTGGCCACTTCTCTCTTTCAGCAATGTCCAGGGCCAGCTGAACGGCTTTGAGTTCGGCGAGTTGGCTTGATCCACCTTCTCCTTCTGTAGCCTCTGCGACCTGCCGTGTGGGGCTCCATACAGCTGCTTTCCATTTTCGGTTCGCCCCCACAATACGACAGGAACCATCAGTGAAGAGAGCGTAGCGTGTTTCATCTTGTGGCAGTTGGTTGTACGGTGGAGCTTCCTCTGCACGAGTCACCTGTTCCTGCTCCTCTTCATCGGTGAGGCCAAAGTTTTCACCTTCAGGCCAATTTGTGATTATTTCCAAGATCCCAGGGCGATTCGGGTTTCCAATACGGGCGCGCTGTGTGATGAGGGCAATCCATTTACTCCACGTGGCATCGGTGGCGTGGTGGGTAGAGGGGACCTTTCCCTTGAACATCCACCCCAGCACCGGTAGTCGGGGTGCGAGGAGAAGTTGTGCTTCTGTGCCAATAACTTCTGAAGCGGCTTGGACACCTTCATAGGCTGCCAGAATTTCCTTCTCTGTGGGAGTGTAGTTGGCTTCAGACCCTCTGTAGCTTCGGCTCCAGAATCCCAGTGGACGACCTCGAGTCTCACCAGGCACCTTCTGCCAAAGGCTCCAGGACAGACCATTACCCCCGGCTGCAGAGTAGAGCACGTTCTTCACTTCTGGTCCTGTCCTGACTGGGCCAAGGGCTACCGCATGGGCAATCTCCTGCTTGATCTGGGCGAATGCTTGTTGTTGTTCAGGGCCCCAGTGGAAATCATTCTTCTTGCGTGTCACCAGGTAGAGAGGGCTCACAATCTGGCTGTACTCAGGGATGTGCATCCTCCAGAAGCCTATGGCGCCTAGGAAAGCTTGTGTCTCCTTCTTGTTGGTTGGTGGGGACATCGCTGTGATTTTATTGATGACCTCGGTGGGGATCTGACGCCGTCCATCTTGCCACTTCACCCCCAGGAACTGGATCTCTTTGGCAGGCCCCTTGACTTTGCTCCTTTTGATGGCGAGACCAGCTTCCAGAAGAATCTGGATGATTTTCTCTCCTTTCTCAAACACTTCTTCTGCTGTGTCCCCCCACACAATGATGTCATCGATGTACTGCAGATGTTCCGGAGCCTCACCCTTTTCCAGTGCAGCCTGGATCAGTCCATGGCAGATGGTGGGACTGTGTTTCCACCCCTGGGGCAGTCGGTTCCAGGTGTACTGCACGCCCCTCCAGGTGAAAGCAAACTGAGGCCTGCACTCTGCTGCCAGAGGAATGGAGAAAAATGCATTTGCAATGTCAATAGTGGCGTACCACTTTGCTGCTTTGGACTCCAGTTCATACTGGAGCTCCAGCATGTCTGGCACGGCAGCGCTCAGCGGTGGAGTCACCTCGTTCAAGGCACGATAGTCTACAGTCAATCTCCAATCTCCATCAGATCTGCGCACAGGCCAGATGGGGCTGTTGAAGGGTGAGTGGGCCTTGCTGACCACCCCTTGGCTCTCCAGCTCACGGATCAGCTTGTGGATGGGAATCACAGCATCTCGATTCGTTCGGTACTGCCGGCGGTGTACTGTCGAGGTGGCAATTGGTACCCGTTGCTCCTCCTCCTTCAAGAGTCCAACTGCAGAAGGGTTCTCTGATAGTCCAGGCAAAGTGTTTAATTGCCTAACGCCCTCTGCCTCAACAGCAGCTATTCCAAAAGCCCACCGGAGTCCTTTCGGGTCTTTGAAATAGCCATTCCGTAGGAAATCTATGCCCAGAATACACGGGGCCTTTGGACCAGTCACGATGGGATGTTTCTGCCACTCCTTCCCAGTCAGGCTCACCTCAGCTTCCACCAGTGTCAACTCTTGTGATCCCCCTGTCACCCCAGCAATACAAATGGGTTCTGCCCCAACATGTCCCGATGGCATTAGGGTACACTGTGCACCTGTATCAACCAATGCTTCGTATTTTTGTGGCTCTGATGTGCCAGGCCATCGAATCCACACAGTCCAAAAGACACGGTTTTCCCATGCCTCTACCTGGCTAGAGGCAGGGCCCCTCTAGCCCTGGTTATCATTCCCTTCCTGAGCATGCATTCCACCGTCAAGGGAATCTGACACAACACTCTCCCTTCTGCTGTACTCAGCAGGTCGGCTACGGGAAGCTGAGGCTACCTTGGCTCTGGCAGAACCCCCTCGGCTAGCGTTGCCCTCCTTAAGCTGACGCACCCGTTCTGCCAGGACAGAGGTGGGCTTCCCATCCCACCTATTCATGTCTTCCCCATGGTCATTCAGAAAGAACCACAACTCAGCTCGTGGGGTGTACCCTCTCTCTCTAGCGGGGGGACGTCGGGCTCTGGTGTTGGGGCCTGTGACTCTCACTGGTGCCACACTGTTTTTCTTCATCTCCTCCATCTCCTCCCTGATCTCCTTCCTCATCTCCTTCATCTCCTCCTTCAACTCCTTAACCACAGCAGAGACCTGAGCCTGCATTGGGCCGTTGATCACACTTGCATAATGCCTGAGCTTGTCAGCTACAGAGCCCACTGTCTCACGGTTGTCATCAGGATTAATCATTGCAATGTAGGTGACATATTGGGTTGGTCCTAGACTTGCCAGGTTCCACAACATTTGCCCTGTGCACCTGACCTTGTCAGGATCATTTTCGTGCTGTCCGTCCCTCCCAAAAAGCACCTCCTGTACTGCCACTTCTCTCAGCCGTTGGATCGCTTCCTCAACGGTCTTCCAGGGTAATCTACGGTAGTTCTCCTGCATTCTGTCTTTGTGAACAAACCTTTCCCTTACACTCATTAAAAGCCTCTCCCAGAGAGAAATGGGTCCTGCCTCCCTCACGAACACCTTGTCAACACCCGCGTCCAGGGCCACGGATCCCAAATTCCTGGCCTCACCACCATCCACCTGCATGCCTGGGCCCATGCGGTCCCAAACCCGAAGCAACCAGGTTGAGAAAGCCTCGCCCTTCCGCCGCACAATGTCATTGTGCAGACTACGGATGGTGTCGTACGACAGGGACTCGGTGATGATTATAGGCTCAGGCTCCCCTACTGGTTGTGAGGGCCCTGGTTCCCCATCATCATTAACTGGGCGTACTGATTTGGTCTTATACTTCCTCCGCTGTACAGGGGCAACTGCTGTTGGCTGTGACTGCCCTTGCGATTCAGCTGGAACCTGGACGGTTGTAATGTCCGTGGGTTCCACTGCTGCACCATCCACCTCTTCCCCTGTAGGGCAAGGAGAGGGCTTCTCACCAGCTGAGGAAGTGTATTCCTTCAGCACCTGACGTATCTTTTCCTCCACTGCCTCCATCCAATTTGGTTGGTTCATTTCTGGGGCAGGCTGTTGGACAGGGTCAGGCCGTGGGGCAGGGTCAGGCTCAGGGACAGGGTCAGGTTTGGGCGTACTCTCAGGCTCTGGGACAGCCTCAGGCTCTGTAGCAACATCCCTAGTCTCTGGGACTGCACCCCTAGTCTCTGTGGCAACATCCCTAGTTTCTGTGGCAACATCCCTAGTTTCTGTGGCAACATGCCTAGTCTCTGGAGCCGCATTCCTATTCCCTGGGGCAGATGTTAGAGTGGTTACCCAGGGCAGTCTCCCCCTTTCTCGGAATATAAAGAAGACTAGACCTATCAGCAACGCCAACCACTGTACAATGTCATTAGCATTTAGAGAGTATATGAACCCTCTGAGCCCTGGTAGGGTAGGCCCAAAGAAAGGGGTGAAGGATTGAGAAAAAGTTCCCCCTGGTGTCATCTCCTCACAAAAGGTACCATTACCAAACAGACTCCAAAAGCATGTACTCACGGTGTTAAAGCCCTGTAACCAAGTGCCCGCTGTCCAAAGGACGTGAAAAATCCATAAATTTCTCATCTTATTGACCCATTGTGAGAACTGGATAACAACCACCACGACCTTAGTCATAAGACCCATCTTTAGACAGGGAGCTGCAAATGGGAAAAATGTGGCCACGAGAATGTGCCAGCCAAACCAAGGTATCTTAGACCACATGGTGCCACTTAATGAGGTTTCTATGTTCAGCGCGCTAGAAATGGGTCTCCCAGAAACTTTTATTCCTTTTGCACCTTTTTCTCTATGCCCTCGAGCCCCACGTTGGGCGCCAAAATCTGTCTTCGTTTGATAGACAGGTGTCTGCTTAGGAAGGTGGGAACCTTCCTTAGAACAGAGAATGTGAATCCCCTTCCCTCCGAATTATTATAACTTTAGAATCACGGGCTCTCAGGCAAAGGTATGGGAAAAGGAATAAGAGTTTTTTACTAGTATCTATAATGAGGTAAACAATCAACAAACAAAGAAACAGTAAACAAGGTAAAAAACAGTAAACAAAACAAAACAAAACTTAGTGGCAAATGTCCCTGGGTTTGTCAGGCACTTTCCCGTTTGGTGCAGTCACGGTCACGGCCAGCAGGGGCGCTGTTGGGCTCCCAGACCAGCAGGGCAGGTGCGATGACTCCCGGGAAGCTGCAGATGGCGCTGTGCCGCGAGGTTGGATCTGTGCCACACGTGTAATGGCGGACGGGTTGGAGCCGGGTGGAGCCCAGATGGACAGGGACGCAGCAGAGAGCCCAGAGCCGGGAGATGGAGCAGCCGGGTCAGCCCACCGGGGCCAGCCAGCAGAGGAGGCGGCGGGAAACTCCGCAGTTGGGGCAGGCAGGGTACCGAGCAGCGGCAGGCAGGCTGCGGGGTGGTGGCAGGCAGGGGGGTCCCGCTCCGCGGCGGCGCGGCTGGTAGATGCCCTCCCGGAGGGGACGAGAGGATCGGAGTCCCGTGACCTTCCCCCCAAAGCAAGGACTCACCCAGCAGGCAGAGAAAACCTAGTGCAAGACCGGGCCTTTTCTGCAGTTGCAGCCAAAAAAGCAGAGCCGCCTTTTCCCCGTGCTCCCTCCTCCAAGAACTCCGGGCGAGTGAGTGTGCTGTTATCAAATCTCCAATCTCTAGTTCCCCCCGCCTGGCAGCCAAAGGCTTTGTCTCCTTTGTGAGCGTAGATGGCCCTTAAAGACTGGTCATTAGTTGCTTAGCAACAGAATGGGAAAAATTCCACTTGCCCCCTGCCCTCCCCCCAACCTTCCACACTCTATTTAAAAAAAAAAAAAATCACTGAATGCAGACATCTGGTAAAAGCTTTCTAACAACTCTTAGGCTTGTATTCTTTCCAAACCCAAGCACATTTTTTAACCCTTACTCCTTCACTCATTCAAAATCACAGATAAAAATATGAAATGTGAAACAAGGCAGAGAATTTCTGTGGAAAGCCAACCATAGAAATTAGGTATATTAAAAAAAAAAGAAGAAATAGCAAGACCATTTTAGGTGGAAAAGTCCTGCCCTCCAAGTAGTTTTTTGTGCTTTCCATCACCAATATCTTCCTCTTCTGAAAGAAAATGCCCCAGCTCACTTGTGAAATTTGAGAAAAACAACTGGGGGACTTATGAAGACCTTAATCCCTCAAATGCCAATTAAGAGCAACAGCTCACATGAGTGAAGCTCTTCAGAGCTAGAACATGGGGTTGAACAGCTATCACTGCACCTTACACCGGGAAGTCCCAGCTCCAGCTGCATGCTAAATTGATCCTTGGCTTATACATTCCTTTCAAACAGCAAAACAAAAAGTGTTGAGGCAGAATGCCAATCATATTCTGGGCTGCACCAAAAGCAACGTGGGTGGCAGGGTAAGGGAGGGAATTCTGCCCCTCTTCTCTGCTCTGTTGAGACCCCACCGGAGTGCTGCATCCAGCTCTGGGATATCTAGCACAGGGAGGACATTCATGTGTTGGACCGAGTCCAGAGGAGGCCATCAAGATGGTTAGGGGGATGGAGCACCTTTCCTATGTGGAAAGACTGAGAGAATTGGGATTGTTTAGCCCAGAGAAGAGGTGACTGAATTGTGGCCTTCCGGTACCTGATGGGAACCCACAAGAAACATGGAGAGAAGCTTTTTACAAGGGCGTGCAGTGACAGGACAAGGCAGAATGGCTTCAAACTGAAAGAGAGTAGGATGAGATGAGACATTAGGAAGAAATTCTTGACAGTGATGGTGGTGAGGCATTGGAACAGGCTAGTAAAATTATTTCCATCCCTGGCAGTGTTCAAGACCAGGTTCAATGGCCTCTGAGCAACTTAGTCTGGTGGAAGATGTCCCTGCCATGGGCAGGGGAGCTGGAACTAGATGGTCTTTAAGGTATCTTTCAATCTAAACCATTCTGTGATTCTATGGTAAGTGCTAATGGAGCCAATCAGCTGCCATCAAAAGAAAACAGAGGCTTTTCCCAGCTGGCATTGTTCACCACAGGATACTTTTCTTGCCTGATGTCTTGAGGGCCTTTGTGGCATTACTTTTGAAGCAAACCAGCAGGGTCATGGGAAAGACTTGAAGGCAGAAAAGACAGAAAACCGTCCTGGAGACTGCTCTAACTGTAAGGCTAGCTCCATCCCAGCTGACCATATGTTTCCATTACTGGAAACAGGTACTCAACTGGCACTTGAAGACACTGGAATCATCTCATGCTGCTTCTTAATCAATTTTTATCATTTATGCCAATTCCAAATATGGTTGAGGTGAATGATCCAGCACCTGACTTAAGGCCTGAGTGGTCATCATTGAGGCAACATTTTATTACCTATTCACTTGATTTTGATGAAAAATATTTATGCATGAAATTATTGATGTAATTGATTCATTCTCAGGCTCACTAGTTAACACATGTTGACATATTCCAACAGTGATAGTATAAATGTATACATAGATAGATTTCAGAAAATGAGGAGACAGCAGTACTATCTTCTTAGCTCCTGGCTTGGTAACAACTATGGCTGGATATAACACTTCCAGACAGTACTACACAGTTTAGTATTCTAAGCCTGTTAAACAAGGAATATTTGAAACTGGACCACAATTTAGAAAATTTACAGTTCTAAATGACAGAAAATTTTAAACTGACTTAATATTAGGCACCATGTTTTATTCATTGTTTTAGTCTGTATTCTTATTGAATTACAGAGACATTCTTAAAGAGGATAAGGTGCCCAAGATGATTAATTTCAGCATTGCAAAGTGGGCATCTGAACTGTGAGACTTGGAATGACTACCTCAGTCTGAGCTGTGGGGAGCCCTGTCCTCGGCAGTCTGCGAGCTTCTGTGGTCTGCAAGGCCATCCCTGGAGTCAGTGCTGTGACCATCTGAGTTTCATCTGATTAATTGGGAATTTAGCAGCACAGAATCAATGGCAGTGGGTAGCTCCCCATCGTCCGAGGGACAAAGTGTGCTTGCCTGACATCCCACATCCTTACAGCCACTGGGATATCCACTGCTCCAAAGACAACTTGTCCATGCACTTGTTCCTTTCCCTGCACTGTAGTTACCTGTGATTATCCATTACCTACCTAGCCTGTTTCTATTTACCTAATGGGTCTCAATCAGTGATCTTGGTGTTATGATTAGAAGAGATTTTGTTGAACCTAATTATGAATGTGATTAACTGTTAAGTAGAAACCTTAACTGGCAACATTTCAGATATGAAACCAAGAAAACGTCTACTCAGAGGTTTTTGAGTTGCTGAAAGTAACATAACTGCAAAGGAGTTATCCTGCCAGATTTTAAGAGAAAAATTACCTCAATTTGTAACAGTTAAATCCAGCAAACCTGAGGAGTTCTCTATAATTCCCCTGATGGAACCCCTTTAAGAAAACACAAACTTGCATAAAATTATGTTTCTACTGACTGAGAACTGCTGAAGTAACCTCTGAGCACACTACAGATACCTCAACCCTATGGAAGTGTATTGGCAGAAGCAGCAATCCAGATGACCCACATCTTAGCAAGGTATTAATAAGAAGCAGATAATAAATAGCTATATGTGTTGGGGGATGGATATATTATTGGCTTGAACAAAGTGTCAAAGACCAAATTCTCACCTCACCAATCAGAAGAAGGCAAGAGGCAGTTTCCCTTTGGAGATCCTCTCTGAAGTGATCTGTTTAGTGATTCAGTGTAGACAGCAGGCAGACCCATTCAAAAGAGTGTTAGAGAGGATAATGGAAAAAAGCAAAGTTGAGAAAGGGAGAAAAACAGTAAGAATTTTTATTAAAGAACAGAATGTAAAAATGTTGGGGAGTGAGTGGGTTGGAGGATAGCCCGTGCATCATAGTAACTCAGATGTCTCATTCCAGTGTGTGCGTTAGCAGGAGATATTTAGGAGCTGAAGTCTCCTCCAGCCAATCAGCCTGCAATTTATGGTATATTTAGGCACTCCAGGGTGATGAGGAGTCCTGGGCAGG
Organism: Acanthiza pusilla; assembly: GCA_036630365.1. Classification (NCBI taxonomy): domain Eukaryota; kingdom Metazoa; phylum Chordata; class Aves; order Passeriformes; family Acanthizidae; genus Acanthiza; species Acanthiza pusilla. The sequence continues at coordinate 3,722,104 of JAXCHO010000034.1, forward strand.
CATTCTCAGAGAGTTACTGCCTTCTCTGCAGCCCTTACATCACCATCCAAACTCTGCAGTCATCATCTAGAAATTTATACCTCACAGCTAACTACTGTTTCAGTAGAGCAAACACTACACTATTTCTTACCAAGAAGACAGCTTGTGATGATATGCAGCTTTTAAGTGTCTTATGAGATCCTGTGTATATGATAATGCACTGCTGGCAGCTTGTCAAAGAGAGAACTGCAAAAGCAATCGTGTTGTTTTGAGGAAGACACAATGATTAAAGTTTGGTTTCTGTGGCTTGACGAAGAACTGACAGAGAGAACAAAAATTAGGAGGCCAAGCACATAGCTGATATTAAATTACCAACACTTCATTTACTTATCCTCAAAACAACCACTAGAGATCTCTTACTTACTGAAACAGTTAAAAATAAAACCTCTAAGAACATTTAAAGCTGGCCACAGGCATTTCACGGAAGTCGGTGTTTCCCAGCTCCCCATAAGCCATTAGGGCTTCCCTCCTACACCTTGACATGCTTCAGTTAGAAACAGCTGAAGGCACTAAGCTTCTAAACAAGAGTCTATTTACATGAAGCTTTTTTTGGTCTACAATTTTCCACTGGCAGTAGCAATGATGGGAGTCAGAGTAGGCAGGGCCCCAGGCAATTTAAGCATCTGTCTCTGCTGAGAGCACATCTGCACAGGACGGTGCTGGAAAGACCAGCGGCTCACAAAGCACCATCTGCCTTCCCATCCTTCTCATGGCTGCTGCTTCAGCAGGCAGAGGGCCAGGCCTGGGGGGGAAATGAGCCTCAGGACCTGAAACATCAGTCCTGTGGAGCAGGTGAATCCTCTCGATATGTTGGCTCTGCTTGCAAAACTAGCACACTTTGTGGTGTTTATATTCCTTGAATGTTTTTTCCAGTGCTGGTTTAGACAGCAGACAATTTTCAATCAGTTTGTCTGCTTCACTATATTGAATAACATTTTTGAGCTTGCCGGTTCAGTTTGGCCACAGAAGTGAACTGATTTGAGGATTGCTGCAAATATTTGATGGGTTACCCCCACCTTAGCTTATGCCCAAACCTTTTCCTAAGTCTGTAAGGCAAGTGAGGTGAGCTCCTGCTGGTCAAAGAGGGTGAAAAGGTGTGGGCACTCTAGTTTCTGGATAGCTGTATCACCTCATCATCCCTGATGACTACAGAGCACCTCTCCAGCAGATGTGGCAGCTGTACCTCCTTCCATGTGCTCAGACTAAGCAGAAGGTAGATGCAAAACAGCTGAGAAACTGCTGAATCCAGATGCTTTGCTTGGCCTGACCAGCTGCTCTTCGTGAACTTGCTCTGAAACTCCTCAAACCACTCGACATGATCGATGTTTCTGGCTGAGGAGACTGGGACAAACCAGATAGAATAGGAGGAATGTGGGGAAAAGATGCAGAAGTATGGAGGTCATGAACAGAATCAGAATGTGGGAGAGGAGAAAAAGGCAGAGGGAAATAGGAAGAAAAAGTATTAATATAGTACAATATTCAACAAGAAGGAAAATTATGTGGAGGGAAAACAGACATTGGAAAAGACCCAAGAAAGGAGAAGAGAAGGAGGTGAGGACTTGGCAGGGCAGATAAGCAACACCAACAAAAGCAGTAGATTTCTTATTTTATCTTCCAAAAAGCTGCTGCCAAAATAAGATAATTCTCAGCTATAATCACTATTATTAATGCATGCATGTGGACAATGTGAAGGTGAAGAGGAGATTATCAAAGAACATAGCTCTGGCGGGATGCCAGGCACCAGGGAAACTCACAGGAAGACGATGCAGCAGTTTTCCTGAAGGGAATGGAAATTTTCTAGGGTAACCTGGGTAGAAAGTTTGGAGCAGAGGCCTGTTACCTCTCTCACCTGTAGAGGAGGAAGGGCTGAGCAGGTCATCAGAACAGCCTGCTGCCTTTTGCAGTCTCATGTCAGGTTTGGGTGAGGATGCCACAGTCAGGTAGAAAAGACCATTTTCACAGCACATTTTGGATCAGAGAAACGCCATTTCTTTTGTAGGCTGGTTGCAATTCAACAGTGCTTTTGCATGTGTTTCAGCTGAATCATCATTCATAGTTAATATGATCTAGTGGATTCAGCATTGCAGCAGCAGGATATAGTTGCTATTCCCAGCTGGTATATTGGGCAGACTTAAGCATGTGAAATTCCCTGTCTGTTCCTTAATTTTCCCATCCATAAATCAGGTAGGGGTACTCACTGATCCACAAGAGAAAAGCACCAAATAAGAGCTGGGTGTGCATAAAATTACCCTTTCCCACCATGTATAGAGTATTAATTTTCTTCTTAATTTTCAAGCCTTTCATGTGTTCAACATTACTTTTCTGTTCTGCCTAATACCTTGACCACATCAATAAATTTATCTTCTCTCTTGCTTTTCTTCATTAAATTGTAGATATTTCATACCTTAGTTCTAAAGTAAAAGAGTGAAGAGCATGAAGTAGAAGAGTAATAGTAACATCATGCAAGTCCCCAGAAAAATAAAAAACCCTTTCCTCTTAATCCAGGTATAATCTGCTAAACTCCTTTACCTTGCTTTGGAAATATATATTGAGTTTCAGTGTTCAGTAGGGAGTTTGGAGAGGTCAGAGGCCCTCCACAATACATAGTCCATATCCTGCACCCTGTTCATCTGTATGAATAGTGGAAAACACCATAAGATGTGTATAACTTGTTTAAATCTCGAGTTTAATAATGTATTTCCCTACAGATTATATTGCCCTAGCATTTTGAAGGTATTAGCTTTGCCAGGAAGCCTATTTTTAAAAATGGTTTTAAAATATCCTCCCCCCTATGCACAAGCACCTATCAAAACCGCCTTTCCTTGTACCCTGAGGCATCTACACACTACCAGAGATCTAAAATATCCCACCTACTTGCCCCTTATATTTGTAAGCATTAGTGAAATTATTAGTCCCCTTAATTTAGCCGGTACAAGCAATAGACAACCTTCCAGTTATATTCACCTATAAAAATAACAATATAGCTCAACCCAATAGCTCCTACATTCAGTATGATTTTCCCTAGTGGTGGCTAGCCATTCCGAGGAGCCTATTAGGCTCCTCTTACATGGTAGGGGAAGAAAGGAGAGATGTCTATCAATCAAATGCAGATCAGTCCTGAAAGGGGCAGATGGAACTAAACAAGTCAAATAATAAAATTTGATAATATGTTTGTAATTAAAAAGTTATGAGTGACTTCCAGATATCAAAGAAGGGAAAAAAAAAGGTAATTATTTATATTTGGCATGATTTTCAAAGTTGTCATTGGACTCACAGGTTCTCATTGAAGTCACTGTAAACTGTGGGTACACAGCACCTTTGAAAACCTTGCCAAAATTGCCTTTAGACTGTAAACTCCTTAGGGCAGAGACCTGTTACTCATTTGGCAAATTGTTGCAAAGCTCCTTTGCCCAAACAGGGCTGTTTGCGTAATAATAATAATAATAGATAACAGATTTGTGCTAGAATTCAGAAATATCTGATGTGGTTGTATAGTCTTCTTATTAACACAGTATTTCAAAGCATCAAATAAAAGCTCATTTTATAGGCAAATCACCAAGGAAGTACGACCAAAGGAAGCTGGCTGAAAACAATTTAGAATCAGAGAGGTGTTTGCTTGTCAAACATGGAATTTCCCTGCTACCACACATTTCAGTTTCACATTATTTGACTCCTAGGCTGTCATTTGGGAGCCTTGTTGAACAGGTAGGCTGTGAAATATGCATCTGGCTGTGGTTGTTTTAGAGTGTAGAATAGATTCATGTAAGTACGTACATCAGTGCACACCCTCAGCCCTGGGGATGTTGCTACACTCCTCAAATTCATGTGCAATCCCTCTGGCTGTGCCAGAGACAACTACGAATGAGGGCTGACTCAGTTTGCCTGGGAAGTGCCAGAGCATTAGGTTTCAAATTCAAAGGGTATCAGCAGAAAGCTATTATTCTACTCTTACTTCAGAAATCTTGCTCATTTCAGCAACTCAGCCTAACTCAGCTGTAACTCAGTACAGTATTTTGCAGCTTAACTTACAAAGCAAACTAATTACACACCTTTTCATAGACATATGAAAAGCCAGCAGTGACACAAACACCACTCTCACCCCAAGAGTTTCAGGGAAGCTGCAAGTAATCCACACCTTCTCAAAACTATCTGCTTATTTCTCTAAGCCCAGCTTGCCTCCAGCTGCTCCTCAGCTGCAGAGTGTGGATAATGGTACCCACTTTTCTGAAGGGCTTGGAGGTGGTTGTGGAAGAGCAGTGCCCAAGCAAGGTGTGCGGTACCATCAGAGGAACATCTGCTGCACTGCTGGATTGGCACCACTGTGGCTCCAGGTGCTGGCTATGTCAGCAGCCAGCATTGCAAAACCCCTTTCATAGTACTATTTATCCAGAAGATAATTATGAGGACAAGGAAAGAAAACTGACCAGTCCTAATAAACACCAGTCCTTTCAGGAATGAATTTGAAAGCTAGTTTTCTAGGTATCAGATGATACGAATCATAAAGTTAAGCATGTGCTAACTTTAATGAACCTGGTCAAAAGCGCTGTCTGGAGTGTTTATTTATTCATTCATTTTTACTTGAGTAGACAAAGTAAATCTACCTTTGGTTTTCGTAAGGTCTTTCTTGCTACATTTTATTTAGTTTAAGTTGGCATCTATTTGATTCAACATGGAAAGCCCAGCCAAATCCAATTAGTGTCATTGAAACTCATGGAGTTCACTTTTTCGCTTTTTCACCCTCACTTTAAGAGCCCAGAGAAAGAATTCCAGAGACCAGCATTTGAAACTGTTCCCACTTTTCACCTGCACCAGGGATGAGATGGAAGGGGATAAATAATACTAAATAATATTAATAATGTCACAGAAGTACAAGGCCTGGTTGGACAGGGCTCTGAGCAATCTGCTGCAGAAGGTGTCCCTGCCCGTGGCAGAGGTGGTAGAACTAGATGGACTTTAAGGTCCCTTCCAATTCAAATCGGTCTATGATTCTACACGAAGTAAAAAACCCTGGCTGTGTTGGTTGGTTTGCATTTGCTGCATTTTTGCCTGGCTGTCTGGTTGGTTTCCTCCTCTCGCTCCAATACTGCATACATTTCTGTTAAAACTCCTGAGCAGCCCATCTCCAATCCCAGAGGACTCAGATGCACATGGCAAGCCATGGCACTGCAGCTTTTCCCCACAGATCTCAGTGTGCTGCTCGCAAGCTGGGAACCTGAGGCAGCACCTGTTTCTTCTGGTTCCTCCCATCCATTCCTCTGCCACTGGAAAGCTCCACATGGAGCCTGGGCTGGCGAATGGAGTGTGGTCTGGCAGGCAGAAGGAAGCATGCAGTCCCCGTCTCAGCTCCTCCACCCTGGCACCAGCTGCCTGGGTCACCAGCTGCCCCCACAGGCACAACTTCTTCCTTGGGGAATAAGGTAGTTTCGCTGTCAGCTCCTGGCTGAGGTGGCTCGTTCTGCTTCCCAAATGGGTGTAGCGGGTGGCAGAGAAACAAGTTAATTTTGCTCACAAAAGCTTTGGTGGCTCATTACAGAAATGGAGCCTTCGAAAATATTGCTAAAATATGAATGTTTTGCAGGGGTTGCCACAGAAACTTGTAGAGCATATAATCCAAAATAGGATGTCTAGACAAACTCCTACTGTCTGACCTTTTATGTATTTCCTAATCCAGCCAATCTTGCCAAGCAAATTGGTGACTAAGCAGCAATTCCCTTTACATGGTGTCGTAAAGGCCTGACAAGGCCCAGGTCACGGTTATAAATTTCAGTCTGGCTACTTCAGCAACTCTCAGCTTCCTTTACCAGCACGGCTCCCGTGTGGTTTCTGGGCTATGATGTGTGCTCTGGATCATCGTGAAGTAATTTTGGGGCTGTAAAATCCAAAAGCCACAGCTCCGCTGCGAAACAGAGAGCACTTTCATCCAGCAGGACCCCAGAGTTTATATAAAATTGTAAAAAACGGAGGCTGGAGAGAGTCTCGGGTGAAAGCAGAATGAAAGACAGCGGCATTGGAGCCTGCAGCAGCTGCCTTCTTCTGGGGGCCCAGGGCTAGCTACTCCCCTTTTCCCAGAACCCCAGGTGCTGACTGCCCAGAGCCAGCAGCACCGGCATGTCATGGAGGTCCTTCTGCTCCAGGTTCCCATTTTGTCCTCCTTGCAGAAGGCCTTTTGTTTTCCTTTAGCTTCCAGAAGCAGCCCTACATGAAAAGGCTTCCATCCTCCCATCACAGCAGAAAGTAAACAAAGTGCCCTTCAGTGATGCGTCATTTATCAGCATGGTCAGATTCCAAAAAAATGGCAATAAAAACAGGGAAGGAGGAAGGGGGCATTGACTCAGTACTCAGAAGCCTTTAAGAAACTGTGTAGTATGTAGGTGTAACTCAGAATATTCTGTGATTCAGTAGTAGTTTCTGTGACACAGGAGTATGCAGCTCTCTCTATACATGCATACACGTGTGCATACGTACATTTGTGCATACACGTGTGCATACGTACATTTGTACACATACAGATCATAGAACCGTAGAACATCTTGGGTTGGAAGGGACCTTAAAGATCATCTCGCTCCTACTCCCCTGCCATGGGGACACCTTCCACTAAACCAGGTTGGCCAGAGCCCTGTCCAGCCTGGCCTGGAACACTTCCAGGGATGGAGCACCATTCTGGGCAACCTGTTCCAGTGCCTCACCACCCTCTGAGAAAAGAACTTCTTCCAAAGATTTCATCTAAATTGCTCATCTTTTAGTTTAAAACCATTCCCCCCTTGTTCTGTCACTATCTGCTGCTGTAAAAAGTCTCTCCTCCACCTTTTTGGAGGCCACCTTTAAGTACTGAAAGGTGCTGTAAGGTCTCTCCAGAACCTTCTCTTCTCCGGCCTGAACAAGCTCAACTCTCTTAGCTTGTCCTTGTAGGAGGGGTGCTCCTTCCCTCTGATCAATCTTTGTGTCCTTCCTCTGGACCTGCTCTATGTGGTCCATGTCATTCTTGTGCTAAGGACCCCAGATGTGGTGATGCACGAGCTTACAAAGGTGAATAGATTTTTACAACAAAAATTATCTGAAGCAAAAACTTTTATTTTTTTAATATTTTGTTCCACATTGTCCATTCCTCTCTTCCCGCAGAGCAAGATCTGAGGCTGTGCTGAGGCTAAAGGTAGGAAGGCTGCCATGGGCAGTGGTCTGACACTGAAAGTATTGGTGTTTTCGAGTTAAGTTATCCCAGATACACGTTCTGGTAAATTTAAGGAAGTCTTGTACACACCTCAGGGACAGGACTATGCAACATATTCATTACTAAGAAGAAAGCAAGTGTGTGTGAGAGAAAAGAGAGCTCTGGTCAGAAGGAAATAGGAGGGAATTTGTAAGAAAAGAAAAAGTGAAATTAATTGCAATTTAATCAGCACATTAATAGTATTGTGTGCTGTACAGTATTATGTAGTGGTAATTATACACTGTATTAAGCAGTGGTAAGAATTAATGACTTAATATCTGGCCTCTCCATATAGCTTGTTATAGAGAGGTGTTGGATTTTATATATACTTTCTGTGAGCTTTAATTTTCCATGTGGTGTTTAATCAGGAAATGGAGAGCCCCTCAGGTGGAGTGCCAGGAGAAACCTTCCTGAGGAGGATGTGTTCTGCAGTGTGTGTGGAGAAGATCCCAGGGGCAAATATTTCATCTTCTGAACCATTCACTTTGTTTTATGTGCAATACTTTGTTTCTACCACAGAGGTTTTATTCTTAAGAAATATTGGGAAAAAAAGGTGGAGAAAAAGGTTTCTGTGGTGCATGGACAATTCACACAAGTGCAAGAGAAATTAACAGCTTGTGATGAACTAGAGGTGGCATGTAAGGAAAAGCATTGCATTGAATCCAGGTCCTGCATTGGTGATAAATAGTCACACCTTTCATCTGGAGGTTCACAAGTTTCTTCTTCAAACAAATGACTAGGCCACCACAGCAGCTGAAATCTGGAAAATTTCCCAGAGCCTGAAAAAGTTGTCTCTGGAAGGGGAGCATCAAGCAACCCATGCTTTGTATGTGGAGCAGGAAGCTCTTCTTTGGATATAAACAAACAAGAGCTACACAGCACTCATACAGCCTGGGCTGTTTGGTTCATATTGAAAACAGAGGGGACATTAATGGGCATGACAAGAGGGTCACAGAGGTCTAGAAGAACAGATAAACAAACATTTGAAGAATTCAAGCAGTGCAAAACGTATAAGATAGTGAAGAGTAGTCAGAAATTAACAGCCCAAAGTGAAAGCAAATCTAGAAGTTTCTAAACCTAACCTTCATCTTAACAATCATGAAAAAGCTGCAACTTCAACATTAACCACAAACTTAATCCTAATCTAAAAATTACAACCTGAAGCTTTACTCTAACCAATACAACCATAACTCTAATGACCTTAACACTAATAACCCTAACAGTAAGTCATAACTCTAAATGCCCTAACGCTAAACCCTAACCCTAATCCATCTCAAAGCAAACTTAGAAGTGTCTGAAGCAAACCTTACTGCCTTAACCCAAACCAGGCTAAGACTGGATCAGATTTCTCACATGAGAAATCATTCCTTTCAGCTTTTCTCATAGCAATTCCCCAAGGCCATTTTTCTGGCCAGATTGTGTCATGGTTCCTCCTTTTTGCTTGAATGAAAATGATGAGTGTGTGCTGTGGTCCTTTGCTTCAGAGGCACTCTCCCTTGGGGGAACAGAGACTTGTGCTCTTCAGTCTACACAGACATGGGTTAGTCCCCCCTGTTGGTGCAGTTGGTAGTCCCTGTGATGTACTCTATGAGTTCATTTTAGCTGCTGGCTGCAAGGAGCTGCTTGCTTGGGGTACAGGGAGGCTGGTCTTCCTCAGGAAGTCCTGCACATCCCTCCTTCCCACTCCCTGCTCTTCTTAGAACAAGGACCTACTTTTTTTTCCCTTTTCTTTTCTTTTCTTTTCTTTTCTTTTCTTTTCTTTTCTTTTCTTTTCTTTTCTTTTCTTTTCTTTTCTTTTCTTTTCTTTTCTTTTCTTTTCTTTTCTTTTCTTTTCTTTTCTTTTCTTTTCTTTTCTTTTTTCTTTTTTTTTTTTTTTTTTTTTTGAAAGAAAGACTGCAAATATAAGCAAGATTATATTCTGATCTGTGGTTAGATTTCACCGAGAAAATGGCAGTCTGATCTCTGTTTCAGCCCCCTCACACATACGCAATTATTTGTACTTGTGTATATGACTGTCATTTTCTGTCATGTAGCTGTCAAACTGCACCCATGAGAAAAGGATTATTTAGTTTGATGTTTGTTTTAAAGTCTGAGCGGGGCTGTTGTGTGTTGCTGTACTACTGGTTCTGGCAGGCTTTTGTCTGAGCACAGCACTCATTGCTGTTTCCTCTTGCCTATTAATGGTCACAAGATGGTCCAGTCAAGAGGTAGTGCTCCTCTGGAAAATATTTATAAGGGAAAGACAAAGCAACATGCTAGACTTTTTAAACTACAGAATTAGTGGGCTCATAGTTCTCAAGATCTTCTCCATTTTCTCAGATTTGTTTTCTTAAAACTAAACAGAAAATGCAATTGGGCAAAATACCTTGGTGTGCTTGGTTACAGAAAGCATAAAATGTACCCTGATGTATGAAAGGAATGCACTTTCATCTTTTCAGCATAAACGGGAGGCAGGTGGCCAGCAGGAACTATTGACATCATCAATCTTTTTCCTCTCTTTATATCTTAGAGCAATAAAACCTAACACATACTGCAAAGTTACAAATTTTACATGCGGTCTATATAGCTCTGTTTCCTGTCACTGGTAGCCTCATCATTTCTCTTACATTCCCATTGCTCATTTATCTCATCTTCTTGTTGCATCATATAATAATTTTGATTTTCAGCTCCAGAGGATATAACTGTTGCTGTAGGATGGTGCCTTGATATAATGAGAATGCAAGAGGAACAATTATTAGATAGAGAACAGTAGAAATCAGTGGTATAACCAAGCAAACCCAAACAGAAACATCCTGGCGTCTTTTTTTTAATAGGAAAAACATTTTTGTCTGGTTTGAAAAAGTAATTTTCCTGATACAGGCAAAAGCAGCTCCTACCTCAGATTTTGTGGCCTACATAACAGTCAGCAGAGCGGTAGGAATAAGTAAGTAATATTAATGTTTCTTTGTATTAACATTGGATTCGACAATGAAATTGCCCAACCAACCAAATGCTAACTCCATCCCAAATATAAATGCAAACTCCAGGCCGACTGGAACCTGGAAATCTTATGAAGACACTAACATTAACTGCTCCCCTGGAATGCCTCAACGCTGTCTGCGTATTCAGCTGGTCTCACTTTACGTGTTCCCCTGTCTGAGCAACAGCGAGCTGTAGGCAATTGAGTCAGCAAAAGGGAAGTGAATGCTAAAGTGAATGCACACAGACACAGCCCAGCACTTGGAGTTGGTTGGTTTAATGGCCCTAGTCACTGACATCTTCATGCCACCATGAGAGGTCAAGTTGCTGTTGTCTGAAAGTGGGTCTTGCCCTGTGAGGCAGAGGAGAGCCTCATTTAGGCTGCACGTCACCCAGCTGAATTGCCCTGTCTGATATAGACCACTAGCAAATATTGACTTCACACTTTGCACCCCATCATCAGGAAAAGGACTAAACACAGTGGCCACAGTGGCAGGGAAACAATCTTCTTGTCTTTGAAATATCCAACACCTTGCGCGTGTCTTTCAAAGTGAGTCAGTCCAGTCCACATCATCATTTTCTGCAGCCTCTAAGTCCTGTGTTACAATACAAACAACAGGATCATTGTGTTTTACAGGACAATTCCCTGGTGAGGAAATCTATTTGATCTTTGACCTTTTTCTGTGTACAATTTCAGGATGTTTATCATCACCTCACAAGGTACAGCAGTGACATTATTTCTAAAGCAAATATCGCTGTCCATAAACGTGGATGATGTTGCCAAAGGTCTGTTGGCTAATTCTTTTAAATAAAAATAAGAAAATGAAAGTTAAAATGGGCACACTGTAGGCTCAGAGATTATGAGAAGCGTTATAATCTGAAAAAAGAAAATGAAAACAGGAAATCCTCTATCCATTTAACAAAAAAAATCAGTAATTTTGATTTTGATACCAATTTGTAGCTCATCAAAAGGGTGATTGGAATCCTATTTATTATGCTGTAACTACCTTTTGCACTTTCTATTTCAAAGGAGCATCTCTGGCACCCCACTACATGGCTGTCCACATAAGCAAGGGTTGACCAAGATGGCCTGGCAGTTGTGAATTGTTTCTTTCAAAGCACCGTGTCATTTCTTTCAAAGCGTCTTATCAAGCCCCATTTTTTAACAATTCACTATTAGAAACCGAAGCAAATAAGAGAGCATTACTTCAAACACATTCGAATCTTTGCCATACAATTTTTGCTACATTGTTTTCCAATGAACAAAGAAAGTTTAATGAAAGGAATTTAGACATTCTCCATACTAAAGGAGGGACTTGTAAGAAAAGCTAATGAATAATAGAGTACTGCATTAGTCAAGGACAGAACACTATTTCATACAGCAATAATCTGAAAAACAATGATGCTAACAAGCACATAAAAAAAAGAATATCCATTGGGACTCACAACCTTGCTTTAGATCAAAATGTCCCAGTTCTTATCCAAGCGGGTTTCCTTTGGCATGTTCAGTGCAGAAAATTGCCACAGGGCTGCTTGCCAAGCTCTGTGTAAAGGGAAAGAGCCAAGGGCAAGGGTAAAGAAAGAAGTGGCACGTTGTAAGAAACACCCCAGCAGGTAATACTGCAGAGAGCCCAGACACCACTGTTAGCTGGAAGATTGCCACCATTTACAGAGGGTATCCAAGTACTTGCCCTCATGACAAAAAGGAGGTGTGACTGCAGCCTGGGTAGACCAATCTGTGGTAGCTTTTGCCTGGCAGCTCTGCAGGACAGCAGCAGTTAAGGCATGCTGGCAAAGGCATCAGCACCTTCCTACAACACAGCACCTCCGTCAGGACAGCAGAGCCCCACAGGCCTTGGTTTTTTGATTGCTGGGCTGTGGGGTATTCTTCACTGCTCTTATGCCCAAACGAGCTAGAAGCAGTTACAGGCAGTTGTCAGGCTGCCTGCACCCTGTGCAGCCAGGACAGGGGTTTCTCTTGTCCCTTAGGCAGTCAGAAAGCATATTCTTTTTAATCTATCTATTCTTTCCTAATCTAATCTAATCTACTCTATTTTAAGGTTTTCTTTTTAATCTAAGACAGAGTATCTAGAATCTAGAAAGAGCTCCTTGCATTTAAATGGTAAACTCCAAAAATCAGTTCCTGCCTTTACATTTTGGCTAGCACAGAGCACAGTGCCAGTCCCACCAAAAGGCTTTGTGAGATGTGAATGTGTGTGAGAACTATGCAGGCCTTATTCTGATTCTACCACTTTTTCACTGTGATTAGTCTGAATTTCTCAGGGTAACTGAGAGCAAAGTCAGGCACTGCACTCAAATCACGGTATTGTGCTGAGCAAAGCAAAGTCATTAGTTTTTCCCTTTCTTCTTCCTTATTTCTAATTTTGAATAAGGAAGCTATCCCAAACCATCTTCATTCCCTATTTCTCAGTGTCAAATGTATGTTCCTCTTTGACAGATGAGTAATTTTCTCAGGCTGATGATTTTCTGGTATCTCCTCAAACCGTTATTTCAGAGTAGTCAAAAAAAGCCACATCCACACAAACTAGAACAATGTAAAACTGGCGTAATTTCAGGATGCTACAAATTTGACATGCAGATTCTAACCATTTAAAGATTTTATGAGTTCAAGTTAATAAAATCTGGAACTCAAGTCAATGTGAAGGAATGCAGGAAGAGAGGGGAAGCCAATCAGATGGGGGCACCCTCCCTCTCATATTTGCAGGAATTGCCTTATGCTAAAATAATAGAATTCTGTGTAGACTCAGATGTTTCTTCTATTAAGATGTCTAAAACCCCAGGATTTTATAACATGCAACTCTTCCTAGAATTGTGGTTCTATTCCACTATAAAAGTTCATTACCTTACTTACTAACCAGTAAAAACAGGCCTTTCAGGTTATTCTTTTTCACTCTGATTTGCCTTAATCCAATCTGTAAGACTGTTCCAGCGGCCCATAGCATCCACACAGGAAGAAGGCACAAGACTGGAGGCATGCCAGGGGCTTAGAGGCAAGGAGTTGCCCTTACCTCTTCCAAGCCCCAGAAGAGATACCAAACCGGTTTTGGATGTGCTCTGCCAATGCAGTTCAAATAGCCTAATCTCTTTGAAACAGTCAGTATTTTTCCTCAGGTAATCCCATCTGCTTTTTCACCTCTTCAGCTTCTTTAAGGCTGGTATGGTTGGTTGTGTACTCCTCTGTATGAACATCACCTGAACACAAATCTACCAGCTCCAGCAGTCTCCCCTGCCAGAACCCCAGATTAGAGTACGGATCACAGGGTATTACCTATACAAAATATAGTCCAGAGGAGATTTAGACCCAAGGCAGCAAAGACTGCTCAAAAGACTCCAGAAACACTGCATGCATTTTGCAAGGCAGGTGAGAGAAAGCATAAAGCAGTGGGTTGATCACCCAACAAAAGCCAGATTTCTAGAGGGGCTGGGCAGTCCTTGCCGGGGCAAGGTGCCACTGACGCTGGCTGTTTGCTGGTACTTCTGCAGCACTTCCCCTACACTTTGTTCTGTCCTTTCTTTTTGCAGCAAGACAAAATTTCCCCTAAATAACCACTGTATTATTTTATAGATTTACCCTTGTAACTCTTTCCTCTTATTTCCCTCTAAGTCACACGTTATCTCTTTCACTGTTAAATATTTCCTGTCTGTTCATTCATCGGCTTATTTTAGCTTCTTCCTTCCTCTTAGTTGGCTGCCTGCCCCCTATATGTCTGCATTACATGTTTATACTCTTACCCATTGTTGCCTGTTTTCTTGGCCAGTATATTGGTTCCCATTCTTTGCCATTGTGAAACTCTCAAAAAATAACTGACTTGCTTCACATTCCCTGTGAGTGAATCATGATTCGCGCGGTCTCCACCATAGCTGCCGTCTTAACCTGTGGCGCTTCCCTGGAGCAGAGTTCCACAGCAGGAGTAGGCACAGTCTGGCCAGTAGCCTTTGATACCTCACTTGTGTTTGTTGGGTCATTTCAAGCTTCACCTAGGTTTTATTTAAATTCTCTTATTTCCTTTCTCTACTGAAAACAAACCTTCCTTCCTATTATAAAACTCATATGGGATCCCCAAGGACACAAAGCTAACTTGAACTTTGGAAAGCAGTGTTTCTGATACATCTTGTCAACACATTGAACAGAAGTAACAATTCCCAGATACCGTCAGCCACTCTCCTTTTGTCCAATATAGACAAAAACATATAGATGTGTGGGATTATTTTATCCCCATGAAGTTCTGTGCAACAGCATACAACATTGAGATGCTAAGAGCCCCTTCTCTCAGTTCTTGCTGATCTAAGACGTACAAGGATCATATCCCAAAGTAGATAATTCTTCAGAAAAAGGCATTTTCTTTTTCCTATACCTGTTCTACTGAGATGTGCTCTCCCAGCACTTACCCCCTGTTGTTACTCAGGTTCTCTCTTATTGTTTGTATTAGGGATGCTAGAAAGAAAAAGCAGCAAGAGGTGAGTGGGAGCTCTTATGTCTCAGATTTGTTCGATTAGTAAAGAGCACCCAGTGAGCTCCTGAGAGCACAACTCAGGAACAGATGGGATAATCCAGGATTAGATTTCTCTGTTACATTTGAACTTCTTAATTTTTTTGTTAAAATGAAGATTATTGCTGTGAGTCAAAAGTTCATTAAAATATTGAAACTGGAAAGAAAAGTATGTTGAATATGGCTGAAACACAGATCACTAAGAGGGAGTTCTGTCTTGCAGAGTTAGAGACAAGGAGCATGGATCCCAGATGAGCTGGTGCTATGAAATTCCAGGGGCCACTGCATTCAATCCCATAGGAAAGTAATTCTGACTGTGAATGTAGCATTTTTTGGATTTAGCTGTGCAGTAAAAATAAAAAATGGCAACCCAAAGAGCAGTGTATATTTACTAAAAAAAAAAAAAAAAAAAAAAAAAAAAAAAAAAGTCTGATTTTTTTATTAGTATTTTGTCTTGTATCAGCTTTGCATTAAGCTGCAGACTGGTTTTTTATTTATCTGAGTAAAAAATAGCCACAATCATCCTTATAATCTTAGATGAATGCTCAGTTTCTGTCGATTTTTAAAATTTGCATTTCTCCCCTTTTCCAGGTATACTCCCCAGAAAAAAAAAAATTATAGTTTCCAAGTTAGACCTTTCATATACAAAAAATTTGTTGCCAAGGTATATACAAGCTTATACACATGTTTATGCTTCTATATACACCTTGTGCAAAAAGTGTATAAGTACTTCCAGTTTTGGAGACCTTTCTATTTCCTCTCTTTTTTTGTCTCAGCATGGATTCAGCATTTACTTGTGGTTTTTCTCCCAGTCACTGGATTTTAGTGGTGAAGAGACACATGTTTTTCAGTTTCTTATACCTATACTGCTCCTCACTTAGATCATCGGAGCCATGTACTAGATCATTAGTTTGTGAATCTAAAATTTTAAGTCCATTAACCACTTCAGGAGACATTGTGAGAAGCTGACACAAGGCTACATCTTTGGTGAGTACCTGTCCATCTTAAAAAACACATTCAGTGGGAATCTCAGCTATAAAAAAGCTTGTCATATGTGTACACACACTGGAAAGCTTGCATTTTTAACATTTGCAAATTGGAGCATCTTAAAAGAGATGCTATCGCAGCTCAGCAGCAGCCTCTCATGCTGCTCCGTTTTCATTACAGGAGTGCTTTATACCACACTGTAGGTAAATAGTTATTAATAAATAAAATGTCGAGAGAGACACCAACAGTTGGTTTCTATCCTAGATGACTCCTTGGTTTTGCAGGATTAATAAAACACCTTCCTGTACACAGCAATTGGGTACCCTTTGTATCAACTCTTGGACTCTCAGTACAGCTGAATTCCCACATTTTTGCAGGCAAGTCCTTCTGGCACCACTAGGGCAGAGCTCAGCTCCAGCTCACAGCAATTCCTCACTGCACCACCTCACCCACCAGTGCGGTTTCTTGTGTGCAGCATGCAGCTCAGCAATCTCCAAAGTGCACGGAGGTGAAGGGTTAGCTCAGCACCAGGCTATTCAAACTCCTTTTAAACAAGTTCTGTTCCAAGTATTGTGGGTTTCCCCATGCATTACCTCTACTTTGATTATTGTGGCCTTCCCTGATTGCTTAGATAAAGGCTTCCTGGAGTTAATGGGGAACACTACAACCCTCAAAATGGGAACCCACCTCACTGACTCATATAGCTCTCAAAGGGAAGCTCATTCACTGTGCTGATAGCATGGACTCTCCTGCTCAGGCCAAGCTTGTAACTCATGTTCTTTCACCACCAGCCCATAGTGAACAACAGGATGGCTGGTCCAAGAGGCCTGGTTCCACCTAAGAGGTACTGCAGCTAATTGTTACCAATTTCTGTACAAGTCTATTTCCGTGGCTCCAGTATTAGCCTAGGCTTATTCCTTCCACTGCACCGAAGCTTATAACATCACTGATTTCTATTTTACTGTGACTTCCTGGCATAAGTAGGTTGTGTCCAAGCTATTCATCTCAGATGCAGGAGTGCCACATTCAGATACCTTCCTGCCCTCTTCACCGTTGTGTGCTGAGAAGTTAAACAACCTGACTGACCTTCAGAATCACAGCCTTAAACTTACTTCATGCAGTTGCCCTGTGATCAACAGATGAGTGCAGACAGATTAATTAAACTGCCAGAGATTTCCTAGAGCACGAAACCAACTTGAAGTCTTCTAGGTTTTTGGCTAGCACTCAAATGTGATGCCCATATTCTTAACTATGTCAAAATGCATATAGGTTGGCGTATAGACAGTCACCTCCAAAGGAAACCAATACTGGACAGTTCTCACATGAGAATGCCACCTAAAACCTCTCAGGGTGAAAGTAGACTCAAATCCTTAACTTACAAGAGTAGCTTACAAATCCTCACGTTCTAAATATTGTTTCCCATACCATGTGTGTTGTACACTCCAGCCATGATGAGCTGACCCATTTACAATTTCATCAAAACCAAACATATTCTGAAGCAGAAAAGATCCCCCTTCAAAAGTGCTACACAATTAATATCTGTGAAAGTTGGATAGGATTTTAAAGAAGTGGGAGAGATGAGGAGCCACTGCCCAGTATAGGCAAAATGCTGTGCTCTACAGTCATACATGGAGTCACACATTCCGACTACTACTCATACCATTTCCTCCAGACATCTAATTTGTGTGCCATGCAAACCCACAGTCAGAAGTCCAGGTTTATTGTAAAAGGAAAAACAAAGGTATTTCAGCCAGCAACTCAGAGCATAGAAGCACAGACACTTGGTCTACAGTCAAACTGCAGGAATCATCCCAGCTTGGCTCTCTTGATTTTCACAATTTATGTATGGGATCTGATAATTTACAACTTAGGTGGATCAGTTCAACCCATTCCTTAAAACAAGCAGTTTGGCAGGATCTGCCTTGAATCAAAGCTGCTTCTTGTACAAAATATGAAAGCCTCTCATTACTGAGAAACTGAATTTATCCAGGTTTCTAAGTGTTCCAAAGATAACTGGGTATTTGACTTCTACAAATTCATAACACAATTCTTGTCTGTTTGCAAAGTCATGTAAGTAACAACAATCCAACGACATCTAATGTTTTCTCTGCTAAGGCTGAGCACAGGTACCACGTCTTCTGATGGCACCTACAGTTCTGAAAATGTTGCTTTGTAGGGTAACAAGTGACTACTGTGTTCAATTCTGAGTTCCTCACTTCAAGAAAGACATTGAAGTGCTGGAGGTATGTCCAAAGAAGGGCAACAGAGCTGGTGAATGGGTTAGAAAACAAGTCCTATTAGGTGCAGCTGAGGGAACTGGAGCTGTTTAGCCTGGAGAAAAGGAGGCTCAAGAGAGACATTATCACTCTCTACAACCACCTGGAAAGAGGGTGTTGCCTGGTGGGGGGTCAGTCTCTTCTGCCATGTCTCAAGTAGAAGGACAAGAGGAAATTTACTTCAGTTGTGCCAGGGGAGGTTCAGATTAGTTTCTAGAAAAGTATTTCACTGAAGGAGCGGTAGGCACTGGAATAAGTTGTGCAGGGAGGTGGTGGAGTCACCATTTCTGAATGTGTTCAAGAAGGAATCTGGATGTGGCACTTGGGGATAGGGTTTAGGGGTGACTATGGTGGTGCTAGATTGATGGTTGGAATAGATGTTCTTCAAGGTCTCTTCCAACCTTGATGATTTGGTGATTCTGTAACCCTTTGCTCTGGAGGTTTGTTCTCCCCTGCTCAGTGGGCTAAAAAAATCTGGAAATTGATGCTGAACTAATTGCTGTCCCCAAAGGTTTAAACACACACCTCTTTTTCTCCAAAGACAACGAACCTACAGCACCACTAGAACAGCCACCATGAAGGATCACAAGACCCTCCTCATCTACTTAAAATAACCAACCTCTATTGTCAGTGATTTCTGTATCCACAGATCTCACCTTGTTGGCAATCACCTTGACAGTGAAAACCAGAACATGTTCTTCAATCATCATGTCAGACTTTTTCCCTCTGATAATTGATTTCAAGCCACTTCCAGCTTTGACCACATGGAGCAATTCCTGCAACTGAGACCTATTCAGCTATGGAAACTTAAAAATACCAACCAGCTACAATTGCTGGAACTCACAAAGTGAAAAATTAGAATCAGCTGTTTTGCATAGCCTAAGAGTCTCCATGCCATGGGAGCTACTGCACCTAAACTGAGAGAAAGCCAAGAGGGAATACATTTTGTCATGGCTCTTTACAACAGCAATGGTAAAAGTCACTTTGAATTCATGACTTACTGTTGCTTTAAAAGAACCTCACTTGCAGTCTAGGTATTGTACAGGTGGAAATGGGCGTGATTCGGGAAAACAGATTGTTCATTCATTTTCTAAGTTATGTTTTCCTATCTAAACCAGAAATTTCCATGGGCTGTTGCCACCTCTAACTAAAAGCACAGCTTCTGAAGTACCTATGACAGCAGCCCTGAATAGCTACTTTTCTGCCAAGTGGCTTAGAAAATAAGTTGTATGGGGCAAGTATAACTTAAGAGCAGACAACATGTCTTGCATGACTCACACCAACCCCTGCCTGCTATTCTGGTAGGAGGGACATGAACTGGCTTTACAGTCAGGCGGCTTTCCCTCCTCAGGCTCTGTGGCACTTATCATTGGGGTAAAATCAATGTTTGTTTACTGTCTCTGAGTAAACTAAGGGTGTGGAAAGAGGAGGAGTCCCAAACCTCAAAAGCCAAAATGAAGAATTCAAGGAAAGTTGAATATTGCAGCAGTGCACTTGCCATAGATGAGAGAAGAGAGGAATTTTAACTTGAAGAGATGGTGGGGGGACTTTGCTATCGCTGCTTCCACCTTTGTCCTTGGTTTCTGCAGCAGTGTTCCCAGCTGCCAGCTGGAGGAGAGCAGTCTGTGCCTTTGTGCACACTTACAGTAGTAAATGCTGTGCCCTGGGATCGCTCTCTGCCTCTGCATTCTTAAAAAAAGTATTTTCACTTTTTGACATTTTTAGTCAGAAATGAAAGCGGCCAAACGCATTATTAAATTCAGCCTCAGTTTCAAGAAAGGGATGGTGTGGGTGTGTCTGACCATGACTACAATGAGGAGATAACTGTTTCTAGGAGAAGAGTGTCAACTTCTATTTTTGGGACAGCCAAGTTGGCAGATACTCTTGGCTTCCACTGCACAATTCATGCGAAATGCAAAAAAAAAAAAGAAAAGAAAAGAAAGAAGAAATTTAACTGGTGCTGCCCAAGAAAACCAGACAGACACACATGAAAAAGGAATGATGTACCATATAAAGCATTAAATACACGCACATACAGGCAAGACTCTGCTTTATAGGATTTGAACCATATGCACATCTACACATACACACGCACTAACTCACACCAATAAATCATTTTAGCCAGACTATCTGTCTGGTGTGTGGAACAGAAACACACTTATGAAATCTATTTTCTTATTTTAGCAGCAGGCTAATAATTGATAAAGAGCCAGACCGGGGGCTCTGAGTTTTATACGACAGATATACAAGGCTGCTGTTCTCCTCCTGTGTGCTTTGCCCCTTCTCTCGCCTGCAGTAGCTCCAGCCTGAGAGCAAGCAGAGCCCCTCCCTGGCTGGCACAGGCTGGGCTCCTCAGCAGGTGCCCAGCAGTCCCACAAGGGCAGGGCAGATCTCCTGATTCCTCCTGATTTAGCTAAGGCAACCAGAAAGAAGTAGCCAGTGGGGTGATGCAACAGGGGCAGCAGTCAGCTGTGTGGACGGCCCTGGCCCTGTTTGGGTGGTGGTGGCTGCTGGCACAGTTCTTTGGGAAAGGTCTGGACACAGGCATGTGCTTCCAGCATGGTCCCAAGCCTCCCTCAGCAGCATCCACTGGCATGGGGATGGCAGTGAGGTCTGGCCATGAGAAGAGTGCGGGCAAAGCAGCAGAAGCAAAGATGCCCTGGTGGCCCTTCTGAAGGCACCCCTACCAGCTCTGGAGACACTTGGAAGCAGGAAAGCACCGTCAATACTAGTAAAAATAACAGAGTACTCTGAGTGCCAGGGCTTCCCTCCCTCCTCTGTGTTGCTTGCATTACAGTGCCACCCCAGACATTGTATCAATGAGATATTGTCTGCAGTTTATTTTTCTAGAGTTTTTTTCCTCTGTCTCCTTTCTGCGTGGACTGTTCCCCACCCTTGCCAAACAAACTCTGAGGCAAAGTTTAGTGTCCCTCAGCGATAACCCATTTCTGGATGCTGGTGTGACTCCGGTCTGTTGGCTTTGGGCAGCTGCTGGCAAAGGGGCAGGTCAGGCAGAGGAGAGCCAGACTGAATCTGTCCAGGTGGAGGAGAGATGCTACTCTGTGCATCCATCCCGACCTGTATACTGCCCCTGGAATAACTCCCCTGAATGATCCTGTGATCCCTCTGAGTGGTCAGCTCAGACTGGCTGCTCCTCCCAGGCTTTTTGCATCCTGTCTTCTGCTCCCCACTCTCCCTCTTTACACACTACTGACTCTTCATTATTTTAATCTATAGTCGGATTATGGAAAAAAATAAAGAAAAACACAAACTTAAAATACAGTGAAATTGTGGGGAAAAAGATAGTGAAACATGACCCACTCTCAAATTATTTCCATATCACTTGTCATGACTAAGGGTTAACTCTTTTTCAGGCAGTTCCATTTTTTTTTTTGGCCACTTCCCACACTGAAGGGCCACAACTGGCTCCTCAGACTTTCTTGAGAGGCAGGGCAGGGATAAGCTCCACTTTGGTGAATCTCACAAAACAGAGAATGTGTTTACTTCAATGCCTGGAGCCTGCCAAGCCAGGCTGCCAACAGGAGGTGTTGCTGGCATGGAAAGAGTATTTACCAGGCTTCCCACTAACAGAAATACCTGATGCTTGTAATGATCTTCCTTCTGTTAGGCTCCAAGGAGCTGAGCCCCACACAAAAGCAGCTGGAGAGAGAAGTTGCACTGCATATTCTGATTTTCAGTAATTGCATCTGCCTTGATTTTCTCCCCCTCATCATTCCTCTGTAAAAGGACTGGAGCCGCCTCAAGGATATGCCTCCTTTTTGGCTCCAAGACAGCTGAAGTGCAGTGTTCAGCTTCAAGAAGGCAGTTGTACTATCCCTGTTGGGTAAAGGGAAACAAGGTCTGTCAGTGTCACCAGAAAACTGGCTTCTCCCCTTCCCTGCAAGGTCTTCTGCAATCCATCAGCAAAGCAAAAAGAAGTGAAACCTCAGCCTTGGATCCTGAAAGCTATTTTATCTACCCAATTCTCAGTGAAACGGTCAGGATTTAAAAATTAAATTGCATTAAGATAACAATCACTTCAGATGCTGCTTCCATTACAATGGCACCAAAGTGCTTGAGAGCAGTTCTGAAGGGTGCTTGCTCTGGGGGACTTTCCTTCCAGGGGCAGTACCACACACCTCAATTCCCTGCTGACCCACAGCACTTCTACTAGGTCTGCTCAGCAAGGTTTGTTCCAGGTTAGCTTCACTTCTAAACCACATCACTTGTGAAATGATGACTAGTGCCCAACAAGGCTCTCCAGTAGAGCAGAAAGCAGTTCAGTTTGTAACTGGAGCGTGTTTGTGCTCCTCTGGGTATGGGAGGTCTACACCATGCCGGGGCTGTGGCAGTTTGCCAGCTGAGTAGAGATACCACACACTGGGACTGAGGAGAAACAGAATTCCTTGCACATCAGTGCTGACATTTTAATATTAGATCATTGCAAATTATGATGATTGCAGAGTACAGACCTTGGCATCTGCTTCTACCTTGGCATCTGCTTCCATCCAGAGAAGAAAGGGTAGAGAAGCAAGGCTCTGTGTTTATCTCATGTCCTCTGGGCTGGAGTTTTCCTACCCAGTTTTTGACTGCCATCAGCAGAGATGTTGCACTGAACGCTCATAGTTGGTGCAATGCATGCCACCTTCATCTGACTTCAAACCTAGTAACCCTTATCGACATCTTCAAACAGTTTGATCCAGGAATTTAATGGGAGCTTTACAGTCTAATCCCAAGGTACCTTTGGTTGAGTTTGGCCCTGTATGTGGGAAAAACCCTTTGGAGAAACACAGTAGTCTCTGTACAGACACAGCTGCTGTTTTTCCAAATGAAACACAGTATTTCATGTGTTTCAGTGCTGTTTTAAAGTCAAATCAATTTGGCCCATGCCTTGCTTTGTATTTCTTTTGCCAGATTTTAATTTTGTGTTTGGAGTTTGGGTTGGTAAGTTAATAATGACAACAACATGTCTGAAACAAGAGGAAATTAACTCTATTTATACCAGCACTGAAAGTCTGTATTAGTATTTAGTATTTGTACTAAAAGACTCTCAGAGCCAAATGTCAAGCAGGCTTTGGTATGCATGGAATACATTCTGGAGACTAGAGTTTGGCAACAGAGAAATACCAAGGAGCTGGGAGGAAGGTCGGATGGAAAGTAGATCCAGGCTTTTGCTGTGGTGGGGACATTCGGTGAAACAAGGCATCTTAGGAGAGGACCAGGTCTGGCGCCGGTGCCTGGACCAGTGCTCACCACGTGCCCAGTGCAGACCGTGGTGCGTAGCACACTGCCTGTGACCTGTGGGCTGGACTGCAACTACTCACTCCAAAAATGAAATGGTTAAGACAGCTGCAGAGCTGCCATGTACAGAGAAGTATGTGACATCTTACCAGCTGAAATATTTGAGGCTAAACATTAAGTTGTTACTCATTGGGAGCTCTGCCATTAAGCTCCCTCTCCCCTGATATTTATGATTAACACTTTGAAACATCTGCATTGCCTTTTTGACTCACAAGAATTCCAGTTAAAGGGAACAGACTTTCTGCAGCAAAGTTTCTGACTGTTACAAAAGAGAAGACTTACAGAGCAGCTGTCTCTTACCCTGTTCTCTTCCCGGGGCAGTAAACAGCCTTGGAAAGGATGTGTGGAAGCAGTGTCCCAGCTCCCAACTCTGTCCTCAGAGACGTCCCCACACCTGGGCAAGTACTAACAGGCCACCAGCCTCTCTCAGGCTCCCTGGCTGCCAGAGACACATGAGGGGGCAGCACACCCACACCCACACCCAGCCCTTTGCAGCACTAGCTTTAGTGTGCCTGGTTAGGCTGATGGGCTCTGCCGTAGAAAAGCTAGGATTGAGGTGCTTCCCAGACTCAGGTTTTGGTCAAAGCTCCCAAGAAAGTGAAAGCAAGGCTTGTCTGAAGATGAAATAGAGATACATGAGTGCAGAAGCACATGAAAATACAAAGTAATATTTTTTTTTCTTTTTACAAACTCTTCCCAATTAAAATAAGGGGAAAACAGAAAGCACTTGAAAATAGGTCCTATGGTTGCAGAACCACATTTCTGAAATACAGATCTCTCAAGTATCAAACTACACTGCAATGACTAATTGTGGGGTGACTAATCCCTGTCTCCCCTCCAAAACTATTACTTCACAGTGGCCAAGAAAACATACCATAAAGATGTTGTTATTGCATCACTCACATTTATTTGCATTGAGAAAGACTGAGCCTTTTACAGTTCTTGTCTGATTACCAAGAGATATGGCTCTTCCATGCCAGAAAAGAAAGGACCCTCTTAGTCTTCACAGTTCATCCTGGACAGTTGTAGAGGTGTTTGGTTAAATGCCTTGGGGCTGGGGAGATGGCTTTCAAGAAAAAAAAAACCTCAACAAAATAAAACAAAACAACCAAAGAACAGCCTTCCTGCCCCCACCCCTCCAAAAACAAGAAAAGGTGGGGGGCAGGGAGACGGTAGAAGCAGATGGATATTCAGGTTGACAGAAAATGAAAACCTGCCTTGGTCTTGTTTTCATTAGTCTTCATTATATGACCACGACAGCTTTAATTGCTGCCCTGCATACATAAGTAATAAAAATGTAAAATGTTTAAATGAACTGTGGCTCCCAAAAGCCATTATAAAAGATTAATGATGAGTACTATTTGCTAACTTAAACGTCTTCAAGAAACACATCTGAGCAGCCCTTGTGGTTAGGATGATATTAGAACAATATTTGCTGGACTACTTGTCCCAACCCATTACTCACCAAACTTTGATGATTGTGATTATTCCATCTTTAGCTAGTCTGAATTCTACACATATTTGATTGCAATTTACTAATTCCTGACAAGTTGTCCCACTCCTGTAATCCAAAGAAAGAGCCTTCAGGAACTCACAGTCATATTCTGTCTTCAAGAACTGCTGATGCTTGCTTCGATGGTTTTTACTGCCAAAGTTGTAGAATATATAGTTTATTAGTAGCACTCCAGAAATTACTGTGCTAATTAATGCACTATCCAGCTGAAGGGAAAATTACACAACCTTTTCTGTTTAAATTGGAATCAGTACCAAGACCCATCTTTGAACTGCCACTTTCCCTTCAGGGGCACAGATTTGACTCTGAATTCAAACGTGAGAAAGAAGTTTTATTTCTAAACTGGCACCAAAGCAAAGCCATGTTTTGACATAGTTATGGCCTTCCACCTCTCATTTAACTTAGAAACCCATCCTCACGATAAAGGAAATGCTCAAACAGAGGTGAAAGTACCAGCTTTTGTCTTCTCACTGCATCCACTCAGTCTTTCTTTCATATTTTACCAACGTATTTACCACAGCATCTACTTGGCACAATGAAATACCATGCAAAGAACTGTAAGCTGGAGACAGGCATTAGCTCCTGCATCTGTACTCTGCACACAGAGCAGCACATGTTCCAAAAGCAGTGCAGCCCTTGTCCTCTCTGCCCACTGGAGTAAGTTACACCCCCTGCCAAAGCTCAGCTTTGGGATGAGCCTGGCTAGCAGCTTTTCAGTGTGCCCATCTCTGGGTGGAGCAAAGGGTCAGATCATGTCGCCATGTCGCCAACATGAGCAACAATCTTGCTCATGTCACCAAGAGAGCAGAGGCAGGATGATAGAACTGAGACAACTTTCTGTTCTTCTGTCTCTTTTTCCCACTGGAGACCGCCAAACTTCTTAAATGGGCACTAACAGCTATTCTGTGGATAAGCACCTCCCTTGTGAAATCAGCTAGATTCTTTTGACAGCTACATATCTATGGGAATGAAGAGATCTGCACAGGGAAGTTGAACTTCTTTGTGGTGTACTCTGATATTTGACTTCCAATCCAATTTTCGGATAATACTAACAAATTTGGGAAGACTCATAAAACTTGGTACTCTGTGACATAAGCTACTTTCTTGCTATTTAAGATTGCACTAAGATTTTCAAAACTGGCAAGAATTTGCTGGCTGCAGAGCTTCTGTATGCCATCCTTTCCAACATCACTTGTGGAGGCCAAAAACTAGACCGATGGACCACTAAATGATAAATTTCTATGTTTTTTTCTGCTTTAGTGCTCATCTCACTATATTGCACTCAATGTTGACTTTCATAATACAGTCTCCTCTGCCAGGAGTGGATTATATTGGCTACTTAAGATCTTCCAAGGTTTCACCAGGTCTCCCACAAAATGATGGCCAAATTTTCCCATTTCCCGTTCCACTACCATTAGCTCTCCAGGCTCATTTCTGTGTGCATGGTCCCATTTCTGTTTCCTGATCACTGTCTGGAAGCTGCCTCCCTAGTAAGTCTGGCTCCTGGACTCTCATCTCTTCCTGTGCAGTCTTCTGGGCTGGCCCTGCTCCAATCTGTGGACCAGAAGCTTTTCCAAGACAACTATCCTCTCTTCAATGCTTATAAAACCCCTGCCCGACAACCACCAAACCCATTGTCTGTTCAGCATCACAGAAAAGACTGATACAATTAAGACCACAGGGTTAACTATTTTAGGGAAAGGCAGGAGTGCTGCTGTTCCCAGGGAGAAGAGAAAGGTCCTGGAGAAAGAGGAACGTGGCTTAGTGTTGCTATTTCACAGCTGGCTGAGCGAGAAATTGGCTCTACTCTTCCCAGCCTCAAAGTAGGGACAGGAGCCCCAAGGCACGGAGACTGGCTTGCCAGGTCTTTTAAATCAGTGACAGGAGGAGCTCCTTCCCCTCTCTGCCTTCTTTGCCTGTCGGGAAAACTCTTTGGGGTGGTGCTTGGTCTCCCACAACTCTTCTCCTGCTGCTGCAGCTGCCCTGGAAGTCCCAGACATTCCCAGCAGAGTCTGGACGGCTGCTTTGGTGACAACCTGGGCTCAATTTAATGAGAACGTTCACGTTCACTTGCTATGCTGGCGGTCCGCCAGCATATTTTCTTGAGGCACATAAGAGAGAGAAGGGAAATGGTGATCTTTAACAGGTTTTTTTTTGTGTGTGGTTTTTTTTTTTTTTTTTTTTGCTTTTTTTTTTTTTTTTTTAATCCAGCCAAACCTGACTGGAATTTCATGGATGAAAGAAAAGGCACTTCTCTAGCCCAGGGGCTTTGTTCCTGCCAAATTATAAGGGCCTACTGCAAACAATGGAGGTGTTAGAGCTTCTAAAAAAATAAAAATGTTGAAAGAATCTTTTATAACGGAAAATATTAGGCAACCTAAATCTTGGGCCAGCTGGTAGCGGGCAGTATAATATAAGCTCTTTGGAAGAGAGCTGTGCAAATAATGGATTTTCAGAATTTCTAGTCTCCCACTCCCTGCTCCAAGTTTGAACTATTTTAGCTATTTTCTCCAGATGAAATTATTTCCAAATTCAGCCAGTCACTAAATTCTCCTCAAATTTTTCTTTTCTCCGTCGACAGGTTTCTTGTAAAAACAAACCCATTCTCCCACCTCCGGCTCGGAATTACGGTGTTCACCGGTGACACAGTTAGGAAGAAATCTGCCTGTGGTCAGCTCTCTCATTTTTCACTGCATTCTCGTTGGAGCTCACACGTTACAGGAACCAATCTGGCCTGATAGCTGCCTGGCAGCCTGCAGGGGAGGTTTTCCAGTAGTCCCCACCATCCCCGGACCAGCCAGCGCTGGGCTGGGAGCCTTCGCACAGTGTGGGGCTGGAGGTTCATTAGGTTGCGGTTTTAAGGCTGAGTCTTCGCCGGACCAGTTCATAATAATGATGTTTCTGATGTCAACTGCAGAGCAGATGTTGCCCTTCGGTGCCGTGCTGCTGGAGGGGACAGGCGGCACAGGAGGTGGGAGGCTCTGAGGAGTCAATGATCCTGTGTCATTCCTTGTAAACACGCAGGTGTTAGCTGTGCTGTCCTGGCCAAATCCCGTTCTGGCACGTCACCAGCTCTGGCAGTTTACCTTCATGCAATCACCTCTGTGCTCCCAATTGCAGGAGTTGCTTCTCACTTACCTTCCTTAGGAGCAAATTTGTGCATTAAAGGCTGGCACTGCTGTATCCCTACCCTGCTGCTCCAGGGGATGGCAAAGCCTACATCCTCATATCTCTGACATCCTTTGGGATAAGCAGGAGCCCTCTGCCCAGGGCTGGAAGGGAGCTGTCCTGCAGAGCCAGACAGAAATGACAGGCACCCAAGGTGAGGCTGCAGCAGGTCTGCCCGTGGTGGTGGGGCTCTAAAAATGTACTTAAACAAGCTGCCTGAGCCTTAAAATGTGGTTCCAAAGTAATGAAACGCGGTTGTTTGGCAGTGGCAGACACTGCCTCACTTTCAGAGGCTGCTTTATAGCTGTTAGTGTAACACAGTCCTTCCAAAAACCTCCCCCGCATCTTTCTTCTTTTCTTTCTTTCTTTTTTTTTTTTTTTTTAAAGTTATTAAACCTCTTCTCAGAGAGCCAAATTTGCAAACAGAATATTCAGGTCTTCTGTTTAGGGCTTTAAGTGAACAGTGAAGTGTGAGTGCGCATTATTATAGAGCAGGACCAGACAGATAATGTAGGTACCCAAGTTCACAAACAGAACACTGAAAATTTTGCCAAGAAAGAACTGGTGGTGATTAAAAGTGAAGCAAAGCTCCTGGTGTGAGCATAATCTCTTCCTGTTGTTCGTGGTGTCGCATCTTTGTTGGAGGCTGCCACTCTGCACGAGCTCAGTCAGCAAGGCCTCTGTTAAAGTCTTGTGCAGCGTAAACTGAGCTGGGCAAGCACCGGCTTGGGTTATGGCCCCACAGCCGCAGGGATTTCCATCAGGGCAAGCTTGAATCCCTTAATTGCATCGGCAGAGCAAGGAGGACCTGAGACCACCGGGAACAAGGCACTGCCCCGAGCTTCAGTAATGTCTGTAGAGCCACACGAGAGCAGAGGAAGGTTAAACCGAAACCTCGCGTTCAGCAATTTGGCAGTAAACATTCACAGAACCATAGACTGGTTTGGGTTGGAAAAGGCCTTAAAGATCAGCTTGTTCCAAACCCTCTGCCGGGGCAGGGATACCTTCCGCTGGACTAGGTGACTCAAAGCCTGAGCCAACTTGACCTAAACATTGTACACAACCAAGGCTAAAACACTCTTTTTTCCATTGTCTTCACCACACAGACACTTGAAACATTGTCAGCCTTTGCTTTTAAATCTGGGAACCAGGATACATTCCCTATCCGAAGCTCTGTACAGAGCACTCCTTCTGAAGCTTCCCTTTTGCAATCTGAAATCATGTTGGAAACTGTACAGAGGAAAGGTTGTGTTGTAGCTACGGGCCTTCTAAAATAATTGCTTCGTGCATAAATATTGATAGTCAGCACTGACTTCTATTTTTACACAGCATAACTGAAAAGTTATACATATGAAACTCAACAAAAAATGTCTTCCTAAAATAAGGAGCAAAACCAACCTCAAGTATAAGCAAAACAAAACAAGTTATTTTGGGGCATGTTCCCTTCTTTTTTTTTGTTTTCATTCTTTTATCATTACTCTATCAGTGAGTAAAGCCCCAACAAGATTTCTTTGGGAATCTTTGAGGCTGTGTAAATATATATCGTTGCTAGGTTGTGAAGCATCCCAGCTCCATCAGACACAAGCTACACATATTAGCAGAGTAGGAATAAAACTATCAAAGACCATGGGATCAAACTCACCAGAGGCTGAGTGTCTGTCACAACAGCCTGGATGGCTGCAGACAGCAGCAACAGGTAATGGCCTGATTCTTTCTGGTAGAAGACACACCCCCCAAGGAGGTGCATCCCTTGGTGGCAGGGGCACCTGCTTTGGGTAATATCTGGTATAAGAACTGCAATACTGGTCTAGGAACCTGAAATACTGTGAGACTAGAGACATCAGCATTTATACTAACACTATTGCTCAAATTTTTCCAAACATGATCATTGGTCCCGCACTGAGATTTCCTCTTCATCTTGTTTAGGCCCCTCCAGGTTGCAGCCTGGGACATTGCAATGAGAGAAGGACAGTATTTGGCCTTACCAGTTTGGTGCATCTGGGCAGCAGAGAGCCTTCTTCAGCTGAGTAAGAGCCTGTACAGTAAGGTCTCCCTGACTCAGTGCCTGCTGAGTGACTCACTGGTCACTCATCTATTGCCTCCCTGGCAGCCTTTGCTGAAGCCTTTCACCAGATGCTTCTGGTTTCCCCATCCCTCAGAGTTTTGCGCCATCCAAAATGTGACCCCCTCCAAGACCCGGTGTGCAGACAGCCTTTTCCTCTCTCCAGACTTGCCTCCCTAGGATTCCAGTCAGCAGAACCCAGAAGCAGGAAATTATGGGATTGCCGCTGCTGTGCCCCCTGCTCCGTGCAGCCAAGTCACTGCCCTGCTGAAGGAAGAGGAACAGGTTGGAGGCTGGCAGGAGCAGGCATGACCTCAGACCCACAAGTTCAGCCAAACGTCCCCAGTCAGGACGGGTGGCTAATGGGGCTTGCACTGCTGATAATCAGCATCTCTGGGCCTGAGAATGCAGCCAGACAGAGCCTGGAAATTAGTTGGGATGAAAGTGATGCAACTTCACCTTCTCTGAAATCAGCTGGGACGAAAGTGATGCAACTTCACCTCCTTTAAAGAGCCAGGATGGGGCTGAGGCACATGAGCTTTTCCCTTCTGCAAGGCAGCCAAAGGGCAAAGTGTGTAGCACAGCTGATGCACTGACCCTTCTTTGGACTGCAATAAAGCTAATTGTCTTCTATTCCCTTCACTCTTTCTCTCTTTCTTGCACAACATAACTTTGATCATAAAGCTCTGGAGAAGCAGGATTTTGAGCCCAACTCTGATCTCACTTATTCTGGCAAAATTCAGGAATAACTACAGTCATACTTGTAGAAGATCAAAATCAGACCAATTCCTTTTAACTGGGCAAAATTACTGGTCTTTAGAAAGAAGAAAATAATCGAAGATGTGAACAATAGAGCCAGCTGAAGAAGGAGATTGGGTTTTCCTCTTCGAAGTTCAATATTTTTTTGGCTAGCTGTTTATATGATGCAAAATTTTATAGAAGAAAATAAAAATTGGAAAATTCCCATCAGCTGAAACTACTTCTGATATTGTCTGCAGTGGCAACTTGTATTATAAGACAGAATACGGCACTGCTGGGATGTGTGGTTTCACTTATTACAGAGCAGTAACTAAACTCACTGAACAAAGTCAAGTGGATGTTCAGAAAACAGAGCTGAAAAAACACTGCGCTTTTCCCATCCTCATGTGCAAGGTCAGTGTGGAGAACAGCATCCAGCAGGCAAAACTTGTGTGAGCAGGGCCTCACGGAGCTGCCATGATCAGACACATAGCAACCAGGAGCTCAAAAAGCCCTCCAAGTGTCCTGCTGTGACTGCCAGCCCCGCAGGCCCGGGTTCAATGCCAGCAGCACCTGGGAACCCCTGGGGTTTGAACCCCCTCAGCTCTGCGAGGCTGCCAGGGGCAGCAGATCCTCGGGAGCTCACTGGGATGCACGCAAAGCACGCGACGTGCTGACAGCACAGCCAGTGAGCAGGGAAGCTGTGGATGTGGTGCCTTGCCAGAGGGTGTCTGCCTGCCAAGCTGCAGGCAGCCACGCTGGGAGAAGACAGGAGGAGAGAGGAACCCCAGGCACTGACTGGGTTTATCTTCCAGCTGAGAATCGGTCCAGATTAACTGCATGTGTGACCACAGAGGCTTAGATTCATTCCTCGTCATGGTTATGAAGCATGGCTGCAAAGCACAAAATATGCTAGAAACAAAGATATTTAGAGCCTTCACATAGTCCAGTGTTGTGCTGCGTGACTCACTGGGTTTAGCAAATGAGAGTCTCTATGCGCAGTCAGCCCTCTAAAGCACAGAAGAGACCCAAGAAGACTAAAATCTTGATTTCTTGAATCAAAAGACCCCAAAGGGTTTGACCAAGTGCCATTCCAGCTGCTGGGTCCGGGCCAG
This sequence comes from Acanthiza pusilla, assembly GCA_036630365.1. NCBI lineage: Eukaryota > Metazoa > Chordata > Aves > Passeriformes > Acanthizidae > Acanthiza > Acanthiza pusilla. The sequence continues at coordinate 3,753,979 of JAXCHO010000034.1, forward strand.
TTCTGTAAGAGCTCAGCAGTACTCAAGAGTGTGTTTGATGGAGCCAGCGGCAGGAGAGGTCTGTGGCACTGGGAGACAAACACAGGTAACCTCTGCTGCTCCAAACACTGTCCTGAAACTGGGGAGGCCCGACAGAGGCAGCTGCCAGAGTCCGGGTAAAGCACCAGCATGTAAACTACAAATCCCAGGGCCAGGCTGCCTCAGTGTCTTTCCTTTCAAGCTGAGAAGTTCAGACACATTAAACTGATAAAGCTCTGCCTCGAAAGAAAAGGCCTTTCTGTGTTTTCCATCACCGAGCACGGCCGGGCGGTGGGAGTGATACTTTACAAAGCCAGGCTGTAATCTGCATCGGGACCGAAGGGCGTCAGCAGACGTGCGCACGGTGTGAGTTATCCCACACTTCACCACGCCGGCTGTGGGGAAAGGAAATGGGGGGTCGGGTCAACCGCTGGACCAGTAGGTAGCAGAGATGAGTGATGTGCTGCTCCTGAGCTTGACCGCTGCTTTAGAGCTCAGATTGTGCTCGAGTCACCAGAAATGCACATCCTTCAGCCACAAAAATGCTTTAACGACACAGTATGTTAAATAAGAAGTTTTTAACATTATTAGTCAATCAAGTAACTGCTTAGACTTATAAAGCTTATACAGGTCATGTGCATGGGAATCACAAATATAACAATCATTTCCCATTATTATTTTTAGCAACAAGTTTTATTTCATTCCTTACTGTTTGGTACACACACATATTTTAGAAAGGGTGGGATAGACTAAACACTTTTTGCTGAATCTAAGCCTTTATGATGCTGTTTACTACATGACAACCTGCTTCACAGACACATCCTGCTAACACAGTGGTCCTGACCCTCCTGGTTGCTGGCAGCAATATGAAGGGGCTGGTCTGCTGAAGGCAGCATCCCTTGCTGAAAGCTGGCATCATTGCTGGAGATGCCCTGGCACCCTGTGCCTACGAGCATTGCCAGAGGTCCAGTGCCTGTCAGCTTACCTTGAAGTAAGAAGAGTGCTGCTGTTGAATCGTAGAATCATAGAATGGCTTGGGTTGGAAAGGACCTTAAATCTCATCTAGTCACCCCCCTGCCACAGGCAGGGACTGTCTCCTTTCACTAGCCCAGGTTGCTGAGAGCCCCATCCAACCTGACCTGGAACACTTCTAAGGATGGGGCATCCACAACCTCTCTGTGCAACCTGTGCCAGGCCCTAACCACCCTCACAGCAAAGAACTTCCTCCTAATTACCAGGAGGTTCAAGTGATCACCTGCACTGAGGGCAGCCCTGGGATGAGCCAGGTACTTCACCTCTGTGCTTCAGCGGGTGTGTAGTGTTTGAGGGGAGCAGCCCCCAACTGCTGTCCCATCCCTCCAGCACATCCTCTTGCATTATACAGATTAAACCCTGAAACTACTGACTTTCTAATTTGTGAGCGAGAGTTTTCTCATCTCAATTGCTACTCTTGAAACTGGCTTTCTAAAGCGTCAGTGACAATGTGCACAGCAGGGAAAACCAAACCAGAAACTCCTACGCTGATCTGAGTGCTCATGTAGATGCTTAGCTGTCATTTGCATGGCTGGGGTCACCAGTCATGTGAAGGGCTGCACCAGAGCATCCCTGAAAATACCCAGTGCCTCCTTCTCCCAGGGGCACTTCACTGATGCAAGTACTTCGCTCCTGAAGGCAAGAAGGGGCAGGGAAAGAGTGCTGGGGTTCCCCTCTCCACACCTCCTCTGCCCAGACCACACCGTTCAATTGGAAAGTTAAAGAAAATAGATGAGTTTTCATACACCCACCTCTGCAGACTCATCCTGCAAGTCAGGCAGAGTTTGTTCTCCCTCCCACGCATCACCTCTGCTGCTCAGCCTTGGCCCTGGAGCCCCTTCTCCCATCTTGCCCCCACCCCGCTACTGGGTGGAGAAGCCACCAAAAACTCACTTTAATTGCTCTGACCAGCACGGTGTCCCTGGGGCACGTCCCAGGGGTGCACTGGCACCGGGTTTGTTTCCACAGGTGTGCTGAGCTGTGGCTGCTCTCAGCCCACGCTCAGCCCCACTGGGGCAGCGCGGTGAGGACCCCATGGGCTGTGCTGTGGTGGGTCTCCCCTCCCTGGCTGACAGCACTGGCTGGGAAAGGCTGTGGCTCCTGCTGCCTTCTCAAGCCACTGCCGGAGCCATTGTGGTGTGCCAGCAGGGCACATGGGGTTCAGCACCAGGGGAGAGGCTTTCCATGCACAGGGTGGGGGAAAAGCACAGGAGTAACTCATTATAGACACCGAAAGGTGTGTGCTCAATTTAGTGCCATCATCTGACTAGGGCTGATTTGTTTTGTAAAATAAAATGTACAAGAAACTTGTGCTAAAAACAAAGAAATAACAAAAACAAGAGATTGCCACGAGGACGAGAGCTGGATCAGCTTGGCCCAGGCAGGAGCCCTGGAAGAGGTCCAGGGAGGCAGAAAAGATCCACGAGGAGTTTTCTGCAAAGAAACTGTTCAAGAAATTGGGCAGAGGCAGTGTACGTGTGACGCCTGTGCGGCTCTGCTTGGATGGAGGGGGAGCCTTTGTCTGGGAAAGCAGCCCATCCAGAGATCTGGAGGGGAGCGAGGGGGAAAGAGGGTGCAGTCTGGATCAACCTGATCCAAAATAGTACGTGGCTTATATTTTCTAAGTAGAAAATTAAAGAAAAAAGACCCCAAAAAAGTAAGTAGAGTGAATGATTTTATGTTGGAGGAAACACAATTTTTCCTATTAAAACCCAAAACAAACCAGACCAGAAAACTCCCAGATTTTGCAGCTGAAAGATTCCTGACATGCACTGAAGTATTTTCTGGTGACACCCAGAGGTCTCCCCTCCACCTCAGTACCCCCTTATGATGCTGGTGTTATTGGAATGTCCCCTGCAAGGTGGGAGCACTATCCCACCGAATTTTGGGACCCCACACTATGTGTACTCCTGCAGGTTTTGCAGCCCTGCCACCAGTACCCACTGCCAGGGTTTGCTTTGTTACTCTTGACCAAGAGCTCTCCACCAGCAGCACTGGAAACAGGATGGGTACAGGAGCTGTGAGTGTGAAACTAATTCAGAAGAGGTGTTGGAAACTGATGCTGACAGCATCTTTGGAAACAGTTTCCCCAAGCTGAAAAAAAGGGATTTCCTAAAATGACTGAAAATGAATTTGCCACATCTGCAAAGAGTGGCTTGTGGGTTACCTGTCCCTGAAAGTAGCTAGGGAAGCACTACAGTCAGCAGCTTTTCAGTTTTAAATGACAAATGCTAGCGTGCCCATGGGTGATGACAAGTTCCAGGTACACTACCAGTTGTCTGAAATCCTGAAAACACAACCATTTGAATTGTTAAAGCTCTACAAGTTTGCACAGTACAAAAAGACAGCCTCTGGCCAAAAAAAAGCTAGTTTTGGAATCAAGGACAACCTGTAATTAAAGCCAACAATATGAGAATCTGTAACTGATCTGCTCAGAACAAATTATTTGGCTACCTGAAGAGAACCAAAATATTTTAATTTTTTTGGAAAGAAGTGCAAAGAAGAAAAATATTAACCTGTTGAGAGAGAGGAAATTATATGGGCAAACGAAAACAGGCAAAAGCTTGACCTCTATAATAGGCAAGTGTGTGCAAAGGTGGAGAAGAGAGGACTCCATTTAGTTTGATGAACAATCCAATCACTGCTTATGACATAAAATTAGACTCTGTATTTGAAAAAGAGTTACAGAAACCAACAAGATCTTATGCCATTAACCTTAACACTCCTCTGTAATATACTTGATGAGAGGGATTTTGTTTTATTTTTACTGAGACAAATTCAATAGATTTACAGTGATGAATGCAATAAAATTATACACATGGTGAAGGAAAGCTTAGCTTCAAGGCAGTACAACTCTGTCCAAGAAACTTAACTCCCTGAAATTTGCCATTTTCAGCTGGAAAGGAAAAATCTCAAAGGCATGATTCCAGCAAGGCTATTTAGTCAAACAGTACCAGATGGATGTGTGGGATTCACCTTCTGCTTTGGTTATGAATGAAAGTAGTCAGTTAGAAGTTTGCTGAAGGCTATTTTTGCCTGGAGAAGTCTGGTCAAGATGTGGTTAATGTAGCTGTGCTTGAGTGTAGCTGTGCTTTGAGTGAAGGATGTGTGGAAATGAGAGGGAAAGGAAGCTCACAGGAGGCCAGGTAACACAATGACTGAAGTATGTTTCTTGGGTGAATTCACTTTGTGACATTTTACTTTGATACAAAATGCCATGGTCTCCAGGAGAATTTGTGACTGAGTTTTCAATATTTTCCTTCTTCCAGGAACCTCACCAACAATACAGCTCATGCTGTCCATGAGGCATAAATATCACTATTTCCACCCTCCAGACTGGGAAGTAGAGAAAGAGCCCTTTGACTAATCTTTGAAGAGCTGGGCCATATCTGGGTTTTGATAGGCTTGGAGCATCTGCCTTTCTCTAAATGGCCAGGGGTTGGGTACCAGCCCCAGGGAAGCCAGGTGTGATGGACTGAGCAGGGAGTGACACCTCATACTCACAGGAAGAGAAACCCAAGGCAGAGCAAGGTCTTCTTTTGACAAAGACTTCAATGCATATTTGTGTCTCCTTCTTCTTGAGGAATTCTTGAATGGTTTTTAAGTGCTTATGTAAACTCAGACTGCTGTGGTAGGCATGCTTATGTACTTTTCAACTTGCCTTTGGTCCTGAAAAATGGCAGCACTTCAGGTTTTCTCAGCATTTCTTTATAATTTGGCCCATCAGGTGTCAGAATTTGGTACATACAGAAGCACCACCTGATGAGATGATACAAACCCAGAGCTGTGTTCAGTCCAGATATGACTAAGCTGACACCCTCCTGTTGCCCCTTCTTCTCTAAGGCAGAGCAACGAAGGAGTTCAGGGGGCAGGACACATCCTACAGATCAGATCCATCATCACATCACAGGCAGCTGGTGGCCAGCCATCCTCTCCTGCCAGCCCATGGAGAGCCCTCTCCTTGCAGGGCTACCAAAGTCTGCAGCCCAACAAAAATGTCTCTTGTATCTACTGCACTGAAGGCCACAGATCCAAAACCTGCCCTTAGCAACCCACGCCTTTCAAAAATAGTTCCAGGGAGAGCATAAGAAACTGTTGTCCAAGCAGTGCATACAGATGCCAAGTACTTTGTTGCATGATTAATAAGGTAGCTCGTTTTGCCACTTAAAATTCATCCAGAAGGCTCTTTTTAATAGTCAGAATCATCCATGGCAAAGGTATTTTTGTATGTCTCTATATTTGAATGTACCTATGCTCTAAGTTCAGAGTGTTGTGGCTTTTTGGTTTTGCTTTTTTTTCAAAAAGGTTGATGAAAACCATTTTCCTAAACTGACAGCAACAACCGTAACACATGTACAGAAACAAGATAGCAGTCTCATACAGGAAATATTTCTGCTTTCGTTTTTATTTTATGAATACATATACAACAGATGGCATAATCTTCCATTATCCAGGCTTAAAAGTAACAGGTTGGGGTCTTTTTTTTTTTTTTTCCAAAATAGCTTAAAGAGGAAAGTAAAATTCAGAATGAAGGAGCTGCAACATAGCCAAGCCATACATTTGAAAACTTTACTAAAATTACTGCTGAAATGTGTCTCTGTGTGTGTGTATTGTCCTGCATGGTTAAAACCTCACCCAAGGTATTTAGTATATGAGTAAAAAAAATGCTTTGGCATAATCAGAGATTCCTCCATGCACAGTTTATTGACATATCTGAAATAATGAGAGAATAAAATCTGAGCATTATATAATATATAATTTCCTCTTCTTGGGAGCAATGTCTTTAAATGCAGTGGAAAAATGAAGAAGAGTCTGTTGACAAGAGACTTTGCTTCCATACAAAGATGGTTATATATTAGCAGGATGCAGCAGGATGCAAGCAGTTTCATATAGAAGAGATGGAGAGATATATGCATATAATGTAAAAATGCTATTTTATATGAGAAAAGAAGATTTTTCAAGATAACATAAAATGAACCACTCTAAGACTAGCTTCCAGCAAAACATTTTGCTTTATTAGTTCTATTTTCTAGCTACAAGTCAAGCTGACATCTGTCAAGCTTTTTAACTTTTCATATGGCAGTCTATAAGAAACGTTTCATGCAACGTGTACAATGCTAAATACAGGGTAAATAATTGGGATTAAACAGATGAGGAATAACAGACTATTATAAGGACCAGGAACAGCATATTATGTACATAGAGCCATATTATATTCTCATGTCTTCACAGTAATGTGCAAATGTGACAAATATGGCTTTCAATTTTTTTGTCCTAAAGAAAGTAAGACATAATTATATAGAATAATGTTTTAAAACGCTTAGTTGGATTTCACCTGTTTGTGAAACCTGTTCAGTCTTCATTGCATCGGGGTTAAGGAGCCACCCCAGCTCGGGGGTGTAGTTCTGGTGTGTTTCCAGGAGGGGGCACAGATTCCTAAGGCACAATATTAATGTTAAACATTTTTAATTTAAAGTCATGCTATTTTATTTTAGTTTTGTTTTTATTTTATTTATTTTTATTTTTATTTTTTTGGTTACGTGAAGTAATAGGTCGCTGCTAGTTATATAATAAGCGGTTGATTGTAAAAAATACGATGTTGGAGGCTACACTACATGCCTACCTGTAGCTCCAGGAACATTAGCTAATCTGAAAACACACTATACAGCGCCACATGTGAAACCAAGGTGGGTTTTTGGTAACATCCTTTTCCATATGCCTAGCGGAGAGTTATAAGGCTTCTGTGGAATAATAATAATAATATTATAACTGAACAAATATTTTACACTCTTCCATAATGGTATTTACAGTTACTATAACTCATATTCTGACATTTGGTAAGTAACATGTATCTTGTATGCATCCTTCTTGCCTATCTAAAGTGCTTGCTTAACTGCGTGAGGAAAGAAAATGCATACCGGCTTTAGATGCAACAAACCCTCAAAAGAAGTAGCTGAAATACTTGCTGTGGATTTGAAATGCATTCTCAGAAATTGAAATTATTGCTAAATTCAGTGCCCTTACTAGGCAATCATCTATATTATTTGTCATATATAAATATATGCATATATACTAGTATGTATGTACATGCATACACATTCATCTATCATGTAAAAGATAGATTTCAATTTTTTGTCCATCAACCTTTTTTATTTTGTGCTATTCAACTCACTTGTGCTATAACAGAAGCCAGATTAAAATCAAAATCTTACCATGCTACTACTACCAATCCTACGATTCATTAGCACGTAATAAAGACGATACGCAAAAGAAAGCTGAGATGATGACGAATCAGGAGGCTTTTGAAATGCGCTGAGAATAAGGCAATAGGCTGTACATTACAGCAGAGGAAAAGCTGAGGAAATTCTGGAATTCATAAACGTGTCTTACTGGAGTCAGGATTGCTCTCCCTACTCTGCTGCAGAGTCCTATGCTTTTTTCAAATATCACTCTCCAAAATTCAAGCTCTAGAGTTTCTGCACCTACCAACACTTTAAATGGTAGTGAATTCAAAGCTTATTAAAAATGCCCTGATGCCACAACCTGGTAAAATAAGGCACTTCCAGGGCTGTATTCCAGCGGTGCCATGCCAAAAGGATCAGCATTGGGAAGAAGCGCTCAGATTTTGCTGAGTTTCCTAGTTTTGTCCCATGAAATGCGCCATCTTGGAGCGTACTCCCTCTTCTCTCTGTTGAGATGATTTTCTTTAAAAAAACTGTTTCATCAGTTGAAGTTGAGGAGCTACTTCTTTGTAAGCAAGAGGTAAATTTTCAGTTCCTGACATTCATTAAGGTGGAAGATCAGAGTGGTACCAGGCAACGTCTTCAGTTCATTCGGCATCTCCCGACTCGAGGTGATGCGCCAGCCAAGTCAAAAGTGTGTGTTTCATACCAGCCCCACGCTGAAAGCTATGAGTGGACATTGGTACTGGAAAGGTCATTCCTTATAATTTCATTTACTGTGAAGAAAGAAGACAAGAAGAGGAATTGATTAGAATCCCACTGCTGCAGGCAGGTCTCCTCAGTCCACAACCCCCTGAACTCGCACTCGTTCCTTGACAGCTTCCGTACAGCTCTGGACAGTAAGTGTGACATCACCAGGTAGCTTGTACAGGCTGATCACAGTGCAAAACCAGCAGGATTAACCAAGGTTATTAACATGCCAAACACCATGTAAAACCAGGCATCACAAGAACAGCAGCATCCTGGATCTTTGATTGCATCAAACATACTTAACATTTCAAACCGGGTACAGACAAAACATTTCATTTGCTCTAGAACTGCCTCAGGAATGTAAAGCCAGGACGATGACAGGAGATCCTAGAATAATCTACTCCTTCCATAAAAAGAGCTGTTTGGAAAGTGTGTTAGCCATGGTAGGTACTGGTGGCAGCAAGCTGCCAGTCACTGAACCTGGGTATGCGCAGCTGCAATGCCTAGATAGAATACAGCTTCACATGCTGATTTTTTCCACTGTGGGTTGATATTTGGGGAAAAAAAATAAAAAGAAGAGAGGAAACTGCTGCATGCTTGCCCATTCCTTGGGGCTGGTAATATGTTTAAAGATTTATCCTCCTTTCGTGGTGACCAACACACATGGACATGCACTCTTTACTTCTATCCACACAAACACGAGAGGGATAAACAAGTTAAACTCTCTTGGCGAGAATCAGAGGAGAGAATAAACAAAGTCTGCTATCACAGCATCAGCCAGTCACACTGCATCTCCACTGATAAAGTGCTGTTTTCTTTATTCACAAGTCTTCTTTCTTTCTTTTCTCCCTCCCCTGAAGATCATCAAGCAATACAGTTTCCCACACTCCAATTATGTCCATGTGATTTTTGGCAGATGGACAGGAAATGACTGAACCTGGCAAAGGTCATCAGCAGTGGACTACACAACATCCCTTTTATTTCCATTCCACCTCCCTACAGCAACTGCCACCACCTGATTTATACAGAGATAGACGAAGTGCCATCAGTAGGGCTATCACTGTTTCTGAGTTTCCCTAACATTGCCAGGAATGGGGAACACGTGCCCACGTCATGGAAGTACCACAGAAAAGCCGGCATTTTCCTTTCCTTGTGGGCTGCTCTTCACAGTGATCCAGATAACTTCATGTGTTTACTGGAAAAGACCAAGCCTGTCTAAAACCAGCTTCCTGAAGCAATTAGTTGGGTTCGTTTGGTGTTGGTTTTTATGGCTTTTTTTTTTTTTTCCTGCAGACCTATTGCCCACTTAGTAATTGCAGCCCATGAATCAGTCAGGATTTGTGTCACAGGTCCTGGCCACCAAAACCAATTCTACCAATGGATACACACACCATACTTCAGAAAGGAAATATCAGTTGCATTTGTAACTATCTATTTACAGCAGCAACCTAAGAAGCATGGAAATTAGCTGTGAAAAGACAAAGCAGTTCTTTCTCTTGAGGGTGCCGTGGAGTTCATCTTTAATATTACCAAACAGCAAAAACAAATTCAAGCAGCAAGTCCTGCACTGAGGCAAAGACTGCTCTGCATGCAACCAAGCCCAGCCAGAAGTGCCGCCCTATTCACGTGTGGCCAGACCCCAGAGAACTTTAGGGACTGAGTCTCTGCCTTGAATACAAACAGCACACTTCTGTGGGATGATTCTTCCGTGATGCTTTTGTAAAGATAGTTTCTGTGATAAACTTCTCAAAGCATTCTCAGGTCTGCAGCAAAACCACACAGTGATACTTTTGTGTTTTATGAGACAAAGAAAACAAATCCTTCTATGGGCCAGGCAGTGTCACAGTTTTGTTAATTTTCTCTCAAAGCTTCTGTTACATCAAATAAAATTAAGATACTAGTCAGGGCTATCCTCACTCTTTGTTCTGTTAGTGCTTAGAAACATTAAATCTTCACAGTGTTTTTGTAAAATGTGAACATAATTATCACTCATATTTCATGGGAACAGAGATGTGGAAATGTGAAGGACCTCCCCATCTCAGTCAGGATTCGCACCAAGGCATCCCAAATCTCTGATTAATGCTGTAGCACATGCTGAATTACTCTTGCTTGATGCGTTCAGTAAAACTTTCAAAAGTAACAGCCTCAGCCTGCCAGTCCACGCTTTCGCCTATTAAAGCATGCTGCAAAGGTATTTTGGAATCAACTTGGTGGCGTGAGCCAAAGATCCATCTCCAAAGCCAGCTTAGGCACTCAGGAGGCTGCCTGTTCCAATCGCTCCAGGTACCCTCAGCTGATCCTCTGTCACTTGAGTGCTGTAGGACACAGGGCTCACTCCAGATATGACACGACTTTTCCTTCCAGCTGGGAGCCCACCTGCCTTGGCTCAGGCCGTGACACCACGATGCTTCTTCGGTCACACTCTCTCCATCTCTCAGCAGCCAAAACAATCTGTCCCCAGCTGAAATCACTTGTATTTTGTTACTGACTCACAACTGTTCAACAACACTCACTAGATAATGTCACCATGGACTCGGGAGACAACTGAACCTCAGCCCAAGTGCACCCATTGCCACCGGATGTCACAATCAAACAGGGCCAAAACCACCAAGAGGACACTCAACACTCATCTCTCTCCTCCACAGTGGTCTGTGGACAGCGTGGCTCAGACACAGCTCTCTTTATTTCACTATGTCACTTGCTTGCTTCCCCTTTACCCACTGCAGTGTCAAAAATGCAAAAAATTCCCAATAATGCAGTGGAAAAAACCTGCAGAGAGGGACTAGGGTGCACGCAAAAGGCCCAGGTGGGGCAATACGTGGCAGCACAGCTGATCCTGCAGTGGCAGACCGCTAGCAGAGATGAAAGGGGAAGTGTGCTGCAAGCGGGCTTTCCCTTGCTGCCCGCGAGACACCCGAGGCTGCAAGGAAAACCCTGTGGTGGGTGGGAACGGGGAAAACCAGGAGGCAAGCACATGTGAAGTGTGATGCTTGCTGGATTTGGCTAGAAGGATGCTTCCGGCCTCCCACAACTGCATGGACCAGCACTTCCATGGAGACTCTCAACACATTTTTTCTTTCTAATTTCTGGAAAATTTGCTTTGTTTTAATACTCCAGAACATGTTAACATTTTTGTTGCATGTCAGGAAATGTTTTATTTTGCATCAAACAAAATGTCTTGGAATATTTTATTTTACCCCAAACTGAGTTTTCTTTCATTTGGCAAGAAAACATCAATATTCTTGTTGTAGGCTGACCCAAGATTGCCCTTCCCAACAGCAAATCAAACATTTTGTTACTGAATATGGTTCTGCTAAAACGTCCTGTGTGCCCATCCACATCAGTTTCACAACTACTACTCCAGTCAGGTCTTTGGGAAAGAGCCCAAGAGCCAGCACACCTCCAGTGATGCTTTCTCTAGTACATCTTTACTCTGCTGGAGAACTTCATGAGCCAGAAGTCTGCAACCTTGCTTCTAGTGAACTTTGATGAACTTTCTTCCATGAAGTTTTCTAAGAACCTTCTGAACCTGTTTTGGCCTTCAGAGTTTCCTGAAGCAATGGGTTCCACAGTTTACAGATATGAGGGTGAAAAAAAAGGGGTTTTTTTGTTTGTTTGTGGTTTGTTTTTGTTTGGTTTTTGGTTTTTTTCGTTTTAAATTTGTTTCTTGTAAATTTAATTCATGTTTCATGTGAATGAGCTGACTGTTCCCTGTTCACTGTCTCCTTGGCCATCTATCCCTTTGGTATCCTCAGAGCTCCACTTGGTCCTGTAGGACCACTGCAGGACTTCCCAGTGAGGCAAGATCTGATCATGCAGATAAAGTAACTGGCATTTTTCTCTTAGCTCCCACCTTTGTAACAAAATATTTATTACATGGCTAAGGAGAATCAGCTGGTTGCAGTCCTGAATGCTCAAGTTTTGACTTATAAACCTGTTACTATTGCAAGAGGATTGTGCGTGCTCCACAGAAGAGCAGTATTCATTGCAAGCAGTATTTTGGCCCAGGTTAGAGTTTCATTCCTAAAGCAAATGCGGGTCTTTGATTCCCCAGCTTCTTGGATACACATACATTCATGTCTGCAGTACCATTCCAGGAGTAGCTGGGTTTTGAATAAGCACAACATTCTTCAAAGAAAGGTTGCAATGGCTTTACACTCATTTTTAAAACAACATAACCTGAGCATTCACAAAGACCTGTTTTATAACCAGGACAGCCGAGACCCCCTTAATTACCGAACTTGTTGCAGGCCCTACATACAGCTTAGCAGCAGATCTGGAAGGGCATGCAAGATGTTTAATCTTCAATGCCTAGAGTAGCACAACACTTCCCTTCAAGCACCAGGTTGATCCCTATCAGACCAAACAGCTGAGCACTATGATTTACAGTGCCTTTGTCATCAGATTTTTTTTCACTGTTTTTCTGCTGGCTTTGGGGTGGGAGGCCACTGTCGCTTTCATAGCTAACACCTACAGTTCCCCACAATGCCTTCTCTCAACTGGTATTTTCCATTGTCATGTTCAGCTTTTCCACTGACAGAAAAGTCAAAAAATAATAATGCTGAGAAATGCAGGTAACATGTGACCTCTCTACCTGTCAAGGCTTCTGAAAGAGGAACCTTTCCTTTGCTAAACAGCAGATGCCACAGTAGCAGGATGTGGTGAGCTGTTACACCACATTTTAGTTTAATAAGGAGTTTTTTCCTCTTGTATTAAATTTTGCTTTGAAATGCCCTTGCAATGGAAATTTCTGCTTTACTAATTAGCAAAATCAGTGTCTTACCGATGCACCAGTTTGGCTCCTGCATGGAACAGGACAACCAGATATATCTGTACAAATGTGGGTTCCATATATAGATGTGAACTTCATAGGAAATGTAATATTTTTAACAGTCAGTGGCTGTACACGGATTCCACCAACCGGCAAAACTTTACATTTCTGCAGATTTCTGCTTTCCTTGCATCCAACTACTAATATGGATAACAATGGGGCCTCTTGTTTTAATGAAATACCTGTTCTTCTGAGACAAAGTTCTGCCTTCCAGCTCAGACACTGATCCAACTCAGAGCAAAGAAGTTACAAGGTCAGTGGTGCAGGGAGTAGGGAGAGGGCACATGCACAGGGTTACCTCAACTAGCGAGCTTTTTGGGGATACAAATAAGAGAGTTTGGAAGACTTCATACTCCTAAAGGTGAACACCCCCAAGAGTCTGAAAGAATGGGAAGTGAGCTGAGGGCCATGGTCAAACTCACTATCATAAAGAGTTGAGTCTACAGTTTTGTGGGTGAACGGCATCAGTTTGAAAGCTCACCCCATCCCTTTTCACTTTACAAGCAGTAACATTAAGCCTCCGTTTTCTGGATGAGTTAAGCAGCTGTCTTGTCACACATGTGGAAGTCAGACCAATGACTTCAATCCACATCAGCGGGAGCCCAGAAAGGCCTGCACAAGGACACTGAGTAGTGGAAGTCTAGGTGGTATTTACTGTCGCGCCCCTTAATGATGCATTATTCCACAAGCGAGCTTTGTGGCTCTCCCCTCCACTCTTTTTTAATGGACAGAGAGGTGTGATAGAGTCCAAGCAAAAGGGCACTCAGGTTTTGCGCTGAGCTGACACCTTGCGGTCCACATGCCCCTGCTCCCCTGTAAATAGCAATGGCATCAACTCAGCTCCTTCAGGATGGCTTTTTGTTTCCTTATCAATAGAAAGTGACACATGGCATGTCCCAAGACATCCAGGCATGCAGGGTCACATGAAGTCTCTGTCCACAGGTGACCTACCAACCTTTGCTCGTTACTTCATGTCCACCTGTGTCTGCTGGGGACCACTGCCACTAACACAGGGCAGAACCGAAGACAAGAGGCTGAGATGCCGTAACGCTCTCTTGATGAAAATGAACAAAAGCAGCCTGCACTGACTGGTTCACATGGCGTGGAAAATACAAGTAATAACAGCTGCACCTTTCAAGCCACGTGTGTGAAAGCCTGCGGTAAATCACGCTCCGATTCTGCCATGTCTGGACAACAATGCTTCATCTTTCAAGTGGAGTACTTTGGGTGTAACTGCCCAAGCAGCGTGGTGCCGTCACTGGAGACCTCATTTGGACTGGACACTGGTCAGACTGCACAGCTTCTGTGTCACAGCCTCCAGAAGCTCGGTGGAAGGTTTGAGCAACCCCCAAAAACGAGCAGCAGTCCTGAAAGCAAAGCTGTCTTGGTCTGGCTCATTGTTTTTGCCTTCTGGCAGAACTCACTCACTAGCTCAGGTGAAGCCTTACATGGGTACAATTACAGCGACACCCAGGCCAGAGATCTCTCCACAGACCTCATTACAAAGCGTGGATGTATCCACAAGTGCTCTGAATTGCTGCTGTCACTATTCAGCACACAAAGAAAGCCCGGGACACATAGCTCTGGAGTGACTACATGAGTTTGACGCTGACACCACGCTACCTGTAGTAATGCTTTGTAGTATGACGTTCACTTTGCTGCCTATAATTATTGCCCTCAGATTTTTCCACCAGCAGTGATGCCATATCTTGCTCCATCAGGCTTCTGTACTCTCGCACGCCCTTCATTTCAGATGAAATGCCACATATTAGCATCACTGAAGAGAAATTCAAAGTTGCAAATGAATGCAGAGGAAGCAGAAATACAGGAGGAAAGTTTTTTTTTCTTATCTCCATGTACAGATTTTATTTTAAGAGAAAAATGGCTAAATATAGATGCATATATAGCAACTAAAAAAATTAAGCTGCTGGTATAAACTCAGTCCTATGACTAAAATTCTGCAATTTTTGTCAGGGTACCTACTTCCTCACTATTCATAAGCATCACTAATTTCTGACATACATAAGCTGCAACAAACAACAAAGAATTGTTACTCAAATAACAGAAAACAATAGGTTTTTCTTACAGAAACTCTTTTTCCAAAGCTAGTAAGTATTGTCTTGTGTGTAAGACAAAACATCAGAAAACAGTGATAAAAATTCCTGAGGTGCCAGACTGTAATGCAAAACTATGGATCACAATAAATATTACTGAATTAAAAACCAAACAAAACAAGTCTTGTGAAGCAATGGAAAATATAACTTCACACGTTCCATAAAGAAGTCAGATCTTGTATTACCTCAGGTGTCCTGGATGTGTTTAAACCTTAAACTTATTTTTATCTGTTTAATCATAATAAGTCACTACCATAGGGCATTCTATTTTTGGAGACAGCGAATAGGACAGTGGAGCAAGTGAGTGACAACAAGTACCAGGTTTTAATAAAACATGATCCTCCCATAAGAACGTCAGCTTGGCACGATGGATGGCATTGTTGTGCATGACAGCCATTAACATGGAGTCATTTTCCTACCTGCTTTACACTCTGCCTTATTTAGCTCAACAACTCCAAGTCTCCGAGGGCGGCTGCGCTGCGGAGGGCTAATGGGAAAGGTTCCTTGTAGTGTGATGACAGCACAGTGCAGCAGCAATTTAACTGGGGCTTTTGAATGGGTGCCCAGACTAAATGAGTCCCATCCTATCGCACCAAAATTTCTGGGTTTTGATTTTTTTCTTCCCTCCCATATGCAGCTCTGGAAACGCCCTGCGCCTCTTGCTCTGCAAACACGTAGGGATGAATTCCCCGGCTGCTGGAAATTAGCGCACGAATCAGCAGAGCTGCAGTGGACACACTGAAGTCTAAACTTCAGCTTATTTTTACTCTCAGTCTGAGGATGGCAGCACTCAATCTGATTTGCCCTTTTTCCGAAGAATCAGAGACTCAACAGGAATTTCAGGTAGCCCTCACTGGAGCCAGCCTTGCCTGGGGCAATGGGGATTTGGTCTGCGCAGAGGCTGAGGATCTGCCCTGGTATGATGCAAGCCTCATCTGACACACACATACACACACGTGTGAGGGTAAGGCTGGGCCACGAACAAATAAACCACATTTTAACCAAAATGATGTGTTTACGTTCCTAAGAGTATCTGTAAGGGAAACAAAACAGGCATATTTTACGTTTTACACAAAATTTCCACACGACAGACAGACTATACAAATGCTACCTACGGCAGCCAAAACCTGAGGCTGATGCTGCTGGAAGCTTTGCGGGTACTGGTCCGGAAGGAGTGAGGAAGACCACGCACCCCTTTGCCATAGACAACAGGAATTTCCTTCTGTCACAAGCAATAGAATAATGCAAATTGATGCGGGTGAAGAGTTCTCCTTTTCAGTCTGGTGCCCAACAGTGAAACAGTGCTGTCAGACCCCTGCACTCAGAACTCGTGAATCACGGCCTGAAGCGTGAAGACATTGGATTCAAAATCAAAACAAATTTTAAGCAATTCTGCATTTGCCTATTTTTCTAGCTTCCAGATGTCTCTGGCAGTGTTAAATCCTGAATGTAATCTAAATGAAACTTCTTTTTTTTGTCTTTTTAGTCTCGTATTCCTGATCCCATCCCTCAAGGTTTGCTGTACCTCACAACTAGCTGTCAACTGTAGCACAGCCAACACTTGATACACAAGGCTCCCAAAGTATCCTGTGGTTAGAAGAGCAAGGTTAAAGCCCACCTGATGACCCCAAGGGCTGGCCGCTCCCGCGGTTTACCATGGAAGAGGGAGAGTGGGACTGGACTATGTCACAAAGCTCGGAGCCCGATGCTGAAGGCTGCTGCTTGGACACTTCATGCCCTGCCAAAGGAGCATCCCATGTGCAGGTATTCAGCTGAACACTGGTGATTTCTGTGGGCAGCTGACACTGACCTTTAGGACCTCACATGGTCACCTGTATCAGGCCAGACCTTTCTATATAACACAAGAAGGGGCTTTTCCCCACTGTGCTGGAAAAGTGACAGATTAGCTTTAGAAAAAAAATAATTCTGGAGGTACAGGAGGGAAAAAAAAGGAGCAAGAGAAGTTCCATAATTTCTATGGCTTACTGATTTCAGAGTTTAAAAAAAGCCAAATAAAACTGAATTTCTCTATCGATTATACAATTATTAATCTTTTTAGAAGCTTTTCCAACATTGCACATAATGAGCAATTCATCAAAGCATATTAGGTGCCACAGAAGTTACATTCAATATAAAGGGGTCATTAAGTTTCTTGTAATTGCACATTACTGAAGCTTTCGTTAGTTCTAAATCAAATCAATGGGATGTGCATGTATGCTCTTTAATTGACTTTATGTAATAATAGTGTGGCCCCTAGTGATCCTCTGGAATCCTCCAAAATGAGCCACCTTGCACTGCTGTTCATAAAAAAACAGCTTGTGTGCAGCTGGGCATATCAAATAAAGCAAAGAAACAATGAATGGAGGAAACAAAGAAGTACTTTAGGTCACGCAGCAGTATTTGCTGAGTGCCCTTCTCTTTCCATGGGTAGAGAATGGCCAAGAGACTTGACTTTTCTTCCACTCAACCAGCCTCAAACTCTGATGGACTTAAGCAGGAGTAACATGGTCACAACAATGGAAGTGTCCTGGAGATAGGTTATAACAGGGTCTATATGACCTTTTTCTGAGCAGGAAGGGTTTGGTTGTCTTTATTTTCCTTTCTTTTATTTTTTTTTTAATAGACCGAACTTGCCCTGTTACTATCACCATCATCAACACCTTTTTCCTTTATGGCCGTTTTCATCAGCACAGTGCGTGCCAAACAGAAAAGATCAGTGCCATTATTCACATCAGCCAGCAAAGAGGGCACCTAGGCAGGGACAACAGGAGGATGCCACTGTGTAGACCATATACAATGTGCCTAGGGCACAGGGGGACACCATGGCACTGCTGGGACACATCTGTGCCTTGCCTGTGTGAAGGCTGAGCCTTGTTTGGTAACCTCTAATTCACAGGGGTTTTGCTCAGCCAGATAAAATGATTGCCATGAGGTGACTCAGTAAGTGGCCACATGCTGCTGAATGGAAGAGAAAGGCTGGGTGGGGCTAATAAAACTTTATGTGTTTGGTAAAGGAAAAGAAATCCACCTATGAGCCTGCTGGGGACTAGGCTGGGAAAGGTCAGGCTAGCTGGGGGAAATCCTTGGGTGATGGAACACAGCTGCTAATCTACAGCAGTGGGCACAGAAGCAGAGCTGGCTCTGGGAATCTGAACTGGTGGCTGCAAAAAGCCTGCAAAAAAAAATGGATGCAATAAGATGCTGTCATGCAATAAATTTGCTTTTGGCATGATGTCCTGGTCACCACCATAATGTGAGCTGTACATAATGCCACAGGATTTCATTTCAACCACGGCAGCATCTGCTGCTGGAGTACCCTGCAGTTCAAAGATGAGTGCATGTCCTCTTTGTCATGTCTCCTTGGACAAGAGCACTGGCAGCACTTAATGACACTCTTGTGTTGGCTTTGCACCACACTAACTAGGGAAAGACATTTTCATAACAAAACTCCCATCCAGTCTGGCTGGGAAGGTTTGATCCAAAGGCTGATTTAAGTGAACTCACACTGGAGACATACCAATGCAGCTTGGCCATGGTTTGGAAACCCCCAGCTGAGTGTTAGTAGGTGCCATCCCCAGCGTGGAGATGTGGCTGTGGAAACCACTGAATCCATCCTGGATTCCAGTACTCCTTGGATGCTAAAACCACCTACAGCAAGAACCTCAAATTATAGCAGCTGGAAGAGTACTCTTATTTGTACGTGGTCCCAGTGTGACAGAGCTGCAATCACAGCAAAATGTCTGTTCCTCCCTTCCCCTCTCCCACATGCTGTGCCTAGCTGCAGAATAGCTCAAGCTCAGGCTGGACTGACAGAGCAACGTCAACAGTAAAAACACCACATACAGTTGCAAGAATTCAGTAAGAATCACAGCTGGGATCCCAGGGAAGACAAAACCTTCCTCCTTGCTGCTCAGTGCTTAACACAAGAACCCTGCTGACACTCAGCACTCTCCACCAGAGAGGAAATTTATTCTGCCCCAAGAACGAAGCACTGTAAACCTGCAGCCAGCACTAGAGAACTCAGAAAAAGGCACTTGAGAGCAGGCGTACAACACTCATCTCTCAAACACACTTAAGGACCTGAAATTTTATTCAAAATGTTTGCATTACACTTTCCAAACATCCACTTGCAATGTGCAACAGGTTTCTTCTCTGCCTCTTTTTGAGTACCTAGGCTTCAAACCCCTTGCTACTCAACAGCTGAAAAATGACAGGGTGCTTCCATGGCCCAGGCTGCAATCTCGCAGTGCATCCAAACTCCTGCAAGAGTTGGCCTGTGCTTTTGAGAGGTGCTCCAGGCAACAAAATGAGTGGAAGAACTTTAACGGCAATTCAAGAGGAGCTTTAAAAAATTTATTAATGCTACAATGAAGAAAACTGGCTGCTTTCATGAGATTCAGTAAGGTCAAATCAGCCAATTCAGAGCAGGAGGTAAATGCATGGAGCCTCACACAGCAGCTTTGGAAAATCCACACCACTTCACAGTGCTTGAAGGGGCAGGCAGGTCCCCACTCCCTGGGGAATTCAGCCAGGACATGCAGACCACAGGACCCACGTGCCCTGTGGGCACGCAGATGTGCAACATCTGGCTCTCTCTTCAGAAGCATCATTGTGACAAGAGCAACCCAGCAAGGGTCATCTCTTGCTGAAGACCCTGCGAACAAAACGCTTTTCGGGCTGGGGCTTTGGGGACATCAAGGACATTCCACCGACGAGATAAAAGAAAAAAGTGCAACAAAGGTTTTGATGAAAGGCTGCGCAAGTTGATTGTTGTTTGCTCCACATAACAGCCCTTCTGGTGCACCACACCTTTTGTAAAACGTAGTTCCATGAAACAAATTATTATCTCCGGTAGCTTCCGTCTACACACATTTCTGAAATACTTTCATTCCGAACTGTTTTGAGAGGAAACATTAAAAAGAATGGAAACCTGGCAATTAATCAGATAGAAACCTTTGTTTCCATTTCACAAAATAGGAAAAAAAGAAGAGAGAATTATAAAAAGAATACCCAACATTAACTGCTAAGTAGGAAAATTAAAGATAAACAGAGGCCAGCGCTTGGGAGCACTGGTGTGATGCATGCATTTACCTGCACTTGGACATGGCTCTAAAGGGTGGGTCAGATCTGTGTTTGCCGTTCTCATTCAAACCCACATAAACACCTAGTTTGAAACTTGGTTTTGACAGATGAAAATTTTTTTTTCGTAAAAACTCACAAAATAAAAACCTTGAAAAGTTTTTTTCAAAGCATGGATGAAAGGCTCTCCTGGTCAAGACACAGAGCAAATATTTACAGGTGCTGGGGAGACACCATTTCCTCCCTTTAGGCTTCAACCTAGTGTCTGCCACATAATTTTATCCATTTAATGATTTTTTTTTTCCAGACATCTGCCAAGAGGAAATAACTTCACTGTATTGGGAGTCTGGGAATCCTAGAAAACAATCTTAAATCCATAAAATAATTGAAGTGCAGTTTTACTGAGCTGTTCAGTTCGATTCTGATTTTTACTACAATGTCAACAAGAGTTTAATTTGTTTTAAAGTTTAGGTTCTTAAATCTGAGTGATATACGGTAGTTTACAGCTTGCTGGCAACAGCTACTGTGGAAAAAAAATGGAAAGTGCATATAAAGGCGGTTCTAACTTTGACATTGTGAAAGCAGGGAGCAGTGCCAAGAGCAGCAAACAGCATGGCTTTCCCAATCCTGGCTGGCTTTAGGGACTGCTTGCTATTGACATCAGTCGCTATGGGATACATTTCCCTGCTCTAACAAATCTCATCTGGAGCCTGTAATTAAAAAAGAAATATCTCAAAGTGTAATTTCTTTCCCTAAAACATTTACAGATGTTAACTAGATTACTAATAGTGTGAGATGTCTGTGGGTGGACATCTTCCTCCTTATCTGCTGTGTCAAAGAGGACAATTTATTTATTAAAACCAGTTCTAAAGGTGGCAATTTTTCTGCGTATATCTTTGTGCACGGGGGTGGTGGTGTCTTTTTTTCCAAACTGCTTGCTGATCGAAGGATTTGGAGGTGTTTTTCTTTATAGTTTTTTTCTTTTCTTTCAGAAGTCATCTCCAAAGTCAGACTGATTTAAAAGGTACTCAGAGTGACTAAAAATGTCTTTGCTGAGCCGATTAAGAAGTATCCCGTCTGAGCTGTAAAATTATAATAAAAATAATAGTGGTAGTAATAATAATAATAATAATAGTAGTAGTGATGTAAGTTTCCTGCTCCAGTGACTTTCCACCAGTGTCTTTGGCTGGCGCCCCTTGGTAAGCGCTGCTAAAAGCATTTACAGGAGCTGCTGCTGGCCAGGGAAGCTGATCTGCTTCAGGCGCACACCGGACATGCAAGGGGGAGAATGTGAAGAAGGGATGAGAAACACATGTCCCTGGGGAGGCAAGAAGGGGTTTTCTGGGCTGTTGGAGAGGGTGCTGGCCCCAGCTCTGCCATGGAATGTTGCTCCCAGCCAAGCACTCCCCATCCACATGGCCGTGTGGAGCATCCCCCCGGTACCCTGCAGGAGGTGATGGCTGAAACTCTCCTCCCTAAATGCACGCAGCCCAGACGCAGTTGTCTGCTTGGGCCTTTCCCTCTGCCAGCATCCCCCCCCCCCTCCCTTTTCATTTTCTTTTTTCAACCAGCTTTGATTGGAGCCAGAGCCTAGGGTAAATCAGAGGAATTTCTAGATTTTTCTGAGTGCTGTGAGCTCTTGCTGCTTTCCGGTACCTACTTCCTGCCATATCTAAAATAACAGCAGCTGCAGGGACCTGATAGAGAAGAGCTCCAGGGGAGAAATTCTCACAAATGGGGTGGGAAAGAAAAAAGAAAAGTAGAAAAAAAAGACACTTATTAGGGAGACGATAACACAGAGAGCCAGCATCAGATTCATTGTTGGAGTTGATAGCACTGTAGGCTGTGGATGTTGTTGTCAGAAGAAAACAAATCCTGTAAAACGGCCATGGGAATGATAAGTCTCCATGTTTGCTGGGATAACAGAGGTAGCTTTACAGCACTTGTCCTATTGTATGGAGTATCGTGCCTCGATTAGCTAATGTCTCTGAGGGCCAGATAAGTGAGGATGAATGTTCTGCCCTAAAAGCTCTCATGCATTCTCTTTGGCATGGCTATCTATGGAGAGCTGCAACAGAAATCTTTGTTCACATAAAGAAGGCCCCCTCTTTAGAGAAAAACATCACAGAAAATGGAAAATTATTGAAATTTCCCTGTTTTCCATGGAGAACACATGGTGCAGTGTTGTCATTGTCTCATTACAGACCACATGAACGATTGCAGTCACTCAAGAGACTTCCAAAATGGTCCTACAAAGGGACCTTACATGTTCATATGAGAACTACTCCAGAAGAAGAATGTCTGTCCTACTGGCATATAGGGGGACAGAAACAGACATGGTGCACTCATACAAAATATATTTATGCACCATTCAATGTGCCAGAACACACTGAGATGTCCTGGAGATCCTTCGCAAACAACACAAATGTTACTTTAAATGTCAGCACATCCAAACAATCAAAGTGACTGTTCTTGAAACACTGCCAGTCAGTCACACTACATGTGAAATACTGGCAGTATTTCAGATTATTCTATGTGCCATTTACCTTAACATATTAATGTAATTATACAGTTACTCTGGGAACTATAACTCGCATCTTCATCAACTTTTGGGTCCTGAAATTTTCACCCAATATTAGAGATTTTCATGCATTATTTCTTTTCAACTTAGGACTTTTTAAAAGTGATAGGTTATCATGATTGTGAATTGGAGTCTGACCCAAAGAGCACAGGAGACAATAGAAGAATTCCTACTCATTTCAAAGAGCTTTGCATTAGGTTCTTATTAAACACAGACAGATATATGCAAGGGTGGTCTACAAATGCTCAGTGTACTGGTCTGATGGCTTGGCAAGAAAACATACCAGTCACTGTATTGTAAACACTCTATTTTGTTCATTATTCTCAAAAGATAATTTGGATATTCTCAAAAGATAATTGGTTTTAATGTGGATATGCAAAAGAGGCAAGTAGATCTGTTCTCTTATCTTGCTGGAATTTTGAAGGATGCAAGACTTCCTTGATGTCAGCAGACTTACTTCTGATTTCCACCACTCAAACAGGACAAACATGTTTCTGTCCTTACTTCAGTGTTTTTAGCGCACATGCATGTGGGTACAGTTTGATCCTACAGCCCTACCCACTTTCTAGGGAATAGTGGAAAACCATGCACAGGGTTTTAGTAGCAGCACATAGTTCTTCTTTTCTAGATTTTAAACCACTTCTCTAGGACTAAAAATCCTTGCTTTGCCTGACTACACAGCTCAGCTGCCAATTTTTAATTCATGAAACAAGATCATGTCAATCTACTTGGTTCTTCCCATCCACAAAAGAGACTCCTTAAGATATGAACCATATTTGGTTCATATTCAGGTAATTACACAAACTGGCCAAGGTTAGACGGACTAGACAATATTCTGGCATAAAATCAGAAAACAGAAACTAGCTAAACCATTTTTTTTAAAAGTTCCCCCTGACAATATAAAGAGAGTGCATTTGTATTCCTGCAAAAGTAGAAGTAGTTAGAAAATATGAGGCATGGCCTAATCCCATTTTAAGCACTGTTATGGCTGTGCTGTATTACGTATGCTTATAGAGCAGTACGTTTATAGTAAATTGGGTAAGGAATTTAGGAGTAGGATTAACGAGCTTTCCTTTCACACTAGACTAGATCAGATCACAGTAGGAGATCAATCTGCAGCAACTCCCAACTTTTGTTCAAGAAAAGTAAGCATAGTGAAGGTCAGAGACAGACGAAAGAGCAGCATGGCAATTATTTACTGACATGAGACTGGAAAGAATATCACATGGAGCACAACTTGGACTTTAGAGATGTAGGAAAGAATAGTTCATTTTATGCCACTAATAATAGCCAAGGATTAAGATATTTTGGAAAAGCCCTATTATTTCTCATTCTGCAAACCAGGATTTCATTACTGGTAAATCATGAAGTTTATGAAGTCCATTCATACAAACTAATTTCCTTTCCTGATTTCCATTGGCATGTGAGACACAGATACATGATAGAAATAAAAGTCTGCAAAGGAAAAGATATACAGAAATGTCTGCTAGTACTTAAAAGCAGGGTAATCTCAAGTAAGGATGTAGCTAGAAGAATCATCCCTGCAGCTTGTGCATTCATTCTTAAATAAATTGGTTTTGGGCCTGAACAGGTAGAAATCAGTGCAGCTGCACTACATCTAGATGGATCTATGCTGACTTACTCCAGTTGCCTCCATCAAGAAGAGCCAAAGGTAAATTCTCCCATTCTTAAGATTTTCATCTTGCAGCACCAACCTAGATATCTTTTCCATATTGTGAGAAATATTCCCACCTAGACATCTTAGCAAAGAATTTTTAAAACCATTTTAGTGTCACAAGATGTGGGGCTTTCCCCTTTCAGTGGTGCTCCCCCCCAATGGAAGTTTGTCACATGAAATGCAAATCTCTCTTCAGACAACTTTCTGAACATTGATATTTTTCCAAAAATAGGCACAGGGAGGTGGTGGCCACATCCCTCAGGGGACCATGCACGACAGAAAGCATGATACAGCCTCAAGTGTCATCACAAACATCTGCCAGCTCCTCCCAGAAGCAGGGTCTTAACTGACAGCAGAGAAATTGTGTTGGTCGCTGCAGAAATATAGAGTTTATCATCAGAGAAACCATAAAAATAGCCCTGAAACATCAGGTATACATCTGGCTGACCTCTGGCTGGCTGACCAAATGTTTCTAAGGTCACAACTCACACCATGAGACATACATAGACAGCCCTGTATCTTACCCCTTTTCTCACTGAAATAAAAGACAGTAGGTTTGCTGCAAATTTCATAAGCAGATTTTTTTCTTCTGGATATTCACCTAACAACCAAAGAAAAGGTCCATCCATTCGTAGATTTCTTGGCAGGAAATCTGGCATCTCTGCTGAAGTCTGCTCACTTTTCATAGTCTGCTCACTTTTCATACTCTCCTCTGTGCTGAGTGCTTGAATCCAAAATATTCCTTATAATAATAAAGTCTACCCCACAGTTAGCTAATGGTACTGTTATGCAAGGGCAAGCCTTGGTTCCAGCAAACTAGCTCATGGCAGCAGAAAGTGCTCTGGTTTAAGATGGGGATGTTCCCCACAACAAAATTCAGTGGAAGGGAAGAGATTAGAGAGGAGTTTTTTGTTTTACTTTAGCAGATGATTTTTTTTCAAAAGTATCCAAGTGTTTTTGGTCTGGAAACACTTAGAAATTTTTGATGAGACACCATTCAGTCCAGGTGCTTTTCCTAAGATAATATTAAATATAGCTTTGGAAACTTCAGCAGATGTTCCGATTTTTTCTAGTTCAAAAATTTTTTTTGCTACTACTCTGCCTTTATGTAAATAGCTGACTCTAATTGATTCTTTAATACAGTGATTCATAATCTGTTGTGAATCTTCTGTTAATTTACTTGAGAGTCTGTTATTATTTCCCCTGATTTAACACATCCTGTTTTAGAACATCCATCGCAGTTGATGGAAAAAATTTTCATGGCACTTGGACCACATCCTAAATGTAACTTGAATGCCATCTTTCGAAAGTTGCAAAGTAAGGGGATTTCCTGTTTTATTCTTCAATTGTATAACCTTGAAAGTGAGCTTTTACAAATCCTCAGCTGCCTTGTCAAGGTCTGATCACTTCTACTCCTTCTAGCACTATTTTTTTCCAGGTAGTTCCCAATTGGGGAAAAATCAATGGATAATATATTCTTATTTTTCTGATTTTTACTGGATGCTGTGTTACACTGTAAGTCTTAAAACTGATATGAAAATTTTTCACCAAGTTCAGGTGATGGCACTATATTTACTCAAAGACCACTTCCCACTCCCTTAATTTCCACCACATTTCTGAGGGTTTTTTGGTCTCCCTGTGGGAGCTTTCTCCACCCAGTGGCAGCTCTGAAGCCCTCTCCTTGCCCATTAGAAAATCTGTTGATAGAACATGGAAATAACCCATGGGGTTATTTGAGGGTCCTGCCCCAGGGGAGCTGCCCACCAAACCTTTCCACCTGCAGGCAATGGAGCCATCCCATTGTAGATCAATACAGACAGGCTTCTCTACCCTTTCTCCTTGGATCTATGTAAGTTTGATGAGCACAATGCTCATTTCATCAACTCCTCTCATTTTTCTCTATACTTAAATTATTTTGGGGCAAAGCGAGGTATTCTTTAGCCACACTTTTCCATGGCACTCAAATCCTGGGCTCTTACTACTCATTTGTACCATTTCACTTTTAGACAAACTGCTCTCTCTCACACCCACACTCATCCTTTCCCCTCTTCTTCCAGAATTCAGCTTTGCTCATATTTTCTTTTCTTTTCTTTTTTTTTTGTTTTTTTGTTTTTTTTTAATGGGGATGTTATATTTAACCCTCCTCTCATTTCTCTTTTTCTCAGGCCTTCTTTCACTCTAATTACACCATCAGGTAGTTTCACAGCCATACTAGAAGTCTGAAACTTTAAAACGCTTGTTAACTGTGTTACAACTTCACGAGAAAGCTTCTATTTTATTTTTTTCACTAAGTTTCCCAAGTAGAATAAATGTATATACACACATGCACTTGCCTGTACTTGTCACAAAGGGCCCCATCCCTTCCAATGTGCTGAATCCTTTGTAGCTCCATGCAGGGCCCCAGCTTCGACTGGGGGTCCTGGAGTCTTGCAACACAGATCTGCCTCTGCCAGCAAGCACACACCAACTCAGCTGAGGGCTGCAGCTATCTCTGGAATTGAGAGTTAGCTACTAAAATAGCTCAAGAAGCTGCTTTCACATTAGCATGTCCTTCTGGAAAACCTTTCCTTGACTTCAGCACTGCTGGTTCCTTTTTAAGACTTTAGTTTACCATTGAAATGGCACGAAATATCTGGGATATCACATTGCAAAAAGATAAGTCTGAACCCTCTAACCCCAAAAGCCACGGTCGCCTTTATCTCTGTCACTCTGACTATGAGCTGGACAGGGCAGAAATCAGCAGTTCTTCTGGTAACAGTGGAGGTTTGCAGGCTCTTGCCAAGCGATGGCAGCTCATCCAGCTGTGAGTCTGTGGTTTAAATAGATTGTCGTGTGCTTTTCTGGCCTGTAAAGGTCCAGCACAGGTTTCCAGAAAGAGTGGGGGAATTCCTGGAATGTTCTCTGAAGCAGCCATTGCCCCTGGGTTTGTCTGCTGATGAAAAAAGCAGTCTTCTCTCTGTGGCTGATGGCATTTTCTGCCCTAGAATCAGTTTTGCTTCTTTTGTAATGAGGTCTTTCCTCATCCTAACATACTCTCTGTCTGGAAGGAAAAAAAAAAAACCAAGAAAAAATGCCTGAGAACTCTTTTAAAGTTACCTAGGAGCTCAGGGTCTGGAATAGAGCAGCCATCTCCATCTGTGGTGGAGCTTCCAGGGAGATCTTGTGCTGTGTCTGGCTGAGGTAAAACTTGCCAGAACTTGGACACATTACAACTCTCTGCAAAACTGGAATTTGCGTGGCATCAATTCTAGCAACTTCAGGAAGCTCCAACCTTTGACTGCTGGGGCCCATGGTGTGCAGTGCAAAGGTTAATAGATAATGAATCAGGGAAATTTCTCAGAACAAAGAAAATAAAGAGTGTGTAATTGAAAAAAAATCAGGACCAGTTTCTGTTTTCATACGGCAATTTCACACCTAGTCATTTTAGATTGAGAAGAACACTGGAACCTCCCAATACAATCCAGAGACATTACTATAAGAAGATGCCTGGAGAAGTTGATAATGCCTCATGCAGATGCTCTGAGGTGAAACGCCTCAAGCCAGTGGTTGACTACAGGTGCAGCCTGGAATTTGGTGGAACACAGAGTCATCAAAGGGGGAAAAACAAAAGTCAACTAATAGTGAAGAGATTACCAGTCACTTCAGTCTTCCAAAAGAGTAACTGGAGAGCAAAAGCTCAGATGCCAGCACCGGCGACAATCACGGCTCAGAGGAGTGCAGCAGCACAGAGCTGCAATGGTTCAGAAACTGAGTGCGCACAACAGAACTTCCACGGGATGGGCTTCTCCACCTGACCCCACCTTTCTAAGAGGTTTTACTCAACAGGCACCTGCGTGATTTTCAGTCATGAGTAGAAGAGACTTAGATTACTCTCACCCACTACAACCATGAAGATGCAAAAGAGTTATAATACAAAGTCTTATAGCTCATTTCAGACACTTTATGCATGTATGGATTTGCATATGCAGGATAGAAGTAAAGGTTAAAAGAAATATTCTTCAGTTTTTTATTTTTGCAGGCTTCTCTTGTGACCCAAAATAGCATTTTTTCTACTTCTTAAGTAATCTGCAGAAGATTTTGCTTATGAGGAGGCACTGAAACACATATTTTCCCCGAAGCACTAGAAAAAGAACTAACTGCTGCTATCAGGGTATCAAAATGTCTTCATAATATCTACAGCAATACCTACTCTGCAACCCCAAAGGTATCACAATAGTTATGAAATGGAACAGATCTTCAGCCCTAGCTCTCACAGAAATCTAACATCAAGAGCAATCAGGACAGCCATGAAGAGTCAAATCCTATCGTCTGCCCTCTCTGCAGCACTATGGCTGCAGAAGGGTCAAAATTAAGTAGAGAAATCATGTTTTAGGTGTGCAAAGGAAAGGCAAGGGAGGAATGTTCTTGCGTTTACACGATGTTTGGGTAACGAGCTATAATGAGGATCAAAGAATTTAATCCACTAATTATGGATTTGGATAACCTGTAGCATTGCTTTTTCAAGACTGTTCAAGTGCTCATACTGCAATTTATGTGTTCAGGAACAATACGCTTTGGCAATTTAGACACACTTGTAGCACCATCTCACTCAGCTTTCTGCTATTTGGCTTGCAGTAGCTTTCATGGTGTGCAAAAAGTAGAAGACCTACTGACAAAGTGAAGCCTGTAAAGGAGGTAGAGGGCTGGTCCAGCTCCCTGGTTTGCTGACAGACCCAGCCAGGCTGGCCAACGAGGAACACGACCACAGTTTTCCTACTTTTTACTCATCAATTGTTCCCAGGTATTTTCAATGCCAGGCTTTGCAGACTTCCTCAGTGACGGAGGAGGAGGGGAACATTTTGAGGCTCTGCTTTTTTTCATAAGCTTCCTCCCAGCCTGGTGATAAGCCTGCTGTGGAAAGCCTGTGCCCCCTTTGGTCGCAATCAGCACCAGCTCCTCAGAGAGGAGGAAAGAGCCGGAGCCAGGTTATCAGGCAGCCTGCTCTCGGCAGCCATGGTCAAGCTGCTATCGGGCCCCTGACCCAGCCCCAGCCGCCCGGCAGACGCAGATGAAACAACGAGCGGTGCCGCACAGAAATCTGCTCGGAAAAACTCCCTCTCTGCCTGTCTATCAGGGCCCGGGCTTCCATGAATGCAGCTATTATGTGTGATTTAACTACCAGCCATGCGCTTGGTCCCGTTCCCGACGAACCCAAAGGGAGCGGTGTTATTGACTGAAGTGGGAGCAGAGGCAGGCCCTGCACAGCCTGGGGATCCAGCAGCTCGCCAGTGCCTCTCCAGGAGCACCCTACGTGGAGGCAGGGAGTCCTCCCTCCCTCCGACATGGATGTGCTTGCTGGGCCGAGCCGCCAGGCCCCCACCTGTGCCATATTCTGCTCCCTCGGGAAGAGTGCCCTGCTACCACAACTTCCCCACAAGTGTTTGGACAAAAGGGGTTCAGGACACGAGAGCACAGAGGCCAAGGCACGAGGCCACACCTGAGCAGCTAACATTGCTCAGCTCAGCAGAAACGATTCAAACAAACAACATATTCCTAAAATAATTTGCATTGGGACAAAGCTTTCTCACGAAGCTTGTGCTCCTGCAAGCCATGTATTTTCCTTGGCACTGCTCCAGGCTTAAAAGCAGATGTAAATGTTACCAAGGCTCAGATACAGCAACTTCTCTCCTGATCACCAGGGAAAACTTACAGAAAATAACCAACAAAACCTTTACCATTTGAAACTACAACACCAACAACCATTGATATAGAAATGGAAGAATGAATGGTGCATGAGTGAGGGGAAACTTCTTCCAAGCTGCTCTCAGCTGGAAAGAGGGGGAGCAATGCAGTTTCAGCCAAACACTTAATGACTCCAAATGTTAACATGAAGGTGCGTCTGCAGATGCACATTGACCAAAGGCTGTTTTTTCAACACTAAAAATACTGCTTTCTGCAGCTTTCCTGTCGCTTGGTCAGCCTCCTGCTCCCTCCACCAGTGTCTGGCATCACTGAATGGGGCTGGAGCCACTAAAAACTTCTCCTAAGGGATCAGACACTTCCTTTAAAGCCCAAGACTCAAGGATCTCACCGGAAATCTAAGTGCTGATGTTGAAAGAAAGCAAAGTTCCCTACTATATTTCACAGCATACCACAGGTAAGAGGTAGGCAGGTCTGTTCTGTGGGCAACTGCACACCTGGGGCTGCAGAAAACCAGGAAGGACACCTAGTCTGGTCATCTGTGCTTCTGGGGGCTTTCTCCTGGTGGGCCTCCTGGGAGACCCAATTCATCAAGCCCGCTGGAAACAGCAAAACCCAATCCTGCGGGTGTGTGGTTTTGTGTAACAGGATCCCACTCCAACCCAGACGTGCAAGTCCACCGAAGGTCTGACTCGAACGCATTACTTCAGCCTCCCTTACTCATCGCCTACAGCCCAAGCCCCAAATGTTAACGACTCAGCATGTTTTATCACAGTAGCATGTACACTTTCAATCATCATTAGAGACGAGGAGGGTCTAGGCTCAGGCACCATGCCAGGTTAAGTAAAACTTTCCATGAGGAAAGCTATTTGTTTTCTCCCAGAGCTGTGAGGCTTGGCCAAGAGGGAGGAAGGGAAAAGCTCGCCCAAGCCAGAAGTGTAGACAGTGTTACTGGACTTTGCAGACTACCTGCATGTTGTTCTAATGACATTTGGACTACTGGAAATCACTGAGTGAGCTCAGGAGTTTTCAAAGGCGTAATTGTGGCAGAAGCAGACTAAACTTAACGCCTCAAGAGCCAATCGCTTTAATCATGAAGCTGAGATGTATGAAAAAGGATACATTTCAGCGAAAGAATAATTCTGTCTGCTATGGTTCCTGTTCAAATAAACTATATCACCAAACCACGTGCATTTCCAGAATACAGAGGAGTAAAAAAAGAACATATGGTTTAGACGCAAAAAACTTTCATATATACTGTATAGGAGATATATGGACTTGTCAGACATCTAACGGTTCAACACTGTAAGCAATTCATGGGAATGACATTAGCAATAGCTCATATTACATCCAGGAGTTACAGCTTTTACTGCAAAAGTTATTTTTAAAAGAGCCATGTTTAAAATGAAATGGCTGGCAGGGCTGCAGCTTTCAGTAACATTTTACCTGTGGTTTTGCCACTTTTACATACTTATTGGGGGCTTAATACTCCCAATTTACCTTTTCAGAGTAAAATAAAAGTCGCAATGAGTGCATTCATTGGCATGGTGCTATAAAACTCACAGCTGTGCAAAGACAATCACAAGAACAAAAGCCTCCTTGTTTTAAAAAAGATGATTATGTGGTTCTGATACTTTCTGCTAGCCACATATCCAAACATCAGATACCTTTGTTTATGGCCTGCGTATTTTCATCTTACTACGCAAAGATTTATAGATCTGATCGAGTCAAGATCAGGATAGAGACCTTTATGAAAGCAGTCATGTGGAGAGGAGGAGGCTGAATTAATATACAAAACTTCAGACAGGAGATCTGTCTTTCAGATATTGTTATTTCAGTTCTGGCTCCTAACAAGACTCAGGATATTCTGGAAAACATTTTTTTCAATGGTATATGGAACCCTGGTCTCATAGCCAGCAATGGGAGCATGCTACTGACTGCAACAGGGCTGGGACCGCATCTGAAAAGTTGAGATTAGAAGCCAGCAAAACTTGAAGCAGCTGGGATCTTCAGCTTCAGTACTCAAACATTGAGCAATCAAGTACCTTGATTAAAGAATGCTCCAGAATGCTGCTTTGCTTTCAATTAAAAATTACTTTTGTAAAGTTTTGTGCATTTATACAACAAATGGGATTACAGAATGAACAATACACCTAGAAATCTGCTGAAAATATAAATCATACATTTTTTCCTGTTGGTACTAATGTGTTTCCCCCTTGCTTTTTCAAAATAGCTTCATTTTCATCTGTAATGAAAACGACATTCTTTGATGTTTCTAACAGCAGGAAATAATTTCACAAATGAGTGTCATTCTGCTGCAGGTAAAATATCTAATAGCTCATGGGAGTGCCAGTTACAACCTGAAAAATGTTTCTTGGCATCAGCACACTTAATTGAACTCTCTCCATCCTGGTGAAATGAAAGATTTGAAGCTCAGTTCTGTATTCCACACAGGCTGCACTAGGTCCAGGAAAGGGAAATGGGGATGAGGAAGGTGATTTCAAGTCACCTTCAGCATCTCCTGTTGTGATCCTGGCCAGTTCCCAGCTGCCTGAACATCCGGAAAGCTGTGTGAACTTCCACTCTCCTGCCTCTGGCTTGGGGTTTCTTCTACCACTAATAAAAGCAGTTAAAATTCTGAAAAATTGTCTGTGCTGCCCTGGTCAACAGAAAAGAAGAATTAGTTCAAGAGCAGACTAGCATAGCTTTTGACCCAAGTACTAGTTAGACAACTGCAGAGAGGAGCACACTAAAAATATAAATATAAAGATGTCAAAGATATAAATTAGGTAAATTTTCATGTCTGGTTCAAGGGACCAGGAATAATTCTCATCAGCTTATAGCTTCCCCAAACTATCTATCTCTTTGAGCAATACTAATTCCATTTCATGTCTCAAAGGGCTGTATAGCAGACACATCAATACCTAAATAACGTGTATTCTCTTAAAAGAACTTACAGCATGGGCTTGTACTGAAGAGGTCCCTCAAGCCTGCCTGCCTAATGGTTTTCCATGAGCTCCACCACCCCAGCACCCCATACTACTCCCAGGAGAGATCTGACAGGGAAATGTCACTTAACCTTCACTGTCTAGAGCAGGGGTGGCACATGCACGTGGAGACACCGTCAGTCCCAGCATCACCTACCAGGATGCCCCAGTATCCTGAAGGTTTCTGCAAGAGCTCCTGGTGCAGAGGACAGGAGATACTCTGTCTCCCCCTGCAAACGACCATGGACTCTTGCAAGGACTGAAACCAGGCATAAATGTCACAATTCAACCACTTTTAATCGACTTTTCCTGTGAAAGCAGCAGAGGCAGTCAGCCATAATCTTTGTTAAGAGGCCGAACTCAAAATGATTTGAAACGGGTGCTGGTATCCAAGCCAGATACCTTTCAGTATCAAGAGCACAGCCATAATATATCAGGTATCACTTTACAGCGTGAGTTTTAAATATGTTCTATATGTGGAATCATATATTCACATACTGAAATGGACAGCACATTTAATGAGTAGCCCAGGTGGCTACTGTAGATTTTGATTTAAAATAAAATTGCCAAGATCAGAACTTATTTGCCAAAATGGAATTCTCTTCATGTGCTTCCTTTATATCACTTCAGCTACCCACCTTTACCAAAGCAGAATAATGTCATATAAAGGATGTATATTTATATAAATTCATTGACTGGTTTTTTCCATCTATACTTCACAGTGTAAATGGTCTATATTTGGACATATTCCAGAACTAAAGGAATGAATATTACTTTGAACCCATAAGCTGAAACCAAAAGATTTCCATTTATACCTGGTCCAAAACTGCTCTATGTATATTAGATACATAAATCAAACCACCCTAAAGTGGTAAACAAGCAACCAAAATTTTATCACATATAATCTGGGAAAATCAACTGGATATTTTATTTGTCTGGTAGTCCCATATGCATGTTAGATGTCAATACCTCCCACTTCTTAAATACTTTTAGGTAAAACTGGAGGTATTAAATAGCTACAAGATGCTTTGAAGATATACTTATTAAATTGAGCGATGCTTTAAGAATTTTATTTTTAAGGCCATTAAAATATTTTATTAATCGGATGAGGGAAAGAGTCATTATACTTGGAGTAGCAAGCAAGGAAAGCAGTTAAGTACACCTGATCTGTCTGCCTTTCATATTGTTCAGAGGTGCTACAGATATTCCACCCACTCCTCCAACAAGAAAAACACTTAGACATGGATATGATACTAGTAATTAAAAATAGTGACAGCTTAAAAGCTCCTATTAAAAAAAAAAAAATGTCAGGCACATGGAAAAATAGCTCCTATTTGGTATGAGCCACTTGCCAAACCCCACGGTCCCTTGTTCCACTGTAAAGGCCAGAGGTGTGAACGAAACAGCCCCAGGCGCAAAGGCCTTGCATATCTGCTTTGCCTTTTCCGTGCTGACCTCAGTGAGCAGCACCTCCTGAGACACCAGGAGCAATCACTGGTTCTTTCCAGGCAGTCACCAGAGTGGCCAAACTGCCCTTTGAGACTGTGTGATGGGGCCCAGACGTCACCCTTCTGTCACTGATAGGTGAGCACGAGAAGGGGATTTTTAACCAAGACAGGATGAGGTGATTAGATATTTGCTGGGGAGGATAAGATCATGTCAGACGTGGCTTCAGCTTGCACTTATTCTGACCGATGGGTGGGCTGCTGTCACCCAGAGCAGCCCTGCAGCACCCCTCGACCCACAGCACCAGGCCTCCTGCCCCCTCTCGAGGGCTGGGCATATCTGTCGGACCCAGCTTATGGACATGGTTCCATGAGCAGATCCAACAGAAAACTGTGGATTTTGCTATTTTGGGCGGGCTAATTTTCCATTAGCCTGCTCTGCTGCTCCATAATCAATTGATACGACTCGAAGGATGCAGTGAGAGCATGTGACAGAGCAAGATGGATTGAGGCCACGCTTTTCATAGGAGCCTGCAGCTCCATCAGATTAAATGTAATGTGAAACCAATGTCTGCAGTGGTGGTGAAAAGGCTGCCTTCAAGAAATGCATATAACATAGACCTAAAACAGGCTTCCAGCCTGACTCACAGCTTCATGCTCCCATGCTGCGTGTCTGAGCCATGCCAGAGCTCTGCATGGTTTGAACACAGGATCTTGGCCAGCACAGATCCAACAAGAAACACTTCCTGCCTTTGGCCCCTCTGCCACACACTTTCTGTCTCAATCTTCCAGATACTGAGACAAATATGAAGAGGGTAGTAGTCCACTCCAGATCTACATAGAGTGGATGACCTTTTCTTCAGGCAGTGAGATAAGGTTTAGATAGGAAAAGGCAGCTCATGTGGGTTATGCTCCATCAGTGTGACCCCTGAGACAAACCTAAACATCAGTTTAGCCATTTCTGATTGACCCCCTTAGAGGGAACCGGTGGTTTTTAATTTTTGGAACTACAAAGGCTTGGGTTTCTTCCTATTATATTCTGTTACGTCTATGAATTCTTTCTTGGTCTACAGTTCTTGTGGTCAGCCATAGAATAATTTTGCTAGCCTGCTGGATGCCAAAGGGAAGTATATCTGGATTTGGCTAGCTGAAGAGATCTTCAAAGTCAACATCAAGTATCAATGCAGATATACATGGTGGCTTCTAGTTCTGATCATCTGTTAGGGGACTGATGTGCGTGTGTGCCCAGAGGACTGTGATGGAACAGAGATGAGGTTAAAGGCTAAAGCATTTATGCTTTGTCTGAGAGAATGAGCATTGCTGAAAAAACTAAAACCTCTCTCTCAGACCTCATGGTAACAAATTTCCTCTGTTCTTCCAGGAGAAACCTGAAATAGGCATGGCTGAGGAACTTCATTCACCCTTCATCCCTGAGACACAGTCCCATCTCTCCAGTAAAGACCAGCCAGAGGCAGCTTTCATGGCTCTGCCAGAGAAGAGGTTGCTGGATTTTTGAGAAGCAAAGCAGGAAGGCTGCCTCCTTCTCGTGCTTTGTAGAAAAGACAGCTATAGACTTGGTTTAGATTTATTTGAATTCTCTTCCTTACACAGAGAAATTATTTTTTCTCTCAAACCCAAAATTCAGGCATGGCTTTTTGTTTTGGTTTGTGTCCTTTTCTCATTCAGTTTGTTGAAATTGTGCTCCTTACAGCATAGGTAAGCGATAAAAATGCACACCGTATGAAGAAAATCTTGTCACAAAAGATGTGTTGTGCAAAACTAGTGGCCAAAACTGCTAATTAGGAAAAATTCTCTAGACCTCTCTATCATGTAACCAATAATAACTTCTGTTAAGAAAATAATTTTCATAGAGTTGAAAAGCAAAGGGCTGCTACTCAGGCTCCAGAACATTAATTTGCAATCCTTATTCAGTGAATAGCACACTGTTTAAAATAGAATGACAAAATGTCCTTTAAAAAAAAAAAACAAAACAGTGCAATGAATTGTCTTTAAATTCTCCCTGAAGGACAATCACATTCAGATGTTCCTTGGCACCAATTAGTTTCAATGCAGCCGTTTAAGAGGCATTTCTTCTTCAACTAGCATGGTATGTTATATAAAATTACATGGCTATTGGAAGGGAATTCACATCCTGCATTAAGGTGAGGGTCCAGAATACCACTGGGATACTTAGTAGCAAATGCTAAATTGCAGTTCAGTGAGGGTCACATAACCAAATTCCATATTATCCCTTTTATTACATTCAGCTAATAAATCTCTGGGAACTAGAGTCTCACAAGTTTATCACAGCATTTTAACTTTTCAGTGGTGCATGTAGAATATATATATATATATATATAATCTTACAAAACAAAAAAACCCAGAACAAACAAACAAACAAAACGCAAAAACAACAAAAAAGCCCCCAAATCCCCCAAACAAACAAAAACAAAAAAACCCGCAAAAAACCAAACCAAAACAAAACAGAAAACCCCCACAAAAAGTAAAAAAATAAAACAGAAAAACCAAACAAAAAAACCCCAAACCCAAAACAAACAAAAAACCCCCCAGTAGCAAGGCCACAATAAGAATGGGGAAAAAAATGATGCTGAAATATATGCCTCCATTTTTAAGTAGAGCAGTTTAACACTTAGTTTCAATGAACAGATTTGCACATCAGATGTTTCACTGCATTATGAAAGGGACAATGTTAAATATGTTTTCACTGCAACTCCACTGGTCACTGGCATGGGCATAAGCCAAGAACATACAGTTAAGATTATTACAACATAGCTATTGGTCATGCAGCTAGAGCTCTACACTAACTGACAGCATTTAATGCTTAGATAATGTGGTTTCATTATTGCAAATGAAATTAAAAGGCCCTTTCCTGTATAAAGACAATCCAAGCAAAGTCCGCACCTTTCCACCAGGCTGTTAATTGAACTTTTTTTCCACCAGGACTTAAAAGAAGGGGGAGGTTAAGAGAACTCACTGATAGAGCAACATGGTGAACGCAAACCTATGCTGTGGAAGACTTACCATCATCCAGGTACATCTGGTCCAATTCCTCAGGTTCTCGCTTGATCGTTACAGGAATAGGGGCCAAATTATGATTACTTTCCTCATGCAACTCTGGCAATGACAGTGGTTGGGTTGTTGGAGACTCATTTCTGTGAACCTTCGGCAGTTGCTGCTGCTGTTGACCCATTATGGATGAGTGAGTTGGACTGCAGGACTGCAAATAGGTTGGCTCTTGGGTAACAGATGGAACTGGAGAAGAGGGACTGTTGGGATAGAGTGTTTGTTGATAACCAAGGGGACAGCTACTGCTCAGATGTTGACTCACCTGCGGCTGCAGCATGACGTGAGATGATTGCTCGGGGGGGCTTGGGTGCACAACTATAGACCTTGGCACTTCCTGTATGGTGGGGACACCTCCAGTGGGCTGCTGAAGTCCGAGGTGACTGTGGCCCGGGTTGGGGATGCACTTGTAAGGAGAGGACGAAAGGTCGTGCAGCTTGGGGCTTGCGTTGGGAGAGGGTGACATCACAGCGTTTCTCTGCTGACAGGAGGCAAAGCCGGCCACGAGGCACGAACCAGGATCGGGGGGCATCATGATCTGCTGACTGTAGTACGGTTTGGAGAGAGGGCTTAAGCCTTGGTTCATTGGTCCACAGGTTTGAGCAGGCTCATAGTCATCTGTGGGTTCTGTTTTTATAATTGGAACTGTTAAAAGAAAAAAGGTTTTAAATAAACATGAGTTGCGTATTGGTATGATCAAGTTGGCTTGTGGCTAGGATACCCTTTGCAAAACAAACAACGTCGTGAATAAGACTCTGTGTGTCTTTTGCCTAGTTCTCCCACCCTATAAAAAAAATGAATGAGTCATCAGCACAAGAAAGTCACAGCTGGTTCTAATATTGAAAAGGACTATTTTCTTTGGACTCTCCTCCAGCACTAATGTGCTATAAAAATCTATTTGCAAATAGCTGTGCTTCAGTGGAAGCTTTGGACCCAAGGGCTCCATGGATTTGTAGTAATCAAGGCAAGAATTTTAACTTGGATAGACTACTGCATTTCTACAGCTACCGATGGCCCATTTGATAAATGTCTGTACACGCAGTAAACTGGAGCATAACAAGGTAGAGATGGGGCTTTCAGAGTTCAATGAAAATAAAGTTGTAAAGATACACGACAAAGTACTACATAGAAGAAGTTCTCAGTTATGAGGATATTTTTGAAAGAGTAGGATTTGATTTATTTCATTTTTTGCATAATTGCATTTAATTTCTGCTAATGCCAGCTCCTAATAAATGTTATCCAGTCTCTGGCTACCAAGAAAAACTGCTCTGCCCACTGTCCCAAACAATGCCCTAATTGAGCTGTCATTTCTCTAAAAACTACCAGAATGTGAAGAGAAATGATTCTCAATGAGCATCAACTTAGACACGACAAATGTACAGCTTCTTTCTCAAATCACAGAAGATCCTTCCTCAAACTGAAGTGTCTTTTCAGCATTTACTTTCTCAAATCAAAGAGAGGTGTCTTTGAAGCTTCTCCTACAACAAATGCAGTGCACAGGTAAAATTCACCCCCTTTCTCTAGCAGTAAAATTACAAGTAATAGGGCCAAGCTAGGCTGTAGATGTATTTCTTCCTAGAGAGATGCGACTCTAATGCATACAGCAGTTGAGTATGGATGCAAAAATTTCTGGTGACACCACAGAATATTTTTCAGAATATTCTAATAATCAACCCATTGTGGCACAAAGTTAAAAATGAAATATCTTTCCACAATGCAGCTCAGATACATGTGTGTTGTATGAGTGTCTCTGTATATTTATTTGCATGTGTTTTACAAAAGCCCTTACACATTGTCCAGCCATTTATTATGTTTGTGTATGAGTTTTTTTGAGACCCTTAAAATGCACACGTGTCCATCTGTACATATAAAACCTCTTTTAACACTCACAGGTTTTGCTGGTGGTGAATGCACTTCACTACCCTTGTTTTACAGTCCCTGAGCCCCTCGTTAACTTTGTTCCTTTTATGTTCTTTTACGTGTGGATGCTTACAACACTTGTTTCAAGATTTCTAGCACCCCTAGTAAAAAGAGGTCTATATACGTAACAGATGCACAGGTGCTGCTCAAGACAAATATGCTAGGGGTGATAGACTGTCATGGGATTTCTCATAATCTTATTTTCATCAGCTTGTGTGCTGCACACTGGCTAGCAGGGCTACTAGTGTACTTCATTGCATAGAAGCATATTCCAGGTTCAGTGACAGCTTTACAAAACCACTATTACGCCCTTTAGGAAAATGCAAGACCAAAGAAACGCACCTAGATAAACACAGCAGCTCAGATATTGTAAGAAAATACCTTTAACAAGTTCCTGAGCTAGCAAATATTCTCACATGTTTTATATTAGGTTCACTGTGCTAGCACTAACCGCAGCACAGCTGGAAATATGATGGTTGTTGAACACTGAATTTTCCCAATATATCACTGTTATAGAAACACCTGTGCTAAATAATTCCAAGCTCAACCACTGGCAATACAACTCCAATAAACCCTGGAGTTGTCTGACTTGTTATAACCTAGGGAGGGGTTATAGCCCTGGTGGCAGGCAGGCTGGAGGCTTTACAAAAGGCAGGTTCCTGATCTCAGCCTGGCTTTTCATTGTAGCTCTTCTGCAGCACATCTTTGCTATCTGGTTTGCCAAACACTCTTTTGTCACTTCACTCTGACTTGTTTTTTTTTTACAAAAGCAATGCCATGGGGTCCAACTGGAGGTCTGGTTAGTGGCCATGAATATTGTGAATCTCTTTTTGTGTACTGCTATACTGAAACAGACATACTGCAGCCAATGGAGGATCACCAGTAAGTCCTGCGCTGCACCAGGTGAAGGAGTGATGGGTGGGAGGGACTTTATTGCACACTTGTTAGTCCAAAAACTCACTTGGAGATGGTGACAGCAACCAAGGACACTCCTGGTGCCTATAATTTCAGAGTTCAGAGGGAAAACAGAGACTGGTCAGGGCTAGTCAGGGCAAGTCACAGTAGAATGTTTGCTAATGGCAGGTTGGTAGTCAGAGATGGAAACAAGAAGGAGGGATATGAGAACAAATGGCACCCCTGTTTTATTTGATATCTGTTGACATTGTTTTGCTCTGAACTAATACTTATGAGCATCAGTTATTTCATGTAATGGGAAATAAATTGTCTTTAAATGGACAGATACTGCCTGCACTTACGCTTAGATTTTACAGAACTTGTTCAACTGAAATGTCTCCATTACCTTTTTTTCAACACAGTAAAAAAGTCACCACTTACTCAGTATCATATATTTTGTTTGTATGCTAATTTTGTCACTAGAGTAAGTATTGCATGGGAAGACAGAAAAAGTATTCCTGCTGAAATGGTGAAGGGATTTGTATCTGACTTTTCTCTGCTTTGCCATTTGCATAGCCATTAACTCCATGTAGAGTGAGCATGTGCAACCTACAAACTGGGATCGAAGCCACTCATTCCCTTTGAAAAAACTGCAAACATGTTCATGGGGTACCAGCTTGGAGAAGGAAGGTCTGTAGGATTTTTTTTTCCCCCATGAAGATACCACTACTTATAATCCAGATGATGTGGAATCAGACCTGTAAAGCTGAGCATGTCACAAGAAACATCAGACATTAACACTCCCCTTTCCAGCCCTAACTTAGCTTCGGTATTTTATATGAATAATGGTAGTACTTGACTTGTGGAGGACACAATACCACAAATTGCTACATTACATCAGTTAAGCATTAATTTGTGATACTCTGTCCTGTTCCCTGCTTCTCCCCAGCCTATGTAACCTCACCGGATGGAGTAACAAAAACCAAAAATCTTTGCTGATGTTTGTATTTGCAAACTCAACTCAAACTAGCTTTGGGTCTGATGTGGTCACTCTGAAAATACTGATTGTGTCAAAAGTCGGTATAAATCACCTTATATTCTTTCTGTGAAAGGGTGACTGTTTTCTTCCACTTCTCAAAGGACTTCAGAGGGCCCAAATGAAGAGCTATGGGCATTTCAAGGCACACCTTCCCAAACCAGTGCAGGAACAACTTGTAACTATCCTCACTGGCTACCCACTTACCATCACAGCATCTACGGCTTTACTCAAACACTGTAATGAGGCTACCAGGAACTAACACACCCTCACCCACTGTCTCACTGACTTTAGGGTGGCTGAGGTGCTCAGCTGGTGTGAACAACTGCAGCTGCCTGAGAACAGGATACAAACCTTAGCACCCACCTTCACCATTTTCTCCTAGACAGGAAAGTCACAGAATACCCTGAGTTGGAAGGGACCCTCAAGGATCAAGTCCAAATCCTGGCCGTGCACAGGAGAATCCTAGGCAACCCACAGGAGAAGCCTCTGCACAGCAGACAGGGCTGTTTACTGGCCAGCTGGGCACTCGTGTTACACTTACCTACTGACTCGTGCTTGCTGAGCTGCAAGTCTTTACAAACCCAAACTTGAAAGAGGGGTTTTGAGCCCTGTTATACATCCCTGTGTGGGGGAGGAGGTAAGCTAGATGCCATAACACACATCCATTTCCATCATCACTCACTTCCACAACTGAGTATTTCACACAGGGAGATTCAATGTGATATAGACAGTATCATTAATTTTCTCAGGATTAATACTTAACAGAGAACAGTATTAGCCTAAATAACTTCTAGCTCAAGTATTTCAAATCTTGAATGACTTGGTAAAATCCTGCCAGCTAAAAGAGATACTCCTAGTCAGTCACACAGCAGGCCTGGGCTGGCAATTAACTGCAGTCCTACAGCTGTTCAGAACCTGCAAGCACTTTGAGCAGAAATAGTGATTTCTTAAATCCAGCAGAGCCATATCAAATAGCAACAATTGTTCTGTCTCAAAACTGCTCTGTGGTGCTGAGATAGCACCCAGTCCTGCAGACTCTCAGCTGGCTAGATCAAAAAATAGTGACTAAATTTGCCATACACTGAGATTCGCCTATAATAAACTGCAGCAATGAAGCCAGAATTTGTGAAATTGTAAACACAAAAGATGACACTCTTTCTACATGGGCCCAGACTCAGAAGGAACATTATTCATTTAAGAGTGCTGAAGAATCTGGCTCTTGCCCTAAAAAGGGAAAAAAGAATGCAAGTTTGGTTTGTGCAGTGAATTTTTAAATGCCTGTTACTTCACAATGCATTAGGTCAGCTGACAGATGGCTTTAAATAGTCCTCAATTTTCAATATTAAAATATGACAGAGGTCACCGTTCTAAATTAGTCTGATAAGCAAATTAATTTCTAATTGGTTTTCAATGGTTCGATGATGCCTTCTTAGACTCTGAACTCATGTCATTATGTCATCTAATTTAATATGAAGTTCTGAGAACCACGTATTGGCAGCAGCCCTAGCTATAAATCAAAGCTTCTTACTCAGA
Organism: Acanthiza pusilla; assembly: GCA_036630365.1. Taxonomy (NCBI): domain Eukaryota; kingdom Metazoa; phylum Chordata; class Aves; order Passeriformes; family Acanthizidae; genus Acanthiza; species Acanthiza pusilla. The sequence goes on from JAXCHO010000034.1 coordinate 3,796,825, forward strand.
GAGATGAGGGTTATGACATCATACCAAGGCAGAGGTGGAAGACAATGGTCCTTCTGTGTGTGTCTGAATCTGGGAGAAATATTTCAGCCTGTGCTGCAAGCCCACATTTAAATGAAAGGCCTTTCTAGCAGGTAAAAAGTTAATATATCAAACCTAGAAGAAAAATAATAAATCATGCACATTCAGTAAAGGGAGTCAGAAAGTGCTCAGATATAAATTATATGTATTTTTTGACAATTTTAACAAGTGTGTTTGCTTTTGCACTTTAGCAATCCAGATGGGTTTTAAAACTTCTTTTGGGGGGGATGTTATTAAAATACATGAACTTAAAAAATAAAATTATATGAATTAAACAGGTTTTTATCCTGATTAACATTTAACTAACAAACTCCCATTTCCATGTAGTATTATCAGTGTAGACATTTATAGCACTACAATATATTTATTTTACCCTTAAGTTTGATTGAACCCATCCAACAAAATAGCTTCCTTTCATGGTGCAGACTATGACGTAGTTCCCTGGCACTAGCACACAGATTTTGGTTAGAGTATGAAAATCAAAACACTACTTTTTTCATCATGTGCACACACATTTCTTCAACTTCTGGACTAAATGCCTGGCAATTGGTAAGAATCTAGGATGAGACTTTCGAAGAGAGCTGAGGAGTTAAGTGTCTAAATGTCCATGACTGCGTTGAGCTCTGAAAGGCTGTTTGTGCCTTTGAAATCCGCCCTTGTCAGTCACTTTTGATACTGGCAGCACACCTTCAGGAGACACTACACAGGTCATGCCAGCTCCTGTCGCTGCTCTGCTGCTGTTCAGCCAGAGACTAGTTAGGGATGTGAGCACATCTCCATGTACATGGAGATGTGCTCCATGTACTCCATGTGAGTACATCTCCATCTGGCTTCGTGCAAAGACAAAATCCTGGCTGCTGTTGCAGCGCTGGCTGGATCTAGCATACTTGAGGCCTCACCCCTTGTTCTGTCGGGGAGAGGCAAGGGTCTGGCTGCCCTCACAAAACATAATCCCTGCTTCAGTAACACCCGAGCAGCAGCAGCTGAGCAAAACTTTCTGAAATGCCTTGCCAACATGTGTGCAGCAGTGGCAATCTCAGTGACAAGGGATAAGCACTCAGCCCCAGGATCTTGTGAGACAGTCACTACAAGGACCTGTGCAGATGCTGTCTGTGAACTGCGTGTTTTTCCCTAGGCACCTGTTAAACCAAAACATTTTTAAAGGTCAAGCTGCTATCAAGCCTTTGCTTTTAGTTACTAAATCCAGAGCACGGTGACTCAGACACAAAGGGAGCCTCTTGCTATCAAGACACGGTAGGCAGCACACATGTGAATACAACTTTTATCTGCACGAGTATCTGAACTCATCCTCTCTTGCTAGTAAACTGCTTACTGGTGCTGCTCATCAGGAGGGCTAGCTCTAAAACATGCCTTCCTGCCCTCTTTGGGTTTTGTGTATAGATTTTTATGTGTTCAGATGCATATGTACAGTTTTATACAAGAATAGCTCCAGGAAGATGGAAGCCTTGCACTTACACCTCAGCATATAATCTCAGACAGCGCCATTATCTGATTTGGAAGTGCTTTCCAGATAACTCATTTACTAAATGCTTTTCAACAGCTGTTAAACTATTAGGTTATTCTACACATATTTATGAGACAGAAGATTATATATGGTAGCTTTATGTGTGCACTGCTAAACCAGGTGGGGAGAAGTGGAAGGTAGATGGAGAGCATTTGGATTGTGCTAGTACAGAAAATATGCATTAGTTTTTTTTCCAAGAGAAACAGATGAAAATTCTTTAAAGGCACAATTTTCCATCATAACAGTTTGTTAAATCCTACAATGTTGAATGGGAAAATCAAGTCCTGTGATATGCCCACTTGAGCTGCTCTACCTCTGCTTCTGCGGTGTGGTGCAGCACCTGGCCCCACTGCTGCCTTCAGCTGGAGGTTTAACTGTGCACAACACCCAGGCTGCACTGGCCAAGGCTTTCTATGGCACCTCGGTCAGACATGTTAAAATTCTCTGGGCTAAGGTCTTTTCTGATGATGCTACGCAACATTGCTGACTTTACCGTTTCTCCCCTGCACATGGCGGAGAATAGGAAAGCAGGGCCTGCAGGCAGCGTCCTGCAAGTCAGCAGCACAGGGGCAGCCCCATGGTCCTCATCACTGACAGTCCTGTGAGATGCTCTGCAAGGACAGGCTGGCAGGAGGGCATCCTTACTGCGCCAGTCGTACCCACAGACCCACCCTCTCCGGAGAGGTGCTTGGATTTGGCTGACCTCAGCCATCTTGGCTCTAACATGGTTTTTGTCTTAGGAGGATGCAGCTCCTCCCACAGTAAGCAAGACTTCCTTGCCCCATGCATTTCACCTCCAGCAGCCTCCACTACTGCATCCCTTTTAGGATCAATCACAGGGCTAGATTAATTATGGTGATCAGCCACTTGAGGAAAACAAAAATCAGTATTTTTGTAATTCTAATCCGTGTAATTTTAATCTAATCAGCCCATGTAATTCTAAACCATGCTCCCTCACACAAGTTTTGCCTTTTGGCTTTTAAACTAATTGGAAGACCCTAAAGCCCCATGCTTGCTAACATATGCATGTGAAATCACTGGGAAGCAAGGAAAGGAGTCCTCAAAATACTCATGCAGAGGAGTCCAATGACCAAACCTACAGGCTAGGTCTTTTTATCTGAAGAGGAATATTTGAAAAGGGAGGTACTGACAAAAGACAATTTTATGCACTGAAGTTAACTATTATGGGTGATAATTGCTGATGGACAGATGCAGCCAGGGGCTTCTATATAGTGCTTGTCCACCCCCGCCTGTCCGAGGGACATTGCACAGGTAATGTCTTTTCCGGGCATTCCAGGTGAAGATGGAGCACCACACAGAGGCAGCGTTCCACCTCCATACATAGCTCAAGACTGACTCCATCTGCAGTTGGATGCCGCTGGCTAGGCTCTGGCTGACTGCTGAAAATGGATGTCACCTGGATGAATGAAGCAGTGGATGAAGCATGGCAGCTCCAGTGGGTACCCAGCACCGGAGGGTGTAATGCTGGTGAGTGCAACACATGCCTCTTCTGCTCTGCCACAGACCTCGTGCGGCTCCTGGATGGGAGTGGAAGGCCTGATGCATCCGGCAATGATGACCTTTGTGGTTGTCTTAAATGGGAACAGGACTGACAAAACCTCACCTGCTTTTAGCTACTCTGCCAAATGTCAAAAGTAACAATCAGCCACTGGGTAGCCAACATGAAATAAACTGTGTCAGTGTATAGTGTAAAAAATTAGTAACTGTGATTCCTATTTTCACCTAAAATAAAGTTCCTGGGGCCAACCTTTCACCCTGTCCCTTCTGTTGCCCCGTCCTGCCATGTGCTGGCTTTGCAGAAATCTGGATGCTCCTGGGGGATGGAAAAACCACCAGCAGGTCCAAGGCTCCAGGCCTGACTCAGCCATGCTCAGTGCCTGTGTCGAGGTGCTGCTGTGGTCATATTGCACCAGCCACCAGCTACGATCCTTTCACAACCCAGGCCCTGCATTTGGCCCTGCTCCCCCAGCAGTCCCCAAATCACCATTGCTTTGCATAAAGGACTAGGCTAATAATTTTGCCAGCCTCAGGCAGGAAAATTCAACAAATACCGAGAGGGGAGAGGTGTCAGGAGACAATCAGCACAAGCCACATGCTGTGTCACACCAGAGCGGCAGCGCTTCGCATCCTCATTTTGTCCTTTTCTGCTAAGGTGGCTGATGTCATCTTTTAACTTAGAGAGTGAGGTGTGGGCGGAAGAGCTGAGGTGAAACAGAGGCAGGGCCGCTCAAGGCAGCCGCCACCAGAAAAGTGTTGACTGCACCCGTCTGTGTGGTGCGCAGGGGATAATTTTAGAGCAGAGGCAGGAAGTCAGGAGGATGCTGACAACAATGCGCCGTGGGCAGCACTCACCCTTTCAGATGCACACCAAGGGGCTGTCCTGCGAGGGGCAGGGAGCTGGACCTAATGATCCTTATGGGTCCCTTCCAACTTGAGATACTCTATGACTCTATTCTACAATGCTAAGAGCCTCCCTTCTGTGCCACTGGGCTGTATTGAGGCACATCTAGTCACCACAGGCAGGCTCTGAGCACAACTCCACACACACAGATTCAAAGGACTTCCATCCCCACCAAGTCACTGTGGCCAGGTTTTCAGAGGATCTCAACACCTTGGAGGCTTGTGAAAATTACAGCAGGGAGGCAAAGGAATTGCAGAAAAGCTGGCTCTGTGAGTGTAGGCTGTGTAGTTGGAAATCTGGCCCTGTGAGTAGCGAAATGTATCTCAAAGGAAAAGTTACCCAGAATATCAACACCATTTTAATAAATACTAGAAGCAATGAAATGATCTTTTAATAATGCTTTGACAATTAAGAAGCCTGACAGAAACAGAAACCGGCAATACTTTATCATCAACTTTTTGCAAAAGCATATTTTTCATTCCAGTAGAAGAAACACATCAGCTTTCCTTTTTCCTTTTTATTAAATAATTTCTAGACACACTAGCCTGTCTTTGCTTAGTCAAATATTACTACTTGTCTAAATAAAATCCAAAGAAAAACTTTCCTGTGTTCAATATTATTGATATCAATATTCGTTGGATAACACAAAACTTAGAGAACACTCACTCCTATCTGCAAAGATAAGTTCTTGAACATGTTTCCTCCATGTTTTGTACCTACTTAAAAGAAATCTAAACAGACAGACATCTAATCCTTATCATTCATTGCTTAAAGTCTTCTGAGCAGGAGAACTCCTTCAGCTTTCTCAGCAGATGAAAACACAGGATTTGGAACCACAGCATACACGTCTGGTTGCCTGTGTGCTTCTTCAGACTCTCCAGGTTAGTTCAACCCTGAAATGCTACTGCTTAGACCTAGTGATTTCAGAGGACTGCTTCTCCTGTTTCAAGTGCATACATGGGCCAATGATATAATAAATTCATAGAAGCAAAATGATATGCAGTCATGAGCAGAAATCGAAACAAGGCATTTTTCTAGACGGTAGGATTCTCAGGTGCAGTGTTTGCTAACAGTTTCCCAAAATGTTCTGCTGCACGTAACAGAGCTGCAGAGCCTCCTGCACAGAGCCACAGCAGCGGAGATGCTCTGAAAGCTGAACATCCAAGGGTCTGCTCATTGTGCTCCGCTCAGACTCCTGACTGCAGCTCCTGGTCCAGAGCCTTCCTCCTCAAATTCTGATGGGATGCGGCAATGCAGTACGTATCAGTACTTACCATATGAGCTGCGGGAATTCACCTGTGCCAGAACGGTATGGAAACTACTTATATTTCTGCGCCAGGCATGTCTGTGGAGGAGTCTCAAGAGCCTACAGTCTGCAGGCTCCAGGACAAAACTGATATGCAATTGCTCAGCGATGCGTATCATTGATGTAATACTAAAAAAATGACATTACAGTCATTTCTGTACAATATAGGCTAATACAGGTTTCGGGAGTTGCTCAAATTTAGGAGAATAGTAAATCAAAATTTCAATTAAAAGTGGATTATGAGTACTTAAGTTTACAGTCTGTCCCAAGCCAAAGACTTAAGCAAGCTTATTTTCAAGACCTTGGCTCCTTTTGTGAAGCGTCTACTTTCGTTTTGTTTTGTTATTTAAACTATTCATTTACAGAAAAGTAAGATTTTCATTTTTACAGCAGTTTTTTTATTTGTGACGCAGGAACTTATCTTCACCAAGGAAGCTCCTGCTCTGCGAAACGCTTGAGCTAACAGAGCAAAGGTACAATCCCGCCACATCTCCGCAGCACGGGAGAAGCCCTGTGGCGGCGAAATAACACTCTGCTGGAGATGGCAGCTTGTGCTGGCTGCATGTCACAGAGCTGTACTCCATGGAGACGCTATAGGACCATCCATGGGAGGTGGGATGAATGAGGCCACGTGTCCCTGGATCCACTGGCTGTTTTCCCCTAGGGAATGAGGAGAAATAGGAGCTACAGGAAAAAACCCCTACTGCCCTGCGGTGGGAGCTGCACAGAGAGCCCATGGCTCTCCCACTGGTCTGCATGTGCCCACACCCACCACAGGAGCACGGCCAGGGGGCTCACACAAGATTTAGGCTTTAGTCCATATACGGTACTTTGCTTTGGCACAGTCTGGTTGAGCTGTAAAATATATGTCTGATGTGCGTCATGAAGCTTTTAAAAGCTCCCTCACACAGAAATACCTGCAAAACTATGGTAGGCACTGAAATGTAGCACTTGAAAGTCCTAAAGCACAGAAGGAGAAGCAGCTTACAGGACACCGTCTGATTTATGTAAAAACCACATCTTACACTTAATGATCACTCTGACATTTGCTTGTCAAAACCCTACATCTTCTCTGTTTGTGGGATTTGTTTAAACAACAGACCAAGTGTTACCTGGGCCAAAATAATTCTTATCTCATCTATATTTTTTTTACACTGATCACCCAATGGTTCATGACTCAGGTATTTTTTCTTCATGAGCCAAACTTTGGTTTTCTACAATGTCTTGAAACAGTAAAAGAACACTGTGACTGAAATCAAATAAAAACTAAAAAGACTCCTAGAAATACTGCAGCATAAATGACTGATTCAGTCACTGTGTATGTTTTCTAAATACATACTTGAGGTGATTTTATCTATCTTTGAAAGGCATGATGAAAAAAACACCAGCAATGTAAGGGCAAAACCTTACAGGTGTAACACAGGCATAACAACACAAGCATAATAAAAACATACTATACTATTAATTCTGATGATTGTGGAAGCACATTAATTTTTACCAGTGTTATGGGAGAGGCTGCAAAGAACGCAACATGTTTTTCAATTACCTATATGCACATATACATATGTATTAGGAGAATGTGAGTGGAGAACCAAACAAGAGTGGAAGGAATATTTACTAGGAATACCTGCTTTCCTTTACCCTACCCTGGTGTTATGTTTTTTCTTTCAGGTTTCCACACTAAAATGAAAAGATTTCACTTGAATTTAAATTGGTACAGCAGACTAAACAAGATTCCTAATGTTTTCAACAATTACCATAATTAAAGATGTCTTTGCAGAATAAAGCCTAGGCTGGTTCTCTGTTGTCACTAGGTCTGCTGTCACTAGGTATATATTCTCATCTCTTCACATCAAATGAAACATCAAATGTTTCAAACATAGAATGGTGGTAGCACAAATCAGCTCTGCAGGAGTGCACACTGTTCCCAGTGTTTAGAATACAATGGTAAAAAAGGGCCTATGTAAAGGCGGGAGGGAAGATGCTGCTTAACAAACAGCAGTTAACAAGAGGCCTGAATCTGAAATATTTATGAGAGTTACTTGGGTGACAAGGCAATACCTGATTGCCTCTACAACTGGTTTTTGTTGCTGAAAAGTGCTGTGAAAGAGAATAACAACTCTTTTTCTTTCCAATTTAAGAGATGAACAGTCTTTAAATATACACAGACATCCCCACTGGGGATGAAGTTTGCATAAGTAGGCTGATTCAGTGAAGCATAGCTACACAGAACATATGCAATAAGCACTTAGTTGCCATGTCAGGTTTCCTGTACTTCTATTTTAAATTTAAGTCCCGATAAAAGTGCGTGCATGGTAACTGGGTGAAATTCCAAATGTGTACTTCATGGGATTTCACCTACAAAAAGTTACAATCTCTCTTCAAGTCATATGACATGACTTGAGTATTGCTTTGTGGGTATTTCCCGCAGAAGGATTATTTTTGCTTGGAAAGTCTACAAAAAAGCATAACCTAGTGATTTTTTCCAATTCCTCTTGCTTCCAAAACAACAACAAAGCAACCATCCCTTTTTAATCTACTTTCTCCAAAAGAGTGCTCTCAGTATAAGAGCCATTTCAAATATTGGGAAAAAAAAAAAAAAAATCTAAATTTACTAGCCATTAAAATCTTTGTACAAGCCTGCTTGGAATTCAGCTATCATGAGTGACTTTATTGTCACTTCACAGATACCAATATAAGCTCAAAAAAAAAAAAAAAAAACCAGGCACACATTTCTGAACATTTCCCATCCATGAAGCATTTTGCATGGAGCACTCTGATCTCTACCCATGCTGTCCATCTCAATTTTCACCCTGTGCAAGGCACCAAGGTGAGAGATGACTGCAAGGAGAATCCACACACCACCTCCAGCGCAGAGCCTGGCATGCTTAAAATCTTGTGGTGTGAATTCAGAAATGTTATTCAAATGCAATTTACCCTCTGGGGTTAGAAAGTCAGACCAAAGGTTGACAGCAGCTTAGCAGAGAGCTCAGTGCCTTCACAAACATGTGAATTTGTGCTGTGGCACTTCAGCTCCCAAAAGCAGAAGTCCTTGTTTCAACAGGTCTCTGCCACCAATGCAAATGGAAATAATCTGCAGAGGAGGTCTCTTGCGTGGGCGGCAGAGACAAAGGCAGCTCTCCCTGATTTATTCTCACTCTCATAGCACCAGGTATACCTCCGAAATATTCAAATTACTAAAGAATTATCAGAACCATGTGTCTTTCTAAGCAATCATCATTATCTCCCACTTTTACTAAAAGAGATAAGGAATTTGTTTTGTTACCATTAGCAGGAAGATAGGTGAAAAGCTGGTACTGGCTTCTCTTTCTTTTCCCATTGCAGACATAGAAGTTGACCTGAACAGGGCTGGTGATTCTCTGATTGCGGAAAGGTGGTATCTCAACCACCAATGAATTCTGCAAAAATAACAAATCAGAAAGTCAAGGTACGACCAAGGCAGTTGAGCTGCACAATAATATTGAAAAGTTAACCCCAAGAATGAGGCACTCAGGCTCACAAGGAGAAACACTCTCTGAAGGGAAACTGGTGGGCTTTGCGGGCAAGGATGGCTTTCCACCAACCCCAGTGCCCATGCCAAGGATTCTAGAAGTAAGGAAATTATTTTAGCATGGCTCAGGTCTCTATGAAATCATGAGCCTTCACTTCTTTCCTTTGGGCAGCAAATACGATACTGCATATGGACAAGGCTCGATCCATCCTGCCTCTGTGAAGAATCTGGGACCACAATCAAATCGCAGTCTCTAACTCAGCAGGAGAAAGCACAACGGCTCGGTTGGCAGGTCATCCCTGATATATCTGAACCTAACAAAATTTCCTTTGAAACGCATTAGGACAGCATTACTCAAATATTTCCATTTTCCACAGTGCAGTATTTTTTCATATAACAACTCAGGAAGTTTTAAGCATGCTAGTTTCTGTGGTTAGGAGATTCACTATGGCAAGAACATCTAGTGCAACACAAAAAAAGGCTGGAGAATGTGTCCATGATCTTCCACTGTCAGAAACCAAATGCTGCAGCACAGGGCTAAGGAATGACTTAGCTTCTAGGGCATCAGCTTACACACATGAACAGTGAAATCTGCTATGACCATCAAAACCTCCCTTGGCACTTTTTGAAAGAGTAACGGGGAATGCTCTTCTTAGCATTTGGCCTGAATTCAGCTGAGATCTTTAAATTGTTTGCCTGTACATTTGTGAGTATTGCATATTCCTGCAGACGTGGAATAGTGGATGTACTTCCTACTTAGAGTCATGGCTGAGGGAGCCACACTTCTCCAATGTGGGGCTGATCTCCTGTGAGGGGACTCATGTTCCGCTGAAGACAGAGGAAAGCCAAGGAAAATGATCAGGAATTGCTTTGAGAGCACAGGGAAGAACTGACCCAGCAAGACAAAAGATGAGCAGATAGGACAGGCCCATCCTGGACAATGAAAAAATATTTTCCAAATGGTCTCTCCTACTTTTGGGATAGCTTCCAGGGAAGTCTTTTTACCCCATGCTCACGTTAAAGAAAGATTTCCAGGAGGGGAGGCCTAAGTACTTGTTCTGTTTCAGTGCCAAAGCCTTGGAAATCCCTCTTTAGTAACAGTGCTGGAGAAAGCAATATATATTTTTCATCTTGATGTTAAAATATTTAAGGCAGACTTACTGGCTTGCACATTTCTTTGTCGGTTTTGGCTTCCATTTCCCACACATGGTGACCATCTAAGAGACAAAAGAAAAAGATATCTAGTTCTGTCCTTTTTTCCTCTCCCAAGACAAGAAAGGAACGACTTTTGCAAAAATAATCTCTTTGAAGGGGCACTGCATATGTGAAAAGCAGCTCTCACAATGCATTGCCCAAAGTGTTGCCCAACTAGGAGACCATCTGGATAAGCTGTCACAGGAGTTCCTTTAGCTTTTCTGAAGGGAAGAACCACAGTCCAGAGTGCACAATGCTGTGAAGGGAAAGAGCCACTGTGAGTTTGTTCTGCCACTAGCCTGGACAAAATATGCAACTGTTCTACATCTCAGTTCACTGAACTTTCAGACAACAATACCATTACTTATGATGCCTTTTGACCACTACTTATGCTGTAAGTCACATTTAACATTAATATTAAACAACAATAATAAAAAAAAGAAGCAGTATTAAGGAAGCTACTCAGCCATGCAGGATTTGATTTTAATATGCTCCTAGTCTGGCTTGTCATAATTCTTCTGCTTGGATCAAAAGGCAAGGCTATAGGCTGGGAAGCACAGCTTTAGAGTCCATTTTGATGTTGGTTTAGTTCAGCTACAGCTGTCCCACTTCTGGAGCTGTTTTTAGTGGTGTATAGGGTCCTCCCAATTTACTGAATTTCTGTTTTCAAGCCAACATAGATTTAAGCCACAACTATAACTTTTTCTGGGAACATGTCATTTGGAAGAAACTGGTTTTGATTGGTCATTTTCCCTAAATGTCACGGATACAGAAAACACTGGACAACAAGGTGGACTTTTACTTCCTTGTATCTTCAAACCTGAACAGGAAACAAATGAGAAAAACAACACAGAACATAAGGTTTCCATTCTGCAGGCCTAAAAAAACACCATAAGCAGAAAGGCCCTAAGCAGACTGCTGGATAAGCTGGGCAGCAGAGACATATGTAGCTTCATGAGTCCCACCACTGTCAGATGTTACTGAAATGAAGGGGAAACCGAGATTTTGTGCCATTTCTTTTGTACCTTTATTGCAGCATTGGGACATGAAAATGCAAATATTAGTTATTTTGAACTTCATCACATGGACGTGGGCCTGCCTTAGAAAAACAGCTCTCTGAAAGGTAAAAGAGTGAATGCACTTTTTCTTCTCTCTTCACTTTCATGGCCAGGATGGAGGTGACGCATTTAGAACTGCCTGATTTATTACAAATGTCTGTAAATAATATTTTTGTGTACAGCTGTCCTACTGTGAAAGGAATGCTTCTGAGGGACTATCCCTGGCGATTGTTTCAATGTCCAAAACCCTTTTCTTAATGTATGGAAAGAAGCAGAATGTGAACACTGCAGCACAAATACCACAGTGGATTTGGCAGGTCTTTCCATAGGAAAACAATTAGCAGATTTACCCTCAGTTTCTTCCTACATTTTAACTTGTGACGCTGGAAAAGGAATCCCTTTAATTGGTACTGCCACGTTCAGCTGCAGGGAGAGAAGGAGCAGCCAGACTGTGCTCAAGTCTCCTTAACGATGCCTTTGGAGCATGCCAGAACTGAAGTAGACTTCTCGGGAGGACTGGCGATCACTTCACAATTTATCCAACAGATGCTTCCCCTGGGCTGTCCGTAGAAAAAACCTGACCAAAATTCAGCAAGCTAGGACACATCCCCTGTCTGGGATCAGCAGCCTTAATCTCCAGCCCTCTCCTCATAGAGCCCCTGTAGCCCTTCCTGCCTGCCCCTAATTAATTCAATCAATTATAAAAGCAACACAAGACTGACCCTATCACACATTTTCTGAAGTGTAGGAACTTCTGCTTTGTAAGGGATTTGCTGGGTTGTTTTTTTTAAACCTACAGACGTCCAGACTAGTAGTTAACATGTGTTCAATTTGCCTTTGTAAACGGATTACCAGAAGTTCAGGTTTTTTGCTATGTTTAATTTGTGCTTTGCAAGACGAATGATCTGATTCAGGTTTCTGGTTTTTATTTCCTGCCGATACTTCAGTAAAATTTAAAATGACTCCATCTCCAGCTAATCTTTCAATTATTTCACACAGCACTGCCTTTATGCATTTTTGAAATTTTTATGATGACAAAAGGAATTTGTTCAGAAGTATTTTAGATGCTGTAATCTAAACTATTAGGAAAATAAAAATCCAGAGCCGTGGCTTGTCTTTGGAAACTAATAAGAACAATAGGGGTTTTGCTCAAGAAATTCCCTTCGGACTGTCCAGACCATTGCTGCTCAGCAACTGAGGGGAAAAGGAAGAGAGGGAAGAAGTAGGGAATAGACAACTCATTAACAGCTAGTGACATTTCATTTAACAAAAACACAGGGAGGAAAAGTTGTTATGAAGGAAGAGACCCAAAAAAAAAAAAAAAAAAAAAAGAAAGAAAGAAAGAAAGAAAGACAATTCCTCATATTACGTCTGGTGAACCAAGAGGGAAATCTCAACGCCCACGGACTGGGACCAGCTCCAGGAGGGAAACCTTAGACCACTACGTCAACCTTTTACAGTAAACATGTTTTGCAGGTTTAAACAGTTCAGCTGAAATTAAAAATTAAAAAAAAAAAAAAAAAAAAAAAAAAAAGAAATAATGGCTTTGGAATGGTTTGTGGGAGCCCTAAGCCTCAAGACAGTCCGCCTGTGCTGGAGAGAAGGGTTTTGCCCCAGTGCCCATCCGCCGGGGAGCCTGGCGAGCAGGCGGGACGCCGCCTCCTGTCAGCGTGTGCTGGAGGAGTGAGGGCTGCTCGCCCACAAAAGTTTCCATTGTACGCCTGCCACATCTGCAGCAACGCGCCTGGTCTGGGCCCGAGGCAACTCCCTCCTGGCTGCCAGCCAATCCAAGTACACCAGAGCAATTTATACCTTTCCAAAATGCAAATAATTCAAATTACAGACATAACACAAAGCTGAAGCAGACACATTTCAGGCATTCCCGTTAAAGTTTGCTCTCTGGAATTACCGTACCCAAATGGGCAGTTGTGATACTGGGAGGGGGGGGAGATGGACTCAGGAGAGGAAGGAGAGGAGGAGGCACGGAGGAAAAGGGAGAAAACGGCTTTTCCAAAGGTCTTATTTCATTCCCTTTCATTTCACTATTTACTTTTACCAAGTAATAAGAAGTGTCTTCTCCAAACCAAATCCCTGGCTTTGTTTTGGCGTGTTTAAGATTTATAGCGCAATATTTTGAAGAGAAAGACAGTTCTTTATATAGCTAAAAAGTTGGGTCAAGGTATTGTACTGGTTTCTTACATTCTGTGAGGGTTTTTTTAGAGAATGGAAATAAACCCAAAATACCGCGGAGGAGTGCCCTACTCCCTCACCGCCATCAGCAGCAGCCATTGACCCGACAGAGCCAAGGCTTCACGGGGGAGCCACGCACGGGCTGGATGAATGACCCTCAAATCCCTCCTTCTCCAGAGAGGCAGCGCAGGAGCGCAGCGGTGCCGGGGAAGGAGAGGCTGCTCCCGCCCTGCTCTGCACAGGCTGGACGCTGCACTGACAGGTGGCCACCAGCGCTGCTGCCAGCTGAAGACACCAGGTTGGTCAGGAAGCCTGACATTTACAGACCGATCCCTGTTATTTATAGCCATCCCTGCTCCGGGTGCGCTCCGCCACCATCCGCTTCTGCCTTGTTTTCTTCGTCGCCGTGGCACTCGGAGCACCTGGGACTGCTAATGATGAAAATGCTGTGAACCCACGCGTTACGCGGGGTGGATTTTCAGCTCTGCCAGGCACAAACACCCTACTTTAACATGGGGTAGCAGAACGGTGAATGGGCCTTTGTAGCCCGCTCTTATCGGCCGCTTGCTCCGGCATTGAAGGAAACTGCGCTCAAGTCCAGAAGTAAAAATACTCTAATTCATCAGGGAATTCCCTGCAGTATGAGTCACCGAGCGGCTTCCCCACCACACCCAGCTACAAGATTTCCACATAAAAAGGCACTGTAAAGGTCTGTTTTAACACAGAAGCAGGGCTAAAAAGTAGTTGTGTAAATCTAGCAGCACCAGTTATTCACACGCAGAGCCTTGCAGACCATGACATACAGATTTTCCTCATGGAAGAGCAACACAAAGAGCGGTAAAGACTTCACAAAAATATTTTTGTAGCGTCTTCCCCTCATCACTGCCTATCCAGAGAGATCCCCTGGGGTTTCTAGAGCTGGGTTTACCTCTGTGTCCCAGGGAACTGCAAGCATGGTGTCGGGGGTTCGCAAGCTCACAACAATCAAACCAACAGCATAACTTTCCAAACTGATGGATTGCAGAAAGGGGAAAAATATACAAAAGCAAAAAAACCTAAGCCTGGAAACTCAGGAGGGTATAACATCTGGTAACCACTTAAATCTTGCCTTCATGAAATGGGCATAATGGGAGCATTCAGATATATTTTGGTGATTCCACTTTACTACAGGAGGTTAAAACAGTCTATATTCTTTAGTGGACCTGTGTTCACTTGAGATATGAGAAGAACAGACATTAGGTAGGATTTCACTGTCTGTACACAGGGTACATTTTATATTCTTCCAGTCTGTGCTTCAGCAGAGTAAGACTGCACTGGCTGCACTGTAAATCTGTATTTACATTCATACATTCCAAGTAAAAAAAGGTGAAACAAGCCCTACCCTCCCAAAGGAACCCACTACTTGATTAATGTATTGTGAGATTACCTTGAACAATAATTCCTATGTTATAGCCCAGATTACTTTAACATGTTCGCAAAAGGCAGGGCACAGATGCAATGCAGCGTCACTTTGAGGTGCTCTGCAAAGACTGTCGACCCTCCCATTTGGCCTTAACGATGCATATTTAAATCTCTGAAGAATGAAGAATTTGTAAGCTTTCAACTTGCACTGCAACCCTTCTTCCCTGGTGAGCATCCTCATGACACAGAGACAACTGATCCGTGAACATGTTCAGGAGGAATGGATGGGTGTCCACAGAAAGAAGATGATGAAGACTATGGCAAAGTCTCATCATTTAGACTTAAGAGTTATCCAGTTCTGTGCTGAGATGCCATCAGCTTCCAGAGGAAGGGCATATTGGACCGTCAAGGAAAGAGGCAAGGAGGCAGCTCTGTCTCTTGGAGGACAGCACTCCCCATGCCAGCCCTGGGCACGACCCACTGGCACTGTCTCACTGGCTTGTGCACTGGCATGGGTGTACTAGTGCCAGATTTTGCAGGGGCAGCAGCCTTTTGGATCTGGGGATGCCACAAGCAGCCAGGGCACTTTTCTCAGCTGGTCTTACAGGTGTCTTGCTGCTAACAGCATTTACCCAGCTGGACACTGGCAAGGGAAGGGGATCCCGCCAAGTGGGTGGGATTCTATGCCTGTGCTGACACACTGGAGAACATCTTAAAGACATTTACAAGGCTCAGGCACTAAGGAGGAATCAACACCAGCTAAGCAGTCAGACATGGGATGTACAGGGAAGATGGTGCAAGACAGCAAGAAAACATTCAGAAATACAGCATCTGCCAGCAGAGAGTGTCTCAAACATAAGTGGCCAGGACCTTTATTTCGATCTCCTCAATGGCCCTTTGTGCTCCTGAGATCTCAAACTCTTAGGGATCTCTGAGTAGTGAGATGCCTCCTGGTCCCAGAGCCACCTTCAGAGCAGCTCTACCTCCCACTGCTATTCCTGCTGGTGCCACAGCCTGCCTACTGCCCAGCACCTTGTTCCTGATTGCCTCACCAGCCTCCCTCATCTCCACTCTTTGCTCTTACACTACTTTTACTATGAGACCACACAGCTGGTCTGATTTTCACTTAATTTTATTTCCCTCTTCCATGGCAGGAAGTCCCCCAGCTGTTTGCCCTCCTCACAGCCTGCTATCCTGCTACAGAGCCATCCCCACAGCTTTGCTCCCCATCCCTGGCATGCTTTCTGGCATGCATGCGTCCATGCGTGGCAGGGCTCAGGCACAACTGACCTATTTCTGTTTCCACATCAAAGGTTCTGCATTTGTTAGTGTCTCCTCTTAGGCTTTTTTACAGCATATGTATTTTGTCCACTCCTTCAGCGATGCATTTTTGCAGTATTGAGCTGAGAACCATGTAGACTTAGGTGTGTCTGCCATCAATATGATACTCTCAAGTTACTTTTTCTCTCTTCTTTACCTTGAATTAACAATGGGAATATCATGCAGTGACCAGGTATAAAAATCCAGCACAAACTGGATCTTACGGTACTTTGGAATCTGTGCCAGACATGTGCTTCCTCTCTGGTTGCTCAGCTGGGCAAGACAAAAGCTGAGGGACTCACTTTGCCTGCATGGTGAGTCTTTTTAGGTGCCTTTTACCACAGTATGTCTAACAGCCGTAATTATTCTGAATTCCAGTGTTTGCAAATGAACTGTAATTTTAGTCCAGGTAATTAAAAGGAGGCACAGTGCTGACAACTGACTGATCGGGGTTCATTTTGAGCCAAAACCATTGGAAAGACCTGCCAGACACTATTTTCAGGAGAATGGAAGCTGGTTGTATAATTTGTGCTCTCTGGCACCTCCCCCTATTCAAATTATCATTGGTCTGAGTGTTTTATTTAATAACTTTAAGTAATTCCAGGTCTAAGACACACCACTTCCAAGTAAAACTGCAGCTTGACATCCCTGAAAAATCTCTCTAGAGCAGGCAGGTCAAACAACGCACACCCAGCACAGCCACCCACTAGCAGTCATGACAGCACTTCACTCTGGTTTTGATTACATTCACGTCATCTCCTTGTCTTCGCAATTTTACTTTCCTCTGGGAAACTCTAGTAGGCTGAACCTGTGACTCTGCAGCTGAAACTGAGTAAAATATTCCTGGTCCATCTTCTTCAGTCTAATCTGTCTCATATTTTCTCAGACTATTGGAGTAACAAATCTCACAGCCAGTTTAAATCAAGTTCCAAATTTTTCTTCCATGAATAATTCTTTTCCTCTACTTCTGTTCTGGATGCCAACACCACCACCTGTGCTATAGCTACTTCTAGTTATTTCTCATCTTAAGATGTAAATTTGATCCAAATGCTTTCAAATCTTCCTTCTTCATTATTTTTTGAGACACAAGATCTTCAATTGTATGACCACAACTTCTCAACTTCCAGAAACATGCCATTATGGCAACTCCTTGTGACATTCTGGCAGAGTCTAACCAGTAAACTTTTTAAGAGTATTTTTATTTTTTTCTATCGCATTGTCCCCCTTGTGTCCTTTTCCCTGTTTCTCTTGTGCAAGAAGGTCAGACTCAATCTTAGAGGTCCCTCTCCTCTCCTTTGATTTTCTGCCTTGCCATGAGCTTTCCACCAACAAGGCACACTTTGGAAACAATTTATTTCTCTATTCCTCTCTTAAATGACATTAAATTTTCTTTCACACTGAAGGTGTAACCTTGCTTCCTTAACAGACCTAAAAGGAACATGCTCCTCTTCCCTCAGCTCTCCCCACTTCTCCTGTGATGCCCACCTGAGACATGAACTAACTCTTAATGATGTCAGGAAAGGAACAGGAGTTGTTGAACAGGAACAACGAGTTGTCCTTTTCCAAAGGAGGTAGGCATTCCCCCCAAAAGCTAAATACCTTGAAGGTATCTCCTTGTATTGGTTTACGTAGCAATGTTTGGCTAGTGGTCAGGCTGTAGGGGTGGAGAAGATTCCAGGAGCTGCCCCCATGTCTGACGGAACCAGTTCCTCATGGCTCCAAGATGGCCCCACAGCTGGCCAAACCTGAGCCCTTCAGCAAAGCTGGTGGAACCTCTCTGCCAACATATTTAAGAAGGAGGAAAAAATCTCTGTGCAGCAGAGTGAGAATAAGTGAGAGGAGTATCCCTGCAGACCTCCACAACAAGGGAGGAGGTGCTCCAGCGGCCAGAACAGAGATTCCCCTGCAGCCAGTGGTGAAGACCATGGTGAGGCTGCTGTTTCCCTGCAGCCCACAGAGACGACCACACCAGAGCAGAAATCCACCTGCAGCCACTCAGAGCCCACAATCCTGGCAGGAGCTGCAGCCTGTGAAGGGCAGCCCAGGCAGAAACAGGTTTTCTAACAGGAATGATGGCTGCAGGAGACCCGTGCTGAAGCAAGCTGTTCCTGAAGGACTGAACCTCATGGAGAGGACTCACACTGAAGCAGTACGCGAAAGACTGTCTCCCATGGGAAGACCCCACACTGGAGCAAGGGAGCAGCATGGGAAGAAAGGAATGGTAAAGAAGAACTGTTATGGACTGACCATAGCCTCCATTCCCTGACCCTCTGCACCACTCAAGGGGAGGAAATAGAAGTTGGGAATGAAGGAGTGAAGTTGAGCTTGGAAAGGGAGGCAGGGCTAAAGGTGGTTTTCAGTTTTACCTTTGTTTTTCACTATCCTACTCCATTTTTAATTGGCAATAAATTATTTTCCCCAAGTGGAGCCCGCTTTGCCTACGACAGTAACTGATAAGCAATCTCCCTGTCTTTATCTTGATCCATGAGCTTTTTCATCTCATTTTTCCCCCCTGCCCTGTTGAGGAGGGTGAGTGAGAGAGCAGCTTGGTGGGTACCTGGCAACCAGCCAAGGTCAACCCACCATGCTTCTTTTCTCCACTGTTTTTAGGCACTGATTACTTCATTAGACTCTCAGCTTTCTTGTCAGGGCTGTGAATTCCTGTGTGTTTGGACTGAGGACCCTACTGGAACAGTAACAGTAAAAACTATTTGAAATCCTTTGCTAGTTGTAAAAGTTCAGACACAAAGCTTTGATTGCACAGATATAGCTGCTTGAAGCCACTTAATCTGGAAGACATGAAAGAATCAACTTGAAGCATTCAGCTGCATTTTCTATAATAATAAAAAATTTACAGGATTGCTCAGACAAGCGACTTTTGAGACCATATGGTTATTCCTTATTTCTTTGTTGTCCACAGTAAGTATCTGTGATTGATTGATCTCATTCTTCACTGTGAGAGCAATACCCTGGATGAGGCTTGTTGCTGTTGACACCATCTCATGCGTATGGCTGCTGTCCCGCTCTGTCTTCACCATTCCCTAGACTAAACAGCCAGGAAAAACTGAAACGTGCTGACATTTCCTACAAGCTACAACATCACTATTCCTCTGTGCACGTGAAAGGGTTCCACCATCAAATGACTCCAGCATCTGATGACACAATTTGCCCAAGGATATCTATTTCTGGGCACTGGCCAAAAACCCCTTCAGCTATCAATACATCTCTAGGAACTAGGTTCAAGTGACCTTCACATGAACTCCATGCTCCCAACTTGTATGCCTTTGAAGTTTCCAGTTTATCTAGTTTCCCGAATTTTTTGCCTCACTGCGCATGAGTCAGCGTGCAATTGCTCACTGCCAACTGGAACGTGCATCCTGAACTTGGATAAACTGACAGATAAAGACAAAATTAAGTAGTATCTGTCTATCTGACTAGAGGGGGAAGGAGAGTTTTGCCACTTGCTTATTTATTATGTGAGCTATAGTATGATTGCCAGTGTGAAACATGACCCCTTTTTGGCCAGTTGCCCCCCAAACTGCTACTGGCAATGGAAAGAGCAATGGAAAGATCTCTGAGAATGTAAGATCTTTTACCAAGTGGAGCTCTGCCAAGACTCAGGTCACCCATCTCGCCATCACATCACATCACATCACGTCAAAACAGACTTCAAACCCTAAGCTCCACAGTGTATCTGAATCAAACCAAAAAGCACACATGCTTCCCCAATGCATCCGCTCCATTCACAGGCCACTCAAATGTTTTGTCAACGTATCACTTCCCAGAACTCTTTGTAAGTTCTCCTGAAGCTAAAAGACTGTGTTTGAGTTACCTTTCGCATGACAAGGTGAATTCTGCTCACACAACATGTGGGAAACAGAACTGAATTTATAAGACTGACAATTGTACCTTAAGGCAGCAACTGATTGATTCTAATCTTTGCCAGAGACAGGGAAATTTGAGAGGAACAAAAAACCTGTGAAATGGTAGAGTGGACACTTAAATTCATCTGGCTTCATTTTCACATCACATTTCCCTTGTGCAAAAATTCAGCTGACCGAGCTTGACCACACATATAACAGGATGCGAACTGTTAAGTTTTCCCACCTGAAATACTTACAGAAAGCTATGGTTTCCTTTGACATATATAGGGAAAAAAAAATTAAACAGGTGATTTCACCTAGTTATCTTTCATCCGCTCTAGTTATTACTATTACACATCAACACCCTCATATTCTAAGAGCAAACCTGTTCAGCAGAGAGGAGGAACAGTTTTGACAGAAAAATCCATTTAACAATATAAAAACAAGACTAGAACAAAGAATTTGAAGCAAAAACTAAATCTGAAAAGCTGCCTAATTGTTTGAAAATATTCAAAAGGAAAAATCCCTGGAGGAAATGTTGCTTACACGCTGTTTATTTCTCAGTCTTTCAGGAACTCTGAGTGTCAAAGGCTTTGGGCACAATAGCTGAGGATATTATGCAATAAATTTACTGAAGTGTGTAGGTGCCAGGATTACTGTTGATTTGAAGTCTGAGTAATTAACAACTCATTCAAAACCATTGAAGTCTGTAAGTCTGGACTTACTCAGAGATACAGCGTTACAAATTGCGAACCCTACCAATGTCCATCAAAGGGAGTGATGCATCTCCAGGGAGGGGCATTTGTTACAGGGAAGCTTAGACACGGCCTTTGACCAGGACAAAATTGCCCTCAACATTAACAGCCCAGAGTCAAAATATCAAAGTCAGTGTTATTTGAGAAACTAATCCCATAGTGAAGTTGGGTGTTACATTTCTGCCTTTTCGCTCTTTAAAACCCTTGCCTTGAGCTTTCGTCACTAAGTACAAAAGCAAAGAAATGGGTTTGGAGCTCTAACTTTACTAGTGGCAATTCAACTCAAATGATAATGAATAATAATACATCAAATTACCATTTCTGCCCATAGATCACAAATTGATTATAAAGATTTAGTCAGTTTAACCTGATCTCTTAGGTATGTCTAGACTCGGCCAAATCTGCGAAGTCCGGAAATACTTGAGCCAGTTCCAGTGCTAAAAGCTACAGGAGCAAGGAGCAGTTTTAGAGCAAGGAGTGCTTTTCAGAATAGATTAACACTTTCAGATCTCAATACGAGACTTTTTCTGATCCCCAAAATACATTGGGCTACTCTTTCTATCGCAAAACATCCTACAGCATGCCAGGAACTATAATCCATAAATTACCTGTACCATACTGTACCCATAACTTTCCTGTGCTTTGTTCCGTGGGATACTGGCTTTGCATCTCATCACTGAGCTTTCACTCATCAGTTACAGAATACATTTTGTGAACCAAGGGAAGAAAACCAGGATTTTTTCATTGCAGTGATGAGTTTCATAGATCACTAATCGTAATCTGATATTTTAAGAGCCAGCAGCCTGGTTCTTTCTGTTAGCTAGGCTTTTGTGCTGCTTTGTGTTCAGTAACTCACATTACCTTAAAAAAGTTAACTTTAAAAACAGTTTGCAGGAAGTGTTACCAAAAAAGGTAGCTGATAGATATGCAGACCCTAAAACTCTGCAAGCATCTCTGCATTTTCTGAGCTTCCCTCAAGACTTTTGTTGCCTGGTACATTTATAATCTACAAATGAAATAAAAACTTTTAAAATTTTAAGTAACTAAGTCAGTCTTTTACTATAATTTCAAATCACGATCCATGCAGATGTAGGTGTTAACAGGAAGCATTTTCTCACTCCCAGCCAAACACTTCCTGCCACAGCTAACACCAACTTCATTTCACCTGCAGTTGTAACTAATATGCACACCTTGCTGCCACAGCAAACCCCAGCCTACAGACATCAAGGGCCCTTGCCAGTAAGAAGTTGCAGACTTTTGAATATTTTACAAAGTACTAACTCTTCTGGTGAAAAACAGACAGGTGTTGGCCATCCTCAACATGGCACCCAAGAACCATGACAAGCACAAGACACTTTTGAAACTCAGGAAGAGAAATGCATGACTACAAAGAGAGACAGAAAGTGAAAGCAAACTAAAAAAAAAAAATAGTGTAAGTTTTAAGACATATAGTCATTGTGGGACTCCCCAATATAAGCAAATTCTGAATTTAAAAGAGTGAACCTCCCAAAATACATTTAGCATTCACATTTTTGGTACTGCTGTTTCTTTGACGGTTGTTTCATACCATTGCTCAACACTGGAAAATATGGTCTGATGAACAAGAAACAGAGCATTCCCCAAAATCCGGTAAAATAAGGCCTTGCATCAACACATGAGAGCTTTTTCATGGTACTGTAGAAGTCCTGAGCAAATTGTAGTTCACTTCTGAACACTCTCATTATTTATCCAAAGTGGTGCCTTCTGTCTGGCCTCACCGTGAGAGGCTCTCCTTCCAGAGAAGGTCCTCACAGTGCTTCTCCCATGGCCTCAGTGTGCCATGCCTTCACCCCCTGACACCTCATTTTCCCTGTGTGAGACAGAGTCACAGGGCTGCAAAGCTTGTTTTTCTCTGTTTCATATACATCTTGGCTGAGCAGCAGCCAGTAAGGGGTTAAGCTGAAAGCAGGAAGCCACTGCCTCCCCGGCAGAAGGATTGATTTGATCATTCTTCAGGGATTCCCTCTTGCATGAGTCACTGCTCAGACTGACTCCCCCACAAGAGGAGGCCAGGATAATGCCATTCCTCCAGAGACTACAACAGCTGAGGGCTAGCCCTGAAGACTGAAAGCTTAGGACTCATGCTTGGAAAAACATTCAGCAGACCACAATGCACTCAGCAGACTTAGAGAAAGCTGGGGGAAAAAAAGGCAAACAAAAAGTGTTCTCAAAATCCTTGTGTTAGCCAAATAAGCATGCAAACTAGGAGGAATTAGACAAGCTCCAGGAGACTGCCTGCCGGCCTGGGGACTCTGCCTGAGTAAGGATGGAAGACATGAGTTCACGTAGTGTAGTATTTAAATTTTATACAAAAGATACGTTCTCTTTATGAGCACAATGATCTATTACTTTGATCTATTACTCTGTAATAGCTGTGTTTGGCTGCTACCAACTAGGAACGTGATTAACATTCCAAATTCGAAAACAAAAGTGGTAACAGCAGCAAAACTAATGAATGTCTCCAGCTAATCACAGAAGTTCATAACCAGCTCTCTAAGAGAAAGAGAAACTATGCTGGTGTTCCTTCTCTTGTCCTACTTTCACTGATGTTCAAGAGCTGAAATAGAAAGAAACACCCCGTGCTGATTTACAAAAGTGAAGGCTGCTAATGCTTGTTCATTTGACGTTAAATACAGTGACTGTTCAAAAATCCAGCCAGAGCAGTCTGCCACTAAGGCAATGATGCATTGCTCTTGTTTGTTTCCAATGCATCAAGCTGTGTTAGGCAGCATAGCACACAAACCACGGAAGCCTTAAAAATTGCTCAGCCTAGATTAGCCAGCAGCTTTGGTTTTCGTGTGTCATTTCTACTGACACAATTATTGCAGTTCCTGGAGATGCTATGCTCTGGACTCCAAGGGCTCAGCCTCTGCAGGCTATACTGCCCTGCAACTACAACAAACCTATGGTGAGACTATTAAAAACAGGCAGGACCCTAAATTCTGTAATTGAAAGCTATACAGTGAACATCCTGCTTTTAGTGTGCCTAATGGAGTATAGGAATATAGGAGTAGAGAGACAGTGTTCAGATCCACAATGTGGTACCTTCTGTGGGCAAACAGCATCACCATCACAATCCTTTGGGACACAGTACTTCAGAATTTTCCAACTCAAAAAAGGAAGAGGAGAGGAAATAAGCATCAAGGAAGGCACCCTTTAATGTGGTTTTCTTCTTGTAATGAGACAGATCGAGGACTCCTGATATGTCACACTAACCCAGTTCTGTGCAGCAAAGGAAGTTTAAATGTAAAGTAGACACTCACATTTTTCCCTCGCCGGGGGAACATAGAGAGCAGAATTCAGGTTTTCTAATTGCAATACCACCTTTTCTCCTTTCTTTTTCAACTTTCTTAAGAAACAAAAAGGATATTCTGCTGATGTTACAGCCACATCCCTGCTGTGTGTGGTGCAGTGCTTGGGAGTCACAGGAATGTGCCAGGTGGTTCTCCCTGAGAAGCCGGGAGATTACCTCTGCCCATGCCCTTTTGGCAGCTTAAATATCATCAACCCAGGACTCTGCTGGGGAATTTCAGGGGAGTCTTCTGCTTTTCTCCTGAGCTTGCTGAGCTCAAAGACTTGGGTGTCTTTGCCTCCAGAGCCTCCCCTGCTCTCCCTGCCATCCTGCCCCATGGCCCAAATTCCTGTGCTGCTGGTAGGTGCCGTGGGCAGGAGAACAGCGTGGGAACCTTGTGGACATGAAGGGTTAATCAGGCGCAGCGTCAAAGCTGGTGCAGGCAGCCTGAGGGTGCCCAAGACTGTTTAAAGTTCGGGGTGGGGGTGGGGGGTTCAGTCGGCAGCTGAGGAATCCATAGCTTGTGCCAGCACCAGGGAAACCCTTTCCAAAACAAGACTCAAAACTATCCTTAACAGTCTCGTTTCAGAGCCTGACTCTGACTCCCAGCTACACTCCCACAGTCTGTTCCCGCAGGGGGCATTCACACACATTAAGCACTGTCACCCTGTGATCCCTCGCTCCTGCAGGCACATCCTGCCCCAGCCCCAGCTCCCTCTCCATGCCGTTCTCCCTGTTTCAGCCTGGCCTGCCACTCTTCTCCAGGAGAACCAGTCCCACCACCACAGCACTGCAGGAGCAGTGTTAGGGAGAGGGGGAAGCTTTGTTCAGTGGTTCCCTTGGTCCTCGAGGTAAACCTCTCCTTCAAATAAATGTGTGTGCTCCAACTCCTCCTCAGCCAGCGCCTTGCAAACGCCAGAGGAGACACAGATGCACACACCACCAGCAGCACGAATTACAGAAATGTTTAAGATGCATTGTATTGCAGGCTTTAGGCAGACATGGCACCGGAGATTCTGAACCCTTCTCACAGGTCCTGCCCGCTACACTCATGGTTTGCTACAAAAAACAAATGCCAAAGGTTGACTTTCAATGTCTCTATTGTCTACCTGCAGCTACAGTTGCCATAGTGTGAAACCTTACCATTAGGCACAGCTCAGATCCTTTCCACAGCTTTGCTCAGTGACATGGAAAACATATTAGGTGCAGAAGAAAATGTCATTACCATATTTATGCTTTCATCATTTGACATAGATGGGGTAGGGGGGAAGCCAGATTGGAGTCTAGATTGAAAAGACATACCTGGAGCTTTCTCCACAAAGATGACTTTGGAGTCTTGCAGAAAGTTATGACCAGTCAGTACCATTTTTTTCCCTCCAGTAACAGGAAAGCTGTCAGTACTTTGCTTCTCCACCAGAGGCAGTTCTTGGGCAGATCTCTGAGCTGGAGAGTTATGAAGAAGTTAAAAAAAAAAAAAAAAGGCAACCACAAACACACAAAAAAGTAAACAGTGCATTAGTAAGTAACTTAATGCTTACCCTCATAAGATAAGCTGAGTTTGATACAGAAACAAAGAAAGGTCACAAGGTTTACAGGAAACATGGTTAGTTTTCAAGTGCTTTGATTGTAAACAATAGTGTTAAACAGCAGTACACATTCAAAAGAATCACAAAGAACAAGTGTTTTAAAACTCAACTTTATCTGTACTTTATCAGAATGTATGTTTTAATGGAAATTCATACATTTAAAATAATCTTCCTTATCTCTAGCATATGTGTTGTATGTTTACAAGGCATACATGACAAGATGATCACACACGTCCAAAATTTGTTTCAGTCAATGTACACTCTACTGTCAATTCTGCAAACTGTCTTGCAGCAGCAGCAGCCACCATGGCCCTTGTGATCCAGCAGCAACTCACACTTTAGAGAGCATATTTCCAAAAGGACCTGAGTGCCAAAGCAGACATGGATCCATGTAAACAGAATCTGGTATTCTTGTGGCACAAATTTTATCCCCCCTCAACTGGGACATGAAGAGAGTGCTGCTTCAAGGGATGATGTGACATTTTATCCAGATTCCTTCTGTGTCACATGCACTAAGAAATGTATGAAGTCTTTGGCACCAGCTTATTCCACATTGCACTGGAAATAACACTAGCACTTATTTTTTGTCCTGTTTTCCACTTCTTTCAGCAGGCATGTACCATGCTTTTGCTCATTACACAACACTCAAAGCTGCAGCTCCCTGACACAAATCCAATCAGCTTCACATTTAGTGGCTCCCAAGCATGGCATCTTTGCACAGACCAGTTCAAGATAGATTCAAATTGTGCCTTAGCCTTCTATGGAGCAACTGAAAAGCTCTCATAAACTTCAGCAGCAGCAGGATGAAACCATGACTGCTCCCTTATTTTGCTTTGCCTTCCAGCACAAATGGAGCTAGGGATGGTCAGGCCATCCTCCCCATCCCCTCCAGCAGAGCTCACCCCTCACATACCTGCCAGATGTTAAGTTTCCCCTCTACTCTGTCAGCATCAGAAAGATCCACTTTGTGGAATTCAACAAAACCTTAAAAAATTGTTTCAGTCTACCCAGCCAATCAAATTAGCATTGGGAGTGAGTCTGAAATTCAGCTTCCACCACTTACCCTGGAGTGTTAAAGCTACACAAAGCAGGTATGTTTTGGTTTGTGTGGAGGAGGCTGATGAGGCTCACAGTGCAGAAATGACACAGGTGTCTTTGAAGGATTCCCCAGTGTATCAGATAAAATGCAGTTTGTTCATTTAAAGAGACTCCAGTGCAGAAACCTAGTTTCTGGAGGTTTTCTGAATCTGCAGGCAGCTTGTGCCAGTGTGTGAGCTCTAGCATAATGCTAGCTCCTTATCAAAGGGCTCGGGGTTTTGTTTGTTGGCCTTTGCATATGATGGGGAGACAGAGTAAATAGGACAGGAGAGATGTTTTCCAAAACTTCTGTGGCAGTTACCTTTATGATAAGGAGTCATAAAAAAAAAGACCTTGTCTGCTATTACTTTGACTGCTCTCTACTTGTAAGTATGCATTTTAGTACAGCACTCAAAATGCACAGAGCTACACATTTTTTCCTAAGACACAGGTATTCTGGGCTCAATATCAACCAAGTACTTTTGGAAAGCAGATTAAAGTTCATTGACTAGACAGGTAAAGCAAAACCAATGTAGAGCATGTTGGTGTGGACAAAGACTGCATATGGGGTTGAAGTGTTCAAAACCATTCAAAAGGTTGGTTCAAAACCATTCAAAACCATGGACATGGCAGTTCTGGGTTAACAGTGGACTCAATGATCTTAGATGTCTTTTTCAATCTTATTGATTAAAACATTTTCTGATACCCAGCAAGAGGAGGATGTTTGTTGCTACTTACAGCACTCAATGGGGTTGGAGGCTACTTGCAAGGAGAGGGTCCTGCCATTGGCTTGTGGGATATGAACCCTGAAGACCAGGCGCACACGTGTGTTCTTCCGACCGATGTCTGTCTCTCCCTTGCGCAGCTCAATGTCAGAGTTTCGGAGCTTTAATATCCCAGCACAGTCAATGCTATCCAAAAGGAAACACAGGGCAATTCAGTTTACTTCATGCAGACTTCAGGAAGACAAAAGTGTGCAGTATCTTCCCTCTCTCCTGAATGCTCTTCTTAAAAAACTGCATCAGGCACAACCCAATGACCAGGCTGAACACAGCAGACTTTGTTTAGTCTAATACTTATACTCACAAGCAGCTGAGTTGGGGCTATCTGCAGCAGCAGGCAGTGGCTGCTGTTAAGCACACAAATTTAGGATGTTACCTCAGTTCCCAGAGGAAGAAAATCTAAAAGACCCTTCCTCCTCAACACATCCTGTAAGGATTGTACTTAAAGGCTAACCAAAGCCCAAAAAAAAGCGAGACTAGAAAAGTCAATGGGATGAGACAGCAGTGTAAAAAGTGTTACTAACCTACAGAGCACGGCTACTTACAATTTTACTTGTTACAGCTAATTTGGAGAAAAATCTGACATGATTTTTAATCTAGGGCAAAGTCCTGAAAATGCTTATTAATGAGCACAGTTCTCCCTGAGGTCAGTTCTACTGTCAATTTGTTTGTATTTCAATGAGTTGGAAATACTCCCAAGCTGAGCGCTGAGCTGGAGCTCTGCATGAAAAAAACTAAACTCAGAGTCCTCCCCCAACATTAGGGAAAAACGTGCTTTTCATCAAATACAACTATTACTATTTCTGACCTCACTCTCATTTTTTAACTTTGGTTTTCTCTTGGATGAGTTTACAACCCAGCATTTTTGTCAAAAGAATATTTCAACAGAAGAAGTTCTCAGAACAAAAGAAATATAAACATACACATTCAAAAATATCCACTGCAAAAATACCTCTGCTTTGGCCATGACTACAAAGCCTACATGGCAATTTCTTCTGGGTACTGGTCTCTGGCATGCATTTTATTACATTGAATATGCATAGTTAATTTTATTTTGCATTCAAAGAGTTTCATTCCCCCTGCAGACCTTTGAAGCTCTGTTCTGAAGCAAACTGCAAACAAGCACTATGGCAGCACAGTTTTGATCTGCATTTTGTCTAAAGTATGGATTTCAGAATTAAAAAAATGCCCTTGCTGATATGATCAAAGAAACTAATGAAAGTATTAAAGCTTCTCAACAATGCATATTAGCAGGTGAAGCTGTAAGAATTACAAAGTGTTTGAACCTATGTCAAAATTCTATGCAAAGATCTGTAAGATACGGAAGACACAGTGCATTTCTCGATATTGTCTCTCCTATAGCAACACTTGTAAATTAAATAGAGTAACTAATGACATGCAATTCATAGTCAGTAAAGTTCAGAGTGGAAAAAATATTTAAATTCAGGCTTGTAAAGCCATGGATATTAAAATCTGAAGTCAATAGGAGCAGCTAAATATGCGAGAGTTTAAATGTGCAGATGAACTCTGGTGTTTCACCGAATCAAGCGTGAACATATGAAGCGTGAGAAAAGTCCTTGGCTCCAAATTTCAATTCATTGTTAGTGCTACATGAGGTTTTAGACGACTCACATGTAAAGCTTATATATGCCAAAGCATTGTTTGTGATTCTTGAGTGAGCTCTACTACAATCTGGCACACATGTCATGAAAATATTCAGCTTGGCTCCCAAACTGTGTAACTTGCCTTTATTTTAGGGAGAAAAATGAATGAAATGGTAATAGTGTTCCTAGATGGCCAAAAATGTGATTCAAACTGGATAAACAAAGGGCCAGATAAATACTGTGTGGGCACAAATTGGTGAATTTTCCCTGACCCCAATGTAGCTCCACCAACTTACAGGGGCAGCAAAAAGGGCCAGTAATTTTGCAGGCTTGCCATGACTTTTAACACAATGCACTGAGAGAGGTCCTCAGGTCTTGAGAGATCACTCTAAGCCCAGCTGGCAATGCAGCTAAACATATTCTGGCTCTTCTATTTACATGAGGCACTCCAGGGCATGTTGTACATGACACTGCAAACCAGCTTCTAATAACCACTACGCGCGGAAGGACTTCAGGTGTCTGATACCATTTTCCACTTCATTAAGGCATGGAAAACTGTATGAATAACAAGGAGTGAAATTGTGATTTTCCCCTGGTATTTGGTTTGGTGGGGGCCAGGATTTCTTGCTTGCTTTCTGTCTATCTTCCTATATATACACACAAGGTGCATGCATCTATATATAAATATGAATACATTTATATTTATACACACACATCAAGAGCGGCACTTGCACGCAAGCACACAGAAATTCCTCCCAAGGCAGACACCTCAGATAAGGTTAGGAAGATTTGAGGGAGGGAGACAGAGAGGACATGATTAAATAACGTGGAGAGTCTCGTGTATGTCACTTACACAGAAGGATATTTTAACCTTTATATATCATCCTATAACAGTGTTTACAGATGTTTAATGGACCTACAGGGCACTTAATTATCACTCAGATAACTCAGAGTTCCTAAGACATCCATGCCTGCTTTTCTGCATAACACTGAACTTAGCCCAGTTTAACAACTCAATCTGTAAACTGCACCACCTTTGAATAAAGGTTCTCAGAGGTAGCTCTTAGTTCTAAATTTGCTTCTAAACGAGTGCCATGAAAAATGCTGAGTTTTATTATGTGAGAAATGAGTGATTTTATTTGTCTCAGAAAAACCACGAGGGTACTTGGAAATGCTTTCTAAGAGTTTCCTTTGACATCCAAAGATAAATTTTAATCAGCTCTGTTCCTTGTGCTAGTGTGTATAGGAGCAACAGGTGTCATATTTAGAAACTAAATGCAGGAGCTGAGGTAGGAGATATTTACAGCTCAGTAACTGAGATACTTATTTTAAATGGCAAATAAGCACATTGGCTGAAACCCTAGAATGAAAGCAATCAGTTGTCATAAATATTTGTGAAGTTCATTTTGCTGTTAAGCTGATTAGGGGCAATTTGTCTCAGCAAAGTTGTGAAAATCTACTATTACAGACAGAAATTTAGGGGGAAAAAAGATAAGGAAAGGAAAATCGTGTACAAAAAAAAGAAACAAGGCCCAAAGAAATTAAGTGAGGTGACCAAAAGGAAGCTGCTAGGAGTCAGATATGGTGCCTTGGTCTTACATTGCTCTCATGTTGTTCTCTGGAAGAAGTGGAATTTCCAGGACTTTGGTGTTGGAAAGTATTGTTTCGTGGCTGGTGGTGGAAACGGTCTTGCCGGTGATCCGGTGAACCTGGTAGAAGGCATGGGGTCGCAGCAGGCGGTCGTCTGCAGTCCCAATGAACAGCTGCAGCGTGAGCGGCTCGCTTTCTAAGTAACCATGGAGCTGGCAAGAGAACAGAAAACGCCCACTGAGCACCATGCACATAAACTGCTAGGAATCAATTAAATTTTTATAAGCGGGAGAGCCTAATTCAAGGAGAGAACTTGTGACAGGTGCTATGTGTTAAGTTCCCCCCTTCCATTTTTCCTGTAATGTAATATTGGTACAATAAAAAGGTGCACTCACAAAATGTCTCATTATCCTAAAGAACCCGAGGCACTTTAGATAGGCTGAGCTTTTGCGCACTCCTGCTACATCTTGCCATAGAAAACTTTGCATAAATTCTGCTGCAGTGTTCAGCAAAAATCCACTATGAACTCCATGTTCCTTCACAGTACTGAGCGAGGCAAAACTGAAAGAGTTTGCAAGTGGAAAGGACACAGCTCATCCATCCCCATGCTTCCTGAGACATCCCTCATGCAGCAGCAGTCTGCTGCTCGTGACCCATCCCCTCATTAGCTGATTTTTATGCTGGTAAATACCTCCTGGGACAGCATGGACACAGATCACATATACATGATTAGTAGCTCACCATGTGTGTCAAATTCTTGTTATAATCGCACAAAAATCTCATTGAAGCTCTTGGGCCTGGCTTGAACCTCATCCACATTACCGTGGCTGCTCTGATGACAACAAGAGTTATTTCTGCCACAGGCTGCAGAGGAAGCAGAGCCTGACCTCATCCGCACCATCTCCTGTAGAAGCCACTCGGGGTTCCCACTGCTGTGGAGTCCCCAGACAATGTCCCACTTGTGGCTGCCACCTGAAAATGAGTCTCACAACACCAGTTATCCTGCAGTGGTTAGTGGCGAAGCCTTGTCCCAGGGGAAGGGAGGATGCAGCAACCATAGGAGAGAGGAAGATGGGCAAGGTGGACTGTCCCAGGAGCTCAGCCGCCCTAGAGCAAATCTGCTCACTTTGTTGTAGGTTTAGGTTCCTCTGTGAACGGTTCAGGTGGTTTTGGGCATGAATTATTCACCATCACGGAATCTGACAAATTTGTCACAATTTGGTGAGGATCAACACTAGTTCTACGGTACATGCAAGTTCAAAGCTAAACAAAGCTGAAAGCAAGTGGTGAAACACCTATCAAATGCTGCTTATATTTGTATTTTGTCTGTTTTCACTCTCCTTAAATCTTACAAAGCAATTTCTACTATCTCTAGGGTATTTTACCATCTGACAGCAGGCATGCTATTAAAGATCTTGAGTCACTTTTACTCCTTAAGCCCTGTGAAATTCTGGTCAGTGCTAGCGCAGGCCCGAAGCCCTCCCTCCACTATCAAACATGCTGAATGGCAACAGCAATTACCAGTGGCAAAGTTTCAGGTACCACAGTGACCAGTGCATGACCAAGGAAGGACAAGGGGCCTAGACACATCTTCCACCACTAACTGGGCATACTGCAGATTTTCACCCCACACTTTGGTCACAAAAGCCAAGAGAAGAACAGAAGCATTTTAATTTGTTTGACTTGGTGAGTCAACTTTTATATCCTCACCTAAGGCACGAGGATGCTGCAAGGGTTTAGGGACAGGAGGAGGACAAAGCTTATTTCTAGCACTACACTGTTTTACCAGCTCTATTCCTGAGACACCATGCAATGGCAGCTCTGAGCCAGGGGGTTGTGACATGATGTGATATGATATGATATGATATGATATGATATGATATGATATATGATATGATATGACATGATATGCCAGTTCCATACTGGCATTGTCAAATTGAAAACACATCAGTGGCAGTCTGAAAATCTGCAGCATCAGCAAAACAATGGAGAGAGAAAAGCAGAGTTGTGCCTTTACAACTCCTTCAGCAGGATGCCATGGGCTGTGAGCCTCCCTTTGGCTCCACATGGAGCACCTGTCGGTGCCTGACACACACATCAGCACTACTGCAAAAAGAGGGATTTCTGGCCTTCTCCCCCAGAGGCAGACATGCAGCTTGAGCTGCCAGTGGGTGATCACAGGTGTGCTCCTGATATGGCCAGCAGCCATGGGGAAGCCACCGTCCTACTCATCACCACCTCGTCTCCCCACATGACAGCCCTGGCTGCTCATTAATTCCAACAGTGTATGTGAGCAGGGCTGGCAGAGTGACCTGGATTTGTCCCAGGCTGATCTTCCCCGCCTCACCATTTCCAGAGCCTCAGCAGCAAAGCTTAGGTAACGGAGGAGATACAAGGCATCCCAGGGTATTTTTGGTCAAGACCAGCACGAGGGTTTGTAGGGGGGAAAGTAAGACAGTGTGACATGCCGGGCAAATAAATTTCTATGCATTGCCAGCGGTCACTTCTCCAACTCGTCATGGAGGGTGCTTTTTATGGAGAGTGTAAAATTAAAACAAACACATATTGAATTACAAGGCTGCTTAAAATGTAAAAATAGACTAGCGAGTAACTCAAACCTCAATTCAGCAAAAGCAAAATCGCACACCAAGGTACCCATATGTTTCACTGAATACAGGCAAAGAGGACCAAAAACATTGCTCTTGCATTGGGTTCTGCTATTTTAGGCTTTATCTTTTAATCTGAACCTGGCTGCTGCCATACCTTGTAACCTACTGCTGAGTCTCAGCTTGTGCTTTTCCCACAGGTTTCCTACCAGGAGGCAATCAGACACCCGTAGTCCTAAGCTTTGCACACCTGCCTTCCCCTGAACAGTGTTCACTTGCTGGACAATAAATAATATCTCAGATGTATGTTTTGCATTGTATTTTAAGGTTTGTGATCTTCAAGCTAAATTTTTGTTTGCTTTTTTTAAAGGCCCTGTCCTAGAGTCATGCTGTATGTTGCTTTGGATCCATTACCCACAGTTACTTACTCCCTGACTTAGAAAGTGCCAGAAACATCCAGAAAGACTCATGTAATCATTCTACGCTTGATTTTGCTGCCCTCAAAATAAGCAAAACTCACACTCACGTCACTGTAAGTTTTATGTCGTATTCTGTGTTAGGAGGCATCTGATCTCCAATTTGTATTTCCCTTTGAGCTTTACCCATTGCATCACATTATTTACCCTTATATTATGTCACATAATCATGTTTGCCAACAGAAACAATAAAAGAAAGCTATGCAAGGATTAACATTTAAAGGGGCACGTACTGTGAATGATTTATTTTAGATTATGCACCCAGTGCACAATTTCAGTGACGGACAGTGTTGAACCTTGGGAGTTTTCAGCATGCTGGCAATGTCTGGAGAATGGGCAAGACCCTGCTTACTGTCAGCTGGGTGCAGTAAGAATATTCCAAAGTTCCCTCAAAACATGGGAGAGTGGTGCTATTGTCACATGTTCAACAGTGAGGAGCAGCGGCAGTAAAAGCAGAGTTGCAGTACGTTAGGCTGTCGGACTTGCCAGCAGTCACAGGGAATATCGAACAGGATCAGTGTAAAATGGGATGGGAAAAAAGGGTGACTGAGCATTTTTCTTGGTGAGGAAAGATCTCGTATGTTCATATCCATGCATATTTTCCATGTATGCTCTGGGGTACTGTACTTGGTGGAACAGCGATTCAGTTTCCTGGCGTGCAACACGGGATGCATGCGTCAGACACCCTATTTTTATCTTTTTCTCTGTGTAACACAGTCCAAAGCTCTTAATAACTCAGTGGCTGAGCATGGGTGACAAAGGTGCTCTCAGCTACGGCATTCATAATAAAGGATGTGTCTCTCCTACCAAGCATGCTTTGCTTGGCAGTACATAGATCCAAGTAGAAAGAGCTGTACTTTCCCCTGCTGTGAAAACTGTGAAAGGAATTAGTTGCAAAAAAGGACCAGGAGCACAATGTTTTTGAATGAGTTTCCCTTCCCAAAAAAAGGCAGTGGTACAGGAGTCTCCTGGTTTGGTACAAAGGAAAGACGCAGGAAAAACTTAAGTATGCAAATAAGAGCTGTGTGGCCAAGTGTGTTTGGTTCTGAAATGAAAGTAGGTCATATTCTCTTGTTCTGACCAACCAGTGACTACTCAGTTCTTCTCCCCTTTGAGCAACACTGTCAAAAATACTTGAACTCATCTCAAATGATATTTTCATTTTTATTGTCTGAAGCTGCTAAGATCAAAATCAGACTTAATTGTGGGCCTATTATACACTCCTCTAATTCTATCAAAAGCGATGCAGTCACTGGTAATTAACACCAGGACAGGACTGATCACAGTTAAGCTCTTCGTCACCTTACATCATCTTACGCAAGAGCGAGGGAAAGGCCGCACGGCTGAGGCACCGCATCAAGCCTTCCCTAGGATTCCTACACCTCTCCGTCATCATTTTCCCAGCGCCATCTCCCACCAGCACGTCTTGATTCTCACCAGTAGGTTGCTGCTCATCTCAGTGCAGGGTGCCAAAGCAAACCCCAGCCTTTCCCGAGGAGATGCGCTGTGCACTGGAGCTGGATGTTTTCATGCGTCCAGGTGCCATGGCACTGAACACCAGGAGTCTTCCTCCAGTGGCCAGCAAAGTGTGGAGGAAAAAGGGCTGTCACCCCTCACAGGCATCAGCCAACTGCAAGGTCCTATCTGATTCAGTCCTACAGCTACGGCGACCTCAGGTTTATCATAGATGTGAGCATACTGAGGCTGCCTGGATTCTAAATGCGTGCCTGATGCCCATCTATTAAATCTGGCAGCTGGAATTGAACAGACTTGGAAAATGATGAGCAGAAGGAGATGAGGTGTTTTGAACATAAGCACTAGAAAAAAAAAGCAAAACCTCCCCAAACTTTGCTACAGTTACTAAATTTTGAGGGAATTTTGCAAACGTCACATCCCATAAGTCAAATGCTATTTCAGCTTCAGTGGTTATTCTACAGTCTGTGAGGAAAACTTCTATTATTTAAGCCACGGCATTTATTTTAAGAAACACAGTTGAAATATTCTACATGCTCCCTTTCCAAGTGCTTTATGCTTTTGGCATGCCCAAGCATCTGTTGAAATGCTCAGAAAGCTACCTGTCATAACAAGGAGCCCTCTGTCTGGAGAGGCTCCTGGAGGCCACTGAAAGAATGGTCCTGTTCTCACGGGACACACCAGCCAGGTACAGCCTCTGCACCACCCATGACATCAGTCAGGAAGAAAGGGAGCTCTACTGTGTAATAGCTTTCAACTGTACTTACTGGGAGTTTGGGGAAAGGACTGCAAAAACCCTACAGTGGTGCATTCCTCCATACCCAGACTCTTGCAAATGTGTTAAATGAACATGGGGGTATAATTTAGGCCTCAGCCTGTCCCAATGCATTAAGGCCTGAGCTCCCTCTAATAATGAAGCAGGGCATGACCTGGGACTTAGTATTCACTCTCAAAACTAGTCAGCAGCTTGTTCCTGAGACTCTTGAGCCAGTAGGGACTGCCTCCTTAATGATAATGATGTGCCAAAAAATGCCACAGGGAACATCCATATCAGCAATACCTCTTGTGTGTGTGCCTGTTCTTGCATGTTTGGCATATAATAAAAACAACAAGTAAAGACACCCATTTACGCCTCTAAAAATAATAAGAACAATAACTACATTTCCTTATCTGACCATATAACTGATAGCCATGCTGCTTTGCAGCAGGTACTGCAGTGCTTATGCTCAGAAATGCCTTCCACATCCATCTGCCCATTTGCATTCCCACAACTGATCAAGAATACCTGAGTCAGTCTGGTGAGAATCATTAGGGAGACTAGCAACCCAGTCTGGTGTAATGGGGTCTCTTTCACTTTTAGCCCCATCAGTGTTTTGGGAAGTAATTGCAATGCTTTCAAAAAAGGTTAGACAGAATAAAATCTATAAAATAGTGACATTTTTAAAGTCAAGATAAGTGCTGCTTGTCT
Organism: Acanthiza pusilla; assembly: GCA_036630365.1. NCBI lineage: Eukaryota > Metazoa > Chordata > Aves > Passeriformes > Acanthizidae > Acanthiza > Acanthiza pusilla. The sequence continues at coordinate 3,833,441 of JAXCHO010000034.1, forward strand.
CTTTAAGCTAGAGCTTTGGAGATGCACACCAAATAGCTTTATTGCTAACTTTGTCAAGCCGCAGGTTTGGTTTTTTTTTTCTTGCGGGAACCACACATGATGAATGATAAAATGAAACAAATTGTCATGTTTTAAAAGTGTACCCAATATACAGTCTCAATAAAATACCATCAGTGAGTGCTCAGTGCCCTGATTTTTTAAAACCAAATCAAAGACCAAGCTGTTTAAACTACAAAGGCAGTGCACAAACATTTTGGGTATTGATTTCAGCTGTTAGCACTGAGCATGCATAAAAATAGCGTCATCAATCTGTTTTTCAAGAAAAAGAATTTACTTTCGGCTCCCACGTAGACGCACGGAAGACGTAAGCTGCTGCATCATGGGTTTGAACGGCAGGAGGGAAAAGCTGATCTTGCGGGCAGTGACTGTCATGTGAAGCGCAGGCACAGGGGGTGAGGTCAGGAGACCAGGGCATCTATTCTGGTGTTTGCTGCACAGTTCCTGCCTGACCTTCACCTGGGCAGCCACCGAGCCGCCCTGCCGCTGGCCAAAAATGCCCAGGGACTGCTGCTGAAGGCTCAGGGAGCCAGCAGCCCACACCTCTGGGAAAGTCAGGAAAAGACTGCCCCTTTCATCACAGAATTCTTACCCTGTTTGGCCCTGAACTCTTTTGCTGGGGGAGGTCTGAGGAAAAAACATACCTAAGATGCCCTGAGGAAGGGGACTGTAGCGGCTCTCCTCCCAAACTCCTCTCCCAAACCCCAGGTGCCATGGGAGCTGGTTTATGGAATTAGCTCGAACTCCGCTTGCCTCCTCTGCCGCAGAGGGAAGCTGGGCAGCCCTCCTGCAGATCAGAGGCGCACAGCACGCTGCAGGGCAGCAGCAGGGCGGGGGCAGGCACAGGTACCCTGCAGCACAGAGCAGGAGCTGGGCAGGGGCTGGCAGCCCCGCTCTGGGGATCCAGATCCCCACAGCACAAGGAGCAAGCAGCCTTGGCAGTGCCCATGAGCCACACAGGTGGCATCAACAGAGCACCAACAAACCACTGAGGCACGTGTCATGCTCTGCATGTGCAGAATCCCTGTCTCTGTCCAGCTGTTTCTCTCCACCTTCAAGCTCACACTCTGCACGTGTACGCATTTCAGTCACTGCCATACCACCCATGCGCCCCTTGCTCTTTCCAGATCTCTTGACACAGGCTACATCCTGTGTACCTAGGACTGAGAGAGGCACACCATCCTGACCAGGATGGCCAGGGAACTCTTCCCTTTGCCAGCAACCAGGCAAGCAATAGGGAGTGCCAGTTTTTGGCAGAGGCACACAGCTCTGCTCCAGATTCCTTGTCAGTGAGTATTCAGGTGCTAAACTTGGTCCGCTTGGACACTCCTGTGAGAGCACAAGCCAAAAAAAGAGGAGCATCTTATTCAAAACAGCAGAGCAGACAAACCTCAGAATGAAAAAATAAAACACAGCAAACCAGAACAACACCTCAAAAAAACAATGAAACAGAAAATAAAACACTGTCATCTTAGGAGCTGAGGCGACCCTCTGGCTGTGACAGATTTTGCTGCACTTCATCTGATGCAGTTAAGCAAAAAAAGTGAATAAATTATGCTCTGTGCTATGAAACATGTTACTACCCCATAGCTCTTCACTTACTTAAAATAAAATTTTAACAGGAATTCCTACAGATTTTTGTGCTACTTTCAGGATTTATTTCTTCTTTCTTAAAGTGATTTTCCTTGGATTCACTCAAACTCTGTTTTAAGATCCAAATGTAGCCAGAGCTGGTCCACAAATAAAAATAAGACAGCTTGCTCTTGCACAGGGCCAAGCCTGGGCCAAGGACTAGAGCTGGATGGGAGAACAGTGAATGGAAACAGCAGGAGTGTCTTTTATGTGGCACTTTCTAGTGCTGCCACTTGGACCTTAACTCAACAGTGCAGCAAAAGAGCAGCTGTTCACATCATGATGAATAAAGATCTATATAAAACTTCCAGCTGCAAATACGCTGAGGAATTATTAATCTTAATGTAATAGAGATGCTGTACACTCAGTCACTGGCTCACAAGTAATTTCAGCCTCTATCCAGGGAAAAACAACCTTCGTGGCTGCTGGCTCTCAGCACAGCCATGAAATCTCCTTGTCTAAACAGCTGCAAGACGCTGCTCCCTATTTCTATAAAAGATTTTCCTCCTCAAAAAGACACATACCTAGGAACCAAACCATGCCACACTCCTCCTAAAACTATTAGACTCACAAGAAGGATGCCCATCAGAAAAGGAGTTATTAATTAGTAAGTCCTGGGCACCTTACTCACTGGGACACTGAGAAATCATTACTCCTCTCGTGACATCTTCTACCGTAAGACCAAAGAAATGTTCTTATCCTGATCCTTGCTGCTTCATCCAAGGATTATAAATCCAGGTCTGGGGGTAAGTCAAACACAATAGTACCCTCCCTGAAACCACCCACCCCCTCACTCTACTGTGCTTCTACTCAAACATTTGCCCTCAGCATCCATCACAGCTTTCAGTTTGGATAGTCAATGAGTTAAACTCATGGCCATGCATGAGTTAAAAAAAAAAATTATCACAAGAGCCTTGTGGCAGGAATTTATTACATGTTCTTAGGCAGATACCCTGGACAAGCTCGTACTTGTGAGCCTGCCTTTCGCCATGCCTCTGACGCACCGCTCGCACCCAGCGTGCTCCTGTTTGCGGTGAGCACGGGCTGGCCTGGGATCCGCGGGTGTGTGTCAGGTGCCGTCAGCGTGATGCCCTTCACCAGTGCCCATCCCAGCCATGCCACAGCACCACTGCCAACATCCCTCGGTGACTCCTCCAATCCGAGACACACCCTCAATGCCACGTTTTAACGCGGTAGCTCATGAGTGCTTCAGCAGCCGTATGACTTTGAATTCTCACCCCTGTGAATCTGAGGACAAGGGGGCACCCATCTACCCACAGGAGTTATCTGATTAAGGTGCTCTTGAGGTGCACAGCAAGATGAACACAGGCTCATATGGAACAGGGACAACACAGTTTCAGGCATAAAACTTTTGGAGCTCAGAGACACCAGTGAGACAGTATTAGACTAGAAGTGGCTGCCTTTCCCCTCAATTTTAACTTCTATCCAAATGACATTTATTTAAACTGCTACTGAAGACAGAAAGCTGGGGCTATGTTTAAAGGCTTTATCTCTGTAAATATTTGGAGAGCTATAAATACTGAGCCATATTCATAATACGAATATTGCACTTACCGTTCTGTTGCCGTGAAAATTACTATAGATACACTTCCAATTCTTAATTTCTCTGATTTGCCAAGAGCTCATTTAAAAAGATGAAGAAAAATCTTACATGAGACATTTTGCTATCTAATTAGCCACTGGAGTCAAAAGCCACAGCATGGTGGAGGCAGACAAAGCATGCAGTGCACTAGCATGGTATACAGCTGTATGTCCCAAGTGAGATTTGTTATAATCAGACAGTCCATGAGTCAAGCTCTGACTGCTTTCTGATTTTGGGGAAAGGAGGCAGCAGGAAGGGAGGCTGGCTGAAGGTCTGAAATAAACCTCCTCGCTTCTTCTGAAAGTCACAAGAATACCGACAGCTTCCAAATTTCACAGTACTGCTCTCCATTTTTGGCTGGTTTTTTTTAAATGTAGGAATGAATTTTAAAAAAGGAAAACATTTCAAAGCATTTTGTAAAAGTGCAGAGCAAGGATGTCTTAGCACGTGAAGGAGCAGGGAGCTGGGCCTGAAGCGATCGAGTTCCCATCTCGAGCTCTGCCAAAGAGTTCTTGCTTTATCAGAGATTATGACTTGATTGTAGCAGAAAAAAAAAAATCATAATAACTTTTTACATATTTCCAGATGTCTTTATGTTTAATCAGTCTGTGCGTCAGCCTCCTCACAAAACAGAAGCCAGTAACCACAGAGCCAGGAGGCCAGGTAACCCATTCTTCACTATGAAAATGTAGCACTAACAGATCCCTGGTTCTAATCGTTGCACAATTTACACCTGTGTTCCTTGGGGAATAAAGCAGATTGATGCAACCCCACTGCTCTTTGGAGTCAGAGAAGTGCCATCTGCATGTGTATGTTCCTCAAGACAGGTTCTGCTTTTGTTGTTTCAACCCTAAAGAAGACTTGTTGTCACATGCACAAGAATCATAAAAATTGTGACTCGTGTCTCAGAGCAGAAAGAGGCTCTACCACGTCACTTTACACTTCTGGTCCAACGCTACTTCCCCAAGGCACCTTTGATCCACCTGGTGCTACAGCTCCAATTATGCCGCAGTTTTATCTGAGAGCACGTCTTCCATGGAAAGCATCCCAATGCAGCAATAAAAATAGGTCAGGTGTATTTTATAGCCCAGATTCAAGGTTTTAACCTCCAGAACTGTCTGATTAAACTATGAAAAATCTAGGGAGATTGGATTCCACACTGTGAGTTGCTTGAGGGTGATGCCATTGGCTGATGTCACTTCTTTTTTTAACAAAAAAAACCCCAAAACCCAAATGGATGGAACAGACAAAACTCTGACCAATTAGCATAACATGAGCTGCTCTGCCACAACCACTACAATGAACTGAAAGGCTTGAGGTCTCCAATTGCAAGTAAATAAAATAAGCATGAAACACTCCTAAATAAACTTTCTCAACATACAGGGACTATTTTCAATCAATCATTCTAAATATTGTCATGTTGAGTAACACTATTTAGTAACAGCTGTTGCACTAGAGTTTCTGACTGGAATACTGACAAGCTAATACCACAACCCTGCTTAAAGCCAGTAAGACAGCCAAGTAAAATGTTGCAAATATTAATAGCAGAACTTGCCAATAAAAGCTTTACAGAGTAGCTTATCTGCTGCTGCAAATGGATGACACCCTGCTGCAGTCAGTGGAGCAGGATGTCAGCGCACAGTTGAGAGCTGAGGAGGATGCTGAGGATAACAATTTCCCCTTTGAAGGGAGGTATGATGAGGAAGTGATGGTGACCAGGACCTGTGCTTTTACACCCAAACCAAGACTGTGTCTCTATCAACCCACTGACTTCAAACATGAGGCTCTAGTATGGGTCAAGTTCTAAGCCAGAGATAGAAATGCCAAGGTCTTAAAAGGCACCGCTCCTCCCTGTCATACTCAAGCCTTACCTCGTTATCCAACGTAAGAAGTACATCTCAGTCTTGGCAAACTGGTAAGACCTTAAAGCTTGCTGAACACAGTTAGAAACAATTGTACACGACACATCCAGTTAGAAGGAAAAGGGAAAAGCCAGGTGATTAATGCCACCTAACTTCTAACACATACAGGCTGGACAACAACAGGGCCTAGTCACCTTGGCTGCCGTCACAGCCAGCAAAATGAGACAGGTACTTTGAAGGTGTGACTTACCCAAGCAGCTTCAGATGTTCACATCAGAATAAAATTAATAACTCACTAAACTCTACACCGACAAGCCTTCCCCTGATTACAGAGAGAAACTAAGGCAATTAGTTCAGTGGCAGACATGTAATAAACCCTAAAAGGTGGACTTTCCCCTGTCACCTGCCCAGGCCACAGTTCAAAGCCTGAGTGTCCCAGGGCAGTGCTGTGAGGCACACACCATGCTCTGCCCGAAGAGACACGGAGCAGAGCTCTTGGGGAAGGCCCCTGCAGAGGCTGAGCCCACTACAGACATACCGCTCCGCACTTCACCATCAGGTGTTTCATTTCGGGCAGCCGCCCACAGCTTTCCACAGCAGGGGTACCAAACCATTGCTTCCGACAGCGGTACTTTGCAGCCCTTTCCCTCCCAGGGGGAAAGATCAAAGTCAGCTCCACCACAGCTTAAATTCAGTGCTTTGGCTTCTCCAACCTGACTTTGGGGGCCTGCTTTGCCCTGGTCCTGGAGTCAGCCTGTCCACAGTTTGGGCAGGAGGTGGTCACGGCTGGGAGACAGACAGTTGAGCAGCTCCCTCCACAGCCTCCCTCCCTGTTCCTGCCATGGGACTACTCAGCCCTCCCTGCCTGCCTCAGAAGGGTGTCACAAAGCAGCAGCTCATTTCTCTGCAAAGAATGCAGCAACCCCTCCTAGTCCCAGCAGTGCTCCTGAACTCTGCTCTGGAGCACCATCACATACAGTTTCAGTGGCCTTGCTGCTGCCATTGTTTCAAAATGGGACTGCACACTAAAATCATAATAAAAATAGAATCCTGATCCCTACTCCAGTTAATGACCACTTTTTACATTAAATTCGAACATGTATTACACATCTTTTTCTACTATGAAAAGGGAAAAGAGAATTTTATAAAAATTGGAGAGCCCAAAGGCCAAATTTCATCATATTTTTATTTTTACTCAAACTGGAGGAAGAATTCTTTTACTCACCAGACCATTTTCCTACAAACATCTGCTATTACAGAGAGGCTTCCAAGTTAATGCTGCCCTGTGAGTAGAGAAACTACCTCTGTAAAATCTATATGAGCTAAGAATTTCAGGGATTTCATTTAGGACAACAAAACTGCATAGCCACAGCCCAGCTCTGCTTACTTGCCACTGCACTGCCTTGTTCCTTGCAAAGTCTCTCCACTCTGCCTCCATCTCAACTGGGGCTCTTGCAGCCAGCAGTGGGGCTGTGTCAGTTCACATATTTTAAGGTTTTCCTCACAACTGTGAGAGATTAGAAAATGAGGCTTTGATGTATTCAGGACATGTGCTTGAGATTACTTGTGTACCTAGATGCTAGCACATGTGTCTGCAAGTTGTGGTATAAATTTGTTTGTCCCTGGAAGCTCAAGTTTGTAGCTATGGGTGGAGTTTGTGTACACTTCTACAGCTGTATGCCAGTCTGTGGTCAACAACACTCTATAACCTGTATTCAACCAGTAACAATTCAACCTGTATTGTAACCAGTAACAATATTTGAGTCTATATTGAAGACGTTGTATTATTGCAGAATAAGAGCTACAGCACAAAAAGCCCACATAATGAAAACAACATCACTTCAAAAGAGGTGCTTGAAAATTAATTTGAAACTCATTTAGAAAATTATTTTAGGATTATTAAGGATTGATTAAAAAATCTCATCTATTTTTTTTTTGCAGCTGCATATTCTGAGCAATTTTATGAGTTCCTGTACCTATGGGGAGAGATTTACATATTTCATGTAGCTTTTTTTATTCTTATGACAGGCACTATCTAAATATTCTTGTACATATAAACAAGACTGATCCATGCTGCACTGTGTTACAACCAGACTAAATAGTGTTCACTGAACAGGAGACGTTACAAGATCTTGACACGGAGTTCTGCAAGAGCAGGCAGGATTTTTTTGAGGTTTTACCTTTTTTTCAACAAGTGACATCTTCTGTGGACTTCTCCAAGATGAAACACCAAACTGACCCATACCAGTTACACTTCTTCAGCACTACATAACTTTCAGACATGCTCTTCCTATTTACAACTAAATCTGACCCTGCATGCTCTGCCAATTTTCTCCGGTGATTTTGTCCTAGAAACGCAGACACTTGGTACATACATACCAGTGAGAATGTATTAAAAACCACAGCAGGTAGAAAATAATACAGCCCAGGGAAGTTTTGTTTTTGACTCTCCTCATAATCAAAGCTATGCACAAAGCACAATGAGGCACAGTAAATAAAGACATTTCACACAGACAAGCACGAAAATCTTCCAAAACAAAGAAAATTAAATTATCTTGCAACTAAAGAACACACTGCAATGAAAGACTAAATGAACGGTTCTAATTAAAACCATGCTGTGAATCTCCTACTTTCCACCACAAAAAAAAATCAGCTAGTATTTGTGCATGTACAGCCACCCTCCAAAACCAGTCAAGCAGCTTTCCAGCCAAATAATGCAAGACACAGCATCTCAGAGCTGCGAAACATATTGAAATTATTTCCATAGCAATCATAACAACAACATGTCAGGCCAGGATATGCAGGGAGGGGGGGTGGCAGCAGGAGCTCAGCCCCTCGCCGTCCCCGGTGCTGCCTGCTGTCCCCGGGATGCTGCTGGCTGCACCCGCGCAGCATCCATCCCTTGTCCCAGGTGCATCCCCTTCCCCATGGCGGCACTCAGTGCCCTGCTGCCCTGTGCCTCGGTGCTCGCCTTGGCAATGGTCGGTCTCATCCAGAGCAGGCACTCGCATCCCTTCTCTGCCCGTGCTCAGGAGCAAAGCCTTGCATCCCAGCGTGCGCACGCAGGAGAGCCAAGGCGCCGGGAGTCCTGGCCGCCGGCGAGCACAGGCAGCACTGTGCAAGCCCTGCTCCAGCTTCTTAATCCTGACATGTCGCAACCATCTCGGGCTCTCTGCTTGCAGTGCTAAACCAAGCAGCCGCCTCGGGTGAAAACCCTGAGAGGGGGATGAAAAATCGGGACTAACCCTCAGTGCGTGAGCTGCGCCCGGGCTTCATGCACGGCACATCTCTGAACAGCTCTCCAGAAACGAAACGCGATCTCTCTCCCACCCCGCTCCCTTCTAGCTAATTATCTGTTTGTGCAGTCACGATGTGCTGCGGGCTTCCCGAAGGCAAGCCACTGTCCTTCCATGGGCAGAGAGCCGAGGGGACAGGAACGTGTGGCTTATTAAGCGCAGCAAGTATGGGCATCCATGCCCTGCACTGAACATGCATGACGTGCTGATACTGCTGTTTTCATGCAGACACAGGGACAGCAAGCAGCTAAATATAGCTGACTTCACTGAACAGTCTAAACTACAGGCTTAGATGACATGAAGAAAAGTACAGTTTGCCCAAAGACTGAGGAAAGTAATGGGAAGATTTTGGACACTGATGGAAAGCTTGGCTCCAGTATCACCATGCCTGACTCGCTATTGAGACATCCAGTAAAAACTTCAGAAACTTCATGGCCATTACATGTGGACAGGCACAATGGGGGCAGAACAAAAACAAGATGCAGTCATCCTAAGTGATCCCAAAATCAAAGGGTGTGAAGACAGAGGAAAACAAGGATCCAGGTAGTCACATTCATCTGAAAACCACCAGAAGGAAGTAGCAATATACAGGGAGCTTACAATTGATGCCCAAAAAGAATCAGATTTTTAAGAGGGAAAACTTAGTAGGTCTCCTGAAAAGCAGCAGACAGGCCTGCAGGAACAGAATGCAGCCACTGCAGCTTGCTCCCCTTTATCATGCTATTTTCGGGCAGCTGGCAGCCCCGAAACACACTCACACCTGACACCCAACCTCTTGCAATGCCCATGGCAAGGCAGCGAAAGTGCCTTACTTCAGATTTTGCAGCCGAGTAACCTGAGTGACAATACATTGCACAATTAATTGCCAGCTAATCAATGTATTCTTGCTTGGTAGATAAGCACATATTCAACATTTAATCCCATTTTATGAAAGTTTAAGGATGTATTTAAGAGCTGGGTTTCACTGTAACAGATCGCTTTGCTCCATCTATTTTACGTTTCTTCCCCCTCACATTACACAGAACTGGACCAGAGGAATTTCTCCATGAGTAGGATTGCAAGTGGCGAGGGAGAATTTCTCGTGAGGGCTATGGGTTTTTGCCAGGATTCACATTTAGCTGTAACACCACATCATCAGTGTCCCAAAGGGCAAAACTCATTGAGGGATATTCCAGTGCCTGTAACTCCCCAAAACGTACCCACGCTGTGCCTGCAAGTGCTGTTTACTGCATTTGAAACCAAGGCAGCAGACTTTTAAATCCCAGTGTGCATAATGTCTGCATGCAAACCAAAAGCAGGAGTTCCTCTGCTTTATTGGGTATTGAAACATTAAAAACAGGTGTTTAAAAACTGTATTACAAATCTGTCTGCAACCTATATTATTTTTACCATGTGTAAGTAAATTGATCACTAGCATGTTTCAACTGTTCGGTGAAAATATGCAACTCCTGCTAAATTATTTCTTAAACATGTGGAGGGAGGGGAAAGTTTATTTGATTTCAGTGCACTGACAGCATGCAACAAATTTTACTTCTGTGCATGTATATAGCAGATGCTGTATGGATTATCTCCCTTTCACGGCATGTATCACAGAAGATTTCGAGTTATTCTTCACAAGGAAAGAAATTATAAACCCCTGCTCATAACGAAAGATGCAATGCACTTCGAGAGAGCAATGGAGTAATTTGACACCATATTTTCCACTGATTCAGCCTGTTAGTTGAAATAATGACTAATTAAAATGGAAAATCTGTATTATAACCATACATGCTGATATTCCAGATCACAAAGTGTGTTACAGATATAATTTTTTACTCTTCTTACATATAAAAATTAGAAAGTATAAAACCAGAAATTCCAATGAAGTTAGGTTGGTGTGAAAGGGATCTGAAATATGAACTGGCCCCAGTATATCTTCATACAGAATACTAGCAACATAATTTTCATTATATATGTTTTATGCAATGTAGAGTACCGAGAAAAAAAAAAATTTTGCCCTGAGATATTACTTTTAAGAATATAGGACAGATGTCCAGTTGCCAAAGCAGACTTGTAAAAAATTAATTGCCTGCCTCATGCAGGTTAGCAGTATTTGGCAGGTAGGTTAGCTCAGCTCATAATAAAGCATCTGGCTTCTGGTAAAGCTGCATTTTAATTTTAACAGTGCTTCATTTCAGATTTTGGTGCATGTTAACGTGCAATAATCTGGAAAGTCTGGAGCAGATTTGTTGATTGGTAGCTGTTGGTGTAGGTCTTCTCAGCTGCAACCAAGAGTAAGTCAAGTGACAGCTTTGGTTCATGCCCAGACCACAGCCTTACATATCACCTGAACCTCCCTGAAAAGCTATTTTAAATCCAGTTGTCAATACCCCACCCATCCAGTCTTATTTTCTCAAAAACATCTAAACTAACTTAGAGTCAGCAAACCCCTAAGCATGTGCTTGAATTAAGCAGGCTAAGCTGTCTAACTTCAGGAGTGCCCCAATAGTGCTTTGAATGTAATTTGTTTTGAGTTTGGGGTTTTGTTGTTTTTTCTTTTTTTAAACTGAGGTCTGGTAATTTGAGGCAAGCAAAAGATCTACCCATGTTGTATTTTTCCTTAGAAAAGTGGGTACCCATTGCTGGCACTACTGGTAGCCTCTTCTGGCTAACCAGAAGCACCTGCAGCTTTGTTTCTGCCTTCTGATTCTGTGACAGAGCAAGAGATATGGCATTTGCAACTTTTAGCAGGAGTGATGCAATATTAAGCACAGGACAAAAGGAAAGGGCAAGAAAAACTATCACACTCCAACAGTCAAGGATGAGTCCTGATTCCTCTCTGAAAAGTGGTAATACATATTTTAGAGGTACGCTTCCAAAATTATGATGAATCGCCCTTTTAGACAACATGCGGAAAAAACCCTCTGTCCACAATACAAGCAGTTCACCAAGTTAAAAGGATGCGGCGCAAGGCCTGAGGAAAAGTAAATGAGGAATCAGAGAGGACTAAGACATTTATGTACTGTCTTTCTTGACATTGGAGAGACTTCTGTCACACTGGTTCTAGCCACTCAGGGTGCGTGTGCTGCTGGTCACCAAAATCAGCCTGACAAGGGAAGCAAAAAGGATGGCTATGTAAGCAGTGCTGGAGATAAAGATGATAAAGAGGAAGCCTCTGCTTCCTCCTTAATCTAGAAGGTCTTTGCCTTATCAAATGCCACCAGAGGACAGCTAGAAGATAACACACACAGTGACAGCAATGCCACTGACTCTCTTGTTGCAAAGAAAGAGGCAGAAAGGAAGCCAGGAGAGGCCAATGAAAAGGAAAATCAGGAGCTGACATCATCATCCTCTTTCCCAAGGGAATGGAGACAGTACCAGCAGAGGAGTGGGAATGCTTTCCTTCCCCTCCTCCCTCAAGGCTACAACCACCTTCTGCTTAGCCTGCAGACACTGAGTCCAAACTGAAGGCCAGCCGACAGCTAAAGCCTTCAGGCTGGAAAGGCAGATTGAATATCTCAGGATCCCAACAGCCGGGATATGTACGGCAGCGTCCATCATGCTGAGCGTGGGCGAGGTATCATTTTTAACAGAGAGCAGGGTGCATTCCCCACCCATCATCCCCCACTGGCTGATGGAAACTTCGTTTTTCATTTGGAAAGGGCCGTTGCACCAAACAGCAGAGGCTTGTCCCCAGGATGGCTCATAAATCAGATCTGAAGTTGCATTTTCAGGGTCATGAAATCTTCTCCAGCTGACAGCAGCACACTTTCCAGGATGGCTCCCTTCTGGACTTACCCCTCCTCAGGGAGGCCACAAGCTAATGTTACAGCTGTGCTCGTGGAGCTACTCTGTGGGACCAACTACATGTGAACCCCAAAAACAAGAAACTCCCTCCTTTCCAAAATATGCTCTCCTAACAAAAAAAAAAAAAAGTGATGAAAAGCTTTCAGTGGGCGTTCTTCCATTTGCTGGATTTATAGAAGCAATAGCAGCCTTAAAACATCTGCCAAATCATTCTACTTTTCAGTTTTGATTATCTGTCTGCTAGTTTGAGGTTTAGCTTTAACTATACAGATGCAAGAAGTGAGAAAGCCATTCAGCTGAGATTTATTCTTCAGAAGTACCGGCTGTCTAAAACAAGGCTATAAAGTGTAGGCTCCCTGTCTGGTTTGTTGTGTGATTGCATGGCTTTTTGCTATTAATTGCAACCTGGCTAACAGGTGCTTGCCAATGTCTTTATATGCCCACCATAAGGAAGGATTATATTTCCATCTGAACAAAAGGGTGATGCTGCTTTCTAAAAAGAAGCTAAGAGCAGCACAGAGAGGAAGTCCACTGTGGCATGATGAGTTGAATCACTACTTACTAATGAGAACATGTCCTCTGCTTGGCTCTGACAGACCCAGAGAGGGAAGGGGAAAGCAGCTAACACTATTTTTTCCACATCCTCTCCTCTTGGTCAGGTATCAGATGGCCATGAGCTGGACCCACTAGGGGCTGTTTTTTCTTTCTAATCCCCTTGACTCACTCAGCAATGGTGGCAGCTCTGCTGTTCAAAACAAACTTGCAGCAGTGGGGGACCCCTACCAAGGAAAGCACTTATGAACACGGTGCAGGTCACATACAATGGGACTCACCATAGGTTCACTCTTGCTGCGCAGCACCAGAGCATTGCTGCAGAGGACTTGGCCTGCTGTGTCTGGAACAGCCTTCCTCTTGGCTCACCTATACCTTCATCTTCTTCCTGTCATCAGTGGTGAACCCCTTTACCATCTTTTCCTTTAGCTCTTCAGTTCTCTCTTCTTCCAGTCTTGCCTTCTGGTTATCACAGGACCATCGGACCTCACACTTCTGGCTGTGTGTGAAGCCAGGTGTGAGAGGTACTGATCGGAGTGTGATGCCCCCTGAAGTCATGGAGCTTTGGTTGGTGAGGCTTTCTATTCCCCGAGGGGTTTGCAAAAGGTATTTGTTGCTTATGGCTCTGAGGATGAAAGGGCTCTGACAGATACCTGCAGTGGCCAGCACCTGCACTGGGACCTTGTGCTTGTTATCCCAAAGCAACAAAACCAACTGATCCATGGGAAGCAAACAATAACACGGTCCATGTGTTACCAAGGCACACAAATAACTCAGGGGCACGTTGGTGCCTAATTATGGTGACATGGAGATGTACAAAAAATACCAAGGCAGTGATTGCCTTTGGGGAGAGTCTGATACTTGTTAGTCATAAGGGGATTTAAAAATCCCAACATATGCCTCAAGGCCTTTGAAAATCAGACCCAAAATGTTTACTTGAGATCTTGTGAAGAAAGGACACAGATGACTCTTGGGAGCAAATCTGGCACAGACAACATTTTGACTATGTAAATCAGCAGACAAATCATTGTGTTTTGCCTGTAAAATGAGGGAGTTCCGACTATTCAGCTGTTCACAGGCTCAGACCAAATTTCGTATTGGAGCACAGGAGCCATAAACAACCTCTACCACCTCACTGCAAAGTGGTACAGTGAAAGGCAAGGCAGCATTCACTGTATATTCCATATTAACTTAATATTCCAAGAGGAAAACAAATTCTGGATAGTATTGGTTACTTAGATAAAAAAGGAAAACCCTTACAACTCCTTTTTTTCCCTTTTTCTAACCAATTTATCTACTTCACATCAGGAGTGATCTTGAAGAGAATTCCTGGCATATTTTGTGTCAAAAATTAATAATAATCATGGCTTTTGAAAGTGCTTACTAGACTACTCTGTGCATTTGAATATTTTCTTTCACCATTGAGTACAATCTTCTATGGGAGTACATCATGCCCTTTAATTAAACATTCTTGAGTATTTGGATTTTATCTCACGGATACACCACACCCTGCTTGTAAAAATTCCATCTCAGGCAGTCAAAGTGCTTGACTTATTTCAAAGATGAGTTATTAATTAGAATATCTACAGACCATATATTTATAATCTGGTGCCATCCCTCCCTGGGGAGCCCAAACTTTTATCTGCTGCGTTACTTACTTGCAGCTGAAACAGAGCCATTGCTGGTTGGAATGCAAACTCCATCTTGTGTAACTCCTCACCACCACTCTCAAAATGAAGAATGGGAGATAAGTCCAGACGGAGGACATTTTTAAGACATGCTGGATGGAAACTCCTTGAATTAAATTCACCTCGCTTAAAATGTGGCTGTAGCTATGTAACGTTGTGAGTTTCCTAACCTATTCACTCCATCTTGCTCTGTTCAAAAAGTCCTCACCCCAGCCATGAACCCTTGAGAAGGAGTAGGTGCCAGCAGGATGCTAACAAACAGGATTTTGCTCCTCAGAGTGGTCCCAGGTTTAACCCTCACTTGACACAATATGCAGCTTCACAATGCCTGATGCCATCCAAGACACCATCCCTGCTCTGACTCAGAGGTGGGAGTACTCCAGTCTGAAATCACCAAAGGCAACAGCAACTCGCAAAATACTTCCTCAAGCCAAGGGGTGAAAGGCAGTGCCAGCCGTGAGCTCACCAGCACCGCTCCCCAGCACCGCTCGCTTGCCAATCCTCTGCGGCATTTTTAGCTCGCTAGGCGCGCCGGCTCATCCCACTCTCCAAACGTTTAGCAATTGGGAGCAGCGATAGCTTGGAGCTGCCATGGCAGCCAAACACCCAAACAGGCAAAAGTAAAATGTGAGAGAGAGGAATACTGTGTTTCCAGGCTCATGAGCCTTCACACGCAACTTGAAGCGCTCCAAACCATATCGTTCCTAAGTGCTGCCATTGCACAGCAGGAAATCCACAGGAAATCCTGCTGGCATGAAATATGCCTGGGAGATGACCCGCAGGAGCTTCCAGTGAGCAAGTCCCATGCAGATGGTGCAGAGATGCTAAGGGGCAAGTGCTGGACATGACTGCTGCCACAGGCAAGCCCAAACACCCCCCAGGCTTGCCCTTTGCATGGGTCAGTATGAATTCCTCATGGCAGCCTGCCATGCTCAGCTCTGCCTGCTCCTTCCCACGTTCATGTTTGGGACAGAAAAGCAATTTTATACGGTGGTGACATTCCACACAGTGCCAGGTCCTTAGCTTTACATGTGGCCCTCTCCAGCTCCACAAAGTCACTAGCCTGGAGGAGCCAAGGAAAAAAATTGTTTCCAACCTTAGGCTTCATGTCACACCCACGAGAGACTCCTGTCCTCCTATGCCACTGCTCTCCTCATCCAGCATGCTTCCCTCAGAAACCTTTGATCCTCAGACATTCTACCTCCTAAAAGAAGAGATGGATCAGCAGCAAGGAAGCTAATGTTGCCTGGAAAAAATAGATAAACCTGCTCTGGCTGCAGAGAAAGCAACCTCCTGGCAATTTTGCTTGGGAACCATGCCATGAACAGCGGATGCTTTCTGGATTTATTTCTCCTCTGCCTTAGCATGCCCAACAGATTTGTGGAGGTATTAATGTGAGAACACCTCCTAGTTTGGGAAGCAAGATGCCAGCGAGAGGCGGTTTGAAACAGAGAAGAGAGAGAAACAGAGAAACAGAGAGAGAAGAGAGACCTCTTCCATATTCTCTTCTCGTTGGACAAAAAGGGGAAGAGCTTTAACAGCAGCAGAATTAAAGCAAGTTTCTCCAAAGTACCGACATAAGAAAGACCTGATGGTCAATGTGGGAACAAATATAACACAAAAGGGTAGTACAAGAGCTCAGAGCAATTTTATGAGAGTTTTCCCTGAGTCAACAGAATAGAAAACACCAGAAATATTAAAGACGGAATAGCTTGATCCAAAATCTTTCACATGAAGACACTCAGATTCTGTTTGAGCTTACGTCTGGAGTTTGAACTTCAAAACTTGGGGTCCTTTCTGTATAACACAGTGGGATGAATCAACTTGACCCAAACAGCTGCAACATCTGGAAATATGTTGATTCAGAGATACATTTTACAGGTTTTGTCAGTCAGGTTTTATCAGAAGTTACTCCCTAGATTTCCTCGTCCTCCATTTATTTATACAGTTTTGTTTTTCAGGTACTTCCTTATTTATAAATACTTACTATGTCTCTTACAAAATTATTTACAAATAGTTCCTTTTTTCTGGAAGTACTTTTAATCCATCTATCTATTCACCTCTGGTCTAAATCAGAAGCCTTTGTACATTTCTTCAGATAACTGACCATGATGGCAATGTCAGCACCAAGAAGCTTTTTCTGCACCTCTTCTTGTTTCGTTCTTTTTGGAGAAAAGGATGTTCGGGTGGTAATAAAAGGAGCAAAAACTACATTAATCCTTATTAAGCCAGTAGAGCCAGTTGACAGGGCTGGGACTGTCTGCTTCCTCCCCTCTCTCTTCATGCCCTTCCGTAATTTCCTCTCCTCTCTTCTGACACTTGTTTGTGTTTGGAAACAGCACGCTCACTCCTGACAGACCGGGACAGGGGATGAGAGGGGAAATGTCTGGACACATTTAGTCCAATTAAATGTTGGCATCACATTCAGTCTTTCCAAAAAGCACGTAAGAAACTTTAAGTGCCAAGCTGGCCATTGCAAATTGATGCCTGTACATTTGCATTTCCTTGCACCAAGCCACAGAGTAGGCATTAATTGTCAACAAGCATGTCTGCCACAAGCCCCTCTTTAATACCATTCACAAATGTTCTGCTAAAACCTTTCAACTTCCAGCAGACAACTTCCATAATCCCATGTCAGTGACGAGTTCTGGCAGACCTAAAGAGCAAGCTGTGTTTGCTGCCGACGACTCCCCTCACTTTCCTTTTCCAGCTGCGGCAGCAGCACACATTTACACAGCAGCATTCTCTGCCCAGTGTCATCCCAGCCTCCCACCGTTCCTTCCAACAACGTGTTTGCTAACAGGGGTTTACAGCAAATAAACAAACACACAGCCCTGCACGTGTGGTCCGTACATCATCTCGAGCCATCCGCGCTTTCAACAAGCCACCGCTCCCACAGCATGGCTCGTGGCACGAGCCCAAGCAGTGCGAGCATGGCAGCAGTGCCCTGGCATCCACGGGTCCTGTGGCTTCTGGGCAGCCATAAAACCTGGACTCTGCTGCACAGAGGGTCACAACCCTGACGGGTGGCACCGGGAGTTTAACTGCTGGGTGAGAAAGCAGCAGCTGAGGAGGGACAGGCACTGTCTCCCACTCTCTCCCACTACTTTTTCTTTTTTTGTTTTAAACAACTGAATCTTGTTCTTCCTACTCCTGGGCAAAGCCCTTTAAAAATGAATGAGACTACTCATATAAATGAATTGAGGGTCCGTTTAGAGTGTTATTAAATTAAATGCTTTATACAGAGTAACTAAAGAGCTTGGTGGAATTGATGAAACTAGATTCAGACCTCAGATGCATTCCAGAGCAGCTGGAAGGGTTTTAGGAACTGAAGAAACTCTAACAGCCTTTGCTTAGAACTCACTGCAACATCCAAACCAGCGACATACTTCTACATCACTGCTACAGCTCTGCAATCCAACATGCATTCACAGTTCTGATTAGATCCAACTGCAAGTTACGGACTAAATGTACTGAGGCATGTCCCCAGCTGATTTCAGTATAAACCGCGTGTCTGGAGTCTGACTGCACAAATAGGTCTGTGATCACCGCTTGCCAGCTGAACACTCGCTGAGTCCTACACAGACAGAGCAGCAATCCACTCACCATGTAGTCACATTGCTCTTGCACTCTTTTTACTTGGTCCACCCAGTTTAAAATACGCTCTAAGGTGCTCTTACATGCAGAAATATTTGAGGACAGGAAAAATCTGCCATTACTTTTTGGTTTTCGAGAAGAAATGGAACACTGAGATAAACAACCTGCACTGCTCGTTACACGGTTTGGTACCTGCACAATGGGGTGGCCCCCCGCAGATGCCTTCACAGCCCCTCGACTGCCTTCTGTCTCGTAATGAGCTCGGTGGTGGGATTTCGGCTGCACTTCGATACGTAGTTCATAAGGTCCTGAGTGAGATGGCAGCTGCCAATCGAGGGCAGGCAGTGATGGGCTACAACGGAAAGGAAAATGAATTAAAAATTAGCATCAAGTACACTATCACAAACCACAAGCTTCTAGCGCTATTACTTTAGACACCGTGTCTCGCAGTTCATCCTTCACCACCTTACAGTTAAAATTTCATTGATAAGGATAGTGCCATGACATAAGGAATTGAGAATGTAATGGCTATTTTATGAAGATTTATGGCTTGAGCATGTCTGTTGGCCCAGATGCTATCTGACTTGTATCCAAAATTGAAAATTCTTAAGACACAGATTAAAAATACCTTAATATATCAACTCTCAAAGCAAAAGAGAAAAGGTAGGCAGAAAAGACACAAAGGAGTTTTAGTAAGAAGATTTCTTCTGTGAAAGTGAATGCCAAACTAGTTTGGCATTTAATGAATCCAAAGGATTTCAACAAATCTGCTCTGTTTACAGGGGGTGGAAAAAAGAAAAAAAGCCATTTCCTTACTTCGTTCCCAACACAAAGTTCTGAAGTCAGAACTTGCTCATGAATCCTATTGATGCTGATGAGCAAGCCTGAAGAAAAAGCAGCTCACTCTTCTGGCTCGGTATTGACTCTGCAATTAACTAAAATACTAAGGACTCATTACCATCAAGCAGACCGACATAATGCGATGGGGGGGAAGCGGCATTCTTAGAAACCCACTTCCAGTATAAAACCACACTTGAAAATAGCTGGGAGACTTATAAGAAATGCCAAGTTGAAAGGAAAGAAACAAGGACTGTAGAAGCAGCAGCCCTGAGACAGACTTATTAATCTTAAAATTGAAGCAATCAGCTTCACAATTAAAACACTAATTTAATGTCCACTCTATATTCTTTCCTTTGGCGAATTCTCTTCACCGAGCGTCCTTCAAAAGTCTTTAAAAGTAGTTAAAGAGCACAACTGTAACACACTCCCCTGCCCTTTCACATGAAACCTTATTACTTCTCCCATCAGCCTGGAGAACACAACCAGCAAGAAAATCGTGGCCCTTTACCCTTTATAGGTGCCACTGACCAGGGCTCCCTGGCACCACGAGAGGACTTGTCCCACCACAGCCTGCAGGTGAGAAAGCTGAGGGCTCATCAGCTCTCTCCAGCCTGCAAGGAGGCTGGGCACTGGGGACTTACTGCATCCTCACCTCCCTGCTCCAGCCTGGGAGTCTGAGCGGCAGGGATCATGGCTGAAAAGAGCTGCCTGAGAGGGAAAGGATGTGCAAGAGCTCCCACACTGTGGATACTACAAACACACGTTCAGCTGGAGACCGGATACTCCAGGTTACCATCCCAGGGATCCCCACTCAGTGCACCCGTGGTTTCTCAGGCATTACAGCACTAACATTCCCCACGGCAGCCCTGCTGGCTCCACTGCAGGACAGGAACTTTAACCACTAGCACAGGCAGATTTTTTGCTTTGCCTTTTGGGTTTTTTGTGAGTACTTAACCAGCCCTGTATCACAAGCATATTGAACTCACATCTGCTACTGTCTGTGTGCATATGCACTGCTGGGACTTCAGGTGGTGCTAAGTTTCCCTACATTATCTTTCTTCATTGTTTACCACTCTGAGCCATGTATTTGTATGCCTATGGACACACAATGTACACATCACAGGGGTCAGCTGGGGCCACTAAGGCCCATCCTGGGTGAGGACCAGGACCACCTTTGCTCCCTGGGCACCTCCTGCTACCCCAGGACAGCTCACTGGCAAGTTGCTGGCTCCAAACTTCCAGCTGTTCTGTTTGCCAGCCCTCAGGACATGGAGCCCAATAACAGAGAGGAAGAGAAGTATCCATCCCAGCTCAGCCTAAGTGGGAGCTCATCTAAAAGAAAGACGTTGCCTCTGTGCATGTTCCCAGCCTCCCTGAACATCTGGATTTAGGGAAGCCATCAGGACACTCTCTCCACTGTCAAGATCCTGCCAAGGACAATCCCTGAATTTGTTTTCTGCTCCTCCACACATGGAAACCCCAGCCTTGGCTAAAGGCAGGACATTGCACCTTCTGAGCTCCTGTGAAAGCCTTTCCCCCAACACGGCCAGGGCCCGACCTGGGGGTGAGGGGAAGCTCTTCTGCTACTACACACTCATACAAGGAATGAAGAGACAGCAGAAAATTACAGACAAATGGCTATTGTATGTAGCCTCTGCTCTTTGCCTAGCACTTTAGGTACACATATTTTAGTCTGAGAAAAAAAAATTCTGGATGAAGCATATTTGACTAATGATAAATGACAAAGAGTAGAGCAAAACAGCTGTGTCTCTCCTGGTGATGATCAGCACACATTTTTAAACAGATGTTTCTGGTTTTAAGTAAATTCTCACTTGATGGATCTTTTTCTTTTCTGAGAATACAACATCTATCAGATTAGAAATTTTTAACACTTAATTAAAAAGGACAGCTCTGACTGACAGCATGTAGCCCTTAAGTGAAGAAGGTTGGGTTTTTTTTTTAAGATACATAGAAGTGATAGTTTTGTAATTAATGACATCTCTTTAAAAAAAAAAAAAAAAGCCAAAGAAAAAACACACAAACCCCCCCTTTCAAATCAGCACCTGAAAATATTAGTATAATTAAGTTGTAAAACTAATGTTCTCAAACAAAACCTGAAAATAAAAATACATTCTGCTGTTAGCCTGAAATCTACAATCAAAATTCCAAAGCACCACCTGCCCAATTATAAATGACAATTAATGGGAGTTTTCCTGATAAAGGAAGCAAAGTGATGCATTTAGCAGTGTCATGGACTGGGGCTGCCAGAGCTATTTCCTATGATAGGTTATCTTCATAGTGCACTTAATTTCCTGCAGCTAAACGTGGTTAAAGGAAAAAGCCACCAAGCAAATGTTGTAGTGGTAAAATCAAATCTGGTTGCTGCAAATAAATCTTATCAATTTGAAAAGGCCTGAACTACCTCATCAAGCCAGCATCACGCGGAGGGGAGAAGGGCCCTACCACAGCAGTCAATAAGAGGAATAAAAGGTCTTCATTCAGTCTGTCTATCAAATACACATCAGTGTCTTTCCCTCAGATCGCATTTTCCACCAGCTGAAAACCTGTCCTGCTCCTTTCTACACCCTAATAAATCTCACTGTAGTCCTCCTAAATGCCGTAATGAGGTATGGTTACTTCAAGGCGGGTTCACAAAACCTGGTGCTAGGCTGTAGAAAACTGGCGCAATATAACTCTGTCCTACATAAATCAGATTAAAAAACAGATGAATAGTGATTTATTTTGCATACACCAGATACACAATATGATTAAATCAAAAACAGATTATCCAGTCTGGCTGACTTCTTCCTTTAGCAGAAAGATTTATCAAGTTACAAAAAAACAGAAAAAAAAAAAAGAAAGAAAGATACTAAGCAGCCCACTGGAATATAGACAGGGAGGAAACAAAGCCAAAAACTTCTGCTGAACTTTGCAAAGGTGTTTAAGCTCCATTTTCATGTGACTGCTATCAATTTGGGAATTAAATTACCATTACACTTTCTAAGCTACTAGGTGCCCTAGGCCACTTGAAAAAGAGATTTGCAAACATTTTTGCCCCAAACTGCAGAAGGTATCAGATCATCTGCCAGCCTCACCTGGGACTAACCCTGCTCTCGGCCAAGTACCACAGCACAGTATCATCTACCCCAGACAGCTGCCTGAGAGTGGCATAAGCCAGTGCCTGGAAGGAGAGGATGGTAAGTGCCTTTGAGCACCCAAAGTAAAGCGAGTGACCTAGAAGGAGTGCAGCTGAGACTGGGTGCCCCGTGCTAAACTTACTTTTTCTGACAAGAAGTTTTCCTATAGAAACAAAACCACAAACTAGAGAAATCATAGGGTTGCTGAAACTTTTACCAGGATGCTACCTTGAACCTGCTCCAACTGTGCACCAAATGTAAATATGGTTATGATTTATTATTTATTTCCCGTCTCACATCGAAGTGGATGCCTGTGAAAGATCCCTGTGTGTGATTTTGAAAGAGTAAAGAAAACATGGTGATGGCTACATGTCCACCAACTTGACTGTGGTCAGAAAAATACACCTGCTTTATATTTCACCTATGACTTAACGCGGGCAGATTTTACTCTTTTTTTTAATTTCCTGTCTGACAATTGAGCAATCTGACTGCGAGCTGTTAAAATAGATGCTGTGTCCCACCCCAGACTTGGCTGTATTTTGCTGGCATGTGGAGCAAGTAGCTCCTCCGTGAAGTGCATGAGGCGCACTGGAATTCCTCATGCTGAAGTCTGAAAACATGAGTCGTCGTCATTCTCCCACATAATACTTCACACTACTGTCCTAAAAATTCACACTCAGAGATTGGCTTGCATGGGAAGTTTCACATTTGATGGCTTAGAGAAAGGACAAGAAACTCTTGCTGCAGGAATGGAGATAACAAGTGGCTGGCATCGCATTTCTGCTTATTCTGAATTTAGAATCCTGGGGTGCTAAAATGAGCTAGTGAAGGAAGGCTGTTAATAAGATGCTCACAGGGGTGTTTGAATGAACTGAAAAACAGTCAGGAGAAAGCGTGGGGAGGATTAAATCAAACAAACAAACAAAAATGTATCAGTTTACTGAGACAGGCTTCCAAGTAGTCTTCGGCCTTATGGTACAGCAACTGAATGCTATCAAAAGCCACTACTGCTACGTGATGGCAAAGCAAACATGTTGAAAACATCTAAATATCCCCATCCAGAAGGAATATAGCAGGAAAGAGAAAAAGGTTAGTGGCATTTCGGGCTCTGGCCTGTCCACTCCCCAACCCTGGCCCCTCAATTAACACTAATGAATCCCAGGAGATGGTCACTGCCACACAACCACAAGTCCCCACTTCACTGAGCCTTGCCCAGACAGCCCTGCCTTTGCTTTGTCTGAGGAACTTCCTCTCGCCTGCCATAAACACGCAAGTTTGCCATGGATGCACAGGTCAGCAAATCCGGTGCTGCTGCACCGCTGACTATCTCATCTTAAAATTGCTGGTGCCTTTTTCCACCGTCAGAAAACCCCTGTTTCTTGAGAAACTCAACTGCTCCCAAGCAGGGTTGCCCTGTATCTCATTATCTGGAACAAAACACCTCTTAAAAGAAAAAAAAAAAAAAAAAAAAGGGCAGAATCAAAAGCATCTGAAAGGTTCACAAATCAAAAGAAAAAAGAAAAATATCTGCAACATTTTAAAATCATAGTTAGTAAGGAAATAACAGGGCCTCAATTATTGCATGCCTGATTTTAATACTGTCAATGTCCCACAAGTAGAATCCAAAAATCCACCAAAAAAAAACCCCAAACCCATTGATGCAGACAAAAGTCAAATGTGCTTCTGCAACTCGCAGACAGGTATCCAACCATATATTCCCTAGGTACAAACTTCAGTCTCCATATGTAAAACTACATGACCACGTGTCTGTGAGGTCAAGAACATACATACTTTTTTTTTTATTGGTTGAATAAGAGACTGCAGCTAAAGAAAATGTGGCTTTTGATGGTAAAAAAAATAAACTGTGGAAGAAAACACCATAGGGAGCTTTTAAAAGTCACCTGTCTATTCCTGGAAACTCCTTTTAGTGTGGTAGACCTCACAGGTGCCATATGCCCAACTAACAAACCCAACCATCTCTCTTCCTCTTCCCCTTGCAAAACACTACATTTAGTGCAAACTCAAGTGTCAAAGGCCAACATACTCCTTGGGTTATGATGACACTTGATGACACTACAATGCATTGCTTTTCAAAGAGTAAGAAACTGCCTCCAGAAAATTTCAGGTTGTGTTTAGTCAAATACAGCTGGTGAAGAGGAATTCATACAAAATGAGCAAGATACTCAGAAACATGGCACTTTGGTGAGTGCCTGTACTTTTTGATGCGATATAGGGTGATTTAGGCCCTGCTTATGAGCAGGTACAGAATAAAAAAAAATGGGGTTCTAGTTTGGAAATAGTCACTAACAGTGTCCCCATAGCCAAGGGCAGAAGTCCAGACCTGTATTTCCATTTTGGCTTTGACATTTTTGCCCATGAGATATTCTGCCTTACACAGCATTTAGGAGTGATGGAGAAACAACACAGAGGGAACCCCACTGACACAGCAAGGGCTTAAGAAACACAGAGCATCACCTGCTTGTACAGTAACTGCCCAGTAGAGTTATTAAAATTATTTATTAATTTATTAAAATTATTTGCTGTCTTAACTCAGAGAGAGACTACAGACAGAAACTTGTTGCATTTGAGTGAGGCAGCACAATGCATAAATACTGAAATGAAAAAAATATCTTGGAGATAAAAGTTGGAAGAGAGCTTCATGAAGACCAACCCTTGGCTCTCTGTGTCATGATTTACCTCCAGGACTTTTTGAGCCAGATTGGTATATTTAGATAACTCATTTTGGTCTGGAAAAGGTGTGATTCCCATTGCTACCCCAGGCTTTGCTCCAATGCTTCCCCTGAAATCTCTGCTTGGTCTCTAAGTATTTTCTACATCCAAAGATTTGGTGCAAGGCCCTGGGCTGCACCAAAGGACTGCAGACAAACCCTCACCAGCCCTGGGTTAACCTGTGCATCTTAAGCCTCAGCTGTGAGGTCAGGCTTTACCCTCCCACCCTGTCCTGCGATCCTCTGCACCCTCGTGCCGAGTCCCATGTGGGACCAGGCACATATTCATAGTCTGGAGGGGGATGTGTGAGCTCAGATCTGCACCAAAGAACCCACAGCCTGGGGACTGGGCTGAGTATCCGAGCTCATGGAACACATAAAGTCTCTATTTCTGTTAAGGCAGGCATTATTACACTCTCATTATTTATTCTTATTATTCCCCTGCTCCAGGATTTGAAAATACTAAAGCAGATTGACCTTTAATTATGACAAATTAAAAACATCATCAGTTTTAGAAACAATAGCAAAAAGCAGTTTCCCGTTTAGACTGATGCCCGCTATAAAACTTCGGGAAAGTAGAGAGCACTCAGCCAATGGTCTGCCTGAGCCTGCTCCCTCCTGCTCCCAAAGAGATGGGAATGCAAGAGAGGGAGGGAAAGGCATCCGTGATTCTCCAAGGCATGCGGGCTTTTGATGAAAACTACTCCATATTCAGGAAGAGGCAGAGGAGGTAATCAAATCTGGTTATCTCAAAATCATTATGACCGGGTAGATTTTGGAGCCCGAGTTGTTTGTTGGAATCCACCCCTCCAGCCCTCGTGTTTGAAATAGAGCAGATGTGTAACATAACAGGAAAAGAATCCAGCTCTGTTGTGACAAATTCTTAACCAATTTTTTTGGAAAGATTTAAAATAACAGTTTCTGTTGCGTAGGCTGTGATCCTGTTGACGTCTGCACTCAGTTGCCCAGCACTTTCATATACATAAAACAAGAGGTATTTTTGGTGGAAGGAAGCACTGTCAGTATATCTGATTGGTAAAATAACTTAAAAATCACATTTCAACAGTAACTTCCAACTGCCCTAGAGCACGAGTTAATGAGATCACATGGAAACATATTGCAAACCAGGAAACATATTTTATACAAGACCAAAACAGTGGAAAAAAATGTTAAATACACAACGTAGTGGGGCTTCATTCTGTGCACTTCACCTTTCTTGTTTGTGTTAGCGCACAGGCACGCCGGGTGCCTCCTGACGGACCGCGGCACAGCGCCTACGGCCACTTGCTGCAACGGAAAGATAAAAGCCTGTTTGGTCAAACTGTCCTATTCCTGTCCTTGAAGTCGTCGGCAAAAAGCTGCCCCCGATGCAGCAGCCAAGGGCTGGCCTCTCTGATGAATGTGGGCTACTTGGCACTGCAGTGGGAGAACATAAAAGGCTTTTTCTAAGTAAATGGGAAGGCTCTGAAGGATTTGCCTGGTGTTAGAAGTCTCTGTCCTACCTCTGAAAGGCTAATTCTGGGTGGCAAGACCCAAAGGGATTTCTGTGTTTCCCAGTGCTAAACTGAGTCAGGGTCTTGAAGGGAGCTTGGCAATGCAGAGAGGAGAACGATGAGGAAGGAGAGTGTGCTGTAACACAAAGGGCCATGGACCATTCCACCTCAGTTTTGGGAGACAGCATGTGGTGGAAAGGTGCTGGCTTAAAGAAAGGTGAGACTGACAAGGCTGAGAACCAAGGAATTCATTGCTAATTAAAACATTTCGGCTACACCCTAACTGCTTTCGTTTTGAGAAAGGCAGATTTGCTGTCAAGAGCAAGAAGCCAAGTGTGTTTGGGGAGGAGGACGAAAGGGGGTGACCATCATAACCAGGGACTGGGAACAGCCTAATAACCCTTGGAAAGCTGAACTGTTTTCCTGCACCACATGCTTCTGCATATTACAGCTTCCAGAAGACTCCAAAATAAAGTCTATAACTGAGACAGAAATAGAATGCAATGAATGTAACTCAGATTTCACCTATTCTGTGCTGCTTCCCACCCAGAGCCCTTTTGTGACAAATAAATTTGACAAACAGATTGACCACTATCAGCTGAAAAATTAGGTTTTCTTCTTTAAACAAAAGTAGTAGGGAAGAGGGAAAAAAACCAGAGAATCACTGTCCAGTGGAGATAGAAAAAGATTGATAGCCTTCAGATGAGCTGCAATAAATTCAGATAAGCTGAAATAATTCACAAAAGAACCATATTCTTATTTAACTTGCATTCACTATGTATAAAGCATAAATGTAAAAGGCCCTGCAATTGTAACCAAAACGAGACCATATCCTTGTCCTGCAATATAAAAATACTGAAACAAGATAAGCTTTAAGCAAAGCCACAGGTTTGACGGCACCAAATTGTTCTGCTGTCTTAGCTTCTGAATGCCCCATTTCCACACTGCCCAGCCTGGGGCTCATCCCCTGAAAAGGGCATAACTGGTTACAACCTATGCATAGCCAGCTCCTAGAACAGCCTCTTTTACCCTTCAAGGCTTTACTCGTGGTCACACCACACCAACAACAGAGATAGTGTCACAAGACACAGTTTAGTGGAGTGAGTGGATGGGCAGACTTGGCAGGAAGCAGAGACAGGAAGGGGAAGGAGGAAACAAAAGCATGCAATAAAGATACTATCGGGATTGCCCTCTAAGTCAGGGTTCCTTACCTCATGTACGATGTTGGAGACAGAGGTTTTGGTTTGGCCCACTGGTAGGGATGCTGTGGCACAGACAGGTACTGCTCGCAGAAGTTGCCTTTCCTGATGTGCTGAAAGCTGGAGAAGTCTTCTGGTGACAAATCGGCAGTCGGCGATATGGTCCCATGGTCCTCGCCAGCAGGTTCAGTTTTGAGAGTCATGGATGGGGTGTGATCAATGGCGGTCTTCCTCGACTTGATGGGAATCCCATCGTTCATATCGATGGTGCTGTCAGTGGTGAGGGCGTTGATGGCAGCGACGATGGCGGAGCTGGTGTACTGGTTTGTGTTCCCCAGCCACGTGTCATCTGTGACACTCACCCGTGGCGAGTTCTGCGGAGAAGGCGTGGGGGAGTGATGTGGGGAATAGGTCTGCCGGCCATTGAGGCTGTACTTCCTCTTGTTGCAGGGAGATGGAGGCCTGGAGTTGCGAGCCCCCAGCCAGTTTTCCTCTGTGATGCTCGTTCTGGGAGACGTTGATGGAGAGTGCCTTGGGGAACTGAGCAAAGTACAGGCCACCATGCTGCGCTGGTAGCCCTCCTCTGTGTCTGTGGTCTTCGGAGAGACGCACGGGGACTGCCACGGAGAGGTCTGAGGTGAAGTATATGGATACGAGTAGTTGGACTCATAGGAAGACGCTTCAGAGTTGCAGCTTCTGGAAGACAAACTACTCGCTGGACTCAGGCAGGATGGGTCTCTGTACGCCTCGATGTTCGGCAAGTTCAAAGTGGCAGTGGAAGGTGACCGCTTGGCGTTTGGGATGGCCTCCTCCACCTCATCATGGAAAAACTGGTTGTTGTTATGATGCAATCCCATGTAAGAAGTGATCTCAATTCTGGGGCTCTCCAGCGCTGGAGCTCCATTAGGTCTCATGTTTGGCGGCAAGTAGTACTCGGAGGCCCCGCTGTCAATGTGTCCTCCATATCCAGAGGGATGGTTTGTCGATGGGACAACTGAAATGACGGGATTTGATGTCTGCAGGCCATGACATGGAGTTGACAATGAGGAATGTGCCACATTTAGAGGCAAGCCAGCATTTACATTTGAAGATGCATAATTATAGTGTTCTGGAAGAAACAAACAAACAACAAAGAATGACATGAGGTGCTGCACAAATATACTCACTTAGCAACATATCCAGCTGAAATGGAGGGACATGGCACAACACACAAAAGCACAGCTCTCCTAACAGCCCAGCCCACAAGCGTGCCATGCTCGGGGAGAGGCTGCAGACTAGCATCCTTGAAAATGCCTCTAACTGAACAACACAAGACAAAATATCTCAGGATGGGGGAATGTACAGAGAGTTGGTCTTGAGGGCATGCTTCTTAGGTGAACCTTCAAAGCAAAAAAATTGAGTCTTCAAACAACATTGTTTCAGGATTCTGGGAGACTGCAGCACTCAGAGATGCAACTGACGAGATGTATTTTTACATAAGTGAGCCTAGCTCCCTCCCTGAAAAGTTGGAATACACAAGAAACACAGGACAAAAAAACAAAAGTGAAGGCAGACTAAAGCAAAGAACAAGATCAACTGCATTCTGTTAAAAAAATTACACACAACTGAAATTTCCATTACAGCAAGTTTCCAACTGCTTCCAGTTAACTAGGATTTTGGAAAAAGATGGATCTATTGACCTGCTCTGGTTTCTGGGACCACTTATCCTCCAGCCCAACTGGCAGAGGCCAGGTGAAGGATAAACATGGATGTCTCACTATTCAGTGACAGCTGAAATTCCATTGAAATTGCTGGTTATTGCACACGCCACATCAAACGCTGCCAGCAGTGTGCTCTGGGCCAGCTCTCCAACCATTTAACAGTGTCGGGTGTATAAAAGCAACAGCAGAGTTCATGGCCACCGTGGAAAACCTGGAAAGTGACAGATCACATCACAGCCTTGTGCCAATGGGCCCCCTGACAGTGCAGGGAACAACGTGCCCTTCGCGTGCCTCCATCCCTGCTGGACTACAGGAACCAAAGTCTCAAAGCTGGTCCACATAGGATCATCTCTGCCTTGCCTCACTGTCTGCCTGCTGAAATGACTCCTTCAGCTCTGCGCCCCCATCCCAGGGATCCATATGTAACCCTTTCTGCCACCCAGAGATAGATACTGGTGGGCTGCCCATGTGGGAGATGGGCAGCCCTCAACCAAGGACAACACGCCCCTGGTGCTCTGAGCTGTGGTGGGATGAGGAGCCATCATTTCTATTCTTTCTGATATAGGGAGGCTCTGTGTCACCAGGACATATGAGCCAGACACGTAAGCCCTAATGCCAGTATCTCTTACCTTACTGGCAAAAGAGAGCAAAACCTTTGTATCAGGGACAATGGTCACTGAACTCTGAGTACTGCTGGTGCACAGGTTCTTCTCAGCAGTCTGGAAATGCCCCCAGCTCCACCTCCAGCCCCAAGCTGTGCTTGCAACGCATCAGCCTTCCCCAAGGTTTATCATGGCGGCAGTGTCACTTTCCTGCAGGACAGAGGGAAACTCTACATCCCCAATGGCCACAGCCAGTCCACATGGGAAATCTGTCCCTTTCCATCCCAGGAGGCAAGTTCCCTTGGCAGTCACCTTGCACACCTTCCCTTGGAAGATACAGAAATTGATACAGTGTTAATTACTGCAGCTGCTACTCCCGAGGTGACCAGGGAGCTCTGCAAATGCAAACGAGCCTCCGAGCTGGTAACTAGCACAGCCAGCTATTCTCTTTCTCTTGTTTATCAGCTCAGCCCTCTCTGGTATCATCCACCTGTGATCCCACGCTCACCTTTCTCGCTGGCAACGACTCGAAGGCAAACGGTACTTAGGAAAAATTAATGTGCTGTGGCAGCTTCACAGCAGCTCCAGCTGATGTATGTCATGGCAGGTAACAGTCAGGAATGATGAGCAACAGCACCTTTTGAACTCTCTCACTAGTCCGCCTTCAGATATTGGCCATTTGCTGAGGAAGGGTCATTAAATTACACTGCAGTGTGCCACAAATAACACTGGATTATTCAAAACACGCTGCAGCTTCATGTTCTATTCAAACAACCAGGCAGGCAGGAAATACAGCAAAAGAGGTGCTACTTGACAAAATCCAACTGCTCTGGTCACATCAAGGTGCAGATCTGCCTGGTGGATCAGAATCCCCTCCTTCCAAAATCAGTTCCTTTTGTTGCTGTCCTGCCACTTGGCTGCACCACCCAGTGTCACCACGACCACCATCACTTCCCTCCTGCTCTTCATGGAAAAAAAATCCTGACATAGTACAACAGTGGTAGGACCTTATCTGTTTCAGAAATTAGCTCAGAGAAAGGGTCTACAGTAGTGCTTTCAAGGCAGCTTCAACCCCTTCACTGCTTCCTCTAGCTCCAGAGGTAGGTGATGTCTGTGACACCACACTGCTGCTGGGACACTGGCTACACTCTTCTTCCGCATACCGTTCCACAGCTTCCCGGTGATATGGCACAGCTGGGAACTGTTTCCAGCCAGTCCCCACCACACAGCTGGACAGCCCAGGCAGGGGACTGAGGGCTCGGCAGTCTGCCCCCAGCTCTGCACCCAGCAGGTGGGCTTTGCCTCTGCTGACTGTAAAAGCAGTGCTTTTAGATTTTGTATTAAAAACAAATAGGTAAACAAATAACAGGGGTAAGTACTGTGAGCCCAGCAGTTCACTTAAATTGTAATGCATGACTAGGGTGAAATTCAAAGACTGCAGTCTGCTGGAGATCTGCAGCCCAGGCTGAACAGGCAATATAAAGCTCAGATGAGCCTTTGGAATCCAGTTTTTTAAAAAATAAATTAAAAGACAGTCTCAAGTTCTATAAGCAACAAGTTCCCTAATTCATATGGCAAAGAATAGCCACTTTTAGAACTATTACGCATTTTTAAAGCCACCTTTTAAAGGGCCAAGAAAAAAAATCATACAACTCATACAACAGTACTCAAAATAGAACTATGAAAGATCCAAAACCTTCCAAACATATTTAAGTGTCTTAAAATTACAGGCAGATGTAGAAAATACGTCCACCAAACAGAAAGTCCCCAAAGCCAGAACTAGGAACTAGACAGAGCACTTGGTTTTTAAGCTAAAAACCACCAGCTACAATTTCGGGTAAAGCTCATTTTCCAAAACTTTCATATTAAAAAAATTCATCAAACACACATCCATAGTCAGCATTTATAACATGCTGACGTTTTACTCACCTGGGTGAATGAGACAGGTAGAAATAAAATACATTTGACTGTCCTGATGGGGATGAAAGGTAGGTAATGCTTTACCATGGCATCACTGTTATGACTGTGATTCACAGAGGCACCCAGGACCAGTGTACTGACTACCAAGACACTTTTGATAGTGTATTTTAATATCCTGAGCCAAACCCCAGTATCAGATAGACCAGTGCAGGTTTGCAACAGTTCTGTTCCAACAAATCCACACTTAAGTATAACTAGGACAAGAAATTGGACCCTTTGAGTAGTGAGCATACCTCCACATATTACATTTCCCTTTGTAGCAGTTAAAAAACTTCTTTTTTTGCCTCCAGTTAATTTCACAGCAAGCAAGTTTTATTCTTTTCAATCATTAATGGGCTGATCCTGTATTGGGCACCACTGTTTTTTATTTACATAATTTAAATAGGAATGCTGAACACTTGCAGTTTGGAGGGTCTTCAGAAAAGATGAGGGCTTTCTTACATTGCTCAAGATGAAGCCACATCTACATCTGTGTTTAAATTCATGCTTTCAAAACTGCCTAATGGAGTCAAGTACTTTTCTCACTAGGACTCTGCCACTTAATTTGCTTACGCCCCTCCACTTTAGACACTTAGTCTAATCACTAGAACACTTATCTGAAAAACTCGGTGTAAAACTCTTAAAAGTGTCTTTTTCTAAAAACTAGAAGCTCTTAACAACTATTTGGATGCTGACACTGTGCCAGAGAGCCGGGGAGAGCTAGGAAGGCGCTAACACCTTCACCCACATCCTGGTAGCTTGTGATAGGCAGGCAAGGATTTGGAAACCTGCTAGAATTTACAGGCAAAAGATAAGGCACAGAGCAAACACAGTCCTACTCTGAGGCAGCGCTAAGTCATCCACTTGTATGAGAGCTCTTTACGGTGACCCGCTATCACCGACACCACAGCAAGTTAACCACGCAGCAGGAAGCGGCAATCTTCGCTCTCTGCCAGTTCCAGGCTTGTTCGCCTCATTTCCACCTCAAGTATTGCTAAAAGCCATAAAAACAGACAGCCGGACCGAGATACCAGAGTTGGAAACAGTTGTGACCCGTGACAAATTCACGCCCGTTATTTTTATTTGCGGATGACCTTCAGGCTAAACCCTGAGCCTAACTCCGGCTCACGGGGGGATGGGGAAAGGGGGCTGAAGTGAGTTTTCAACCGGCCCGTCTCTGTCACGGGCAAGACCCAAAGCCAGTGGGGGCAGCCGTGCAAGCGGCCAACGTGGGGGTCTGCAGATCTCAAACAACACCAAACTTCTAAAAACTCGTCACCGGCGGTCCCCGGGCAGGACTCAATTCCGGTCGCCGCGGCCCCGCTCGCCGCTTCCCGGCGCGGCGGAGGCGACAAGAGCCGCCCGGGGCCGGGCCGACCTGTCCGGGCGGGATTGCCGGCGCCCCTGTCCCGATCCCCGCGAGGGGAGGTAGCCTTTCCCCCCTCCCGAACGAGGCAGCGCAGGGAGGGCTCCCCGCAGCATCCCGCCGCCAGCGCGCTCGGAGGTGCCCCGACCGCGACCCACCTCCACCCTCATCGCTGTGCTTGAACTCGAAGAGGAAATCGAAGTCAAACTCCTGCTCGGCCTCCACGCCCGTCATGGCTCCCGCCGCGACCCCCGCCACGCCCCGGTACCCTGGCAGCGGTGGTGGCGCAGCGGTGGTGGCGCAGCCGCGGCCCGCCCCGTCGGGCTCGCCCCGCCGCGCCCGGACACCTGCTGCCGGCGGCTCGGACTGCGCGGAGCCCCGGCACGGCGTGGGACGGCAGCCGCTGCTGCGCTCGGTAACGTGACCTCGGCCCCGACGGCCGGCCTGTCTCGCTGCCGCCGCCGCTGCCGCCGCCTCCGATCCGCCCTCCCGCCCGCTGTTGATGTTTCCGGGTCGATGCAAACAAGCGCGGTGCCCGGCCCCCCCGCACCCCCCCGCCGGGGCTCTGCCCCTGCAGCGCAGCCCGCGCACCGCGGGGAGCCCCCGCCCCGCCCGGGAGACCCGGCACCAGGGGAGACCCCAGACCGCCGAGGGCTCGCCGTGGGCGGGATGGGGAGCCCGCGGGTGGGCGGGCAGTGGGACTTCACCTGCTCCCGACCGGCGGTAACGGCGCGGGGCAGGAGCGGCTCCTTCCGCGCGTCGGCGGGAGGGAAGTAGGGAAGGAGGGCTGCTCAGCCCACTGAGGGGGGCACCGACGTGTCCCCTCTTCACTGAGGGCTGAGAAGGTTTCTTCCGTGGGTCCCCACCACGCCGCGTCTGTGAGCCAGGAGACTCCGCTTTCGTTTATTTATTATTTATTTCACTTAGTCGCAGCACCCACTAGTGCCAGCTGCTATAAAAAGCGCAGTAAAGCGGGACTCGGAACGCTGCCGGCCGCCTCCGTGCGCCGGGGAGGTAAAAGTCCTCCCCGAGCCTCCGCCGCACACCGGGAGGGCGCCTGCAAAGGGCTCCGGTGGCGGTGAGGGCACGGCTCTGCCCGGCCTGCCCCCCTTCCCGTTCGTACGAGATAAAAATTAGGAAAAAAGTAGAGACTTTCTTTATGTTTCGAGGTGCTTTTCTGTCAGGTTACACCGGCCGGACTAAAGGGTCCTCGCCAGGCAAGGGAGCGCCCGCCCCAGCAGCTCGGCTCGGCTCCTGAGTTCCCGAAGTTCAGGCCGGGTTTCAAAAGGAACAGTTTTTTTAGCAGTTATGGAAATGGTATTCTCTTATAAACTCAGGGAATACCATTTTCCAGGCTTGCGACTGAAATCTCCGTTACACAGTGCCAGGAAAACACAATTTTTTTCCATTTGAGCCCATTATACTTTTCTCTCTCCTCGCCGGGACGAGCCTCGCTGCAGGCTGGGCTCTCGCAGGAGCCGAGCTAGGCTTTGCCCCAGAGGGGCCGTGAGTGCCGAAGTGCTGGGGCTGAGTCACCCGAGTGTGCTAAAGGCCTTGGCAGCAGGGGAGCCCCTCCGCCTGCGCCTGCCGGGACCGTGCTCGCCCCGGGGTGCCGGAGCAGTCCGCGGGCGGCCCGCCCCGGCCCGGGAGAGGGGCTGCGCTGCAGGGACGAGCGTCCCGCCTCACCCGCGCACGTCCCTCTGCCTTTGCCCCGGCGGCGGGTGCGGATGTGCCTCTCGTCCCCTTGCCCAGGGCCTACAGGCGCAACAGCCGCCTCGCCCCTGCCACCAGGCCCCGGTTCCAGCAGTGTCACCCCACCCTGCCGCCGCTCTGCTCCAGACGCCCTGGAGTGCCCGGCGGGGAGGCGAGGAGAAGCTCCCAAGTACCCGCTGCCCTCGATCCTTTGTCTCTCCCGCATGTAGTACCTGCAAGGTGGGTGAATTGTCCCACACTCTTTACAGATGGCTTGATTTGGCAGTGACATCAATATTAGTGCTGTCAATGAAATATTTCCATTGGCACCCTCCCCTTGGAGAAGGAGGAAAGATGTGCTATGGAACGGTTAGAAACAAAGTGATACCACATATGGGGACGTATGGGACGGTGGCACTCCAGTTAATAGTTCAGTTTGAAACAGTGTTATTAACCTGCGGAAAGCGAAACGAACGATGGGGGGGGGGGGGGTGGGTGGCAATGAACGCTAGCAAGGCCATTCCCATGTCGCCAGCCACCCTTGCACGACCCACAGACCGATCCACCACCACAGCCGCTGCCCACCCAGCCACTCCTTGAAGTTAACCGGAGCTGCTCCAACTCCACAAACCAGGTTCAACAAGGGATGCAGCAGTCTGCTCCAGCTACAGCCCCCCAGCCTGAAGGGGAATTTAACCTGTCCAGGGCATTAAACCTTGTATAACCACTGGCATTTTCAAAGGTAAAGGACTCCACACCTCGCTATGACCCAAATTAAAAAGCGGGATCCTCCCACTGGGACTCTTTGCGAGTTTCTTCCCAGACTGAGCAAGAAATAAAGTATTTTCTTTGATTATTGTAGTTTGCCAATCAAGTAGCATCTTAATTTGCAGGCAGCAATCCTGATGTGCAGGGCTCCCCTACGTGTTTCCTGGATCGGGTCACGCTTTCTGACTGGACTAATTTTCTTAGTTCCTTACAAAATACACCACCAGGGAAGAGAACTATCGACGACGGTTGGCGCATTTAACGTAGGCATCAGAAATGCCACAGAAATAAAGAGAGGGATTTTTTTTCCTTTACGAGAGGCTGCAGAACGCTTTTTGTGTTAGCTGCCTCTGGATATAATTTTTACAAGTGGGTGTATTCAGTGCCCTTGGAACCCAGGGCATTGGAAGCGCCGTGCGTGCAGCCCGTGGATGTCCGAGCGTGCGACTGGCACGCCAGCCACCTCTATTAAATACAGTGTTAATTAACTTCCATCCCAAAAGACGCTCCATGCTTTACAAGCGGAGCCACACTCAGAGCCGCGCTTGTAGCTTTCGCACTGGCAGAATCTTGTCAACTGCAATGAAACCCTGGGGTGAAAACAGCCGTGTAAAAAACACACAAACAAACAAACAAACAAAACCCCAAAGAGATGGGTCTTTAGCTCCCTTCCAGCTTTCCGGGGACAAACCCGGGGAATGAAGTCCCGTTGTCCCACGCTGCGGAATGAACGCGGCGGACATGGACGGGCCTCTCCCTCTTCACTTCCTCACAACTTTCTCTGTCCGGGACTTGCGGGCTCGCTGCGCCCTGCCCGATCCCAAACAGCAGCCGCTGCAAAGCGGCGGCACCACCGGATAGGGAGGAAATTTGGGAGCCGGGTAGCAGCCGGGAGGGGAGGAGGGAGCACGGCACAGGGCAGCCACCGGGCCCGCAGTGGGGAGCCGGGAGCTGCCCCGCACCTGCCGCGGCGCGGAGGTGATGCCTGGTGGGGATGCCCGCGGAGTCCCGCTACAGGGGCCGAAAGGCGCCGTAAGGAGCGGCGAGGTGCGAAAGTTTCGGCGGTAGGCAGAGTGGTGCTGGATAGCGATGCTCCATGAGGGGAAACAATGTCCCGGTGGGCAAGAGGGGAGGGTGAAGTCGGTCCCCGCTCCAGCCAGACGCTGCCCCTGGCAGGGCCAAGTTCAGCCCAAGTTCAGCTCGCGTCCCGAGCCCCGCGCCCACCATCTTTCCCTCTAGAAACTTTTCCGCTGTGTTTTCAGGGCACTTTTCGCACAGGGGCAGAGAAAGAAGCCGCGATTCAGAGTTGGGATAGCGGGGCAAGCGCTTCCCCGGAGCCAAGCCGCCGGCGGCAGGGCGCCCGCCCGCCGTGGGAGCGGGGTACGCGGGGCGGCAGAGCCCCGCAGCCCGGCCGCGGCATGCCCGCCCGTCTCGGTGTGCCGGGAGCGCCGGTACGGCGCCTGGTACTGCCCGGGACTCCTTCCTTTTCCCAGGAGCGTGGGTTGGCTGCAATGACGGGCTCTATACTGACCTCCCCGAAATCAAATCCCGGGATGGGGAGGGAATCCCCGAGCGTGTCCCCCTGACCGTAGCCCACGCGCCCTCGCAGCCCCGCCGGGCGCGGGCCCAGGCCCAGGACCGGCGGGAGGCGGCCGGGGGCAGCGTCGCGGCCGCGGCGGCGCCGTGCGAGAGGCGAAGGAGACACCTATTGGCAAGCGGCCGCCGGCGAACCTCCGGGCCGCCGCGGGGAAACACCGGGGGACACCGCCGCCCGCCCTCCGCCCCCCGCAGCGCCGCCCGTTACCTTCCTCCGCCGCCTTCATGGTGCTGCCGAGCGGGCGGGCGCCGTCCTGCGGAGCCGCCGCCGGCCTCTCTCTCCCGCTGGATGGGTCCCGCGACGGCGGCGCGGCGGCGGCCGGCGGGGCAGCGCTTGGCATCCACCCGGCGGGGCGGCGGAGCCCGGCGCCGCGCCCTGGGCCACTGCCGGCCCCTCGCCGCGTGTCCCGCCTGTCCCGCGCCCCCCCGCCCGCCTTCACGACCCGGTGACCGGGGCCGCGCCGTCCCCGGCGTGGTAGCCGCGCCCGCGGAGGCACAGGAGCTCGCCGCCGCCGCCCCCCCGGGGACGGGGCATGGAGAGGAGGGCGGGTGTGCGTGGGGACTTCGGAGGCACTGCCCGCGCTGAGGCGGCGGGACGGGGCAGCGGGCGCTGCCGCCCGCGAAGAGCCGCAGGCGGGGGGACGGGGCCAGTGAGTGTGCGGAGCGGGGAAGTCTCGCTCTGACGCAGGGCTGCGCGCCCGGCGCCGCCTTTTTAAAGCTGGAAAACACCCCCCCACCTCCCTTCCCCTCCCGGCCCCTCTCCCCGCCCCGGCCCCGTGATGTCAGCCGGGCCCCGGCCCCGCCGCCGGCGGGCGGCCAGCGGGAGGCGGGCACCGGCGGGCACCGACGGGCCCCGGCCGCCCGCCCGCCCCTCCGCGGGGCACGGCGCCCGCCCAGCCCCCGGCCCGCCCAGCTCCGGCCCCGCCGCCGTTGCCCGCGGGGTCCCCTCAGCCTGCGGGAGCCGGGTGCCCTCCTGCGGGGGAACGGGCTGCGCGCCGGGGTCGCGAAGTGAAGGTGGGGAGAGAGGGGAGACCGGGGAGCGAAAGAGGCAGGCAGGGAGAGGGAAGAAAAAAAAAAAAAAGAAAAAAAAAAGGCGAGGCAGCCTCGCATGCTGAAATCATTATGTAAAAAATCGCAGGCTTCCCCCGCTGTGGAAATTTGGAAAAGAGCATCAACTGGCAGGCGAGAGAAAGGAAAATCCCATTCTGCTAAATTACTAACAGACCCGCGGACTCGGTTTCAGTCTCTCCAGATTTATTATTATTATTTATTATTATTCTGTAAATATCTCAGCAACACAGTTGTGTCTCATCACTTCGTAGAGGGAAGAAGGAGAGATTTCCATCCCACAGCGACTCCTCCTCCCATCTGCGGGATGCCCCGTCCCGGCCCCCGACGCGGCCGTGATACCCCGGCCCAGGCGGGAGCCTCCCGGGCGGGAGCTGCCGAGAGGGGCCGCGCCGCCCCCGCTCCCAGCCCCGTTCCCCTCGCCCCCCGCTCCCGCTCCGTCCTCCCTCTGCCCCCACAGCTGGCAGGAGGCGACCAAACTGCTGGAATGGGACGGCGGCGTGCGGGGAGTTGGGGTGATTTTGAACATATCTGGTGTGTGAAGCAAAAAAAAAAAAAAAAAAACCAAAAATCATAAATCTAGCGCCTGACACCCATGTGTGGTTGGAAATAAACCCAATATAAACGAAATCCTGTCTGCTTCTGAGGAACGGGAGCCCGCGGCCGGTGCTTCGGGGCGAGCTCCTCCACTATACTGCGGTGGAAGACGGTGCCCGCCAAGGAGAGCGCCCGGCCAGGAGCGCAGCTCCCTCCACCGACCTCCGTCGGGCGGGGAAACCCCAGAACCTAAACCAAAAGGGCGACGCTCTTCTTTCAAGGAAAACTGAGGGGGAAAACAGAGGGGCAAAGCCCTCACCCCCGCGGCACCTTTCCCAGCCTCCCGCCGCCCCTCAGGCGCCCGGCGCGGGCCGCCCGGACGTGGCGCACGCGGAGCGGCGGGGCGCCGCCAGGGGGCGCCGCGGGGCGCGGTGGGCGCGGGGCGGCGCTGCCGGGCTGCCCCCCCAGCCCCTCACGGGGCGGCGCTCGGGGGCCGCGCTGCCCCGGGCCCGCGCCGGCCGGGGCGGCTGCCGGGGCTGCCGGCGGGAGTGGGGGGCGGCCGGGAGATCCCGGCTGCTTCCCGGGAGGCTGGGGCGGGGGCGGGCGAGAGCCGCGCTGCTCTCGGCGGGACTCTCCTTTCCTGCCGCCCCCCCCCGCTCCCCGCCGAAATGACGGAATCCCCCGTCTGTTTCCTCCTGTTTAATGCCGTTGCCCGGACCACCGTGGCGCCGCTCCAAGGCCCCGCCAGCCGGCGCGGGCAGCCGGCGGCGGCGGCGCAGCGCGGGCCTCGCTGCCGCCCCCCGACCCCCGGCCCCGGCCCCGGCCCCGGCCCCGCCACCCCCGCAGCCCCGCGGGGCCGCCCCGGGGCCGCCCCGCCTCCGCTTCCCTCGGCCCCGCGCCTCCCTCCCGCCTCCCCGAGTTTGTTTACAGCCGCTACTAGGAGAGACTGTTACACGGAGCTTATTTTGGGAGCCGGTGATGACTAACGAAGTTAAAAGGAGCTTAGTACAGAAAACAACCTTATTTTTAGACGGCTGTTGTTTCAGTGGCTCATTGTAGCAAAAGCGCCCCGGCGTTTCTAAAACCCACGATGCCAGGTCCCCTGTCCTGTGCTGCCACCGAGGCTCGCACGCCGGCTGGCCCTGTTTGCTTCGCTTCGCTGCATCTCCTGCCTAAATCCTGCCTGTAAATGCTACGGCCACCATTGGCCTTCATTATTTTGAACTTTAAGACGTTTTCTTTCAACAGAAGAAAAAACAAGCTAAAAATGAGGAAAAAGAAAGTTTTGAAAGTCTTTGGAGTAATTTTCATTGACCTCTGGCACTGAGTTAGCAGGGACCAGTATTGGCCTCCCTTTTGACTTTTGAGGAAGGGCTGATGCTTCTGTTGGGCTTCTTTGCCTCCCAGGGAAGATGCAAGAGGCAGGTCTCCAAGTTTAACTTCATCCCAGGCAGCCTCCTGGGACCCAGCATGACATGCTGACCACCACAGCCCACATGCGGGAGAGCCTGGCACTGGACAATGGATGTGGCTGCTATTGCTGCTTCACTCCTTCTCACCCTTCTTTTCCATGTGTGGGAATCACTGCATGGCAGTTCGGGCACTAAGACCACACACAGGGCTCCACCGTCCAAGTCTAGCTCCTCACTGACCAGTCCTAATCCCCCATGGGTAAATCCCAGCAGAGCTGGTGGAACCTCAGCAGGCTCTGCTCCACACAGAGCTGTACAGACATGCACCCCAGGCAGGGTGACTCCCTTGTCACCAGTGCTGTTGCAGAACCTGCCTCCCCCTGTCACTGCCATGCAGCCAGCTTTCTCTGGCTTTCCACGGGAATGCTTCCACTGGGCTCTCTCTTCTCACAGTCCATATCTGCCACAGAGAGTTGTATGGGATCCCTGGGAAGCCCCTCTCCATCCATGTGTCCTACAGCAAGAAGGAGGGGGTGAGCTGCGGCTTCCCTTCCCCTCCGCAGAGGCAGCTGTGCTGGAAAACAAAGCGCTTGCTGCACTGAACCAGTAATTAGGTTAATCAGCTGCCCTGTTCTACCTTTCCTCCTTGGCTGAGACAGCATGCGGTGGCTTGCGTGGCCCAGGTCAGGCTGAGGAACTTGTCTGTGCGGCTGCATGTCGAGGTGATGCTTGTGGGAGACAGTGCACTTGGTGCACTGCAGCTCTCCCGAGGGAAGGCAGCAGGACTGGGATAAGAATTTGGTAAGAAGGGGGACAGAGCAGGCCATAGAGCCTCTGCCTTAGAACAGAGCCTTTTGGGGTTCCCACCCATTTTCCACTGCCATGACAGCAATCAGTTTGTACTGGAGAAATACAAGAAGTAAAAAAATCTGTATGTTGTAGAAGGAGGGAGGGTAGGAGCAGAAAAGGACCCTCCCCTCTTGCTCTTCTCCCAGATGTGAGGAGCAGTGCCCCAGCATTGCAGTACTTCCCCATGCCGGTGATTCCTGGGCTGGACCCCCCATGTTGGAGCTGCCTGTGGATCCCAGAGCTGTGTTGGCGTTCCCTGTGCAGCTTGGCCATTTGACACACACTTCCTCCCAGGCACAAACATCACTTCTTTGTTCCAGCCAAATGATGCAGGCTTGGGCAGGCACTTTTGGACCACTTTTTACCCCTTCTGCTTATCCTTGCAAGCAAAGCAATACATTTGTCTGCTGTTCTCAGCTCTTTTTATCCTTTTTAAAAATACAGCAGAGTATTTATACAGGATGTTTTAATCACTGAACAGTCTGATTCGTGTTCACTAGATTGGTTTTGTATTATGTGAATTTTGTGAGTCTGTGTGTTCCCTCCTCCATTTTTCTTTTCTCTCCTTTTCATTGGGCCTCACCAGTCTGGGAGGGATGTTTTGCATGGACCTTTGTACACAGTAGCCACAGTATTTCTCAGGGAGCCTCTAATTCAACCAAAATGCCTTCATTCTCGCCCCACCAGAGGATATAGGTTAGTAGCACCGCACAACAGGCTATGCCTGGCTGGCACCCTGAGCTACTTGCAGGACTTGGGGCAAATTGTTTCTTTGGGCCATGTCCTGTAAAATGAAAACTTTCAGCTTTGTCTACACAAAAGTGTTTTGAAAGCAGGGTGGGGGGAACCTCTCTCTCCAGTGTTTACCAATATCAAACATTTTCTTACAATAAATGCACAGAATCCTGTAATCCAAGATATCTATCAGAAAAAGCCACCCACGCTCTGCACAGAAATTATGTCCTGTTTTGGGCTTCTTGCTCTTATATCCTTACAGCCTTTTATATCCAACATTCATAATAGTGGCCATCTCCTTAGGGTCTGCATGCCCATCTTTTGGGTCTTGGCAGCTTCAAAAGCATCAGCATCTGTTCAGAATTTCATTCATTGTAACAAAAGATTTATAAGTCTCAAGCCTCCCTAACCAAGGCCCTAATTAGAGTCTTTCTAGTCCCCTGCTTTGAAAATTATAACAAGATTTGCTGGAAACTGAGACAGCACATGGCCAGTGTTTATGGCTAGTACAGCACCATTTTGAAAAAGCATCCATAAACATTTCAAACAAGGCAGGGAGCACACCTCAGCAGTGGCCAGCTGCTGCCCAGAGTTAGAAGCTGGTGCAAAGGCAGAGGCTGGGCTCAGCCTCCCATCCCCCTGACACAGCCTCTTTCACAGGCTGCCAGAAATAATTTCACCACTTTTAAGGTGCATTGCACTTAGCAGGACAAATGCCAGAGGAGGAATTTTGTGTGCTTGAATAATGTTGTAATTTACCTTATAACCGGTCTCATTACGATGTTGAGTGCTCTGCTGATTTACCTGGCTTTTGATTTAGTGGACTCTTTTTAAACGACAGTTTAGGAACGCAGCCAGTGACTGCAGGCGAAGGACCTTAAACCTTTCTGGAGCTACAGTCATCTGTTCAGACACTGACTTTTTAAAATCAAGACAGACATCAGACAGCCACATCAGACCCATATACAGAAAGCTGTGACTGAATTAAACTGAGACATTAGTTCAGAGAAATAATTTCATAATGATACACACTGCATCTGCGCCCCTTTGTTTCCTTTTGAGTTTGCCCCTTGCACAAACCCAAATTATGAGCAGGTACAGGGCAGAGCCCTCACTGCTGGCTGGTGTCGATGTGCAGCCTCTCCTCCCCCACAGCTGGCCCAGGTGAAGCGGGTGCAAGCAGTGGGCTGAATTTCATCTCTGTTGCATGACCCTGGGGTCTCACCATGGTGAATCAGGAACTCTCTTCACATGGCAGAACAACCAACAACAGTTAAAATACTGATAGTCTGCATTTCTTCCCGGACACTGCTGATGCAATGTGCAATGCAAGGTGGTTAAAAAATAAGCGTGTCTAACTCTCCATTTGTACTTGTGCAGTATTTCCAGACTTGCAAAGGAACAGTGACAAGGTTTTGTACCAGGCAATGTATTTTATCTCTGGAAATATGTAAAGTTTCAGAATTCCCCAGTTGCTGATACAGGGGGTGGTAACACATTTTTTGCCTCACCCAAAAGTACTTAATGACGGAAAGGCTCGTTGGGTACACAGGGACTCAAGCTGGCAGCAGAGCAGACCCTTTTCCTTGGAAAGGAAAACATCAGATTTACAATGTTTGTGGCAGACTGGGACCTGTGGTAGGGATCAGTTCCTGCACACTGTGGGGATGGTGGCTTTCACCTCATCCATCCTCTGAGGCACA
Organism: Acanthiza pusilla; assembly: GCA_036630365.1. Classification (NCBI taxonomy): domain Eukaryota; kingdom Metazoa; phylum Chordata; class Aves; order Passeriformes; family Acanthizidae; genus Acanthiza; species Acanthiza pusilla. Next base: position 3,876,899 of record JAXCHO010000034.1, read on the forward strand.
GGATCACACCTTCATTTTCAGGCAGTGCAAAGCATTTTTTTTCCAGATGTCTATTTTCATCTGAAGGAGTGGTATTGCAGCAGGCTTCATGGTAGTGGTGACCCACAAAGATGAACACAAAGACTGCACTGACTGCATTTGCAGAAGTGTTGCTTCACTCAGCAGTCCAGTGGCCAGTGGTTGAGTCTGGATGGTCTGGAGTCAGAAAAGGCTGCACATGCCCTTCCACTGTAGAAAGGCCTTCTTTCCCTCATGCCTATCCTGTAAGCTCTACATCCCCTGGAAGGTCTGCTTTTAGTGACAGGCTCCTGTAAGTCCTCATTCTCTACCCTCTGCCTGTAGTTGGTCCCCAAGTGCATATCCCCCCCACAGCCAGAGGAGACCTAGACTGAACTGATTTACTCCAGAGGCAGCATGTCTTGAGCTGTGCTCAAAACCAAGTGCCCTGGGAGCCCAAACATGTCCTCAGCCACCTTCACTTCCATGCATATGGAAGCATGTCCTTTTAAATCCAAGGTTCCATGTCCCAGTGCACAGAACAGGGCCAGCAGTGAAGTGCCCTTTGTAGCCTTCCTCTCTGTATTTGGGGACTGGCCTCTTTCAGACTTTGAGTTCAATGCTGAGAGCACCCTCACTGCCACATGGAGAGAATGACCTGATGTGAAACCCTGGATTCCTTGGCTGCAGCATGAGCCCTCTTTTCCAATATCTCAGCTGCACTGTTATTTACTTCTCATACTGCTGCTATTCCTACCACTCTTCAGCACCAGCAGAGTCTTTGCCTTCATTAGTTTCCTCCCCCTCTAGTTCATTAAACCTGCATTTAAATGTGCTATTGGTTCTCCCTAAATGAATAACCTTCCATTGTGTAATATTGAATTCCTTGGTATTAGTCTGTTCCCTCCAGTGTCTCCAAATCCTCCTGCAGTCTAGTGCGTTCCTGAAATTTATCAGCAGCCTCCTCTCCTATCATGATGTCATCTGCATCTGGACACCCGGCACATGGCGCCAACTTCGGGCTCATATGTACAAAACTCTTAAACGGAACAAGTCCCGGCCCCGAGCCCTGGGAGATCTGCCCTGTAAGCTCTCTTCTGGTGCACGGTGCTATTTATTGCACTCCTCTCTTCCCTAACCCAAGTTTATCCTCCTAATATTGATACTCCAATACTTGTATACATTTTACTGACCTCATTTTGTGATGCAGAGTCAGTAACCTTGTTAAACTCCACCAAACACAAAATCATTGCTTTAAACTTTTCTGGGCTCACCTTCACAAACTTTATGAATAGGATTTGGACTACTCTAGCAGCAATTTTGAATATGGCCTCTTGTGCCAGATGCTTGCATACACCAATCCCTGCTCCCCGTTTCCCCTGTACTTGCAGCATGATAGGATAACCCAGGGGATGAGAGGTATTGAGGGAGAAATGAAATATTTTCCAGGTGGTGAATTGTGGTGCCAAGGTTTTATTCCCTCACTCGTGGCTGTGCCCTGTTGAGGAGCACCCTTTACATGTGATGTAAAGTAGGTAATGATGAAATACAGTCCAATGATGTAAAGAAATATACTCTCCTCTGCTATTATTTTCACCAAGCATTGAGCTTTTCCAAAGACAGGGGTCTTGGACAGGAATGAAACTTGGAGCTTTTCAACCTAAAAGATGAAATGATAGGAACTGTGAGCTATTGGAGATGAAGGGTTATGATGGGTCTGGTGACACAGATGTCTCTAGTTGCAATGTACTACTTCAGCAGCAATGGCAAGGTTCAGATACAGAATTTAGTGGTGCCAAGTTCACAGCTGAGCTGCACCAGCTGTGGAATCAGGGGCACCTTGGTGGTAGGCTGACTTTAATCCCAACTCCCAGCACAACTTTGTGTTATCCTGCCTACTCTGGCTGTCCAGGGATGCCACAGACATCTGGTTTCTGGTTCTAATTCTGGTTTCTCACAGAAGTGCCCCATGGATGGGGGGGTTCTGAGAAGCACTTCAATCAGCTTGGCAGAGACAGAAGCTTTTTTTTGATGGAGGGATCTTGAAAGGCTGGCAAGAGATTGGGCTTTTAACATACACCTTTTTCACACCTTGAATTTTATCTCCCTCATTCTTTTCACACATTACTCCATGCGCAATGGGAGTTTTCTTTACTGGGGCGATTTGACTGAGGGGGCCAGCAACCTGAAAGGGATTGCCAGACTCCTATAGTTTGGTCAAGGTTAGGTTTGGTTGTTTGTGTACCAAAATTATGTACAAGCCCAAAGCCTTTGTTCCATTAGCTGCATTCCTGTTTTGTGACATCCCTGCATGCTGAAGTAGCTATCTTGAAGAACAAATGCTGAAAATTAAAATCTTCTTGAGTCAAGCTTCCTCATTAGCAGTCTGCCTGGCTAGACTCTACCTTATTATTTTTTGCTGGTGTGTAGCTGTAAAGAGAAAACCAAGGAGAAAAATAGGCAATTAAAATGCATTAAATTGATTTCCAAATGAGTATGTAGAATCAGAAACTCCCAGGAAGAACCCCATCTCTTCTTTTGCATCTGTTGCCGTATGTGAGAGTGCAAATTCACTAGCAACTAGAACAAGACACATTTGCAAACATTAGTAGGGTCAAACTTCTATTTAAGATCCCTCACTTGAATCTCTGAAAACCAAATGTGTTAAGTTGTTGCAGTTTCTTGGCATGCACTGTAGAGCAGGACCTTCCAAAAGCCATGGAAAAGTTTTTCAGGATGAACACAGCCCCAGCAGTCCAAATACAAGACTCTCCCCTCTGCAAAGCCAGAGAATCCTTTCCCTCGTTGCTAAAAAAAAAAAAAAAAAAAAAAAAAAAAGCCAAAAAGCATCTCGTGATTCTTCTGCTCTAAACTATGCTCCAGCGCAACAGCGAAACCATGAGTGTTATGGAACCCCACAACCTCCTGACATCAGGCTCTGGAGCTGCACTGTGCCTCAGGTCTCATCAACAGACTCTTTCACATCAAGCTAATGCAGATACATCAAATGCAAGCCTTGAACAGTTACAGAAAATTATGAGGATCATACAAATTTATCTCTTCTCTTTTTCTTCCAGGACTTTCCTTTCACTACAATCTTCCTTCCAAGAGTCTAATTGAATGTATTTTCAGGTTGCTTTTTAAGCACACTGAGTAAATTATGAAATTAAAGAAGCCTCTTAAGTGTGGTATATGAGAAGGAGGCTGCCCACAGATGTGCATGTGGTGCAAGAGAAGTGTGTGCACCGATCTGTGCGGACAGGAATGCCTTTGTTAAGCTGTGAGACAGAGCAATGGCAGAACAACATCCCAGAGCTGGGTCTATCCACCAAGCTGATTCTGGTGAAGGCAGGTGTGAAAAGACAGACTAAAGACTGGGGCTGAATATTGTTTCACAGAATTGTTTCACAGAAATTTGCTTTGGAATTTCAGCTGGAGAATCTATCACTAGAGGTGAGCCATTGAGGTGAAAGACTCTTGTGTTTACTGCTCAAGGGCTGCTGCCTGCTTGCTGCCCAGCACTAATGCCCTGAGCAGTCCACAAGAGCTGTGCCACAATGCAATACTGCTCGTGGTGTTTCTCAAGTTACATGAGTCAAAGCTGTCAAGTCTGGAAGTCTGGGATTTGGCTCCAAGTTTCGCTGGCTGCACTCCAATAAGTGGATGCAGACCAATTTCACAGAAGCAGCCAGCAACCTCTAGCAGGACAAAGAAAGGCCATTCCCACCCACCGTAGCCTGTCCTCCTCCCCACGGAAAGCTTCTTCACTTGTCACTGCAGAGGTCCAGCATTACATAGACCTGGGAACTCCTGTCACTGTTCTCAGAGTGCCAACAGGTACAGAGTGACCCACAGGATTAGGCAGACCGAGACCTCAGAAACTGTGCATGCATGGGCACATACACACAAATAAGTATCCCCCTGTTCAGGGTTCATGGCTAGCTAGACTCGGTGACCTCAGGGAAAAACTTTGTCTGGCAGAGGGGTTTGAAGGGTGACCACTGCCTGGGTACAAAGCCCAGCGAAAGACTTCTTATACCCTGGGACTGGCTTTGATGAACAGTGTTTAAGATCAGAGGCAGCTCAGAGGAGCATAAAGGCAGGGTAGTAAGACATTAGTTTGAGATAACTGGAGGGGTCACAGCATGGGCTCATAGTTTAGAGATGAGAGTCTTTCAGAGACATTGTTGCGAAGCTCTGGAGTGGGGCAGGAGAAGGCAGGGGAAGGGCTGCAGGATGCTGGTTCAGAGACCACACCACAACGCTGGGTCTGGCAGAGCAGCCCTGTGGAGTCTGTTGATTCAGAAGTGCTGAGGAGGGGAGTGTCTTGCTGAGATGAAACATCCTGTCCTGCTAGGAGCATGAGATCGTGTTGCTTCTGATGCTTGACACTAGTGGTGGGCAAATCTGGCAAAAAGGGGTTAATGAGGGCCCTGACACAAAGTCTGTGCTGACCCAGCTGCCTCCGCCATCCAGAGATCATCACAGCAAATCCTTTGTGGGGTAGTTTTCTCTTAAAGGCTTTTTTCCCCTCCCTTCACCCAATTAAATTTTCAACAGAAATCACAAACTTGCCTCAGAGGGCGAGAGCTCTGAATGCCTAAGACTTTGGCTTGAAGCCAGCCTGGACAGACTGCTGGAAGAAACCCCTTCACCTTTCAACACCCACACTGGTAAATAAATTAGCCTGTCAGGTGGAGACTGCATCCTCAGTGGCAGGACGTGGGGTGATGGTGTTTGACAATGACTGTACTGGAAATAAACCCTTTCCATAACAGTGATTTCTGTCTCATCTGAAGTATTTAAGACTAAACACCTCAGGAAACTTTTCTTTCCCATACTGCGGGAACACAGTTTTAGAAAACGAGTACCGTGTGCCTTGAAAGACAGATTTTTTCCTTGGTTATGATCATGGATGTGGCATTTTACTTATTTGTTGGCTTGCACCGCCCCCTCCTGGTTTGTGTAAAAACACCAGCTTTCACGAGAAACTTCCCTTAAGAAATAAACTGGTAAAGCAAACCCCCCGTGTTTATTGATGTTGACTCTGATCTATTTAAACGCATCCAAACTGAAACCGAGTGCATCTTTGGAAAGCACGGATACTGAACGGGAAGGGAAACGATGCAGGTACTGGCTTCGGACTGGGTGAAAGGGGCTGGTGGCTGTGGAACTGGCTTGGCATGCAGAGTTTGTACAGACATTCTCTCCCCACCATCAGCTCCCTAGAACGCGTTTACAGCTATTTCAGTCATAATGCTGTGCTAAGAAGCTTCAGTTCTGTCGCTTAAGTTCCACACTAATCACTTCTGACAGTGCTGGCTGTGCTTTCCATGAACAAGACTAACAACAAGAGTCCGAGCAGTTCACGGGCTGGGACACAGCTACAAGGAAGAGCTGATCGCCAGAGAACTCCCGGGGCAAGGGAAGGGGGCAGAGCAGCAGGGCACCCGCTCAGACCTGTACCCAGACAGCACCAAGTCAGAGCTGTGAGCAGGACAGAAGGCACTGTAGGTGTATTTCCTATAGTCAGAAGTGCACATATTTGTGTAAGATTGCAGTAATCTGGAGGATGAGAAGAAAATTGAGTGACAGGTACAGAATTACACTACAGTTAACCAGATAACTTCTACAGTGACCACGTCTGAGTATAGCAAAAATTCACACTTCATTTTCATGTAAAAAAATTCAAACCGAAGTGAAGCAGTCCCTTAGGTGATGTGCCACTCAAACAAGGAGGATGATCAAGTCTCAGGTTAAAAGACGTCCTTCCATCGTGCCAAGTGTAAATGACACTATCTAGCCCACACATGCCCAAGATTTTAAATCAGTAGATTTATTACCTTGATCAAAACTATGGCTCCTTCTAAGAAAAATGTACCATTTCTTTCCTCCCAAGTCATGTTGGGGACATCCTAAAATCTTCCTTCTTACAGGCTGGTCCTCTCACTGTCTCTCGCTATTATTGCCGTATTTTCTCACTTCCATGCATTCTCAGTGGTGGAAAAACTTCTTCCCTTGTCCGTCTCTTGATGAATAAAGGAGCTCTTTCTCTCTTGATGAATAACTTGTATCATTATCTCCAGCATCCTACATGGCTCCATAATGTGATACCAGTAGCAATTACCTATTTGTTGCTCATGTACTATAGTTTTATTCCTTTCCAACTGATCATTTTGGTTGCCCAGCTTAAGATTTATCAAGAGACTGAAGGCTTATACAGTGAATATTCAGCATTTTTTGGAAACCAGACTCCTACTTACAAAACATCTTAAAAAGAGTAGCATTTAAAATCACCAGTCACTTCTGGTGGAATAGACTGGGAATAAAAATTGTTGTATGGGCAAAACAGCGGAAATTATTAGCCTTCCCCCTTGACTCACCTCACATCTCAAATTCTTAGTTCCTGCCTCAGCTTTTGATATTCTTATTGAAATTGTGTAATATGAAGCTGATTAACTGTTGTATTTCAGACTTGCAAGCAGCTCCCATTTTTTATTTCTCTTAAGAAGAGACAAAGTTCCACCTTTTTTATGCCTTGGAAAAGTATCAAACCAAAAAAGGAGGGACACAAAGTAGAAGAGCTGTGAGATGTCTGCGACTCAAACAGGACTGGCAGGTAACAAGAAAGACTATAGAGAAGCCTTTGTTTTTCATGTTTTCCTTGAGTTTCCTTGAGTTCCTTGTTTCTCCCTTGCTGCCAGCATATACGGGCACATACTGAATTCAGCTTGCCTGAAAGCAGCTCAGCCACAAGCAGCTGCCCGGTCACTCTTCACATGATCACCAGATGAGTCTTTCTCATGGAATTTGTGTCCCATCTTTAAAAATAAATACAACACAAATAAACGAAGTCTTGACTGTAGTCACCAGGCCTGACCCACACGCAGATGTGACTGTGCTTGAGTCAACAGCTACAAGATCAGCAGGCTGCAGTTTCAAAGAGGCCCCAGACACCCAGGTTACTCAGAGGAGAACACCACAAGCAGGAATGGAAGGTACTGATGAATTATTAGGGCAAAGACATGGCCAATCAAATGATCAAAACACAAACGAGATGGTTTGCAGGAAGACCAGCTCATGAGGGAGACCTCCTGATGTCCCCAGGATCAGGCCCGCTGACTTGCTATGAGTGCAGGGTCAAAGCTGTGCGGAGGGCTGCCTGTGCCTGCACACTGGGCACTGGGTGGCACAGGGCCACAAAGACAACCCCACGGACCTGGCTCAGTGTTCCTGCAAGACAGCTGCAAGCAGCGCTCAGATTTTTCTCCAGTGGGCTGCATGGATCCCGCAGCATGGCACAGTCTGGGTGTTCCAGCATAGCATGGGGTGGAGGGGTGAGGATTTTTGTTGGGCATCAGGAAAAATGAAGTTTCCCTACATGCTTTCTTTGATTTTCTCTGCCACCCTTCTGCCTCCAAAAGCATTTCCAGTGTCTGACCAGAACACGTGAAGTTCTGCACTTTTGGACATCTCTGCTGCCATGCCCTGAGGTAGCTGCCTCTAGGGCAGGCTTTGCTGTAAGAGGCCTTTCCCTGCTTCTCCAGCAGTGAACTCCATCACTCACAGTGATGATATGTCTGAACTGGCAGAGTGAGTTACCTGCCTGTCAAGAAGAAAGACTCCTGTGCTGCCGTGCACCAGATCAGTGACTGTGGCTGGCTCTGCGTTACAGCTGAGCTATAACCTTGTTCTCCCTCCTCACCTGCCATCTCCAAGTAATTGCTTTTGGACAGATGGCAAGCTGGCAGTGTGGTTATGTGACTGCAGCTTGGCTTTTTCCCACTCCCCCCAAATCTGCTCCAGGTTATATGAGAGAGTTTATTTTTCTCCTCCCTGCTTCCCTTCCAGCACTAGAAAACACTTTACACAGAAGTCAATTGTTTCAACAACTGGAGAACTGCTCAGGCTGGGGACTACTTCCACATGTTTCCCAGCATTCCAGTGGGTACAGCTGGACCAAAGCAGAGAGGCACCTCGCTTTGGTTGACGTTATCAGGGTAACATGACAATGCAAGTGCAGTGTGACAGCCCATCCTGGTCATTCCTGGTCTGGAAAAACCAAATCTCTTCTAATGCGAGCAGGGCCAGACTGATATCCGAGCTAGGCAGAAATGCACGGCGTTTTGACTGTCTGGAATTGTTTCTTTCAGGCAGGTGTTCCCAAGATGGGTTGTTAAAAACATGACCTCCCTCAGTAGTTTCAGACATTCAGGTGTGAGTCTCGCAGTCACCTTCAACGGCTTACTTTCTTAATTTCTTTTGTTTTTTCAAGTAAGATTTGCCATGTGGGTTTATTGTTTGGGCTTTTTTTCTCTGAGCTCTGCACAAGTTAAGGGCATCTAAAACCTAAGTTGCTGTGAACAGGAGGTTTCTTCCTTCCACCTCTTATTTCATAAAATCATACAGTAATTGTAAGATTAAAACACTTCAAGATACTTGTTTCTTAAATCTTGGCATCCTTCACTATAACACCCAATTTCCAAACAAATGTTCTGATGTCATCATATGTTGCTTTCAAATTTCAACCCTCCATGTATTATAATACCAAAAATTATATAAAAGGACCTACCAGAATTAAAACTAGCCATACACAGGTAGGAAGGTAATGTGAAGGCCTCCAGCTAGGATATTTAAAAAAAACCAGATGAATAATTTAGTGACTTGAAATATTTTACTGTTTTCTCACAGAAAGATTATGCAAAAAATTGAAAGGCAACTATAAACAAGGCAAAACACTACAGCCACAGGATAAAAGTTTCAAAGCCATTAAATTTTGTTTCCCTTCACCTTCTTCCTAGAATTTGATAGAATTGTGCATGCTCAGGTTTGTTGCACTTATTTATTTTCAATCACAGATTGTCTACAATTGCTGTAGTTGTATTTGGGTAGGTGTAAGTATGTACTAGACCACATCCATGTCACCTGTCCTGCTCATGACACTCACACAGAAATTTGCCTTCTACAGCTGGGATAAACTCCATTCAGCTGGGATTGAGATAACCAACAGACTTTTATTCAAGTGACTGTCATGGAAGAGTCGGTACTCTGATGAAGGGAGAAGGTACTCTGGGAAGCAGAAGCTGTGGGAGGAGGTGCCTATGTAGCTGTGTTCCTGCAGATGAATTTGGACTTCAATGGCAAGAGGAGGCAGCAACCAGCAATTGCACACAGGGGAAACAACAGCTCATCTTCCCCTACTGAGCACATGCAGCATAGAGCTTTTCCCCAAGGGAGCATCTTGACTGAGAATTCCCAGACCTCTCCTTCAAATAGGCAATAGATGATTGCAATAAATACAAAACATATGTACATACACTTGCCCCTTACAGGTCTGCTCATCCATTAACAACCCCCAGCCTTCCAGCCAGGAATTAATTTTCAACAGACTTTTGAAGCAGTTATCTATAATTTGCTTCCACACAATGTGTGTTTACTTTGCAAAATCAAATTCATGCTTAGAACTCAGAGCAAAACACAGAGGGCCCACGGAAAAATCTAGATGCGTATATTATAGAGAAACAATGGAAAGCAGCTCTACAAATAAGAATTACAATGGTCTGTTTTGTGTACTGCTTGCTTAAAGCTACATGATCATTATAACCAAAGCTCTTTTTACTCTTAGCAGTTTTGTCAAGAGCAGAGGAAATAAAGATAGTTTACTGCCAGAAGAATAAAGCTAGGCACATAAATCCTGATCATGCATCACAGCTATAGAACACAGTATCTCCTCACAGCAGATGATGATCTTTCTCATAGCTCAGTAATGCAGGAAGGCTAAATTCCAAAGGGAAAATTCCTCAAGCCTGCTTTTTCTGGAGCAATTTGGAGGTTTACTATTGCTGATTACCATCTCACATTGAAAGCGTGCTGGAAGAGAGGAGGAGACTACAATCAGGAGAAATCTTGGCTGCAGTTCTGCTAAAACCCGGTCAGGGATGGAAGAATAAAGCAGAATTTGTCAACCCCACTGCAGAGCGCACTCTCATTATTCTGTTCATGGCATCCAGTTTTCACCACCTCCTCTGTAAAATATTTTGATCAAAACTATGGTTTTGGTCGATGAAGTAGTGAATAGGTCTTTGAGCGCAATTGCCTATTTGAGGCGGATTTTGTTGGCAATTGGCTGAGCAAATTCCCACTTGCAATCACAGCTGTGAACCCTGCTGAGGGCATCTGTTGGGTAGTTAATACTTGTTGGGAAGTATCTCACTTTAAGTGTGTTTTGTTTACAAAAGAAATTCCTACGCTTTTTAACACAGTGCTAAAGACATTGTGCCTCCTGTTTATTTACATATAATGTTCGATCTGTGTTGTCTTTGTTCACTTGTACTGATTTTCCTCCCTACGGGGGGCTAACATATCGAAGGGCTTTTTTGATTGCCTTCAAGTTTCAATTGAGTTATAATAATAACAGCCTAGGTACAGAAAGGTTATTCAATTAAGTATTATAAGAGACTGCTGACCCAATTTTTTCCTTTCTAGCCAGGAAAAATAAAGAGAACCTCCATGGAAGATAAAATTCAAATGGATGTCAGTGTAAGCAGGACCTACAAGAACAGTTTCCGCATCAGTGGCAAGAGCAGGACAGCCTGTTCTCCTTCTGTGGTTGTCATTTTTTAAGGAGAACTGTCCATCCAGAGCCCACATACTCTGCAATAAATTCCTTTGCCTTGCAGGAGTTGTTGGAGCCACATTAATAGCTCTGGGCATGTGGAGGGATGCAAGTGTGAAACAGATGCAAGCCACTTCAGGTTATTTTGCCAATATAAAATCCAGGAATACAGGGCTCTGCAAAAGCAGAAAAAGGGGTCACAACGGAGTATCTCTGTAATCAGCCCATCTCCAAAGCCTCTAAGGACATCTCTACCGTCGTTTGTACAGTGAGCCAGGCCTGGCTCAGCAGCACTACAGAGGTAAATATGCAACCCAGGGTGCATGAGGCTCGAACAGCCCCAGTCCCCAGTGATGAAGGAACCCTCCAGTGTACCCTATAAGCAACAAGCAGGGAAATCACCTCCTCTTCATCGACAGAAGCTGATCCTCATGACCAACAGCTGTTTAACTACATAAGTGGCTATGAAAATTCTTGCTTAAATACCTAAGAGGAATGTTGTCCAGACTAAAAGGTTCCCAACTCCAGAGCTCCCTTTTGCAGACATGTTTTAAATGGAGACTGAAGAAATGTTTCGGTTCACACTCCTGCAGACAGAGGGTAGGACATATGTAATACAGGCTTGCTCATGTGGAAGCTGCTCATCAGATAACAAACACTTCCAATGTACAAACAAAAGCAAAGGCACATTTTTTGACAACCACTTTGAAAGTTTAGGAAGAAAACAGGAGATACCACATAGCTGAATTCTGATTGCATGAGTCAGCAAGCAGAGTTTGAGCATAAAAACTTTGGTGTAAACACATTCATGGACAAGTGCTACAGATTTAATGTTAAGTATGCAAGGATTTAATTTATCTTCCATTTGTAAACTAATACCTTGTGTAGTAAAATGGTTTCCAGCAGTTACATGAACACAGTAAGTTTGGAATAGCATCAGAAAAAAACCAATATAATTACCAGTACTCTCTTTCTTTTTGCAGGATCTCTCCTTTTTCTCTGTTCTTCCATCAAACTACATTGGAAATCTAGGCGTTCAGCTCATGTGCTTATTAAACATGGTCCGTCCATGTATTGTTATGAAAGTTTCTTTGGTGAAGATGTATTTCCTGTTCGCACCTTGCTCCTCCATTCTATGCCAGTTCTGAAATTGTTTTCCAAATATGTTTTCAGAGAGATATAATTACTATTTCAGAAATACATATGTGACATAAGAGCTCACAAAAGTAAACATTTATTTAATATCAAGTAAATCTAAGGTCTTTCTGGATGTAAATTGCAGAGCCAAGGCCTGGATCTGTTTATGTAAGCTGAACCTCAAAGGCAAGGTAAGTCACTTGAGTCAGGCTTCCACCCACAATCCTTAAAACAAAGTGTGAGTTGAAACTGGACCTATGCTGTATATTGAAAACACTAAGAAAGCAGGCACTTTAGAGAACTGACTCCACTTTTGAAAGGCTTATAGCTGTGTACAGAACCTATACATTTGCCATCACACTAACCTTAGGAGTTTTAATGCCGATTAATATACCTGCACTTAAGTTCTAACTGAGCAGTTCTGTACCCATGGATATGACTGTGTCTTACACAGCTGTATTGCAGTAACACTGTCACTTTCATGCTGTTAGTTTAATTTCTGGGTTTTTTTTCCCTAATTTTATGCCTAATGTCACAGACGTGATGTACAGATGAAAGAGGACTCTGAGCTTTTGCTTATCTCCTGGATCTTATGCATATGGTTGTGAGCTCACAATGTGTTAGATAAAAAGGTCTGAAGAAAACACCAACATTTCAGAATAACTGCACACTGGTGACTTTTCTTAATTGTTTAAAAGTAATTACCACTTATTGGGGAAAAGAGAAAAGTAAATCAAATCAGCGACAACAATACCACAGGACTAAACTAAAAATGTAAATCAGGAGCATCTTGGCAAAACCACACCGAATTGCAGAAAGGCTCCTGCTAATACGCAAGAACAGTGACATCTTGTGGGGGTTTACAGAAGAGAGTTCACAGAGGGACAGGGCAAACTAGACTGATGCCGTGTAATTAAAAGAAACTCTACTTCAGAAGTTTATTTAATACATGTACCACTAATATTTGGTAGAAATTAGGCTTTATTGCTTTTATAATGAGGAATGAAAATTAAAAAAAAAGCAGATAAATAGCTAGTTATAAAAACTTTGAAAACAAAAATTAATGGAGTGGGGTGGAGTCCAAATAGCTCTGCAGCCATTTCCTCTGCTCTCCCAGGAAGTAGTTATATTTATCACTTAAATAGTACTCATCCAAAATAATAATGGCATAAGGGGAAAGAGACCAAATGAGGAATTACATTGTAAAGGCATACAGTCAAACATAAAAATGACATATATATTAAGTGGTTTTTAAAAACACACACACAAATATTTAATAAACAAAGCATGAATAGTTATGTTGTTCCTTTCCACTGATTAATAGACTATGCCAAATTCATTATATGTACTTCTTGAGAAAGCAAAGTTATATCACAATGGAAAATTAATATATCCTACTTGCCAGTACAGTATGCAAGATTTGGACCCTTCAGATTGCATCAGAGTATTTGAGTTTCTAGAACAAATCTTCAGCTGCTATAAAGTGTCATACCTCAGCCAAGATACTCAACTCTGACAGCTTACAAGCAAAAATGTTGATTTTTTTTTGACAAGTTTGCACCCAAACTAAGTTATAAAAACATAACATTTACAACTTGGAAGATGACAGATTTTCCTACCATGATGTTCCTCTTATTTTCTTTTACCTGAGTAACCTAAGTAAACAGATTACAAGGCAATTTAAACATATTAGCTAATACAAGGTTTACTGGACTTCTCATATAGAAATGTACTTTGACACTATTTGCCGTTTTACAAATACAAAATGAATAAGAACTTTAAAACATATTTACTGAGCAGCCATGTTTTGATATCTGTACAGATCAATAGGTGCTGTGGAATTATGTACAGAATTTATAATTTAATTTTTAAACAGCTTTTGTGCAACTTGGCTGTAATGTGCATTTAAAGAACTGCTGTCAACATCACACATCTGTAATTTACTGGTGCTAGAAATGGAGAGTACAGAATAGGACAACAGCTCCTAAAAGAATACTGTGCTATGCAGACATCAGTACATAATTCAAATAGTGCATATTAATCAATGTCTGATGAGGAATAATAGCTGCTGATACAGACACGGGCATTTACAGGTATTAGGTTTGTTATAGTAAGTATGGATGAATGAACTTTTCAATATATAAACATTAAAAGAAAGGGCTTGAATCAGGAAGTTACATAATAATTAAAGAAGGAAATTTATATAATAAATAACAAAACTCTCAATTAAACTTGCAGAAGATAAATACAGTCAGAAAAAACCCTTTACAGTAGCAAAAGATCCTTTACAGTAGCAATGAAACCATTCAGAAGCATTGTGAAATCAAAGGTAATTTGGTTTTATTTTATAATCATAGCAACTGAAAGTAAAAAAAAGAGAAAATCAACATGAATAAAATTTATCTCTGATAGTTGTTAGTGTACATTGTGTTATTGTATCTGTCAGATGTTTCCTCCTCTTTTTGTGCTCTATTCACGCTATCCCTTTTGATTTTTGAATTTTTTTTTAAAGTTTCTTTAGTCCAACATAAATTCATAGACACTAAAGCACAGTGAATATGCAATCTGCAGACTGGTGTGAGTGCCAAACCATAGGAATATAATCACTTTTACGAGGTAAGCTTGGAGTAACTTGGAGGAGAGAACTTGCGCTTCAAGTACTTGAGAATGTAAAGTGGAAGACAGCTTACAACAGTGATTGCTGACACTTTCCACAGGAAGGTCACAGTTGTGATAAAGGCAACATCTGCAGAAACAAAAAGGGAAAATAAGCAATGGGAGCCAGTAATGTGGAAACTGGAACTTCCACAGTACGAAGTCAATAAAAGTCTCTTAATTGTTCGCTTATGCTATTGTCCAATTTAAAAAAAAAAGGCAATAAAGAAACAGAAAGTTAACCTCAACATTTTGGTTTTGCCTATTATTTTTTTTAGACAGGAACTTCAGCGTTCCTTTATGGTCTTTATACTGTTTTGCAGCTGAAGTAATTTTTAGGGGAAACAGAATTTTAGTTTAAAGGCAAGACTCTCAGAATAAAAAGTTAAATCAGCTTATTTTTCTACTAGTAAGAATGATTTTTACCCGGTATGAGTTCCCAACCAGAAATTTTGCTAGTTTGGATCTTTGATTCTGTATTGATTTTATTTTTCACTACATCTATACTGAGTGATTCTTAAAATCATAGAGATTACATTAGAGCCCAAAAACTTCAAGGGAAAACAATATAGTGATATTGCAACAAGCCACACTGAAAAGCTAATTGTTTGTGACAAACATTAACAAGAACGCTGTCACTCTACACTTGCTAATGAACTTTTTTGACCCTATTTGTGATAATTAGGTCATACTTATCATGGAAAGATCCCAGAACTCAGGTAACCCCAAGAATTTTTAAAATTTTTAAATTTTTTTTTCCATTCTTTATAAATGCATATATTAAATAATTTACTACTCTTAAGTGAATTTTTTGAAGAACAAAAACCAAAAAACCAATGCAAAACTTCAAGAAAAGTCAAACTTCACCTACCTAAGAAAGCTCCAAAAGACACTCTGCCTATACCTGTTTCACAAAGAGGGAAAATGAAAGGATAGATTTACAGAAATACAAAAGTTACATTAATAAAAAACACCAAACAGGTTAGCTACACAAAAAGGAAAGTAAAAAGATGTTAGTAGCATTAAATGGAATAGTATTGCCCTTCACATGTCAATCAGATTATTTTAAGCAGCAATTAAATCAAAACACTTTGAAAACATAGAGATTTTATATTTGGTCATGTTTTAAGATTGTGAAGAGATTGGCACTTTCCTTACATTTGACTTCAAGGTATAATTTACTGTATAAACAACTTGATCATGTGAATGAAAATTCACTTCAGAAAATGCAATAAAGAAACGCTTCACTGCACCAACTTTACTCATTAAAAATACTTTGCATATTAAATTTCAATGTATAAACTTGTTATGCAGTTTTAGCCTAAGCCTGCTTAGACATACTGAAAGCCTATGTAACCTATCATAGACAACCTAATAAGGGCACTGTGTGCAATTAACTCAGAAACATAAAAACTAATTTACTTTCATGAGTCAGAGCTGTAGAACAGTACCAAATATTTTTGCCTTTCTAATTTGAGTGCCATGTCATCATATAATTTCTTTGGAAGGAGATGATCCTTACAAGCAACATCACTGAAAAGGGTTTATTTGCCAATAAAGTCAAGCACTATTGGTTTGGATTGTTTTTCCTGATCCATGGAAGTTGTCCTGCAAACCATCACTTAGGCTTATGCTATATCACATACACAAAAAAACCTCCCTTCCCCCAGTATAATGCGACAGATTAAATAAGAGTAAAGCATTAAGCAGAAATGAGAGTAAAAGAAAGGCATTTTTTCATATTAACTGGTGAATAACACACAGTAAAATACATCTTTACAAAATGTCATGAAATTGCAGCCTTTTCAGTACCCTCAAATACAGAAAATAGAGAAGTTAGGTCCCTGAGCTGCAAGAAACCATACAGCCATTCATGGACTCAGTTGCTTTGGCTTGTCCAGCAAATACACAAGTACAGAGAGAAAAACACTCCCCTTTACGGAAAAGTTTGCAAGAAACAAAGTCCCTACAGTTTTTACACCTCTGTGAACACCATCTAAAAGTGTTTTCCACAGAGCAACACCAGAAAGGATGCAAGGACTGGCTGTCTCCAGTACTACTACTACTACCACTTACAAAGTGCTGGTACCTATATCTGTTCTTGCTTGTTCCTTTAATTTGTAATCTGACTGTGGAGATAAAAAAATCAACCCAATAATCTCTATTAACGAGTCTGTGCATCAGTGTCAGGAAAAACAAACAGGTTTTTGGCAAACCTGAAATAATGTACAATACAAGTACCAAGTCCAGCAGGGTTGTTTCTTTACTTAAATCTGACTCCTGAGAAATCTGGAAAGTAACAGAACACCTGGGACAGGCAGTGAAGCATTTACTGATTAAATAAATAATTATATAATGTACATACACTACCCTAATGTTGAACACCTGGGAAATGAGAGAGTCAAAGCAGAACTATGAGACTTCTAGAAACTGCCATGCAACACTTAATTCTACTATGAGAAATGACAGCTGAAGAACGGCAAACTCCTTACTCGTCAGCTCCTAGAAAACAGAGAAGGAGCTGTTTTCTGCTCCTTGTGTGGTATAATAAAAGCTGTTATGTATATTTCTGTAAGTTATATTTATACAATCACATCGAGATATTTTGTTTTTACCAAAGGATAAGTTGATTCAAGAAGAAATATGTATTATTTTGATGTTTAGATTCTTGACTGCTAAAATCTGCAGTTAAAATGTGTTCTTTCACCTTGAGAACTATAAACAATCAGAACCTTAAGACACAGTATGGCATACCAAAACTTAAAGCAAACCAAGCTGAATACAAATGTACTATAATTATGAAACAATGGTTCCTAGATAAGATATCTTTCCTACTAGGCTGCTGCCTCACTCTCTAACAATACTTCAGCCATTTTACCCTCGTGAATTCTAACTAATGAGGTCCTCTTGGTCTGGTGTTCAAAATAATGCACCAATTCAGAGAGAGACACTGATTTTTTACAAATCATATATATTTTCAATAGTGCAAATCTCAAAGCCAATTGAAGGTACGCAATTTGGACTGTCAATATTGGACCAAGGATGGAAAAGGCATGAGTGGTTTGAGTAAAGTTTATCATCTAGATAAACCATATTAACAGGATAAAGATTGTTGAATTCTAGGAGAAAAGGGTAAGAGAATATTTTAACCCATTGTTAATTAGGCCTAATTTGAACTCATTTATATCTCTTATAAAGAAAGCTGCATTTCAAAACATCACCTGTTCTTAACTGAAAAAAAAGGAAGAGAAAAACATTATTAAAAATATAAAATAGTTCTTTGCTAAAATAGTTTTACTCACCAAAGTATTCATTTAGAAATGCAAGAGAGGCCACATAGCAGCCAAGACTGAGGAATTCAGCCACCACCATTAACCAGTGCCATGTTCGTATGGTCAGTGCAACCATCAAGAGCTCAGTCAAGATCAGGGCAGTGAAGGAAATGGCAACGACGTGTACAAATTCGGATTCAAAAAGCAGCAGGGCTCCGTACATCAGAATACCACCTGGGCAGGGTGGAGAGGCACACAAGGTTGGCAACACACTGCAATAAAATTTCACTGTACCAGGTTTTACAACTGCACACTGAACATTTGATTCCTTATTATGAAAATTTGCCCACCATATTTTTTGTAACATTGATCTTTCTAAAAGAAGAACATTTACTGTACTTTGTACATGTGAAATAAGCCAACCAAAGTAAAGCCACAAAGAAATAAAACTATTAGAAAATTAAACACCTTTTAGTGCAATATATCTGATGAACTGTTAATTAACCTCATTTTGTCAAGTGCTGCAAATAAATGAGACATTGTTGAAAGTGTAATTACTTTTAACTGATTACATAATTCAGATTTCTTCAACAGTACTTCTGTCATTCTATGAAAGAAAACTACTGTGTAAATACATGCAATGTGATAAGCACTCATTAAAATATTTCTGGATTAGCATTTAATTAAAAACATGTCCTTTTTTAGGCAACATGCACCAATAAAAATACCAATCACACTGTGTTTTGAATAGGCCGGGCACACTACAGGAATATCGATTTACGAGATAAACAGAAAGCAATATATATAACTGCTGATGAAACGTTAAGCTTTGGGAATTCAACCTGCAGCTGAAAAACAATATTGCTAATAGCAGACAAAAATTTCTCAGTTCAGCAAAATTAGGACTCTCTCCTACCTTGGTAAATACTGATTAAAACCCAGATGAGGAAGGTCTTAAATGACAAAGATCTTCCCTAAGGGAAACATGTGAGAGGACAGTTAAACACAACTTAAAAAAAAATAAAAATCTACTCAGCTCATATATTTTTAATAGTTCATCACTAGAGAGACATTTTACAAGTAAAATAAGCAGTATTTGAAGTGATATAGGCTACAAAGCTTCTACTTGTTTTTATCATTCTTCATTACAAACTTGTAATCACACAGAAATCACACAGTCTAAATTCAGGAGTAAAGGAATTAAGGCCTTAAACAGAAGAGATACTTTAGCTTGCAACGCTCTGGCTGGTTTTCAGAATAATAATTACAGTAAAATTAGTTTATTTTTTATTTGTAAAATGTAGTCTTCAAAACAACTACAGCATTGTGTACCTACTGACCAAAACCTCAAGCAAATCTGCAGTTACCAGTAACTTCTAAATGTTGGATAAACTGCCCATTTGCTTTCATAGAATAAATTTATGACTACTGCAATTTTTCAGCAAGTAACTATTACCAAATAAATGTGCAGTCTTTTGATAGTGAATGTCACAGATTGAAACATATGCATAAATCAAAGAATAAATGCTGTACTTGTGATACGACTCTTGCGTTCAGTGAGGGTTACTGATGAAATATGCTAGAACTGAAGAGCTGAAAGGATTCACATTTTAAAGAATAAAGTGGCAAACAAAGCAGCCCTTTTGCCATAAAAGAAATTATCAATCTAGAACAGCTAAGAATCTGCACTTCCTCATTGCTGTAGCAAGTTCCAAGTTCTGTGAACAGCGCTCCACAGGCAAGCTTACAGCTCTGTTTAGCAGGTGAAGGCCATGCTTTTTCGAGTTTAATCATAGACTGAAATATCAAAAACTTTAAAGATTCCCAAGCACAGAAAGAAAGAACCAAGATCTCCAATAGATGAAAAAAAATGATCCCAAACTAAAATAGCTAATAGCTAATTTAGTGCAATTAAAAAGACAAAGACTCAGAAAAGTTTGGACTTTAACTACAGTCTGCTTCTGAACTTTCAGAAACATCTTTGAAGAATCGACTATCCCTTAAAAAGACTGTCTGCTTTTGCCTTGGATCATAACCTTCTTAGCTGACAGCTAAGGATGAAGAAGAAGCGCTTTTCAAAAAGCTTATTAAAACAGAGTCTTGGGATTTGTTTCACTTTTGCAGGTAACGAAATTATAGGCTTTGATTGTTAGCAAGTATATGCAAACACACAGAAAGCAGTATCTACAGATGATTGAGTGCAGACGTATCAGTTATAAATATCTGTTATGTAAAAGAAGACAGTTTTTGGAGACATCAGTAGTAATTCCTGCATGTTAGGAAAAAAAAAATCTATAAATCAATCTACCAATTAAAAAGGAAAAATAAGCTCTGAAAATGGAAACATAAGCAACTCCACATCAGAGATTTTGGGGTCAGAGCTGCTTTATCAAAATATCTTCAGGTTTGAATTATTTCAGTACAACCACTGGTGTGACTTAACAAATTTATTAATAAAAATTATTGAAACATTCGGTACTGTAAATTATTTTAATAGTACAGAAGTTGGCATAGTTGTGCAATCTGTCTTGCTTGAAAAACCTTAAGAAAATAAATGTAAGAATTCCCAGTTTTGCACACAGAAGATTTCAGCATAAGTTTGTAGCTGAGTCTGAGGACATTCATACCTTTGTGAGATCCTTATAAAGTTCTGGATATAGCAATGCCATTTCTGGCTTCACATCTTGATCCAATACTAGAGAGAAGACTGGAAACATAGTATATATGGTTGCATACCTAGGTGAAAGGAAAAAACACACATTAACACTTTTGTATTATATAATTTAAAACTGATCTACTGAGTTCAATTATTCTTTTTATGTAATTATGGAATTAAACTGGCTCTTTTTCCCAGTACTTAGACAGCTTACCAATATAGCTTTCATATGCAGCCTACTCTTGTGGTTCTAAGAGGTGTCAGTTGTGAGAAGTTACAGAGGTGTTATACACTCAAAAACAATAAACACATATCTTTCTTCACCCAGGCTTATCACCTGTTACCATACTCCCTGTCCACTTGCACTTTTATGCAACCAGTCCAAAGACCTGACATTTAAATTCATCTACAGATGGATGCATGAAAACTGAAGGAAAAAAAAGCACTATGTTCTGGACAATGTGGAGAATGTAGGTGGATGAACATGAGTCTTAACAGCTCTATAAGTGGCTTTGGATTTTATTGTTCACATGCCAGATGTATACTTTTGTATGAACTTCCCTGGAACTTTGCACAACTATTTGCAAACGTTTTAGAGAGGTCTACTGCTTGCCTCTGCAAAGTCTGGTGTAATCAAACCATGATTTGACTGAGATTTAACTTAGTGTCAATTTGTTATTGTTTACAAGGAGAATAAAAAGCAGCTCTTAGGTCAGTAGGGACAGAGAACAGGGAGGAACATGGACATACACATAGCTCTCAGCTGGATAACCTGGGAAGCCATATTAGCAAACTGGCTGCTGCAACATGACCAAGGTGCTCCTAATCCTGCATACATTCACATGAATGGAAATCTATGTGGCAGGCTTGGGTAGTGCACTCCCAGAGGAAAATTCATAGTAGCTTCAGCTCCATTTTTAACATAAAAACTTGTGATTCTCACTGAGGTTTGTACATCAATCTGTGTGACAGCTGAAGCTGGTCTGCTTTTGGACATTTCCTCTATTGTTTTCACCACATACGCACAAAGGTTCTACGGTATCTTCTAAGACTATGCAGATCCCTCTCTCCAGGGAACTGATGATGAGACCTCCCCTGTCATATCATGCATATCTAACCTAGTGTGACTTTTCTTTCTACACTCATCCCAGGTTTTGGTAGCATACCAATGATAAATGTATGGAAAACGTGGATGACATCAAGCCCATGGTATTATTTGTCCAGTCAGTTTGCCATACTTTTTTTTTACATATTTTTACTTTTTTACTTTTTTTTTTAACATATTTTTACATATTTTTACTTTTACATATTTACATACATATTTTAACTGTCGCTTTGACTTACCCTACCATTAGGAATCCTTGGTACAAGGGAACAGATGCAAAATAGAAGACTGATGAAAATACAGCCTACAAAAAGCAGATAATTAAGTATTTAATATAATTCTATGTACAAAACAATACAATATAGAAAAAATAAAAATTCCGGTTAATTAAGATTTTGTGACAGACATAGTGATTTTAACTATTCAGAAAACAAAGTTTTAAATACCTGCATAGTTGAAATAATAAGGCCTCGGTGCATGACAAATTGACCAAGTGCTGCTGATCTTTTGTAACTGTTTCGACCATGTACCATCAGCAGCCTACCTATGTGTTTAAACTGTGTGATAGAAAAGTCAGCTGCTAGAGAAGCTTGTTTTCCTTCCTAGAACAAAAGAAAAATATTCCAAAGATGTGTAAAAGATGCGCATCAATTTTAAAAATCCTAAGCAATAATTAATTTTAAAACATAGGCTTTTTCCTGCTTTGAAAATCAACCCTGCAATGAGACAAAAAGGACAATTTTTTTGTGCATATCCTAAGATGCAGTGGGCTGTAACAAGTAAGTTTAATTGCTTCTTCTGCTTCATTCAGGTAAATGCTACATAGAAATAACTATAGTTTTTTCTGCTTTTCTTGTTTCTCACTTTTAAAAAGATAAAGCAGAAGACATAAAAGCAAAGAAAACATTAAAGACTAAGCATTCTTATCATCTTACAAAATACTTTACTTAGAAATTACCAATTCACTGCTGTTTAAGAATAAAGCTTCTAATCAAATGTTACTATGCTGCTATGTGGCACACATTTCACAATGAAACTGTTAACATTACCTTGCCTTCAATTCCAATTCCACAGTCTGCTGCTTGGATCATGCTGACATCATTTCCTCCATCACCTGGAAAATGTCACTGCAATATTCAGTTCTTCAGAGGTTTTATTCTCCTGGCCTTACAGTATTTGAGAAATCTCTTCTATACCTTTAAATTCTGACAATTAATCTATGACTTATGATTAATTACTTCAGTCACCAAGACTATTTCCTGCAGAATAGAGAACACAACCACACCTTTCTCACAGAATGGCATTTTGTGCCACAGCTACCTAATAGTTGGTACCTGGCCGTTGGTAAAGTACTCTCTCTGGTTTGAGCTATTTCTCTGTGGTGCCACCTGCTGCTTACATTTATTTTACACAGATTTTACTACGAGGATTGTGCCAACAGTTACCTATTGCACAGGTGCGTTTCCCGGTGTGGTGCTGTAACAGTTTCACGATGTGGGCTTTCTGGGTGGGAGAACATCGGCAGCACACTACAGCAGGACACTGACAAGCCAGCTCTACAAATTCATGCTCATAATACTTCAGACAAACCTGAGGAAAAAAAGACACTTGCATTTATTTACCATTAAATAGTGCTGCATGTAGTCCAACACAAAAACACAGTATAAAGATTTTTTTAATGAAGTTTTCCATGCACAACATCCAACTGGGAGGAAAAAAAAGAAAGCCAGATTCTCCTGACTGTGGCTTTATTATTTTTAAAATCAAAGAGAATGTCAGTTTGAGAGCCAACATGCTTTGAGGTTAAAAGAATAAACAATTCTAAAGCATGCTGCATACAAAATCCATTCTGTTACCGTACAGGAGACGAGAAACCCAGTAACATTTGCCCATCTAATTTGCACTCAGTCATAAGCAAAAGTATCTCTAAGGACAACTTAGAAGTATGGGCAAATACTCAAAAAAAAGAGCCTGAAGATGCTGATACATTACCTTCTGACCATAAACCTATAAATAATTTGACAGAAACCAAGTTTTTACCTCAAGTGAGTCTCCAGATATCACCAAGGCACAGTCATGCTTCCTCCTAAAGGCATTTAGTTCTAAGTGAGCCTCTCCTCGAGTGGCAACCTTCAACAAAAAACACTCAATTAAAAGATGGTTATATTCTTTTAAAAAAACCAAACCCTGCCTAAACAAATCAGGTTTTGAGAACTCATACTCGGAAGGCCATGGTTCAAGTGCTTTATCCCACTGCAAGTCCAATGCCCATGGAATTTTACTACAAGCTTCAAATCTTATGCAGTGTAAAAGCAATCCTCAAACAAGGAGAATTTATGTAGTCAGCTTTAAGTGGTTCCTCACCAAAGTTTGCAAGGGCTAAAATAGTAATGAATTAATGACATTAAAATAGCTGAACTTTGAGTTGGCCTGAATATTTTCATCCTGGCAGGACTAGAGAAAAAGAGAAAAATTTCCCAAGCAAACCTCAATTTTTAAAATTTATTAAGCAGTAAAATATGTTCTTAGAATAACATAAAGTGTTCCCATTAATTGTTTCTTCAGTTTGGGTAACCAGGCACAGATTTCAAAGGGCACATAAAGATATTCATTAATACAAATCATTTTGGATCTTGCATGACTCTAAAGGTAAGATCAAGTGGCATAATATGAAAGAATTACATCATAGATTTTTTTAAATTTACATAATTGTTTCAGAAAGGCCCAGCTGTGAAATGCAAAAAACAGTCAAAGGTTACTAAATGGGTTTTGGAAGGTTTTGAGCTACAAAACAGAACATGAAAAATAAAATTATAACCAGATTTTGAGGAGACTGGCAGGTGTGGGGTTTTTTTGTGGCTTTTTTGTGGTTTTTATTTATTTATTTGTTTGTTTCTTTGTTTTGTTTTTAATATGGTTTGGTTTTTTTGTTTTGTTTTTTTTTCCCTGATAAATATCAACATATTTTAGAGCCATCATGCAAGACAAAGTTCCAAGCACAGAATAAAACACCAGCTCTGATCACACTTTTAGTTTTGTCTCTGTCAACACTTTAATTAAATAACTTTTAAGATATATGAATCCTAATTACATTGAATGGGAAGTTTTGTCCTTGGCCCACTACTACCCAGCCAGATGGAGTTCAAAGAACCTTTCTCTCTCCAGATGGGCTCTACTACCCATAACATTTGAGTTACATTAAAAAGCCCCTGCAAAAAAGAAAAACTCATACACATGCCCCAATTCAGAATTTTTTTTCTTCTTTCCCACAATTAAGCATGTGAAGAGAAAGCTCATTGTCCAACAGCTGTTAGGAACACCAGACTGGCCCAGTATAATCTTTCTGCATTGCAGAGATGGAGGGATGGCAGGACTTGTGCACACTGATGAGCAGTGATTGTCCTCTCTGTTCTGCATTTCCCCCAACAGAATGCTTTTTAAAAAAAATTGGTAAATACCTCTAGAATTACAAACTGAAGAAGCCGAGACTTCTAAGAATAAACAGTTTTGTTAAAAACAAAAAATAACTTTTTGGAAAGAGAATAGCAAAAGTTTTTTCTTTCTAATTTGTAACTAAAATAGAAGTGTTATAGTGCCAGATATTTTCTTACATTACTTCAGTAGTTATTTCTTTGCAACAAGTACAGCCATGGAAATAATTCTGTATAAATGCATTTTCCAACTAATTTAAAACTTTGTGCATTTTAAGTTAACACAGTTTTATGCTGATCTCTTATTACCAGTCAAGGTAATGAAAATAAAAATCTGACTCAACTAAATACATTTTGTTAAGAAAGATTTAATTTGTGGTGTTACAACATGGAAAGGTCAACAAAAATTGATCTGAAGTTTTATCAGAAGCATTAATAATTTAATTGCAAATAGTAGTCTGCAGGGCCTAATTTGCCATTCTGATGCTTCAGAAGAAAATACATTTACATGTAAATTATATTCATATAATTATTTCTGTAGGTGCAAGTGGCTCATTTTCAACAAACAGATGCATTATGTCTGATCACACAGCATCAATCAACGTCTGGAAAATCCATTTTTGTTTGGCTTTAGTCAAGCTGATGCTATGCAAATAAAATGTATAGAAGAAGATTCGGTTTACTTTTCTAACAATTATTTAAACAGTCTGTTTATGCACATATATATAAAATGGCTTAAAAAAATTCTCATACCAATTTGAACTATGTCTAAATGGAAGACACTGGCATCGCAGTTTAATTCAGGATTGAGTTAATTAAGTCCTGAGTCTAAGGAGTTCTATCAATAAAAATGCTAGAACAGGCAAGAATGACACTCAGCCTAAATTCATGGACAGTTTCTTAGTGGCTCAGCATGTCACTTCACACAGACCCCACTCCATCACTATTCAGAGGTATCTTGCTATGTCCATTGTGAAGGGTGTAAAATGCATGTTGAACCTGGGTCACCCAAACATGGCTACAAACATTTCTACAGCACATTAACAAATCTAGAAAACAGCACCCTTAAATACTTTGTAATTCTACAGCCTTGAATCACAACCTAAGTACTACTCTCTTGACCATTATCATGACACTCAGTACAATAACAGAACAATTTTCAACAACCAGCCAACTACTAATCAAATACAGCATCATTGTTATTAGCTGTCCTTTGATGAACCAATAAAAAAAGTTGGAACTATACTTACAGGTCTGAAAATGTGGATATCTTGAGTTCTAGAAACTAAGTGAGAACTTTTCGCAATGCAAGTTGCCGTCTCCAGTTTATCTCCTGTTAACATCCATATCTGCAATATAATGTAAAAGTTTACTCCTTTGGACATTAGCTGTAGTCCAAATCTAAATGATATAATGACATCTCTCCAACCTTTCTCTGGTTATCCAAGAAAATATACTGACACTTCCTTTTTTTAGTTAAATTAACAAAGAGTTTTTACTGCAATAATATGTAAAGCAGAAAAGAAATATCTTTACTTTGGGCAGCTCCATTCCCCTTCCCTTCTCACAAGGGCCAATGTCTCAATGTATATGAAGACAAACTGAAGTTCTGGGGCAGAAAAAAATCCTTTCCCTGTGGCCCTGATGCTACCTTGATCAGAAATGTGAGGATGCAGATGACATTTGCCAACAAAATGATGCAACACAGTCTGTGACCCTGGTGATAATCTCAGAAAACAGCAGCCAAGAAATGAGACAACAAATCTTGGAGGATAAGCTACAGTCCCAACACTCCAAAGAGATCCTGCCCACTGACCATACAGAACTGAGAAGGCAGTAACGTGTACGGAATAAAGTTCAAGATTCATATGTTCTCAAAGTGTGACAGCTCCCTCAGCCCCTTAACACCTAGAAAGTTTGTTAGCAAGAGGAATAGTAGAACATTTCTTCTTGCTGACAACTCAATCACTAGTGTCAGGAAATTACTGTCATTGCATTCCAAAATTCTCCTGGTTTGCTTTGCCCTCCTGTGCCGCCCTTCCAGCACACTGGAGCGGCTGAAGTCCAGCACAAGCAGCATACACAAAACATCCCATTGTGTCTGACTCAGTTTAACCAACGCGAAGTCAATACAATTATTTGGAACAGAGCTTGACACTCTGCTAAAAGCAAAATGTATATAATCTTGCCCCCTCCCCTTAAATATTATTCATATATTTACTTGAAACCCTCCCTCAAATAAATGCACTAATTGCATACGTGCAATTGAAAGGTGTCTAGCAAAGCAACTCTTTTGCATGGCTTTTCATGCCATCCCTTTAACATGAACTGAGCAAACCCCAAGGGCAGTTCTGATTTCGAGTTCAAACAATTCACCTTTTGATCTTTGCTGAAACTTCTCATGAGTGCCAAACCTGAAAACACTGTTGTCACACAAATCTTGTGCCAAACTCATTTAGTGTCAACAAGGACAGTTTACTGTAGACAGCCAGGGGATAAATGACTGAGACACACATACATCTATCCATTGGTAGTTTTCCTACAGAAGTAAGTTTGAGATTGATGAAAGCTGTGGTAGACAAGGGAACTTTGCACACAGTGTCTTGTTTGTCTCTGCTAGTTCATGCCCAGAATGTGCTTAGTACTTGACACATTTCTTACTTTGAAAGAACCTGAATATAGACAAATATAAATTATGTCTTGACTTTAAAGTTAATAAATTATAACCTGTTATGTCAGTAGTATGCATTTGGTACCTTTATTCCAGCATTCCTTAGCATCTCTAGAGTTGGTCTAACATCTGCTTGCAGCTGATCTTCTACTCCAGTGAGACACAGTAATTCCATTTCTCGCTCCAAACTCTCTACAACAGCAGCAACCTTCAGGTTTCTATCATGTATGCTTAGCTTTGCTTGGTTATATCGACTCTGTTTGCACAAACACAAAATCACTTATAGTTTGCTATGACTCATAAAGTATACATTCAGTCTACAACTCAGTGACAGCATGGATTCATTAGGCTAAATGTTTGTCTTTAAATATCTTTAATGAAGAACAAGACTAAAAGAGCAATTTTACTTTATACCCAATGTTACACAAGGCTGTTCTGACAAATCACCTCAAGAGAATGCCTTCTGAAGAACTCTTAAGAATTAGGCATCACAGCATCTAGGGAGGAAAGGCCTTATCTTTGGGGACAAGTAGATTTTTTATGTCATGCTGAAGCTACAGAAATAACATTACACTAGCACTGTCCAATCCCATAATAAAGCAAACTGCATGCTAATGAATGACAAAGTTTTTAACAGATTGTGGACAATACCTCAATTATCTATTTTTTTAATATGAATCATCGTTTTCTGCAACCGTAAAAAATAAAAAAGAGGAATGTTCTCCATGAAGTAATTAAATATGGTAAAGCACAAGATCACTCTGTCCTTTCATACCTCAAAATCTTGATATTGTTCTTCAGTAAGTGATTTTTTGGCAACAACCAGTGTACGCAGTCCTTCTCGTGCCATATTACCACACTAAATGAACCAAAGCACAGAATAGTTATGCAAATATTCAATCATACATTCATGCTTTATACTGTATGCTAACAGAGTGTATCTGTACCATAATTTTAGGTGTTTCTTTAGACTGTTAAAATGCTCTGGAGAAGCCAAAAACAGGATAAAAAGCAATTATACTTCAGGTCCCCCAAATGAAGTGGCTTGCTATCAGTAAGTCAGTCAGATTTTCTCTCCTACCTTAAAGAAAATTTCTTTTAGGTTGAAGCTTTAAAATAAATTAAAACTACTTTTGAGGCATCTAACAGAGCTACATTTCTTTTTCCACTGAACGTATCTCTAATCAGAAAAACATCTACACATTAAAAATAGCCATGGAATAGCATGTCTTAATGAAAAACAAGGCTCTCCAGTGCAAACACTTATTGATTTGACCTCATAAAGCTAAATAAATTAAACAAGTATTTTACAATTAATTGTGCATCATTATCGCCAAAAGTAATTTTTATGACATTTTGCTAGGTCTTGAGGGAGTTTAATTTATTCATGTCCCTGAATAAATCAAACTGCCCTGCAGCAGATATTGATTCATATTGCCAATACCATTATGAACATACATGGTGTAATCATTGTATTAACATATTGGCTGTATGTAGGGTCAAAAATAAGATGATTGCTGGTACCTACTAGAACACATAGTGAAAAATATTAATCAGCTTTGAAATTCAGTCACTAACTATTTTATTTGAAGCTTAATAAATGTGGAAAAAAAAATCAGCTTGGATGCAACACTTATCAAACTCTGCAATTCATAATCATACCTCACTGCAGATTTTGATCAAACAAGGGCATTTCAGGATAAACAGCTTTATAGCAGAATACTTCTCAGAAGTAATTAGGTTTTATGTGAAAGGTCAGTCAATGAAAAACAGCTTTCCTTGTTCTAAATACGAACGTGGCCTGCTACTACTACCATCAGCTTTGCTTTTCTTGTATGTTATTCAGGAAATCGAATTAATTTTAATCCCTTAAAACACATTCAGGATATGTGTAACTGAACTTCAAAATCCATTACTGCATTGCCTCAGATTTTCCTTTAAACATATCTCAATAACATTTGATACATTCTAGATTTTAAGTTTTTATAACATTTTAATTTTTGTAAATGTTGATTTTCTTTCTTACCTCTTCTTCTAACCAATCATTGTATTGTACAATAGTAGACATGGCAACATCGGCACCCTTCATGTAAAATGTAATTTCCCCTGAAGATTCATCCTAAAATTTTACAAAAGGAATGGGAGCAGGGGGGAAGGGAGAGGAATAGCTGTTCATACAGTCAAAACAATTACCTACCAATAACATAATTGTCTTCTGAAGCAGTCAATAGGTTACCATTTATAAAAGATGAAGTACCTCGCCAAGAAGTGGGTAAGTTTTATTACTTGATGTTAATAATTCCAGTGTCATTTCTGATTCCACTGAGATATGTGTCCCCTATTTCCATGTAAGAGAACCAGTTCCAACTGAAGTCAACAAGCATAACAGCCTCAGTGCCCCTAAACTAAATTTGACAATTTTACTGTTATGTCCTCTCTAACTTATATTTTGTTTTTTGGGGGGCAAATATCATCTAACCCAAAACAGAAAACTCTGTATCTTTGATATACCTGCTAATTAAAAATTTATGAATAACTTAGTGTAAATGCTTGTTACACGTTTCAATGATGCAACATTCATTATGTATTCCGTGAATCCACACACAGGCAAATGTAATCGAAATTGAGAATATCTGAGGTATTGTCTATTGCAGAAGGAATGAATTAATCTGATCTGCCAGCATTTTTTTAAAAAATCAAACCAAACACCCAGAACACCCCCAAAATTACCCTAACTATGATGCCCATGCGCTTGCTCTCGGAAGTGAAGGGGAAGATCTGCAGGATATAGTACGTCAGGATGTGTCCACCAGGGGTCTTCAGCTGCATGGAGGTCAGATCCCTGTTAACCAGAGTGAGACCCACACTCTCTGTCCACTGCACCAGAGCTACCTAAAAAAAGAAAAAAAAAAAAGAAGAATGAAGTGACATATTTAATTGTGAAAGGTCTTTTATACTGTTATACAAATTAGGCTAAAGCCAAACAACTGTTGCTAGGGTAAAAGTCTTAACTCTTCCAAGAATCTAGGAACAAAAACAGTGAACAGCAGCAGACTGAGTATAAAATCTTAACACATCAAATTATGTATATCCTTTGAAGAGCTTACAAAAATTCTTATGAAGAATATAAAAACTTACTTTCACTTATTACTGAAAATGAGGTATTTAGAATATATAGTTCAGAAACAACCATTCTATTAAATACCCCATATATATTCAACAATACGTCAAGGACAACCAGTACAAACTATGCAAAACCAGAATACAATTTCTGTATCAACACCACCATTATGTAAGTAAAAGACTTTGGGAGTATTTCCATATAAAATATTTTATTACATCTACAGTTACATGTAAGTTGAGACAATGTAATAGGTAGTCAATAGTTAAGCAACGTACCTTAATTTTAGCTTACTTTGTTCACTTGCATCATTTTATTACTTTGTTTAAACAGTAATATAATTGACTTCTTCTGACATCAAATAGGATGGAAACCAAGCTGACAATACTGCATCCCACAAATCCACAAGTTAAAGTCCCTTTTTGAAAATTTTGCTGGTTTGAAATGCATGACTAGCTTTAAATTTTTTCTATGTTATGCTTTAAATATCTCTCACCACCACTGTGTGATTTATTCCTTCAAAAAATTAATACATTAGGAAAACTGCTTTACTGACTTCACTGTTTTATATACAAGACATATTTTATACATAATTTTTTTCTGATCATAGAAAACTTCTCTTCCTCAATCTACTTTTATTTTTCCAAGTGCTAATCATTACTGGAACCCAGATTTTTAAATTACTAGACAGTTAACTATAATGAAGTTCACATGATTTTTATAGAATCTGGATTTTAATGGATTAATAGGCTCTGCTATTAATCTCAGGTAAGATGAAAAAAATTAAAATCAAGCACTCTGATAAAAGACATGCAAGTAGAAAAGTGCCTCGGTAAGCTCAACAGACATGATGGTCGCTAAGAATTTCACACAAAGCAAGTAAAATACTACAGCTTCTGTGAAAATTTAAAACTGGAATAAAATCCTCTGTGAACCCTAGTAGTACCATCTGTGTAAGCATCACAAAATAAAAATGCAGTAAGATGCAGTTATTGAAGAGAATAGAACACACTTTGAAAAGCACCACTTTAAATTCTTGAAAATTACAGGAAGCATTTTTACAGACTTTTCTTCTCCAACTGAAGTGGCATATAAGCTGTAAATGATCCAGTACTTCCAAGGTTAATTTTCAATTTTCACAGTGAAGGGTTACTATTACATTCTGACCTGTAAATTGCATCTTTCTATTCAAACCCTATTATCTTATTTGTATCCCTTTGCAGCTAGGACTTAAGTGTTCTATATTTGGTGACTCGAATCTGTTTATTATTTCATTTATGCTTGGCTTCACATACCATTTGAATTAGCATTTTGCAGCACAGTCATTTTGTATTCTTATACCTGGCCTACACACAACTGCATATTTATTTTTTCTTTTAAATTGATCAGGGCAAATACCATACAAGCAACAGTCAATAAGGCTCAAGAGTGAAACAGACGCCTACAAGGACACTGAATAAACTTGAGAGCAAGACAAGTTTGACTCTCATCATTCAGAATGAATCAGAGCAGCATCCAGAACAACATAGCCAGCTCTTGCCATTAAAATACCTGAAGCTTTTAGAATCTATACATTTTTTTCTAAACAAATGTTTCAAAAATGGAATGAAAATCTACATTATAAATCTTAAATACATATGTATGGAAAGGCTGGCTATGGAGAGTTCAGAAAAAGGATTCTTAGGCAAATCTCTCTTCTTGAGGTTTCCCCTCCACAAGTATATTCTCTTCTCTTTAATAGATTTCTGAAACCTTACATTAAAATGGTCTTGCAATCTAGTGTGCCTAAATCAAGAATCCCTAGAATGCCAAGAAAATGCTGTGGCTTCTGCAAAGTTTGACATAATGGATGAAGCCAGATAAAGCAATTACAGGTTGGACAAGCACAAAGGTCTTTGCTGGTTGATGCTACCATTTTGTTTTAAAAGAAAATCCATTCCAGTGATAACATTTATTTGCTGATAACCATTAATTTGCTGACACACCCACACAGAGATGAAATGTGTGCAGTTTCCTGAATCCAGGTTAGGGGCTTATTTGAATATTTTATGCATCTTCTCTGGCTTATCACAAAGCTTCCCTCCTATGGAAACTGGCTGCCTGGGAGACATAAGCCCATTGGTGGGCAAAGGGTCCTCCCATTCCTGAGACACAGGTATGCAGCTGAACCCATTAACGGTGTTCCCAGAGCAGACAATGAATGTGGAGGCAAAGAGAGATCTGTGGTCTAACTTGCTAATTGTCTTCCTCCTCAGTAGCAACTCAAAGCCATCCACCTCTCATGTGACAGTGTCAAAGCAGCAACTTCCAAATTAGGAAAGAAAGGAGCAAATAATTGCATTGTGAAACAGGAATGCAATAGATCTGATGCAAGCTAGTGAGAAACACCTAACGTAGTGTTTCTTATCCCAAATCTTTCAGATGTTTCTATTTACCACACGCCCACTCTTGAGCTCTGGTTGCTTCTGTCAGCAGTGTTTCCCCACTAGAGGCCACCCAACCCTCTGAGCTTCTATAGCTCACAGTCCCAAATATCAAATGCTTCACTTACAAGGGCACAGACTTCCATTCAAAGTCAAATTCAGAGACCTCATATGGAAACTCTCCCAAATCAAGAAGTAACAGTGCAACCCACATCACCTAGAGCAGCACCAGCTCAGGATGTGGAAGTAGCTTCTCTAAGCAGGAAGCTGCTTGTAACTCAGCCACCTGAGGAACAAGTGGATTTCCAGAGGGGCATGAAGAGCCGAAACTTCAAAAGCACCATCATTACAGACCATGGTGGCATGTCCATGTTTTGGGGGCATAATCACCCCATTTATTTAGAAATGTTCATTTATGGAACCAAATCAAATCAAACAGCTTATGCACTGGGTTAGGGTTGACCTGTACAATAATATGGATTGCAGGTTTCCATCACAGGACACGCTTTTTTCACCATGGATATTGTGGGGCTGTACACCTCATCACTAAGGCCACAGCCTCTAGCAGCCTGGCTATCATGCCCAGCTCCTGCTTTCCTTTCCTTATGGGCCAGAACTGCTCAATATTTACAGTATTTGTTGCTCAAAACAGTTTATGACCAAATAATTGCCACTTTCAATGTACAATATTCTCTTTTGAGCTAACACTAGTTTAAGAAAAAGATCCACTGCTGTTGGCAGTTCTCCACCTCATAGGGCAGTTTGGGAGTTCCACCACAGTTTTGCTCAAAGCTTTCCTGGAGCCATGCTATGAACCTGACCACTTTAACCAAAAAAGAACCTGTATAAATAAAGTCTTCAAAGGTTTTGGCATATATGAGGGACCACCTCATAGGGTAAGAAAAAAGGACAAGGGATGGAATATTTGTAAGCTAGTTTTGCTGCTTAGAAGAATTCTCATGTAACCCACCTGTATTTCTTTCAGAGTATTAAGACCATCTTCACTTCAGACAATAGGATCTGCTTTCACAATCAGACTGCTGTCTAAGGTATACAGACATTCTAAGTGTGGTATTTTTAAGTTAAGGGTATTGCTTTGGAAACATAGAAGAAGCACTGAGATGTCCTTTCGCCATTGCCCGAGTGCTCCCAGCAGTTTCCATGAGGATCGTTCAACAACTCATATCTGTCTCCATTCAGTGCTGGTTTGTTTATATTTATAAACAATGATTTTATAACTAGCATTTGCAGTCCATCACTTTTCATAAAAAACCCTTCATAATTAAAATAAAATTATTAACCTAAAAATACAGCTTGATCATGTGAAAAAACTACCAATCAATATTCAAGACAAGCTATGGAGTAGTTATTCTTTGTGGGTCTCGAAGGTCACGCAACTGATGGTTTTATGCTACTGAGTGATTTGCTTTTCACAATACATTGACAAAACAACACAATTAGTCTTGCTTCAATAAGCACACACAATAAAATGAATTAAACAATACAACATGTCTCATACATTACAGCTTCACTTTTGTAAACACAAAAGCTGCTTCACTAAGGGCATATAATTTCCCTGTCTGTTTTTAAATGATTGGCTTTGTATCCTTGTAATTAATTTTAGCAACTCTGTTGTCTCTGGACAGAAACGTTGGAATTAAATAACTGACCACACTTTAAAGTAGTATTTAAATATTCAAGATCCTGGAATTAGAAATGCTTGAGACTATAACAGTGCAGGACAAAGCACAACCAATAAATGGCTGGTTTATGAGAGTAAGCAGTCATTAAAAATCATGACTGATCAACCTTTTCTGACCAAGGGTAGCAAAGGTCTTCAAAGGCTCCTGTTCATAGCATGCCCTGAATTGCTTGGGTCTCTGACCTTTGAACTCTATCGCTTTGCCTACTTAGCTTATATCCTTTTATGATTGTTCATTACATTAAGGTAGTTGGCTTTCTACAGATGAGCTGAACCCACACTATGATGGCCAAGTAGAAGCCGGATTTTGGTGTTTTGTTGGTTTGCTTTTTTTTTTCCAGTGGGTTCTCAGTGAATGTTTATTGTTTGCTATGCTACAGCTGTAGAGGACAAGTGACAGACAAATGAAACTTTCCACTCTTTCAGAGAAAATGAAATATTGATCACTTATCATAAGAAACAAAGAGCCTGGCATAAGTAGGGTTTGCATTATGAATACAAAATCAGTTACTTATCTCAGATTACTCTAACTAAAGATAAATACATCTTTTATGATGAATGTATCTACTCCTAAATGTGCATACTTTGTTATGCCTATATTGTATCTGTATATGGATGCACACATACATACACACACACACACACACACACACACACACACGCACGTGAGGAATTTCAAAAGAGTTCCCCAAGCCAATTCATTAAGTGTGTAGTGTGTTAGCATAGTACTAAGCTGCTTCTTATCTTCCTACATGGAAGAATAGTTTATACTTACACACTGTTCTCTGCACTTTACATCTATGGTGTGATCATGCAATATTATATAACGCAACAGACAACTGTGCAAACAGTATCTTGTTTCAAAAGACTGCAATCAAGCCAGATCCATAAAAAAAATCTAAGAGAACAGAGTTGCAATGTTGAGAAAGTATAATGCATAAAACCGGTTAAGTCTATTAAATGATAATGTTGCTTATTAACCAAATATGTTGTGATAGGTCAGTGCTGAGGTTAAACAGAAAACGTCAATTGAACCATTTCCCTAAATAAAGCTCCAGGGTGCAATATTCAAAGCACTTTATTCAATAAAAAATGCTTTTAAAATGGTACTTTGGTGATTGGGAAACATTGGCATCATCCGTCAACCTAACTGCAGGAAAGTTCAATAAGCTAAATAATGAACCATTTACATTATTTTCCTTAGGCTCCAGTGATTTGCAAACATTGCATCAATAGAAGTCTTAAAAAAATTATGATAAAGACCTGCTAGTCTTTCAACTCTTAGGCTTTTTTCTGTCATGCTGCAATTTTTATGCTGTTTACATGCTTTTTGTAGCTTCATCTTTTTAAAAGACTCCATTTAACATCAATTTCTCATTATATTATAGCATATTTGTTCAATATGATAATTTTACTAGTGTTTCAAGCACTATCTTTGAGAAACAAAAAGGAAATTTAAGGCTGTTTTAGAATGTAAACATTTAATTTCACTGTCATATAGTTTTAATGTATGAGTTGAAATGATAAAAAAATCATTATTAAAAGGATATGTGTGCATTTTCTCCCTTGCAGCACAAACAGTTTCTTTGTTGCTGATTTCTTCTTCCACCTCCCTTTCCATCCAGAGTCTCAGATCTGTTGTATTAACTTTCAACTTCTTGTATTCACTTTAGCAACTTTCCTTTCCTGTCTTTCCTCTTTCCAAGGTCAAATTCCCTACTGTCTTCCCAGGGCACCACTTGTATAATTCTTGAGTCTTACAGCTGCTTCCTTTAGTAAATATGGGAGGAGAATTACTGCTCATGGTAGCATTTTCAGGTTTCAAACAACTGAACAAATATACAAAAGCCCACAGGAGAGATGAGTGAGCGGGAGAAAAAACTCACATAGTCTCTCACAAAATGCACAACTCTTCACCTGATTTAGTAATACCTTTGGTTATTAAAGCAGACTGTTTACTTGATTTATAGTTGTCATCATATCTTCATAGGCAGACCCTTGCAGTCATTCATAACACTCGGTAGTACCTCACAGGCTCATTAAACTGAAATATTTAGTAAATATGAATGTATGCACAGATGGAAATTTGTACATGTGCATAATACAAGTCACACATTATACAACTACATAACATAAACAAATGCCCCTCCAGCTTCTCAGTTCATGATGTGGATCAGCTCACACTATACAACAGCACATACAGTATTATGGATTATTGATATTAGCCAAAGATCAGCATCTCAAGTCCTGCTCAGAATTTTATTTTTAAAAACGTTCTGACTGCTGTTTTTCAGTCACCGAGAACCAGCCACTTCTTTATATTCTACAGTCCTTTGACACTATGAACTGTGTTTACGGCATCGGGAATGCATGTAATGTCTGCTAGTTTGGTACTACATGAAAACAGATTTAATTTTATTTCTTTCATTCCTAAAAACACTTGTTACGGACTTGTTACTTTTAGCAATTACAGCCTGCAGTTTGAACTGCTAAAGTTTTGTTAGCCTTACATATGGTGACATAATAGACATGAAAACCAAATGTATACCATGAATAATACTCTACGCTGTGGCAGGATGAAGTTCGTGAAAGAAGCATTGTCTTGTATGAGAACAACTTGCACAGCTAGAAAAATATTCAGGCTTTCAGGTACACACTCCCTTCTTCACATCTCACAACAACCTTATTTTATTTATGACTAAGCTACTGGGGTTACAACAACAGTACCTTCAGAAAATGCTAGAGATTCTTTAAAACAAGTATTTTTCAACCTGCCCCCTTTCAGATGCAAACCAACCTCAAAACAGTCTATTTCTCTATTTTACTAAATCAACTACACATGTTTTTATAAAGTGAACTTACTTTGCAGTATTTTGAAACATGAGCTTTGCCTCTCTCTTCTAATATCTTTTTAGATTGAATTTTAGGCAATCAATTTAGGGCCCAAAACAGGATTATTCAGAACAATAACTCAAATCCAAAGAAAGCAGTGGGATTTGTTTAAAATTTGGATTTCAATGGAAGTCAAAGGCATGTTTTTAGTGAAATGGTGTTTTAAATTTGTGCTACACTAGATGCAATTTTGAATGAACTCTGAAGATTATGAAGCCGCCTAGAGTTTGAAGCTCAAAAACTTTTCTGTAGAAGCACTTGAGGTTTGATGGCATTTTTTTGTTTGTTTCTGGGGGTTTTGTTTGTTTGTTTGTTTTTTCCTGTTAAGAATCTATATGCTCCAGTACCTAGTAGCATCTCTAGCTAATACACCAGGTTGTCCGTCACTCAGAACAGTTTTCTAATCCCTTTAATAGCATACTATGATTCATACATGGATTAATGTTTTGAGAATAAAGCTAATAAGAAAACTTTAATTGCAATCCTCAATACAGTGTTGACCCCAAAGCACTGACTTCAGAGATCTTTTAGTCAAATAACTGAAAACACTTTAATGCGACAAAGAAATACCAGATCTTTCCTAAAGTGTAGAAAAAATAAAACCAGATTACTAGTAATTTTAAAGAAACCCCTTCCCAAAACACTTTTCTTTCACTGCTCTTCTCTTTTTAACTTTGTTTACCCTGTTCTTTAAGAGATATGAATATTTTCAGCCTTGTGTACCAACCTCATCAGGGCTGGAAGCCTGGTAAGTTCGATTTTCATCGCTAAAGTCCTGATCCACCTCTGCATATTCTGTCTCTGCAGACACACCAGCCCGGGATTCATACACCGGGGTCACATTGTGGCAGAGGGCGATGGCCTTCACCGCTTCGTGTATCCGACTGCTGACGCTCTTTCGAACTTTGGGTGCCGATGGCTGAGGTTTCCTTGATGGTGTTGAGCTCGTGCTGTTTCCACTATTCTGAGAGTGGACCTTTAAGACCCAACACAACGAACAGTGAGCCAAAGTTCAAAAATGCAAACAAAACATGAATACTTATATATCTATATCTGACTGTTATCTTTACAAAGTTTGGTAAATGATAAGGCTAGTAACCATCTATTTATTTTTATATAACCTACTGTTAACTCATCCAGCTTGTGATGCATAAAAAGCCTCATCTACTTCTTTTAAGAAATGATACATAACTATGGGCTCATCACCTTGCATTTATAGTCAAATTTCAGTAACAGAGCCTGAAGACAATAGAAAAATATGAAATGAAAACAAGTATGCAGGAAAAAGGCTGAATAGGCTGACTGTATTCTGCAGAAATGCCTGCCATCTCATTTCAGATTCTACATTTTTCAATGATCCGTCACAATAGTCCTTTCATGTCTTTTGCATTCTATGAATTATTTTTTTCTTTTTCTTTTTTAAACGAAGTATTTAAACCAGGAACCAACTGCATGAGTTCAGAAACACCAAGACAAAATATCAAGGGATGCTCTTTGGTTGCTCTTCTTCACCTCTGCCATTAAACTGAAAAGAAATCCTTTTCTTTTAAATCTTCACCTAAATCTCTGTATTTTAAAAGATCACCACATTTGTGCTGATCAGAAGAGACCAGAAGAAGAGATCAGAAGAGAACAGAAAAAGAAGAGATCAGAAGAGAACAGAAGAACAAAAGCAGGATCATTTTTAAGTATAAATATTAGGAGTCATTAAAATATGAACATTGCTGATTTAATTTATAACTTACACAATTTCTGTATTATTTGTGAACTAATGCAGTTTTATGCTATTGCTGCAGGCTGAAATATTTTTGTCCTTACAAGAATGCAATAATCTAATGAAATAATCATGCAAAATAACAGTTTGACACAAAACTGAACATCACATTACTGTTGCATAACCATTAAACTAGCACTGTTTTAAGTTACCCTTCAGAAATGCCCAAGCACACAACAAAACCAATCTTCCTCTCAAAAATACGATTTGTTCATAAATAGTTAAAATAAGTTTGGCTTTTTTTGGGGCGGGGGGGGATGTTTATTGGTTTTTGTTGGTTGGGTTTTGGGGTTTTTTAAAAGTCAGCACATTAAATATATCAGCACTACTACCACAGGCTCTTCCATTCACTTCAGTGTAACTCAGAAAACCTTTTCAGAATCCACGCTTTTTTCCTCCTGACTGCAATCTGCTGAACCGTGAACATTCTGCCCATCAAATTACAGTGTTGCCTAATAAAGGGTTTAACTTTCTGCTCATCTGGCACTGCTTTTCAGCTACTGCTTTAAACCTCTGCATTTGCATTCTGCTAACGCTGATGCCATTACAGTCACAAATAAATTAAGCTGATTTACTCCTTCTGAATTATGTTATGTTTATTGATGCTTGTATAATTTAATTTCACACAAATTCCATTAAAGATTATGCCCTCTATCACAAAATGCTTCCAGTGGGGAAATATAATCAGGTTATAATAGATTTGTGTGTTACATTAAGATGACAATAGTCTAGTAGGTCCACTGTAATAATAAAACAGAACACAAACAAGGGATAAAATCAATGTCACACAAGAACCACTGCCCAGCTAACCGGCAGTTTCTATTATCATAGATTAAATAAAAACCTCACCATACTTTCTCAGATTGAAACAATTGTTTAGTAGTTGTTTGGTTTGTTACTGAGACTTCATCACTGTTCTGTTTTAATGAGTTGCTACTAACACAAGCATAATTAAAGCATTATTTAAACATAAAGTAGTGTTCTATAAAGCTGAAAAAAAGTACATTCGAAGAAGGTACTTCCAAGAAGCTTTTCATAATCTACTAATAGCAAACCTACATTTTGGAAATCTTTTCCCCACAATTGAGAAGAAAAGCTTCCCTCACATTTCTTATTTTAAGTATGTTACAGTTACTAAAAACTTGTAACTATGGTT
The DNA here is from genome assembly GCA_036630365.1 of Acanthiza pusilla. Classification (NCBI taxonomy): domain Eukaryota; kingdom Metazoa; phylum Chordata; class Aves; order Passeriformes; family Acanthizidae; genus Acanthiza; species Acanthiza pusilla. The sequence continues at coordinate 3,917,506 of JAXCHO010000034.1, forward strand.
ACCATTCATTAAATTTTACAGTAAATCAGTAAAAGCTTTAAGGAATAAGAATTCCAGGAACTGTGCAATTCTTTTCAGATAGCATATTTAACTGCAAAATAAAGAAAGAGTATTAGTGAGCACCTCCCCTAGAAGACTGGTGCTTAGTTGTCAAACTCACTCAGACTAAGGTGTGCCATCTCAAGACTATCAGTTAATATTATTTATCGCTACAGTTGTTACTGGGAATACCCAAATGGCACATTATGAGAAAAGCAGGTTTGGGTGATTTTTATAAACATAGTCAGTATCAGTTAATTTCAGTAACACATTCTGAACCAAATTTGGACTGCTGATCTTCAGGTGAAAGAGCTCCACATCTCATTTCCAAGGCATGATTATTGTATCTCACTTACTATTCATGGCTATACCTACTAAGAATTAAATTGAAATAGATTTATCCAAGGAAAAGAATTCAAGAAGGGGATTTGTTGAATTGTATAGACAGGAAATAATTAAGATTTTAAGCTGCAAACTTAAAACTTACACATTTCATCCCTTTTCCCTCCTGTCTCTCCTCTCAAAAGCCACATAGTATTAACTGGGTCCAGTGTGGTGTCAAATTAAATTTTTATTTTTATTTTTATTTAAAGAAAATAAGTAGGGAGCCATAGCTCAAAACACAGCACAACTAGATATTCAAATCAATTCTTGATCCTACAGTCCTTTTACAAGAGAAAATAAGACACAGACAAGGAGGTCAGTCCACAAACTTAACTGGGTCAGGCAGTCATATTTGTGTATCCAAGTTCACCATGGAAAAGAACTTTTATATAAATTTTTATTATCATACTGTAAACAACACGAAAATACTAGTTAACCTTTCATTTGTTTCCTCTTCTGTCAATTTTCTTTTTTTTTTTTTTGTTTCAAATAATAGAAATAAAAAATAAAGTACAATGTTCAATCTAATCTCGGAGTAGAATCAGGTGTTTAGAAAGGTTTGCAGGAAGCACCCAAACAGTTTACATACGTGGGAAATGCTTGCAGAATTCCACTTTCCTCCTTCATCCCACAGCTGACCCACACACAGACAGGGAGTCACAATCCTCTTGTACACTTTCCAGACCAAGCACTCTTAGACATCACAGGAACACTTTGCTCTCAAGCCATACGGAGTTTTCAATTTTCTCACACTTGCCCCCTGCCAGTTTTATGCTGTTTGAAATCATCTTAACTTTTTTTAAAACAATTTTAAATATACCTGTGTAAGTTTTATTTTGACAACTACTGTTATACCATTTGGCTATATCAATTAATGTGGCTTTTCAATGTCTATTCTTGATGAGTATCTTCAAAGATATAATTACTGTTTGTGTTTTTCTGGACACTTCCTTGTAACTTGTAGTCTCAGTACTGAATAGCTTACTCTTAGACGATTTGGCAGGAGGAAGACTGCACTGCACAGACAGGTTAACATGGATTTCTGCTAGTGGAGAACAGAACAGTAAATCCCTTTAAGCGGGTATTATGAGGAACATTGGAATCAGGAGAGACTTATATATTGTCTCACATTTTTCCCTTCCATCATATTTCTTAAGAGATACCTAAACATGACAACATAACATCCCACATTCTAGAGATAATCATTAAACACAATGCTTCAATGCTGTTAAAACACCCCCACTGATAGTAAAGGTAAATGATTTATGAAATGAGATACCTGTGAATAAGAATTTATAATATGACTCTGTATTTCGTCCATTGTGTCTGTTCCATAGGACACAGTACCTAGGTGGAGGCGCTTAAATATCATCTCATTCTGTGTAAGTGTTCCTATAAAAAAGGAGAAGTATATCACAAAACAGTGAAAAATACTGTGAGAAGGCCACAAACCCCTCCCCACCACCCCCCCTCACCCCACAAAATCTTTTCTTTGGAAAGAAGGAATGAATCATGAGTTAGCATCAATTTAGTTAATTAAATGAACATTTGTGGAGAAAGATCAGGGTTAGTCATTCTGGAAGAAATCACTGGTTCCACCTGCCAGCTGATTCTGTCAATAACTAAACATGCAAGCCTGAAGAGACAAAAACTTTTCTTTATCTACAAAAAATATAATTTGCAGTCTATGGATGGAACTGACTCTCAAACTCCAATGCAAGAGTTTGCACCATGTATCAGAAAATCTAAAGAAAAAATTCCTGTGAAATCCCAAAAATTCATACAAATTTCCCACACTTCATGTACCAAGGTAGATATCCTGGCAATTGGGCACACTCAGTGTTATCTAGATTAAGTCATTAAGACTTAACATCACTTCCGAATTTGATAGATTCAGCCTCCAAGTGGAATAAGACAGAACGAACAAAATCAGTGTTTTCTGTGCTCACTTCACATTTGTAAGAAACTACAGGGTGTCAGTCAGACTGACATTGCATCCACCTCTGCCAACCAGTCACATCCTCTGGTTTGGAAAAGCTCTAATTGTGGTGTGGGGGCTTCAGCCTTCCCTGATGGGTATGTGAGGTACAAAGAGGTCACTACTGCCTAGCTTTCCATGGTCAGCTCACAAAAGATTACTTTAATAAGGGCCCTTCCTAAAGTCTTTTTCCTATGGCCACTCAGGTAGAGCAAGTATAAAAATAGAATAAAGCTATTCCTACATTTAACTACACAGTGTTGTGTCATTAAAATGCATAAATCTGATAATAAAAAAATAAACACAATATGGTACCAGAGTTGACATTTTTGAAATTTCTACAATATTTTTAAAATGGAGTATAATAAAATTATCTGGAAATAAATACTGCAGAATAAAATACTTCATATTAATTTTATTTATCTAGACTATTTTTATTTCACATCTTTATCCCAGTATGCCAAAACACATGCTAAGCCACAGGAGGGGAAAAGAAAAAGCATGACATATGCTATAATCATTATCTGCAAAACAACAGTTAGCATCCAGTTTATGCACTTACTAGGGCTAGAACTATTAGAGATCTTGAAAGATCCATTAGGGCTGTAAAAGTCTCATGTCTTTCCCAGTTACATTTGAGATGTCTACCACTCCCACCTCCTGGTGATACCTGTATGGTAACACTTCATCTCCACTGTTGTACCACAACACTGCACTATCAAACCCTGTCTTTCTGTTTTATCAGTATGAGATGATCATTCCAAATTCCCCATTTTACCATTAAAAAATTACACTTCCCATTTGCTTTTCCTTACATTTTGTTGAGGATTTTTCTTTCTATAATAATATTATTTGAATTTTTACAAATAATTAAAATAAGGTTCATTTGAAATGCATAAATTCTCTACAAAACATGCATAACATTATCAAAAATTTATGAGAAGCTGAACATTCCCAAGGCTGGAAAACAGCCCAGGAAGACAAAGTTTCAGATCTCTAGAATTAGGAAATTGGTTACTTTTATACATGGGAAAACAAAATTATTTTGTTTTACAGTAATCACATAAACCCAATTTTACTACCCGTAGAAGCTGTACTTTTATTGAGACCTTTTATTAAATTTCATTACATTTTTTACTTTAACTTGAGACTAGGAAAATTCAGTCTCCAGTTTGCACATGAGAAACATGAAAATTTCCACCAATAACACGAGAGACTAAAATCTCCATTTCTAAAAGAAAGCAAAACCCAAACCCACACACTACACAAAAATATTCAGTGCAAGAAATTTCCAAGCCAATCTTTATCACCTTCCTAACTTTCCAGGCGTGCTAATACCTTGTCACTGCCCTTGGCTTTGCCAAGCCTTTGAATTAAATAAGCTCGCTCTAGGAGTTGTGAAACTAAATGCTAGTCGAAAGGTGAGACAGCAGGCAACTGTCAAACCTGCTTCCCACTAGTTCTGTAATTGCTGCTTAGGAAAACTGAGCAGGAAACAAAATTAGCCCTATGATTATTATATGGAAAGATTATTTCTTCTGACACCACTAAATCAGTCCAACTCCCTATCATGCTTGATGAGGGAAAGGTAGATAGCTGGAAAATTCGTGTGTTCCACGCCCTCTTTCTCAGCAAGCAGAGAAGAAAAGCTTCTGCACAGAAAAGTATGGATTTTCCTATCTTGCAATTAACAGGAGCCAGGGAAGAAGGTTTAGGAAAAACAGGTGAGGAAAAAGAATCAACTTGTGAAGACATGAAAATAAACATTCTGGAAATCCTGGTTCAGTACTTGCATCTTATACATCTCTTACAAAATCCTTTTTATCATATATGTAAATAGGAAATATCTATGACAAATAACTAAAATAAAAAGAAAGAAAAGAAACAACAATTCCAGTTTGCTCGTGCTTCTCAAGACTAGTGTAAGACTTTCAACAACAGCCATAATAAACCTGATGTGTTGTTAGACAAACAGAGGTAGCTGAAGTTATGAAAGTATGCCCAAAAATTTCTGAAAAAAACCCAGCTCAACAAAATACATGTTTTTCAGCCATCCACGTGGAAATAAAGCTTCCTCACATGTGCAAATTAATTTACTTCTAAATTCTTCTAATGAACAGCCAAAATGGGACAGAAACATTCCTACCAACTTGTTCCATGTATTACATGGTGCCAATCAGTCACGTTATAACTTTAGCAGCAGTTCTGTCTTAAATTTTAGTGTTTTAGTTGAAGACTAATACTCCACAACAGAACAACACATCTTGTATTTTATACCCCCAAATGCAAAACCTTCAAATATCTAGAGGCAGATTTTCTAATATAACCCACTTTTTGAACAAGAAAAACAACACAAAACTGAGCTCTCTTAGTCTGCTCAAGGTGGTAAGTACTATAGAATAGTGATGGAAGTTTCTATTTTTAATAATATTTTTAAAGACCTAGGTATCAATTCCACACTTTCAGGACATTGCTAATATGAAGAGTTATTAGATTTTAAAAAGCTTATTTTAGAAAAAGCTTCTGGCAAGTACATTAGTCAACATATGATCTACTACTACTATTATATATTCTTGAGCTTCACTCTGGAATGCAGGTACCACACAAGGAAAACAGCCTGACAAAAAAGTTAGTATAGAATTGCTAGAGAAAAATTTAGTGTGTTCTTTAATGAAGCCAAGAGCTTTTTTTCCCCCTTCTTTCCTACAACTGTATCATTAAACACAGAGTAAAGCAGGCAAAGAGGAAATTAATTTCTAAGGAGAAAGTCCTGAAGGCATCGTTCCTTGGGTGGCAACAGATGTGATTCACAACAGAGCAGCAGAGATTTTTTTGTTGTTGCTTTTTGAAAAGCAGATGCAGATCTTTCTGATCCTCTATTACTAGCTGGCAATTTAGACCAATACTAGCAATATAAAAAGTCCAAACCAAGAAAAAGCACGAAAGTATGTACAGCAGAAATATAAGTAACTTAGTGAGAAATTAATGGGTGAGTAACTTCTCATATAAAATGAGTACATTTTTTTAGCTATTTCCTTAAACAGATAAAATGGCAGTGTAAATGAACATTTCTATGGAAACTTTTAGGGAGATCAGGCCTAATCAATCCAAGCAGTCTAATAATTAGGCTGTTGACAACAATCTGGAGACACAAATCTTTTCTATGAACCCTGGAAAAAATATCATCTAGTATATAATGTAAAAAGAAAATGAAAAAACTCATGGTAAGCACACAAAGGATATGTCTGCTCACTCAGCTGCTCCACTTATGAATAGGCCATAAACATACCCACCACAAAACCTCAAACCCAGTAAGTCCCAGTAAAACTCATTAAGAATGAGGACAAAGACTAAGAGAGCTGAGCTATGCCTAATCTTTGCTGGGCAGAAGGTCACAGTAGAGGTAACAGGTAACTTGGAGGTACTGAATTAGGGAGTACCACTCCTAAACCATGACACACAGTTCTGAAGAGCAATACCTATTGTCTCTGTGCCTTCTGCCTTCCACAAGCACAAGACCTGTGTACTGAGCAATGAAAGAACAACATCCATGCTCCCTGGATACACTTTGTATTTTCAGTGGATGGAAGTCCAACAGAAGACAAAAAATAAGGATTCCTTAGTCTGGAATCTTCCTACAGGATCTTTCCATCAAAACTTTCTGTTTCTAGTCTGCTCTACTCACCCTGTAAACCTAGTAGTACTAAAAATCTTAGAGGTAGAGCATAAATATATATCCATCAAAGTAAAGGAAGGAGATGTTATTCGATCAGTATTTTTTTAATTACTCATTCTCTCTATTTGCTTACATTGAAGAGGTAAAGACTACTTAAAGTATAACTTAAAAGACTAATTTTCAGAAACAATGACTGAAAATCACTGTTCTAACAATATATTACATTAGGCACATTTAACAAAAAAAGTCCACATACACCAACCTCTATTACACAGATTTTCCAAAAAATTCAAGAATCCCATTGCTGTATGCATCTGCTCAATGATTGTATCTGTTAAGTATCTCATTTGGTCCAAACACCCACTAAAATGTTAATTACAGAACTCAAATACAAGTGTATGCATTAGTAAATAACTACACTTGGAAGACTACGTGTTTGTTTTAGCTGAACACACTGGTAGTTGTCATGAATAGCAGAAGGTTTCCTATCCCACACCCTTAGAAACAAAAACTCTCAATAAATATTGCCAAATACCATTATTTTTCTTTCACCGTTAGAATTTTTGTACCCTGGAGAGGATGAGATACCATGCTCATGCAAACTGCTACCGACCACCATAATGGATGACGCCTTTCTGTCAAACATATGTGATTCAAGTCCAAACAACATGGCATTTTGGGTAATGGATGCCATAATTAAAATGTGAGTCCTAAAAAACCTGTTGTTTTACTGGGTGTTTTTAGTAATGGCTTTGTTCTACATGAAGATAAAAACTCCCTAACAAAGGAATTAATGTATTGCTTTAATAGGCTGCACCCTGAGTTAAGTTTTAAAATTTATGAGTTCTCTGCAGCATTGTTCTTTAAACAATGGCATTGTCAAATGCAACCAGTGAGAAGATTAAAGTTCTCCCAGCAGATTAAGTACAAATTATCTGTCCTCCTGTTTCAGCATCATTTGTTCATTTATCACATAACGTCTAGTATTTCTGGTCAGTGTCAATATGCTCTGCATCCTTGCAGTTAACAGATGTCTTCTCTTGTCGAATGAATTACTTTATGTTTCACGCACTGGTGGCCGCAGATGTGTCACTATAGCAACATCATTAATTTCAGATCTTACCGGAAACATGCACTCCAATCAAACCTAATTATACCACATTGCTTTCTTGTCCCACAATAAGGAAACTATAATGCAATTATTGGGATACTTCATTTTCTATTATACTGTGGCAAATGAGAGAGCCACTGTGATGGACGCTTCTTGTCAAAAAGCTTATTGATGAAGCACAAACCCAATTTACAATCATACAAAGGACTACCTTGCAATTATGTTAGTAATGCAATGCTCCTTAGACTCAACAACTAATTCTCAATCATTTCCAGTGAAGCTTGGACCACAATATAAGATTTTTGCAGACAGTTCTCTGGATTCCCTTTCCTTTTCAGTATTGAGAAAAACTTCACCTGTTTACATTTAACTAAATCAGCCTTTTAGTGCTGCTCTTTAGTAGCACCCACTTGGACAGATGTCTACAAAACTGACTCTCTTCTTTATCCTCTGACAGCCAGGCCTTAAGTGGGCAGTAGATCAGAATCAACTGCTTTATATGACTAGAAATGAAAATTCAAATGAGCAAGTTCTGAGACCAGCTCTTATAACCTGTATAATGATGCAATGTCAATCATGGATTAAGTATACTGACTTCATTCATTACCTGATAGCATGTTTCACATTTATCATAAAATGCAGAATGAGAAAAATGTATTCAGGAAAGGAAACTGGAAGCAGCTACCAATATACTTGGGTAAAAAGCACATTGTCGATGTGTTTGTCCAGAATGAAGAACAGTTTAAATTTGCAGGGCACTTAAGATTATTAAAATAGAGCAGTGTTTCCCATCTCTGCAAGACACAGTCAGTGGTGTGAAGCTGATGACGTCTCTGGGACTCCTGGCTTATTTTCACTTACATCAGCTTTCAGCTGACACCTGGGTTAAAAGGCATAGGGTCAGACTGCTGACTCTGCTTCTTTCCAAAACATGTTGGAATTACTGCCCTAGAGTATGGCCTTTACTTTCACTTTTACATCATTATTGTACAGATTCAGACCTTCCACCAGAGCTTAGAAGACCTCAGTCCTCTGAAAAGCCTTTGAGGTTGAACACCAACAATCATCCAAATGCTATAAACCACATATCGTGGTAAAAGTCTTTTAACATTAGCGCCTTTTAAGCATGCACTCTGTGCTGCTTCTTGAACAGAACTACTGTGATTGCAAGTGGCATGATGTAGGTTGAAAAAGAAACCAACCAAAAGACCCCAATTAGATGCATTATAGGGTTGTTTCTCCTTGTATATACCAGTAAATAAAAGGTGTCCTTTCAAAGATTTATGGATGCAACACCACAGTTCTGCTTGGAAAAATCCAGTATCAATGAATTTTTTGTGGATTTTTTTTAAGGGACGAAAACTTCAGTTTCGATCGCTCTTCTGTTAGGTTAAGTGTAATGGCTGTCTTTCTGTAAGTAGATTAGTGGCAGTTTTTTTCTGTTGTTTCTTCTTTCAAACAATCTTCTAATTCTCAAACAGGGTAATAGCATCAGAGACAGAAAATAATTCCTGCATTGTAGAGTTGTGTGAACAAACTGTTAATATTTTATTTAGCAAGACCAAAGATTCTCAGCGCAGTCTAACTGTAAGCAGAATACCTCAAAACTTGAACTGCATTTCTAGCTTGGTATGGTATCTGGAATCTCTAACAGCAAAGTTTGAAAATTGTACATTGGTTTTGCTTAGAAAGTAGTGCTTTGTAACTAATTGTAGAGTTCACATTGTAAGTGCACTCTACTGCATTGTTTTGAAAATGAATTATTTTTGAACATACTTCTTTTTCCAAACATATGCCGTAAATTACATATTTCACATCTTCAATGTGACAGCACTCAAAGGTACACAAATTATCATGATGAAGGGTGCAATTAAAATCAGTAAGCGGTTTCAAATAGCATACAAATCATTAGGTAACTGCAATAAAACTTGTTAAAAGAATAATTCAATTGCTTTGAAGAATTACCACATTATAATTAACAATATACTTTTCTTTTACAAAAATAGAAGAACAGCATTCAGACGTACACAGGATAACATATAGAAGAAACAACTATAGAAGAAAAAAGGAAAGCGTGTTTTGAAAATGCGACAACACATTGCAAATATGCAGTAATGGAAGTGTTAGCATGGGAGGGAATACAGAACTATATCAAACAGAAGGCAACATAAATTGTGTTTTATGCTTTCTGAACAATGTAACAGAGGCCTTCCCCTGCCCTCCCCAGCAGCTTCTCATGATTTTGAAGTATATTTTACTTAAAACCACTAAAAGAGTTATTCAGGCTTTTTGAGAAACAGTTTTCTCAGTTCAGAAGTTACGCTTCTTTAAAGAAAACCCAGCACATCTAACATAAATTATTTCTTCAATCCAAGAAAGAAACAAGAAAGCATAACACAAACTATTACTTCTTCACCCTCTCAGTACTTACCTTGTGATTCTGGTAAGGGTTGGGGGCTCCAGTACACCAGGTAAGTTACAGCAACAAGTTACAGTTATGAAATCAGAAGGGTCACAGAGGTGAAATCATTCAGCAGCTCTAGAACTGGTCTTGGTAACATAAATAGCAACTAACTTCACTGGGACAGCAGATATCATTTTGGAGGCTGATCTTGTGACTTGTTTTGGAAATGACTTGCTCTCTCGAAGGCCATTCTTAACTTATTATCATACAATATTGCAGTAGCAATGAAGTGCAGAATAAATCAGCATCCTGAATGCTATTCCAGAGACTTTTCAGAGGAAGATATATGGTACTCTTACTGACGCTGTGCAGTGTCCTCTTACAATAGAAGAGCTGTTCCCACTGGAATAAATTAGATTACTACCAAATACCGACTTAAACATCTAAGTACTGGCCTACCAAACCCATTGGTACTTGTAAAAGTCCTCAAGCACATGTGTAAAAATTTTGAAAACCAAAAATCAGTAGTTAAATCTACTCTTACATTAGCATATTCAAGGGTAGAATTAAGTTTAGAAATTTTATAGAAGTTATCGTATTTCAGAATGGTAACCTGATATACCTGTTTTATCCGTTAGTAAATAAACTAATCGTCCCAACTCTTCTGGTATGGTGCTAGTTCGAACAACTGTTCCAGGAATATTGTCATCTTTCATAATCATCCACCCATAGGCTGCCTTACCCATGTCCAAGTTCACACGTAAACTGCAAAGGAAATTTATACCATAATCAGTGTGAATATTAGACAAAATGAAAGTTATAACCATATAAATAAAACTAGAAGTTCTTTCTAGGATATATGAAAAAAGAAAGCTCTTAAACCTATGTGCACCAAAATTTTGGAATAATGCTTTTTTAATGTATTTGTAGAGTATATATCACATTAGAAATTCAGGCTTCATCCCAGACGTTTAGAAGCTATTGCAATACAAACAAATGCAGTATCATGCATTCTGCATGAAACAGATTGCAACACTTTGTGAAGACTCTTGATATAATTACATTACTACTCTTATACAGATGAGTAATATACAGCAAGAACGGATCAAGTCACAGTTTTTATCTACTGTAAAGACCCAAATACCACCTATGTTTTCTTTATAATGTGAAATTACAAATATTTTTGTACCTTTTCAAGTAACTGATTAGATTTTTTCCCTTAAAAAACAATGAACAACATTTTTTCTTTAGGACAGTACAGCTATATTTGTCAACTTCAATTTCCCAACAAATCAACAATATTTTTGTCCTTCACAAAATGTAGCTAGAAAGAGTCCATTGCAAAAAGAGAAAAGTGCTGAAGCAGCAAAATGCACCCTCGTGATAGCAAGTTGGCATGAAGTTATCTTTGGGTAGCGCTCTAATAGAAAATGTACAATTTGCAGCAGGTTTTACTGATTATACACATAAGTCCAAAATCAAAAGTATGTTTTTCCAGTTCACTCTGTGTATTCATTTTTTTAGTATTTCCATGTCTACAACATACAAGAATTAACTTGCACCTTATATTCCTATGTTATAATAAAAAATATATGCTCTTCCCCATAATAAAATGCTCCAACACAAAACTCTATCCACCTTGCTCTAAAACATTAAAACACTACTTTCCTTTAGCTATTCGTCATGTTCCCACTAACATGTCAGAAGAGCAGTGACTAAGAAATAAGCATGTGTTCATTTCTCTTGACTCTGCTGTAACAGAAATAGTGAAAAAACAGGTAGGATGGTAGCTACATGAACTACTGACGTCACTAGGTCTGTTCAGCATGGAGGAGACTGAGGGGAGACCTCATCACATTCTACAACTTCCTCATGAGGGGAAGAGGAGGGGCAGATTCTGTGGTGACCAGTGACAGGACCCGAGGGAATGGCCTGAAGGTGCGTCAGGGGAGGTTTAGGTTGGATATCAGGAAAAAGTCAGAGGGTGACTGGGCACTGGAACAGACTCCCTAGGGCAGTGGTCACAATATCAAGCCTGATAATGTTCAAGGAGTGTTTGGACAACTCTCTCAAGCACATGGTGTGACTCTTGGGGATGGTCCTGTGCAGCGCCAGGAGTTGGACTCCATGATCCTTGTGAGTCCCTTCCAATTCAGCACATATTGTCATTCTGTGAACTATTTGTAGCTAATTTGCCAACTCAAGAGTCCCAAGTTAAGCAATGGCTTTGCAGTAACATAATTCTTAAAACTGTTCAAAGGTACATATCAAGGTCAAAATACTGTTAAGGCACTTCAGACCTTTTTGTAACAGTCCTGACATCATCCTGGCTTAACAGCACGACAAAAAGAGCAGCTATCAGGAGTTTTCATCTGTCCTCTTGGAATCACAGCAATTGATTGTGAATTAGCTGAGGTAACCATGGAGGGAACAATGAGTCACAATCTGCACTATCCCATAAAGAAGAGATGCATTTAACTAGAATTGTGAGAGCATCTGAAATTTTGACACACGCTGAAACAAAGTCTATCCTACATCTGCTACCTCCTGAATTTGTACGGCAGAAGACAATGCATGTTGCAGCACAAAATAAACAAGATTTTAGATACAAGATTCTTGACCATTTAAGATGGTATTTTTTACTTTAACTACCTCTTATTTTCCCACCAAAACCATCATCATCATCATCATCTTAAAATCATCCTTCTCTCTGGTGATATACCCCAATTAGTCCTGCAATATCTTCCCTAATTTCATCTGTCTTCAGACATGCAAATATATAAAACAAAAGGACAGACAACAGGAGGACTCTACAGATTCTTTTTACTGAAAATGCTACAGTATAGTGAGAAAAATACTGGAAGTCACTTGCCTCACACTAGTTAACTACAGTTCTACCCTACCTTACTCAATCCAGAGTCAGTACTGTGCAAACTATATTCTTATTATGCTTGCCTGTTTATTTCCAGAGCAAATATAAAAACCAAAGCAACAAACTTCACACTGAAACCAAAGGAACAGCAAAAGATTTACTCCTCTTAAGGATGTGAACCTGCTTGTTAGCCAGTCGAGTACAAAGGATGCTGTCTAGCTTGACAAGATAAACACAAGCACACTTACTTTATTTAAAAACACATGGACATTTGCTCTGGCCAGGAGTAAGTGGATTAACTGGAAGATGAAAGCTGCTCACCACTCCACTTCAAAGAGGCATTTAGGCTATAATTTTTTTGTGCCTGGACTACCAAGACAGGAATTATAAGATGGACACTCTAAGCACTGCAGTCTCAGGTACACGGCACATACACAGACACATCCACATGGCTGCTCTACCAACGGAGATCTACAAAGTTGTTCAGATAGGAAAAACTGTGCTTCAGTAAGATTAAATCAGAAAAGTCTCTCAAAGCTGAAGTGCAGTGTGTATCTTCACTTGCATCTTTTATAAGCATGTGTCTCACCTGGTTTTGATGTTCTAAACACTCTATGCATTTAACTATAATCTCACTTGATTTAAAGGTAAGAAAAAAAAGAAAGAAAAAAAGACTCCACCTTCCTCTTGCTGAGCAGTGAGGAGAAATCCATATTCAAAGCATTAAGGCATTTTAGGAATTACCCTAGCTTTTGAGCATGCACTGCTAAGTGAACAGAATGTACCCCCTTTATGCTGGTGGACCTAATAGAATGCTGGCAGTGCTGGTCTATAGAGAAATAATGTCTCCCCAACGACTAGGGAAGTCCAAGACAGCTTTTTGGCACACAGAGAGATATTCGGTACATGCTTGAATTGTTAAGATGAATAAAGAATTAAACAGGAATAAAAATGAGTGCTATAGATTAATTTTTTAGTATTAATTCTAAAATTTGTACACTGTATCCTTCTCTGACTCCTTTCATTTGGTGCTTTTTGTCCTGGAGGAAATCTTTTTCTTTGAAAACATTGTAGCTATTGCTTAGCACATTATAGAAACTGATGCATACTAAAAATGATGATGGCCTATTAATAGTGGGTGTGCTTTTGAAACAAGAGACCTCTCCAACAGAGCTTCACAGGAATGTATAAAAATACTTGACTAAAAAGTACAAGAATTTTTATATAACACAAGGAGACACTAAGCTTACGCAAAATAAAGCTACTTTCAGTGCCTGAAATTAGCTATCATTTCTCGTAATTTCTTTGCAGACTTTAAGAAACATATTTATATAACCAAAACCATTTTAAACTCACCAGTTTTCAAATCCTTCTCAATTTAATCCAATTAAGCAAACTCCAAACACATCAATTATTCATGAAAACACACGGAACAGCATCCAAGGTAGCATTAGCACACTGTTGCATTAGTAACACTCATTTTTAGCAAACCAATTAATATGTAATATTTAGGCACAGTATGTTAATACAGGAATTTGAAGGCTGTTGCAGAGAATGAGCATATTTAACAAACATATAATACAATGTTTCTTGTCTCTCCACCTCAGCACTAGTTACCCTAGAGCAGGCAATCCTAAGGCAATTTTTATCCAACTTGGGGATTTATTCCATTAAGAGCCAGGGTGGCATTCTCTACAATTCAGCTTCAGAACAAATAAATAACACAACACTTCAGAATCCACACTGCTTTTAACTACACATTAAAAACAAACAGTTGTGCTCTTATTCCCTCAAAAACAACAGCAGTATTTTAGATTAAACAGATTTAGATTTAGATTAAAGTCTTTTTACAGGACTTCTAAATTTCTTTTTTTTTCATGAATTGTAACATTAGGCCCCCTTCTAAAGGTATCTGATTTTGTTGTAAAAAGGGCAAATTTGACAATAAGCAAGGTCCTTCACAGAGAAAGTTTGACAAATACATTTAGAAACTCCAGAAACATTCTACCATTCATGACTCAGTGAAATGCAAAAAACTTCAAGACCTAATGAAGTTAGCAAGGGCAATTAGTGAACAAGTGATACCATGCCAAATAAAATTCATGTATGATTTTCAACCAAAATTAGATGGTAGTTTTTTTCCTAACTTTCTAAGCAGTTCTGTATGTGTAAAAGTTTTGCAACAAAAAAACCAAAGCCCTGCCAAGACTCCAGATACAGTATGAGTACCCAGAGTGGTATCCACTTTTTAAAATAAATGAAGTAATTGAGATGTAGTCTTTTTATTTTCAGGACTTCCTTCTATGTGAAAATGATACTGAAGGTGATACTTGGGTCCCATTAGTATCCAAAACTGCACCAAAGTCCCTATGGCTACACTCCCTAACCTTCTTAACATATCCCTACTTTCCTGAAACAGCCATAAACTATACACAGATATATGCATTATTCACAATTAAAAAAAAAAATTTGAATAATTTTAAAATTATTGGCCAAGAAACAACCGAAAATATTTTAACTTCAACATGCCTGCAAAGTTAAATCTTACAGAAAGTGATTTTTTTGAGCCTCGTAACTTGTATTAACTGGCACTAAACAAATAAAAATAGAACAAAACAGAAGTTACTTCATTTAAGCACAACATTATACAAAGATCTAAACAAATAAAAATCAACCTATAGACCATCTCTTTAATTTCCCCATCTGCCATATTTTATTTGATGAGGAAACTGGAATATAATATTCCTTTGTGTTTTGTCCACTATATACATTTTTATTTACATTTTTCTGCTACCTGTCTGGCACTCCCAAGAATAGCCTCAGAACTGCATTCCTGTTTGCTTCAAAATTGGTGTCTCTACTTCTCTTGCACTATTTTTTCTAAATTTTGCCTTTTATGTGATCATATAAAAGAAAATTAAGGAAGGTGCACATAGCACTTTGCATAAAACCCTGGCAGTGAATGCAACTTTAAAAGAGAACCCCAACATTTATGATTAAATATTAGAGGCAAAAATATGTATCAACCCTGGATTGCGATAGCACTGTGGCACGTGCAGTTTTTCAAGGGCCAAATGCAACCCAGATATAGATAATTACATGTTGTAACACAGATAGAACTTAAAAACCCAGGAGGAAATCTAGGTAATAATTAGTGAAAAAATTAATCTATTAATTTCTTACAGGCTTAAAACACAGAAGAATGCAAAATACAAATAAAACCCATGTCAAATAAGCAGCTTTGCATACGAGATGTAGCATGTGCAGCTCAGAGCAACAATAATTGCCTCCTATTAAAAATATTTCTTTGCTATTATCACATTTACCAGGTCAGTTTTGTCTTTCATTAGGCCTCTTATACAAAGGTGACAATATCGACATTAGAGGCCCAATACAAATAATTTTTAAAACCTGTTTTTTTGTGTGGTTTTTTTTTGGGTTTTTTTTGTTCGTTTGTTTTTTTGTATATTCTATGCAAATTTGGCATTACTTGCTGTAATACCATAAGTTCAAAACAAGAAAAAAAACCTAGGAGCAAATAGGCAATGTTGCAAGATTTGAAAGGAGGAAGATTTACTACAATAGAGCAGTTAAAAAAATTACTTCTTTTTTGGACTGATTGTGTGCAGTATTGGGGCCAGTCCTATTTAATAATATCTGTAATAATGATCTGGATGAGGGCATCAAGCGCACCCTGAGTATGTTTGCGGAAAGCACCAAGCTGGGTGGGAGTGTTGATCCGCTGGAGGGAAGGAAGGACCTACAGAGGAGTTTGGACAAGCTGGGTCAAAGGGCAGAGGCCAAATGTATGAGGGTCAACAAGGCCAAGTGCCAGGTCCTGCCCTTGGGTCACAACGACCCCAGGAAGTGCCACAGCCTGGGGCCAGAGTGGCTGGAAAGCTGTCCAGCAGAAATGGACCTGTGGACGCTGCTTGGCAGCTGCTGAACATGAGCCAGCAGTACCCAGGTGGCCAAGAGGCCAATGGCAACCTGGCTTGTATCAAGAATAGTGTGGCCAGCAGGACCAGGGCAGTGATCGACCCTGTACTCAGCACTAGTGAGGCCACACCTTGAGTGTTGTGTCTAGTTCTGGGCCCCTCACTGCAAGAATGACATGGAGATGCTGAAGCGTGTCCAGAGAAGGGCAATGGAGCTGGGGAAGGGTTTGAAGCACAAGCCTGATGAGGAATAGCTGAGTGACCTGGGGTGTTTTAGCCTGGAGAAAAGGAGGCTCAGGGGGGACCTTATTGCTCTGTACAATAGCCTGAAAGGAGGCTGTAGCCAGGTGGGGGTCGTTCTCTTCTCCCAAGTAACAAGTTAAAGGACAAGAGGAAAGAGCTTCAAGTCATACCAAGGGAGCTCTAGACTGGATATTAGGAAAAATTTTATCACCAAAAACTGTTGTCAAGCATTGGAAATAGCTGCCTAGGGAAGTGGTAAAGTCTGCATCCCTGGAGGCATTTTAACAGACCCACAGATGTGACACTTAGGGAAATGTCTTAGTGGTAGACGTGGCAGTGCCTGGTTAATAGCTAGACTGGATGATCTCAAAAGTCTTCTCCAATCTAAATAATTTTACGATTCTGTACTTTTTCTATGTAGCATGAATATCAGACATTTTAAGAAAAGCACAAAGCTAGCTCAGGCAGTAGTACAGCACCATACTGGGCAGTGTAAGACGTAGCCTGAGCACAAGAGAGACACACTGTAACTTCTGCTGAAAAATTAATTAGTAAAATGTCATGAAGCATCACATAATGTTTTTCAGTCTCTATAAGGATTGCATTACATACCATGGTATGGTATTACAGCACAGTTCACTAAATGTGTATTAAACAATTGCTTAAGCCACTTCATAAGCAGCTCTTCAGCTCTTCCACACTGAAACATTTGCACCACATATCTAAAATATATTCTGTTTCTGTGTGTGAGACTTCATACACTGATACTCTCACATCTATACATTATATAGGTTAGACCTCCTAAACAGCAGAATCTACAACATCATTGAACGCAGCATAGCTGCTCACTGCTATTAGACAGTCTGCATAGGTGTGACTTCCCTGGATCTCAGGAACACACAGAAATTCATGTCCCTATGATCTGGGATTTGAGGGGCTATTAATGAATTTCAGACATACGACCTCCTAGCAGTGCTTTCCTCACTGCCCCTGAAAACAGACTGACATACCTTGAAGGATTTGATTTAAATGCTTCTCTTAAAGACCCAGAAAAAAGCCCCAGCCAGAAACCATGTAGTGTCCCAAAACTTTACTACTTAAGTGCAAGGCAGTTTCTTCCACCCATTCAGGACAGCTTCTTTTGACAGAACAGCTCAGTGACTAGGAGCCTTGGGGTGTCCAATGGAAAGGACAAGAGACATTTCAGCTTCTGTTCACACTAAAATGAAAGGATCCTTCTAAAACGATGACTGATTAAGCCCCTGTCAATCCAGCTTTAAACTGCTACTAAATATAGTGCCTGGATATCCACATTTTTAACAGATCCCCAGCCAATATCTTATAATTTTATGGTAAATCCTCTCCTTTTCTTAAATGCTAAGCAGAAGCATGTACAGCTACAAGACTCACACATCTGTACCTGAGGCAGCAATTTCACAAAAGATTGCTTGGCTAAACCTAACTTATCTTGAAAAACTTTTCTGGATACTTTTTTTTTTTAAACAAAAACCAAACATACAGAAGATCTCAACACAAAGTGCAACTCACTTTGTCTTTCAAGGTGTGGAAGAAGACTGGACAATGAATGAACAAAGTCCATTGGTGGTGGAGAGGATCCAGTTTGTGGGGGAGTACCATCACTAAGCCTTTTCTTTGGCTTGAGCTTTCTGAAGCGTTTGCTATGATAGCTCAAATGAGCTGGTAGAAATGTTAGTACTCAAGGCCAGGGAAAAGAACAGAATAATTTTGCAACAAGGCTCTCTAACAGCCTAAACACCTTTCCTGTGCCCATATACACACATATCAGAATTCTCATCTCAATAGTAGTTGGTATCTCACATCCCACATTGATTAAAATATCTTCTATTTTCTTGCACTTAAAATTACAAGATCTTCCCCCACCCAGGGCACTGTCTTTTCATGAGCATGACTGTTATTGTCCTCTGACCCTTGACATTCAGAAAGCAGACAATAAAAAAAAAACCAAGGTGTTCAATAAAAGTACCTTATTATTAAAAAAAGTAAAGGCAACATCAGAGGCCTAAGAACTTCCACATTGGTATCACAAAGAGCAGCATGGACATACCTAAGGACACATGCTCCCTGCTAGCTTGCTGCATGACAATTGCATTAGGTGATACAGTCTAGTTGGCTAGACCCAACTAGGAAAAAGCCAAAAAATACTGAGGAACACGGAAAAACTCAGATAATGGGTGGAGATAATCCTAAAGAGATTTATTTTGTTTTGGGCAGTCTGTCAAGGACTTGCTTTATATCCTCCTTCCCTGATAAATCTTAAGAAATTAAAATAGCTGGACTTTTTAGGGCAGCAGATTGCCTGTGAAGGCTCCCGGGGCTATGGCTTCTGCATCTGGAAAAAGAAAACATCAGTGACAGAATCACTTTTAAGGGCTGAATGTTTCTGGGGGTGTGGGGCTGTTCAAAACATTTTGTGCATAATGATCCTAACTTACAAACAGATTAGAGATGGGCTAAGCTTTTGATGTCTGTTTACTACTACTTTTTCTTCATTTTTCTTGATTCCTTGTACACAACAGAATATGTGCAATGTTGGGGGCTGATTTTTTGGAGGTGAGGGGTGGGGGTTGGGGTGGTTTTTTTTGTTTTGTTTTGTTGTTGGGGTTTTTTTTTTACAGTTGCTTTATATTTATATTTCTGAAGTCTTTCATACCTCACAATAATACCCTGCACAATGTGAAGCAACATTGATCTAGAGGAGTATTTAGGATGCAGCTGAATCACAAGGAACCAGCTTCTTTATGGAGCACACAAAAAGTTCCTCTTCCTATTAATTATAGGAAAGTTAAAGTCTACTAACTCTATCATCATCTTCCTGATGATCTTCACCAAACTCATTTAGCCATGAAAATTCATTTTTATTGCATACCTGTAAGTTCCCTTGCTCTGCAAACCAAAAGCCAAACACAACTGCAAAAAAGCTCCACAATTAGAAACTTCCTGAATTCTCTAGAACTATCAATCAACACATTTCATGCGTGCCTGAAATTTACCTACAACACCTATACAGCCTTAATTCTCTTGCATCCAGTAACAAAGATGATAAAATAGTTAAAAGTTATCCTTTAGTTAGAAGTGATCCTTTATATCCTTAGCTCATTTTTCCCCTCCCCTGGAAGTTTTAAAGTGCATGTCTCAGTAAAATGCAGACTGAACCACTTGAATGGAGCCATTTTTACCTCTTCACACAGAAAAATTGCTTAATACTCAGGAACTGTGTGTGTATGGGGGGGATGGCAACATGACTGAACAGCATCATACAAGCAGTAAAGGAGTTATGACAATGGCAGTGTTTGGAAAGATATCCCAAAATTGTGGTTCCAGCAGATTTGTCAGAACCTTCTTCAACTTCTCAATAGAATCAGCTTCTCTTGCAACATGAAAGTACTATAAAATAAAGTCCTTTTAGTTATAAAATATTAAGACAGAGGCTTCCTGAGTATCCCATTGGTCAAATATTGGTCAAAAATTTCCTTCACACAGACACAGATGGAAAAAATGTGAACACAGTAACACGTAAGTAATGTAAGCTTAGATTAAAAGACCTAATGAAATCCTCTTGATATTTTTCTTTTCTTTACTATGTGAACTTAAATATTGTGTGCATGCCTGAGGGGACAGGTCCTATATCTAGCTACAGTTTAGACGTTGCTAACTCTGGCTGATCACTGGGCTTACTGAATGATGTATCTCAAACTGAACAGTTCTAGAGAACATCTAAAATTATCAACTGCCTTAATCTAAACACTGGGTATTTTAACAGGAGACAGTATTTCCATTTTGCAAAGGCAATACCCATGCAAAGAAAAGAATTCATTTCAGAGTCAGTGTTCTCACTTCTGTGTCCACAGAAGACTTGATTACACACATGGATATTATTTCGTGTTCCAGTTTATCTGCAATTTGAATATACAGTACTCATGCTTAATGAATTAATTAATTCAGGGCAAGTCTCTACTTGGTTACACGTTAAAACTCCTCTCATTGTAAAAGCGCACCTACATTATTCAGCCATTCAATTTAAATTAATCATTATTGGGGTAAAAAGTCTGTATTTTAACCAGAGAAATTGAACATTTTCAGTACTTAAGGCATTAAAAATAAAATTCCATAATGCATATAGCAGTTCATTCAACTGCATGCTTCCTGAAACCGCTTTCTCAAATATACCAACATTGTATCCTTATTAATACATTTATGCTAGCAAAGGATTAGATATCCTGATTACTCCAGCAAGATGAACATTATACAAAAAAAATACAACAGTATTGTTTTCTGTACAGTGATCCTTCAAGAATCAGCAGATTTGTTGGCACCTTCTCCTTCAGCTTCCTGATAAGATCAATTTCCTTTGCAATGAGAAGCAAGTATAAATTTCAAGAAAGCCACATTCAGTGAAATTAGACAACTGTATTTTGCTTTCATTCTTATACATACCTGATTGGGATGATATAGGAAAACAGGAGGAGGAACCGGAAAAGGTTGCGATACCATGGGCCTACAAATCCTTGCAAAGTCACCATAACAACTGATAGTGCAACTAAAGCCAGAAACAGGGCTTTGGTTAGTTGATTCAGCTCCAGGTCCAGCAAGCCAACCTGGAGGAAGAAGAAAAAATCAAGGCAGTCAGGAGTTTTTCCTAAATTGAAGCTTCTGCAGTGCAAAGAATTAGCGATTATTTGCTTTGGTTATTCCTACCTATTAAAAATCCATGCACTTGTAAGATTTAACTGAACTTTGATAACTGCATTGCCTGTTATTCCTATGCTTGCGCACAGAAGACGATCCCTGATTTTGTGGCAATAACAATTCCCGGAACCAATGTGAACTGTCCCAGCCAAGCCTTTTGAATGCCTTAAAAGTCTGACACATCCCTCCTCCATTCCGTGCTTCAGGACAGGAACACAGAAGGGCAAGGAGGAAAGACAATTACAGGTGAACAAATGAGCAGGGACAATTATCTTCTGTCCTGCATGCAGCAAAAATACAGGCATTGCACATTATATCTGTAGAGAGCTCATTGACTGCTAGAAGATCAAAACCCTGTTAGACTCATGAACCAATGGGCACATAGGACAGAGACTGTGACTTCTCATTCATGTGACATGTGCACTGAAACTTGTCACTATGCTCTCATCCCACTCTGTAAATCTGAACCAATGTCACAGAAATGATTTTTAATTGCATGAAGGTTTCACTTATCCAATATAATAATAAAAACAAACAAGTGGAAGATCCATTTTGAAACCAATATAGTAAAACAGAGCTTCATCTTTACATAAGTAAGCAGGTATTTGATTTAGAAACATTTTATGCAAAACATTAGGAGAAGCTATCTTTCATCCACAGTTTCTCATGAAAAAAACATATTTAAGCTATGTAACTAAGACTCTCACCATTTCAATAATGTATGATGTAAGCTAGTATTTTTATTCCACTTTTTCGGATGCTCTAATAGTCAGTAAAATATGTGGGAAAATTAAGTCAGGAAGAGTTTACTAGGCCCCATCACACATGCCCCTTTTATCTCCAAGTCTTGCCAGTAAGACCAGTAAAACATAACACTTCCTTAGATAACAAACAGTCTGCAAAAGAAACACTTTAAATATAGTTCTTAAAAATTCCAGCAATCTTGCTTACACATGGGCTGTTCCTTCCCTAGAGAACCAGGCAGCTGAAGACCACAGCGGCTGATTTATCAGCTGCATTTAAAAAGCAGCACAACGAGGACAAATATCTTGCAATTTCCGCTGCTTCAACTACTACATAGTTTATGCTTGAATTATTGAGAAAAATAGGTTTTTGGATTAAAATGAAGAAAAATGAAGCCAGGGAAGTAGAGCATGTTTCAAAGCCCAGATCTTTTTGCGTTGACAAAGGCAGCCTAAGTTTCAGGCCTCGCTGAGGATCAGATGAAGTCATTATTCATTCAGTCAGGGAAAAAAGACTCAATTACCTCAACCTAAAGATGCTATCAATGAATGCAAAGTGCATATTTTACTCTATTCATCCAAATCCCATTAAAAAGTGAAAGGAATGATTTAATCTGGCCTTCTAGAGTTGGTCTTTTTTTGTAATAAAATAAAGAATCACTGTCTTGCAATATGCATAACTACTACCTCACACTTTTTTTCCCCTGCATCATGGTAGTGAAAGCCTATCTCTCCCCTCTTCACCCCCCATAAAAACCCCACCCCAGAACAGAAATGAATAAAGAGCTTCTTTGGAAAGAATGCCACTTTTTGGACAGAAACATTAAATTTAGTTCACTGCACACTGATATGCAGCTAACTCAAAGTATTAATACCTTTCTAATTGATGAAGACGGATGTGAATTTACGTTTGGGATCCAACAAAAATGTGTGGAGAGGTATTATGACAATAAAAAAGTTGATACTGAAAAATTTTCCACATAATAAATCTTTTGCTCAAGAACGTTTGGTTTACTACTGATAATGCCATTCTTTTTAATATAGATCCCACTACTTGCCATAGTAAATTTCAATATTTTTATTTACTATAGCAAGTGAAGGCAATTTCAAAATCCTGCTTAAGAAGACACATAAAGAAAGTAAGTTTTAAAAGAAATGCATTCTCCATTTCTCAAAAATTAGTTACTGCAATGTACTGAAGGATACTTAATTAGTTTAATTCTGTGCCTTTCCTCCAAAACAATTTCTGTGCTTGACTAATGAAACACTCTTGAATTATCCAGATAAATTTCATGTAGAAATTCACTACTATTCTCTAAAATTTATCTGAATATTGGAAAAGTGGATAAACTTAATTTTAAGTATACTGTGACTTTACCAAAGCATTTGTAAAATATGCCATCTTATGAAAGCTATTTCTTTTCTTTGGAAAATAATAATAACTAGAATAACTATGAAAATATAAGAAATAGATGAATTAATAATTGGAGTAATTTTCAACATTTATTGTCATTTCCCATGTTAGTAAAACAAATTTTCTTGTACTTGTCATAATATTTGTTCTATTTGAAACAACTTAACAAAATTAAACACACCACTGGAAATTTTAATCTCCAAGGGGAAATTTGTACATAATGTCTAAGAAAACCACAATAGTTTTGCAAAAGGGCTGCTCTACGATAATGAACACAATAATTGCCTGTATAATTTAAAATGCTACTAATGGCAACAACCGCAAATCCATTTAGCTTCTCTTTAATTTATGCACAGAGTTTTAAATAGCTAACGGTTCTCAATAAAATAATGGCTTATACCATCAATTGTCTACTTGCATGGAAAAAAAAGCTGACAAGTTTTTAAAATACTTCATTTTTGAATGAGGGAATGATTCAAGGTCTACACTTCATATTTTGGACCACAAGGGAGAATTCATTATCTTATGAAGAAAAATCTTAATTTAATTAAAAAGTTGAAAACAACAAAAACTTTTCTGGTTACTGAAATACAACCTGAACAACAATATTGCTGCTGCTGTCCTAGATGCTTAACTTTTAGGAAAAAGCATCTTCTGATGCTATTATTGTAGCAATAGAACAACTATTTTAACATTATAAAATGCATATTCCTTTGAAAATGAGAACTTTTAAAAATGCTAGAATACTGAAATGCAAAATTTGATAATTAAATGTTATAGAATGGCAAAAAGTTCTCAAAATAGATTAGTGCAGCCATTTTTTATTCAATTACAGTTTAAAGTGCATTAGAAATAATTGCCCATGAATAGCCTTTAAGTGCCCTACTTTAATACTATTGAAGTATTAAGGCACAGTCTTAGGACAGACTTCCCCCTGCAACCAAATTCCTCCACAAAGGTAATTATATTTCAGTAATCAGCCTGGTTCTGCACTGCCAATCACTACATTGACTACAATGAAATTTTATGGTATGTATGCTTGAGATGGACTTGGGTTTTAATTTGCACCATAAACATAAAAATTTTCTTTCCTATTCTTATTACATGCTCTGAACTTAATTTTATTAATCCCTGAATACTAGTATATTATATATGTTTTAATTGTAGCCTACATTTAGATGTAAAAGGTATGTAACAGTAAATATTTAAAAATACTAAAACTCAAATAATATATGTTTCAGCTGCAGGGTGACAAAAACAAGGTTCGCCTAACAAAAATGATTAGTAGCATTTAGTAATTTATAAAAAAAAATTATATAGAATATACTACATAGACAGCTGCATTTATCTAAACCCCCATGACTTTCTTCAATAATCTGTTAAACCCTCCCTATAGTCCTTAGGAATAATAGATTACTAATCTGTGTTTAAAGGCTAAATAAAGAGACACATGCTTATCTATTTACTAAAATCACAAAGAGCAACTTTCGAATCTAAATGTTTCCTCTTTCTTACCTCTCCTAATTCCTATGATTCAAAGTCTTGACTGCTCAGCAATCCAGGTAACCACATTAAGCTAATATAACTATGAATCAAACCAAGCAAATTCAGGTTTAGCAAGCATCTTGCCTTAATGCACTGTATTCAAGTAATGGTCTGCACAAATATGTTTCTCTACCAACCTGACCTGATTAACGTCAAACCTACCAAATCTTGCATACAGATTTGGTACACTGTTTAATCAATACCTTACTCATTCTTTTAATCAGTAGATTCAAAGGTGGGAAAAGCAAAGAAAACACAAAAATATATATCAAGTGACCATTTAGCAAATAAAGTCACCTGTCCCTCCTTTTTCTGAGATCAATTTTCAAACGTCCTAGTCAGTGGTTTAGCTGCAAGAGCAACAATGAAACCTTGAAAACATTTTCTGAAGCACTGAAAACCTTTTACAGGTTTTATTCATTTTAGAATTGAGCAATAATGTGGGGGAAGGACTGGTCTACTTGACTTCATAAAACTGAAATGAACTTTACTCAATTAGTCCACGCCATTGGACTTATACAAAACTAATAACCAGAAAGCAGTTCATTTGATTCCAGTAGCATTTTCCGTCTTTCCTTTAGCAAAAAATATTCATCTTTCATGCAACCAAACCTTTGAGCAAACTGAAATATTTGGTATCATGTCAATACTTCAGGTTTATGGAACTGAATTACATCATTTCTATGGTGATTTCAATAAGTAATTGTAGATACTTAGTTTAATTGTATCCCCAAAGAAACAAATTACAATTACTTGTCTGTATTCTTACATAAATTAGTCCATCTCCAAGGCACAGGCATTGCAAACAGCAGAAATTTTAAAACTCAAGAAGAAATACATGGTCATTGTCCAATGAAAGAGAAGTTAAAGTACATTTATTTCATTGTTTTGATGCATATTCAAAACCAAAGGTTTAAATGCTCTTACAAGCAGAATACTTTAATTATGTTTTGAAATTAACCTTCTGACTTGCCTGGCTGTAACACCCTACTCATAAATGCATATTTATGTGTCTTGAAATAAATGAATCACTTGGAAGCAGAATTCCCTTTTGTAGATAGCAAATGCTATCTATAATGCTAAAAGAAAATAAAGAGGACTCAAACAGTTCTTTCTATCTCTGCCTCATTTATAAATCCATTTTATATCGTTGCCTTTTCCAGATTAAACATTATCTGAGTCTGGATACTCAAATCGAAACTCGAGAGTCCTCTCCAGGATTTTAGAGGTGCTTAGCCCTCTCTAGCTGTCTACTATAATGAAAACTGTAAGTGAGCTATTTCCACAACTGCACTTCAGTAGTGCTCAGTAGTTTGAACGAAGGCACTCGTTTTGTCAAATGCTAGTCACAGATTTCATAACCTTCCTAAGTGTGTCCTTCTTCCATTGTATCGTGGTTTACCTGAACGCCAACGATTTACTGTATTGCAGTAAAACATTGTTTCATATGCTCCCAATGAAACGGAACACGACCCATTCTTAATATCCCGCTGACTATAAATCCGGCTTTCATTAACACTTTCGCGGTTTGGTAAACTACACCGCGTCTCTAAATATTCTTCAGTCTGATATTTGTTCCCAGAACGAGTCTTTAGGCAGAGCAGCGAAGCCAAGCCGCGGATATTTGGCTTTGGCTTTGGCTCCGGCTCGCCCGCCGGCGGGAGCGGAGCTGGGGCGGCAGCGCTGCCGTGCGCGCTTCGGGCAGCAGAGGGCGGGCGCGCCCGTCTGTGCGCACGGAGCTGCCGCGCCGCTCCGGCACACAGCGCCCGCAGGCAGAAACGCTCCGAGCCCATCACTTCGGACTGTGTACTCAAACTATTCTATTTGCTCCTCAGAAAAAAGTTACACTTCATGCACCTTTACACAGCCGCAGCCTGGCACCTTAAGGCAGCTGTGCGACACAGCTGTCAGATGCTGTGCGACCACAGGTTCTCTGACTTGGTTGGGTATGTATTTGTCACGAACGGGAATGATTAAAACGTGTACAGAGCACATCAAGAAACCGAAAAGGTTAACAGCCCCTTAAATTCTGGTGTCCATAGAGGGACTGTGCTGTGTTACAAACATATTCTCCTCCTATTAGAAGCTACGAGCCGAAAACATTTTCTCAAGACCACCCATCAGTTTAGAATAATTGCTTCAATAATCTAAGCTAACTAGTCATATTGGGAACTTCAACAACCAAAAGTATCCACACAGTGAAACTACAATCCATCGGGGTGGTTTTTTTTTTTTGGTTTGTTTTTTTGTTTTTTTTTTTTTTTTTTATTTTTAATTGAAAACAATCTAGGTACACAGCACAGAAGACATATAGAATTTCTAAGCACTCGCAATCCTCCTTATATCTGGTCAATATTACTAGAGCATGGAATTCTAGGGGAGTGAGAGAAGATCAGGATTTAAAGGTGCTTGATTTTACCTTGGAACACTATCTTCAGATTTATATTTCATATGTAGCTTTACATATGCTTGCTATATCTTCTTTAAGCTTGGCCATCATCAGCTTCAAGACTTTCCTAAGGATGCTGTCATGTAAGAAGGTCTTTCAAGGGTCAGAATACAGAATAAGCAGCTTTACACATTACACACTATTATTAAAACACACTCAGTGGAGATGGGATTCTTTCAAATCTGAGTAGATTAAAAAAACATGATTTACTCTCTCACAGATTAAGATAATTAGCTTTACCAAAATAACTGCAAAATTAGCCCAGGGAGAACTGGTTGCAATGCTTTTATTGTGTAGAATTTGCAATTATATAAAAAAAAGAAATGTAAAAATTTGAGATGTATGTAAAAAAAAATAAATAGCTGAGTAACAGGTACTACTTCCTGCGAGAAAAAACAATTACAAAAGGGACCTAACAAATTGACAGCAAAAGATAGCTCTTTCATTTGCACGAATTTTGGGAAATGTAATATATCTGCACTTCAGACCATGCAGCTGACTGGTCTAAATAACCTTTTCATATAGAAAACTTCACAAATGTAGTACTGTCATGGTAAGGACTGAATTTGTGGTTTTTATACATGGCACACTATGTTTAATAATATTTCATAAATGGTATGAGAACTTTACAGCTTTTTCAAAAACATCTTTGAAATTGAATACTGGAAAACCTATACCTAAAGAAATCCAACATTTCCTTACTCCACGTTAAAAATAAGGTGCTAGAAACTCAGCTCCTCATAGACTATCTAGATTAAGTTATTAGCAGAGATTATTACATTTTGTAATGAGCTTAATCTCACACAGGGCTGGGGGAAGAGAGGTCAGAGCTAAGGTTATCAAAACACATGGCAACTTTTCCATTAAGAATATAATTAAATAAATGAAGCCAAAAACTCAGACAGTTTAAGTTTATTTTAAAGTTTCACAATTTCATTTTATCCCAAACCAAAAGTAAGCTTAGAGACAGTTGAAAGGGTATATTTTCCTTCCATCTTACTCAAGTTAAATTGAGAGGTTCATTTGAAAATTTTGTTCCATGTAAATTACATATATTTTATCTTACTATACCTTGTTATTTAAAAAGCTAATGGAAGTTGGAAAATAACTTCAGTGAGAAACAGTGATACATTAAGTTGGTGCTTATGCCATAAAGCAGATGGAAATCAGAGCTGCAACCTTTCTTCATGGAAATGTAAATGAAGTAATACAGTAGCTACAACACGCAGATTAATAAAGTGACTGAGGCAACTCTCCGAAGATGAATTAGCTAACAAATGTAGAGAATGAATAAAAATTCTTGAATGAAAAATTACAATTGGCAGTATGCAGTGATTCATTAATTGGTGGAGCATTTCTACAACCTCCCTCCTCCTCTGCTATGTACACCTCAACTCTGTCATTAAACCTGTCTCAGTGTGGGTCCAGACACAAACACAACCGACCAGGTATTCTTCCACAAGAAATCTGGTTTTAAAAAAATGAACAACCACACAACACAAAGCTTCTCAAAGTTTGTCTCGAAGCATTTACATCTGAATCCAATTCATAAGGAATACGAATGTATAGTTACATATAATAATATTCTAGAATAAATGGAAAAACGTGTGAGAAAGGAACTGAGAAAAAGACAGAGCATTTTGACTGCATCAAACTTTTGTCTCTGTCCCTAGCTATTCTTGAGCATAAAATCCTATTAGCCTGCAAGCTGAGAAGAAATGTTTCAAAAAGTCTGAGATATGTATTGAAAGAAAAACTTGCTTTTATTTTTACTTTAAAATTAAACAGGAGCCTGAAAGCTCTATAAGGTGGGAAATCAGCAGTAGTCTCCTTAAAGATTAATTAAATGTTAGAATAGAGGGGAAAATGCCAAAGAAAGGGGAGTGAGCCTTCTTCATGTCCGAGTAGAAATACCCAAAATGCATCCAGAACAATGTCCACAACTATTTAAGGAACAGAAAAAAACAACTCTTCTCAATGAAGACTTCTAGATAGTATTTGATGTGCAACTTCTTTCTAGTATTGTGTAAAAACATCAATTTTAAGACTCAAATACGTAGTAGAAATTATCACATGAACTCTAGAATTTCTAGCTCAATTTTAATACACTCATGTATTTACAAATAAAACTGTCCTTCTGAAACAAATATCATTTTTTTAGAGGAGGAATATCAAGGCTTTAAAGATGGTTCTTAATTTTTCTCCTCTACACAGTTACATGCTATTCATAATTTATATAATGTCTGTGTTACTAGTGCCTCCTGTCCTAAAATAAATACAAAATGTGTTTCAAGACAATACAATAGAACAGGTTGCTTTGAAATTATTCTTGGGATGATACAAACAAGTAAGGTTCTGGAATGATACTGCCCATAATGTTGTTCATAGAGATCAAAAGTATTTAATTGTCTTTCTGGTCAACTACACAAAAGAGCTGTAAATACATACAAAAGCATATACATAATACATATTTTGTTTTTTGTACTTAATTCCAAATCTGTTTTTACCCACAGAGAGCTTAATATTTCACATATTCTGTTTTCCTAAGGTTTAAGAGCTGAATTGCATTATCAGAATTCAGCGATTAAGTGGTGTGTTTGTGTATGTGTGCAGGATGGTGGTTTTATTAAACAAAACCTCACCTTAACAACAAAAATTAACTTTTTAATATCACTACATTTTTGGAGTTTTTTTAATCAATAAATTTAGCAGCTGAAATAGGTTTATTTCTATTAAGCAAGCAAAAACAACAAAAAAAAAACTTACCATAAAAATGAACTCCTTTTTGTGTTTATATTCTTAAAGATGTTTTATGAACCATTTCATACTTAATGGTTTGCAAGCAATCCCAACAGTTGGGAATTGTGTGAAAAAGTTGCACAGATTGACAGATGAAGTGAAAAGGTCTGTATTAATTTTCCAAATAAAGATATGCAGAGTGGTATTTCACTATGATTATACTATAAAGTACCAATTAGAACGCATATCAGAAACTAGAGCAAGTTGACACTCTACAATAAAGCAAATAATTTCCAGTTGGAGGGGCAGAAAATGTTAATATGCAATGTTCAAGACTACAAGAATCTTTGTAAAAGGAAGTAGCTAATAAGGTTTAATGATGCATGTCAGGAAGCCACAGTATGTAGGGAAACACAGCTGGCTTCATTTTGTAAACTATTTGATATACACATCTTTCTAGTTCACGATTATCAGCTGTGCAAGTGCCACAGGGGACAGTTTAGCCTTCAGATCAGGATATTCTTCTTGCTCTCTAAATTACAAGTAAAATACATTAATATAATATGGTGCTGTAGGCTAGTGCCCTGACTAAAGCTTATCAGCTTACAAAAAAGATTAAAGAACTCTTCTGTAAGATTCAGTTAGAACAATCTCAGCAGAATAAACAGGCTGAAGAATACCGAAATAATAAATATATTTATAATACAAATCTACACACATTTTTGAACGTCAGATTAAACCCTTAAAGTTACTAAAATAAACATGAAATGTCATTTATATTAATTTATACCATTTCATGATGCATGCACTTCTTTTATTATTAAATTAATATTAATAAAGAAATCATGGGTATTATGGATAGAGAGCAGCTATACAAAGCAGTATGCCTCCTGCTTTACTGCAATCCAAGTTGCTCAGTGACTGCAATATGCAGGTGACAGCAATTAGCAGCAGATGACAGAAGCACTTTGAATTTGTACCAGATGGCAGCTAAGGGTCATTGGAAGCTAGCAGACCTTCCACAAGGAAACTGTTGTGCAGTACAACTATAAAACTCTTCATTACTTAGAAATAAATTATTCAGATTCTCAAAGAAAATTGGAAGGTCAAAATAGAATATAAAATATTATGCAAGGCATTAAAAGCTCACCTGTTGTTTACAGAATTAAATATATTTAAAAATAAAACAGTGCATACAGAGCGTATCGTCACCTCACAATAGGGAGAGTCATTACAAAACTAGTAGGAACATCAGCTAATGTATTTGCTAAATGATTCAAACCTGTGTCCCAAAGGAGGGGCTACATAAACACACTTTTTCTTCAGTGCAAGAGTAAGATACTAACTGAATACATGCTTCAATGCAAGAGGAAAAAAAGGCCAGGGGAAGATCCATACATGGAATACAACACTTTAATGGGTACCCCTCCACACTTCTGCCAGTGCCCTCGACAGTAGTTTCACAGCTCAAATACAGTTAGGTGTATCTCATTTGCAAATCTAATTCCCACAACCATGCCCTCCAAATTTCTAAATACATACAAATTTGCTTTAATTTTTTTTTGCTGCAAATCGAGAGAGAGACCCCCTTAGATGTAGCACAGCCCTGCACTTTACCACGTAAACTACCTCAACAAGCCAGAGAACAGACAGATTTGAGCACAAAGGAGAAAGTAGTGATACAGTAATAGCTGAAACAAAAACCCAAAAGTGAGAATAAGAGGTGCACACAGAGCCAGAGAACCTTTCTGAATTGCAAAAGTATGTTTAGATAAGGTCAATGAAATGGCTACTCAGCTGCTTATGGGGAATATCTTCCCATGCATAAAAACTGTTAAGAAATCAACCATGCATTCACAAGTTGAAGCAAACAACTCGATAGCAGAGCAGATGAAAGATACATGAGTTGTGACAAAAGTAGATTTAAAAGGGAAGTGACAGGGCTGGATAGACTAAGGAGGAAGGAGCACATGGAAGGATGCAGGTAAGAGCTGAAGAGGGGAACCAGGATCATGACCTTTTACCACTGCAAAATGAGTGCAAACTAACCAAGACAGCATTTTTCAAGGTAAACAAACTGTGGCAGATTATTGTATGATAATTTCATCTTATCAAAAACTTAAACTTTCTTCTTCACAAATGTGCTACATGGTCAGCGAAAAATCAAGCATGTGCAAGATGAGTAAAGAGATGAAAGAAAGAAAGGGCTAGGTGGAACTAGTAAAAATATTAGAGACCAGCGTAACAGGGTGGAAAATCAGAATAAGGCAAGAGGGAAGGTAGAAGAAACGTATATTGAATACAAAACAGAGGACTGGTGCTGGCTCTATCACATACTGAAACACAGATCATAGATATATTAGGGAAATCATGACAAATTGAATCAAAAGGTTTTTCAACAGTTCTTTCAAAAATAGGAAATAACTGTTCAACCACTTTCAAACTTAAACTAGAAAAACAGCTCTATATGATAGGCAAAACAAAAACAACAACAACAAAAAAAGTGCCTATCCATCAAACCCAGTAGGTATCAGTAAGAATCTTATTTTCTTTCTCGAACTGAGTCACAAGTCATCTATCTTTGCTTTTATAAAAGAAAATATTTCAGTGGATTCCTTGGAGACTATGAGATTAAGAAAAGATTCCACAACATCTCCAAATCATAAAAGAAATGAAACTGAATGCTGTTTTGTATAAACAGTATTTTGGGATACATTCCAAAAGATATGATGGGAAGGGAATGAGCTTTAAGAATATGAAGACCAATCCACTCTTTGCAAACTAATCCACAGTCTAAACCACATTATGTTCATCTGGTACAAGCTGGAATGCTGATCTTTATGCTAAATGTATCCAGAGGCTTGCTCTCTGAACTGAGGTAAAAAAGAAGGGCAAAGATTGTATTTGTTAAGAATATGACAAGTTTGTTACTTCAAGCATGCAAACACAACTCAGTAAATTATCTTAGTTATGATCACTATGTTCAGCTTACATCAAAACAAATACTGTGTCCTGATATGGAGAGAACTTTCCCTCTAGATATCCATCACTGTAGACTGAGATTTCAAGTCACGTAAATCATGATGGTTGGTTACTGAACCTCCAGTACTTGAGAAATACAGACTTCAGCTGCATAAATTGAGTCGCATAAATGAAAACCTCAAAAGATGTTTTTTATGCTTGCTCTACACAAAGAGGAGGCTATTGAATAATATCAGTAAACAATAATTTTTGCTTGTAAAGCATCCAAATACAAGCTGTAAAAATCCAAAGAGCATCTATTTTAGGAATGCTCTGCAGGTTTTAAAGATCCTAGTTTCATTAGGACATTTAGGACATCCCTTTTTCATAATAATTAAAAAAAATAATAACTAATATACTTTGAATTTACCCATTACCAAAACTAATATCTCTATTCCTTCTTCTGTAATTCCTTTCCATACTGGAAAAAATAAAGCATATTCAGGAAAATATTAAAACAATTGTAAAAATCACAAAAAATTATGCAAAAGAAAAATTATATAGGTTTTTCCTAATAACAAATAGACTTCTTAAGGACCACAGGCACACCTGACCTTCTACACAGTTGCAGTATCAAGCTTTTGGAATTGTATATTTCAGGAATGTGTTTGCCTCGATCTTTACTAAGGAAAAATTAATTCAAAAAATAAGGTTTCAGATTTCCAGTAAAATACCCACAGTAGGAAAAAAAACCCCACAGAAAAAAGGTGCTGACTGTGGTACATTGCTCTTACTAACAAACACCCTGTGCACAGAACAAAACCCTAATGTAGGAAAAGACACAAGAGCCTCCTTGCACAACCATCAGTATTTTGGTTGCCACCACTTTGGCTCACTCATTGCCAGCAAAGCCTCACAGGTAGAGCCTTCTGAAGGTGGTGCAGTTCTAAGCCATGGGATGAGGTTCCAAGTACCCTCTGAGAAGCCGTGACCTTTGCCCCCACCTTCTCCATCTCCCAGCAGATCCATTTGGCCAAGAGTTTGATTAAATTCTGAATGGAAACAAAGCTATAAGGAGTAATGTAAAAGTAAAGGCAAACTCCCTCAACTGATTAGCAGCAGTGGAGGCAGCAGCTGAAAGAGCCTCTTTGAGAGCACACTGCGATACTCCACAAAAGCCAGCTGTGCAGGGAATCTCCATTTTGCACTGTCTCCTGTAGAATGACAACATCTCAAATTACTTGTTTTAACACAAATAATTCATTTTAGCCTAGTTTGCTACAGGTAAAATACATATAATTTCTGGTGAATAAGCAATGGGTTGTTGCTATTCCATAATTCGATCCATTTTAAGAATTGTTCTGAC
The DNA here is from genome assembly GCA_036630365.1 of Acanthiza pusilla. Lineage (NCBI taxonomy): Eukaryota > Metazoa > Chordata > Aves > Passeriformes > Acanthizidae > Acanthiza > Acanthiza pusilla. Next base: position 3,952,096 of record JAXCHO010000034.1, read on the forward strand.
TGTTTTGTGAGATTAATCTATTTTCATAGATTTACAGATTACTTCAGAAATGGTATACTCCACCACTGATCCTTCCTCAAACACCAGTGTGAAATTACATTGAACTACTGAGACAAATTTTAATCTATACATGTTCTAAAAATGCTAAGACAATAAAATCCAAGCAACTTTTTAATGGGAGTCTCCAAAATAGGAAGAGAGAGATCACAGACCATCAAGTAACATTCTTGATGAAAATCACAAGGATTTAGTACTCCAAGTTAGACATGGCTTGTGGCTTGTCATTCACATTCAGGCACATATCAATTTTTATCCTTCTATAATCTTAAATTAGGGAATGAATATAACATTGTAAGAATTTTATAGCTGTGAATAAACTATTTGGCTTTGCAAAATCAGTGGAAGAGTTTGCCATCAACTCTAGAATATACAGTAAACTCTGGAGTTTATCCAGAGTACAGTGAGAATTCTCTCTCACTACCAAAGAGCTATTCCTTCACTTGTTCTGTATATTGTTGTATACCAATTATTTGTTTAGAACTAAACTGTATATTGTTGCCCATGCTTTGCCATGCAGTAGGATTGCATGCAGAAAGTGGCACCAGTTGAAGGAGGACAGGAGGACAGGGTTTCAACATCAATGCCCCAAGCAGCAGTACCATGACACTGTGCAGCCAAGCTCTTCAGTCTGGTCCTTGGGCAGCATTCAGGCTGAGTGCCTCAGGCACCACAGAGTAATGTACTTACACCACAGAGCACACTACTTACATGCAGCCAGAAGAAACCTATCACATGCCTTCGTCTATCAATTGCATGATATGTTTAATTGTTGGTTTCAGAACAAATCAGAAGTTAGGGCATAGGTTATTATTTAACTTTAACTTGTGAATTGATAGCAGGTCACATCATGGAACAACTTCTCTAGCTCAGGGATATAACAGTAAAGTAGATAAGTAAGTGATGATCTAATATTTTTGAGATGCCAAAGAAAATACATTAGGATCAACTTTAAGGCTACAGGCATCATGTGCACACAAACCCAAAATTAGTAGTTTTTTTAAGCCTAAGAGTACTGTAAAACATCCAGCTAGGTTGGATGAGAAAAGAAGTTGAATACCTTAAATTGACCACTCAGTTCCAGTTTCTTTGGTGGGTCTTCCGCTGTCCCCCCCATCCCACCTCCTTTATATCTTGTGCCTCAGTTTCCTATTTGTAGTACTACTATTTTATTTCTTTTGAGGAGACGAAAATATACACTGCCATTCAAAAAGCATTGCTAATGTGGATAAAAGTGCTCCACCAAGTCTCTGAAAAGAAGCAGCTGTAAATAAAATACAGGAGTGCACAAACCACCCCAGTACAACAGGCTGTTTGCATTAAGTCATTTCTGTCTACATACATACTCAAGGAAGTCAGTCAAGACTTTCAGTCTCATTGTTTTCTTATTGTCTTAATATCATGGTATAAATCTAGCACTCTTCCAGTTTTGTATATATGAAAGAAAACTGAAAACCTCAGCTCTTTTATGTGGAATTATGCTTTCTCCATACTAGTCATCTAAGGATTGAAATTCCCACTTTGACACTCTTGCTATTTCAGTTAATGGAATGAAAGATAATTATAGTAGGTAGATGTTCTCTCTGTCTCATAATAAAGGACAGAAATTTTGCCTTTGGTTTGATGAAACACTGTTGACTGTTTCCAAGCATCGACATTCCTACGTTCTATTTTGGAACAACAAAGGTGCCTCCTCTGCCATTTAGACCTTCCAAAACTTTTAAAGAAAAATACCTTTGTCTTCTGCCTTACCTAACACTGTTCCATCCTTCTGGTTGAGACACTCTAGGCTTTCCAAGGGGCCTTGGAAAGGGGCCATCCTTCCTTTGCTCAGAGATGACACCACACAGAGAGAGAAGCATCAATAACACTACATTACATGCATTTCCTTGCAGCCTGATCCCACGAGTTCTCCCGTACACCAAGAGAGGGACTCTCATACTTCATGGGAACCTGGTAGTTAAGCACTTTCTTGGACAGAAGCTCTGTGTCAGGGGGTAAACAAAGTATGGGGACTACATACTACCTGTAGGTGACAGCTTTCTCAGTTTTATCAATATAAAGGCAAGTTTTTAGGAGGATTAACTACAGCAGACTATACTCCAATAAAAAAGTGCTGCATTAACCCTTTTTCTTATAAATCCTTAACATGTCATGAAGAGCCACGTAACAGTTTTCACTGTTCTGCTTTTACCCTGACCCTTCAGACATACAGCCAGAGAACGCCATTCTTCCCAAGGAGACTATGAACATCAAATGATCAATTTAGTAAGAAAAACATGCAAATGAAGTTACTGGGCTCTTGCACAACAGTGGCGCAGCAGGATGAAGTCAATGCCTTTATGAAGCTCTGAACAGAAATGCAAGCTGTACTTAAAAATGTCAGCCTTGAGGTGGAACAGGTAAGAATGGTTTACTAATGCCACTAACAAGATGTTGGACAACCTAATTTATTGATGCTCAAAAAAAGTGTGTCAAGGCAGTAGAAGCATATATTTCGACTATTGAAAAAGCTATGCTGAACAGGGAAATTGATGAAGTGGCATCAGTTTCTGTGAACACATGAATCTGCTCCAGCCCCTCTATTTCATGCCAAATAAAGAACTGGAGGGAGGGGTGTCCTTTTTTAGCAAACATTTTTCAAAAATTATCCTCATAAAAAAGGGAGAAAGAACACAGAAAAAAGCCTTTTAAACATAGAGAAGTAAATTTGGTCACATAACACCAGGAAGAAATTTTATGGGAGGAGAGAGAGAATGAGGGGGTGAGAGTGAGAGAGAGAGCAGTAAAGGGATTCTACCTCAGTTTAACAGCATAGCAAGGCTGTTTTCAAATAACCAAAGGCAACATATACATACAAAAAGAAGAAAAAAACAACCACCCTTTTGAGATTTTCATTTGGTAAAAAAAAAATCAAACCAAAACAGCAAACAAGTAACAAAAGCAGGAACCATAAGACATGGAGTAGTTAGCTTTCAGGCTAGTTAAGAATTAGGGCAAAAACAATATTACTATTTTGATGAACACTGAATGGTTACCATGAAGTTTTACTTCTGATGTTAAAACTTAACAGCAGATGTAGAATTCTATAAAATAAGGGAGGGGGGAAGTGTTTTGAATGCTGCTTGTAAGGATTAGCAACATTAAAACTATTTTTATACTAATCTGAAGCACACTAGGCAGATTACGTGCTGTAGGTCCTTTAGAGAGGCTACTGATTTTGCAGGAGTTCCATTTAATTTCTACTCATTTTGATGCATTACTGTGTACATTCTGTGTGTGTGTATATACATATATATATATGTGTATATATATATATGTATGTATATATATATATAGCAAAGTCCAAGTAATTTTAATGTTTCAATCTTAGTACACAAAATACATTCCCTTGAATTTATTTCCACCTCCTTCCAAGTATACTGTGTTTTTTTTAACTTCACCCCCAAATTCTGCTCCCATTGATGGAAACAAGTGACATTTGCAGAAGGGCTGCACTAACAGTCTTGCTTTCTATGAAGACTGAAGCTGCAAAAGCAACTCTGAATTTAAATAACAAAAAACTGTTCTGCACTTTAAATAGGTAAGAATGAGAACACTGCAGATCTCCAGAAAAAAAATAAATAAATAACCTCAGTTTGTTAATTTCCCTCTTGGTTAATTAACACCTATAAATGACCTTTAGCATTGACAAGTCCAACTTCATCCAGAAAGCCAAGGTTTAAGAATATCTATCCAAATAGGATTGATTACTGATTACAGCATTGTGAGGAGCACAATTCAATCTGATTTTTTTTTTCTTTAAAGGCTGGAACTGCATTCCTGAGTGAGCTGATGTGACTGCCAATGAGGCAAAATGCAGAGAGTCATTACACTATAATGTTGATGTTACCACTTCTACATTTATCCAAAGCACAGAACATGCATCATTTTCGACTGAAATTAAACCTTGCCAGAAATAATTTTTCTTTATATTGTTGGAATTAAAAACATATTGAATTGATCCATTAAGAAAATTCTATGCTCTCTATCTTTGTGTTTTTCAGACTGTGTCTGCATCCTTAGGCAATGAAACAATTTTTACAATTGTAATAAAACAAGTAAGTGTTGACTTTAACTTAAGAAAATTGTTGCTCAAATGACTAAATACTTCAGCAAACACAATAAATCCTTCTAAGTTTAACATACAGATAAATCCCATGCTTGAACAGGTACATAAATTTCACAATTTTTCTTATGCAAGTTTGCTTAAACTTATTTCAGTTTTAGTCTTCTGCTGAGTGTTTACAGAGCAGGTCTGAATCTCTAAATTTTAATATTGGTTCATTCAAAATGCATCTACCGTTAAGCATGAAAACTAAAAATCTACCACTTAAAAAAACCAGTTTATAGTATGAAGTACAGCAGTAATGCCATTCTCCAGCAAGAAATACAATTGTAGCATTTATCTGTATTTCAATGAAGAGAGGACTTGTAAAAGAGTCAAGCCCATGTACTTCATGCTTATTTCTGGACATAGGAGTTTCAGTTTGACAATGTAATTTGGGAATCATATATCTCAGTGTTTGCTTTCTCCCAGAGAAAGGAGACACCAGCATCATTGAACTATATTCCCAACAAGAGTATATCAACACATTGTACATGAAAATCTCTAGACTGCTATTTTTATTTGTTTTCAAGGAGCAGCAGAGAGAGACAACGTGCCATTTAAACCCGGGTTCAAACAGTACTCAAAACCAATTCTTTCCTGAAGCGGAAAAGGCAGCAGACTTATTTCCTCTCAAGTTTGCAGCAATAGTACAATTGATCAATTTAATTTCAATTTTGTTTCAGCGAGTTGGATCCAAATTTCTTTTTCTAATGTTCAAATCTTTAATCTCTCAACTGGAATATATCTTCTACACTCAAAGGCTATTTTAGACTCTCTTTGCCCTCCTTTTGGCTCCTAATGCTACATACCCTACCTAACATGTAACCATTATTGTCAAGCTTGAGAAAACACAGGAAGATACCCAAATACACCAAGGAGGAATGAATTAGACTACTGTTTCTCTACCTTCTGCATGACTAGCTAGCACAAAATATTACCTACAGGCAGCAAATGTCTTATCACACAGAAGTATGCAAACCAATTCCACCCCATGGTAGAAGACACAGAGACAGTAAGGTGCAGACTCCACAGAAAGGTACAACTAAAACTACACCTTAAAAATGATGACAACTAATTTTTACACTGCAGTACTGCATTTTATCACTTACTCAACTGTGAGAGCCATAAATGTTTTTCTGTTTTCAGTTCCCAAATTCATCCTTACTGGTCATATTACATGATGGTTAGTGCTTTAAACAAGGTTGTTCAGTCCACCGGGACAAAATCCCCATGCCGATATTATTGTCGAAATATTCACACACAAAAAATTTAACATTTACGAAAAGTCTAATACACTTTCAGAATATACTGAATTTGGGTAATGCATGTTACATTTATACATACTCCCTATCAATTTACTACATTGAATAATTTCATTTTAAACACCTGTGAGAATTATTTATTAGTCAGAAGTTCAGAATTCTTAGAGAAAGAATCTATTACTAAAGGGCTCATCTTTGCATCAGAATAGAAAATAACTATAGACCACAAACATTCTGGTTCCATTTTACTCTATTATTTTAAAATGCATGCCACAAAGATCAAAATAATAAAAGACCATCTTAATCCACGTAATGGTACATATCACCTGTCTCTGTCAATGAGACATGTAAAAGCATCTCTTTATTAGAAACACAAATCAATACACTCAGGGGACTGCAATAACTGCTTCAAGCAGTTTGTATTATCATTTCACTCTTGATGTTCCTACTCAGAGCAACTTATTATGAATGGCGTGAAAATGGCAACCTGTCACAATTGACTTTTTTTTCTAAACCTCTTACAGTAATTTTTTTCCTTTCTTAATATAATTATCTTCTTACTAAACACAGGTCTAGGTTGTAAGGTACAGCCCACAGCTGAAGTTTTATTTCTTTAAAATTGAGGGTGCTTCCCAACTTACATTAGAAACATTACTGCTTCAGTGAACAGCTATTTGCTTTGTTTAGAAAGAACTTCGTATCCAAAGGGGAGCTTTGAAACTTCTGGTATCTTCTCAACAGAAAAGTATCTTGAAAATGTTTTAATTGCTTGCAAAAATCCCTGAAAGACTGTTCTGGATAGTGACTGGAACCTCAGTTATCTTGTTCTATCACCACTGGGAGCCTGAATAAACTTTAGTAGTCTGTTATAAACACTGCTTAAAACTACTGTGTACCGTTAGCCAAATACTTTACAGTAAAATAATTTAGGAGAAGTGAAGTGAAAATTAATATTTAGCTGTGAGACAGAATTATAAAAGTCTGAAGATGCACATTGATACTTCAAAGACAAATGCCTCCATTACTCCTAGCTAAAGGAAGAATAATTTTACTTTCAAAAGGAGACTGTGGCAAAATTCACTTCTTGTACCAAAATTCAAGTTACTTCAGCACACATGAAACACATCCCAGTAAAAACTTGTAGATTTTTGGGTTTAGGTACATCTGGTTTTAAGTTTTCTGAGAACAGAATCTAGCAATCCCAGAGTAAGACTAACTTACCTTATTTTTTGGATTGGATGTGTTCATTACGCTTCGTGTTTCCTTGCCTGTGTAAATAACAACACCAATTACAGTTCCTGAAAAACAAACAAACAAACAAAAACCCAGAGGTGTCAAGTAAATAAGAGAAAATTTTTCTGAATTAAAACTTACAGTAATTTAGCTCCTTAAACAATGCAATTGTATGAAAAGGACCCAATATTTACGCATACTACTGAGTGCTGTTTTTCAAAATGTACAATGAAGAATCATTTTAACTTCTGCAATAAACATCCATAAAGATGATAACACACTTTCCTTCTTTTTTTATGGAAACAATACTTCCAATGGAACTGGTTAACAGCTTGTATTTTAACTTAAAATTTCCTCCAACTGCTTTCAGAAGTTGGACAGTGTAAATAATGGCACAAGGAATAAAGAAAAATTAGCAAACTGGTACTAAATGCATCACACACTAATTGCCTGCTACCTCTGCCATCTATAATGATGTAAAATCTGGTTCAGCCAATTAATTACTTTGATAGAATGTCATACAAAAACATTCCCCTCTTCATTAGCTTATAAAAATGATCCCCAAGTTTTAATTATCTTTTAGTCAATTTTTACAGCATGGTATTGGAAAATTTGGCTTCAGCATCACTAAATAAATTTTTATATTAAACAAACTTTAATATAAGTTCTAACACATTCTAGCACTATAACTAACACTATAACACTTTCTAGAATAACCCCCCCGCCTTTATTTCTATTACTTTATCAAGTGACCTGACCTGTACTTTATGGCAGTACAACCAATAACATGATTTTTGTGGTGGTCACTGTGCTATAAAGAAATAATTAACATAACTATTCAGAAACTCCCTGCTCAGAAAACTTTAAAATACAGAAGTATTATATGCTTATCTGACATTAACTTAATTTGTCTTTGGCAATCAGAACCACATGTAAGATGTGCTACCACTACTCTAGCGTAACAGGTCATAAAATGTCGAAGAAACACCCAAAGAAAAAAAAGATTACAGTTTAAGATGTTTGCATTTACTCAAAAATAAGAAAGTATTTAACCTCAGATGGCAACTAAGTTTTGTGCAGCTGCTCACTCACTTCCTCCCCAGAGTACCAATGATGGGATGGGGAGGAGAATAAGAAAAAAAAAAACAACAAAAAAACCCCAACCAACCAATCTCCCCCCTGTCCTCCCCCATAACCCCACCACAACTCATGGACTGAGATAAGAATGGTTTAATGATTGAAACAAAGTAAAACACAACAACTCTAGTAATACGCATGATAATATGAATGATTATAAATACTGTAATGGAAAAAAATAAAAATACCCCCAAACACCTAAGTGAAACAAGTGATGTGAAACACGGCACCATTTCTTACCACTTACTGATCAATGCCCAGCCCACCCCAAAATTCCTCCAACAGTCATTACTCCATGATTTCTGAACACTTTCTACTGTCTCCACCCAATGTCCATATATCCTATTTTGGAGTGATCCTGAGCTGACCTCTGTCCAGTAGTCAGAACGTACTGGACAATACTCTGTAGGAAATCCCCTCCTGCACACTCCAACCACCTCTGCCTTCACAGCTGTTTAGTTCAATAGAAGCTGGGGAGGACTCTACATTCCTGGTGGCACATTTCTATAAAGTTTCACCCAGCTAGGCTACTGCAACTCAGAAAAATGAACTGTCCTACTTGTCTCATATTTTGCTCTTGAAAAGTTGGTTTCAAAGGTGAAAGCCAGATAAATTCCACTTTGACTACTGAACTTTGAGCGGAATTTTGGTTAGATCTACTTTTTGACATTAGCACAGTATCAGTGGTAAGTAAGTGCTCCTTAGATCTGAAGTACATTGGTGTAGGGAACTCCAAGCCTAGTTTCAGTGTCGTCCCACAGTGGTTGCACCAGGGACAGCTCTGGTGTCCAATAAAAAGAACTGAAACTAATTTGGGGTTTCTGGAAGCATAGCTCTACTGCGAGCCGCAGCTTATTATAAGCAATAACTCGTATTTTTATGTCTGGGGCCTCTGCAAACTGGCTCTCATGTACACTGGGAACTCACTGATAGGTGAGGCCAGAGTGGTTAATGAAGGAGGGAGAAGTCAGGAGATACCATTAGAACAAACATGAGGGCCTAGGGGAAAAAAAAAAAAAGCAGACTTTTGAAGAATTAACACACACAAATAGTGAGGCATACTCTGAATCCAGTGTGTGATCATATCAATTTTGGTATCTCCCAAGCACTACATGAACTATGTAAAAACTAGGATGTACTCAAAATAATTAAAATTGTATGTAGGCATTGGCAGAAAACACTGCTTTTGACAGCTGTGCAGTTATGTAAATTGTTCTCGTTTTATCTAAAGTGACTTCACAAGACTGATACCTGCCAAAATGATGACAGAATTTCACTAATATAAATCTTCTCTTAATAGGTATCTCAGCAGGTTTCTCAGAAAACTGCATTATCTTGTTCAGAACCACACTGATCATTACCACAAGTGGAGAACAAAAAGCTTAAGTTCATATTGTAGTAGACCTTTTGAAGTTTTTAAAATTTAACTGCTGACTTTGCTCTCTCCCTTTCTGAAATGAAACCTACTGAAGCTTTCAATAAACACAAACACCACAGTCATACATGCCACAAGCACAAATGATCTGAAAGATAAGTAATTTAGTTGAAGATAAACTAAGAAGTTTTCAGAATACTTGGTGGTTTAAATTATTTATTTATATTTAAATGTGTTCCTGCAGGGACAGTAGTTTTTCAAGTTTTCACTAACCAAAATTTTCTTCCTTAAGGCATTATTATTAATTCCACAGTGATAAAACAGGTATTAAGAATAACAGAGACTCTGTGCCTTACTGCTACCTTTTAAAAACATGTTGGACTGTTGCCTGTAAGCGGAAAAGTGACAATATTTTTTCCTATCTCATTTAATAAATAATAACAAAAGGATGACTGCATGCTTTGGACTTGAGAGAAAGGCTTTTGATTTCCATCTCTGCCAGAGGCTTACAGGTGTGATCCAGGCATATTAATCTTTGTCCTTTCTAGGGTTAGGATGAGCATCATACAGATGGTCACCAGATCTGTCAGAGCTTTACAGCAAAGGGCAGAGAACCCTGAAGATTGGATAGCAGTAGGAATCTCCATGTAGATATCTAAACTGACAATATTGAAACTGGGTATATATTAGGCGTAGTAAAACGGATCTTTTCCTCCATTTAGATTACTGTTATTCTAAGGGGTAAGAAGACATACTAAATCCAAGGAAAGTAAACACCTCCCAAATGTACAAATTTGAGTAATCTCACTCTCCTGAACATTACTTTTTGATATTACAAAGGACATGAAATAGTTTATTCTTGAGTTCACATTACCCAGTTTTGTTGAACCGAATTTTTGGTTCCCAAAATTCACGAAGAAAATAAAAAGTCTTAAATTATAGCAAATACTTTTCACTTGTACTGCTCTGGCGAGAGGTGCATTTTTTTCTCTGTAGAATCCTTTTTTGTAGTATCCTGATATTTTCATGAGCTTTGGTAATCTGCAATCAAGATGCAGTTGATAAGATGCCTTGAAACCTTTAATCACTTAAATTTACTGTTACTGATCTGCAAAATGATTGATTTGTGGTCTCTCTCTTCCAGAACTGTCAGGCCATCAGCAACCAGAGCTCAAGTTTTCTGAGGTATTCCCCCACATAATTCCCCAAACACTTTTCCCAGCCTAACCTTGACCCTCTGTATCACCTTGACAAATAGCTATGGCATCTATCCTGGAGATAGGCTCTCCTAGCTGATGCAATGCAGTTTTTGTAATATGTCAAAGAGGAGTAACAGGAAATTCAGCATCTATTAATCACTGGGAGGAGAGCCCCCTCAGCCAACAACTGTCCTGTATGTCCGACGCAAAGCCTTTTTTAAAATTAAATAAGGCTTTGTATTAGCAACTCAGATACATGTTCCTTTCCCAGGCAGCTCTCTGTCTCCGCTCCTGAGCCCGACACCATCAGCCAGTAGTACGTCAAGACAACAGTGTCAGGTTGTCCCAGAATACAACAACCTACAAGGGGTTGGCAAGGGCATCACAGGGTCCCAGTGAGTCACACCTTTGCTCGGCTTAGTAACAGGTGATGTCCAGGCTGCTTAGAGAGCACTGGAGGAAGCAGCCTTCCTCCAAGCTAGACTTCATTAAAGACTGTCATACTGAAGAGTCTTAGAGTAAACGAAGAGATGTGCAGGAAACATTGCAGGGCAGAGCCCTACCCCCCGCCACCTGGACACAGGCTGCAAGCCCTCTTTCTTGAACCAAAGTGGCATAGTAATAGAATTATTAAGCTTGCACACAGACATCTAGACTTTCTGGGTGAAAAATACCTGGGAGTGACCGAACTATGAACCTAGACAGTAAGGAGACTGAAATAAAAGTGTGGGTGAGGTAGCTGGCTACAGAGTAGAACTGCAGACCTTCACATGCTATGGCCTATTTATTCTGCTGCTTTCACATAATCCAAGTGTCACTTGTCTGTAGAAGTTGTGCACAAGTATAATATTCCACTACATTTTTCAGACATAATTAAGGGCTGTGACCAGTCATAGTAGGGGAAGGGATGCAGAGGTGTCTGCAAACTTGTGTAGGCAGAGTCCACCTTTGATATCCTTCCAGGGCAGGTTTAAGCAAGTCAGCTTACATGTGTTTATAATGCAGTCAGACAGTGACCAGTGTTTTTTTATTAGGATTTTCAGTTCTCACATTTCTTGGAAATTCAATTATGAAAACTACTTTAAAAAAATCCCAAACAAATTTAATTAGCTCAGCATCAAGTGTTCTAACTTAGCTATGTACATTCAACTAAGAAGTGAGATGGAAACAACTGAATTATATCAACTGAATGAATTATCAACCAGATCTAGAATATCTTAATTTTAACAATCTGCTAGATATTTACCTTATGGTCTTTTTCATCGCTATATGCACAGGGCATCTATAAGACTTTATAAATGCCTTGGTAGATAAGCAACAGATTGAAGACAACAATTTCCTACTTTTTGCTAAAGGCCTAATCCTATCAAATGCTAAAATTACATCCACAGAGGTCCTGAGCAATTCTTAAGATCTGGATTTATGCCATACAGAACTTACATGAGAGAAGCACATTACCAAGGTATTAAATTGTAGTTAACACATAAAATGAGGTAAGTGAAATAAATGATATGTCATGGGTTAGATATAACTACGTCACAAAATCAGTCACTGAAGGAAATTATTTTTCTCTGGTAACTTAAGCTAACTTCTGTATGCACATCATGACACCATTTTTTAATTTCTTGATCACATAATTTTTCCCTTCAGAAGGGGCTGCAGTCTTGAAGAGCCATTCAATATTTTGTACTTTGTATCATTCAGTGAGTTTGCCCTGAGTATCCCTTAAATTCTTATTTCACTGTTGAAAACTATGCTCCAACAAGAGAATTATCTTTTCCTATGTTTTTCTACTGCCATCATTAATACTGAGCTGAAGTCCTTCATAAATAATTAAACTTTCATAAGACCTCTCAGAAGTAAAAAGCCCAAACTTATCCTAAGGTATAAATTTCAAGGAGCACCGTTTCCATTAATATGGGTGCCAACTTCTGACAGCAGATCAAGAGCTCTCAGTCAATAGCTACACTTCTAAACAAAATCATCTACCCTGGAAATGAAAACATGAACAGCTTTCAATTAAAATTCAAATGTTCTGATTCAGAATTACTGACTTTGCAAATGCATACTCTTTGAGTGCAGTTTTCCTCCATACACAGGTTTGAGGAAAAGCAAACTCAAACCAAATTTACATAGTATTGAAATTTATAATTCATGAGAAGCATATTTTGATACAAAGTTAAAGATCCTGGCTACCTCAGTTAAAAACCTAACTGCGGACAATTTTAGGCATCATCTATTTGACTGAACAGTTTCAGAGTGAATAGTTTTCCAGTGCAATCAAAGCAAATAACACTGAGAATCAAGGAATATGACTACCTTGTCAGCACTCTGGAAAGGAATGCTCAGTCACAGACTCCTTTGCTACCTCCTCAAAATTAACCTCTTCCCCAGAGCCTTCCAGCATGCCCTTCACTGATGTAGGAAGTCTACATAGTAGGGACTAACTTTACAATTTAGCCAGAGGCACTCTTTTACTTTCTTCCCTTTTCTCAGCTGTTTCCAGTTGTTTCAATTGCTCATCTTAAATCCTAGTTCTTTTCAGAAATTGTGCACTCCCAATTTGTTATTCTCAGCCTTTTCATGCAGAAGAATAACCACAGCCCTTTTGACTTTTCTTACACACAGCAAAAATGAAAGAAAATAAATTTCTGCTCTTAAAAACAGAAAGTTACAATGGCTTAAAGTCTGAATACAGTATCTAGATAATAATGTGATATTTATAATATCCAGGACATATATGAAACAGTAATAATAGTGAGATTCCAGATTTTAAAATCACATAACTTTATAACTGATCTATTCTTTCTGATTAAGATTTTGCCTAATAGAAGCTACTAAGCATGGATTATGCATAAAAGAAAAACTCCTAAAAAATGCAAAACCACCCTTGCTTTTCAGCAGGGAAAATGATTCACTGTGACCTAAACACAGCACCTTACAACTTGAAGTTTTAATTAAATCAAAAAGGTCAGTGACTTGAGTGGGCTACAAGGGACTGCACTATTGCAAGAGCAAAATTTAAGTACAAAAACCCCCAAAGCTATTAAGGAGGATTAAAAATGTATGAAAATATTTTGAGCAGCATGATGAAATCACTGGGAAGGTGGAAAACGTACGGTTTAATAGCCTAGAAGACAAAAGTATTTTAGAATGTGAAATATTAATGGCTTTTTAAAAATAAGGATACACTTCCATGGAACTTTTTAGACACATAATCAGCTTTGTATTGCAGCACTTACCTGAAGCAACAACAGTGCTTGCCCATAATGTATTTTCTATGCTTAGGCTTTCATGAACTGCAGGATCGCTGTCTTCCTGTTAAAAATATGAACAGCAACTAAGTAAATCACCATCACAAAAAGTTAAGAACCATGTCAAACCATCGGAATAACTTGCACAGGATGTTTGCATCCTTGTATCAATCACTGTATAATAGCATTCATTGCACATACTTTGTCTATACACATAGACATATCTTTCAAAAAGTGAAATAATGTTTGAAGTTCATATTACTTATATCCAATCATATTAAAGAACTAAAGACAAAAGTATTTTAAAAGTAACATAGTCTTTTCCTCAGATGTACCAAACTACAGGACAGCTTGCTATAGCATGCAGTTACAGTGATTTGTGAACACTAACTACCAAAAATTAACACCCTCTTCTCTATTTAAATCATCTGTAATTCATACACTAAGTTATGGTCATCATCATTTTGCACCTGATGAATATTGTATAACCTTCGGGGAAGAATATTTAGACTTCTAAAATGAAATGCAGGCTTGTATTATCTTACCACATACTTACAAAATATATACTGCTAGAGAAAATACTTCCAATAGTAAATTACTTCCATGATTACTTTTAACTTCCCCTTTCTTCCTGCCCTCTCTCCTCCCGAGCAATAATGATCCACAGATTGTAAACAGACAATCTCTCATAATCAATTTGGAGCATGTACAGATTTGTTACTCATTAGCAGCTGTGAAATGTGCTGTTTACAACTAAAGGAAACTTTAAGAGGTAGGATAATCAAGTGTATTTGATCAAATTACAGATTGGTATTAAACATTTTGCCGGAAAGAAAGGATGACTTATTTATCAAAGTACATAATAAATTCTACATATTGTCAATAACCAAAACCTACATCCATTTTTCATCACTATTTTGAAATAACCACCAAGCACAGGATGAGATACATAGAATTCTGTTTCAAAAAAAGAAAAATCTCCAACTAAACACATAGGTTTTTGTGTGTACATCAATGGATCCCTGTATAGTAAGGAAACTATAGTTCTTATTCTCTTAAGTGAGGAAAAATCATTGTTTAAAAGGCATAGAGAGCCATTCTGTCAAAAACAGAGGGGAAGACAGAAAGGTTATGGAATTAGCCCTAAGAAGAAAACCATGAGTTTTGAATCAAGACTTATATTCTGATGACCCTGGGATTAGCTCAGCTGGTTAGGGCATGGTGTTAATTTTGCCAAGGTTGTGGCTTCAATCCCCATTAAGGGCCATTCATTTAAGACTTGGACGTGATGATCCTTGTGGGTCCCGTACAATACAGAATATTCTGTGATTCTGTGAAGAATCATCTATGTTCTGTATTATTAGCCTTAAATTAAGAAAAAGGGGAATTATTTTTTGATTCTTACCTAAAGAATTAGTACTGCAAGAATTATATGCTATAATTCTATGCATTATTATAATGGTCCTAACTCATAATGTTTAGATGCCTGGTTTGATTTAGATGTGTTACCAAATTATTTGGATTCTGTGATTATTTCTGTGTTTATTCCAAACAGAAAATTAAAAGAATTGGAAAACATTCAAGAAGAACAATAAGGGAGGTCAATGTAGCTTCCATGGTAGATATGACAATATAAACCTGATCTCTAATGAGGAATGCGACAGACATATATAAAAGAGGCACCTAAAAAGGGAGGATAGATACTGCTTACTCTTACCAAAGAAGAAAGAAGTAATAAAAAAATCAGCAAAATTAAAATAACAGGCAATCACTCATAAATATATATATAACCTGTGCAACTTCTTCCCATTTGAATGTTAAAGGGTTACACAGGTTCAAGGGTGAACTGGCTAAGTCTAAAGAAGGAAAATCCATTACAAGCAACTTACAGAAACTACCTCGGGAAGTTCCCACATCTTGAGTTAAGAGACAGATGACTCTTTTGGGGAGGCACTAGTGTGTCCTTACTCTACCTGTATTCTCCTTCCCATCACTCTGCTTCTTGCTATTGTCAAGAATAGGATATTAAGCTAGGTAAATCTTTTGTTCTCCCTTATTCTTTAGTTAGCAGATGTTAAGACAGTGAATTATGAAACTCTTCCATATCACAAGAAGAAATCAAAAGCCCCGCAATGATTGTGGAGAGCTGACAACACAGTCAAGGAAAAGTCATTTGTCCAATGCCTACCACTGCTGCAAGACTTAGTGGAATACCTTCTTTTAGGTCATTCAAAATAGGAAAACATCAAATTTCTCTCTTTCCACTCATACTCATCCACAGAATGTTATGGCCAATCACTTAGCTTCTACTTATTTCACTACGATACTTCCATGTCTTTATACCCTCACCTAACATCTTCAGCTTTCTACAGTTCATTCCATTTCCCAAATACCACACCTTCCATATCCAAACAGATTATGACTTAATTTTATTTTTCTTTTGTCATCAATCAGTCAAATGAAAAATAAAAGGGGTATTTATGGGTTATGAGTTAAGCTGTTTCACACTATTTTTATTTCTACTTCTGGAGAGATGGTAGGGATAGATGAAGCAGGGAAGGGGAAGGACTGCAATTCCTGAGTAAAAACAGACTTGTGCTAAGGAGAAATTTCTGACACTAACAGAACAATATATGTTTCCGGTTAAATGAAATCCATCACTCACTCTCATTGCAGAAATTTGACATACAAGGGCTTCTTTGTCCAGCTGCCAAAGTTTCCACTTAAGGTCTGCTGGGTTGAATTGCATTTGGCAGCTGTATGTTTATGGCTCTTTCAATTCTGAATTAAGTTCATTACCAGAATTGTGCAGTTCAGTATTATACTCAAGCTTCATGTTCAGGCTCAGTTTTTTAATCCATGTGCAGCATTGATCATAGGGGTTTAAATTGTCTACAGTTCTTATTCAGAGATTAGTCTGTAGCTCTTGCATGTACAGAGAAAAAGGAAAGATGACAAGTGTAATAAAAATTGAATATATCCTATTCTCAGTCCTTTCATAATTAATTTCATAAAGTCCTTTCATGAATTCATAATACAGCTGACCAAGGACCATGATGAATTTCAAGGAGTAATTTTAAAAGTTTCAAAGCTACAATTTCTTAGAGATTTTTGCAAATAATGACAGAGGCCTTTGAGACTTAACACCTAACTCTTAAGCGAACCAGTGTACTACTTTTATTTGACCTTTTCTAGCTCTGTTCCTGCATGACAGGATGCAGTACAACAACCCCCACCAACTTTTGTAGGAAAGTGGAATACATGTTAATTTACTTAAATCACTGAAAGAGATTCCTTCCTCTCTCCAACCTCACGGTTAATTCTTCTGGATATGTTCCTTTTGGACAGGGTCAGATTAGGTTCCACACACATTAGCTCCCAAGTCAAGCTGTATAGCCGTTACTGACAGCACAAGGAAGTGGAGTCAAAAGGATTTGCAAAACATAATACCAATCCCTTCACTGGCAACATAAAAGTAAGCCAGATTGAAGTGAACACAGCCATTGCTTCAAAACAGGTACTTCTTTAACAGCAAATATGAAGTAAAAAAATTACTACTAACATACAGGACATATCCAAGAAAACATCTGTATAATTAGCGTCAGGCCAGAGATTCTACTCATAAATGAATACAGCTACATGCACCAGTTTTTGCATCAAGGTAGTTTTTTTTAAGCATATGACAAGATGCCATATTGGGAAAAATTATATATATTATATAATATAGTTCTGTACCATAGGGAAAAAAAGCTTATTGAAGTAGTTGAACTAAACTCAATGGCATTTGTTTTCTGAGATTTCTACTAGAATCTAAAAGTGGAAGATATATTCCCAAAGTTAATGAACAGACTATGGGGATAGCACAGAGATGCAATCTAGAGGAAATAAAAGGAAAATATTCTTAAGGGAATGGTGAAAAGAGACCCCAAATTTAAACAAAAAATAGCCAAGTTTAAAAGCAAGAGACACTTTCCATGATTTCTATACAGAAGTAAGCAAAGGTTAAAAAATACTGGCTATGCCAAAACACACACTTGTAATGCTCTAGAGTACTCTTTAGGGTCCAACTTGTAAAAGCTGGGTTAAGAAGCATGGTTACCTTTTACTCCCTTTTTACAGATTTTCAGCATTGATAAAATAGCTCCCATATTTATCAAGCCTACAGATGAGCATCAGACAGGAGAGAAACTCTAGTAGTTATATCTGTTTACGTCCTTGTTCTGTACACCACTATTTAAGAATAAGCTCAAACACTAATTTAGCTCACCTACTGTTTCTTGATAGGTTGTCTAGTAAATCTGAAAGGAGGAGATGAACTAATTTATGCCAGTATTTAAGGGCCAGATATGATCATGCAAGGACGTGCATCAATTTTCATGCGCTGACTGCATACAACGCACCAATATCCATGGACAACAATGGAAAACAACTTCATGTGGAGCTGGCAAATATCAATAGAGTTCAGCAAAGCTTTTA
Source organism: Acanthiza pusilla (assembly GCA_036630365.1). NCBI lineage: Eukaryota > Metazoa > Chordata > Aves > Passeriformes > Acanthizidae > Acanthiza > Acanthiza pusilla. The sequence goes on from JAXCHO010000034.1 coordinate 3,970,239, forward strand.
TGCCTCCTGACATGATTATGCAGGTGTTGTGCAAAAGGTATCTTCTGTCAGCTCTCAGATTTTTTGTGGATAGATTTGTACTTAGAACTTGCTCACTCATAAAAACTCCAGCACTGTGCTCCCAAGTTTCTGGTTTGTTTTATGGACATGCACTTTTTGAAATTATCTAAGTTTGTCTTTTACATTGTTAGTACTCTGTCTCCATAATGGGGGAAAAAAGAAAAAGAAAAATCAATGTGCTATTACCCTGTCAACCTACCCTTTGCAAGAATTCTTTGAACATCAATGCTTAAGTAGAAAAAATGTATGCATTAGCGTCAGTAAGCACACTAATTTTTTTCTGCTTTAACATAAAATAGAAATGAGATGCAAGAACTGATTTATTGTAAGAAGCAAGGGCTCACAGCAAAAGCAGAAAGATAAATCAGTAAACAAGTGTCCTAAAACAACATTTCACAATGCAGAAGGTACACCAGTAACAAAAAGCAACCTTCCACAAATACCTAGTGAGAACTGTGAACCAAATTTGAGGGCAATGCCCTCAGATGCTTGTACACAGAAGTTCTGTTTATCCTTCCTACTGAAGCATCCCAAAAAACCATATATGAAATCCTGAAACCATAAAATGCATCACAGTTATTTACATATACCAGGATGTTTGAATGACACAGATCTTATTACATGTACAAACAGAATCCACAACAGGGAACAAATGTTTAGTGATGATTTCCCAATGTCTCAATTACATATACCAGAGTTGTTAAAAAGATTCCAAAGAGTTCAATATATATTTAGGAAAGCACACACTTAGCCACTGAGACAGGAATAATATGAATTTACAGCTGTTAATAGAATTTCCATTTGGACAATTGGTCAATACAAGGTTTAAGTAAACACTGTTGCTTACTGCTTTAGAAAGTGTGAACAAATGACATTTACTTTGCAGGCAGCATGGACTATGTAACCTGTATAAATTGGTCTTCGAGAGCCAGCAACTGCAATATCTCATTCATCAGTGTATTTACAATTGTGAACTGGAATTCCAACTACAGAACAAAATCTATTACCAATTTGAGTCACGGGTAAAAAACCCTTCTCTTTACCTCCCCAGAAGTTAATTCTCTCAAATTATTTTAGAAACAAACCATCAAGAGGAATGAGTCTAACGCCACTGAGTTTGGCTAAAGTAAACAGAACAATCACTATATCTGCTAACATACTGCTACAAAACCATAAACCTATTTAAAAAAAAATAATTACTACCTATTACGACACTCTGCTTTAAAGGGTCAACTTTAGCAGACCACCTTTTGAAAACAATAGAAACAAGTCCTAGATATTATTGCAGTTATTTTCATATTCAGTTTTAAATACAATTAGCTCTGGAAAAGAGATTCAGTAAAAAGCCCTCAGAAGTAGCTTTTAGTTTTATTTTACTTCTTGAGAAAACAAAACTTTGGAAGTACAGCAGAAATGCTGTTACACAAGGCACACTTTATTGCACATAAACTAGCAGGTGCATTGTCTCAGGCTACTGTTATTATTCAACTTGTCAGTTTTTGACATATATGAACAATACATCAGATGCCTGGAAACAAAGTACACTGTTCACAAAGAATTTCACATAAAAATATTAAAGAGATGCCAACCAACAAATATTCAACTCTCCAATTCTGATTTTTTCAGGCATTCCTTATGCATTAGCTTTCTCCAATACATGTTTAACAGGATATCTTCTATATGAAGTATTGCCCTGGCAGGAACATTGGAAAAAATACTGCTGTAAAGCGAAGATCTGGTTCAATGTTGACACTAAGTGCAGGTTTCACTTACATTGAGGTACTAAAGAGAGAAGCAGAACAGTATACACATATACTACTTACCCGTGTGAAGGTACCTTCAAAACTGTGGATATCCAGCTGTGGCTTCTGAGCATAAACATAAGCATTGATTGAAAAGAGATCCTGTAAAACAGATTAATGTACTTACTATTATTTAAATATAATAATATATTTTGAAGACCTGGTAAAGATTACAGTTTATGACCCCCACCAACCCACCTCAAACTAAGTTCACACAACTTTTATCCAACTAAGAAACATGCTGCTTTTTCCAGTATTTTTTTTTATAGAGGAACCAGATCCATGTTGATATCCTAAATGAGTTGACAGTTCAATCACTATGGTGTTTTACATTTATAACATGAGCTAGATACCTTATCTAATTTCTTTTCTTTTAAGAGTCCCATTTTAATTAATAATAGTGTAATCTTCAAATATTTCCCAGATATTTGCTCTTTTTTTAAAAAAGGAGGCGGGGCAGTGGGGTCATTTGTTGGTTGGTTGGAATTTTTTAATAGAATTGGAAAAAAAGTACTTTTCCAGCAAGGACATAGCCAACTGAGTACAAGAGGAAACAATGAAATTTATTTGAGTTCTCTTGCATGCTCTAGCACTTCTGTGAAAACCCCATGAGAAAACCCCATCAGCTTCAGGAAAGCCTGGCTACACCAATAGGATCACTCAAATATTTAAAGTCAGGGATACACCAAAACTAGTCTGATAAAATTTGGTCTAATATATGTGGTACCATATTGTGGCAAGCAATCCATGAACCTTCCTACCCTAAAACTAAGAATAGGAAACTCCTAAGATAATACAGTAGCATGATATATAAATAGATGGCAGTATAGTATAAACAAAAGAAAAAAATCTGATAAATCTGATGATTGTTAGACCTTAAGAGCTGACCCTAGAGGCCCAGTGAGGTTACCTTAAAATTCTGAAACAATTATTTAATCAGATAATTGTTCTAAAACATCCACCTTCCACAAAAATAATACCACAGACTAAAACCCTGATACAAAGGACTGTTTTTAATCACAAAAGCAAACTCTTTCATGCTTTTTAGATGGTCAGGACCAACAGCAGCTAAAAGATTTCAAAAGGAGTTGGCCATTCATGCATGGGTCCACAACAATCCAATCTGTACTCTGGAGAGGAGCAGCTGCTTGATATCAAGTCATAGTCGATCTAAGAATTCTAACTGCTGATCAAAGCGAGGTTGTACACCTTCCCACTGTATGTAGCACCTAATTATTTGGCTTATCTCCATCCTTTGTTATAAGATTAATCTTGCAAAAGGCTAATCGAACACCATCTCTGGGGAGCAAATTACATGGGTACAATACCCTGTTCCTGCTAGCCAGAATGTGCTGCCTTCAAAAGCAGAATTAATTTTACAGACTCTTTCATGGACGTATGACCACACCTTGGCTCAAATGCTACTTTTAAAAGCAGGCCATTATTTTTTCCCATAATTTTGAATGTAAGAAGAAATAACTACATTTCAATATTTCCCAATTTGAACAGTGCAATAATTAACTAAAGGTGCAATTACCTACCCATGTTAAAGTCTTAAAGTCCAACATTTTTATATCCTTTAGTTTCTCTGATACAATGGCTAGATTGATGAATATAATGATTTTTTTCCTTTTCCTTATCAAAATTAACATTTTCTTAAAATATAATGTACATTTATGTAATATGTTTTTAGTTTAAAAATATGTATCTCTATAAATAATGAATTTGTGTTTATACTATGCAGACAAGAAATCTTTCCTTTCATAGCTTGCAAAAAACATGCACACTTTGTATTTCATATGCTTTTTAAAACATGAATGAAATCTGAACATTGAATCTCACAAATTATCTTTATCTTAAACCAGCAGGCATTTATTGTAGTCTTTCACACGAAGTTCATTCATTGCATCCTTGTTCTTCCAACCTACTTTCAACAGGTTCACAAGAAATAATTAATATGAAACTAATACACATGTGGTGTCCTATATCTTCATCATTCACTTCTTTCCAATCAGTTATCACCTACAATTTAGCTAATCCAAGCTATTATGTGCTTTATTATGCAAAGAAAAATAAAGAGTCTCTCAGTAATGGATAGCACAGAAGAAAACTAATACCACACACATACTCATATACACAATAAAAACTGCTAGTGAAATGCGTCAACTTCTCTCTTTTCAAAGAATGACTTAGTGGGAAGCAACATTAAAATAAAAAAAAGCAGAGCAGAAATACCCACCTTTTTAAAGTGAATTGGCATTTGTACCGTAATACAGTTTCTTGGTTTCTAGTCTTTCTATTTTTTGCTACTGTGATGTTCTCCTTTATTACATTTCAAATGTAAAGATTTCTACCAACCATACTCATTTGGTAACTTTTTATGTTTTAGTTGTCCTTTTGTATTTCTGATTTAACACCTAAATTTTCATGTTTTCCTTTTTTTCCTTTTTGAATTTCAACTCTGAAACAAACTTATTTATCTTTGTGAAAAACTGAGACCTGAACATTCCCTGCACATTACTGGCATTACTCTGAAATGCCACAAGCTAGAACTGGCATAGTATTTCAGAAGTGTGTGGGGTTTTGGTTTTTTTTGAAAGAAAAACCTATGCTCTGAGAGAAATCTAGGTTGTTAGCTCATTGGCATTTCATCCATGAGTAGCAGAAAGACATAAAATCGTATTGCCTGTGCTCAGGTTTCTGAAGTATTTTTTCATTATTAGGCCAAAGAAAAGAGTTAAAGATTCTTACTTCCTCCACCAAGTGTTCTGTACTCCAAATGGACATCATTCTAAGGCAAATAAATTACAGTAGTTTTATAATATGAGGTAAAGAAAGAAACCTGAAGAATGGTAGTTACAGAAGACAAACTTCCTATGAACTCCATTCAACAACCAGCAAAGGTAAAAATACAAAGATGTTTCTTCACCAAGTGCTGCTTTTCCAGTATGGAAGCTTTGCATTTCTCCTCTCAATGTCTTGAAAGAAGTCATGAAGGTGACTTTAACAAGAAGACATCGAGACTTGTAAGCAATTGTACATGTAAATATGATTTCTGCTCACTAGGCAAGAAAAATTTACCTTGTTAGGTTATGTCCCTAATGTTATGTTAGGTTATTGCTTTGCTTTATATAAAAGCAGGATAAAGGGAAATTACCTTAAATGATTTGGTTCTATTATTTTTAGAAAAGGCAACTACTTTTGATTAATGATTTAACTAACAGGGGATTTGTGAAACTCAGCTTCAGTAAAGACTTATTTTCATACTGATACATTGAACTGCTGATTCACTGAAGCCAAATAGTTCTACTGATACCTTCAGTAGAAACAGTACTCTACATCTAAAATTACATCGCTTTTAGGATGCAATAAAGGCAAATGACCTCAGTTATTTTCTTATTCAAGATAAAAAACCACGTTTGGGTGGGGATTGTAACAGTTCTAGATTAAAAACTTACACGGAAGATGTGAATCTCAAATAAAAAAGAAATTACTCTTATATAAGAGTATAAGATTTTAACTCTTTATATAAGAGTTTAAGATTTTTCATAAAAAATTGATATAAATTTGATTATCTCATAGTTGAAAATAATAATTGAGAAGAAGGCATTTCATCCTTCTACACTGCAAGTAGAAAATGACTTTGTGATGGCACAATAATGAAAATGTTCTCTTTTGCATTTCACAATTTAAAAATCACCACAATAATGTTATCAATAACGTATGAAAATCTCCTCTATTAGGTCAAGGGCAACATTTGTTCACCTTACTTAAAGATCATTAAAATACATTCTTAATCATAACATGTAGTTCATTGCAAATAAAATTGCCTTTGGTTCAATAAAACTAATTAAATGTAAATGGTATTGTTTACTGCTGTATGGATCTTCTGATATAAATCAGCAAGTCACCATTTATTGAAAATTACAGTGACCTCACTGCTGTTAATAAATATAGCTGATCACAGAAGCTAGAGAAGAATGCCTCAGAACTCATGTATCGCCAGAACTGTCCCACCTATAACTATGGAACTGCAAGAAACCTAATCTAGGTATTACCATATTTGCAGCTCAGCTATCATTAAGTGACTTGCTGAAATTTTAATTCTCTGATCACATTAAGTGCTTTAGAAAGACAACAAAATCTGTACCGATCGTCTTGGTGGTGTCATCTGTTCTTTAAGAAAAGCTCTGAAGGTCTGCAGGTTTATTTGTTCTGGGTGTCACAGTGGGTAGGATTACAGTGCTGCTCTGTTGACACGGCTGACAGCTCATGCCAACACAAGATACTCAGTGTCCTACCTGAAAGGAGCTTGTAGCGAGGTGGGGGTCGGTCTCTTCTCCAGGGTAACAAGTGACAGGAGCAGAGGAAATGCCCCCAGGTTGTTCCAGGGAGGTTTTAGATTAGACCTTAGAAAAAATTTCTTCACAGAAAGGGTGGTCAGGCATTGGAACAGGCTGTCCAGGGAAGTGGTGGAATCAGCATTCCTGGAAGTGTTCCAAAGGCAGGTGGATGTGGCACTTGGGGACATGGTTTAGTGGTGTATACAGTGGGGCTGGGATAATGGTCATATTTGACAATCTTAGAGGTCTTTTCCAACCTTAATGACTGTGTTTTTACAACTAAAGAAATCAAAATGAGTGACAAGTCTGGAGAGTGTATTCTGTCCATCATAAGAGCTAACTCCTCACAGTCTATTTTATAATCTATGCAAGTCGAGCATATTTTTAAATTATTAAATATATATTTCAATATGGGAACATGAACTGCAAGTCTTGGCTTTGAAAACGCATCACAAACACGTGGTGAAGCCACAGAGGAGAAACCACCATGACAGGCATGTTTGATGAGTACCCAGAGGCCACTGCAGGCAGAGGCTGGCTGGGACAGTGAGATCCATGGGGCACCACACGATTGCGTCCCGCTGGGCACTGGTTCTGCCTGGGAGAAGCAGCGGCTGCTGGCTCAGCACGCGCCCATAGGGATTTACCCTCGGGGACCAGGGATTGTGCAGCCATGCCCGCAGAGAGCTGGGAGGGCCGGGTCCCGGGGCGGTGGGCGGCAGGGACAGCTCGGGCCCCGCGGCCCTCGGGGCAGGGCTTAGGGCGGTCGCGGCGGTAGCGCCGGGCAGGTGCCCCGAGCGCCCCACGCTGTCCCGGGCACACACTCGGGCTGCACTGCCTGGCACAGCAGCTGGAAGGGACGCTGCACGATCGGCCTGGCATTTTGTAGAGGAAAGGAACTCAGCTGTGTAACTGTGAAGAAATAATGCTGGACACTGCATTTTGACTTCCTGTAGGGTCCACCTACATAGCTTATGCCTCTATTATAAAGCACAAAAATTAGCCTTATGGTAAAATAATTTCATAATGATATTTTTTGTTAGTTTGATATTCATAGCTTGCTTAGACCTCCATACCAATCTCTGAAGTTGTCTGTCCACAGAGCTTCTTTACATGACTGACACTCCTGCACTTTACTGTCATTTGAGTAAAGGTAAAAATGTCTTCGCAGAAGTCTAAGAATTAACCCATGTGCTTTTGCACAGGAATGGAAATAGTATTCTGTGATGGGCATTGAGCATCATTTTCTGTGACGGATATCAGAATCCCTTAAAAACCATTTACATTTGGGTGCCATTAGGCTACCACTTCACCAAAGTGAGTCACAGACCGATGGGGTTTAGGAGAGTAGCAGATATATGACATGAGCACTGCAAACAGTCTAAGACTTGCTGGGAACAGCTATTTAAAATGATCTCAATAAAGAACCACCAAGTGTAAGTGGTTGACACAACACAAAAATTTGGAAGTACTTTAGTTTAGTCAGCAGGAAGTATTACACCCAGCATCAGTTACATCAGGATGAAACGTCAGCTTAATGCAGACAAAGCCTTGTCTAGAACAGGTAAGCACCAATAACTGAGTGGTGTGAAAAAGGGCAGAGGCAAATCAACTGCTTGGTGGCTTTCATATGCTGCTGGCATACAGGAAAGATGTGTTAAGAGGAAACAGCTCCTGATTAAACCACACTTGATTATACAAATCAGGTTATCACCTACAGCTCAAGATGAAGAGTATGAAGATCTTGCAAGAAACCTAGATCAGTTAGAGGGAGATTAACAGCCATAAGCAGAAACAACAAGGAAGAATGGTTAATATATTGCACAGTTGATTCCTGTACATTTTTTCCAAGACACACCAATAATTTCTTGGCAATATCTTGCCTTCCCTCTCCTTCAACAACTACCACCTGAAGCAAACCTTCATGTCTGCAGTTAGATGAGGCTGCATGTCCCACCATCCAAATGCAGGCACCCCAACTTTAACCACTTCTGATATATTTACCAGTCTAAAAAAGTTCAATCATTTATTTCTTCAAATCATACTGCACAGATTTAACCATAATTTTGTATTATCTCTATAGATGCTTAATGCTTTATTTGTCAAGTCTATTGAGAATTGATTTTTATTGTTTTTAAATGAAGAACATAATATAAAAGTACAGTACAAAAATTGCATGCTCCACCTAACATGAAAGCTAGAAAGCTAATTCCATGCTTTCCTCCTAAGAAGGAGGGAAAAACTTCAAACATGGATTTGGACTTTTTAGGAAAAGTTAATGCAAAAGGGTTTTTTTTTTTTCTTTTCCAAAGGATAGTGCAGAGAAACCTTTGCATTGTAACTTACTCCAGAGTTCTGCCTCAGTAAACCAAAATGTCTAAGCTCAGAACACCAAAATTAAATCTCTGAGGCAGTGCTTTGCACAGTATTTGCTACTGCAGTCAGTGCTGTTTCCAAAACAAGAAGACAAACAAAACATAACAGCTATATTGAACACAGTAGTAACTGGAAAAGTACTACTTAATTAATAAAAAACCCAAAAAAGCAAGATAGAAAGTTGACTGTATTTTAGTCAAACACATTGCATCTGCCCAAAATTTGGATATTATTTTCTTTTAATGAGAAAACAAGAGAAGGCCATGATTAAATGTTAAAAACCTACAGGAGAGGCATTATTACAAATACTAAATTCAACTGCAGGTTACAGAATATTTGTAAAGTCTGTTCTTGCGCCAGAAATAATGACTTTAGGCCTGACTTGGAATCTCTGTCTGGCATGACCAATCTTTGGTCCCAAACCTTCTTCTCAATCCTACAAACTGCAATGTAACTACTTTTTCCTTCTCCTGTCACTTGTGAAGCCAGAGGTCAGAGAATATGAACACAGGAAAAAACCTCTTTTTGCTAATTTGAGTGTGCAGCAACTCTATTTCTGGAACTCTCTATCTCTGTAGCTGCAGAATTCCTGCTAAGATCTGGCAGATAATCTAATACCTTTTCCACTGAGATGGATTATAAACAATTGTTTTAAGGTATATTTGCCTTTAATAAAACACCTAAAAGATTTAGTGTGAAAACACCAGAAATTCTGGAGAGGTAAATTTCCACAAGCTTGTGACTTGAGTATGTTTTCAAATGAGGTCTCCTAATACCAAGCCAACTCTCCTGTGTAACAGCAAGCTTCCCCAGTACAAGGGAAACAATTGAGCTTCTTGTAAAGGAGACATTTACACAATATTACATATGCTTTTGTAGGTAGGTGCCTATTTTGAATGTGTATATATACACACAGACACACACATGTGGTTGCATTGTTTTAGAATCCTTCTGTTCTTTCTCACGGAGAACATAGATAAGTCGCATTCTTTCACTTTTCTAATCTCTGTGTTTGGCACCGGGTGTTATTTAATTGTGGCCAATAGGCTTGGGAGGTGGACTTTTCACTGACCAGTAGTTGTTGGAGTATGTTAGAGTATAAAAAGCCTTTACTGTAAATAAACTGACCTTCTCCGCCATACTTGGTCTGCTTGGTTTCTCTCAGCAAGCTTCTGCATCAGGGAGATTCAAAACCACACACCACACCTATACACACACACACCTGTGTCCCTTCTACTGATTTTAGATTTACTTGTGACACAACACATGTATGCACTCAAAAAATACCCACAGTCAGGCCACTCTTACAGAACCCTCCTTGCAAGAACCTGCACATTGCACCTAGTCAGACCAGACAGCATGTTGACAACAAAAAGCACTTCACCTTCCAGGAGTAGACTAACGTTTCCCAAGCTCACAAGTAAGTGATTAAAGCAATGGATCCTGAGAGAAGAATAATTTGCACTTGCAGTCTAATGCTTGGTTGAAAACACTGTAACTGTGATTTGCTTTTGCAGAGTGCGGACCTCAGTGCAGACAACAGCAAGAGCCACTAGGTTGAAAGACAAAAATCCAATTCTGACTCAGTCTCGTTTCAATGCAAAACAAGAATACCTGCATAACCAACTTCTCATTCAGCATCTGGTGGAATATCTGTGTCTCATTTATTGCAAAAACTAGACTCCAGTACCAGGTATTTTCCAATACTTACAGTAACTGTAACAATCTTTCAGATAACAGATCTGTATGCACACATAGAAGATATCTTAAAAACAGAGAGAATGCTTACCCCCAAAGCTGGCAATCTTTGTGTGCAACTGACAGCGACCTTCAGTTTCCAGTCTGTTTCTCCATCCAGCTGGTCAGTTCGAATGAAACATGAACCTTGACGTTACAAAGAGACAGCAAACTATTATTTTAATTTCAAAAATTCTGTTTGGGTTAGAACATTTAGAAGAGTGAAAACAACACAATTTACAACCATTTTTAAATAAATGTGCAACATATAAAAGGATTTGTATTTTGGAGTGTCCACGTGCTTCCTTCCAGGAATGCTTTAGATATCACACAATTGCACCATTTTTTCCAATAAAATTAACAATGCCTGTTTATGAATGGAGGTAGATTCTATTTACAGGTTTCTTAAAAGTTTCTGACCAGGTTTTCACACATTATCATCAAGAGATACAAATTCAGCTGAAGTTGAAAAAGGTATAGTTTTATTTCTTCATGCGATTCTGTCACTCATACAATTCAACACAACAGAATAATTAACTGATGCCTGTGATTTTTTTCTCCTTGCTGGTGTGGCATCACAAACTTTTATTGTCTATTGTCTCCTGGCTTCTCTGAAAAAAAGAATTTTAAAAAGTCCTTAAAATGGACAGCATTCAAAACAATGGGAATCTGAATGTATTATAGGAAGCAATTTTTAATCATCTGCTGCTATCATTGATCCAAGACTAAAGAAACCTGTCAATACATGCAAAGTACTTAAGATGGGAGGAAAGCTCAAGATACAGACTGATACACACTGGAGAGAATCAGTGTGCTGTACAGATAGAAGACCAGTATTGAAGAAATAGAGAACTGAGACCACTGTGGAGCCTCTCCTCACTCCCTTAACTAGTTTGATGGATATCATCAAGTCTGGAGTATTACACAAGTTACTAATGTAAGATTCAAAAAAGGCCACACACAAACATTGCAGATCTATTAAAAAATACACAGTTAACATTCCATCAAGCTTGAAGCCTTTTAAAAAGGTGGTAAAATTTTAGCAATATTCTTCACAATTGCTACACCAGAGAAGCCTTAAATATTTCTGAAGTAGTAACAATTTCCATTATACTACAGCTAAACAACTGTATACACTATTGTTACTGGGTGCTATGTGTGTGCAAAGAATAGATTTTACACGTTATTCATAAATTTTAACAAAAAGACATATGCATATATAAACATATCTATAGTTCTTTCTGTATTTCAACCAACCCAATAAAAACCAACAAAATAGTTTCACCCTTAGAAGTGATGTGGTAGCAATTAAGTGGAAGAAAACACTGCAAAGGAGTTTACCCAGGTTTGACTCCTATTACAGACAAGAAGAGAGTCTACTAGAATGTGTCAAGGCAATATGTCAAGAAAGGGTACCTACCAGTGAATATAAAATAAGAGAGAGATTATTCTATAGGACACATGGACCCTGGTGTAAGTAAAATCTAACAGAACCCAATGTTTTATCCATCAAACCCTGCAAATTAAGCAGTTTGATGAGCAAACAGTCTGAAAGGACATGTTTGAGAGAAGCCACCTAAAATTGTATGTGACTAAAAGGCAGTGTTTTCGCACAACAGACTTGAAAGAATCTTACAGGCTTTCATGTAACAGCTATATTTGTTACATGATATATACATACATATATATATATATTACAGCTATATTGTATTATATGCATAAGTAAACCTTTAAAATCTTTACATGTTAATATAGAAAACTATTGGAAAACATTATCACAGCCAAATTTCACCCAAAGCTCAGAGATTCAAGCTGCAAAGCTGTGTCTAAAGTTCTTGAAAATCTGGTTTTAAATTTTAAATGTAATTGTTTATGGATTTTCTTCTAAACATAAAATACTATAAAGCACTTTTTGAAGAGTCAGTGACATCCATTGCATTATAATGAAGTGTGAAGTACCTAGGAACACCTAGAAATACCACAATATCACTGCCTGGTCTGTCCATGGCATAGATGAGCCTACTCTCCATCATACTTTCCCTATACAAGACATTTCATGGTTCTCTTTACCCTTCCTGTCAATGGTTGCTCTCTTGCATCAATTTCATTTAGAATTATACTATAGATCAATGCAGTTCAAGACCAGTGTGGCTCCTGTGAATGGTTGACTGCACATATATTCATTTAATAGAGCTCACACTATGACATGTATTGGCCAGCTGCATTTCCTCTTCACTTCAGCAGTTAATTTCATCAATAACTTATCTCATAGCCTGTTTTCCTTTTATCCAGAAAAAGGGACGGCTTTCTGCCAAGTCAGCTTTCAATAGTGATCACAAAAGCAAAACCAAAACAATACAATCCTCTTCTCTACCTCAAATATTGCAATAGATTTGACTAAGTAATTTGAACTATTCTTTAAAGTAACTTGGCTTAACTAAGCTACAAACATGGAAGATTAAACATGTAATTAGAAAGTATAAAAATAACTCTTCATCCCTACCAGAAACCTTGAATTTTTGTAAAACCAAATATTCCCCACTGTGTATTGTGTGGAAGTCATACAGACTTTACCTTTGAGAGGTATTTGAGTCAGCAGTACATAAAACTTCTAAAAATCAAAGTACTTTGAAAAAAAAGTAGTATTTCCATTTTTACATTTTAAAATGCTTGGAAACATTTCACCCTCCTCCCCCAATCACAAAATTAAAACCAAAAAAACACACAAAAAAGTTGCAAAAATTGTGTTACATACTACAGCGGAATGCTGAAGGTCAATATTAAAAATCTCTTCTATTTCTAACCTGAATATGACTTGCCAGGAAAAAAAAAATACCCAAACCATCTATGCACATCAGGAGTTGCTATTCTTTCTCAATACACAGATAACTCTTGAACATGACAATTATTTCAGAAAGAATGGAATTTTTTAAAGTGTGTGCTACTTTAAAGAAATGCCATTAAGTGTTTTAAGTATTTACCAATCAAACATAGATGTTTACAAAAAGAAAAATATTTTAAAAAGAAAGAAAAAGAAAAATTAAATTCTACACTGGAAATGAGAAATTTTCATAAGGCTATATACAAAGCAGAATACACAAAATTAAACCTTTTACTTTATTCAGTGAGACCACTCAGATGCTCATTTCATATAACTACACAGTCATTCAAAATTAGTGGATAAAGTTGTACATTGTGAACATCCGACTTATTTCCATTGTTATAGTGAAAATTTTGGAATTATCTGAATTAGAATTCACGGTCGATTCAAGGAAATTACACTGGGCCTAAATGGCTTAATCATTTATCAAAAGTGGTGCAAACTTCATGAGTATATTTAAACTAATTTACAAGTTAGTATGCAATATTCATTTAGCCTAATCAGTTGAAGACAGGCAGAAATCAAAGTAGAGCAAGTCCATGAAGGGTGCTGCCCAAGTAGCAACTAAACTGATTTCTGAAACCATTTCAGTTGAAACTGAAGTCTCATGTGAAAGTTGAATGCTTAGGAAAGTCCTGGGACTACAATTATGTTTTGATGGTTTAGCAAGACGACAATGATTTGAGTTCTCTCCAGAATTTACCCTAAGGCTGCTTTTCCGAGGAAATACCGCAACTCAATACAAAGGATAAAAATAATTTTAAGAACTTGAAATAACTATGTAACTTCACATTATAAGGATACATAGATAATTAACAAACTTCTTAATTACGTTTATTTGAGATATTATGGATAAAAATACCTTTTTTTAAAAGCTATTTTGTGCACTAATAGAATATTGAAGAAAAATAATGTATATGGTGTTTTCAAATAGAGATAAAAAAGCTCATCTATGATGACACTAATCTAGAGCCATGATTGGCTTGGCCTAGATTTGTGAAACAAAGGTACTGTTAATGCAGAGTAAGCAGGAAGAATTCTACTCACTCAGTGTGTGCTGGACTTAAGGCTTCAATCAGAACATATTTAAAGGATGTATACACATTAAAGGCTTCTGCAGTTGGTGTAGATGTACACATGTATCTGTCACCTACCTGCCTCTAGGAATCCTGAAGAAAACGGACCCCGAACATTCTCAAACTAAATACAGGTCATCCTTTGAAATTACTGGTAATATTTTCACCTTAAACTTAAAAAAAGTGAAGGTGAGGAAAAACAAAAAGAGGAAAAAAATTCCTCCCAAACAAGAAAGGGAAGCTTCTTAATCAAGTAAAACACAATTAAATCATAGGCTTACTCTTAATTAAGACAACACATCATCGTAGCCTAATCTATTTTTTTTTATACTACCAAATTTGCTGATCATATTTTATGTAATCATTTCTTTATATGTGGATATCTTTAAATTCTGAAATTACAGTAATGTATATGAACTTGTGCTACTATCAAGCACTTAAATTTTATTTTTCTATACATACTCCACAGTATTAAATACAGTTTTTAAAACAGGCTTCTGAAAGCAAGCTATTACTTCGGATTTATGTTTTCTTAAATGCATTCTAGCTTCCAGGGTTTATTAAGAAAGTCACTCAGAAAAGAAAATTTGCTGTGTATTAATTAAATTATTTGTTCCTGTTTTATTTGATTTGGAAGTGTTGTTGCTTCTGTTAAGCAGTAAGTTGGATAATTTCTCCTTAGAACAATTAGCTTAATATTCAGCCTGTTTAAGAAGTAGTTTTTATAGAAAGTGTACTTAACACAAGAAATTCAAAATAGCAGTATTGACAGACTAAGAGCAATTACTTCACAAAAGGAAAATAATTTATTCTATGTAAAATTGCATCACCTGATTTTCATGGAAAGCTGTAATGGAAAATAATACATGTTATCTTAATTACATTGAGATTTAATATTTGAAATATGTGTGGAAAGAAAATCTCAACGGCCCTAGAGAAGTTGATTTAGTTTGCTGGGGAAATGAAACTGTGTTAATTGTAGCATCTCCTGTGTTACATTTTTCTTTCAGAGATGCTTTAGGCAAAGGCTGTTCTGTTGTAGTCTACTACTAAACTTTTCTTAGTAGCCTGATAGTGCCCTTAAATAACCAGACAGACACAGAATATCCTACCAGTTATACAAGTATGGCAGTAATACTCTTGAATAATCCTAGATGAAAAATTGAATCCAAATACCTCAAAATGTATGTATCAACTCATGGAAATTCCCTGCAAATCAGACTCTGAAAACGGCAAGGAAAAAGTTTAGGTAGAGTGGCATGATGAAAAGACAGAGCTCCCTCCGTGCTTCTTTCTTGATCATGAAATCTACTGGCTTTTTTTCACAAAGAGATGTTGGAAAACATACTAATACTTAAAGTTAAAATATGCTAATAGTTGCTTTTCAGGACTGGCCATGTTTCTTGATAAATAGCAACACAAAAAATTAAGATGGTTTTCTTGCCATAACAAACTAAACTATCCTACTTGTCTTGTATCCAAAACTTAATTTTCATTTCTCAGCTCCTGTCCTGGAAGAAGAGTCTGAGAAAGCAGTTCTAAGTTGTGAGATGAGACACAAGAGGATTCTCAATTCAGGAAAAAAAACCCCACTAAGGAATAACTTATTTTGACTAGAACTAAAAAGTGACAAAGTGAATGACACATTATGGAAGGAGTTCCACACTTCTTCACTTTTTCTGCTCTTGCTTTGAGCAATCACTTAGAGCAAATCGTGTCTCAACTACACCTATTTAATCAGCATTTTACAAGTGACATTATTTTTTAAAATATTTCCATTTTTGGATTTCACAAGTACTTTCAAATCCCTTCCACAGAGCCTTACCAGTCAACCCACACACAGTTATTTGTTACAAACATCAGTGTGCACAGTGAAGAATAGTGTATAAGAAGTCAATCAACACAGAAGTTCTGAAAACTGTATTTAATGTTCTCTCAGAAAACATTAAAGTTAGCAGATTTCTGCTTGCAAATTTTTTGCTAATTATCGGCAAGCTTAAAAAGTCGACTCGCCAATAAGCACTAAAGTGAACTTAGAGGTATAATCAAAATATGCCATAGCACACATTTTAATGTTATACTTTGACAAAGATGCATCTGAGGAAAGCAACTATAATTCAGTTGTATATAGCAGATATGCAGGAATATGCATATTTTACAAGCATATTAAAGACCAGGCACCCCAGTCTTCAAAAGGTATTGTTTTTTCTGCATAAATGCAGGGTTGAATTCCACACTCCATTACAGATATTGTCAAAAAGTAACTGTAGAATGTGTACACTTTAATTAGCTTAAAATAAAAAATCATAAAACTAAATTACTTTCTATAATATATAACTGATAAGAATTTCTGTCTTATTATTCTTAAACAGACATAATGCTAAACCATCACTACATGTCTGAGTCCTTCTCTGTCAAATCTAAATAAATAAAATTATGTCTGCCTTCTCTCTCAAGAGCTGTATACAATTAATTTTTTACAAATGAGAACAACAGCTACAACTAATGCCTTTCAAGCCTCAGCAAAACTGAATTATTAAATCTGTCTGCCAGTATCCTATTACAGCCTACTTATGAATACTTGATTTTATTTTGTATAATTGACAACAGTTGTCAGGAAAGGAAGGTTTTAACGGCAATCAAATTAAGATAACTGGTATAAGTGTCAGAGTGAAGAGCCTGTGTCAAGTGTTGATGAATTAATTGATGGGTCAGTGGGAAACAGGGCACGTGGAACTGCAGTGTCATAAACGGCTTTGTATTTTCTGGCAATATTACCAGCGTTCCTGCTTTAAGCGAAAAATACTGAAAGAGATGGGTTACTAGAAGGTACCCAGCAAAAGAATAGCAGACTTTGACTTTGCACACCTAGCACCAGATCATTTACAAACAACTTAATTTATAAATCATTTATATTACTTAAGTGACTATGTGCATGAAAATTTTAAACTGATGACAGGATGAATATCAGCACCAAGATGACATATTGGAGTACAGAATTTCATTTACTACTCTAACAAGAAGCTTTCAATTATGATAGCTTCTAAGGAGGAACAAAACCCCAAGACATGTGAAATATCCCAAATATTTAAGCTACAATGCCATGCCATAGGATGAACATTTATAGAAGACTGATTAAATTAGTTTAAAAGCATTACTTTCTCTTCAGACCAGGGAAGAACTGTGTGTACTTGAGATATTTGATCTGAATTAAGAAACCGATGAAGCAATTGATTAATTGGAATTTAAGCCATCAGTCACTGGATCCATCAACAGTTTCATTTACATTTTAAACAATCAGCTGATGGTCTTATAGGATACCATGTATTAATACACAGTCAATATGATACCCCTAAACTCATCACAGCTCCTTATTGACAAGAACTCAGACGTTTTTTAATCCAAGCTTGATCACATTGCATCTTTTTTGAATTGCTGTATTGATTCAGTATGCTTTAGGAATTTTTATCTCTATTAAAACATTATGAAATTCTCAGATATAGCAAACAATGTTCCAAGTTTAAAAAAAAAATCTACATTCATATTCACATTCTCAAATTTTAGCTTACTGATTTATATTATTTTGAGCTATACAGAAGGATACTCAAAAACATTAATCTTTTCGATTTAATAGGATTTGATGCACCACTTTGCTCCAATATTCTTCTCATGCATACTAGCAATCTTGTTTAGCAGAAACCCAGTAATACAGAAAAAAGATACTGTGCATTATTTATGTCTTCAGAGTAATGACTAAATCAAAAAGTCTGCCATAGACAATGCTTAAAACACTAAAAAATTCTCACTTTTCAGATAAAATAAGAAGACTGACAAAAGAGCTCCATGATTGTGCTCTGACAGCACAGCGGAACTCACTGTCCCCATCATCCTCCCTAATGCACTTACCTATTTCTAAAGCCTAGTAATACAAAAAATACATATACACCTCAAAGAAGAGTGCTTATAGAAGACTTAAGGAGCATTTCCTCTTTTCATGAAAGCAGAGCTCAGAAACAGAGGAGGTTGGGAAAAGCATATGGCCAAATACATCAGAATCCACTGAGAGCATATTTTCCCTCAAAGATTTTAGCAGCAGCAATAATAATCACCTTGAAGGACATTTCATTTACTAAATTAGGGGGAGCAGGAATAAAAGCCTTGGAATCTGATAGAGCTTAAACACAGAAAAGTACAAGTCAAAGGAGTTGACAAAACCATCAGGTTACAATAGGCATGTGAAAAACAAGAGGATAAATTTTTAGTTAAAATTTAGCAGGGAAAAGCACATTCTCCTTTACTGTCTGGTAACTGGGGAGAAACAACAGACCCAGCTATGAAGATTTAACACCGGACTTCATTAAAGCAAAAAGCAGAGGATTGCTAATTTTTTCAATTTCTTTTGACTTGATGGACAGAGGGAGGCTGTGTAAAGCTACACAGAAACTGTAGCTGAAGAAGCTAAATATTTGAGCTAAATTACATTTAGCTTTCATACATACCAAGAGCAGTGACAGCATAGAGACATGGGCCACAAGACTTGCATGAAAAACCCACGACTCTCCTCATTCCTTGCAAGACAGATTGCTCCAAGTCAGCTATCACTGGAAAGAAAGCTGCTAGACTAAGGTAGATCAGGTCTACAGAAGTTTCCATTCCAACTCCAGCCAGACACACACCTCAAGCCCCACATCAAAGTCAGAATCAAATTAGCATGTGCAAGCCATTCTTTTCTCATGAATGCATTAAGATAGATTTGAGGATCAGTTCTAAATTTTTAGGGAGACAACTCTGAATCTACTGCAAGATTGCTCCTCATTAGACCTAATAATTAGAACTTTGTAGGTCATGCAGAAATTCCTCTTTCACAATAAAGATGAAGCCCACCAAGAGACTTGTTACAATCACTTCAAAGAGCCAAGGTAATACCAGCAGATTGCCCAGTAGATCCTTGAGGTAAGAGAAGAAAAATACCCCAAATTCAATAATCTAAAAGATGCAAAATGTGTCAGTATCTTAAAAAAACCCCAAATTTAATGCATGGTATCACTCTCATGAACAGATACTTTAGAGGCAACATATTATAAACTGCTTCTGCACAAGGAATTTTTGAACCTTACTTTTGAAAGAGTGATTTTTGTTTTTTATTTTCAAAGCCTTTGACAACACTCCAACAAGTCTATCAGTTCTTAATATACATACAGTTTTTTGCCTGACTTGCCCTGAGCCTCTGGGATCCACTTTGATGATTCTCACCTTCATTTTCTCTACATTGTTTCTGAAACCAGAGGAATTGTTTGGGATTTTGGGGTATTTGGACTGCTACTCCAGCCAAGCCACCAAATCCCCTCGAATTTCTGGGGAAATGCATTATCACTGGCAAATTGGAACAGGCTAATTTATGCCTAACACAATACACAGTCCCCTTACAGATCAATTTTCTCAACTCTTGCTAGTCTTTTTTTTAAATACAGGGAATAAGTAAATATTAAAGTATTTCTTTGTATTGCTTATTTTGCTGCAAATCTAATGAAGTACGTGGACTGTACTAGTCAGACTAGTATGCACAGAAAATAAAATAATTAGAGAATGATATACATTATCATGTCTTCTAAGAGTATTTTACGGTGTAATTCTGCATTTCTAATAGAGCGCAATATTATTAGGAGCCTAATCCCTGCTGAGAGCACCTCCTTCCACCACATAACATTCATACTATCTGACTATATCTTAAACAAGTAGCTGATCACATCAAATCATTATTAGTCAGTGGCTTAAAGCAAATACCAAAACATTTCAAGCCCGAGTTAAATCAAATGCTAAAAACAGAATAGGAACTGAAGTAGAGAAACAGATTAAAGTAGTTTGGACAGATTGTTGGCAGCTACTCATGCCCTGAAGATAAACTTTTATCTGGCCATATGTGCAAAACTTAACTCTAGTCATTTATCATTCTCTATAGCAATAGATTTTCAAAGCATTTTAGTTTCCAGACAGGTAGGTTTTGAACACTTGTTTTCTAAACATAATAGAAAATTCCAGAATGTGTGACAAATGCAACTCCTCAGCCTTATTATTCTGCAGTAGCTGGTTTTATGAAGAGATAAAAAGTGACATCAGCTGCACAACTGAATTCCAAACTGACATTTTCTCCTCTGGTTTGATTTTCAAATATCTGAAGTTCCAGAACAAACTGGGGCCCAGAAAATTAAGTTATTTGTAGAACTCTTACTTCTAACTGTCCAGAATAAATAGATAGTACTAGCATCACCTTGATTATATTTTCCCTTGCGATGAGTTTGCAGCTCCATTTGGCATAAATTTTCTACTAAAACTTGCTTCTTAAGATCTACAAAACTAGATCTTTTAAACACGTAAGATGTATTTGCTGGCACAATATTCTCTTTTTGTACAGAAATGCACAAAAATTGCTAATTTTCAAAAAAACTTTTTTAATTAGCAGACTTAGTTTGAGATGGTAGACTCTGGAGCACACCTTTACTGGTTACCTCACGGCTCCTTCCAACAGAAAATGAAATTATATGAGTGATTACTTAAGCCTGTACTTGCATTGCAGAGTTTATGCCAGTAAAATGGTTAGCATTTAAAATAAAAATCACATTGGAGAGTTATATTGCTACAGAAATGAATTGCTACAAAGCCTCAAATTAAAAAATATTTTCCTGTTTTATTCCCACATTTTGCTTTTACCATTGTTGTTAAAGTAATTACAAGTAAAGAATTCTGAAAACTCTTAACTACAAATTTTAATGCAAGTGAGATTGCTCTTTTTGCCACAATTCTGCAAAGTACAAACATGTTTGCAACTAGTATTTTATGCCTGAGTAAATATACCATTTTTGAATAGTTTCATAAGCTGAATTGAAGACACTTATCTGTGCAATGGGAGATGTCCAAGGGGACTTGACAGGCTGGAGAAATGGGCTGATGAGCATGGACAAAAAGAATACAACACTGGCCTGAAAAGTACAGATGCAGCAACTGTGCAACCTGCATTAACTTGCAAAGAATTAAAGGTTCTTCACAAAGGATTGTTAGAATTTTTAAATGATTTTCCATTTCCCTACTGCTTGCACTGCACAGCTGTAGTGGTATACAAACAGTGTTTTGAAATGACCATACCAGTAAATTATTATGTACCAGATTTAAGGACAAACACCAAAAAAATTGGTTTATGATAAAAACCATTGCATGGGAGCATACTTGACAGCAGTGGAACTGATCAGCCACTGGGAGTTGCTCGCTCAAGAGTATCACCTCTAACAATAAAAAAACAAACCAAGACAAAAACTTCTTTTGTCAATTTTGTAGCTGTTCAGAAGTCTACAGCAGCTGAGGTATTAAAATAAATTTGTGACCTTATTTTACCAGACTTCTACATTCACTTTTTCTGGACAAACTTTTACAAGTTTGTTAAATGAGAAATATTTTAATGCACTACTCTTCCTCTTGAAAAAAATACAACTTTTCCAGAAGTCATTGCTTTTACTCTACATGGAATCAAATGTCTACCAAAAAATTTAACTCCACGCAGAAGATGTGCTAGGTTCAAATACTATGGTCAGGAAAGCTCAGGCAGACCAGTAAAACCGCTTCTTGTCCACCCTTCGGAAGTTCACTTTCATCAGAAAAAGCTGAACAGAAAATCCAGCTCTGCTTTTCATATCATCACAAAGAATTATCTGTGACAAACAGAACCTCAGGAACAAAAAGAAGGGTTTAACTAAGATGAATCAATTCTTACCCCCTACCACCCTAAAAGCTATTGTCCTACCAGCAGTGTGATTAGTCTGTCATAGGCCTAAGTAGTTAGCAGTAGTACAGAATAGAAGCAATTCTTTGCAGTCCGAGTGTCCATGGAGCACATCACAAGCCCTAAAGTTTGTTACCCCATAGCTATCCCAGCTGCAGACTTTAGCAAACAGTCTCTTTAGCCCAAATTCCACGTACAGCCAATTTGTACATAGAATTCTGGTATTCATGGTATTCTGCCATGCCATCTTTCTCCCAGTAACTTTTCACTTGTGGCCAATTTCAACCACCTATGGCAGACCAATGATCTCAAAAGTTAGGAAGTTCCTTGAATTTTTGTGAAACAATAGAGGATGAAAGAGCCATATGAAAAAAAGAAAAGCCAAGCTGCTAGCTCCAACAGTCATCTGTTCTAGGACCAACCAAAACTGATAGCTAAAATCAACATTTGCTTAGCTCAGAACCAGCCACTCCATATGCTAGCTTTTCACCATGGATAGTAAAAATTGGAAGTTATTACAGGCATGTAAATAAAAAGCTTGTCTGGAAAAAAATTAAGCTTCATTCATTCTTTTTTGACACTCTGTAGCCACCCCATAAAGTTTGTGTTCCTCTCAGAATTTCTCACATTTGAAAGTGAGAAAAGTACAAATATTCCAGAAACACCAAGTCTTACAAACACATGCACCAGATTTTCAGGAAGGACCAGACCCAATTCAGGTCAAGAGCATGCGTTAGCATAGAACACCTGACCTGGACAAGAAACCAGGCACTGTACCAAGACACAGCCAATGTGGAGTGCAAGGGCTGTAGCTCAGAGAAAGGAAGAGTGTATCCTTGAAATTTTTCTTGTGTTTTACACACATAGTATCTTTGATACTCCCACAATGAAATTATTAACACACACCTCAGCTGGCAGTTTCTGTGGACAGTTACAAGGTTACATGATGGTCTCTGGAATGCCCGGTCCAGCCTTTGATTTTTGATTGAGATGGCATATAGACAAATGAAATGCAGAGAACATGCCAAACAAATTAAAAATTATCCTGAAAGTTTTGTTAAGGGCCACTTAAGATCTAGTTTAATTTCAGCAAGAGAGCTTTGTGTTGGTGTAACAGAGATTTTGTCTACATTTGCATTAACAGCTTTACACTAAGGTAGTCCACTGTATTTGGTATGCTGCCTGCTTATACAGAAAATGAAAATAACCTTTAAAGCATCTTTTGCAGCCAGCTCAGCATGAACACTTCCTTTCATTTGGTGGAAGGCTGATAAATGGGATAAATCACCCAAATTGCTTGTCAGTTCTGCCATATATAATGAGTAAACCCAAGATATAGCCATAACTAACTTCCCCCTACCTTTTCAAAAATATAAAACTCAAATATACATTTCCGTAAGTTTTTCATACTTCATCTTTAAAAATTATTTCTATTTATTTCGGAAGTCAATGAAAATCTTTTGGAAACCTCTGTTATATGGGGAGCCTGACAGCAGCAAAGAATTCACATCTGAGGAGTGATTTCCAACTGCTCCATCCCCTTGGGAAGTAATCCTAACTCAAAATACGAACAGCCACCTAGCTGCCTCCACTCATGAAGGAGAGGAATACCAATGTTGCAGACTGTCACATGAATACAAAAGAAAGTTCCACCTATATGAGTCTTTAGACTCTAACTTCTGTAAAAGTCTGATTAAAAAACAGGAATCTTAGAAATTAGATACAGACACACAATTAACATCAAGTTATTAAATCAGATCTTTGAAGAGATCATTCGAGCTAAAAGACAAAACATTTGATAAAGAAATGGAAAGACACATCAGATAACAAATCAGTTTTATCAAAATAAGCTTGATACCCCAAAATGCAGCTTCTACACAGTTATAAGTATTCCAGAAAACAATTTTTTAGTGCATTAGTGCAAAACTAATTTTTAAAAGTGCATTGGGGGGGTGAGTTTTAGGATGAACTTTGTAGACTGCCCATTTATAACTCAAACTGCTTCTTTTGTGGAGTGAAGATATAGGATACTGCAGTGCTGCAGACTATGTTAACATGTAATGTAAATATTGAAGCTGGAAAACAGTACTTTACTCCAAAAGAACCTTACAGGGAGGATTGGATTTTAAGATTAGTTCAAACTCTCCACTTTACTCTTTATAGATTTATAGTAAGAAGCTATAGTTAAACCACTTTATTGCACAGAAGATAAAATTACATATAGAACATAAAACCATGCAAAAACTGTTTCACAAAGTACTTAAAAGTGTCAACTATAAATTAAAGCATAAATCAGTCAAAACTGCAACATCAGGAAGAAACAATTACAGATGTAAGTGTTCACTCTTTAGTCAAAAAACAATTACCGCCATATGCTTGAAGTTTAGGAAATTATTTTTGTGTGGCTTTTTTTCTTGTTTTGTTTTTAAAGAAGAGCAACACTAATAAAACTAGTTAACCTGTTGCTTGTTTATAGAAAATTAGTCTTTTTAATAAATTGTGATGCTGAGAGAGAATAAAAAGAAAAGCCCCTGCATCCTGAACCAGAGGGAGCTTATATAAGACCATTAGGAAACTTTGTCAGTCCAGGCCAGTTACAGATGATCACTGCATCTAATCAGCATTAGCAAGACACAGTAACTATACAGTAATTTCTTCTTTTAGCAAATATATAGCTCTACTAGAGTTCCGTAGGCGATTAGAAATATTTTTGTCTTCTCTTTCAAACAATCTCTACAAATTTAGGCTTTTATCTGAAATATATGATAGAACTCCAGTGCCGCAGTGAAATACTATGTGCCACTAATACAGGGATTACCAATATCACAGCTATTAGCTTTGTGAAATTTAGTGCTGTCTGACAAATACCAGACAGTTCTTCAGGATCTGAAGAGTAATGGTAATATAAAGGAGGAAAACTCATTTGAGTTATACACAGGGGCATCCAGTAGCAATTTCTAAACTTTACAAAACAGCTATAATTTATAGGGTTCTTACAAAGGAGATATTTGTTTCTCAAAGATTAAGAGTACTCCCCTATCACCATGTGAAGAGAAATAGAGCTAACAAGAAGTACTGTTCTTTCTCTCACTCAAGAAAATTCTTGGGTTTTTTTTGACTGACCAAAAAGACAGTATTATTTTGAAGTAAAAAAAAAAAACCAAAAAAAGTTACTTCAGGGTTTTAGATCATTGCAATACATTTTCCCAAAAATAATTATTTTAAACAAATATTAGTAGGTTCACATTTTAGTTCTTTTCAATTTAATATCTGAAAAAAAATCAGATGACATCTAAATGTATGTTGCAAGACAATAATTAGTTGAGAATAATTTAAAATACTGTGACATAATACTAATCAAGTACAGTATTTTAAATGTATTTGCTAAATATTTTTAGTATTTTTAATATCTAAACCTTTTGTTAAAACGGTTCATAAAAATCATTTATGTAGGGAAACATATCTAGAGAAATCTCATGTTCACAATAAGATTACTCTTGGCTTACAGTCCAAGCATACTATGTTTGTTAGGTATGGATTCTCTCCCATTAATCTGATGGAGGTAGAGCTGCATCAATCTATTTAACCATTTCGAATTGGCCACAATGCACAATCTAAAATTTTACCACAAACATCAATTTATCATGTAAGCAATGTGAATTGTCAAAACATACCTGTTTTTTCCGAGGTTCTAAGAAACACCATGTCAGATGGGATTCGTTGATTCTGAGAGGACAAGGACAAAAAAAAGGTGTATTTTTTGTAAGTAGGAAAAACTTGAATTCCACTCAAAAGTCCAGTAAAATCTATCATCAAAAGGTCACACTTGGATTGAAACTCAATTAAAATAGGATTTCTCACAGTACTTTACATTCAGCATTTGCAATTCAGAAATCAATATTTTCGAAAAATTATACAATAAGCAAACAACAGCTAATCCTTTCAGATGTTCTTTATAAGTGAATCATAAATACCTGAAGAACAGATTAACATTTTCTTGACTGAAAACAGTACTGCAAGAATATAAATATCTAATTAAAATATCTTTAAACATAATTTCACTGAGCAAAACTCTGACATTCAGTTAGCATACATAATAGAAAAAAAAAAAAGGTAAATTTAAAATATCCCTCTTGGCACTCAAGTTGCAAACATTATGTATACCAAGCATTCTCCTCTCTTCCAATACACACAAATACACACAGGGGAAACAGCAAATTAGGGAACAGCATTTTCCTATTCCACATATGTAAAATGAACAGAATGTCTTCCTAACTATCTAAGACATAGAACCATATGCACAGTCAGATGCATCTGCACACCTGTTCTGCCATTTCCCTTTCCAGCACAGACTTACTTGTATCAAACCAAGTTTTCCATTATTTGCTGATCACAGAAAGGCCAATCTAAGCTTTCACAGGTTAAACAAAATGAACAATACTATCCTCCCACACACATGCTATCTGCTACATGACTACCCAAACCCTTAGCTCTCTCTCCACTTTCCTAAGGCACCAGTACCAGTTACATATTACCAATGTGGGGTTTAAGCATGAAAAACCAGAGAAAGCAAAAATAACCAACATATCAAAGTCTGAAAGAGACACAGGACTGGAAAGAAAAAAAGCAAAATTTTCCATTAATCCAAAGAAACCTTCCAAAGATCAGCATGTAGCTACAACAGTGCCATTTGGAATAGTGTGATCTGAAGAGATCTGCCAGAGTCAACTGACACACTATGTGTTATGTGGGCTTAGCTCCCCAAGTAAGACGACGTAAACTCTCTAAATCTCAGGGAGATGGGCACTTCTTACCACTCCCTGTAACATGCTCTCAGAGACACCAACTCAGAAATGGCACTGGAAGCAACTGCAACAGTATTCTCCATGAGAAGTTGAGTAAAGAGGGGCCATAAAGGTCTACTGAAAGGGCCACTATCATAAGTAAAGATGAAGCTTGGAAAATGAGGAAGTTGGGAAACACTAGAAAATAGATGCATGTTTCAGTTTACCTAAAAATTCTACATAGGTAACAAAAAACCCTCTGCATGACTTAAAATTATACATTGTCATGCATTAGTATTTCCTGATTTGCAGCAATTCTCATTTTAACTCATTGTGCTTTTACAAATAAAATTTACTTGCTTGTATGCCAACAGTATTCACCTTGAAGAGGCTGCTCATCTGTAACTAGTACAGCATTTTTCTGATTCTTGCCTTATAAAAGCTAATACTTAAGGATTTAGTGAAATTTATTATCCATCATGAGCTCCAATTAAACTGGGAAGATCTCATTCAAATTTGCAAAAAAATGCAGTAAAAAGATTAACCTTAAACTATATTATTGTACACCTATTGGATGGAAAAAAGAGGAAAAGGAAAAGGCAACTTCAAAATTAAATAATTCTATCCTTAAATGACAATAACAATTAAACAGATATCCAGTCTTAATATAGATTAGCTATACATTTTTGCAGCTTCTCTGCCAGCTCTGACATAAATCCATTACACTAGTTTCAGGTTACTGACTTCATGCTTACAAACTTCCAGTTACTCGTACACAAGACAAAACACTTGACCAACATTTAAAAATTTTGCAAAAATAACAGTTAAACGATCTAAGATTGAATTAAATAGAAGTTCTAGTAATACAGAGGAGGTATCTACAAGTCACTACCAACTGCCACAGAGGACATCTTTCACATTCAGTAAATGAAACATTCACCTGGCACAGAGTAACGAAAATTCAGATACTTTATGCCTGACAAAACTGGCCAGAATCGTAGAATATCTGAAGTTGGAAGGGACCCATAAGGATCACAGAGGCCAACTCCATGCTGCTTTAAGGATTACCTAAGACTAAACCATTTGACTAAGAGCAACATCCAGACAGTTCTTGAACTCAAACAGGCTTGGTGCCATGACCACTTCTCTCAGAATCCTCTTCCAGTGACCAACCAGCCTCTCAGTGACAAGCCTTTTCCCAGAACTTCCCAGCTTCATTCATACAATCACAGAATGGTTTGTGTTGGAAGGGACCTTAAAGATCATCTTGTTCCAAATTTCTGCCATGGGCACTAGACCAAATTGCTCAAAGCCCCATCCAGCCTGACCTTGAACACTTCTAGGGACGGGGAATCCACAGCTTCTTTGAGAAACCTCTTCCAGTGTCTCACCACCCTCACAGTGAAGAATTTCTGGCTACTATCTAACCTATCTACCCTTTTTCAGTTTAAAGCTGTTACTCCTTTTACAGTCACTGCATGCCCTTGTGATTCCATTTCCTCGTGTCCTGTCGCTAATCACCAGAGATCAGCAACTCCTCCCCCTCTGCCTCGCATAAGAAAGTTATAGACTGATCAAATTAGTCATGTGAACATTTTCTCATTTTAATACAAAAAAGGCATATTGATTTTGCCTTCTTGTGTGCTCTTGATCATTTTCTTTCCTGTAAAATAATGTAGGCTTTTCTGCATAAATGTATCTGAATGTATCCTACCACATAGGGAAGGCTAGAGACTGACCTGTCTTCAAAGTATTTAAAAATTACATCTTATTTTTTTATCAGGCTTTTCATATTTTGGAAGTGGGCAGAAAGATACTGCAGGAGTACTTAGGTACCAAAAACCATTGTCACTATTACTGCTGACACTGGAGAGCAAAGATAGCCCTGCAGATACATACCTAGTCACTATAAAAGAGTAACTACACAGAGACAGATGGCAAGTATGTTAAAAAATCTTTAACATCTCATTATGGAGAAAATTAAATTCTGTTGTACATTGTCACAGTCAAACAGCAGCAGTATGTCAATCATGTTAGCCCTCTCATGTCATATTTATCAAAGTAGAACAAGTTAAAATGACAACACATACAACTTCAAGCATTCAGAAACCCATGAAAAAACTACATAATCTCAATTACCATGGAGATGATGCCAGCAATGTTTATTTATATATACTGAAATTTGAATATATAAGTCATGAAAATTACTTGAATACAGTGTTTTTCTTAAATCTGGGCAGAATCAGAGCTTCAGAAAAGGAGGGCTTCCATTTATCTCACTGTTTGCAGACATACAGACTCAGTGCTACAGATCTAACTACAGTCACGCAATGGTCAATACAAGACAAGTGCTTCCCCAGCTCCAAGGATCCCATGAGTAACTATGCCATCCAGGAATACCAGCCAGTATCGTAAACAAGAAAACCCATAAAGACATCTATACTTTCCTGCAACACAGGCTATTCACTTTTAAAAATACTGCTTCTAATAGCTTTCAAATTACTTTAATCTTTTTCTCATGTTGTTATCACGAAATTGTTATTTACATAAACTTTTCCCATTCCCCAGTCAGTCTTCCAATTGCCCTCAAATGCCCATAGCTATAGACCCTTGGAATTTTGCATTTACTGTCCTTTCTTCTCCATTCATGCAATGAACCATGTACTTTTCTCATTAACTAAAATACTCCTGCTTGCTTCTGAGTTATAAATAGAAGAGCCACTTCCCAGTTGTCTTCTTGGATCTGCACACTGTGCAATACTGCATGTTAACATTAATTGCAATCCTTGCAAATACTGGATTAATTTCACTTTACACCCAAGATTAAGAAAAAAATTGTGTATCTTTAGAGTTCCAAGAAAAACTCTCAAAGTTTTAAGAAAAAGCATTACTGTTTCCATGTTTTAAATCACTGTTATGTGTTGTTATTGTTAAATATTGTTCCATAAATGTGTAGCTATTATTAACTAAATGTGCTATTAAGTTTTATGCCCTCTTCACATCTCCAAAATGTATTCCAAACAGTCAATAAGGTACAGTGTCTAAATAACAAAGTCTGACCTCACCAACTCATCCCCTCAATTGTCTTATTTAGGAACACTATACACATCTGTGCTTCCACTGGAAACTAGGAATGTATCTTAACACAAACCAAGGTGAACATCTACAAGTGGCATGACTGTTCAAGAGAGGGGACCATTCTTCAGCTAACAAATGTAAATGTCTTTTAACTTTCAAAATTAGGCAATATTTTCATCTGTTCAGGCTTCTTCCTGCCTAGTAATAGTGCAATATGAAATTTTCAGTTGAAACAATAGAAGTATTACTTGAAACTAAACGATTTTACGCACATTACAGTTACTTAATAAATACTTTGAAATAAATTAGTAGTATTTTAAAAAGAAGACAATCACAGGATATTCGAAGTTTAAATCTAGAGAAGCCTTTCACTTAAGTTGTTAGTATTTGTGATGCATTCACTAGTTAACATATGGATCTTCAGCTCAAGTGAGTCATTAATTTCACTGCAGAAATGCTGTTGATGCATCTACCAGTCAAATACAATGTTAACTTGTTCCTCTGCCATTAGAGTGAGCAATTGAACATTTCACTCCTGACTGGTTCTTTGGCTTAAGAGTCATACTCTGAAATTGAAAACTGCTTGCTCCAACAAAATACACTTCTCAACAGAACCAGAAAACATTTAATTTCATTAGTCTGAAGGCACCCCCATCCAGATCAAAAGGAAAAAAAGCAGCTCTGCTGGGAAAGTAGGGAGCTTGAAGCTGAAATACAACCTTCAAACAATTATATGCATCTTAGTGAGATACCTGAATAAAATCTTCATCAAAAAGCACACTATCCATTATTTCCCTAAATCTTTAAACATCAAGCTTTTTCATTAAAAACTTCAGATACTCACAACATATGAGCTCTGAGCTACTGCAAATAATGCTAAAATAGATGCTAATGACCAACCTCCCACATGACAGACTGATCCCCAAAGTAACTCCAGTTTTCCAAATTCTAGTATAATTTAATAGACAGATGGATCTCAGTGAATTTCAGGGAAGGCAGATTACCTGAGTAGCCACTAGAGTCTTCACTACACTCTATAATAATTAGTTCCTGATTTAGAGTTCAAGAAGGCCCAAAAAAGTTCCCTAATAAAAATCAAAGCAAGTATCTCAGTCTCCTAGAAGTTCTGGAATAGGCAGAAGCAAGCACCTTCAAGCCAATTCTACCTGCACCCTAAGGTAACAAGGTATAAGGCAGAACAGATGTAAAGGCCAAACATTCCGGAGCCTATCTTGTGCACCCTAGTATATGCTGCTCAGACAGGCCCAAAAAATTATAAGGTACACAGAGTAGACAAAAAAGAACAGGAAAAAAAGCAAGAAATGGTGCAAACTACATGAAAATATATACAATTTAAGCTGAGAACAGCAAGCCAAATGAGACTTGGGTATGTTATTTTTTCCTTTGAACTACTGAAGAAATAGAAAGGAAGGGAACAGAAGTTTTCCAAAACAAGCAGAAGCAGATACAAGCTTTCACTTGAGGTGTCTCCTTCCAGCATCTCAATGGATTAGCTTTCTAATACAAAGTGTGATGGGAATTACTTGCAGACACCGAGAAAATAAGTCACCTCTCCAGAATTAATTTTAGCAAAAATAGTTACCTCTGGCAACAAATTTAAGCTGACTTCTAAGGTCACAATAATTTCTTAGTAGCCCAGAAAAGCAACTGAAATAAGCAACAATCTTTATTATAATGTTAATATACAAGAAAGAAGAATTCACAGCTCTCACCCACCAACAGCAAACAAACTGGAAAGCTTTTTCTCTGCTTAAAAAATATATAAACTTCCTTATTATTTAAATACATATACAGTTGGATACATATTATATTTGGATAATACAAATATATAAATATATATACACACACACGTAAATAAAGCTTATCTGAAGTTTCAGACAGAAAAACACTGAGTCAGCCATCAGAAGGAAGGTATCAGCAATGAGACAGCTTAAAACATTGAGCACAGCACATGTCAGGGAATTTAATTCAGTCATTGTATTCCCTTCACAAGACTGATTTAAGCATACACCTATTCATAAAACACAAATATATACATTCAATTACAATATAATTAATTCTAAAATAGATTTCCTTGAAGATTCTCAAATAGGACTTAAATTAAAATACTAGCTAGTTAGGACTTCACAGATAAGTACCTTGATACACTTTTCTTCAGAAGATAATTAGCATGTTAATAATCTTTAGTCTCTAAAATATATTTTAAAAGTATCAACCTTTTCCACTATGATGAGGTCTCCAACTTGTATGTCTGAACTCTTAACTTGCACTTTACCTTAAAAAAAAAGAAGAAATGTAATCAACTTAAGCAGACATTAATAAAGATTAACAAGAATATAAAACCCAGAATACAAGTGTTATTTATAGATGTTACTGCTTAGTGAAAATGTTACAATTTATATATACAAAACAGATCTCTGATGAACACATTGATAAATAGATTGCATCTGTTTCAATAAATAACTCAGTGGTTAAAAAAATCCAGTTTTGTAACCAGTTAGCTATTGTAGAAGTATTAGAGGAAAAAATACATATGGAAGATGCCTCAAGTCTGATCTACAGTATCCGTAATAGAGTTGTAAAATTGGAAAAAGCAGTCTTTCACATCTATTAGACAGCACTTTTGTGTCTGACAAGTCAAGAATTGCTAGGTTCATAGTCATGGAGCATTCTCACACGCATGAGTTGTTATTCACAGCCTAGTTACTATCAGGTGACTTTGCCTGACCACTGAAGTTCCTGATGTAATTGGCACCAGATATATTGGCAATTATAGTTGAAAATAGGTAACTCTCTCAGAAGTCAAAAGAAATATCAAAAAATATAATTCTAGAAAAGTAAAATACCAAAAGCTGAAATAGAAGTTTTTCATTCTCCAAAGCTGCCCATTCAGTAACTGCTGTGAACAACTCACTCAAAAACACAAACACATTTTCCAATTTAATTTCCATATGTTCCGTAGGGTACTAATATTTGTAAAACTGTTAAGTTTTAACATTCTTACTTGATGGACTGAAAAACTGAGACAGAGTGGTTAAGTTACTGCCCAAAATATGTTATTGTTGACCTCATTAGAATTTCGTTCTAGTCCCAGGTCCCTGCTACAACTCCAGAATAAAGTTGCTTCCCTGAGTTAAAAACAACCAAAACCCAAAAACCCCTGAGGATATAAATACACATATTTAAATAGCCTGCTGAGCTAAAACACACCCCCTATAAGTACGACCTTTCCTCAACAGAAATACTATGATGATTCCAAGCAGCAGGTATGTGGTCAGCAGGTATAAGACAGCAAGTATGTAAAAAAATTGTAAGGTGCGACAGTTCTTAATGACAGGTGGAATGAATTAGAACAGAAGACACACAAAAGCACAAAACGTGCAGGAAACAGTTTGAAGTTTAATTAAAAATACTGAGTAGCAGATTTGTCAATGCACAGTCACATCTCAATTATATTAAGTATAGCAAAAAAAAAACTAGGGTAGGATGCAAATCCATGAGACCTTCTCATTACATCTCTCGGTAAAGAGAGATCAAAATTCTTTAAACTTACATTTAGTAAAAGGCAGTAAGATTCACATTTTGAGTAATTATTTTGAGTACTTGCTCTTTAAAATTTCATGCAAAAGTAATAGTTGCTTTATGTCTAATTCAGTCAATAATAGATGCATTCCTATGACCTACAGCTAATATTTAAAACATTTTCCATCACAATAGCACTTCTAAAATGTACAATGTCAGGACAATCACAATTTTTTTTAGGTCTGTCTGCAAAGTTACTTCTGAAAGCCAGACTTTGCTACTGATCATGACCTTTCACACTAGTTCCATTTATCAGTTGCCAGAACCACTTTCCCTCCTCTGCTGTCAAATGTAAGACAAATTTTATCTTCAACAGATAAATTTGTGAGGGTAGAGGAAGAAACAGAAGACTGCTGAAGATATAAAAAGCTGTAGCAAGAACATCAGCAATTCTCTACAAGAATTTCAAGATACCTATGGAAATTAAATTAGTGTCAATGCATCAAAAGCTTTTAATTTTTTGAAGTAACTAATACTAAAGCTTAATCACTACAAGACAGTCTGATATAAAATCAACATATTTTGCCTTCTTACCTGCTTAAAAATTCCCAAGTTTTGACTAGAAGTGAATAGTATATACCAGAAGAAACATTGTAATGTTACTTTGCTTTCTAAGTCTGTTGGCTTTACCAATGGGATAACATTTCCTATATTGTTTTCCATTCTTCTGCTAACAATTTTCATCAGTTTATCAGTCAATCACCTGATTATGGCAGTAACAGACAGAAAAATTCTAGTATGAGCTATGTCAGGTCTCAGATCTACACCACTTACACAGTCATGTATGAACAGAACTATTCAGGGGTACTAACCAAATGCAACTACTGGCAATTTTATCAGCTTAAACAATCACATTTTCCACAGTCAGGCCCTACCTGCACCTACCATAAAGATCAAAAGACACTAAGCCTGAGAGGACAAGAGAAGGTAGAATGTTCATGTGCAACATGATGTAGGGCAGACACAAAGCAAAGACTTTTGGTGCCAAGTACACCAACAGGAACCCACACTGCACCTTTGTATGTGCTTAATCTAGCAACGCTAGGAATTTCACATAACGAATTTAAAAGTTTCCTTATCAGATGGTTTTCTAGGTGGCTTAGTATAACAGAACAGAATACTCCTTTATTAGACACTAATATGTCTTGTTAGAGCATCCTGTACATCCTCATACATAAGGAAAAGGCCTGTGACATACAGGACAATTAGACAATGAATTTGAATGGCAGGATATATTACATTAAAAACTAAAGAGTAAAATGTGGCAGTAATTTAAAAAGTGGCTTAAAAATCTGAAAAGTCAACACATAACACTTCCTTTTAGGCTAGCAAAAATGAGACTCATTAGATAGCATTTCAGAGAACATTAAAATAATGCAATACTACATCTTAGTGAAGATGCATTTAGAAAAAAAAGACACTGAATGTTATTCACTGCATAAATTATTTTTGCAAACTATTTTTTCTCTACAAACATCTCCGTAGCAAAACACACTTCACCATCTGTGTAATTACCAATAAAAAGTCCAAAGCTGTCAGAAGTGGCTGCGCATCCAGACTTTATAGTCCACCAAGGCGCAAGGCTTTCGCCTAAAGCAACATATAAAATTACACAGAACTGGAACACTGAAATGTGTCTGTAGTAAGTCATTACATTCCCGAGATAAAGCCAGTTTAAATGAACTGCAATGATTTGAAACTAATAAATATCTCATATATGCTAACAAGTACTTCACACAAAAAATTAAGAAATGAAGTAAACAAAATGTGGGTATAAACTATGCTTCTTTTTATTAAAAAGTGTCTCCACCACCTGAGTGCCACTCATGGAAGAACAGACACTTCTGAAAACAGCATTTTCAAATTCTTTTTAAGTTGCTATTACATCTTACCCATGGTACCTTGAATACTGTATAAAGTACTGCTTGTGGAGTTTGTAATAGTGTTTGTCTACAAAACTCTTGACTGACAGCAGTATAGACCATACGAAAGCTTTTCCTGGTATCTATTAGCCCAAATTTACAGCATAAATAGAGTACACATAACATAATAGGGAGTTGGAGGAGGAGAGAGCAGGCAGGCAGTGGGGGAAAGCTTAAAGCCACAGCAAGTCCAAGGTGAGGATGCTGATCTTTCAGAGTAAGTGATCTCCATAGGTTGTTCTTTCAAACTCCATCTTACATAGTGAAGTAAAGTTAATCTTTAATCACCAATGGTAAAACTCTACAAAAAAGCTTCCTAGCTTCTCTCCTATGTATCCTGTCTCCTCTTGGCTGAAATTCTTCATTATCCAATCTCCTCAATGTTGCAAAAACTGTGGAATGACAGTCCCCTTGATTTTTCCTGTCTTCTGGCCTGTATTTTAAATTCTTTCTTACGTTAAGATTTCAAGTTCTGATTCTGTTGTTTACACTGCTTCCCTAATCAGATAAAATTTATACAATTTTTAAAAAACTTGTCTGTTCCAAATGGTCTGAATACCAGGAATAAAGTAATCAGTAGGTCTGAAATGTTTCAAGCAATAAAGGCCTAATGTTAAATCTCTAGATTCAGATATAATGTGGTTTCTTAATGCACTGGCTTTCCAAAGCAGAAGGACAACTTGCTCTTGAAGAGCTAAAATTCTAACAAAAAAAAATTCAAATCCCTATAGCTCTCCAGAAGAAACACACTAGCTTTCATATTTTTTCCTCTTGTATAGCAGTTACTGGTTATTGATATTTTCTTTATTTCACACAGTTTTAAATGTATGTTTTCAACTTCATTACACTCCTTAATAGCCTTTAAGGATACAGCCAAGACCTAAGTCTTTCACATTTGAAGCCTGGATGAAATTATTTCATTAAATTAATGTCTCCTGACATTCAATTTTTATTTTATTTTGCAGGTTGAAAAGTGAGAGTTATGCAATGTGTTAAAAATTATGAGATAAAGTGACAGATGCAGGCCTCTTCTGCCACTTGTAGTTGTGTCTATTATAGTGAGTTATTTTCTTCTTGATCTTTTTTTCTTGGAAACTTCAGTAACAGTGGACAGATAAACCTACCTAGGAAAGGTTCAGGACTGCTAACTTCAAGAATGGAAAGGGAGGAAAAAAAGAGTTAAAATTGCTTTACAATTTTATTATCCAATTGGCTTTTCACAGGCTAATGAAATAGATAACAGCCTGTTTATAAACTTGAGGCAATTTTGCTGCAGAATAGCAGTCTTTGATAGGCACTTAACTGGTGATACCTAAGTGCGCGAGACAAGAAACTGTGTCAAATGTACAATCGTTCCTTAGGCAAGAAAAACAGAAGTCCTTCCAAACCTGCATGCACAGGTCTAAATTCGTTTTCTATTGCAGTTTTCTGCTCTACAAAACGATATGCATATGAACTGTTCTGAAACAGAAAAGTACAATTACATTGACAGAATCTTCAACAGACAGATAATTTCAATTCTTCCTTCCAACTTTAACTTGAATGTTGACTGAAAACTGTCGGTTAAGGATCTGCAGACTTTCATATGCAGCAAAGTAGATTTTGCAGCAAACATCTCAATAAGATTAAGACAGCAGAATGCCTCATACACTGATCAACTTAATACATTCGGTGCCATAAAGTAAACAAGGGAAACGAATCACATGACAGACATGAGACTGGTAGACTTAATTGACTTGCTCACTAAAAATATTCAATGCATTTACTGATTTGCATGTTTCATCACTTGCCATGAAGGGTTGAAAAAGTAGAAACAAGTCAAACTTCATGTTTAGCGGGTTCACCAACTCGAAAAGTGCAAAGTTACACACTGCAAATTCACCAAGGAGTGACAGAGTTTTTCCATGTTACATGACAAATAGGGAACTGCCTGTCACCGGGTATCTCATGCATCAGAATTAGCCTGTGGATGTTAATCTGGCCAATTGCTATCCAAGTGCAAATAAGTAACAGCTAAAAGAGATGTCCCATTCTCCCTTACTTCCTGTTCTGAACAGCTCATTATTAAAAACCCCTAAGACTTACTGATTACAGTAAATATATATTCAAGTTTTTGAATTACTAGAAAGAAATTCTAAGTCTTCAAGAGTGTGAATACCCTTTTCCTTAAAAGCTGGTGGTTCTTACACTAGCAACATGCAAGTCTTAAGACAGCATTCATGTTTCAGATGCTTAGGATTTCCCAAGACTAAGGAGGACTCCAACAGAGAGTTAAGCAGTCACAGACTTTCCAATTTTAATCTAGTGCAACACTGTATAAAAAAATTTCTTCGTTTAAAAATTAGCCTACTCACACTATTTTTATGGAATTACTCACAATTTAGGTACCACATATAAGCTTGTTTTCCTTTAGTAAACACATAATTTGGAAAACAACTAGAAATTATTTTCATTAGATTTTCATTTTTGCAACCAAAACTGAACACTGAACCCTATTAATTTTAAGTTTTCCTACTGTCCAATCTGAGCATAGGCAACCTGCTTAACATCTCTGTGTCAGTTTCTCTACCTTGGAGATGGAAAAAAAAAATTCAAATAAAAGACTGTAAAACGAGCACAAGTCATAAAATCACTAGGGAAAAAAAAAAGATGCTAGAGCAGTATAAAGTGCAGTTCCACTCTGAAAAGTGACTCTTAAGAGTAGCATCAATTTTCAGGCTTTTAATTAAATCAGTATCAAGTTTGTTCATTCACAAGTAACAAAGCCTTCTTTCTCCCAGCCATCAGCCTGTTCTTTAGTATAATAAGCCTACCAAATTCTTCCACTTGAAGAATACTGTCAATACTAAAAATTAAGTATTTGTATTGAAAGTTATTATTAAAAGTAGTGTATGGAAGCATAGTACTTGACTTTATTAATTTATACAGAAAAATAAGATAAACCTATATTCTTCTCAAACATGTAAAAATTTTGGTCTAATTTTATCACAGGAAGAAGTCTCAATTTTTATCAAAATTATATCTCTCAGTTTCAGAATACCTTATTATGGAAGAACCCTATACTAGGAAAAAAGTGCAATTTATCACTACTCCTTACTTATATAATCGGTTTGGGGCAACATGTAGTACAACAATTTTGAGCACTGACTGCAACAATGTTTTCACTCTGAAAATTGGTTAAAACTCAGAACATTGTCAGTTCGATGATCACACATAATTGTCAACCTGGGATTAAAAGTTCATTGTAAGCAGAGTTCTTGAATCTTTGTTTCTGTAGAATATCAGTCTTTGAAAGACACACAAAACACAACAAAAATCAATGAATTCATGATGGCACTGACCCCAAAATCTGAAAGTCAAAACAGACAAACACACTTGTAAATATAAGCTGATACCCTGTTTTTTAAAAAGGGCCTTTTAAGGCTTCTTTTTAATAAGTCAGTGCTCTCTATGTGTCAGTTCCTGATAAAACTGCTGGGCTTTACCTACATACTACTGTATACTACTTTTAAATCTCTAGTCTCTCTCTAGAAAACAGTCATCTCAAGCTGACCAAATCCAATTTTCATTGACAACTTCCTTATTTCTAGTAGAAGTCATAAAATAAAGGGCTTTTCAAATACATATAACCTCACAAAATATTTCATGAGCTGGGAAAGAGGAAATTGAGATTCCAGAACTTCTACTAAAACGCTGGTTAAATGCCTATTAACTCTAAACATAATTTTAAAATAAAGAAGCACAAAAGACACCAAACTTTTCCCTTAAAAGAGCAAACGTCAGTCTTGAAATTTACATCACAAAGGTAACTATAAACTGTACATGTGCTTCCTGAATTAGGAATTTCAGATTACTAACACTATTGCTGAATAGGGTAGGATTGTGCTATCTGTTTCCAAGGTCAGTGTTCAATGGCCTACCATAGCAGATCTAAAAAATGAATAGGCCAACTAGCAGTTTAAATTACAACTTGGAAACAAAAACCAGAAGAGTCCATTTCCTAGCAACTGTATTAATAACTGTAAAGATCTGAAGGCCAACAGGGCAAGCCCTTGTGTAAACAAATGATAGCTGTGCCATTTGCAAATTTCAACAGTGGTACATGTAAATGTTCATAACACTATTTCAGACCTACAAGAAATGGACGAACATGAGACTATTCCCTACAGTTGCTTCCTTCAGTATGGAAACTTCAGAAATTTCCATACTGAAGGAAGTCTGGAAACAAAGTCTCCATACTGCAAGGCAGCGACATGAATACCATCACTAATGCCATCATTAATGTTGACTGTTTGTTTGCCTTCCAATTACTTCAAAAAATGGGAACATACAAAACATACTTGTGTTACATTACAAGCTTTTCATCCATTTTTTTCTGGAGAGAATATTATCCAGAACAACTCCAAGAGTTTAGTTTCCCATCAAGATTCCAAGATCTGGTGGTGTTACTCTTCCTACTGACTTTCAGAAAATATTTACCAAGATATTCTAAAAAGTGCAGTGAAAGGTATGTTGGGAAGAAGTAAAAAGAGTTTACATTTGGCACCAAATTGGCCATATACTCTAACTGCTTGAGGTACAACCTCACATTCCTTAACTTCCCACTTTTAGAATTTTTATGCCAAGGAAAATCCTTAATAGAGAAAAAAATCTTTCAATGGTAATAGCAAGGTTGTGTTGTAAGGTTATTAATTAGTTTTGATACTAGGTTATTCATTATTTTTTGGCATCTTTCTATGTGGCACTCTGTTCTGAATCTAACAGTAAAACATGCTAAGCACATAAAAGTGAGGAGCAATACATAGGTCTCTCTTATGCCCATGTTTAAAATTTATAATATCCTACCAAATTAAATTATCATTTCACATCTGAAACGCTTTACTTCCTTAAAAGTCTTCATGAAAATCTGTTAATTGTTTTGAGTCCAAAAAAATCAGAACTGATTTCTCCTTTCATTAAAGAAAACTGGTGCTACTGACATTGCATGATTAAATAGATTTCAAATTACATTCAAAAATTCAAATTAATATTTTTGATACTGAAGCTAACAATACACCTTCCTTTCCTTAAGCACAAATATATCCACCAAATTTGAAAGGCTCTAGAGAATTTTAATTAATTATTTACTGCTCCCTTATTTCCTTTATACACTTGATACATAGTTGACAATGCTGTTAACTGCTCACCATCAATTTCAGAGGTGAACTGCACTTGGAAGTAAGGGTACTAAACAGCAGAATTCTTAAAAAATATATACAATTATATACATACACCTTTCTTTGATAAACAACCAAATAGTTATAAAACTTCTTAAACAGGCCAAGTTTAACGATCATATTTCTCTAAGGGAAATCACATGCTTTATTTAGTTCAGTATCAGTTTCATTCTGAGTACTACAGTTTGAGACTATTAGTTATTTCTTTGAACTGAAAGCTTGCAAATGTATACATAAAGATGAAATGTTTTAAGGATTTATACAAATTGTTTTGCTAACCTCGTACTGTCAGCTTGCTATATAACTGTGAGTTCATTTCTTTGTCTCTCTTGTAACGTCGAAATTCATCAACAGCTTCCCGTACCACTGTGACCGTCAAAACAAATCCCTGTTAAAGATACAATTATGCAATTCAGAATTCCCAGTGCTGGAATAGAAACAGACATGTAGGAACACTACACAGAGTAAGAACATGTGCTTAGAGTATTTACTTTTCTTTTTTAAATTTGGATTTCAGTCTTTTCTTCAACAAGTTAAAAGAGTATCTTGGTTTAGAGTCCAGGAAAAACAATCATCCTTGCACAATGTACAAATATAATTTGAGTAACTACACATCCAAATACATACAATTTAGATAGCATTTTGAAACGCAAGAAAGGAAAATGCTTTGAATTATTTAAAGACAACGTTTATAGTTTCAATAAGCATATTTCCTTATCTTCCACAAACTTTAGGGCCTTACAAAAAACATTTTAAAAGCCTCCAATTCTAATGTTGAAAAATTAACTTTTTCCTAATACACAGGAAAAGATAAATAGATGGCTAGTTTAATAATTTTGCATCTTAAATGTAGTTATTTAGCAACACGTCACCAATATGGACAAAGAAAAAGGGGATTTGTTATGAAAAACTAAGTGTCTAAATGCTTTGGCTGCAACTTTCACAGGACAGTGCCACTGCAGCTTCTGCTGGAAGCACACAGAGTGTTTCACTCGGCAATGATGGTCTCTAGCCACAAAGGATGGTAAGCTAAAAAACACAGAACAATTCAGGGATAAGCACATAAATTTCCTCTCTACCTCTCTAAACCTCCTCAGATCAGTTCTTCTGGCTTAAGACTCGGCACTTGAGTTTTTCTCTATCAGTGAAAGAGAAATAAAATTTTCACCAGTAAAAGGGCCTCTCATTATTATAAACAAGAGGGATACAAAATTCAAATATTAACAAATCCATCAACAAGTAAGGTTCTACATTATCTGTCTAGTTTCAGACAACCATCAACACTTTATAGAAGAAAATTTATGCTGTTAGACTTCTCTTGCAGAAGTCCAATGGTTTGTCAAACTTCCCCTAATGTCCCAGCAATATGAAAGGAATGAAGGTGTACAGCTTTCCAAGAACAGCGTTGATTAAAATCTCCTATGGATTTTAGTGCTGTTTTGCAGTTTGAGACCAAAGTTACAAGGCTTATTCAGTTGTGGCCTTATAGTTAAGCACTACTTGTTTGTTCAGGCCTACTCTCACTGCAATTATATTGGAACTACATAGAACAAAAAAGGACCTATGCAAAAAGCATTCTCTTTTTACTCCCAGGGCATAATTGAATGAACAATCAATTTTCCCCCTTTCTGACAACAG
The DNA here is from genome assembly GCA_036630365.1 of Acanthiza pusilla. Taxonomy (NCBI): domain Eukaryota; kingdom Metazoa; phylum Chordata; class Aves; order Passeriformes; family Acanthizidae; genus Acanthiza; species Acanthiza pusilla. Next base: position 4,012,526 of record JAXCHO010000034.1, read on the forward strand.
CATTTTCCTATGCTTTGGCAATACAGATGTTTTAGCAGCATAAAAAAGGGCACTCCTGAAGCACCTTCAAATATATTTGTCATTTGCACACACCTTGTTACTAGACAGTAATCAAAACACAGAATGCAAGGTGGTAATTGCAAGAATTTCCTCTAGCAGCCCCTTGCTGAGCAGCTGAGTACAGCTGACTATGAGGAACAATTTAAGAAAGACACTTTCTACTCATCTGTTTAAAAGAAGTTGATATTCTTCCAAAGGAGAGCTGAAATTCTGAAGCCAGTTAAAGCTATTAAAGCAGAAACAAGTGCGTTTAGCAAAAAAAAAAGATATTGTGATATTGGTATTTTCAAGCTGTATGTGAAAACTGGAGTACATAATTCAAAATACCCTTGAGTAAGACAAACATATCTATACAGAACAGTTTACTGGTATTTGCAAAATACAGTGTTTTCTCCCTTCTTTGAGCAGGGTAGAAATGGGCTGAGATGCTAAGGGTTTGTTGGGATTTTTTCTTACTACCCCACTAATGTACAGAGCTGCACACAGCACATCACAGTGAATTGAGCAACTTCCAGAAAGGGCTGACTTCTGGTCTTTTCTTCCTCTGTCAATGCCACAGACCTTTGTAAATATCCATTTCAAATCCTACTGTTGAACAAGCTTTCTGTCTTGAAAGTGGTTTTTTGTTGCAGCAAAAGCAAAAAGTTGCCTGGAAAGAGAGGTGGGAAGAACACCCAGGACAGTCTCTCCATTTATCCATAGTTAAAAGGACACATGTTACAACAATTAAAACAATGAAATCAATCCAGAATATTTACTCTATTGACTTGTTAAGAACGACCTTTACTCAAGCAGTGAGCATGTCACTGTTCTTGAATACCACTGAGAATAAATGCTACTGAAAAATACCAATTTTTAAAAAAAAGTTTAAAACATACGGCATTTGTTTTTCCTGCCTTTCAACCTAGTGTTGGGGGACTGGGAAGATGAAAGGTAATGATCTAGTTACAAATTAGAAAATAATTTCAAATCATGGCAATACAGCTAGCAGACTACCAAAAGGATCTCCTCTGAAGAGAATACAGTTTTCAAACCTTAGGAAACCTGAGTCAGAAGAAAGTGGTTTGAACAGTTTCCCAAGAAAATACTGCAGAGGGCTCAAATATAAAAAGATGCATCAAAAAGGAGCCAGTACAACTGGCAGGGTGACCAATTAGGAGAAGCATGTTTCATTAATAACTTATTTTCAGTGCACAATTTCCTCCTGATTTATCCATGGCTTAAAATATTTTATCTCAATTTTTGTGAGTAAAGGCTATGATCAAAACTGACACAGAAGGAATGCAAAAAAATTATGCTCACAATTCTGACCTAGTCTGAAAACACAAAATACTCACCAAAAACCGATAAATTGAAAGAAATTCAACACACAAATTACCTATGTGACCCAATAAGTTTCTCTAGTAGCTGGAGCTTTTCTTGCTTGTTTTTTTTAAATTCTCTGGTGACCAGCAGGCAGAACAGAGCACCACACACTCAGCCTAGCTGGTTAACAAAAACGACCTCTAGCCTGCAGGGCACAGGCAAAGGAGGCATGTGGAAGGGAGGGCTATCAAACAACAGATTTCAAACAAGCATTTTACTTCTGTTCTGTTCTTTGACCACTGCAGTTCACCAGTTGCAGTTTATGCAGTGTACATAGACATGAACCTTTCATTGAAATTTAAAATCCAAAACTTCTAGTTAATAGTATTTTTCTGTTTACCAGAGGAGCCCAGTACGTGTACAGGTAGCCTATTTTCAGTGCTGGCACAAACTGTGAGCAGGACACGACGAGAAAATAGAGATTCAAGAAAAACTTGAACTGTTCATATAAAACCTAAAATGAAAAAGAAAATAGATAAATGTTTTATTTATTAAATTTTATTAGATGTTAATTTAATTAAATTAAATGCTAAATAATTTAAATTTATTAAATGTCTCTCATTTAAAATTTGTACCCATAATATACATAAAGTACACCTTTTCATGATAGGAGATACAAAAGCATTATATGTCATACTATTATAGATGGCGCTATTATAGTATTTATATATCAGAGACATGTTATATATCATCACACACTACTACATTATTTTAATATAAGACTGCTATTTATGTTGAGAAAAATCCTTTGATATTATAACCTCTTTTCATTCAGAAAAAGCAATTTGCTAAATTTTGGGTATTTTGAAAACTGGAATATTATCAAGATCACTGTGCAAAGATTTAAATATAGGTACTAAGCTATATTTATTAATAAATCAAAGGTTTGGTCTAAACTCAAAGCTAATTATCCAGCTTTTAAGTGCAGTCACAGTAAACTTATCACAGAATACATTGTCCCATATTCCACAGCAATGACAGATGCAGAGATTCTTTTGGTAATTAAAAGCACCACTTCAGCAAGAGTATGTTCTCAAGATTGCTTTGGTCATAATTACAATGCTAAGAACATTATTCATTTTATAGAATTTTGCACCTTCAAAGACTTCACATATTTCTCCAGTAAGCCAGGGTAACATGGCACCTCCAGCAGCATTAAGTGAAGTGGTTTCTGAACTTGAAACACTGAGACTTGAGAAAATGAATAACCAATTATTTCAAAGATAAAACATTCAAAATAGATCAAAAAGCCCCATTTAAAGATTGTATCCATCTTTTAATCTTACAATTCAGTTAATATTACAATGACTTCTGCATAAAAATCAAAGTTATTTGACTCTTGTTTATTGCTCTTACCAGTCCAACATTATAATTTAATTACGTAAAAACCTATGTGCTAGATAAAAATATTCAGGAAAGTTAATTTCAAAGTGTCTTTCTGGCAGGCACAACAAAGTAGTGGTACCTCAAAATTGCCAGTTCAGCTAGAGACTACCTAAACAGCCTCCAAGCACAAGATTTTTTTTCAAGTGCATGGAATGCTATTTCACAACTTACCAATAAAACCGTAAAGGTAAAAACGTCAAATCTGAAGTTGTAGGAAAGGTAACAGCCTTCTTCCAAAATGAAATTACTTCAGGCTGCACCTGTACCTTATGTTGATCCTGATGAAGTTCATATGCTCATTTCTAGCTATATGTTTAACTGTTTACAAAAACTTGATACACCAGGTCAAAGAAAAGTCCACAGAGAACTTTGGAAGGTGCAGATCTTGCAGGTGAAGGTAGAAGTTAAAAAGCACCTTCCTACAAATCTTTTGAATCCTGGCAGACCACTGACAGTTCATTCAACACAAGGTTAAGCACTTCATCCAGTTAAACAAACTAAAACGTCTCCAGCTACATAAAACTAGCAAAACTACTGCCTTGAAGTTCAGAAGAGGTATCTTCAAAACCTGCCCATCACAGAAGGTATGTTTTATGGAAATTCACACAAAATTCCTAAGCAGCTGTATCAAGATGTATATGTAATTGTGAATAGAAATTGAACACACTGGTATAAAGGGAGAAGCAGCAAGTATTTTACATAAATGTTCAGAAATTTTGGCGATATTTTGGAAATGTTGCAGCTCTTTTAGCCAGCAAGTAAAATTCTGTTAATCTAAGCATTATTTTAAGTTTGTATTTGGATATGAAACCATTGAATATTATCCATTGCCAGCTTCAGTGTTAAAAAAACCATACAATAGAACACAAAATTTCACATAATGAAAATTTCAACCAGAGTAGATCACTGGAGTCAATATTTATGACTTAGTTATATTTATTGGTTTGGAACCAATACAACGATGTTCCCTACAAATTACTTCTAGTACAGCAGCACAAAAAAAAGATAGCGACACAGTATTCTAAGCAGTGAAAAGACTTAATTTATGTGTAAAATTAAATTTTGAAAACATTTCATTTTCACCAACTTTTGGGCTTTATGTTTAGTACCTCACTTCATTTTGAAGTTACTACTGAGTTTTTAAATACTAGCACCAAACTACAAACCTGATTAGGTCTATTGGGTAAAACCAAGATCTTTAAAAGATCAAAAAAGAACAAACATTCTCTCTCACAATAGGGAATTGCAAACTACGGCTGATCCCTATAGGAAACACGAATCTGGTTCAGGATTTGTAATCTACGCTGAAGATTTCGAGTTGCAATAATCAATGGCTTACTATATGCTTAATGAATTTTGTGACCTTTATGGAGGCATATGTGGCTTAACCAATTTCAGTGTATTTAATAATTTAAACTTTGGAAGAAAACATTTACTTTGTGCAATAATGATGGGAATATTTTATCCATATGTGATAAAAGACATTTTATTTTCCTGACAGGAGATCAGTCTTAATTACAAGGCTGTTAATTTTTTTTTGTTGTTTTAATAAGGAAATGCATTAGAAAATATCTGCCAGTCATTGGACCAAAGAGGACAGAAGAATAGAATCAATACTCTTATAAACCAGCAGGATCACTTAAATTAAAAATTTAACACACAGCATGTCTGTATTCAAAATGACAAGACATTCCATTTTTGTAATGGGACACAGGACTCTTGGATGGTATTAATAAAAGTATGAATAAAAGTGAAATAGTAAAATTTATAATATCACAGTGGGATATGTTTTTAGGTTCTAACTAGTGAATTTCAGAAGTTGTTTCTCTGTTGCAAAATTTCATAGTAACAACAAATTTTTTTAAAAGTATGAACTAGACAAAACTGTAATGTCTCCTTTGTCTTCATACACACTGTGAATATTACAAACAAAAAATTGAAATTAAGGCATAATATGGCTTCTTAGGGAAAAGTGACCAAAAAAACTCTCCACAACAAAAGTATTTCCTGAAGAATTGCATTCAAAGTCAAAAAGACCTGCAAAAAACCAGCAATAACAAAGTCAACTCTAAAAAGCACTAAACTAGGCCTATTTGTGACACAAATTGAAGATGTTAGTTGTTTTTGTTCTTTAAGGAGTTGTCAATTTCAGAATTCATTATTTAGTATGCTTTCAATGGTAAGGAGTATGAGAAAATATCCATGGGACTAAATCGTAATTTTCAACTTCTCAATTGAAGTTAGTCCTTTCCATGCAGAAGTGCTTTTTTAAAAAGGATTACAAATTTCTAATGATGAATAGAAAAGTGTAAAGAAACCCATCTCAAATTTCAAAAGCTTCACTGAATTCCAGCCACTCAATCATACAGACTACAATTTAGTAAATATCCCTTTGAAAACAAAACAACTTACTAGAAATGCAACCTTGCCCTCAACTGCCAATATTCAATGAAGACATTAAGATAAATATAAAAAGAAGACTCTAGGAAATAAAATTATCTTTTCACAGAATAGTTAAAAAACACCACAGAACATACAGTCAACCCGACATGAGAAAGCATTTAGTAGCCTTACCCCAGGTATAAAGGTGAAGATGTTGTACTTTTGATTTTTTATGGCATTTTTGGGGTATTTTTCTTCACACTTTTCAGGACACCCAAGCCACACTGTGCGAGCCTTCAGGTCTTTCTTTCTTCGACAAATGTTTATGAGCCAATCAGAACAACTGAAAAGAAAGACAATTGTTTCTTTTAAAACTAAAAATGTGCTATATGAGATCAGTTTCCAAACCTGGAACCCCTAAAGGAAAAACCTACGAGAAACAAGCTTAAAAATGATTGCCACATCTAAATAAGCAAGCATGTTGTTAACTTCTAATATTTAGGGCAATTACACATTACTCAACTTATTCACACATACACATATATAACCAACTGCACATTCCTTACAGAAAATCCTAATACGATAATGACAAGTTTCACTACACCTTGCCCTGGCACAGATTCAAAAAATTCTACTAAGACTCTGCATCATACCTTACAGTCCTAAGGCTGAACTCTTTATCTTGTATTATTAACACTAAGATTATGCTAACGATTGAAGAGGAAATAAGGCTTCCATCCAACACAGTTCAGAAGATTTCAGCAGCTTTGGATACAATTACCACATAATTTGCAAATCTTCTATTTCCTCCATACCACTGCTAATGCCACACTGTCAAATATTTTAAAAAGCAGAACAAAACCAGAAAAAAAACCATTCAAAACAAGCCCACTATGTAAACACAGATTTTGCACAATGATCTGCAATGGAGGAACTTCACAGAAGAAAGGAACAGCATCCTTGCTGAAACAGCTTACAAATCTACTGAAGTCCAAACCATGAGCAATGAGGTAGAGAAGAGCTCACAGCAACCTTTAAACAACTGCATTTTGGACAAGGATACAGGAATGAAGGGATGAGATCACAAAAAGGAGGAAAAAAAGGCTGGCAAACAGAATGATGTCTCTGAGGCTTAATGGACTGTTTACCAACAGCTGTAAAACAAGGAACAAACATGGATGTGACTCAACTCACATAATGTAATCATCTTAAGACTTGCCAGTACTATCCACAGAGGCAGAAAGACTATCCCAAGACCGTTTGCAAAGAAAAGCAGGTTTGCTATACACTGCATACATTTGGCTTACAATCCCATACATTAAAGGAGAATTGATCTGTATTTATTTGTTAATACAGTGAGGAGGTGCCTCAATCATGTTGGGAGTCTGTTTTGGTGAATCAGGACCACTGAGCAGACAGGCCTCCTGTGTTCTTCACCTACTGCAGTTGACTGAGCTGATAACAGCAGATTTCAGCTACATCAGCTGATGAAGTTGAAATGAGAAACAATTTCTAATGAGGTTTTTGAATATACTGGCGATATTTTTGATGCAGCAAAAAGAAAACAATCATTAGGAAACTCTTACAAATTTTATTCAAACCAACAGGAAGAATTCCACTGAGAACAAGAGCTACATTTACAATCCAATCACCTCAGCACTGTTTACTGGATTAATTCCGTAGCCAACCCATTCATATGTATTTGTACACACCTGTAAGAAAACAGAAGTCACAACCAACACTGACATGTCAAGAACAATCTCTAAAATGGAACCAATTTCACTCTGAGAAGAACCAGTTGCACTACTGTTTGAGGGTACATGTCCTCCCTCTATTGACTCCCGGGGCTTTGAGCACCCTGATCTAGTGAAAGATGTTCCTGCCCATGCCAGGGAGGCTGGATTACATGATCTTTAAAGGTCCCTTTCAACCCAAATCATTCTATGATTCTATGTCTCTAATAAAATTTAATTCCAAAGACATTTATCTAAGACAAGTAAAGGAAAAAAACTGGAAAAATCATAATTGCAGAGTAGCTTATATAACACTGAAGTAAATTCAGTGAAGGCTTGTACCGTTTTATTTAGAACTTACTGGGTAATTGACTATTGAATATTTCCTTTTTCAGACCACAAAAAAACTACAAGAGAGAGCAGTATGTACAAAGAGCAGATCAGAATTCAAGGCTGTCGTAACAGATTAGACAAACTACCTGACAGACACAGAATACAGTTGAACAGGTACAAGTACAACATAGTTTACAGAGAAATAATCAACTACACAAATATAGAACCAGGAAATGCTCAAAAACCATGTGGCAGCTCAGTTACTGCATGAGAATGCTACATATGTGCAAAAAGGGGCATGTATCTATTCAGCATGGATAAGCACACTTGTAGCAAGTCATGAATGTATTCCTTTCAATCCAGTGCTAGCATGATCTCAGTTGGCCTACAGGACCATTCTGAATACCAAATTTCAACAAACAGGCCTATTGGGAAAACAGAGACCACACACAAGAGGAAGAAAACAATTACAGGTCTAGAAAGCAGGGCAGGCTGACTACTAGATACCAAAAGAAACAGAGCTGTCCACAGAAGGCTGAGTGTGGACCTATAAAATAGGTTCAAGTATGTAAGAACCAGCTGTAAAGAGGAAAGGGAGAATTATTCTCTAGGCCTACCATTATTAAGTAATGACAGACCTTCAACTGTGGCAAATCAATAAGCAGGGTGGGCACAATGCGGACAGATATTGAGTAAACTCTTCTAATGACAGGGGTGGAGGAGACACTTAGGGGGGCTGGAATTGCTGCAGGTCTCTAATATGTGGTTAGATCAGACATCAGTGATAGATATAATTCATTCTATGCAAGCAAGGAATCGACTGGAAACCTCTTAAGGTCCTTTCCTAGTCTGTTTATTCACAATTACAGAATCATGGAACACACAACTACTGCAGGGAAGGAAGGCTGATAGTTAGCTTATATTGCCACAATCCCAATTAAAGGGTTCTTGTATGTAGTCTATATTATCCCATGCTTATTACAAATTAATTTTGCCAAAGAACGGAATTCAGAGTTGTTGGTTCTTTTTAAAGAAAATTAGAAGTTATGCAATAGTAAAATCACTCAAAGCAACAAAAACTTTGTTATGGAAATACCACTACATCAATACTCACAAGATGACCTTTAAAAATACTTCAGTTTTAAACGCTGGGTTTGTAAGATTTTCTCCCCAAGACCTTCACTATGGAATAGACATCAATTTGGTTTCATCCTATGTAAACATGCATTTTGTTTTTGTTACAAATAGGAATCCATTCATTGACTTTTCCCAAGCACTTTAAAATGGCGACAAAGAATTATTCTATCACAAAAATTGTGGCAGTATTAATTCAACTTTCAAAATTCAGCCCTGTTATTCAGTAACATAAAAATCAGAAATATCATTACTTAAATTTGTCTTTAAAATAAAACGAACAGCAGTCTTTCTATGTCATGGTTCCAAAGTCAGTTTAATGGCTATGAACAGATCTGGCTGCTGCCAAAATGTCCAGTACCTCCCTCCCCCACAACAGAGGTGTGGATTCTTGCTCCTTCCCTTGTGCAACTGCACAAACACTCATGCAACTGCATGGGAAAATCAGGTCCCAAATCGATCCAGTGGTAAACTAATGCAAAATAAAAGGGGACTTTTCACTTACACCCATCCCCAATCTTTAAAAATCTAAAAAGCTGTAAAAACAGTTGAAATAATGCAGGTTATGTATTTACAGCAGAAGGCAGAATGATTCCACTCAGTGTTAACTTGGATTTTTACTTGATAAAATTGCTCATGGCATTAAAGCTTTAAACTCGTTAATTTCCAGGGCAGGGGTGTGGAGACACAGAAGAGACAGCTTAGTTATATAGTGAGACGTGTAAGGACAGATCTGTAGGAAAAAAGTTCCAAGGAAAATAATCTTTTCCTCAAGAAAGTGAGCTAGCATGACAGCTCTATCTACAATCCTGTAGACAGAAATTCCCTGACAATCTTTGAAATCATGCATTGTTTAATCAGTTTTTGAATTTGAACTGTAAACAGACTGAATATTTGATCAGGCACAATCTCTTTTGTAGAATAATTTCCTTGGGCACTGAGGACTTCTCTATTGCTAAAATTAAACATTCACCTAAAACAACACAATTATGCTGCCTTCCTTGCCATGGAGTGTCCCCTTCTTAAAAGTACTTTTTTTGCTACAGATCAACAGATCTACCATCATGACCATTAGTTTAGCAAATGCCAATAAATACAGACACAAGAGTGATGTCTGACTGGGAAACAACTGCGATACTTTTGATAAAAGGGATTTGACTGACACAGAGCTAACAACACACAAGTTCTCAGATGCGAGAAAGTCACAGATGTTGAAAATATTACAAGTTATGCCCAAATCAGTATTGTCATGGTTCAGACGAGCTTTACTACCATAAAAGTCGAAATCAGTTAGATTCTGCTATTTACAGTCTCAGGAGCAATTACTGCTTTACCACAGAAAGAAGACAAGGTGGACATGCTGGCCTCAGAAATCCTAATCAATTTACATTAATTAAAATTTTTAACACCAGTAAAGTCTACCCAATATTTCTGTAACTCAGATTATCAACATAGAACACATTTCTAATCTGTTCTCAAATTAACATTCCTCAATACAGAAAATATTTTTGAGCAAGGGTACAGATCCTTTCGTGGGCTTTGTGTACCCAATAAATTTATATGATAAATAGGAGTAGCATTTTCCAAGTTTCAAATAGCCAAGAAACATAATGTAAGATATAGATGATCAAGACACACCTCAGATTTTTCAGAACTCATATAAAACCACATATTATGCTAAGGATTCAGCAATAAAAAAAATGTAAAGTGCATCCCTGTTTACCGATTTAAGTTTGTATTTCAAATGCCCTTGCTTAGCGAATTCAACACATGCACAGAAACTCTTTTCCTTAAGCTAGTTATAAACTGTGTTGTCTATTTCAATGTAACAGCCTGCATATATGAAAAATAACATAATTTATAAAAGAACTTCAAGGCACAGCTATTAAATAGCTTTTTACTAACCTGCTTCCTAATGTATTTTTTTTAATGTGAAGGAACAATAACCACAGCCTTCAAATTAGTAACCAATACCATATTTAAAACTTAAAAAAATTACAACAACAAAAACCCACCAACCAAGAAAACTCCCCACCAACAAACCAAAACCTGGAGTAATTGTTAAATAAGAACCCTTAACTTTTTCATAAAGAGAGCCTATCTCTACAAGTCAAAAGCTAAAGTAAAAGTCTCAACTGACTCTGCAGCTCTAATAATAAAGGCTTTTTTTATTTTCTCTTTTCATTACTTTTATCCTACAAGCTTAACTGCCAGTATCTTTCACAAAACATCATTTTCATCAGAATGGAAAGATAATATAAAAGCTCTATATTGTCTGCAAGGGTCAGCTTTTCCTTATTAGGTTTTAAGTAGCAGAAACTAGTTCTGCAAAGAAAACATACTGTAATTATTGTACTCAACAGGTAGCTTCAGTAATCAGGCCAAAAGCAACACAGTGGTCATGTCATTCTCAAAAGATCAGCATTTTCCCATGCTTCTGCATAACAAATGCGTTGCAGATTAATTGAAAGCGTACAGGCCATCTTAGAGCCCAAATTAATCCGAGCATTTGATATCCCCTTCACTTCATATGGAAATGCCATTCAATGGCACCATTTTCATAGGGACAAAGTGTTTTTTGATAACAAGTGGAATGTAAATCTCATGAGAAAGAAATCAATCCAGCCCAAAGAACTCCAGAGTATTGATCTATGTGCATTATAATTTCACAAGCTTGAAGAGAATTTGTAAGTTAAAGGGGAAATGATTACAACCACAAAACAGCTGCTATATCACAAAGTTTTCTTTTAACTGTGCTATGAAAGCAAGTAATAAGCAGTTTCTGAAGTTAAAAGTTATATTGGTTGAATTAAGTCTTGAGTTTGCTCAAAATCAAAGACAACATTTGATTTAATTATGATTTTTTTTTCTTGCAAATGTAAAAACTCTTTAAAGAGCTGCAGATTTGCAAATAAAGTTCACACCATTCAGTTCTGATCAACAAGACTATTGTCTAAACTGAAGTTAAAGGCTGAATAAAGGACTTTTACAAAATCATTTTTTAAGTACACTGAACTTTGTCAAACCTTCCATATTTGCTTCTGCAAAACAGGTGCAACTTTTTCAACTAAAAAGTAACAGTCACATAGCAACAAAAATCTATAGAATATAAAATTCTAAAGCTGCAAAGTAAGAGATGGAAAACTTCCTCTCACAAAAATAAGATTAATCCTAACAATGCAAGACAGACAAAAACCCTTACTGGGTATGGGGGTTTTTGTTTGTTTGCAACAAGTAAAGTGATTTTGAACACAAACACAAGACTTTCACTGAGAACCCGAAAGAAATCAGGGGCCCCCTAAGCTCGGCTCCAGACTAAGGCCTAGTCTTTTATTGTGCTCATCTTTCTGTCACAGCTTTGAAAAATTTACAATTTCATTTTAAGCACAAAAAGAAACTCTAGATGTTGAAGTTGAGATTTCAACCTCATCCAGACACAGGTATGAGGTACTGATTTCCATAAAAACAGAGTGAAATTTTAAATTCTGTCTATCTGAACAGGTCTCAAACTGCTTTAATCTTACATTACACTTAAAAGAACCCTGTTTGTCTTTTGGAAATAAGTTCCAGTTGTTTATATAACATGCATACACCAACATACATGGAAATTGTTTTCTTGCATGTTCCCCTCCATTTCAAGGGTGAAGACATCAACACACGATTTTATCCCAAACTGATACTTCACTAAAAACACTCCAATTCTACTGCACAGTGTAAGTAAATACTGCAGGTACGACAATACAGTAGCGTCCAAGTTTCCTGCATGATTTTTTGCATGATCCTAGGTAATTTTATCAACTGAAAATTGGCATTTCAAAAACTCAACTATTCTGTGAGCCCCAGCAAAAATTTGTGAAGTTCTATCATAATGAGAAACCATTGAAAAGAATAATTTGCACTGACTGCACATCCCTGACTTTTATCAATCACAAAGCCTCAATGATGCTCTCAGCCCAGACTAAACCTCCCTACTACAAGGATGGGTATTTACATACACACTCAGAAATATTCATCCAAGACGCAGTTTCCATCCAGCCTAGCTGGACCAGTAGTTAAGATACCATAGGATTCACCTTCCTTCCACATCATTTCCCTTCCTCATCTAAGCAGGCATCTGCAGCTTTCCTGGGGGAGTGTCCTCTGTCTGCTAATATCTGACTGAAATTTCAATCTTCTGCTAGAATCTGGTAGTCATTTTCTCATTATTTTTTCCACAAAAATGAGAATTATCTGCTATGATGTTCTTATATAGAGAACACTAATGCGATTAACATCCCTGTAGGTAGAAATGCAAGACCAAATGGACTCTTTATTGTGTTCAAACTCAGTTGAGGAAATCAGCAAAGCAGAAGTCACCTAAAGCCTCTTTCTTGATGAAGACTCTTCTTTCACACACCTGTATTAGCAGTAATTTATGTATAGAGTGTAGAAAAAGAAAAATCTATAGTGCAATTTCCTTTCTCCTTTCTTTCTCAAAAATCCATCACAAATATGACTCAAGTGATTTAAAAAACAAGTTTGAAAGGTTCTAGGCTTGAAAGCTGAGATGTACCTCTCAACTTTAAAAAGCAAGCAGGAACACGAAATTTTGTAATCTTCAGCACTAATGACAGTTTCTTGTGACATTCTCCTACAATTTTTAATTAGTTCCAACATAAACTCATCTTGCAATTCTCTGTCTCTATCCAAACACTGTAAATTCTTCGTCAGGGTGCAGTCTTTACTCAGATGGCTGTCTTCATGAAACTTACAGAAATATAACCACAGTAACTAATAATCACTAATACTTATAGAACTGAACTCATATAAAGTATATTGTTTGGAAGGTATCTCAATTTTAAGAAACATCCAAAAGATAAACAATTTCTTTAAATACTTATTTTTTTTAAACAACTATAATGTAGGTCTGTGACAGAAACACTGTTTCCAAAATGCATTTACATATACAAACACTACTTCTGTAAATTTGCTACCTTACTTTCTTCCTTCTACTTTCCAGACACTTATTCCCTACAATAAAATTAATAAATCATGACTTTTTGTTAAATTATTATATAAAACAGAAATCAACACAGATTATATTTTTAAAGCTTTGTAACAATTATTTCAAAAAACTGAAGGTGTACAAATATGGGCTTTGTTTAGGTAAAATAAGAGGCCTCTTAAAATGCCATGAAGAATTCCAGTGAAGAATCTGTCTAAATCTTCTGTCTAAATCAATTCTAAAAACATCTGCCAAAAAAAGCATTCATCATTTGAATTCACTGAAAATGCTTCAGTCACTTCACTTGACTGATTCTCAGATTTTACCATTTCAAATTAAAGAAAAAAGAAGATTCTTTACAACCCTAATAGCAATTTCTCTATCTAGAATTTTTGCTAATAATTCAATAGAAAATTACTATTCCAATGTATTTGCATAGAGCTTGGCACAGAAAGTTTCTAAATAAGAACCAAATCACAAAGCCTAATTCCAGCTGTAATTCACTCCAAGACCACCAGTTACATTTATACTTTAACCTTTAAAGTTGAAGGGTTAACTAATCATTAATTAATGAATTTGCTTTTTCCTTTCAGCGACATCAATAAATTTTTATATATTGTCAACTTAACACAAAAAGGTACTCAAAAGTAAAAGATTTAACCCCTCTGCCCTGGTGTGGTTTTGAGTAGAAGTGAGGACCAGGATTACATGATGAATTATGGACCTCAGATTAATACAAGTTTATTTCATGATCTCTCTTGCAAGTCAGCAAGGGAAGCACAACAGCACCAGCTCTCCGGAACTGTTTTTAACAGCTAGCAATTCCTAGTAGGGAAAATACAGGCAAATAAATAAAAGATTAATGACAAGCAAATTATTCTGTGTTCTGTACTCTGTGCATATCACACAATACAAAGTTACTATTTACGTAATTTGTTAAAAATTTTAATTAAAAGTACTAATATGAGACAAACCTAGTGCAAAGGAACTTCCAGCCGCCACAGATGAACCATTCTAAGCCTCTTCTTCTCTGAGAAATTCTGGCTCTTGGTAGAGTATGGTAATCACTCTCATCATTTTCAAAGCCTTCTTCTGACATCATTAGTGGCATTTCATCCAAATGAGAGGACTCATCTTCCACTTGGTACCTGGAAAAATGAAATAAAAGAACTAAATAAATAGCCAACACATTGCTTTTTATTACTGGGAATCTCCTAAAGTAACAATTTAATTTTTGCCATATGGAATTTTATTAGGGAGATATTTTTATCTAAGCATCTCATGTATTTTCATTAACACATTAAAAAGATATTCTGATTTTAGTTAAAATTGCATAATACAGCAAAAAGGCCTGCAAACAATTATTGTCAATCACAGTATAAACAATTCTAGGGAAATTCATGTTTTTTACATAATCTGTGGACACAAAGTTGCAACTTCCTACTTTCCAAAGCACTCTTTGTAAGATTTTGTTAAACAGAAATTACTTTGCAAAGCTTATAGCAGACACAAGTGACTGAGTTTTCATGGAAGTACAGACTTTATATTTCCACTGAGCTTCTTCAGCGTGCTTTCCTGATGTCTGTTCTTGTGTATGCAGGCCTTTGAGCCTCACTTTCTTCACAACTCATCAGTATCTTGGTTTTAATTATGAAAACCTTACAGTTACTCTTATAATTCTACACAAAAACATTCAGTGAGTCATGAAGATTTGCCTGTGGGACCCATGGAAACAACATTAAGCTAACAACGGTCCTTTCCTCTCTAGAAACTATTATCCATTCTAATTTTACATTTCTGGAATGCTTTTTAACATAAGAAAAAACACTAGATTATTCAGTAAGAAAATTCCCCTAAGTGCATGCAAATTGACTAACTTACTCATTTCATCCTTTTATACCTTTGGGAAGATGATTGAAAGAAGATGTGCTGTTACTCAGAATTAGTAAGTTTAATTTTTATGAAGCTGTATTTAAAGTCATCTCTTACAAGGTGAATACTGGGACTGTCCCATTTTCTCCACAGTAACCTAAATCCAATCCATACAAAAATAGTAATTAACAAAACCTGAAATTCATTCCCTTTATGTGAGTGACCAGCTGGAGTGCATGAGGTTCTGCCTAGGAATGGATGAGGAGGCAAATGGGAGCTTCTGGGTTAGGAGCAAATAAAGGACAGGCAAAGGCAACATTTCAGTAGGTGTCTTCTAGAGACCACCTGAACAGGAAGAATGTGCAAGTGAGGCCCTTTACAGACAAAAAGGAGCAGTTTCACATTCTCAAGCCCTGGTCTTCATGGCGAACTTCCACCACCCTGTTATCTGCCAGAGGAACAACACAAAAGGACATAGGGAATCCTGGAGGGCACTGCAGTGCTTTGACAACTTCCTCCTCTAATTGCTCAGGAGGAGCCCATGAGAAGAGATGCTCTGCTGAACTAGTACTCACCAGGCAAGAAGGGGCTCACTAGAGATGTGAAGTTCAACACAGCCCTGACTGCAGTGACCATGGTCCAGATGGTGGAGTTCAAGACCTTAAGAGCAGGGAGGAAAGTGGCAAGCAAGCTCATGACCCTGGAATTCAGAATGGATTCAGCCTTTTCAAGAACTGCTTGAAAGAGTCCCATGGAATAAGGTTTTGGATAGAAGAGGGGCCCCAAAAAGCTGATTAGTATTCAAGGATCAGCTACTCCAAGTTCAAGAGAATCCCGTCCAATTGGGATGGCCCTGACTAGACAAACAAGGAGCTGTTCAAACTCAAACACAAAAATGAAGTGCACAGAGGGTAGAAATAAGGACAGGTAACCTGGGAGATATACAGAAACATTGTCCAAGCTTCCAGGGACAAAGCCAGGAAAGCTGGCTGAAATACGATTGAATCCAGCCAGAGATGGCAAAGACAAGAAAATTTTAAGTACATACAAAGTAAGGAAGACTAGGCTCATTGCTCATTGCCGCAAAATGCAGGCTCATTGCTGAGTAAGACAGGGGATATGGTTACACGGGACATGGAAAAGGCTGAGGTACTGGATGTCTTCTTTGCTTCAGTCTTGATTAGCAAGACTGATTTTCAGGAGCCCTACATCTCAGACAGCAGGAAGAAAGCCTAAAGCAAGGAAGATGAGTCAGGGAACACGTAAGCAAATTGAATATGAATACACATATATAATTTCACATAGTATAATATTATAGACATAATAAAATACATATAATATTTAATAAAACATCCAATATACAATATACAGTAATATATAATTAGTATTATATTTCATATATTTATATATAAGAATATATAAAAGCCTATGGGCCCTGATGGGATGCACCCACAAGTGCTGAGGAACCTGTCAGATGTCATTGCAAGGTCACTTTCAATAATCTTTGATCAGTCATGGCAATTGGGAGAAACGACTAAAGATTGGAGGAAAGCAAATGCCACTCCTACTTTCAAGAAAGGCAAGAAGGAGGACTCCAGGGAACCTGCCCACACCTTTCAGTCTCACCACAATCCCTGGGAAGGTGATAGAGTGGTTCATCTTTGGAACCTTTTCCAAAAAAGGACAAGAAAATCATCAGTAGTCAGCATGGCTTTACCAAGGGCAAGTCCTACTTAACCAACCTGATAAACTTGTAAGATGAAATAACTGACCTGACAGATGAGGGAAGAGCAGTGGATAGAGTCTGCTTGGACTTCAGCGAGGTCTTAGACATTGTGTCCTATAAAATTCTCATAGACAAGCAGCTGCTGCAGCAGCTGGATGAGCAGACAGCAAGGTGGATTGAACTCTGTCATAATAATTCTGTCATAAAGTCTAGATGGATGCCAGTGCACTAGGTCAGTGTACCCCAGAGATCCATGCTGGCTCCAGTCCTGTTGAACACCTTCACTGATGATCTGGAAGATGGGGCAAAATGCAACCTCAGCAGGTTTGTAGATGACACAAAACTGGAAGGAGCGATGATAGGCCAAATGAACGTGCTGCTATCCAGTGTAAAATTGAGAGGCTGGAAAAACAGGTTGAGGGAAACCTCAGGAAATTCAGCAAGAAGAATTACAAAGTTCTGCACCTGAACAACTTCACTCACCACTATATGCTGGGGGCTACTCCAGGGAAGGAGCCTGGCAGCAAAGAATTTGGGGATCCTGGTGAACACCAAGTTGACTGTAAGCCAGCACTGCGCCCTCGCTGCAAAGAAAGGTCCCAATATCCTGGACTGCATTAGGCAAAGCACTGCCAGCACGTCGAGGGAGGAAATCCTTCCCCTCAGCTCAGCTCTGGGGAGGCCACACCTGGAGCACTGTGTCCAGTGCAAGAGAGACATGGACATGCTGAATAGAACCCAATGAAGGGCCATGACGATGATGAAGGGCCATGATGATGACTCCTACAAGGAAAGAATGAGAGAGTTGGGATTTCTCAGCCTGGGGAAGACAAGGCATAGGCAGGATCTAATTACTTTCTATAAACCAGAAGGGAGGTTGCAAAGATGACTGAGCAAGGCTGTCTTCAGTGGTGCCCAGTTACAGGACTAGAGGCAGTGGGCACAAACTGAAACACAGAAGGTGCCGTCTCAACATCAGGAAACACTTTTGTAACATGAGGATGATCGAGCATGGGCATCAGCTGTCCAGGGAGATTGTGACATTTAAAACCTTTGAGACAATTAAAACCTGCCTGGACACCATCTTGGGCAAGCAGATCTAGGTGGCTTTGCTTGAGCAGGAGGGAGTTTTGCTGACATAGAACAGCATCCTGAACAGTATTCAGTCCAAAGTCTTGACAGACATACCCAGTATTTTTTTAAAAAAGCAATATTACAAACACAAGGGGGTAGCATGAAAAGGCACCATCACTGGGCTTGCATTTTTTAAACTCACTATATATTTAATACAAAAACCATTTCCTTCCCCCTAGATTTTCTGTGTTCAGCCCTACTGTATACAAGAATATACATTAAAGCAGCTTTCAACCTTTTTGGATGCCAGGAAAGGGAGGGAGGGAAGGGAGGGATTGAATATTAGATTTTAATTGAAAAGGTACACCATATACTTTATACTGGCTTTATAATAAATTGGTATCAACATAGTTAAAAAGTAAACTCTAATAAGGAAGGGCAACAAAAAGCCCCAAACACACTATTGTTTAGCAAGTCTTTAGCTAGACACTTCCTCTTTTCTTTGGCAGGTGATACCCTGATTTCTGCACCTCCTTGGAATTACTTAGTATGGAACACCATTAAGGGATGTTAACAGTGTGTTCAGACTAGATTAGAAAATATTGCATAACTAGGAATAATAATAAACAAACACCCCCCACACCCAGCTGCAAGTCAACTGAGTATTGGAACCTTAAGTACATTAGACCTTGTGACAAGAAATCTTCATCAGTTTCAAATGGTCTAAAAGAGCTACCATACTGCAGAAGACACAACCAGTTTCAAACTAAAATAAACTGTGATAATGTTAAAAGTTATGAGCTCCCAGCTATGTGAAAATATGGCATGGAAAATGCTTTCCAAATTATTGCTAAGAGCACCCACTTAAAAAAAAAAAGTTCAAAACAAACATGAAAAATTTGATCTTCACAATGTTGTTTGCAAAAAGCTCTATCTGACATTTAGTTTAATATGACAATCTAGCAATATATTTTATCTTACTATTATTCTCAATGGACATTAAGAAAAAACTTTATACAAAAAGCTCTCTTCACAAAACACCGGAGTTATTACAGGTTAGCATCCATATGATACCAAATTATATTGATTGTTCTCAGACTAGATCAACACTAGGTAATAAAAACACTGCTTAGAAAAAAACGCAAGATATTACTTTATTCTTAGATTCCAGTAAGACAGGCCTGTGTTTCAACAGACTCCTGTTCAATGCTTTTATAATCTTTTCTAATTAAATTTGTACATTACATTATCATGGTTTTAATAGAGAGCTTTATGTTGTGTTGTGTTTTGCTCTTGGACATCCAATTAGTGGTCTATTTTAACACCATGCAGTGAAACCACAGTGCCAGCTGTAATAGAAAGTACAAGATATCACAAACTAACACAGCCCTTTTACTTCCATACAAAGTTAACAAGTGTTTGATTTGAAAAATAGTATCATTTATAAACAACAGTAACACAGTAACATGTTTAACTCTCTTGAAGGGAGAGAGATTTGATGAAGAAACATTCACAGATATGCTTAACACTTAAACCTACTTTTTAAATGTGGTAATATTTGTAAAATACATTGATCTTTTAATCATAATTTCTTTAAGGTTTGTTTGCCCTTATATTAAAAACAAGGTTTTTTTCCCACAACTGGTATCTAAAAAACAAGTTCAAACTTTTAAATATGGAGCTTCACCAAGTACTGAAGATAATGAGCATAAGCACCATCATGTTTGGTAAGCCTGACTTCAAAATACAGCCTCTGAACTGGCAAGCAATTTATTCTGTTTCAAAAGCAATTTTGCTATTGTGTTGGAAAATTGTACTTCAGTATTTAAAAACAGTAAGATAATGAATAATGGATTTTTCATAACTAGGATGAGGACAAAAATCTTTGTGTCTTTGTTACCTAGTATTTTTCTGCACTTAATTGCTTGAAGTGCTGATTTTCCTTGAGTGACGAATCAATTAAGTATAATCCTAGAAACTTGTATTAAAATAGGGAAGCACTGAAAGCAACATGAATAAAGCAGCCAGAGTGAAGACATCAAAACTCTCAGCATGACTGCTACTAAATCAGGTATGAAGAAAACTATCTTGACAAAATATGGCTTCCTAAGGAAAAAGGAACATTAATATTAAACAACTTTCAACAAATCGGACTACTATTAGGAATATCAGATTATTAACAGATTTAACTGAAAGGAAGCCATGCATAATAAATACTTTTAAGTGAAATTTTGATATAAATATCTGCTGTGAAAATGATGCCTCAAGTCACATGTACCTACGTCATTCCACTTTGATGGCTGTTTGCCAGATTAGATGCAGCTGCAGAGTTTCATAGGTACCATAACAGGTAATGGAAGCCATTCTAATTTATTTAAATCTAACTTGGCTACCTATTTAGATCCATAATAATTTCTGTATTTTCTGCCGGCCTTCCATTACTCTAAAAGGGCAATGTTCAAGAGTGCAGCAGGAAGGTGAAAGCCACATGCGTGCTTTTCTGATTTTACTCACTCAACAAATTCAGCAGCTGTACTTATAAAGAGCTTTTTTTTATCTGTTTGATTAAAAGACCTGTATAGGAGTATAAGAACTGTGTCAGATACAGCATAGCTATTCTTTCCTTGTAACCTATCGCTTTTGCTACATACCATCATTCACAAGAAGGAAGACCAAGGCTGATGTCTTAAAGCAGTATTTCTCAAACATAGTGAGGGAGAAAAAAGGAATGCATGGCCATGAGTCTACGCATGACCTATGCATGGACCCAGGAGATGGCTGTGGGATGCAGAGTAGCACGGAAGTGAGGCTGCAGCAGAAAAAGTTCCAAGTAAAAAGCTGAAAAAGACCAGCTGAGCTACTGCCACCCACCGCTAGGACCATGTCCCATCCTGCCAAGAGCTGGTCATTTGGTAGTGGCTGTGGCAAGCACAGCACTCCCTCTGCTTCTTGTCATGGGCAGAGGGCAGACAGAGTAAGCTGCACAATTTGTCTCACCCATCCTGCTCTACCTCCAAACTATGTGAACATTTTCCAAGTTTCAGGATAAACGAGGAATCTGACAAATTGTAGAGAAGCAGTAGAAGAAAAAATGAAGAAAGGGACAGGCATATCCATACGAAAAGCAAGAATTGTTTCTTAAAGCATGAACCACCAAATCAGCAACTGCCGTAGACTGTATCACTGACAAAACTGTTCAGATCATGTCCTCTAAAAAAGAAAAAATTCCCAAGAAATTGCAGCTATATAAATTTTACCAAGAAAGGCGCAGTCATCCATAACCATGCTTATAAGTATACAATGTACTTTCATGTACCCTTTCCTCTTAATCAAATAATCCGTGTATGCATTAAACAAATTGCTTTGCTAGAGAGTTACCCCCAAAAATTCAAATTACAAATACTTATTTTCCTCAAATATTCCCCTGCATTTCTAACAATTAGAAGTTACATTTTTTCTCTAACACCTGTATGCTTCACTCAGCAGTAAATTCTGTTAAACTACAAAGCAATCATACTATTCTCAGATTACAACAGATGCTGAAAATGGAAAAATCTTCTACAGCTAAGTGCGTGAAATTTAAAGAATTTCCTTTAAATTCTTCCTATAAAACATAGAAAAGCTATTTCAGAAGTTTTTAGAATTAATTAGAACTTGCCACTATTTGTCCCTATTCAGCATTAGCTGTGGGTCTAATGCAAGTACACCCTAATGACAGTTACTTGGGACGTGTCTGAATGCAAGTCCCTGCCTAAAAAAAAGCCCACACTCACAAAAAAAAAAGCTATTACAATTTTTTATGAAGTAAACACAGTTGTTATTATTAAAAAAAAAAAAAGAAAAAAAGGACAATATGTTTGGAGAGCTGTTAAGGACACTGACATTTGTAGAGCTGAACATTTATATCCAGTTTCAAGAGATAATTTTGCTTTTGTGTCCTTGAATGACAGGATCTTTAAAAACTTAGTACAACACTCTCATCACAGTGCATGTTTATCCACAGGACAACAAAACAGAAAGAAAAAGTACTTCTACTGTATGCAGGCAAGTTTACTACTGACTGTGTCACTGAGAGGAGTAAGATCAAACTAAGCAATAAGACCAAATAAATCTGGCCCCAAATGATACGGAGACACAATCTGGAAAAACCATAAGTCAGCATTTTTTAACTACTACTACAAAAAACCAACAAAGAAAGAAACAAAAAAACCAACAAAGAAACAAACAAAAAGAACCCAAAACCCAACCCAACCCAACAAACCCCCACGAAACTCAAAAACCAATACCAAACCACCAGACAAGAAAACCAGCAAAACCCCAAACAAAACAAAAAAACCCACCAAAAAAAAAACCCCACCAAACAAACAAAAAGGTGTTACCTTCTGCCTTGCAGAACTAAATGAAAAGCCCCTACATCTATTGAGACAAAGGTCTACAAGCATAATACAATGTTATTATTGCAGCAGCTCCCTTTCACCAGTAGCTTTAAAAAAATTGCTTAAAACAGATACTAAAACTACAGGTTCTACCAGACACCTACAAAAATCAAATATTCCAAACACTATTAGCCTTCTCTCTCTCCTACATCACACTTTCTTCCTAGAACAATATACAGATTAAGCAAATTGAGAAGATCTGTGTAATGAAGCCTTCATGAAAAAAGGCACCCGTCCTTATTACCCCTTGCTCACCTTACAAAGCAGTATGCATATTCTAAGACAAGATCTTTTTCAACCCATGACAAGATGAGTGAGTCTCTGTATTTAACAAATAGATACCAGAAATGCCTAAATACACAGCAGGTCCTTAGGAAACATCATCTACATTCACCAGAACCCTATTTTTAATTAGTAGGGTATGTCATTGATCAGAACAACGGGGCCATTTTATCACTGTCACTGGGTATTGTTATTGACATTGTAGCCCAATCAATTGTTTTCTCTCCCTGTTCTTAGCAATCCAAATGCCTGCCCAAGCAATACAAATCACTGTATTTAGATACTATAGATACAAACCAGGAAGGCATGTAAAAATAATAGCTTAAACATGCAGTCACTTGTGCTTATTGCAACCAATAGTATCATCTGCAATAGTTATTCAAAATTCTCAAACCTTTTTTTTGCCTAATGATTAAAATGCATCAGATCAGGGTGATTACTGTAAGAATAACTGTGCTAAAAATTGTGTCTATAAACCTATCCTGGTGTGAAAGACCATTACTAGTGAAGAGAAAAACATAAGGATAACTTTTTCCAAATACACAGTTCTACACGATGTCAAGTCTAAGAACTGCAATTAAAGATCACTTTTTAACTAAAATCACTTACAGTTCCTATGTCATCAACATTTGTGTCTGCAGACAAAATATGACAAACTACTTCTCAGGTATTATGCCAATGAAAGCATTGTTGTTTGTAAAATTATTTTACAGTTGTTAATGTGAGCAACTTTATATGCATGTAATATGGCTACCTGTATCACTAAATCACTAAAATTTGCTCTGAAAATAAAAGCAACAGAAACTACCAGTGACAACACACACTGCATAAAATGTCTGAAAACATTAACATATGGCAAGCCTATTTTTCAAAACTTATACATCAAACTCCTTTGACCTTCAATCCAGGCAGAAGTCTCAGAAGCTGCACCTTTCGTAAATCAGGTGTCAGTCCCAACCAGCAGTATTAACCTACAAATAAATTCTTCAGCAAAGAAAGCAAAATCCAGTCCAGGAATGCAGATCCATGAACCCCTTTTTCTAAAAGCTGGAGGTACTCCCTAACTTGACAGTCTTGAAAAGAAACCCAACCCAAACACTGTGACACAAATACAGCATCCCAAACACAAAGCTGCCAAGCAAACAACCCGATTGGAAGAATCAGAATTCAAAGATGGAATCTCAGAGCCTAAACGACACTCAGTAACAGAGTTCCAAACAACAGGGACAAATCTCTATCCAAAACTACGATTCAGGAAAGGCTAATGACAAAGGGTAGTATGTCCTGCAAGACACTGACATCAATGTTGATTTTTTTTTTTAATGAGACAAACACTTCAAATTTCAGGTGAAGCCTGTAAAAAAGGGAGGGGCAAGAGTTCTCGTGGAAAAAGAAAGAAAGGATATACATGATTGATCCACTTTGTACAGACAACTCTCCTAAGGACTATTCTAGTGAGATTTCTTTACACCACATTTGATCCTATCCTCCTTATACTGAAACAAAAAACAGAGGTGTACTGGAATGAATATATGTATATTTGAATATATCAGCATAATATACAGCTGTGTAATTTAATGTGTTCTCATTCCCAATACAACATCCACGTATCAGCAGCTGTAGCTTTAAACACTTACCAGAAATACCACACTTAGTGGTTTGGAGTTCATAACATTTTTATCAAGCATCAGCTGAACCTGTAACATTTGCAACTTTTGGCATCCCAGTAACAACTGATACATCTCACTTTAAGTCGCTACCTCCAACAAAGATTTCTGTCCTACAGAGAGCGTGTAAGACTCAACTGTAATGATGTGTCCACTTTGCAGCCATTCCTGTCTGCTGGTCACAGAGGAAAAACAACAAAAGACAGGCTCTGATTTAAACAAAGGACCACAGGAACCAGGATGATGTTATAAGCTTTGTCCACAAGGAAGTGCAGGTGTGCCCGTACACATATAGAGAATTAACAAGCAGTACCCACTCTCACCCACTCCCACGGCTGCTTACCTTCCAGGAGTTTCTGTGATCATGTCCAGAACAGCAGAATGAATAGCATTAACAATGCTATTTCTACCAAAAAGAGTAACATAGATATTTACAGTTTATGTTCCTGGACTTAACAAGTTACTACTTCTGGTCAAACAACAGATGTTTGAAGAAGTTACTGTCACTTTGCAACAACAGTTTTAAAACACAGATGTTCAAAAGGAAATTCAGTTCCATCTTTGGAATGTTTTATCACAGAAGCTATATTAAAATTCAAATTAATGCAAATATTGTCAGTCATTCAGCTTCATCCATCGTTTTCAAGCTCATTTTCAAGATGAAATATGTAGAGCCATTCAATTAACAGGTGTGTGGAGGAGAAGATGAAATTGAAACCTGTAAAACCTGCCCAGATATTGTAAGAACTTTTGTTCTAAACATTCAGAAGTACCCATGGAAAGAGATTTATAGGAATCTCTCACAGCATTTCAGAAAACTGTACAAAATACCAAATATCATTGCATATAGCCCATTCAATGGGTAAATTCCATTGATATGCATCAATATTTGGTTTTTTAGAACAATTACGGACATTTTGCTACGCTTTCCAGACCCACAGTTATAGAAAAATAAGTCATGAACTTTCTGTGAACGTCACTCTACAAGAGATGTATAGGATGTCTGATTGTTACATTGCCTCACCAAATAATATTTTTGGTTATTTGGAGACATTATTCTTAATTATTACACTTGAAATATAAAAAAAACCACTGGAATATGGAGAACATCTAGAATGTGAAAATCACACTGTAATTTAGAACTAGGACACAATTCTAACAAACAACTGAAAGGCAGCAGGAATCAAGGTATTTTAACAAAGATCATGAGACTAGGTCAGAAATGAAAAAAACCCACAGAATTACAGTCTATGCATTGAGCATTATCTGTTGACATTTGTATGTCTCTTTTGTGGTGGCTCACTGTGAAACCCAGCCATACACCCTGAGAAATCATAACAATAAGATTGCTGGGAACAGCTTTCATTTAAATGAAAAACATTTGAACTGTATTACTACATTAAATCATCTTATTTTCTGTGTACTCCAAAAATTGGTTTGGGATTTTTAAGTATGAGGGAAGCATGTGAATTCTCATTGAACTTCAAGTTCTGCAGACTTCCATTCCATTTTGTCTGGAAGAGATTTCATTTTTTCTATTATACATACTTCACATTAAATAAGCAACAATTCACCAATTGTTAAACAATAAGTATCCTGCATTTACATGTCCAAAAGACACATTATCTTATTATTTTATTCTTTTTTCCTTCTTGTGCAATTTTCTTATTCACTAATGACATATGAAAATTCAAAAACAACAGTCTAGTCAGTTGCCTTAAAACAGACTTGCTCCATCAGTGGTAAACTGCAGGGACAAGCAAGAGCAGTTGATCTGTTCCACAACTTGCCCTGCCACAACCACCTACATAACCAGTTGTGTCATTCATAAATACACTACTGTGGCCCATACCATGAAAAATCATGCAAGAGATTTCCTTCCAGTGACTGGGTGTCATGACACCATCTGTGTGAATATTTGGAGTGCAAGTGATTTTATGTCACATAAGGGACTGCTGGTAAATGTGATTTTCTGGTACCAGCTTAGGAGTCCCAACACCTCTCACTTCAGGCTTATTAGGCCAAATACAAGCATATGCTGGCAGCAGCAAGCACAGAACACCGGAATAAACCAGGTATTTTGTTTATGGATAAATGAGGGTTGACTACTGTTTAGCTCCTTATCGGCTTCGAAATTCCACCAGGCTTCTTGTTTTCCTTCCGTCAAGCTCACATGACAACACAGGCACAGCACAATCAGCTTCCTTCCTGTGTTCAGCAGTTATTACTCTGGAGCTGATGATGACAAATACAAGTCTAGCAGATGAGAACAAGCATGTCAAGACTCACTGCACATTTAAGGTGATCCTGAACGTTCTCTGGTCCTCTTTCTCCCTCACCATGTAAAGAAAAAGCAGCAGCTATTTTTCCTGTTGATAACAACCTTCAAGCTGAAGGACAAGGTGCTGAAACAAGTGCTGAACCAATCAACCTTTTCCCTAAGACTTTTTAAAACTATGCAAGTTGAATATACTAAACAATAACAAGGATTTTTCAAATTAATTTTAAGGTGAACAACTTTTTCCTCCAACACAGATTTTCCTAATTGCTAACAGTAGCACATGAACACTTCTCTGTCCACCTGAGGTACGGAAAGATGACAGAAAATATAAAAACTGAATTTCTACTGCAGAAGTAATAAGCTGCCCTTAAACATCAGAAACAAAAGCAGAACAGGATGCATGTGTTCATTGAACCATAGGTAATATTTAATATGTATTTTTAAGGTTTTTTAACAGGCCTTAACATATACAATATGAATATATAAAATACATTAATCTTGTAATGTTTATATATATATAAAGTACATCCCACAACATTTCACGATTCTTAGCTGGCTACAATTTTATACAGAAGTGTGTGCATTATCTAAGTTTCTTTAGGTGTGTGGGGAAAAACATACTCCAGTTTTAAAATATGCACTATCAATCTGACTAAAAGCTCAAAAGCACAAAGCACATTATGGACAAACACTGAGTAAGAAAGTCTTTGTGCTCACTGCAAAGCAAATTATAGCAACACTAGCGCAGACTCCTACAGTGCTTAGCTCAAGCAAAAGAAGTCATCCTACAAATTAGCTGTGAGGCCAATAAAGGTCAGCAACTGATGAGTTGTATTAACTGATGTTGCACAGCAGCAGGACAGTCAATAGGAGTTAAAAATACTACCAAATGTAAGTTAAGGACGTGTGTATAAGACTTTCAAAGGACTGTAAATTCTTCACTGAAGAAATAAATCACAGCAAGTCAAAGATTCTTGGAGGTCCAGAAACAACAGCACTGGATTAAACCCGACATACCAACTCTAGTGTTTTAACAGGTGTTTGTTTCTAGACATCTTCCAAGATATGCGTTACACCCTTAAAGGCAAAATCCTCAAGCACACATGCACATGATAGGTTTCTGCATATCAGAGACCTCAGTGACTTCAACACTCTCATAAGTATCTGACATCAGGACCTTTGCTGCAGTTTCCACAGGAATGCAAGGCTTCTTCAGAGTCTGTGCTGAAGATAAAGATTAGAAAAGCAGGATGAATCATTCATTAAGACATAGAAGCTGTAGTTCAATTACAAGCTTAGAGTCATAGGACTTACAAGTTGTAATTTGACTATCTGCACTGCTGTATTTCCCCTTTGACTCCACACAAGACAGCTGTGGTAGACCCTACACAAGCATTCCCATGCTCCTGTTACAGGTCCATAGGAGCACCACCTTCCAGAGGTGCGCTCACAAACCCAAGGCAAGGTATTCTTGAAGAAGAATGACCAACCTACTCAACTCACATTAAGAAAAGTAAAAACAAAGTGAGTGAAGAGGTTGGTGTAAGTACTCTAATTCTCAGTGCTCAAATTAGCAATTTATTAATCAAGTGATCAACAATGAAGAAAAGCAATAAACACGCCTGTCAGTTTTTAAAGGCGTTATATACCTACAAGAAGTTGCACAAAAGTAATGAAAATCATAGATAATCACTTCTGTGGAGGATCAGTAAGTTAAATACGTATCACCTGCACCTGAAAAGATTATGACAGACCACAACTCTGAAAGATGTCATCTAAACTGGAAGGAATGTAATCCACAATCTTTGGAGGGCGACATTGATCAAAGACAGAGGGTAAGAAGCAAATCCGTAATGAGTTGGTAGTTCCTTGCTAGATTCCTACAGCTTTCCAAATCTGGGTATAAAGCCACAACTAAACAGTTTGTCTAAAGAACAGCAATGACACCTGCAAACACACCTTCAATAAACCAGTGTAACCATCTGACTTATGGACTCAACCCATCTCATCTACAGCATTTTTCAAATCACCAAAACACTCCTGGTTAACCTACAACAGAACTCCCAGTCCCTTTCATAGCCTGGACTAAGTTTTTGCCTACCGAATCCTCTTCTTTATTCCCAAGCACAACACCAACTAAGAAAAAAAATTTTAGCGAAAGCTTTCTCTGATTTGATTCTCTAAGGAAAAGGGATAATGATAACACTGCCCTACCTCAAAACAGAGGACAAACCAACAAATTGTCAGACATTCAAATACTAGTGAGATGGGGAAAGCTACTACTATGGCAAGCTGTCCTACAAACTTGTAAATGTTCATAAAAAAATCTTTGTCTAGTTTAAGAATCAAGACAATATAACGTAAGCCTAACCTATTTTGCACAGCTTTAAACTACCATTTTTGTGAGTTATCCCATCCAGACAAAGAAGTAAATATATTTTATTCATTAGGAAACAGATTTACCACTGTATTTGAACTAGAACAACAGCACCAACTATTCTGTTTTTAGCAAGTCCATTTACTTCAGATCCTACAACTGCTCCCTCCAGTCCTTGCATCCACAGCCAATGCTCTACAAGAACCAGAAGAGGAAAGAAACCTTAAACAAGTAAGTATAATTACACCATCCATTGTAAGATTGTTATCCACTGTAGATACCAAAATAATGGAACTCCATTTTTCCTCGCTCACAACAATAGTATACACCTAGAAATTATTCATAATAATGGGAAGGAAAGAAAGGTTCAATTTTTGCCCGGAAACATTCGATGGCAGACGTTTAAACCATCTTCTACAAGTTGCTTAAGCCCAACAGTGTATATTTCAGGAATTTTGAAGTTGTTCTAACGCCCACACTCAGGAATGGTGTCCGTGCTACCATCCAACAACTAGCTTGCAACATATTTACTAATGACGCCCAAACTTGCCCCCCGCCGCGGGCATCCCGCTCCTAAGTGAAGTCCAGGCAAAGGACCCGAGTTGCGCGGACTTGCGGGCGGCGGGGCCTGGCGAGCGAAGGCCTCACCCGCGGGCGCGGGGCCGGCGCCGAGAGCAGCCGGGCCGAGAGCGCCCTGCGCACCCTCCCGCCGCCACCGCATCCCGTCCCGGCCCCAACCTCGCCGCCGGGACATGGGAACAGCGGCCCGGGGGAGGCGGCTACCGCCGCGGAGGCCTGCAGGAGCCAGCGACTGCCCCCACCCCGCTCCGCCATCCACGGCGGGGCCGCCACCCCTTCCCGCCCTCCGCGCGGAGCGAGCGGGCGGTCCCGGAGTCCCGCAGGGCAGCGGGGCTGGGCGAGGGGCGCATGCCGCCCCGCCCGCGGCTGCAGACAGGGGAAGGAGAGGGGAAGGAGGGGGCAGAGGCCGCCGCGCCGGCCCTGCCCATACCTGCTGTGCCGCTGCGCCGCGGCGGCGCTGCTGTAATAGGCCGCCCTGCGCTGGGCGCTGCGCGGCACCGGGCGCAGCGGGATCTGGTCCGCCATCTTGGGGGCGACCCCCGCCGCCCGCCGGGCGCCGCCCGGGTCCGTGACGTCACGGCAGCGCCGGTGACGTCAGGAGGGCGGGGGCTCGGGGTAAACACGGGCGGGTGGGACGCGGCCCGCGCGCGCGCTCCCCTCAGCCGCCGCGGCGCCGGCGGAGCTCGGGGCACAAACACCGCGGTGTCTGCGGGGATCCGCGGGGCGGGAACGGGAGCGGGGGAGCTCTGCTCCGCACTGCCGAGCTGTAGGACAAGAGGCACCGGGCAGAAGCTGATGCACAGGAAGTTCCACCTGAACATGAGGAAGAACTTTCTTGCGCGATTGCCCAGAGAGGGTGTGGGGTCTCCTTCACTGGAGATATTCAAGAACTGTCTGGATGCAATCCTGTGCCATGTGCTCTAGGATGACCCTGCTTGAGCCGGGAAGGCTGGACCAGATGAACATCCTGGTCCCTTCCAGCCTGACCCATTCGATGATTCTGTAGTTATTCAGCTTCTGAAGTACCACACCTGCCAGTGCTGGTTTCCTGTCATTAAACAGAGACAGGTATTGCCACATGGAAATGGGCATTGTGTTTGTCTGGGATAATGAACCAGTCTGTGGGACCTCACCGAGTCGATACACAAGTCAGCACCAGCAAAAGCTGATTTGGAAGACAGATGTGTTCATAGACCTACTGTGGGACGTTATCTGTCAGTATTCCCCTGAAATCAGGTTCTGTGGGAGAGCAAAAGCCCTAACACCATTACAAAGACAGAACATTTTCCACAACAGGAGAGAGAAAATTATTTTATTTTTTTTCTTAATGCCTATTGCTAAATGAAGTTGTTCTTATGACCCAGACACTTCAGACCGCAGTGTTGCTGTACCTTAAGATGTACCTTCTACTTTTGACCAGGTGGTCAAAAGTAGAAGGTCATTATGGTCATTGGTTGATGGTCATTATGGAGGCACCACAATACACAGCTTACTATGAAGGATGCTCTTATCTGCCAGAGTGAAGGTTATGGAACATTGGCAATGCTTTCCAAGTGCAAATTTCTGAGCAGAATTTTGACTTTCAGCTTATTATCTGGATACTGAACTGACCGACAGACACAGAACACTCGAAGTTGAACCAGGAGATGCGAACAACAGTTACACAGGAGGCACAAGGCTTGTATAGGAATAGAAGGGAAAAATATCCATGCTGGGCAAGTGACAGGACTTTTCTGTGTATTCAGAAGGTCACACTCGGAAATGCCATAAAGGGGGAAGATACTAATTTAGCTTTTTGACTCTGTTAATCCATATAATGTTCATGGTAGAACACCAGTGGAATCATGGAACTCTAATTTAGGTTGGAAGGGATGTTTGGACATAACCTAGACCAAGCCCCTAGGTCCAAGACGTTACATTTCAGGGTCATGTGCAATGGAGTATTGAACTCCTCCAAGGACAGCACAGCATGTCCATACCTTCGGCTACCTGTTGCATTGTTTATCTTGTGATAAATTGCTGATAAGTAATCAAAATTTATATTCCAACTTGGGAAACATGGGATCAGCCATAACCATCCATCTCTGAGAAAAGTCTGGGTTCCATCTTCTTGGTATCATGCCATCAAGTAGTTTTGTTCAGCCACAAAGTCTCTTCTTAACTTTCTACTCCAAGCTGTGCAGGCTGAGCTCCCTGGCCATCTTGGTCACCCTTGGTCACTTCAGAATGACAGTGAGCTTCTGAATGAGAAGACCAAAAATGGGCATGGTAACTCAGAAAAGGTCCTACAAGTACCAGACAGAGGGGAAGGGTCACTTCTTTCTTGTAGGTGCTGGCTACATGTTTACTAACCGTACCCAAGGTGTGGGTGGGTGACTGCTGCAAGGGCATGTTGCTGTTGCGTCCAATGCACAGCAGGTTGTGGTGTGTATGTGGTACTGCCTGTCTCCTGCCTGCTCTGCAGTGGTGGCTCTAATTTATGTGTTGGAATAAGCAAACACAGCGCTGAAAAGTTTCAGGGTAACAATTATGCCAGTCCTAGGTGCTTTCATGGCTATTGTTGCTACAATTCTGCACATCTCACAACTTTAAAATGATAAACTTTAATATTAACAACTATATGTTCAGAATCCTCATGTGGCTGCTGAAGTTATTGCAGATCACTGAGGCCAAGAGAATTAAAGCTATTGCTTCCAGTTTACTGATTGATTCAAGCCCATGGCAGAGCAGTTTTCAAACTGAATAGAAAGCACTTAATTCAGAAGTTAGCAGCCTAAGATTAATCTTCTTGTCCGTGCAGAACTTTGGTTCTGGTTATTTGGTTATATTTCTGGTTATTTTACAGGTTGTTTGGCTGGTAACTATCTCTATTGTTAGTCAATTATGTGTACATGTTTGTAAATTCTGAATGTATAGATAAATATGTGATCAAGCATGTATAATGAAAGGTTTACTATTGTCAGACTTGTAAGGAGCCCATCATGAAACAATCATTAGGAACCATAAATGTCTTTAGAGTCTTGATTTCTTACTGACTCTCCTGTATTCTATAAATCACTATTTTATTTATGACTACTTTAAGGTTTTGAGAAATACTTTGCTATTACCTGTGTAGAGAAGATTTCAACCAGAAGAGGAAAAGAAGAGGAAAATGAGGTTTTTAGTAAATCAGTGGCCAAGAGAGTGACAAAATGGAATATTTATCATTTTAAATACATGCTGTTTTGATTATTTCAAGTATAAGTTCAAAGCTTGCAGTTAAGACAGTTGCTGGAATTCCCTCATTACTTCATTTTCTTGATCGCTCTAATTGCCTTTTTGCGTCACTATTTTCATAAAACTCTTAAGGGCAGGATCTTTGTGTAGCATCTGTTGTCATTCAGTTCTGCCTCTTGATTGTCATGTAATCTTGTTTTTTGTTTTTTAAAGAAAATTCTAAACATTTATATAAAAGTTTTCTTCATGCGAAATTGAAACTTTGGTGTATGATATATTGTGACTTTTCAAGTTGCCTTTAGAAAATGTCTCTGCATTTTGAAAATAATATTTCCTTTCCTATTTAGAAATACAGAAAGGTCACAGAATAAACTTGCTTTTGGTCCAGATTTTGGTATTCAGGCATTTCAGGCAGGTGTTACTTTGCTTCATGAAAAAAGCTTTTCATTTCAGTAATTCATTTCAATATTAAGTACTGGCTAAGGAACATTTGTAACTTAAATATAATGATAACATACATTTATGATAATAAGTAAATATTGCACCACTCTGGAATAAACTTTCTGTATCATCCTTTCTATGCTTCTTTTTTACATATTTTTACATTTTTAACAGGTGGCAGAGATCCAGAACCTATGATTTATGGATCTTGTGCACTCTTGGTTTGACTAGGAATGAGCTGGCATGGAAACTGTTTTGCATTTGTTGCATATATCTGCTACAGGTGCAGAACCTATAATGAATTCTGTCTGATATCCCCAGAGGGCATTTCATAATAATTTATACTTTTGTTACCATTCTTCTTCTGCTGTAAATGTTCAAGGTTAAGTGCTCCTGCCCTCCTAATCCTGTTTATGTATCCAGTCTGTGCTAGGGTAAGGGAGGGAAATGAAAGGCAGTTTCATTCTTTGCTATCCTTCTTGGAGCCAAATTATAAAATCCTTTATACTGGAATAAATCTGTGGAAGTGATACTAAAATCAGTTGAATATGAAACAAAAGAAAAAGTTTCAGTAAGCCTCATGTAATGTTACGTGGTACGAAATTTACATTACCTATATACTAGGTATTTTCTTGCCTCATCCTTCAAATCTCCTTGCATTTCTATTTTAATTGTGGAACCTTTTTCATAAGTGGTGAACCAGCTTGGTATCTGCGTTCAAATTTTCATAAAATTGTATATCAGTCCAAGACACCTAGAGGCTTTAAAAAAAAATTACTGGCAAGATGTAAGCACAGCAGCACAGAAAGAATATGGTTGTGTTTCTAGGAAGAGCTGAGGGCAGCAAGGAAGACTACAGCAAATAAATTCTTACACTTCCAGAGTAAGAGAGCAAAACAAATACAAAATAAAGGGAACTAAAACAGCTGCAGTTACCAGTTTTAATAATTCTAATAGCAGTGCCTTCATATCTTCAATCTATATCAGTAAGATGTAACAAAATGTTATCTTGCTCTGGGAAAGAACAAAATTGGAGACACTCTTTCCTCTGAAAGGATCCTTGCTTTAAAAGGTCCATTCAGACAATGAAACCACATGCAATTCAGTTATACACCAAAATGAATGAGTTTAAAAACAGCAACAAGAAGTAAAAATAATAACGAAAAATATTACTATACTATAAAAATCCTGGAATGCAATAGGTACTGAAAACAAAATGCTGTTCACATATAAAAAAATTATTTTCTACATAGCTAGAAGAAAATTCTATTTCTACACTTTTTTTTTTTAATATTCAAAACATTCAATGTTTCTCAATTAATTGTGCTCCCAGCTGTTATGTTTCTTTCAGACCTTCCTTCAAGGTGTTCTCTTTGGTAAAAGTCAACTCTCTGCAGCTCTGCAGGATTTATGGACTGCCAAATCTCTATTCCTCCTTTTGTAGTCCATTCTTTCCAAACTCTGTGTCCCACAGCACCAGCTTCACTCCAGCCCTGTGTCACTCTCACCTGTATTCCACCAAGTCAGTCTCTCAGAATAAAATGCAACCAATATGTTCTCCAATTAAATAAGCAAAATAATTTATATGTTGTATTTTGGATTTTACTAGAGATAAATCTAGTCAGTAATAGGTCTGGCTGAAAGGGTGTTTTCTCCAATTCACTTGGCAACAGTAGAGACAAAAAAAAAGAAAATCCTAGAGTACTTAACATAAAGTTGGTTTAGAAACAAAGGTAAACTTTCATGACTTCTGATGCAAATATCAGTCATGTCTTCACTTAAGCTGTTAAGTGTTGATTGTGAATAAACAAAAGGAGAAAATTATAAATACAATGTTCATTATTTAACTGCACTTTCACCATGACCCTTCAATGAGAACCATCTAGTATTTTTCCCACAGTATCTCTTCCATTAAGTTAACCTATAACTTGAAAATTACTTCAGTATACATTTCAAAATCCCATGCCTTTTGATTTCTAGTTAGCTTCTGAAGTATTGTTTCTCACGCTCTTAGCATATGTAAATTCAATGCTAGATTTCTTTTTCTAATTTGAGAAAAATGGACTCAAAACCTTTGAGCTGGATTACCAACTTCTGATCTTCTCTTAAAATATCCAATAAAATATTCCCCTGATCTGTGGTGCAAAATTAATAGCGAAGCACACCAGCACTTTCAAAAGGCTTTTTTTTTTTTTTTTTTTTTGGAGTGTTCTCAGTGGGTTTATTTTATCAAATTCCATGTGTTGATATTTCAAATAAATAAATACAGCTGCTTTAACTACTTCTTGAAATTGAAAGATGGATTAATGGATTAATTATGAATTTTGTGTTGTTTCAGGGCTTCTAGAAAGGTCATGGAAGGACAAACAATGCCCAAGTGTAAACTCAAGTATCCAGTTGTGATTGCTGGTATCAGACTCTCTTGGATCTGATCTCCTTTTGCAGTTTCTAATACAATAGTGACCAAAAGCTTCAAGCTGGGTTAGGGCATCTTTTTTCTTTTTTCTGAGAACTATACAGGAGTAGATGAAGAAAAAACTTCCCAGATGACAAGATGATATCTTGTTAGCATATCCTTCAAAAGTGAAAAATTTCTTGAAATCTCGTCTTTCTCTGATATGTTTCTATGTCTGCCCCAGCCATTAGTTCAGGCTCATAGCAAAAAAATTTTTCATTTGCCTCAGACCTGTTTCTCAAACCTGTGTTCTCTCAGACATTTTAGTCAGTCAGATCTGGTTTCTGTTAAATATCTTCTCTTTGTATAGCGACTTCAGTCCAAGAAGCAGTTTGAACCTTACAGATTTTTCTTGTATCCCTTATTCATGTAGGAAACATTATTTTCACAGAATCACAGAATTATCAAGTTTGGAAGAGACCTTCAAGATCATCTAGTCCGACTGTCAGCCCAACACCATCACAGTCACCCCTAAATCATATCCCCAAATGCCACATTCAGACAAGTCTTGAACACTTCCGGAGACAGTGACTCCACCACGTCCCTGGGCAAATTATTCCAGAGCCTAATCACACTTTCAGTGAAAACTTTTTAATCTGAACCCCCCTGGCATAACTGAGGGCCCTTTCCTCTTGTCCTTTCACTTGAGACACGGCAGAAGAAGCTGACCCCCGCTTCATTACAACCTCCTTCCAGGTCGTTGTAGAGCGTGTTAAGGTCTCCCCTGAGCCTCCTTTTCTCCAGGCTAAACACCCTGAGCTTCCTCAGCCATTCCTCACAGGACTTGACCTCTGGTGCAGTATGGCAATACAGATTAAAATCATTTGCTCAGAAGCAGATTTATTTGGGATTAGGACTGATTTATTCTGTCCTGCCAAGATCACAGGCCTATTCCTTTTTCTCTACGAAATTTATGGATTGTTATACAAATCACTATTCAATATTTATCTTCTAGGAAGCATGTGTAATCTCAAGTTGCATCCAGTTTGCTTTCTAGAAAGAGGCAAGTTCACCAGTATGAAAAAAAAAAGGGAGGGTACCCTGCAAATTTTATATGACATTTTCAAGAAAATAAATGTAACT
The DNA here is from genome assembly GCA_036630365.1 of Acanthiza pusilla. Taxonomy (NCBI): domain Eukaryota; kingdom Metazoa; phylum Chordata; class Aves; order Passeriformes; family Acanthizidae; genus Acanthiza; species Acanthiza pusilla. Next base: position 4,049,392 of record JAXCHO010000034.1, read on the forward strand.
TTGTTTTAAGACCAAAGATATTTCTTCTGGAAAATAAAAATGAATGTTTTACACTGCACTTCCTTTTGTACTGGTAATGTGCAACATGGTGTCTAACAGAAGAAAAAGTAGATTTTATTACAGGCTTCTTATTTGAAGAGCTGGCTGAGCTGGAAGCATCACTGATAGAGAGGAGAAATGTATCCTTGTGCCCTCTCAAACTTGAACAATGTGGGTGCAGTGGTACATAAAAGGTGGAGTTCAGAATGGGCCTGTAGCCTTAGGCTTCATAGAGCCATAGAATCATTGTATCATTAACTGTGTGGTGAATGGGGTGCCTGTGAGTATTTGGAATTCAATTTCTCCTCAGTCACCCTGGTCAGCTTCTTGTGTCCTTACAGCAAGGAGCCTTTCTGCTGTCTTCTTCACTTCCTTGCAGTGGGTACAGCATGAAAGATTTTTGGCAGTGAGCTCCGGCAAGGACACAACTGAGGGCAGTGAAAAACAGGGCTCGGTGTCATGACCTGACTGCAAGGAGACTTTTTGGATAGCTGGCTTCTTTCAGTTAGCTTTATTCAGTGTGGATGTGAGTGTATATGTGTATATCCCTATGTCAGCTGTACTGTGACTGAGATTCCTGTTCTGTCTATGAAGTTTGGAAAGTTTGCCTTTGTTACATACTGTGGCACATACTGCAAGAAAAAGACATCAGCTAAAGCGTCCCTGTATCACCAGCAGTGTTTCTGGGATCAGAAATGCTACAGAGCACTGGCATCTCTTATAGTTCACCTACCTTTTAAGACCACTTCACCCTCACTGTTGGTCACAGCATGACTAAACATCTGGACAGACTTAGGAGAATTGACCATAAGTGTTATGTTATCAGCTGTGCAAAGCTCCCAAGGCACAAGCCTGAGACACAGGTCTTTGGACACAGGGTTGACTCAAGAAGGCAAAGAAAATGGAGTGAAAATTAGGATAAAAAATAAATACCCAGAAGAAAATGTGCTGATATGTGCTGACAAGATACTATCAGTGTGACACATCTGGCCTCATTTATTCCCCACTCTTCCCAAGGAAATTTGGGGGTGGAGCTGGAATTTTTCCATAAAGGCATAGGACCAGAACTGAACAGTAATGAACTAAAAAAGTCTATGGGAAATCCAATGAAAAATCTGCTTTGCCTCAGTCCTAGTCTAGTATCTTGTCCAGAAAGTCATCTGTCTGCCAGCTTATTCCAGGTTTGTTTACCTTGCTGAAAAATATGGAGCTTCATAAGACTCAGATCTGCCCTTGACCACCGCATTGCATAGCTGATCTGTGAAGCATGAAGGTTTTCAGAATGGTAGACAACACATTTTTGAGGTGATCTCCATGCAACACAGAGTGCAGTTTCAACTCTCAATGACCATTCCTCATACTGTATCAATTACAAACTGTGTCTTGCCCAAGCAGCCTTCTGAAAGCCACCTGGTAAAGTGCCATTTTCTCCTGTGCTGCAGAAAGTCCATGTTCTACCAGAAGAGTGAAGAGCCTGAGGTTTCTTCCCTTGCTGAAGAAGTAGATTTGGGAAACCCCTCATGATGCAAAGAGCAGGTTCTCTGAGTCGTAGAAACCTTGTTGTTAGATACTATGAAGATACAGCATGGTAGTTCTGAATATTTTCCTTTAATCTTATGAAAGAGAGTTTTAAAGAGGAGAGAAAAAAAGGTATAGGCAAAATGTGATCTTTTGTGCAGCTAACAAATCCCAAGCCTTGGTACACATCAAGAAAATACCTACTTTTGACAGTCTTGCCCATTCCTAGTACATTTTAGACACTGGTACTTTCAGAAAGAGAAAATGCTCCATAAATCCAAAGGCAAAAGTTCACCTGTGTTTGCTTTTAAGACATGTATAACTGAGATGCAAGAACTGTGAACAAAATCTTCTGTCCCAGTGTTTTATATATATCTACACATGCTAGCTAAGATACTTAGCTAACTAAAATGACCATTTCCCTCTAGTATTACAAGTTGTAAACTTTCAACCCTTTTGAAGAAATGAGGTCTTCATCAAACACCTTCTAAAGAATAGGTCTTCCATTTGTAACTGCCTCTCATATCAAACCCACTAGGAGCATAAAAACAGCAATTATTTATAATAACTTTATTTGGTATAATTTCCATCTGTCTTTGAAAGCTCTTCCTGCTGTTTTCAGGCTGTGCATGTTAAACAGAAGTGCTTACACTTGACCTTGCTCTTGATCCACTCTTTGTATGCAGCAGTGCCTTTCTTCTGAAAGATAGGTACAATTTGTGTCCACATAAATTATACTGTACTTGCTATTAACATTCTTTTATCTGGTAAATTACTTACACTGATTATGTTGAAGACTGTTCTATGAACTGCTGATAATGCAGGTCTATGATTTGGATGTAATATGTCATTCTTAATTTAGGACAAGGCTGAAAGGAGATGGCAGCTTGCTATAACACATGCAAAAAGTCAGGTTCTGGCCACATGCAGTCAGGAAAGGATCCGCAGTAGTATTTGGAACAGAAAATGTGTTCAGACTTGGAATTCTGGCTAAATTCCATCTTCAGTAATTATTCTGTTTGAATCTTCCTGCATTTCCAAAGGGGTGATTATGGTATTTTCATTTCTTTCCTGCCTCAGATTCATGGAGAGCCTTGGCATAGGTAATGTCCATTCTGTACTGCATTGAAGAAGTAGCAAACAGGGAAAATTATCCATACTTCCTTCTCTCAACAAATAGTTTAGACTGAGCTAAACGCCTGTGATTTGTCTTGTCCAGTCAGCCACAAGACTAGAAATGCTACACTACTGATTGACCAAAAGACATGGAGTCTTGAAATCATGCTCTGGAGTAATTGTGCTGGGCATTTAGGGCAAATGGCACCCATCAGTAGATTGGAATCCTGCAGGGCTGCATCCTCTCAAGAAGGGAGAGAGGTCATGAGGATTCTAGCTTTTCTTTCATGCAATCCGATCTCTTGACAACAGGTTCCCATAAACTGATGATTTTTGGTAAATAAATGTCAAAAAGTAGGAAGAACCCCAACATATTGCATTCCTGTCTAATTCAGCACAGTGCTGAGGTCTTCCTCGATAATTTAAGAAGCTGAAGATGAAGAATGCTGCTCTTGCAAATTTAGGCTACTCTGAGCAACCATTACCGAAAAAGCCTCCTGCATTTCATTTGCTCAAAGATGATGGCTTCTCCTTGTCACTAACAAAATGGTTGAGGATGTTCAAAGCAGATTTCGTCCATGAAGTGCAAACATCTTCTTTGATAAACTAAGATTTTATTTTTCTAAGAGTAGTTTAAGTAATGCAAAAATACCACAAGTAATTAAAACCAGGTTTTTTCAACTGCATATTTCAGAATTTTTTTTTTATGATGGTAATAATGAACACACACATATATGCTCTTTAAGTGTTAATTTTGATCTTATAAAGCCGTGTGACAAGAATAATAATTTCTCTAAAAGACCAAAATAACCCCCTTGCTCTTTTTAATGCAGTTCAGCAAAGAGATGTAGCCCCAAAGCACCAGTCTCATCATGTTGCTGCACAGATCTGGCAATCAGTGGTTCTCCAGTGTCTGGGTCCCAGGAGGCAAGAAACAGCTTTGCAGTGCTGAATTTTGTACTGTTATTGTTTCTAGAGTTTCAGTGTACTGCAGGCATTTTCTTATATTCTTCTTAAATTTTCCACGTGAATGAACTTGTTTAAAACTAGATATCTATTTTATGAGGAAAGTTTTTATAGTATCTTGTTCTAGATGAAGTCCATGTAACATTCACCAGCCACTGTGGACTATACCCGTCTTGTTGCAGTTACAGTTCTAGCATTCCGAAGATGCAACGTGTTTTGCTAGAATTATTTGTTCTTATTGTTTATGTTGTCATAATTCAATTTTATGCTGTACACAGCTCTGTAGAGCACAAAGTTACACCCTTTCACCCTTCTCAGCTGTGCAGTCAAGACACCCCTTCTTGAATTCTATAGGTCAAACAGAGCCGATAGGATTTAGTCCATGTAACTGATGGACCATTGCCAAAATTTCAACTACTTTGGTCAATCACATTCAAGACTTAAGGCAGATTTTACCTAGTCTGTGCCCTCTTGTCTGTCCCCAAAACCTGCCCTGTGGTTTGGCACATTTTGCGACCTATTCACTTTGTGTGAAAATCTGCTCCTTACTGGCTCTCCTCTGAGAGCTGCATTTGGCTCCAGTAACTGAGCCAGAGAGAATTCTCACCCGTCTTCTATATACGTTTGTGATGTTGTCTAAACCTTACCTTTGAGGGGTAAGGGTGCTTATTTGTGAAGAAAAAATCAAAAGACAAGGTGCCAATTGACCATTTTTTCCTTATGCTTTTTTGCAAGGGCACAAGCCAAAGTATTTTACTTCCTGCACAGACCACTGCTGCATACAGATTCCCAGTTACATAAAGAAAAGGCAAGAAGGGAGAAGCTGAAAGGGAGGTTTGACTCCTCATTAGCAGGGTTCTGCCCCTGCAGATGGAAATACTACCTTAGTCCCCTTCTGGATCATGGAAAATATGACAGTTTGTGGTTCTAAGCTAGGTTTATCAAAAGCACACAGATAAAACTGTTTTGATGGAAAATGGGATACTTATATACATATTTTGAAAAGTCTATCCCACAGATAAAAGGAAAGAGATGAAGTATTTTTCTAAGAGCTTTGAGAAAACGAAAAGAAAAATCAAACTGTGCTCAGCCACATTATCAAAGTTTCTGACAAAGGGAAAAAAAAAATGTGTGAGGCAATTTTAGGTTCACTAAGATACTTCTGAGATAGCACAGCTGTTCCTCTGTCCCACACTGAGTTTTTATTGCAAAGCCACAGTGTAATGGAGCAGATCTTTTAAATGGCGTTCAAAAACCCCTTACTCCTCAAAATAAAAATATGGACAGTCTAGATAAGAACAAGCTAATTCTGCCTCTTTGTCAATTAATCTTCCAAGACTACATGACACAAGTATAAATTTATTTCTGTGTGGGGATGCTGAAATCCACATTGGGTTTGTAATATCACTTCTGATTGCATAGTTAAGTACACAGTCTTTACAACAACAAAATCTTTTTTAAAACGTGTGCCCTACATGTATTTTTAATCTATAAAAACAAATAGCTCAGGCCACAGAGTGTATGGCAGGTGATCAATGGATGTTGGAAGTTAAAGAAAATCTCGTGTGCTTGGTGTGACACACGGTTGAAGTACCTTTGCCATAATTTCATGTAACGAAAAGATGAGGCACTTTGGATCGTCATGTCTGCAGTGAAACATTACTCTTGAAAAATACATTCAGAGCTCAAGAACTACCTTTGCAGCTTATTAATTGCCATGGTTACTTTTCACCTTGATTTAAACTGCTGCTTAAAGACACAAATACTTTGTAAAGGATATATAGATACATATTTTTATGAATATCCTCTTTGAACCATAACATCTGCTGGGCTTTGGAGCCTCCCAATACTATTATCAGGTGTTATATTCAGTCACACATCACATTATTTATTTCAGTCAGTGATTATTTAGTTTTGGTTCAGAGACTTTGTGGTAAGATGGTTTAAATTTTTATATCAATAGTACAAGAAAGAATAGCTAAGAACAATAAAAATACCCTTTCTGTCATAACTCAAAAATATTTCCACAGGCATTCATTATTTTCAATTGTATAAGGGTTTGGTATGTAGCCTTTCCAATTCTTCATGAAACTAGATAACATTTACTTATTCCAGATGTTCCCTGCTATTAAAAATCAGAAACAAAGCAACATTATGAGATTATTATTTTATTTCTGCAACATCTTGCACGGGGTATTGTGCTTGCCTTTCTTTGTTTCAAATATTGTAATTAGTTCTCTTATATCAAATCATGTTGCAAGCCAGAACTGTAATAACTATGTAGTATTTTGTAGTATTTTTATTATTACTACTGTCATAATTTAGTGTTAGTGCATGACAGAGATTCTGACTCAACACAAAGGCATATGCAAGAGGCAATAAACTGCACACAAACAGGAGAAAACCCATTAGCGTTACAAAGGTTTTTGAGGTCTGCCTTCTTCAAATGGCGAAGTTGTTGAACTCATTCTTTGGTGCTGTCTATTTTTTTACCCTATGACCACTCATCCAGGTGTCCAGCATGACAGATCAGTGAGGTTTCAGAGCTGCAAATCTTCTCCCTAGTGAAAAGTGAGATTGCTCCTAATTTGACTAATGCATAGCAGATTCCTCCTGTCACTAGCTGGCTTAGCTCTCCCAGGTAGTTCTGTTCATGGTGCTCAGCATTGTTCCAAGTTTTCCAGAAGTGGCAACAAAGAAATACCATGAGTGTATGTGCTGTGTCTTCATTCTGGTGAAGAATTTTCAGAATCTCATCAGGCATTTTTTCAGTTTCCTATGGTTTTCCCCCAATCCATTTTCTTTGGTTGCAATCATTATGTATTGTATCCACTGCTTTGAAAAATAATCAGAAGAAAAAAAATCTTTAATAACTATATGTCATTATTTAAAAGTCCTATCTTTTTTAAGTATGAAACACTTAAAGTGAACTTCCACAGGTATTGTTGGCTTTTGCTATTACTCTCAGCCTAATGCAATCTAAAATAGCAGCAGTTCCTTGATCTCTTCTCATTGTAATCTGCTCTTCTGCCCAATTGCTCTCACCATTAAGGACATTTTTCTAATAGCAAGTTTAAATGTTTCCTCTCTTAGTTTCAGGCCATTGCTCCTTATTCTACCAGAAAGTATTTATATTCTGTGATCATTTCTCCCTCGAGTCTCCATGTTTTCTAAGCTGTATAAATATCAGAAGCGACCACACTGCAGGGTGTCACTGCGTGTGCTGTGGTACACCAGTCCTCTAGGTGGTTAGGATCATGCAGGGTGTAACACATGCTCCAAGGCAAGCACTGTAAGTGTTCCTAGGCTTTTCAGGCTCTTGCTTTCACTGAGTCCTCACAAATGCTTGCACTTTGAGGAGCAGGATTCTTTTTATGTCTGTCAGGGAGAAAAAAAAAAAAAAGGATTAATTCCCTTTCAAAGTTGCACAGAGAGAAAACCAAACAAACCAACAAAAAAATCTCAGCCTTTCTCTATTAGTCTAATAAAGCGAGACAAAATTGGAATCATCGTTTGACCTCCAAACCCCCACAGTCGTAATGCAGCCCTATATACTTTATGATGCCATTCAGTTACACTGAACACAGACTATTTTTTCTTAAAACTCCTGACTTAACTGATTTCGGGCAACTCTATTAGACTCTCCACACCTCTTCTTCCCATTCTACCCTTCACCTCTGACATGCTAGTTCTCATCTCCCAGGTTATGTGGGTATAATACCCTCCTACATCCTGCCTCTGGATTCATTACCAAGTCTCAGGCATCCTTTCTGTCCTCAGTCTGAGTGCCAGACTCCCCTACTCTCTCAATCGGAATCTACACCAAGACCTGACTGTTTAACCTTTCAGATCCTTATCCCATTTAATTTTCTCTTTACCATCCTAGTCTAGGCCTTGTTCTTCTGCCCTCTTATTCCACTCTTGAACATAAGAAGGGCATGAAAGGGCAAGAGGGGATTTGCCTGATCTCACTTTTGGTACTAAAGGACCCAGGAAGAACATCTGTAAAAAGCTAGAGCACACTTACTGTAAACATGCCCTTCCACAAAGGCAACAGCCAGCCTGACAACATTGCAAAGAGCATATGAAGACAGACATTTTCTGAAAACTTGTAATGGGGCCATATCTGGGCAGTTAATATGTATAATAACAAAAGAAACAACCCAAAAAAAAAAATGCTGCAGTGCCACACAAAGCCTCAAACCACTCTTCCTAGCCATAAGACCATAAGGGCATCTTGGTGAAAGAATCCTACTCACAGTTAATATGGGCAAAGTGATGTGTTTTCCCTAGTCTCATTTTTAGAAGCAACAGAAATGTTTTTTGCAGTGAGCAAGCAAGTAAATCCTGCCCCCTCAAAATTCTCCGTGGTGGAAATCTTTGATTAAAAGTTCAGCAAAATTGTGCACAACTGATAGTAGAATCATTATACCACAAGGACAGGCCATCCCTCACTAGAAACTAATTTAAAAATTCTGTAATAGTCTCATAATTTTTTAGGGCACAGTTCTTCTTATGTATGATGCTGTATCCTATATAATTATAGAATCAATATATTTTTGCTTCTATAATGATATCCTATGTAATTACATAGGTTATTCTATATAGTCTCTGGCAAAAAATAACATGAGAGTCCAAAAAATTTGTTTGATATGTCCCTACTTGAATGTAAGTGGAAAGGTTGATTTGGGCTGTCCTCCATTTCAGTATAGTGATCTTGTATAGAGAATTCCACCTATATGTACCATACCTTTAAATAGGTGATGCTGTTGTCTAGGTTTCTCATCATTCTTACTTAAGCAGAAAGAAAGCAGCAGCAGCAGTAATCCATAAAGTTAAATATTTTAATATGTTGTCTTCTGAAACAAGTTAGCTTTTTTTAAAATTATTTGCCAGCTAACTTTCCCCTAGATCACATCACTTAAGCTCATTACTTTGTACTTGAAGTTATGTCCACTTGTACTGAATCAGGAAATTGTTCAGTGTGCCTGCCAAGTGGTCCATCATAGATATTTTTATCTTGTCCTCTCTAACCTCCTCCGTGATCTTTGTATTTTTGGAAGTGAGTAGGATCTCTTGTGCAGTTAGAAGGCTGATTTGAGGGACATGGGACATGTTCAGATATCACAATCTTTAATTTTGTGCTTCATCTATACGGGAGTATAACCTGCAGAGAATTTTCTTCCAATTCACTTCCTTTCCCAGTAAGTCACTGGGTGCTACATGGGTGGGTAACAAGCTTTGGCTTTCACCTGGGGGAGCTGACTTGAGCACTGATCTGGTACACAGTTGAGTGACATCCCAGTTACTTAGAAATTAGTCTAATCCTTCCCTTTCTTCCCTAGCACATGGTTCATGGATTAGACAAAAGCGTCTGTGTGCATTCAACACACAGATTTATCGGGTAGGAGAAAAAAAGGAAAAGGGAGGATATCAAATTCACTGTACGAGACCACTTATGTACTATCATCACCTAACATTCTGCAGCACGCCAGGGGCAGATGAGCTGTATAAACCTCAACACGTGTAAATCACTGCAGCCTGATCAGTATGTAAAATATGTATGTATGTATGTATGTATGTACGTATGTGTGCATGTATATATGTATGCTCTTGTATTTCCTTCAACATCTTGCAGAAGAGATATTAAGTTCCCATCTTTCTTCTTCCAGAAGCAAATCCGTCCTACTTCAGCTTCAGTTTCCAGGAGATTGCTCAGGCACCAGACTGCTGAACTATCAGTCTGAGCACAGAAGGAAAAGTCCTTGTTCCCAGCAGAGCTTGATTTCATTTACAGATGAAGTGCTGCTTCCCTTGACTTCTTTGGGGCAGCTTTACTTCCTTCCCAATTTTACTATCTTTGGCAAAAAAACTCCCTCTCACAGCAGATGTTTATGGATTTGTGCTAATGACCCCCTTGGCAGCTTTTTGCAGCCCTGGAAATTGTCAGCAAGGAACCATTGAAGTCCTGGCCAAAAATCAGATGATTGGATAGAAAACATTTAGATATAGAGCAAGATTGTTAGAGGCAAAAAAAGAAAAAAAGAATGCCCAGAATCAGGAGTTCAAAGATGCCAAGCAGCAATCAACTACCCAGCCTGACCATCCGCAATATAGATCAGAAAGCACCTGCACTGGAGGAGCTGTCAGGAAGCAGAGTTGTGACAACTGGGATACTAATCAACACCATTATACAGGCATCCTGTGCCTTCTAAGATTTGTATGCTTTTCTGAACAGGTAATCAGTCCAAAGAACTGATGAAGACAGAGGATCCCAGGACCAGTCCTCTCAAAGCTGTTACATGAGGCAGAGGTAAATTTGTATTCAATAGATATTTGAAGTCAATCCGGCTTAATTAATACCTTCACTAAAAATTAAACTTTAGGTTCATGGGAGATATGAGAGTTTTGGCTAAAGAACAGGAAGTAGTCAATAGGATTGAGTCTAGCCATTGGAGAACATTGTCTCTTTAAATGAAGCTACTATTTTTTTGTACTGAATCCATCTTTCAGTTTAATCCTCTATCTCCCCCTAAATGTAGATATTATAAAATATGCAAATAATTAGGGATAATGGTATGGTCTGTGGGTGAGGGGATATTGTTTTTTCCCTAGGTTTATAATTAACTAAGGGACTAGCCAAATGAAGAACTCATAGGAATATTGTAAGCTGTTAACCTGTCTTTGTCTTCCCTAATTAAAAATTAATACCTTGACCCCTTGATAAAAACAATGGTCAAGAGTTGCAGCATTGTTATGATGTAATGGTCTAAGCTGTTACTATCCAACAGTTCATTAAAACCATTAAAAAACCTCAGGAATGGCACCACTTTCTGCTCCCTTAGCGGCAGGAGCAGGAGCTCTGAATTCTTCACTGCAAAACCAGCTCTGGTGGTTTAGATTATTGTCACCCAGCACTCTCGTCACCTACATCTCGCTTTCAGTCCTTTGCAGACATTATAATCATCCCCATAAAACACACTGCAAAATACATTCATACCAAAAACTGTGCATAGTTTATCTATTATATAATACTGGATAAGAACAAAGCTGCTCCAGACATCACCTTGTGCACAGTTCACTTTCCTAAAAACAGACATCTGGTGCCTAAGATTGTCAAGACCTCCACATGGACCCAGCAAACATGATGTAGGACTAGAAGAGGTTTACATCTCTCTGTAGCGGTGGGCCAAGGGAGATACCTGAGGTAATCTTAGATGGCATTAAGTCCATATGTGTGGGAGACAGAATCAAGCCTCTCCTGTCCTAGTAAAATGCCACTTCTTGTCCTCTTGGCCAGAAGGATGAATTAACACAAACACGTTCACTACCTTTTGGACTGATCACAGCCAGATCAGATTTTTCATGTGGTTTCTTTAGGTACCAGCATTCAAAAAAACTGTGCCAGCATTCAAAAAATTACTATGACTTCAATCTGTTATTTAACATTTCTTGACATGTCTTGTTCTTCTTAGTTTAGACAATACTACTATGTGTAAGGGAATATGCATAAGGAAATAAGTATAAGACTACTCTGTAAGGCTCTTACTCATGAGATTACCAGAGGAACTAGGCAAAACCCTTCTCAGTAGCCTCCTGATTAATTGGAACTTAGCTTTATCATTCAGCTTTGCCTCTCATAAACTACAGGTTTTGTCACTGAGCTACTGTTGGTTCATATATGTCTTAATTATTGATGGAATTTCTTTTAACCCTTTGGTCTGAAAAGTTGACCCATTGTTTTCTTTCTTGCCTTTAGTAAGATTTTAAAACATTTCTCGCAATCTAGCCATGTCAATATAAGGAACCAAAGCCTCACAGAAATTTTCTTTCTTTCCTGTCAGTGTTTACTGACCTATGACAGCTGGACATGGAATTCCCTATTTTTCCTTAAGTAAATTCCTATTGTAAAAGAAACATTTTGACAGGAAAAATACCCACACTAGAGATGAATGATTATCTATGAACACATAAGCTTGCAAAAATAAAACTGTCAAACTATTCATCAACTCACACAACAGAGTCGGTTACTGAATATGGTTTTCTAATTCCCTAATGGATTTTTAAGAAAAAATCTGTTCTAGCAAATAATGCATATAAGTAGCTCTTCTTAAAGCAATCTGCATAAATTACTTGTAAGGTAGCTAGAGAAAGAATAGGACATTTTTACAATGCCAAATTATTTCCAACAAACAACCTTAGTTTGTACCTGCACGACAAAAAATGCAACAATACACAAAAGTAGTATTTTAACTGCACAGATTAGATTAATTTCACAAAATTTTTGGTTCATGCAAATTGCACTTACCACTTCTAATAGATTTATCTTGCCATGGAAAAGCATTATAGAAAGGAATAGTTCTTGAGAAGTGTAATAAATAGTAAGAACTAAACACCAGAATACAGTAATAAAAATAGAGTTTAATAGAGGATGATCTACTTTATGTTCAAGCTCTAAAGAGAGCTCCCATAAGGACTGCATGAGCTACTGAAGTATTACTGACATCTTGCAGAGGTTTCAGCTACATACCTGGTCAGCAATGCCAAGGACATGTGTGTACCTAGAGCTCTCCACACATTGTTGGTCATTTATGAACTCAGGGCAGGATTGTAAAGTCCCACATTGTAGATGCCTTTGCTCATCTAGTTGAGCCAAGACCACACAGGTGCCAAAAATCAGTCATTGCACCCAATTAGTGCTTGTTTCGCAACACTGAAGCTGAGCTGAGATATAGCTGTTTGCACCCCATACTTCTAGATTTAAGCAAAATACATCCTATGCTGTTGTACATCTTCCATGTGTGACTTTCTGGAGAAGGAGGTGAGTAATGGCAACTGCCCTGTTTTTGGTCCTGCTCCTGCTGCTGGGCTGCCCTCTGTTACTTCTCTTTGGTTTGTGTGCAGGAGTCATTGCCCTCAGCAACATTGCCATTAGACCCAGAGGAAAACACCTCAAAAGCTGAATAACTAAAATGGATCCTCGTTCCATGCAGAGTCACCTAAATATAGTGTGATTCTCAGTTGTCCTAAGCACCAAACTCCATGTGCCTCCAGAAGAATTCTGAAATATCCAGCTGTGGAAGTTTTGTCCTATATCCTTCTGGTCTGTGGAATGAGAAAACATAATATTGTGACCTATTTGTAATGTCTAATTCTCTAATTACATCATCCCTCTTCCAGGAAATGGATAGCTACATCACGTACGACCAGTTTTACCTAAAGAAAGCTATTAGCACCATCATTTTAATAAGCTTGTTTCTCAGAAAAAAAATCTGCCTTCCTTTTTTCCCCCAAATTGTACTGAAGACTGTTAGATTCCTAACAGTTAGGTTATCATCCTGACAGCCTCTGAGCCTTCCTCAGCAGTTCTTGTTGATTTTCTCCATTGACTTCAGTGGGAATTTTGGGCTTTTCTAAATTAATTGTAAACATTCAGGAAAAAGACCTCACCATCCTTGTGTGTGGCTCAAATGAAGCAATCTGCTCAATGCACAGCTGTAAGTTAAAAATTAACATAAAACCACCAACAACAAAACCACAGTGTTTTAGGATGTATAAAGAGATGGAATAGAAGACACTTTCTACAAGGTATTTATCATATCCTATGAATCAGTAGTTGCCTTTCAGTTTTGATCCGGCTTACTGTCTGTTAACACTTCTCACAAAACAGGGCAAAAATACAATGAACTGGAAGGACTTACAGGCAAGCGATCAGAAGCCAGGAAATAATTCCACATGGGGAGAGATTAGGTCTGTTTATGAGGCAGACGAGTAAGAGGTGACGACATCATTGTCATAATATCATTATAGTGTAAATCCTGGCAGTCAGTTACTCATTACTAAGATGCAATACAAGATTGAGGAGACACACTATGAAAGAAAAAGAAAACAGATCGGATGTCTAGCCTTGTCTTTGTGCTAATTTCTTTGGCAAGTACCTCAGGAGGTTTCCATATCCCTAACATACAGGGCATATTCATGTGAAAAAAGCCAATAGTCAACTGGACTGCATAGGTATTTCTGTGTGCACGTAAGCATATCCAATGAACAAATGCTGCAAACAGGAATTATGGTTTGTATATGTGTTTCAGGAGATCTTGCTTCTTAATTTGCTTGCTGAAGTCTGTCTCAGGTAACTAAAATTCAGCCATGCCATGATGATATGAGAAGTGACTCCCAGAACATATATATATTTTTCCTTCTTTTCCCCCTCAAATGATACTTTTAGTATGCATTTTACCTCTGAATCTCACTTTAGGAATTAAATAAAGCTGTCACACATCCACTATGTTATGGGATATTTTAATGCCATATTTTGCTGCTCCATCATGAAGTGTTCTAAGAGGATTTAAAAAAAATTATTATTTATTCTGCATTCCTGAAAATACAGGAATATCACTTTCTCAATTTGCACTGATCCTGTGCAAACATACTTGCTTCATCAGGAGTTAAAATCTGTCCATATGCCTCTTGCCGTGTACCCAAAGTCTGGCTGAGTAGCAAACGGCACAAGGAAAAAACAATATATTGAAATATCTGTTTCACAGCCATGAACATCTGTCTCCTCTTCAAAAGTAACATAGTGTAATCTGGATATATATTCCCAGAGTGGAACTTTGGTAATTCAGATTAGAAGCAATTCTTGATGTTTTAAGGAGCCTCTTTATTACAAAAACAATTACACAACCCACCAGCACAGTACACAGAAAGGGAGAAGTAGAAGTTTATTTAGCAAGAAGGCTCCTAACAGATGCCAGCACAACTGGGGCAGCTAAATTGGCTTGTATCAATAACTCTTTCAGCCAGCTTGTAAAAAAACCTTCTGGGTCTAAACCCTCAGATATGCCCTAAGCATATTCAGGCATACCAACCACCCCAACATTCCCTGTGTGGCTTAAGTGTACAAGTTCATCCACTTTTTTCCCCTGAAGCTTTATTATCTTTCATAACTGCTCTTCACTATTGCTTTACCTCCTCTATAGTGAGTGTTGAGATCATATTTTGAATTTCAATCCTGTACCCTGTGGAATTCAGTCACTTTTGAACAAGGTATTGATTAATCTTTTCTTTACTTGGGCTGCAATGTTCAGCACCAACATAGATGTATCTCCAGCTTTTAATACAAGAACTGCAAGTTTAATGTTTTTGCATGTGGATGGGAATGCCTTGAGCTTGCTGACTAGCAGTGAAGTCTCTAACTTCCCACATACTATATTACTTTAATACTGGTTTAGAAACAGTGGGGAAAATCCCAAGACAGCCCACCCCAAGATTAATGGGCTCACTGAAGTATGTGAATACATTAAATGTATTTATCCTACCTCAGTGACCCAAACAAAGCTATACTTCAAGAAGACCACAAAACTGAGGCAGACAGAGAACACAGGACACTGAAGACACACAAAGAAGTAACTCATTGGGGCTTTTTGTCCTTCTTTCCTCTCATACAGGATCAAGGGATGGAGAGTGGAGAGAGCTGACCTGCTTCTCTCTGCAATCAGTGAGTGGGCTCCTGTGATCTTTGCCAGCTCAGTGGCGCTAAGATAAAAGTAGGAGGAAGTGAAGGAAGACAGTTTGGCAGCCCACAGCTATATGGAAGTGGACACAGCAGAAAAAGAGTTAGACAGGGCTGCATGGAGGCAAAGAGAAAGTACTGAAACAGTCTAGAGTAGGTAAAGGGGAGCAAATACTAGCCATAAAAACGAAGAAGAAAAAAGCCTGATTAGGAAAGAAGGAAAATAGTAATTGAAGCAAAGTTGTATTTATATTTTCAGTAATGTTTAGATGTAGTTTGGCTGAAACAAAAGCAGAAAAGTCTGACCATGGGTAAATATAGGCAAGTCTGAAAATGAAGTAAATGATTACAGTTCAAAACCAAGCACATAGAAAACACAATAGCAGAATAATTACAATGCTTTTGGCTATTTTCTCTGAGCAGAACTGCTGTTTTATTGTCAGTCAGGATAACTTCAAAAATGGAAACCCTTTTCTCCACATCCCAATAATTAGATGTATTTATTTCTTGAATGAGCAAAGAGCTGGTGATTTAGAAAAAAATAGCAGAGAAGTAAATGAGATTCATAAGGAGTACAACCTTATGTGCTTCATTTGGCACATATTTTAAATTTGAAACCATCATGTTTACATTTGAAAAACTATCTTTATGCAAGCACCTCACTCCAGTTTGCAGTTCTGTCACAATTGTAAGAGGATTCAACCTGATTAGGACAAAATAAAGGTGATATAGGAAATGGTTCGGATGATTTATCAAGTTGTTGACTTCCCTTGAAGACAACATAAAAATAATGCCACAAGTAAGTGGAAAGGCATACTGAGCCCTCTATTTTGCCATAGTATAAAACAAGCAAGCAAGCAGCACAGAGTTCTGTGATGACAGCCTAGATTAACATAGGGTCCTATTCTTTGCTGGCTTTCTTGTAAGTGACAAGAGCTTAATTGTAGTTTTTGATGCAATTGTATATTTAAGCTCAAATGCATAGAAAGTAATTTCATTACTCTAGTGGCCTTTGGTCATGCATCTTTTGGCTGAGGCAGGTTCAGTGCCAACTTGCGAGCTTGTGTCTGGATCATGAATCTCTGTCTCTCTCTGAGGATCGTGGTTTTGGTCCTTCTTCTAGGTATTAAAAATTCAAAACCCTAATTTATGTTCAAATAGCACCATATAGTGCTGTAAACAGTGCATAAATATATCTCACTTCATGAGTGCATTTACAGTGCAACTGGTTAGGAGATAAAGGGAACCACGGCTCATGAAGGCTGCATGGAGTCAAACTGAGTAAGGCATTGTGGGTAAAAGGCAGTGTTTTTGATCTATGGGATATGATTTTGTAAAGAGAAACTTGATTTTGAGTCGGTTGAAATGTTAAAATACTCTGAACGATTAGATCCCTGGCCCTGAAATGAATAATAATAAAAAAATAAAGAAATTATTAAAACATTAATTTTTTAGGAACTCTGAAAGCTTATCATATGGAAGTGTGTAAATTAAAACTGCACGTATTGTTTTAGTTAGAATAAACTAAAAATTTGGACAGAAATCTCAGTTGCTTTTAGCTCACCTTTGTTATGTAAAATGGTCAGCTATCTGAATGGCAAAAAGAATTGCCACTAAAAGAAAATACCACAGCTGATACCTGAGACCTCTGTACTCGTGAGTCAGATAAGAGCCAAACACAAAAAATAAAATGAAACAAATATGATTTTGTGTGATAGTTTGAGAAGATTTGAAGGTAAGTAGGGTTGAATAATGCAGAGAATATTGTAAAACAAAAGACGTTTTATCCTTTGAAGGGAAATAAAATAAGATAGGGAAAAGAGGACTAGGATCAACATGGAACAATGAGAACCAAGTAATGAAAATTCCTAAAACTGGAAGTCACACTAAATAAAGAGAGGCTATGGTCAAAAACAGACAGTTGAAAAGTTTTAAAAACAACGAAAAAGGGACTATGATCCTGTTGGCAAATATAAGTCTCAATGTTCTAGCCCTACTGAAAGACCTAAGTGACAGAAAAAACTATGAACAGACATTAAATTTGTTCATACTATTGATGTCATCACCACCTCTGCTGCTGCCACCCCAAAAAACCCCCAAAATGAAACCAAACCATTCCTGGCTGTTTTTCCACTTGCACTGGAAATAGCTATTTTATAGTAGCCCAGTAAATTTGTTTCAGACAGATGAAACAGCCGTACAGACATAAGGTATCTTATAAGGTCATATGGATGCATACCTACATTATACACAAATCTATCTGTGTGAAGCTTTTTTAGTAAATATTAGAAGTTGACTGATGGCTCTTAGTCCAGCATCTAAAGGTTAGGCCCACTCCCATTTTGGGAGTGCTCTGACGGCTAACAGTGGGACTCAGACCCATTGGAGCTATGCCTAAACCCCAGTTTCTTCCACACACCTACCTCACCTTGCACACCTCCCCACAGATCTTATCTTATCCCAGCAGCCACACAGCTGAGAGAGAGAAAAGTCCCATGATGGCTAAGTTGTTCCTCTTGCACATGCACAGGATTAGCCTCCCTGCCAATTTAGCTATTATCTATCTAATCCTCCTTTTTGAATAATCTCCTTCATGGCATGTATCTAAGTCCTATTCGAGCCACCTAATCAGGCTAAAGCCATAACTAGTTCACTCAGAAGATCCAGTTGGAAGCTCTTCAACTGGAATGAATCTTGGTCTAAGGAACTGACTTCTCCTGGACTGGTGTGAGTAGAGCCAAGGGAGTGAAACATTCCAGCATAAAGGCAGGTGTGAGGATTAAATATAGTGTAAGAGTTTAGGGGGGATGTGAGTGGCAGACATGGATTAGGGAGAGCTGGGGCAGGTAAACACAGAATAGGCAGGAATCAGATCTATGGGGAGGTTGAGAAGCGGAAGGCCAGATAAGCAGGGGAAAAGTGACAGGGGGGCTAAAACAATTAATGTTCACATTAGCATTTAAGTTATAGTATTTAATCCACAATAACATCAGGGACTAAATGGAAAAATCCTCCTGTTGCCTATTTTTCATGTCTTTTAACTTTATAGTGTTAAATTATTAGGGTGCATTCAATGATGAACGCAGGTGGTATTTGTGGGTGGTCACCACCTTTGAGGTCCTGATGGGTGCTGCTCTTGGCATTTTTGATCCAAGCACACATGCCCAAATGTATGTTGAGACTTTTCACAGAGCCTCTAAAGCAAACCATAGACTTTGCTTCAGTTCAAGTGCTGGAAAAGTCCAGTGATTTTGTGAGACACTTCTATTTCAGCACACCTGCCTTCCCGTGAGAACTCAGCAGCACAATAGTTGCCCCCTCCCCTATCAAGATAGTAAATCAGTAAAATTTCCTCGTATCATGGGACATCTCTGGGACTTCTTACGCTTCCAAGCACATAAGTTATTTCTGAGAACAGAGCACAGCCCTTTGCACTCCTTTGACCACATTCTGGCAGCTAAGGTCCAACAGTGTACATGAACAAGCTAGATTTTTGTTACATAAAATAAAGGCTGCCATACTTTTTATTGGACTAGGATATCAGATTCCTAAGAGAAGTTATAATAGAATCAAGTTACAATGTCAGTGTGATAAAAAGTATCACATCGTTGCTCTGTCCTTTTTACCTTATTCATTCACAGATTGAAGTTTCCTGGATTTCTGTCAAAAGAATTAGTCTTTTAAGAATAGAAAAGACCAATGTCATCTTTATACAGTTTGGGAATTCATCTTGAGTAGCCCAGAGATTAACAATATCAGCGATAATTGAGTCAAAGACGTCTATGGAGTACACTAACAACAAAATAGACTATGGAACAAAAGACGGGTAATTCAACAGTGCACAACTGCTGAATAATCATTTTAACCTTACCAAGGGTCAGGATGGCAAATAAAATAAATAAAAAATGAATGCGTTTAAAGAAGGGACAAGGGAAAGAACAACAATGTACTCAGAGGGAGCTAGGCAGTTTTGAAGAAAAATGTGTGCAGAACAGAAATTGTACAGCTGTTAACAGGAAGGAAAAATCAATTTTACACCACATAAAGGGATACATTTACATCATTATGATTATGTTGGGAAAGGATTAGAATTTCACTTTTCTCAAAGCATTCTTGCAATGTGTCATATGATTCTTCCTTATCTGATGATCATGATGATGCATAAAGAATAGCACCTCTCAAGCATCACTTTATTCAGTAACAGACCACCTTGTGTCCCTGAGCTCCCTGACTGCCAGATCTCATGTCTTTGTTTTCCATAGGTAAATTTAATTAAACCAGCAGAAGTGGAGTTATAATGGTTCACAAACAGTGGTAGTAACTAAAGGTGGAAAAAAGGGTGGGGGAGGAGAGTTGAAAATGTGCACATATTCAGGAACTCAATAGCATTAGATAGGCAGATCGATCCTAAAAGTGGCCTAAGCAAGGGATACAGAAGAAAGCAAAACTTGGAGAGCTGAATTCAGATGTTGGTAGTATAGGAAAACACAAGTCCTCATTGTAGAAAATACAGGTGTTTCAGAAATGAGTTAGTTGAACAGTTATTCGCTCTTTCTTTAAAAATAGTTTTAAAATCTGTTACTGTGATTCGACTACAGTACAAAATAAGCTTTCACATGTGGGAGAACAGGGTTGACCAATGCCCATAAGTAAATCCATTCCATCTGTCCAGAATGAATATTTTCACTTCATCCAATTTCAACCTTTTTTTATTTCCCAACTATTTCATCCAGAAGGGAATAGCAACAATGTGAATTATGCCTCTAAAGCAAACTAATCCAGACCCAGGGAGACTTAGAGGTGATGAATGTGAGCCTCTCCCTGCATCCTGTCATCTTGGTCCCCCCTTCTCACCTGTGTACGTGATCACTATTTTAAATTGTAATTTGCATCTTATGAAAAAAAATGCAACCACAGGTTCAGTCACAGTCCATTCTCCAGGGGAAGAAGATCTACAGGAGTGGAAAGCCTTGCTCTCCATCCTGATTAGTACCAAATACTGTCAGACAGTGGGAAGCCAGCCTGGAGACAGTTAACTGCAATGAGCTGTGTGTTGGAAGCAGCACCTTCACCTCCTGCCCAAGCATAGGCCATGACAACTAATGGGGAAAGATATTCCTTACCGCTTGCTTTGCTGCCTCAGGTCTTCTTTACTGCCACATACTCTAGGACAGACATAAGCCTTCCTCATCACCTTCTTAGCCTGCCTGTGCAGACACTGGGCACTGTAGAAGCTCGAAACAATGCAGAAAGAGGTTCTGGCTGTGTTAGTACCCTGGCTGAATGAATGAGGAGGGAGAGCGTTTATTGGAGCTGGTGGTGGCCTAAGAAAGCTGCCATGTTAAGCACATGCAGAAAGGTTACAAGGCTCTGTTTCAATTAGAGCTTTGGGGCAGACCTGACTCTCCTAAGTCTCTTCCCCACCTCAGCTCAGGAATGCTAATTTTTATTTGAATATAAGCTTTTATTTGAACAACAAGCTTTTAAGTAGAAAAATATCCTTAGAGGAGCTAGAGAGAACAAAATCAACTGTGCTACATTCAGTTCTCTACCTACAGCAGCCTTTTAGGTGTGACCATCATTCCAGTCAGTTCTCTAACTGAGAAGCAGAAATGCCTGCTGAATTTCCCACACCCCTATGACATTTTTGCCATCAGCCTGCAGGTGTGGCTGTCTGCTTCCAAGCCTTTCATTCAGCCTTTTGGTCTCTCAGAGACAAACTGAGCAGATCTGCAACGGCTCTGCTGGACTCCACTGGTCTGCCCATCCTCTGTCTCTCCCTGAATCTGCTCAGTAGCATTTTAAGAATTTTCCTCAGTAAGTCCTCCCAGCTTCTTCAAAGAAAATAAAGCCAAATTGCAACACATTCATCAAATACACAGTCTACTACAGTTACAGCAACAATTGAGCCTCCAGTGGGGCTGAAAGGCCAATTTTGTGATATCAGAACATGGGCAATGAGTCCTGAAGTGCTGCTGATGATCCTAGATAAGAGCTTTGTTTAGCTGAGATGCACCTTACATATTCAGAATGGCCCCATGTAATTTGTTACTGTACTACTGTAACTTGCAAGAGGACAACATTTATAGCAGTCAGTGGAGCAATTATGACTTTAAAGTGTGACACTGAGGCAAAAACAGGGCTGATAATTAAAAACTAGTGATTTTCAGAGTGTGAAATACTGAAGAAAAGAAATAGTAAGGTTTTTCTTAAGGCATATAAGCAAAATCAAACAGTTAATGAAAAGTGTGCAGTCTACACAAAATATATATGCACTGTGGCACTGGGCATTAATTCTCTTGTATTCTTTGAAGACATTGTATACAAACAGATTTTTTTCCTAAATGCACAACAGTCCAGTTAGCTCTCCATGACTGTATACTGTGTATCACCCTTCCTTCCTTCCTTCCTTCCTTCCTTCCTTCCTTCCTTCCTTCCTTCCTTCCTTCCTTCCTTCCTTCCTTCCTTCCTTCCTTCCTTCCTTCCTTCCTTCCTTCCTTCCTTCCTTCCTTCCTTCCTTCCTTCCTTCCTTCCTTCCTTCCTTCCTTCCTTCCTTCCTTCCTTCCTTCCTTCCTTCCTTCCTTCCTTCCTTCCTTCCTTCCTTCCTTCCTTCCTTCCTTCCTTCCTTCCTTCCTTCCTTCCTTCCTTCCTTCCTTCCTTCCTTCCCAAGCAAACTTGCCTTCTGCTTTTTTACATCTATTCTGTGGTAAGGCTGCCTACATCACTTTATGCCATTTATTGCCTCCAGCTTTTGCTGCAACTTAAAACAACCTTTTCTGGTCATTTTGGTAGCAACATTTCAATAAGTGACTAAAATCTCTGAATCATTCTAAGAGGAAAAAGTCACCTTCCCAGTTCCATACTAACAAAATAACTCATGGAGGACTGTATAACATGGTTATATCACTCTGGGAGAAATACAAACTTCAGATTCTGGCACAAGCTAGTGGGAGTTTGGCTTTAGAACAGAGGATCAGCTACCAAATACATGCTCATTTAAGTGGCTGTGCCCTACTTATAGGTGTATATGGAAAAAAAAATGGAGACAAGTCTACCCTTTTCAGCCAAAGGTAAGAATTTAAAGGAGTACAGTATCTGATGTCTTAACAAAAAACCCCAGCAATGTGATGGGTGTTTGTGGTTTCTCGGAATGCTTTCACTTACATTACAAGTAGTTATTCAGTAATACATCCTGTGAACGTAACAGTACAACTTGCCAGTGTACAAAATAGCATGGACAGAAGCCAATTATAAGAATAATGAAAGCAGAAGTCAAATACAAGCTGAGAAAAGCTTACCTCAAGTTAATGAACTGGTATATAGATGAGTTAAAAACAAACCACAAAAAATCCATATTGAAATCCCTGGCAGAGCGTCAGCCCTACTGTAATGCTCTAATCATGAAAACCGTAGTACATCAATTTCAAGTGCTCAGGAGAACAGTCAAATGTCTGTTTTATGGTGAAGAAATAGGGGCTTTTTCCTGTTTTTCAGTAACCTGTTAGGGTCTTGCTTTTACTGGGTGCTTTGTTCAGCAATCAGGTATGGCATGGCTCAAGGATCCTAACCCAGAGGGCAAGTTCTAACCTTTGTAGACCATGAATGGCATCTCAGCACAGATTCTAAAGCTGTGGCATGATTTCAGCAGCTGAAATCTACTTTTGCCCTTATTTGATTACCCAAAGTTTTCCTATTCTTCTGACTCAAGACAACTATAATAAGGTAATTAATTTTAAATATTTGAGTGAAACTTTACATTTTAACATTCTCCATAAAAATCAATGCTTAGAAATCCATATCAATATCTCAAGCCTCTGAAGACTTAATCCCAGCAGCAGCCAAGAGGTTTGACTGGCAGTCACCTCCTCAGAAACTGCAGGAGAATGCTTAATGTTCTGGCAGGCAGAATCCCATTGCTATCACAAAAACAGGAGCTTGAAAAGCAAATGACTCAGAGGTATTGGCATAACAATCTTTCAATTCCATATTATTTTAGTGTAGTGTTGCTAGGTTCTGGGTTTTGTTTTCATTTGAATAGTCATTATAATGGCTTGAAGTCGGCTTCTTGAAGTAGGCTTTAAATCTTGAAGGAATTTACTCTAAAAAATGAGCAACATCTCTGCACTTTATACGACAGGTTCCTCAAAAGGAACTTGAAATGGAAACTGAGAAGAGTAATCTCACTAGACTACAGGCAGAGCCAAAGAAGATTTCTAGGCATTTTTGCAATGTATTATCCTCTCAAAAGATATATACTAGAGGTATTTTATTTCAAGAACATGGTAGAATGTTTAACCCATTTAAAATGCAGCTAACTGATCTTCTTAGAACAAATATTTAATTGTTTTAACAATAGAATTTAGAAATGCAGACCAAATTCTGAATCTGTTATAATTCCTAATTCAAATCTGCCAAATTTTATGCATTTCAAGTTTTGAAAGTGTTTTCTTTAAGTTACAGTTCTGAATCCAATACCCTGTGTTCAGGGTAGTGAATTGCTAAATTAAACTGTCTATTGACATTTTTTTTTAGGCAAAAATGGAAGATAAATTGATTTTTTTGGATGCTGGTATTCTATAAGACAGAACATCCCCAAAGAGATTTCAAATGGAGCCTGTTGTCTTAACTAATTTGCACACCATGCTATTTTTTTTCCTTGATTAAAACCTTAGTAAGGAACTGCTCAAACCTAGGGAGTTGCTAGGCACAACTGAAGGCCAGCATGTGCCAAATATGCCACAGCACGGAGTCTTTAGTTGTCATCCAGCATACTGTGTGTAAGCAATTGGCAAGCCTCTTCTCCCTCTACCTCCCAGGACTTTTGTTATTGAATTGCTACATAGTGTATCTTAGCCTAATTGAACTCATTACTTAAGGGACTACTCTGTCTACACAAGTATTCAGGAAATATTATTCCTGAATAACCATGAATAACATTCTTATGCTGGAACGAGAGTGGGTTAGATAACATACCTAGATAAAATAATGAATAAACAGGTGCTAAAAGATGCTCTGGCAGCTTCACTGAGTCTGGAGAACCCCTCAGAAAACCTACAAGGAGCAATTCTATTTTTGTGCATAAGAGTTGGTGGAAGAAGCTCGGCTTCCCAGAAGCATGAGATGTGACCTATGAAATCACGTGAGTCAGACTCCTAAGGACAAGAGACAAAGACGGTGAATGGAGTGGTTTGATAAAGCCTCCATTCCAGTTACTTTAATGGTAAGCACTACGTAAAGGCAGGAGAGAAAATGGCTTTGCCTAAAAGCAAATTTTGCTCCTCAGTAAAGAAAAGTTTGTCCTCATAGGCTTGGATGGTCTCCTCAAGCTGACCAGGACCAGGGCAGGCAGCCAGGATTTGCCCCATCAGATGGCAACATCTTCACAGGAAGCTTTGACATGGGTTGAGAGACACATTCCCCATTCAACAACCAGGCAGGTTTTGCAGGGCAAGGGCCAATCCCAATATTCCCTATGGATGTAACTGTCCTTTCTGAGAGTGTGAAAGAGTTTGAAATGGTATGCATGCAGATTCTGCTGGGGCAGGCCTCTAGAACGGGAGCAGGTCTGTGGCATACAGAAGTATAGATATACTTTGATTATCTCATGCTTGTTCCAGTATGTACTGTGACTTGTACCACAAAAAGTGCACTGAAAAATTTATGGTTTAAGAAAAGAGACAAGTGTCTTACTTTGATGCAAAAGGGATGATACCGTCACTTCAGCCTTTTGATTTTGCCTACACTGGTGTAAATCAGGAGTGATTTTGTAGACATTAGAATATCTGTGCTCAGTAAAAGACATGAGTCCTTTTATGGCTACATTTATCAGGGTGTGCTAAGGGTCATTTTCATTCCTCTTTTGGAGGCCTATG
This sequence comes from Acanthiza pusilla, assembly GCA_036630365.1. Classification (NCBI taxonomy): domain Eukaryota; kingdom Metazoa; phylum Chordata; class Aves; order Passeriformes; family Acanthizidae; genus Acanthiza; species Acanthiza pusilla. Next base: position 4,074,418 of record JAXCHO010000034.1, read on the forward strand.
GTAAGCTTTAGAAGTAACAAAATATTCCAATTTTTTCTAAGGCCGTGGAGCAACGGTAAGCTGAAAATCTCCTTGGGATATTTTGTGCACACTAATATTGACCAGATGATATTTCTGGTTTCAGGAGCTCCCCAGCCTAAACAACTGAACTGGAATAAGAATTTCCTGAGTCTAGCAAGAAGCTGAACCCAAGTCACCCTGCTTGGCTTCCTTCAGATGCTCTTGACTTCAGATAAGTGAAATCCTTGTAAAAAAATAAAGCTCATGATTGTTGATTACATAGAGGTACGGTTCTGTTTCCTTATAATGTATATTTTTAAAATCTAGTATCTTAAATTCTTATATTTTCTGTTGTATTTAATTCTGGTACTGTGCCCATGTTTGTGCTTAACCACTATTGCCATGATAGCTATATTGGTTGCATATTATGTGGCATACGATCCCCATATTTTTCTCCCATTTAGCACTAGAGATAGAAAGGCAAAGCTATCTATAAAGATACTTACAAAGAAAAGGCTACCTATTGTACTCATCTGAGATATACTTCCATCTCAGCATTACATGTGAGTTGTTCCATTGAAATAATAGCAAAATTTGGTTACTCCTTCTTACAATTTGCTTAGAAAAAGCATAGAAAACATTAGCCACTAAATGAATGTGGTTTTTATATAGGTTTTTGGGAAAAGTAATAAACTGCTACTTTTAACAAGTATGGAAAACCAAGATCAGCCTGAAAGAGTCTCCAGACATAAAGGAACTAAGAGTGCAACCAGTTTTATGTATAACAGGTCCAAGAGCTGAGGTTAATAAATTTGAATTCTCAACAAGTGAGTGTGCAGTAATCCCAGCTGGAACAACATTTTAAAATTCTTCAAAGTTCCAGGGTGCTAAATTTTGCTTCATTGTGCAGTATCTTCTGCTCATAGTCCCAATGAGAGAAATTAATTGGAATTAGGTGGAGATGTGTGCATGGACAATACGGCCTATTTAAAAAAAAATTAATTTCAACATAATACAAGGACAGATGTGTGTACTGGGAAAATCTAACACTACCTTAAAAGAAATCATATGAAGAACATGGCCATGTACAGAAAGAAAATGAAACCAAAGAAATGAGCATAGCAGCAGTACTTTGCAGAAAATCAGAAGATACATTATCACAGAGGAAACACTAGCAAACTGCTTTATGAAGATAATAGGGCTTGGGGAAGAGGAAATATGTGGGCTGCAGAGTCTGCTCATTTAATCTACCTTTTGTGAGGATGGAATTGCAGCCATTGTAATAAGGTGCATGATAACACATGGAAAAAAATTCCACGTAATGAGTAATACTGTTTGGCACATGTCACTACTTTACCTATGGTAAATAGTGGAGAACTGGGCTGCCCAGTGTAAGGAAAGTACTACAGGCTGGCCCAAACTCTTGTCAAATATTGGAATAGATATCACATTCAATGGCACAAGATACATAAGAAACTATTTGAAGATTTAACTGAATTTTCTCATATGAAAATTTCCAAAATGGGCAGGGAAATTATTTCTGCTACCCATTAGATGCTCTAGCTAATATCTTAGCATAAAGCCCATTGCTTTTAGTAAGACTGTTTGGAATGGATTAATGGCAGAATAAAACCTAGGTGAAAGACTAAATATCAACTGTGAACTTATCTAGAAGACAATGTTGGGAGGAGTGATTTAATAGAATATGGACAGGAAAAAAGGCAAGTCCCAATCAAGTTCTGCCTGTAAAACTCTTACCTGAAAATGTATATCTCCCTTTTTAAGGTATCTGTTCATAACTGTTCTTAAAAAGATTGTTTAAAAAAGCAAAAACCCAACCGAAACCTCCTACATCAGGCACATTATTGAGAGGATAAAGTGATAGAAATCTCCTGATGACCACATCCTTTTATGTGCACATTTTATTTGCCGCCCATAACAGGTAATGGCATGCCACTTCCAGCACAGGTGTTCACTTACAGCCTCCACCAGCAGCCTGTCTCAAATATGATACTTATGTTAGTGTATCTGTAGGTCCCATATGAAGTGTGCATTGTAGCAGAACAAGTGCCAAGTGTTCAACCAAATTGGCTGAGCCAGGAGTGCTAATCAACACACAAGGAAGTCAACAGCCTAAGATATGTTGGCTGGTAACCAGCATAGAATGGGGTGATGGAGAGATGTCAGTAATAACCAGAAGAAAGAGACATTCTTTAGATTCACCCACTGTTGCTCACACCTTTACTCCATGACCTGCCTGAGCGAAATCAGTGAGACTAACATCACTGATGAGAACTTGAGCAAAACTAAACTAAAAACTTTCCTTACAATCAAATAAAAAAGCCAAGTATTGGTATAATTATTTGAGCCAATATCTTTAACACATGACCAGATGCTAAAGAAGTGGCTTAACACAGTATTGTAAATCAGATACCTGTAAAAAAATATTAACTATAGTTTGCCAGTCTGGGAAACAAATTATTTTCTGTTCAGCATCCAAATGATAGCAAGCATTACCTTTGGAATTATTTATTCATTTTAACATACTAATATACAGTGATCTCATTCTTCTGATATAGTAATTTATTTCAACATAATCTAAGCAAAGACTTCTATGACTCACTGAAGGTTTTTAATACATTTGAGATGTAGACACTTTCCTTACAAGCCTTCATAAATATAATAATGACAATATGTCTTTTGTTGTCATGTCTTCCAGTTTTTGTATCTTTACTGAGAGCCAACACGATTTAACGATGTTTAAGTTGCATCTGAAATGGGCAATGCTTGTGCAAAATATGCCACACACAGTCTGAAAATAATCTAAGCAACTAAAGAAATTTAAAACATACATGTTTAAAGGTATATATACTATATATTGGTGTATAATAATGTATACACACACATGTATTTTAATGTTTAGCTTTAATAGCAAAAAGTACAGTAAGATTCCACTGATAGCAAGATTTGATTCTAGATTATCCATAGAAAATTGGTGTACTTTTTCTGAAAATCAATACAAGCTCAAAACAAAATGTGATAACAGATAATTCTCTGCCATAGCCTAAAACTGATAATCAATTTGAACACCTAAATAATTGAATTAAACCCTATAGTAATCAAATAGGTATTTGATAATGAAATACCTCCATTGAAAAATGTTACTGAGTAAAATTTTGTATCAATCCCAACTAGGTGAGTGTACAACATTTAGGATAAGGCCTCTCAGTCCTGACTGGAGCTCATAGGTACTACTGGAGTACAAATAATAAATAATAGTACGTGTACTGTAAAGTCTCTAAAATCAGTGATAATACCAAGCATTTTCCATCTTTGAAATACTGTACAAACATAAAACTATTCCTCACAACACCCCTGTGAGGTAGGTACGAAAGTGTTACCCTGTCTTACTGATGGGGCAACTCATCCCAATACTACAAGGTGCTAGCTGATGCTGCAAAGGGATTCCCAGAGGCCTCATTCCCTGATTGCCAGAGGCCTCAGATGTATGTCATTCCTAAACAAAATATTAATCTAATAAAGAACTTGCCCACATCCTCAAAATACATCAGTGGCACAGCCCAAAGCTATTGGCTTTTATATTTGTCACTTTGTCAATTGATTGAGACATTCTCCCTTTGAAAAAATAAAGTACTATACATTGGTCCTGTGACATGCATAAACATGTATTTTTCTTTTCATAAATCTGCTGATACCTTTCATATCTGCAAAGGGAAGGCATTTCCTTGTGAGTGCATACCTTGTGTAGCAGATCTGTAGTAAGAGTCTCCCATTTGTTTATGCATAAAAATTACAGGTTCTGTTACTCATTTATGTGAATACACTGAATATTTGTACGATGACATCAAATTATATGTTAAGGGGTCCAGCCTTTTATTTTTTTAGCATCAGCTTTCAGGACCTCCTTTAAAACTGGGATAATCCTGTGGAATGTACTAAAATATATGTATTCTCTTTTCCCTCTTTTTAAAAATAAAGTCCAGAATGCTTTTGCTTAGACATACTTTAAAATACTGTATAGCTAGCCATTGTTTTGTAAATGTGTTAAGTAAAGCAAGACATCTGAACCTGGAAGCAGTCCCTCTTGCACCAGAATGAACCTGGAGTGTCTCCACTAAAGGCTGTGGAGCTTGAGCAGTGTAAAAGCAGGCAGAGTGAAGTTAGGATCAACACTTCCATTCTGCTGCCCGTCTGCGGCTGCCCTCTACCAGCAACACTAACAGGCTTCATGCTTCATCTGGAGGAAGGAGTGTGAGTGCCATGTCTGTCAGCAAATCCTGCGAGCTATGCACATACCTGATCACATCACTGAAGACTTCATCACTCAATATGCTAGTGTTACACATAGACGTAAAAAACAGGCAGCTCTTTTGACCTCTGCAGAATTAGAGAAAAAGGAAAAAAATAAACCACAGTATCTTCCAAACAACAGAGTGCATGCAGAGAAGTAAATTAAAGGCAACATAAATACAGCACAATTGTGGCTTTAGAAAAACAAGGTATTTGCCAAGAGAGAGAGGATAAAAAAGGTAAAAGAATAGATAATATATTGGGTAATATGTACAAAATGGAAAAAAAAAGGGCAAAAATTTAGTTAGGTCAATCATTTGTCATAAACGTTCTCTTCCTAATAACTCACTGGAAAAATGTAAGTGAAAAGTTTGAAAAAAATCATAACAGGCAATTTTTCTGATCATACGTAGAGTTCCTACATGGCTCTATTTTTAAACATCTGTAATTCAACAGACTTTGACCATTTTCATCTGTGTAGCATATTTTATTATTTAATATCTTCATATGATAAAAAAAATAACCCAGACACATTTAAAAATAGATACCATTCTGCTTTCATCCTTTTTTGAGGGGGGAGAAGGGGAAAGCAGGTAATTTTCCTCTCATGTTTTGAACAGAACCATAGCTATCAGCGCTCCTTTGCTTTCCTTCTCTTTTGCATATCATGTTTTCTCTCAGCAAGACTCAGGGACGTGCATGGAAGAAGAAAAGCACAAACCTATTGTTGTTGTTGAGTCACCTGAGGAAACTCATACCTTCTTTGGGTTCATCTTATAAAACACAGTATCTGCATAACAAGGCCACTGAAAGATGATTAATACAGATTTTTCTCTTTTATTTATCTTTCGTCTGTTTTAAATGCAGCAGGCATTCACCATCGGAATATAACAGCTTGGAGGTTACTCGAACATACAGCTTTTTTGCAGGAGATACTTAACCACATGCCTAACCTTAAGAATGTAAATACTTTCATTTAAATCAATGTGAAAAAATAATTTGAAGTTAGACATGCTTTGATAATTAAGGGTATTGGAAAAAAAGACAAAACAAAACCATGGGTTTAAATGTATATGTTATGTCATTTGGAATGAACGGATGCGAGTTGTCAATTTTTTCCTTTTCTGTTTTTTCTTTTTCTTTTTTTTTTTTTTTTTAGAATTTGAACTGCTCCTGAAAAATTTGTTCCCAAATTTTATCATGCAGTGTATTGTGAATATTAGGCAGATGTTTAAACAACCTAAAAGGAGGCTTTTTCAGTAGACAGTACATGATAATGTTCAGAAAGCAGTCAATTTGAAACAGTAGTCATTCCAAAGTCTGTTTTCCCCCTCCAAAATATTTTTTGGTGTCTTTTTTTGTTCTACTGCCTTGGGATTAATGCTCTTAAAATTTATTTTCATTGGAAAAGAGATTTTAATAATTCTATCCCTTTGCACTGTTAATATAAATTAGAAAAACATTTGAATATACGGTGTCGACCTTATTCTGATTTTCAGATGCAACAATTAGAAGTCATTGACACCAATCTACCACGAGTGACCTTAGTCTCATATCTTGTTCTGTTATTAGAGTAATCAAGGAACGCAATTCAGAAATAATATTACATCCTGCATTTTATTCAATTCCATATGACAAAAATAGTAACCTAGACTAAGACATCAATTTCAATCAGTAGATGTGTCAAGCCAACAAGATTTAATAATAAAAAATATTGGATCTAGGTAACAATTCCCAGCTGTTTCAGGGAGGCTCCTAGCCCTACATGGTATCACAGTATAAAAATAGTGTCTCTCTTCACCATGCAGAGAGGAATAGCCTAACCCTGAATACAAAATGGGGTCAGTCTTACTGTACCATCATCAACCATCTTATTTACAACACTTTACATATTTTTTCTCTTTTTCCTTTTTCATTTTTTCTTCTCTATTTTTCTTTTTTTTTTTCCTTTTTTTTCTTTTTTAAAGTCATACACATCCTTTAGGGAATAGAGATAACACTACATGGTACCAAATACTAACAAAAAAAAAGTCACACCAAAAATTACACAGATAAATAAAAACATTCAATTGCTGAAATACAGCAACATTAAGCCACCTCAGTTTTCTCTTTTAATGCTTGGAAACACCCTTAACCACTGACACACTGTGGCAAAAAATGATGTTATATTGTAGAGGTGTTACAGATACATAATTTTGCTCAGATATAGATATATATTTATATCTATATATCTCTATCTCATCATTGCAGAAAATGGAGCTGTAGAGTTCATGGTTCATTTCTAATAGAAACAAACCACTAATAAGTCTTTGAACCTCTTTTCACTCCATTACATGATGGCAGAAGTAGTCCATCCTCTTACAGTAATGGTTTCTGTTGTATAAGAAAGATTGTCCTATTTTTCAGTCTCAACTGAGAAGACCTCACTGTCTGATTCATTCTTCAGGGGCATAAAACTCCTTGCGCTGTTACCCAGCTACCCATAACGTCCCTCAAGCAATTCTGCTGGACGGAAGTTCAGAGTGTCAACTCCACCATGCTTGTAATGCACAAAAATGAGGTAGTACACAAAACATTTACTGTTCAAGTTTTGATTAAGCCCCAGTCTCCTCAGCATCCCCAGCCTAACTTATGAGTGGAACCATTCCCTTCATTTACTCGGTGTAATTCCAACAATGCAATCAATGTAAAATTATATTTGATTAATCAGAGTACATTGTGCTTTGGAGCAATCTGAAAAGATAATCAGACAGAGTCGGAAATAAATACAGAACATTTGTATGTTACTAGTGCTCACACTGCCCAAAAGTTCTTTTTTTGTTCCCACTATTATTAGGCAGTCAGCATCTTTCTTGTGGTTATGTGTGAAAGAGATGGAACAGATTACAGGAAAATTAAACCTACATAATGTTCTTCTTTCTCTATCCTAGACTTTGTATTAATATCACACTCCTAAGATAAATGTATCAGAATTCTGTTGGGGGTGGTCATGCTTTTAAGTGGGCTTCGTAGAAAAGTTAAATGAATCATTTCCATTTAAGGAATGGCAGTCCCCATATTTGCTAAGGATCTGACAGTTCTCTGCAATTTTCTGCTTAGTTTATAGAGATTTCTCACTGTTTGACCTTAAAACAAAACAAGAAACTGCAACAGGATCCTCCTCCTTATTCCTTAAGTCAAAGTACTATTTATAAAATAGTTTACATCTTTGTTCAGTTTCAAATTATAGACAAACCTCCCTAATACAAAATACTAAAAGTGCAATAGTATAAATTAAGAGTTTGCAACCACATTATACAAACATTGCCTTTTTATTGTACAGCTTGGATAACACGGAGTATTAACTCACAACTGTTTATAATGTTGTGAATAATTTATGGTGCTAAGGTTTGTCTGTAACTTGTTTTCCAATCATTGAGCTAAAATCCACACTACATTTTTTTTTTCATTTAATAGAACAACTGTCCATATAGCAGCTACAAATATTTAAATAAAAAAGGTTTGTTACTGACAAGTACTTGCACATGAAAAGCATGCTAACTTTCCCAATAAAACTTCACAATTTTGCCTGCATTGAAAGAAACCACTTATTCATAGTAAAACAAAACTTGCTTAAAAAAAAAAAAAAAAAAAAAAGAAAAGAAAAAGAAAAAAGAAAAAAGAAAAATCACATAGCCAGATGTATTTTGCAGTACAAAAGCTTCATTTAAGTTTGGGGCTAGTATATTGTCTGTTACCCGCATAATCTTAACATTATAAATACTACAGACAAGGATACTGTAATAATACACAGCATTGGGGTACTAAATCACTTATTTAAGATTAAGATTCCTAAAAACATAGTCCAAGTTGCTAACTAATTTGAACAAAACCAGCAAATAATGTGACAGAATGCCATAATGAAGCCCCCCTTTCTCAGGTGATAATAAGTTTTGTAAGAAGCAAGGTGAATGCAGACTAGCCTCTTTCTGTTTCTAATGAAGTTATCCCATGACTGGTTTGTTTGTTTTCTGTTAAATTAAAAGGTTTCAAAGTTCTCAACAACAGTCAAACTCACTGTTGAAAGAAGTACCATGCAGATCTTGCAAGACAACTTTTCAGCAGCCACAAAGTTATGTATTTCTGCTATGAGTAAAACTTTAAAGGGAACCTATGCATTTAGGTCAGGAAACTAACGCTTAGCTTCAAAAGCTGTACATGGAACAGGACAAGTGTTGTGTCGAGTAGAGGTCCAACAGTTATTCGAAATGAATGCTTTTAATTTATGCCAATCTCTTTATTATCCTCAATAAATCTGGTGAATGGACGACTGGCTCCCGTTTCAGAACTTGCTTTGTCCAGACTGACAATGGGAGGGCTGCTGCCTGTGCGAGCTTTGTCCATGCCACCGGTAAGGTTACTTAGAGGCGGGATGGCACCTCCGCCTAGACTTACTGGGAGCTGAGGAATGCCTCCGTTCTGTATGACAGAAATCTCATTGTTCTTCATAGCAAGTCCGTTAGTGATAGCTGCAGCATATTGGTTCCAAAAATTGGGGTCAACATTCATGGCCCGAGCTGCCAAATCTTTCTGGAACATCTCGGAGAACTTGAGCGCATCGCCACCGAGCAAAGCCATGGGGTTTTCCACGGAGAGGCGTCGGCCGCGGCGTGCAGGGGCGTTATTCCACATGTGAGTCCCCATGTGAACCTGCAGAATAAACAGGGACAAGAAGCACCCCCAAGTTAGCACATTCTGGTGGGGTTTCTGGCCTGAAATGCTGTTACTTACAGTAGCGCTTGCATTTTTAAAAAAATGTGTTTTCATTTGCATTGAAAAAAAATCAATTCCAGTTAAGACACAGTTCTAAGGTCCAGTCAGCCCACACAAAGATAACCCAGTTCCATAGTAGTTTTTCAGTGTGCATTTGATTCTTCTCAGTGAAAACAAACACAGTGCTGCAAGACTAAAGGATATATACTTGCTTGGGTTAGACAATTTTACATGCAAGCTGGAAGTCCTCACATGCTGGAGATTACCAAGGGCATTACTCATACTAGGAGATGGGTGTTTTTTCATGCCCTTTCCCTTTTTTCATCTCTTCTGTTTTCATATTTTATCTCATGTCAGAGGCACAGATTACTTTGCTAAATTTAGTGTTTTTAAAAAGGACATTTAAAATGTCTTCCCCAGACTGCATCCTGATGGTTAACCAGACTGCAGGAACAAGAGCCAAAGTAGTAACCCATTGTAAATCTGTGAGAAACAGCTTTCTAGTCTGCAATGGCTGCAGAATGGAATAGAAAATAGAAACTGGGGAAGCACGCAAGGAGCTGAACAAGCTCTTGTGCTTCTGGTTTATAGCAAGATTATTTTGCATCGATGGTCCATAAGAACTCTCGGAACATGTCCATCAGCTGACACATGCTGTCAGGAGAAGGACAACATGCCTGCATATACACCTGGAACTATTTTTAAAGTTCTCATCATTGCACAGCCACTTTCCAGTCCCTATCTTCCACATAGTGGAAGCATAATGACCACCACTGCACAGCAAGCATTTCCTTGAAGCTCCCTTCTCACCTGTCTTTGGGACAAACACTTAGCACTAAAACCTGCTGAGTTCAAGAGCTGTGCTCTTTAAACCCCCCCTCCCCAAGCCTTTACAGTTTTATGTGGCCTCTTACCTTAAGATTCCCCTTTGTGGTAAAAGCTCTACCACAGATTGTGCAACCAAACGGTTTTTCACCGGTATGGGTGCGCTCGTGTATCTGCAGTGCACTTGCTGAGGAGAAGGTCTTCCCGCACGACTGACAGTTGTGCTGCTTGGGAGTCCGGCGAGGGGGGGGTGCCAGCATAGGGGTGATCCCCGGACTCATCACTGTCTGTGGTGCAGCAGGAACCTGGATTCCAGCTGGAAGCGAGGGAACCTCACCCAAAGAGATCGGCTTGCTGTGACCATTCACTTCCATTTTGATCATGGTAGGTGCTGTACTGGTGACCAGGCTAGGAGTACTTTGGCTGGGACCTAGAGTAAAGTTGGGTTCAAATAACTGAGAAGGCAGCTCTTTTAATTTGTGCGTCAGTAAGTGCTGTTTTAAATTACCCATAGTGGAACACCCACGACTGCAGACTGTACAAACAAATGGACGTTCTTTAGTATGGCTGCGGTAGTGAATTTCCAATGCACTCTTACAAGCAAAAGGCTTGCCACAGATATTACAAACAGTACTTTTAAACTTACCACGTTCTCTGTTCAGGAACAGCAGACTAAAAGGAGCCTCCTCTTTGATGACCGGTCTTCCTGGGTTGGTGGATGTCAGATCTAATGCGCCTCCATTTTCAGTTGTGGGTGGCGGACTGTCTGGTTTTTCTGTCTTTAATTGTATCTCTTGTGGTTCTTCCTGGTTACTGAGACCGGGGGACTTTGATCTGAAACTTTCACTATTGCTATTCACAGGAGACAAAGCTTGCATGGAAGAAGAAGACTCTGACATTGCAGGGCTGCCTGCACTCTGGCTTTCAAGATCACCGACGGCTGATGAGGAGTCATTGCTCAAATGGTCACTTTCCCCTGATCCATTTTCTATGGATTTTAAACTGGTGAGCTGCTGACAGTTCATGACAGAATCAATCATTTTCATTTGATTCTCCAAGGCAGCAATACTGGAGATCACAGAAGGTGGTGAAGAAGGACATGACCCAGAGTAAGAGATAAGGGGTTTGGATGAGTCACTTGCTGTGTCCTTTAGCTCTGGGTCCTCTTCCATAGAATTTTCATCAATGTCATCATCAAAGTTGCTCAGTGTGTCAACATTCTTCTCATCGTAGGAAAGCTCTGAGTCCATGGCATCCTGGAAGCCCTCCGGTAGTGGCGTGTTTGGAATTTGCCCACCCATATGCATACGAATGTGCTGCTGAAGAACAACCGCGTTTGTAAATTTCTTCTGACAAATGGGACACGAGTGCTGTACTCTAAGTGGTGGCTTCGCTCGATGAACTCCAAAATGTGTTTTTAGATTGCCTTTCGTAGTAAAGGCACGTCCACAAATTTTGCATTTAAATGGCCTTTCTCCTGTATGTGTTCTGTAATGCATCTTGAGAGCGCTCTGACAACTAAGCACACGGTGACAAATGACGCATTGATTTGGATCTGTCATCTTCTTATCAATGTTCTCCACTAGCTGTTGTAGTTTTGAGGTTTCTGATGTTTGCATAGAGTCTAGCAGACCACCAAATGGAAATTTTGCCTTAAACTGGTCGGACACTGCTGGAAGCACAGGGTTTGGGAGGCTCGTTGCAACGCTGCTGTCTGTAACCACTGTAGGAATTGAAGATGTGGAAGCTGTAGAAACTTGCCCACCTGCAGAAAGGTCTCCGAGCCGTGTGCTCGTGGGAGGCAGAGTGACAGGTTCTGCCTTGGTCAGAGATGAGCCACTCTGAATGGGCTGTGGGGATTCCGCAGATGCTGGAACACCTGACTCAGAAGTGTTGAGGCTCGGGGATAGAGAAGTGCATTCGCTGGAGGCAGGAGAAGGCCTCTGGGGTGACCTGCTCATAGGCGTGATACTTGGAGAGTCTCCATAACTGTTCACACCGGGTATAGTGGGGGGCAGCTGGAGCCCGATGGAAGTTGGGACAGTTGGTAAAACAGGTTTACTGTCTAACCACGTTGTGACCGGCTTTTCGGGGGGCAGCGACATCCCATATGGGATTCCAGAGCAGGTGGGCACATTATCGAGGTATTCTGGAACAGGATAAGGGTTCATCTGAATATGAGGGTATTTCTCTTTATGCCTCTGGAAATGAACTTTCAGGTTGCCCTTTGTGGAAAAGCGGTTTCCGCATATGTTACACTTAAAAGGTCTTTCGCCTGTATGCGAGCGGAGGTGAATTTGTAAAGCACTGTCACTTCCAAAGACCTTGGCACAAAATCGGCATTTATGTTTGAAAAAGGGATCCTCGGAGTTTGACTTGGGTTCAAACACTGACACATTTGGTGGCTTTCCTTTGCGGTGCTTCATAAGAGCGGACAGAGGATCGAGCGCGTTAGCCGTTGCGGCGATGCTAACCAGCGGATTGGGGAAGATCACGCTATTTGATGAAGTCTGAGGTAGAAGTGGGTTTGGCAGGCTGGACACTGAGGTGAGGCTTCCATGTCCTATTGAAGGTGGAGTTGAAGCATTCTGGGGCTGCGAAGCACTGTTAGGAGCATTTGACACAGAAACGGGAGTTATGGACGTAATTGCATTTGAGGAGGAAGGTACACCTGATTCAGGCAGGGCAGAAGAGCCGCCGCTGGATATATTGGGTGTACTTGCTCCAGATGTAGGTCTTGAGATGTGCTGAGAGCCATCGAAGGCAGTGGGCTGACCACTGGTGGCCTGCCCCACGATGGCAGAAGGAATGACTGCAGTGAGCTGGACAGCGGCGCTGGTGGCAAACCCTTGCAGCTGGTTGGAGGCCTGCCCGGGACCACCCTGGGCAGCCACGATCTGGTTGAGGGAGGGTCGCAAGGGCTGGCGGTTCATCATCGCCACCTGACTGCGGATCTGCTCGATCAGCTGGAGCTGGTGAATCTGCTGCTGCTGCAGGGCCATGAGCTGCTCCAGAATCATGGGGATGGCCACAGCCGTCACCCCGCTGCTGATGCTCGCGGAAGCAGTGGCTCGCGCGCTCTGTGAGAACTGCGCAACTGCCACTTTAGTGCTCAGCAGAGTCTCTAGCGTGACATTGGTGTTTGGCATGTTATAGCTTGTCATGGAAGATGGTTCAGGGATCTGAGGTAGAGGAGTAGCTGTGTTTGAGGTGCCTTGATTCTGGAAACTTTTCTCTGCAGAAGTTTCTACCTCCATTGGCTCTTCTTCCTTTTCTGTGTTTTTTATCTCAGAGCTGTCATTGTTTTCTGCCTGGACGCCTTCTTCAGCAGCTTCACTCTCTGCCTGGTCACTGGGAGAGCTTGCGGGCTCAGGCTCAGGGAATTCCTCAGTGGGGGGTGGAGCTGGTTCATCTTCGTTGACAATCAGCACCAGGGGGTTTTTAGTGCAGGTCTTCTTGTGCTCCAGGAAGTCCGTCCACTTGAAGAACTCAGCGCAGCATTTCTCACAGACGTTGGTTTCTTCGCTTCCGCTCCTGCTCTCGTTCCCACTATCACCATCATCTGCTCCTTCTCCTGGGACTGCTAGAAAATCAAAAGATTGTATCAGCCAATGACTTGCGAGACAACTCTCCCTACATTTAAAAATTTTGCACATAAGTAAAATCAATATTTTTTATTTTGTACAAATTGCCCCACTTCAACATTTCTGAGGTCCCAGCGTGTGTATTCTATGACTCTTTCTACCTAGCTAATCATTTTCTTAGCACAATCCATCAAATTATGAGGTGCTATCAATTGTGGATACTGCTTCTTAATGAAATTCCATAGAAGCCATTGATTTCCAATATTTTCATACAATTCACAGCACCTTGTCTGTTGGGTACAAAGCAAACTTTCGATGGACTCATTAGGATTCCCCTTTACCATCAAGCTTCCTCATTTCCAGCAAAATTAGAGATGCTTTTGCCAGTTCACTTAACATTGCTAAACTAATCTGTAACCTTTCAAACTCAAATCAGCACCTGACAGGACAAACTGGGCCTCTGTTACTCAAGTGTGGTCCTGGACTACCTAGATTTATTATCTTTATACAGTGTTGAGACACCATGAATTTAATGTAATTTTATATAACCTTTTAAATCAATAAGCATTTATTTAACTTAAGAATTTTCAATGAAATGAATTCATTTATAAAAGTAACAACGGTGTGTAAGCACTTCTAGCATTTTGACTCAGAAAAGGAAAGTCTTTCTTATCCCAAAGGTGGGTACATAAACTAGCATTATGTCTTTTTGTGCTTTTTATAAATGCTGTTAAATGCTGCTGAAATGAGCTGTTCTGATACATAAACTGGATGCCCTATATCCTAGCCATAAAATTAATATTGCTAATACTTAATACTATTAATTGGTTCTGTCAGATGCAATATTTCTCTAGCAAAAAAAGACATTAAATTACATGCTATTGCTATTAGCCAGTAGAGCTCACTTTAACCGAAGGAGATGTTTATTAACAAACTAGAAATTATATATTTAAAGTTCATTTGCATTGACATGTTTAACACGAGAACGTCAATGTTGTAGTCAGGCACACTTTTTGTACCTATTTTCATCTCTCCTCATAGAAAGACTCAACAAATTATATGCTTGTGCCATAGTGGAAAACCCACTAATTGGTTACACATGTTTAATTACTGTTGTAGGCAGCTACTTCCTCTGACTCGCGTTACCCTCTTGTGCCAAATAACAAGCATGTTAAATGAACAGAATTCTAATTCACACCTGATCAAATAAATAGCTGCGCAGGAAGAAGAAATCAACATACAATAACATTTTTAGGGGGTTTTTTTGTCACGTGGGGGAGAAGGAATGTAGGTAATTACTCAGGTTCCACTTGCTGCTCTGGACATAACTGCTTTTCGTCAGCCCACAGATCGAGTGACAACAGCAAATCAGTTTGGCAGAAGAGAATGACAGCTGTAAATCAGTTTTTGTTATGTGCATTTGAGTATGTGAGAAAAGTGGCTTTGACTCTTCTTGCCATATCAATAATTTATTGTTTTGGTACTGAAAGAAAGCGTACTAGGATGTCTATTAGTTTATTTTCTTTTATACTCAGAAAGAATGTTCAGCCAAAACCCTGTGCTAAGGTTTCAATTAAACAGCCATATTCTATTTCTCTAAGAGAGATGTGGTCACTTAATGGAAAGAGAAAACAAAAAAAAATTTTTCTATAATCATGGTATCCCAAGCTGCACTCTTATTTTCCCGCATCCTAAACCAATTTTTATACAATTAGCACCATAATCCAGCATCATGAAAAAAATTGTACAACCAAAAATAAAAATAAAAGAGTCAACAATTAACAACTTCTTCTACTGAATTCTGCCATGATATTAGAATACTGGTAGTCTAAGTATCCCATCAAAGCAAGGAATTTAGTATGTATCTATAATGAGGTTGAGCATGGCTAGAAGCAAAGACATAGTTGATTCGTATTGAAGATAGGCAGAGTAAGCAAATAAAGCGTCCAATACTGTTTCTACTAAAATGAATGGCAGCACTTCCATTTACTTTGGTGGAGGCAGGATTGGGCCAACACCCTCAACATCCCATGCTTAATATGAACAGAGCTTAATGCATCTGTGAATATACCTGACACTGTTATAGAATGCCCAAAAAAAAAAAGACTGCCAAGAAATTCTGGACTTATCATTTCAACAGCAACAGTTACAAAAAAAGGTTAGCATTGGAAAATAAAAAAGAAAGTGTAATCTTGAGATGTTCCGGTTGCTTTTAAAAAAGAGGCTTTTACAGAACATTAACTATAAAATCGCTTTTGACAAAATTGCCTGTCAGTTCTTTCAGTCTTTACTCAGCTAAAACTCCCTACAGATTTCAGTGGGGAGTTTTGTCTGATAAAGGTGATAAATCTGTGCCCTGAATACTATTTCCTAGCCTTCTAGAGCCTCTCAAACTTATTATTTTCCTGTAACTTCCAAAACTGTACCTTTCAAAAAATGTTAAGATTACACTATATACTCATACATTCATATATCCAGTGCTTGTCTCTAAATAACATATGCATTATCTGTTTCTATGGAGAAATGATAGCTGAATGCAAAATTTTCTCATTTCAAAATTCGACTGTATTTACTAGCTAAAATAAATTCTTCTTTGAATACTACTGGATTTTCCCCCGTCTTTTTCCTTTTGTTTTTGGAGGGGGGAATAAAATGTGATTCAAAACAGTCAAGAATTATTTAAGACTTCTGCATGGAGTGCTGAAGCTGTTACACTGTTTGGGTTAAGATCAATAATATATAGCTGTTGCTAAACAATACTAGACTAATCCTTATGGTAAATGCTTCTGTAAAAAAATATCACAGAAGATAACATGATTCACCACAGAAAAAAGAGCGTACTGGCAGCAGGTATCCTAAAGCATACGCTGAAAATCCCAAAGCCTCCCAAAGCGAAAAAGCAGGCTTCCAAACCACATTTTCAGTGCGAACTTCAGCTCTCACAAAGTGAAAGCATGCAGGGTACAGACCAGTGAAGCATCCAACACTCAACACGCTTGCCTCTCTCCAGAGTCTTTCTAAACTAAGACAACTCAAACAAATCCTTATTTACACTACAGATTTACATTTTAAAAGTCGGGGAGACAGATTCAATGGTCCTTGCTCAGAATCTACAGAGTGCTCTGGTTGGTAATACCGACCACGAACAGAGAGACGACGTCTCTCCGTAGGCTTTCACTGGGAACATTTTCCAGTGTTTATTTCCAAACATCAGCAGGCTGTGTAACAGTTGTCTATTGTTTTTGTTGTTATTATTATTATTATTAATTATTATTATTACAACTACTACTTCTAATACTGCTACTAAGTAATTGCAAAGGAGGATTGATTCTAAAAGAAGCTGCAAACTGTGCAGCTTCCCTTCCAGCTTTCTATCTATATATTGCTATTCTTTTGTTTAAGGAGAGCTTTCTCTAAACAAACCTCGGACAAAAGGTTTCAGTAATTAGTGATGGATTCAGGCAATATAGCCATTCAAATATGGCTGTCCTCTGATCTAGAATGAGCTGATCAAACACCAGCAAGCTAATTATTTCAGACACTGTACAGTAATCATTAAGCCCAAATGTGAACATTTACAACCAAAACAGGTATTATTTTATGCATTGGAAGACAGTCTCATGATCTCCATATATCAAAGCTAATACGTATAATGCATAAGCTTTCCAAAGCAACCTTAACCCCCTGCCAGGAGGTATCGATATGGACCTGTTCAGCATTTCAAAATAATAAGCAGGCTAGTGTACTTAAACTCAAAGAAGCAGCAGTTTGCATTTGAAATATAAATTGTGGAAAAGTACACGAGGAATGCAGCAGTATAGGTATTTCTTGGATAATCAGCGCTCAGCTCTGCTCTCAATGAAATAAATGGCTAGTTTTGTGCTGTCTCAGGGGGACCTGGCTCTTGCCTATACTAAGTGCAGACCTACAGCTCTGTTTTGCATTTCTCCTTCCTTCAACTCCCATACCGTAAAAATAGTGAGAATACTATTTAAATGACTGATCCAAGTTCATTCACCTCATCATCTATCTGCCTTAAAATAGTCAAGGACTTCTTTTGAAAAATATTTTAGAGAATAATGCCAGAGAGTCACTAGGGGTTTTCACCCCTCCAGTTCAACCTCAAACCAGATATACAGCGAATCTCACCGCAGTGCTTTCCATTTAGGATAAATTATTCTGGCTTTTGTTAAAAAATCAAACAAGTCTCTCTCAAAGCCTCACTTAATTGGACAGGTAGGCACATGGGTGACACAAATGGCATGAAAGTAAATGCTGCTTTGCCACAGGTGATGGTACTTTCCTGCACAGCATGCTGAGGCTACTAAGATGCTTCACAGAATGACAGCATGTAGTCTCAATCCAACAAGTCCTACCCAAATGAGTAGCCTTTACTCTCATCTGAAACAGCACTGAATTTAATAGGAGTGAAAGAGTACAAACTAGTCGTAGAAACAAGCACTTCCAAGGGTGAAACAAGAAAGACTGAAAATAACAAGTGATAAATATTTTGTAATATATACCTGTACTGGACAAAAGGACACTGCCTTCGTATTTCACAAATGTAGTTTCTAACATTCCTTTGAGTAGTACTTACTGATACGAAAGCACTAAGGCACTGTATTTATTGTTGCTTTTGAAGTGTAAGTCCTCACTGAATTCAACAGGGAGTAAAGCTTAAAAGCGTTCTACAGGAAAGGCTATTCTTGCCTCTTTGTTAAAACTCAGTCGCTTTATGAATTGTATAATTACTCTAGAATATTAAAAATATTCAATGCTAAAATATTAAGCTACAAATTAATTTTGTTTTTTTAATCACATAATATGTATATTACAGGAAAACAGAATTTTTCCATATTTATTTATGCTTTATAGCTTGTTTTCATTTTCTGAGACATCACAAAGTGATTGAATCCATGAGGTAATGAAGAATTTAATCCTTTTTCTTTAAATTTTCCTGAAGAGAAACAATAATTTTTGTTATTACAGTGAGGATGTGACACAGTAAAAATTTTCAAGGACTTTGGGGGAATTAAATGAACACTTGCTTAATCTTACGGACAAAAAAGGTGTTGAATGGGAGTTTTTTCAGGCAGTCAGGATCTCAGCCACTAATAACCTCTCAGTTATTTTCTTTTTCTCATTAGCAGTCTAGCAGCTAACGGACTAATCTGAAACTGCTACGGGATGCAAGATGAATTACAGTACATCAAGCTTCCCCTATGAAAACAGGTGAAAAATCTCAGGCAGCATCTCTCAGACGGTACCTGGGGCGAGCTCCTGAGCAAGTACCAGCCCACGGAGCCGCCACGGCTCCAGCAGAGCTGGCGCTTTGCACCACTGAGGTCGGCCCCTAAAATCAGCCCACAGAAATTGAAACGGAAGTATTTTGCGAAAGGCACTTTGGGGTGGGGATACCTGAAGCCGTTCAGGTGCTCTGGCGACCCAGCAAGGGGGGCACAAGGGGTTGATTGCTCTGTGCCCTAACTAAGTGTACCCACCAACCACTTCTCAGGCCGGAGCAAGGAGGATGGTGCTGGCCTGCTTCCTCAGTGCCCAAGGGGAGGAAGGGAGACGGCTCAAAGGGTGCCGTGGATCCTTTAGTCGCCATCAGGAAATGTGCAGAGTTGATAAAACATTATCACTTCTTACTACACACACGGAGGATTTGTAAACCTGGTATTACTAGTTCTGATTTTTTTTGGTTTTGCAGGCATGTATCTTTCTCCTCTGTGTGAGAAGAGAGCTTCTTGCACGATATGAAGGGAAAATAGAATGAATGGATGCTTCAAAAATGTTGTTATCTTCTTTTGTGAAACAGACTGAAATTAAGCATCACATGCTAAGGCAGGTTAATTCTTAAAATGTATGTTGCTTATTAAACGCTCCCCTTTTTAGGACTAACTGCTTCCAGTCTCAAAATCCCCAACCAGCTACTGTGTTTAATTTTTGCTCCAGAATATTTTCATTTTGTCCCATCTTAAATCTGTTCTAGTTCCACACATATAAATTACCTGAAAAGGGCCTTTTCAATTATATTAAATAAGGACTGCTAAAATAAAACTATCTCTGACTGTTCAATATTTTGTTATTCTGTTACTCATGGAATCCTCAAATTATGTATGATTCATAAGACACTTGGGTAAAATAAAGTAAGAGAATCAACATCTCCTTAGGCTTGCACGTATTTTAAATTGCTGATACCTTCCCGAAGCAAACAAAACTGTCTTGCAAAGGAATCCAACAAATATGTGAGTAAAATATTTTCTGAAGCTTCCTTTTAGACTATACACAATAAAATATACAAATGAAAGCATGGAAAAGTGCTGCATGAATTGCTATTATTTCTACATTCAGAGGCCTATAATTGAGAGTTAATAAATATTTTCTAAATGTATTAATTTCTTTCAGGAAGATAACAAACCACTGAGAAGCAGTGTAGAAACTGTGAAGAAGTTTTGGAAAAAATGCATAGGTTAGCATCAGCTAAAGCTAAAATGTCTACTAACTATGAAGACAGATGTATAAAATGCTCTCACATGCAAATCAAATAATCATTTCAAAGTGCAGCTTGCAAGCATTTCTGTATATTTAAGCAAACATTATTATAAACAAAACTCTGAGCCTAGTGCACTGATACAGGACAATTATTTACTACTTCTATCATCAGAATATCTATCTTTTCCCCAAGCAGAGATTAAATAAAGGAAGAACATACAGTTAAAAAACCTCCATAAATTTGTTTTAAAATTATATTAATTTGGAAACAGTACTCTTGTAGTAAGATATTGATCCTGGTGAAAAACAGTACTACTTTTTCCTTATCTCTATCATCTCTTACAATTGATGGAGATTTTAAAGAAAGTTTTCTTAAATTGTTAGAACACGTTTATTTTCTTGCAAATTAATTCTTTTTAACTCTTTATGATAGCTTTGAATCCCATAAAGAAAGATGAATTATCACATACTGAGCCCAAGCTGTGAAACAGGAGGAGACAAATAGAGACCCCTACTGTGTTTAACAATGTAGAAGAAATTCCAGACTCAAAAGAAAAATTTTCTGTCCTTTTTCTCAGCCCACAAAAGCTGTTAGTATGGATTTGAACAGTGGAGGGCACTGTTGCTATGCAAAACCCGGTGCTGACCTGGCACACTCGGTTTGATCTATTCAGTAGCCTGAATCTCAGAATTTGTTAAGTAACAGCCACCTGTGGCACAGGCACTAACTGTACTCTGGTTAAAACATTTGCAGTTTCTAATCTGTGCAGTGAAGCACTTCACTATATCAAACACTGGCTCCTTTCTCTGTGGACGCAGATGTGGAACAGATGCAAGCTTCACAAATTGTTTGTAATATCTGTGCAAGATATCATATTAAATAAGACCTGTGCTATGTTTTCCAAAGTCATATAAACAGCTATTCAGTTGACTATTATGGCACATGTACACTAATTTCAGGTTGCGCAGAATTTGTACAAATAATGCAGGTGTTTGTAGGAACTAAGTTTATTTGGAATGCCTCTAGTTTTATTGGGAATCCTTAAAAAAAATCGAGGTCAATGCTTCTAACCTAGATAACATTAAAATAAAACTGAAAAACCAAATCAAAACAAATAGACTAGAAGAATGAAGGAGAACCATAGATTCTGCCTCCTTTTCCTTGAAAAGTGTATAAATAACGTAACTATGCAACTGTTAACACTCTGCATGAATTAATGAAGCCAAACACTCGCTGAACAAGCACAGAAAGACTGACAGATTTGTATTTGGAAGCTTGCAAGATGAGGAGACCATGTGATGAACCAATCCTGCATCTCCTAAGTATCTAAAAACAGAACTTACAAGTTCTGGACTCAGTGACACTACTCCTTTGAGTGAAATTACTAACAACCAGGAGTGCTTGAAAGAGCAAACCTGGAGCGATTCAATGTCAGTTGTGCAGCTTAGTCACTTCGGTCTTTCGCCATTCCATACACTGCAGTATTGTCCGGGATAGCAAAGCCATAATGATCTAGACAAACCCTTTAGCCTTCATCATTTCCAGCTTTGGGGGCATTAGTGTATCAACAAATTCGTAAATAAAAACTATCGAATGGCAGCAGGAAAAGGGGTCTCCTGAAACGCTGAACGACGAGTCGGTTTTGATTATCTGGAACAAAAATATGGCAGCACCTGCAGGGTTAATTAAGCAGCTCAAGATGCTGGGCTTCACAAAAGGAAACCTTTTTCCTACTTTAAGGACTGTAAACACTTGTGCTGAACTAGATGGGCATTTGATAAGCTGTACAGCATGTAGCAAACTCCGAGGGATCTCTAGTTAACACTCAAATTCAGTGTTAACACTTAACAGAACAGTGGTAAGCCGTGCTGCCAAGGTCAACTGCACAGATGTACTAATTGTATTATGAGCTTGACATCTAGTGGCCACCCCTGGCAGGGCAAAGCAGGCAAAGGTTAAATCAGCAAGCCTTGTCAAAGCACTTCTAACTACCCACCCTCGGGGAGAGGAGGCCTGGGGAAGCTTTCTGGCCCTCCGCGATCCCACCTTCTCGCCGGCATTCCCCGGCGGGGCTCCCGCGGCGGGCACGGCGCGACACAGCCGCGCAGCGCCCACCTGCGCCCCGCGCCCGCCCCGGCGGCTGCTCCGGGGGTCAGCAGCCTGCCCGAGCACTTCGCTGTGCCTCCCTCTCCGGCTCTAAAGTTTGCAAATGTTTTTGGTGTTTCTTTTGCAAACCAGCCATGGGTTTCGTATTTTTTGTTGGGAGTGGTGAAACTGGGGGTGCGGGGGGGGGAACACGCCACACGCGCCGGTATTAGAAAGTGACAATGAGAATTTAGGAAAGGTTTTGTAAAGATTTAGCTTACACCATCATAATAAATATTGTTCAGGTATGCTCTAATTATAGCAAGGAAATAATAAAGTCCCCTCTCATTAATTCTCTATCTTTACACTTTTCAACTTAAACAGATTTCTTAAAATATATTGCATTATGGTTTTCTATCACCCTTACAAACAGTTATATTTCTGGCTTTCATGGTTTTGAAGGGTATTTACTTGATAAGAAAAAATGTTCTCTAGGTCCAACAGCACTATAACTGAACTAGCTCCTAAAAGTACATTTTGGCCTAAATTCCCTTTTCTAATTAACAGGGAACCTTCACTACATTTAGTGGGAAGTTTTAACAGTGTAAAGGAAACGGGATTTACATTGATATATAAAATTCAATATGAATGTACTGCTGGAACGAGATTTACTAGTGCTTCCTCTGGAAAAAAATACAATTACTCTCATTTTACAAATACAATATAATGAATGGAATTATTTTTATATGTTTTATTGTGGAAACTGTGTCAGTACTGAACTATTTTAATGTCATTCCAGACCTGGTTTATTATCAGTAAATGTGATTGACTCATGTCCTGACTGCTTGACAGTCAACAGATATGCTTGGCTATGTTTGGCAGTCAACAAATCAAATGAAGGAGAGATATCAAGAAAATCTTCCCAGGACTCAGACTATTTTTCAGATGGCAGATTATTTTTCAGATGGCACTAATACTTTTTATTAATTATTTTATTTTTACTCTCTTTCAAATTCCATATGTTTTTTGAATTGTAGATTTTCCTCTACCTTAGGCAAGGAAAAGTCGTTTTCAACAGCTAAATGTATGGATATTGATGGCTTGATTACGCAGAATTTAAACCAACACCTTTCAAAACTTCCTCCCTCCCACTCTGAAAATAGTGTCTTAATATCTACCTCAGAAGATGGTAAGACTTCAAGACCAACATCACCTGATAAAATCTGACCCAGTTTTGTGTACTTCCATTGTTATACATACATCAGCAAACAGGCCGATTGCTGTATTTCCTTATTATTCCAAATGTTGTTCTATGGTTAACGCAATTCATTGCAGAGTATTTTTAAAATTATACCAATACAGATGTTACAGAGTTTGAAGTCTCTACTGTAATAGCAAAAGTACTTAGAAAAAGTTTAAATTACCCTTTCTAATTGAAGGGACTATTTATAATAATACTTATTTGGCCTTTATTTTTCAAAACAAAAAGCCTTCTCTTACAGTTGCCTCTAAAAAACGGTTCACAAAAATCACCTAAGTTTTATATTTACTGACAGCTGCCTGTGACTTCTCAAGTTTTAAATGCAACAGTTTCTAAGCAATAGAGAATAACCTCAGTTTCATACAGAGGAATGTTCCCCAAAATGTTTTTTAACTCTCTCTGTATGCAGATGGAGTGACCACACTCACATGAGCCTGGCTGCTACATTCTGAGCTGTGTCTTTGCTGTAGCTGAGCCTGTGTGTCTGTGGATATACTCCAGAAGAATACTGAATGCAGTCACCAAACTGCCCAAAACTGCACAGCCCAATCCCACTTTACCAAGATGAAAGAGATCAATTAGTTTAGACTATGCTGCATGTCTTGAAGAATGGGAGGAAAAAGAAGTCCAGTATTTAAAAAAATTACTGCAAAGGGCACATTAGAAAACTCACTTTACACAGTTCACTACAAGGTATCCCTTTCACCTCAGGCTAAACAATGATACATCTCTGCCAGAAACTTCACATGAAGAAGTCCAAAGCATCATTTGTCATCACTCTTACCAGAACCTCACTTGCACTCTCTAAGAATCACTTTTCAGAACTACAAAAAAACCAAAACAAAACACCCCATCAAAATAAAAAAACCCAAACAAAAAAACACCCCCACAAACAAACAAAACACTTTTTATTATCCTTACTTTAAAAATACAAACAGTATGTCCATCGCTTAATTTTAAAATTAATCAGAGTTGAAGCATGTGCATTGTATCTACAATTCTGATTCATTTGTAATCTGTTGAATTAGGCAAGTGTATTAGAAATGTAATTCCAGCTATTACAATGCGTTACATTTACTGAGAAACTGAGATTATTGTATTCTACAAGCAGTCATCTGAGTCCTGCTGCTGTTTTTAAAGGATTTCCAGCAGATCTTCTCATTTAGCAACCTCAAATTGTGTTTTTTAAAATACGTATTTTTGTTCACTCTTCTACAGTGCAATTACGCAAGAAATGTAATCATCAGCTGTTTGTTAACATTTCTTTTAAAAATTATTTTAAAATATATTTTTTTGCATTTCACTTTTGACAAAGAATTTCAAACGATTTTGAGTGTGTATCTGTAGTTTATGACATGCTAATTATCCTCAGATTTCCAACAGTTTCTCACCACCATGACAATGTCCTGTTTGAATGCAGTTGTGTTATGCTGTAGCCCTAGCTGGCTATAAAATTATTTGTTTAGATTTTAAAACTTCTGTGATAATGTTAGCATGAAAGTTCTGCCCCGACCAGTCAACTTAAAACCTGGCCTAATGTCTATCTTCCATCCTGCACCCCAAACTGCCAGGCTTCTCTCTGTTGCTATGAATGCCCCTTCACTGTAAGGGTTACATTTATGGGACATTAATTTTTAAATGCTTCATTTTATAAAATCTATTTTGAGGTGATATTAAACATGATTTCATTAAATAAATAATAAGCTTCATTTGTTTAGTCTTGTATTAACTCCTTTGGAGACAAACAGCAAAATGAGTGAAAAGGCTACACATCCAATAATACTGTTTAAACAGTTTGCTTTCTAAAAATGACAAATATTCTTGCTCTGTGCGAACTATTTTTGGCCTGTTGCAAAATATACTCAGGAACTGTAGCAATATCTTGATCACAGCTGTGAACAGAAACGAAGAACACAGACTTGACAAGAAGTGTTTTAATTCACGAGATTTGGAGCTCTCATTATATCTAGCCTATAAAATTGCTTTCAAGTATGGCAATCGTTAGGCTTCCTAATATAATGTGTAAATGATTTACATTACACTAATGTGCACTAGATAGCCTTCTGCTCCTGTAGCCTGTCTCCACCTTGTTCACATTTCTCAAATGAAAGTGCAAAACCAACAGCACTACTTTAGCTTGTTAATTGTTAACTATCAAGGGTTTCACTCTATTAATTAAAATATGTTTTAATAAAAGGAAACATAGCACATTTTGATAACAGCCTTCTAAGGCTGAAAAGTATTTACATTGTTGCATTTTAGGGCTGCTGTGAAAGCCGATTTTGTGCTATTCAGGGACCACAATAATAACGCTTTAAAATTCCTCACTGGGATGCAATGTAGTCCTTTTGATGGGAAGACTGTCTTTCTCATTCGGCAGAAATAAATCCATTCATTTGATCATGTAGTCATTGAGGGCAATACAAAACAAACCAAGTGTGAGAAATTCTATGTGATGAAGTAAACAAAACAAAACCCCCCCAAAAAGGGGAAAAAAAAAACCATTTCCATGACAAAAAGATTCTTTGTCCTTAATCTACCCACCATATGCAAGCGTTTCTTTTTAGCATATCTCTTGTTCTAATCTCGGGTGACATGGCTACATAGATAATATTCACAAAACAAAACAAAAACCTAGTTTAACAATTTTTTTTTCAATTTATTAACTCACCAGGAGTGTCATAATGAAGTAGTGGAGTTTTATTTTTCTGCATTGAAATGGATTCAGAGCATGTAAAAGTTTATAATGTTAATGATAAATTCTTAGACCTAGAGCCCAACCCAACAGAGATGGGCTCAATAAATCTTGCTTTCATAATAAAATACTAATTCTCATCTGCTTGTCTATATTAATTTATTTTACATGACCACAGTTTCCCAAGGAAAAAAAAAAAATTGAAAACGCACTGCTTTGCTCCTCCACTGTGACAGAAGGAAGCATTTTTGTGTGCCTGTTATTGTCAACACCCAGTGGGTTTTCCTGGGGAAGTGGCAGGAGTCCCCTTAGAAGCTCTGGACAGTGTGGGACTTGCTCCCTGCCTCCCCAAATACCCTGGGAAGGAGCAGGAGGCTTAACAATTTGCCAGTCTGACAGATGTTTTAACCTGATGAAGTGGATTCACGCTGCCTTAAGCTTCAGGGCTGTAAAGTTCAGATACAATAGTAAAAATCCTCCTCAGGCTTCAACTTTGCTGCCTTTCTCTCCTCACAGATGCAACTTAAGAGTAATTATAGTTTTAAAGCAGGAGAAGGACTTTTTATTTCCTTTTCTAAGGGAGAGAAGAGATAATGCAGTGGAGCAAGGGGCCTACACAGAAAGCCGAAAACATTGGGGGTCCCGCTTGGTTATGCAAGAAACTAAGAAAGCAGTGGGCTCTATGCAAAGGGGAAAAGAAAAACTTTCAAGTGGAAGCTCTCAACTTAGTCCAGGAGAAGTGAGTATGGACTGTGGCGTGCCATTGCACACTGCAGTGCCAGGGACTACCAAGGAAATTAAAACTAAAAATAAAAAACAAAAAAAAAACCCTCCCAAAAAAAAAGAAAAAAGAAAAAAAAAAAACAAACCCCACCAAAAAACCCCAAACCCTGAAAACCCTGCAGCCCTCTTCCCGAAAAGAAAATTACAGCAAAGTGGAAATAAGGCGTGATCACAGTCCAAATCTCTCCAGCTTTGGACACTTGTTCACTAGCAGCCTGGCAGCCCAGATGCATAAAAGCAAGTGTGCGTGTGCCTGCGTGTGGGGCGGAAGCGAGGAATGGCGGATGGGCGAGAAAATAACCCTTCTCCACTGCCTACAGCCGGCGCGACAGGGGCTGGTGGCGGTGGTGGCACTCCGTGTCACCTACCACTGATAATAATTACGGTCGCAGCAG
Organism: Acanthiza pusilla; assembly: GCA_036630365.1. Lineage (NCBI taxonomy): Eukaryota > Metazoa > Chordata > Aves > Passeriformes > Acanthizidae > Acanthiza > Acanthiza pusilla. The sequence goes on from JAXCHO010000034.1 coordinate 4,101,608, forward strand.
AGCCAGGAAGCGAAGGGGGGAAGGCAGCGCAGGGGGGGAAGGCAAAAAGCTGCTGTTCAACCCTCTCGAAAATAATGAAACCAACTCCCTTGGCCCCGCGCACCCGAGAGGCCCTGCCCGCTCCTACTGGGGTCCCCCTCAGGTCCCGCGGGGCAAACGGGGGGAGCGGCCGGGGCACCCCTCGCAGCCTGCGCGGGCGATCCGGGGCGACGGGGGCATCCCCAGGCAGTGGCGTCGTGGGGCTACCCCGGGGCCCTGCAGCCCATGGCCCGCGGGACCTCCCGCAGCCCCGGGCAGGGCACCCCGGCCCCGGCCGCCCCGACTTTCCTGCCGGAGGAGCCAGGGGAACATGGCTTCTGTCCGCTGCGAGCCTCCGCCGGGAGGGAGCAGGACGGAGAAAAAGGGGGTGCCCAATAACACAGAGAGAGGGAGCGCAGCGGAGAGAAGGAGGAGGAGGAGGAGGCAGGCGCTGCTCCGGGGCGCCCGTTCCTGCAGCTGCTCGAGCCCGGGTGAGTGGGGAGGGAGGGCCGAGCCCCGCCGCCGAGCCCAGCCGCGATCAAAGCGCTGGGGAGGCCGGGAGGTTGCTGCTGGGAGGGCTGGTTAGGCAGGGGGTGGGCTGCAGAAACTTGGCTAAACTGCGAACTTCTCAGTTCCGCTGCCTCTTCCCCCGGCTGCTCTAATTCCCGTTCTCCCGCTGCAGAGTAATTGCGCTCCCGTGTTCACTATCACCATAAATTCACCTATCTCCATCCGAAACATACTCACAAAAAGAGAGAGAGAGAAGGAGAAAGAGGCGCCGGGAGCCCTTACCGTGCTCAGAAACTACCTCTGCTTGCAGCTCTTCGTCCGATTTGAGATGCTGGGGTTTCGCTTGCTTTCGACGAGACATGCTGCTAACTGAGCCGTCTTGACTCTGCTTTTTGCAGAGGCATCAGCGACGTGGAGGTGGAAAGGAGGGGGGGAGGAATTGGGAACGAAGGAAGGGGGGTTGGGGGCTGGAAATAACTGTTCACAAATAAAAGTCGAGTTGCAAAACAAACCAAACAAACAACAGAAAAGGCAACCAACACCCCAGGGAAAAAAAAAAAAAAAAAAAAAAAAAAGGGCAAGGCTAACCAGCCAGCCAAACTGGGAGTGAGTGAGTGAGTGCGCGGGTGCGCGGGTGAGCGAGCGGGGGATGAGCCGGGCGGGGTGTGCGCGGGGCGGCGGGGTGTGCGCGGGGCGGCGGGCTGGGGCGGCTGCGCGCAGCGCGCATGGGGCTCAGTAATTATGATTGTGAATAATGCATGGCGATTAATGGTGCTGGGGGCGAGCGCGGATTGGCGCGGCTCCAGCGGACTCAGGCTGCATATGTAAATGAAGGACGGGGCTCCGCAATTAGCCGCCTCGCTCCGCCAAATGATGCGTCTCCCCGGCACCGGCAGCGCCGCCTGCGAGAGGCACCGACCGCGTCGGTGGCAGCGGCAGCAGCGGCGGCAGCAGCAGCAGCGGCGGCGGCAGCAGCAGCAGCAGCGAAGCACACACGCACCACGCAGGAGGGAATCTGTTTTGCACACACTTTACACAACATATGTGCAAGGTTCACTTGTTGGGAAAGGTCACGATCTTCGCTTTTCTGTCTGTCGTTCTTTCTTCCCCCCCGTCTCTCAGTTTCTTTTGCTCTGCTTTCTGCTCTCTTTGCTTTTTTTTTTTTTCTTAAATTTTCTTTCTTCACATCACTCTGCGTCCTCTGCTTTGTCGGTCTCTCTTTTCCCAGAAGTTGAGCAGCAAGGCATCTGATTTCTGTGTGTGTGTAATTTCTTCCCAGGAGGAAAAGAAACTTTTGTGAATGCCTTTTCTTTTTCCTTTTCGGTGTGCTTTCTTTTTCGGCGTTGTACTGCTCTTTCCCCTTGGTCTTCACATGCTTCTATTTAGCTCTTCCTCCATCCTGTCTCCTTTCCCGTCGCTCTGTCTCCCGTTCCCGGCTGACTTTTGTTCTCTCCGGTCTCGAAAGCGCACGCACGCACACGCAGAAGACCTTGGGCAGTTTTGTCTTTCACCTCTCCTTCCTTCTTCTTTGTCTTGCAGCTTCTTTCTCCAAGCAGAGACTCCCCGTTGGTGGTGGTGGTCACTTCCTGTTGTCCATTGGTAGGAAGTTTTTTTCTTTCTCCCTCTCTCTCTCAGGTTGTAATGACTTTTTGTGACACTCCTCACCCTTCCGCCCACCCACCCCCCCGGCTCAGCCGTGTGTCCTGTTAGCTAATGACAGCGGGCTCGCGTGTGCGCCGATGAGCAAGTCCTTGGTCTCCAGCAAATAGTATGAATCCTCTCCCAGTTTTGGGGGGTGGGGGTGGCTGTTGTTGTTCTCGCCGGGTGATCCCCCCTCCCCTGCCTTGCCTCGTTCTCAGCGGCGCCGCCAGCTGCTCCCTGCGCGGCGGCTCCGCCGGTCACTGCCGCCGCTCCTTGCCGAGGAGCGCTGCGTGCACCGCGGCCGCTTCTTGATTTCGGGCAGATAAACTTTCAAGTTTGGGAGCGGTGCGGGTCACACGGCAGCTCCTCCTACTCTCCTCCTCCTCCTCCGCCTCCCGTGCCGCGCTGCCGGGGCTGCCGCCGGGGCTGCCCCCAGCCTCGCAGCCCGATCCGCTCCCCGCCGCCGCCGAGCCTCCCTCTCCGCACGCACTTTCCCAACAGCGGCTTTTCTCCCAGGCCCCCCCTTTTTTTTGTAAAAGTGAGGAGGGGGGGTGGGGAGAGACTTCCCTCCCCCCCACCCCCCGCTTTCCCCTCTTATCGCATTACAAGTTGCCGGGGAGTCGGGCCGAGCCTCCCCCGCCCCGTCCCGCCGCCTGGCGTCCCTCCCGCCCCGTCCGTCCCCCGGGGAGGCGGGCGGCCCCTCCGCCGCGCAGCAGCTCCGTCTCCCCGGCCGCCGCCACAAGTTGCCGCTTCCCGTGGCCGTCCCTGCCCGCCTCCCCCTCGGCCGGGGCGGGCGGGGAGTACGGCCAGCCCGCTCCCATGGCAGCCAGCCGCCGCTAGGATGTACCCCACCGTCGCCGATCGCCGTCGCGCCGCACCGCGCAGGGGCCCGCAGTGCGCGCCCTGTCCTGTCGCGCAGCTCCGCGCAGTGCTGTGCATCTGTGCTTTCGTGGCGGGGGGCTCCTTCAGCGGCTCCTGCGATTCCCTCCGCCGTTTTGTTTTGTTTTCCCTTTTAAATTTTTTTAAAAATTTTTCTTTTTTCTGTTGGTCGCAGCCCGGCCCCGCCGACCCCCGCCCCGTGCCGCTCTCGGCGGAGCGGCCCCGGCGCCGGCCCTTGCAGGGGCGCGGAGGCGCAGCCCACCTTGCCGGCCGCGGGAGGGAGGCGGGCAGCTCCGCGCATGGGGCCGGGGATCAGTGAAAGGGATTTCCTCTTAATACCCCCACCCCAGCCCGTGTAATCCAGCCCTAGTCCTTAAAACACACTAACCCCGGCTTCTTTGGGAGCCTTCTCTGTGTAAACTTTCCCTGCTGATAGTTCCCTTTATCTCATGCCCTCTGATACCCTGTCTCTGGGCTTTCGGTTTATTCCCCGCTTTTATGTTGGTAGGCAAACCAAATAAAGTTAGAGGCGACAGTTTAGGCCACTCCGGATAGTTTGCTGACATGCATAACATCAGCGACTTCTGCGGGGCAGGTATTCGTTAGAAACGGCCACGACTCTTAAGGGAAAGAGCACTGAAACGCCAGATCAATGCTTGTTTGGTATTAGACGAAAGTACTTTTCTGTCCATCGTTTAGCGAGATGTGTGCATGACACTCCTCGCAATGACTGCCTGCTTCACAATTAAAAAACTTGTTTACTGTCTATAAATTCTAGTGCATCTTCTTCCCGTGCATCCGTCTTTGCCGAAAGTTTGGTCGCACTAAGAGTGTTTCGTTTAAAATACCTGGAGACAATCGTGATGGTTGACATACGATGCAATTTTCTAATATGAAGTGGGAGGGGACGAGCCTATTAATTGAGCATGGGTTTTTTTTCAGTCAGAAGTAGGGATTTATTGCACCCGGCTCACACGAGTAACACGTTGCATGTGTGTGTGTATGAGCTGCGTTAGATTGTAGGAAGAGTGCAGGTGAATGCGAGCGTCTGCGGGCGTTCAAGTAACCCTCAGCATCGCAGCCGTGAGTAGGGAGCTGGAGTTAGGGCTTCCCCTTCAGAAACAGAGAGGGACATTTTTTCCGACTTTTTTAGGTGAAGAGGCTTAGCTACTACTCCCTGTGGCTGAGATATTTGTCCGGCATGAGTGAGGACGCACTTTCACCTCGCACAGGCATTTTCCCCCACAATTGCTGTAGTACCTGAAATGTGTCAATTTTCATCCAGTCATCTTTTGAAAAGATTTGTTGTTGTTGCTGAGGCAACATTTCAACACCCCCCCCCCCCCTTCCATCTCCCCCAAACTTTGGCGTTTTCTATTGCTCGGTGCCTGGTAGTAACCTCAGCAGCAGAGGATTTCTTGAAGAACGTTTTAAAAGTGCGATGTGAGGGGGAAAAAGAAAAAAAAATGCAGCTCATTAGTAGCGTTATAAACCTAAAACTTTGTCCTTTGTAAAATTAAAATGATTGAAAATTAATATGATTTTGCGGAACGTGAGAGAATCTTTAAGTGGAAAATTAAATAATCCCGTCTTTAATGTTTAATGAACAATGGAGAACACAACAGGCAAGAAAGGCATAATTACCAGATTTGTATCTCTTGACATTAACATATTCTAGGGTTACAAGTGATACATTTTATGGTTTTTTTTCCCCTTATGCCGCTCTCCTTTCCACTTTTTCTCGGGACAAAGAGCCGGCCGCGCTGCGCGGGGGTTGCGGAGCCGGCTGCCGGGCGGCGCGGAGCGGGGCGGCCGCTGCCCCCCGCCGGGGAAGAGCTGCGGAGCCCCGGCTCCGTCAGGCACCGCCGGGACGCACCGCCGGCGACGGCGCACGTCGCCGGGGGAAACTTTCTACACGACCTGCGTGGAAAAGCCTGTCAGTGTAGCGGGCTCGGAGGGCGAGTGGAAAGTTATGAAGTGATACGTGTCTCCTCTAGACCCTACCTCCTCCCTCGCCCCCCATGACACCGCAAAGTTTTCCACGGACCTTTTAATTAATCTTCTTGAGTCGCGGGAGGAAAAAAGAAATTATAATGATGCGTTCGCTGAAGTTGGGCTGCGAAAAAACACGGCCACTGCGGGCGGGGGGGGGGGGGAGGGAGAGGGGGATGGGATCGCTTAGCCGCGTAAATCTCTGCGCACCCACACAGGTAGGGGCGCGCAGGCTAGCGGGAAACGCGGTGCGGGGCTGGCAGTCACGCGTGTTCCGGCTCAAACCGCGCCCGCTCGCTTCCCCCTCGCCGTGACTGGTGGTTCCACCAAAATACTTTACTAGGGATGGGAAGCAAAAGTGTTTTTTCTCTCGGTAATTAAATATATTTTGTTAATATTATTCTTCTTTTGCGATGTTGCTTTCATTGTCAGAAGTGACACGTTATTATTCTGCCTGCTTAATAATGTTATTTACCAACCAGTACATTATTTTTATATTTATGCGACACTTAGTTATGACTTTGCTTTAATTTTTATCCTTATTCAGAGTTCATAAAAATCATCAGAAAGCTTATCTATAAGACTGACTCTATAAAGACCATATAAGTAGTTCTGTCTACACTTATGCTTTATACAAGGTTGTTGTTTTTAAACCCATCAAAGTTACCAACGTGCCGATAAGATGGATCTGTCGTTTTGTGCAATCAATCTACCGTCTTTTAAAGTTATTATTTTGCTCAGCAACTTTATTCGAAGGGGCATGCAATTATTTGGGCTTTATCTTCTGTCACCTCGTACTCTTCCTGGCAGGCTGAAGTATCATCTTCCCACCTCCTTTCCACACCACAACTTTTGTGTGAGGACCCTGGGGTTAAATCCAGCACGATCTTTTCTGTTTGAAGCCGCAACAACTGACCACTAATTCGTTCTCACGTGAGCAAAGATATTACCATACTAATATTATTATTGGTAAGAAGAGGTAATTGATAACACCACCTGCCACTCTGCAGCAATCACGATGATAAATGTTTCCATCAGAGGGAAATCTGTGCTTGGTCTACCACAGCCTAACCCAAACAGCATGTCAAATGTCAATTATAAAGATGTTTCTCTTCTATTACAATTTTTTTGTGGAAATCAACTAGCCCCACCATGAGATTTATAGAACCCGTCTACAGCACAACTATGCCTAAACGTTTTGCCTCAGACTTTTAAGTTTCTTTTCCTTTTATTTAATAACATGCCACCCTTGGGTCTAAATAAACATTGATTCATATACACAAAAGCTTACGTTCACACGTAGCAAACTCCAATTATCATCTACTTCCGTTCCTTAACCTAACAGCTGATACACTAATTTAACCAAGAATTTTAAATACTTTGTGGAATATTTGTAATACACATTGTTGCAGGGACATTATCAAGACAACACACACTAAAGCTCATACGTACATGTCATTCACATATATAGATAGATGCATAGGTGTTGTATATATTAAACCCCTGTATTTGTATTGCAACACGTCTGTCAGTACATACTCCAGGAAGTGCATCTAGGAATGCAGCGTGCATGTAGCATCAGTGGGCTTAGCCCCTTTGCAAAAATCTGTATGCTCCTGAAAAAGACAAGTGATATATATATATATATAGATATATACACACACACACACACATATATATACTGCAGGCGCGCGCGCACACACACACACACACACACACACACACACACACACACAAATAAACAATGTTACATTGTCCACTAACTCTAGCTATATAAATAGTGTCGGCAAGTATAAAAACTTTCATTGCCTGGGCTACAGATATGCTCAGAAGATTATTATTAGTTTGTATTAATAGATGCAGGCCTCAAAAGACGAAATCAGCTATTGATAATTGCAAGAAGTATACAGCAGCTACTGTATCGATCGGCTTGTCCCTTATTCCCCTGGTATAGGAGAGATAAGAAGACACACTCTTTAGTGCAATATAATTTCTTTTGACCTATCTGCTTGCTACAGACTTATGATGAATAGCCAGAGTGGTTAAAGTCCTTTATCACGAAAGTTACCCCTTGATATAATATTGATTCTTTATAACTAGCTCCAAACACAAAAATCAAACTGTCCACTTGACCATCATCATCATCAATATCATCACAAAGGCTCTGGAATAAAGATCAGCACAGGACTGAAAACGTTTTCTATAATCTGCCCACCTAATCTTTATTTGCTGATGATGAAAAGAAAAGGGTGTGAGTGTGTTTGTGTGTGTGTGTGTGTGTGCGCGCACACCGCGGGGGCGGGGGCGAGTGGAACAGGAAATGTCATCTGAACAAATAACAATAAAAAACCCCCTCTTAGCTTAAGAAAAAGACCGTTCAGCCGCCTTCAAAAAAAACCAAATGATGATCACCGAAGTTAATGATCACGCATCGAAGCCCCGCTCTGCTGAAGGAGGGGATTCAAGTGCGGAGAAGGCCCCCGACGTGATATTATACTGGGGTGCCCCCCCTCCGCCCCCGAGTGAAGCGGTCTGCGGTGAATACAGAGAGTTATGCAAGAAGCAATCACAGCAGGAGTGGGATCAGGCAGCATTCTCCTTGGCTAGAGTCAGGACTAGCAAGTCGTCTTCCCACTTTCTCGCCTTTCGCTGGTCCACGAAGCGATCCATCATTTCAGATCACCTGGTGATTCGGTGAAGAAAAAAGAAATATCCCCAAGGGAAAAAAAAAAAAAAAAAGGAGTCTAGGAAACGAGCCGCTGATGTTCGGGTTGATGCCTAACGTGCATCTATAGGATGGTGTAGAAAAGAAAAAAAACATAATCCACATGCACATTGCTCTAAATTAACAGTATTTTCTTCGCCTTCCCTCTCCATCGTACCAGCATGCTTTTGCTCAGGGTTGCATTAGCACAATCACCAGTAATTACAAGCGTGTGTACACTGGGAGAATGAAGATTGGGAAAGTGGGAGGTAGGACGTGATTCCCCTTTGGAGCAATCAGGACTGGGAAAGGTTTCAATCCATGCAAACGGTACGCTGATCATATTTAATGGGCTGGTTAGGCTGGCGCACAAGCCGAGGTGCCATTTCAGCGCAAGTTTGCTCTTTTCAGGCGAGAACGGAAGGCGGGGGGTGGGAAGGACGGACAGCGATGGAAGCGGCTCCGGCAGCTGAAGTTGTATGCGCTCCGTCCAGCGCCCCAAGGGAGCACGGCTCCGGGCAGAAGGCGCTCCCTGCCACGGACACCCCTTGCGGGGAGCGGGGCGGGGGGCAGCGCTGGGCATACCCCAGCAAGAGCCGGCCGCGCCGAGGAGCGAGCGGGGCCGGACCTGCCCTGTCGGGGGTAACCGGGCCGAGCCCTGGGAGCTGCGCCGGGCCCGGCCCGGGGGGCCGAAGAGAGCCGGGCTGGGCCGTGTCCGCTTGGGCCGTGCCCGACCCGCCGCCGCCGCGGCGCGGGCGCGCCCGGAGAGGCGCTCCCGGAGCCGCCCGCCCGCGGCAGACGCGGTGCGGAGGAGCGGCCCCCGCCCGGCCACACGCTCCGCCGGGGCTGCCGGCTCGGTGGCACCCCCGCCGTGCCGCCGCCAACTTCGCCAGAGCGAGCGGAATTGTCCCTGCCTCCCCGTGCCCCTTCCAGCTGCCTCGGCCCGGCAGCCGCGGGGCCCCCGCTCCCCCACGGGCCTTTCCCCGCGGGAAGGCTCCCACCGGTAGTTTCCACCCGCGACTGTGGCCCACGGAGGGTCGCGGCGGTGGCAGCCGTGACAGCTGTCGGCTTCAACACTGGGAGCCGCGTCCAGGCTCCTGCCGGTCCCAGCTCCCCCTCCCCCGCGGATCGGGGCCAGAGCCCCCCACCCGTGGGAGTAACAGCCGCAACAATTCCTGTCATCGCGCTCCCAAACACTCCACACAGGCGGCTCCGTTCACTCCATGAGCGGCTTATAATTACGGATTTTTAAAACTTTCCTTCTTCCCATTAAGTCCTCAGCACCCCCTCTCTCTGCTCCTCCTCCCCACTGAAATAATCTGCGGGGTCATTGAAAAAAACCCAGCCAACAACGCAGGGCGGGGAAGGGCTGGATGGGAGAAATACCAAGATCTGCTGAGGCCTCAATTGCTGCTCCTCATTCGGGCACACAGACGCAGACCCCTCCTGATGAGTTCCCCAGCCCTAGCAGATATCTCAGAATTGTTCACTGGCCTTTGCAGCAGATATAGTTAGAGAATGAAATCAGTCAATCAAGATTAAAAAAAGCACACTTTTGTCCAGGCTATGACATAAGGCTTGAGATTAATTATAAAATGGGCATCACAAGTACACACAGGTGGATGGAAGGTATTCTTAAGATTTCAATGCTTTTGGGACAGCAAGAGGCAAGGTTTCTCACAAGATGCAATCTAACCTATGGTGGTCTCATCCTAAAACCAGATGATGACAGAAGGACAAAAATGAAGAAATGGAATAGGGCAAATGCAACATGACAGTAGCTGGTGGGAGAGGGACAGAAGGGCGCTTTTAGCCTTGCACCACTGGTACATAGAAAAAGTTGATCAAATTATGATGGACGCTGGTTTGTTTGTTTGGGGTTTTTTTTGTTCAACAATGCATATCTTTGCTATGACCTAATGATATGTGTGCTATTGAACTTCACAAAATGCATTCATGCTTCCCTTGGCAGGTCTAGGTGTAAGAGTTGATGACTAACAAAAGTAATATAGATTAGAATCAATTCGCCTTATCTGGTAACAAAAAATAACATCGTGTCAGCACTGTGTACATCCTATCGCCAAATGACACAATATAATTTGATTAGTTGAATAAATAATCAGCTATGTCCAGACATATAGGTCACCTACTTGCAAATTAGATTACCCTGCTTGGGTACAGGCAGCACCTGATTAGGAAACAGCTTCTCTCTGTGTCACTCTAGCTTCCCTTTAGAAGAAGGTCTGTTATTTTCGAATACAAGGGCTTTTGAAAATGCCTTTATATTTTGCAAAATCCTATATGTGTTTTCATGCTCATGTGTAACATTTATGCAGTTTGTGCTAGAGATACCACCTTTACTACCAAAGCTAGCTGAGTTGTCCCTGTTTGTTTGAGTATTTGCAAGTTTTAAATGATAGCCCATGTGCTGTGATCTGAAATAAGGATAGCTGAAATACAATCTTTTTGAAAACTAGGCAGCATACATTTCCATAAATGATTTTGGCTAGCCCACTCAGACTGCACACCCATATGAATAACAGGAATGTGAGAAAGAATAAAGTGTTAGATAAGGGAGCATGGAAACATTTAAATTCTGAAGTCCACTCTGAGGAAGATCATCAAATCTCAAGATAAGTACATCAGCTTTTCAGTGTAAACCATTATGTCACACTGCAGAAACAGGAGAAAGCTCTAAGTATGTGCGAAGGTTTTTAAGGTTGACATTTCTGCTGGATTTGAATCTTTTTGTCATACTGTATTGGCCAGAGACATCTGTGAAAAACTTTCTGGCATTTTAGTTTTTCCATAACTTGTGAATTTTCACAAATTAAGTAAGCAACATGCTGGAATATGGTTTCCTTTCAGACCATATGTGTCAGTTCATATAGTGTAGCCTGGGTTAGAATCATTCAGAGACATGTAGAGATCAGGAGAAGGAACAAGAAGTGCAGCCTATAAAGAATACTTCCTAAAGAAGTGCTATTAAAAAGGAAAAAAAAGAGGAGTTTGATAAAACAGATAGGAAACTGAGCCACTGGAGTAGTAAAAGAATGGTGGTAAGGGCAAAAAGGTGAAATAGAGATGATGGGAAGGGAGATTACATGGACAGAGAGAGGAGGCCAGTGTGTGACTGTGGAGAAAAGAAGTCTTTTGGAAATGAGATCACTAAATCAGCAAGTGAGAAATTACAGCCTTTATTTTACATACAGGGTTATGCAAGGTAAGGTTCTTATAAAAAGCTTGAGACTCTGCTTAATAGGACAAGATTCTGAGGATTTTGGTATATCAGACTTGTGGATCCTGTTTAAAACTGCTTTTCTTTGAATGCAGAATGACATATAAGTTTGAGAAGTTTCTAGGTATAAACAGGCACAAAGGCTAATTTCCGATATGGCAGTCTTACTCTCTTTGGATGTGCCATTAATAAAATGAAACAAAAAAATGTAATTCTTCCCTACTTTGCTTTCTAAAAACTCCAGCAGCTGATAGTGGGTATATATGTTATATTATATATATATTATTGTATATATGTTACCTACATATTTTAAATACAGAAAGCACACCTTTTAGTTTAAAGTGCTCATAATGTGGCCATAAAATAGCATACCTTTTCAAGTATGCACATTTGACTTCTTTGCTAATGTCAGCTGACAGCCCTTTCATTCAAGGTAAACCAAAATGGAAGTGGTAGTGGAATGGACTTGCTGTTTTTTTGTTGTTTTGGTTTGTGGGGTTTTTTACCACTGAAAGATATAAAATGGTGGGATGGTGATAGGGGGAGTGACTCACATAGAGTTTATAAAGCATAGCCTTTGGGTTGCAAAGATTTACCTAAGGAGTGCAATAGTGCTCCCAACTCATGATTTTATACCATTATAGCAAAATCTCTACCATTGCTGTGATCAAAATCAATTGATTAGTCAATCACCCTGCCTGCCTCTGCCTGCTAACAGGAATGATACTGCAGAATCTATTCTTGTGCCTCTTTGTGAGAATAAAGGAATAGTTTTGCTTTCCAGTTTGGAATTTGGTTCCTGAATGAATGCACCGGCTTTTGCATGTGTGCATGTGCACCTATGTGTGTGTATAGAAGCATTGAATCATTTAGTTTTGAAAAGACTTTTAAGGTCATTGAGCTGGATAAGTACTTTCATAGTCACATACAGGACTATGCAGGTATATCCAGATATATCCATGTAGGTGTGGAAACTATGTTTGCAGACCTCTATTCTCTCCCTGCACACAGGGCTTGATTTTAAAGTAACATCCAGCCATGCATTCCTCTTTTCAAAATTACCTTAACAATCTGGGCAGCGGATTGCAATATCTGTCCGTGACAGTAGTTCTGCTGTTTTCTCTGTCAGGCGCAGAGAAGTATTTCTGGCTGAAAAAGCCGCCTTTCCCCATAATGGGAGATTTCTTGCTCAGGTATATATTTATTTTTTGTGTGCCTTCAAAGCAAGAAAAAATACATCCATATCACGTGTTACAATACAAGCACATTTTCAAAATGTAGAATCTGACTCTCAGAGATACTGTATTGAATTCATGAGAATAATGAATTCAATCCATTAGGTAAGTCTCTCAAAATTTTACAAATACTTGATATATTATGTGTACATTTAAACTAGAGAAAAACAGAGACATACACAAACAGAGGGAAGGTGAACTAGAGGGTTGAGACCAATCACTGATTTCTTATGGTTAGAAAAAAAATTCCATAATGGGCAGGTAATTTTAGAATCAACATCAGTATTGCTTCTGACATTCCCCTAAAGCACCTGCTACAGGTCGATGCCACAGACCAATAACAAATAAGCCAGACAACTGTCCTGTGCCAGCACAACAATTTGTATGTCTTTCTGTACTCTGGCAAGGGTGTATTACACGTGTACATCTCTAGTGCTTCCTCTCATCTGCATCCCTGTCTCTGCTTCCATGAGTGAGTAATATCAGCCCTGTATAGACCAACACCAGTTGCTCTCTTTGAGCTAGCCTTCATTTTATTTAGTTGTGGAGGAGACACAAAAAGGGAGAGGGAAGGTGCACAGGCACAGGAGGGACTGCTGTGATGACGATGCTGTCCTGCAGGTCCATCTTTCTGTGTGTCAAATCCTGCCTGCAACACAAGCCTTATCACTTAACTGCAACACAAGCCTGGCTGCTGGGCTTCACTGATCATGCTCTAACACTCTCTTACGTTACAGGTACTGGACATTAATTCATGCTCCAAGGTGGACATTGCATGAGTATGGACAGTGCCATGCTGTGAAGCCAGGTACTCCTGTCAGGAAAGGAAGAGCTCCACTGCTTGTCATCCCTGCATGGAGCTCTAGCAGCAGTCCTCTTAGTTTGTCACCAAAGAGCTGATTTATGCCAAGGGTTTGCTTTTGAGGAACTCCCCCCCCCCCCCCCCAATCCCTTTTAAGCCTTGCTGCAAGACATTGACATGCAGGCAAGTCAGGTAGTCTTGTTGTGTTATTTTCATGTACTTGAAATCCATATAATTTATTTTAACGGTCAAAAATAGGATAGGCGAGGTGGTGCCACATATGTGTTCTTTATTGCCTGTTTCATTAGCTGAGTTGTTTGGACCCTGCTGTTTTCAGAGAAAGATTTTGTATTTGGCACATCATGCTAATATCAGTCATTAGGTAACAACTGCCTGTGATTGGTGCTCTATAAATACCTGCGCACAAGTGGTTTGTGATTGTTGCTATGTAAATACCTACCAGAGATAGCCTGCACTGCCCAGGAAATAAATGAATTGGATTGTCCTACAAGAAACACATAGAAGCAGGTAGTGAGAGAAAACTCTTCTAAGCTTCTTTGCAAACCTAATGCAATTGGTTTCAGGGACAGGTGGCCTCACGGAGGGACCCTCCAGGTGCTGCTTCCAGTGTCAAAGACTCCTGCAGCTTTGCTTTGCTTGCAGGTAGTGTGACGTCAATGGACATGCACAGTGTGTTTTCTCCACTGGCTTTTCCTATGTGAGGAGAACAGACCAGGAAAGAGGGTCTGCTGGGAAGCTTGGTGTCATATGGCTGAAGTAACTACTCAAGGGACTTTCGCCATGGCTGATCACTGAAGTGTGGAGTTTGCCCATCCTTAGCCTCATCACTGAAATTCTGCTGTCACTGTTTGACAGTTTGTGCCATACCTTCTAGTGTCTTTCAAAAATATCTTCAAATCCACATGTAAAGTCTTTACACGCAGACTGACGAGCCTGTGTTGGGGAGTGGTTACAATCCAGGTTCAAATTGTCTTTCTGGTACAATTTTCCCTTTTTGCACCAAGCATGCAAGGTAAAACCACTCACATTGTTGGTTCTTTCTGTAATTTGAAAGAGAGATACATTCTTCACCTTAACTCAGGACCCACAGATCATACCTCCCAGGTGAATGGTGGTAAAAACAACAAAACAAAAACCAGTGAGGGAAAGTTTTTCCCTTTGTTAGTACAACTTTGTTGAGCAAACTTTCGGTCCAGGTCATATGAAGACAGGAACTCAACCTTAGGCTTGTTGGATAGTTAAGACAAACTCTGAGGTGGTCCTACATAAACAAACTGGACCTGGACAGTACTGGACACAGTACTGCTGTGTGCCAGCCAGGAAACTGTTCTTGGGTTGGCAACTCAGGCTGTTGGGAAAGCTGTCTTGAATTCAGTTGCCAAATGCAAAATATAGTCCTTGGAGAGGTGTTGGAGGTTAAGAAGCCCAGGCATTTCAGATGTGTGAAGAACAGCAGTATTTTAAATATCAGTAAAGAAAATGCAGGTTGTAGAGAAAGGAATGACCAGGATAAGGAAAAACACACCAATGCCCCTGTAATCTGGGTTTGCACAGGGCCAAATATTTCCTGCTTACAGAAGTCAGTGGTCTGATACCCTGAATTCTGTGGACCTGCTTATTTCAATGGGAATTGCATCCTTATATAATACGGAGTCAAATTTGGCTGTTACATCAGATTGGTGTAAGTTACAGTAATTTTGAACATCTGTTGAATCACAATTAAGTATGATTATGTACTTCACCCCCTATAGTAATTTCCTTACCTAATTACATCCAACCACTTTGCATGCCACTATTGAATTTGCCCAGGTATATTTCTGAGTCAGTACTCCTGTAGCTCTGAAAATGCGATGATGTTGAGACAAGAAAGTACTTTTTTAAATTAAGAGCAATTTACAATATGTTACGCTTTCAACATTCAATTAAATAATAAAGATATGAGAATAAAATCCTTTTGCAACTCCAGGGAGCCACTGATGGAATAATCTGCAAATAAGATTAAAAGATTTCAGTACAACTAAGATTGCCTTTCATGACCTTAAATGTCATCCACATCAGATTTAATTCCAAACACTGAATTTTTCTTTTTCATTAATCAGTCCAGGAGAGAGATAATAATGCTTTATCATGATGTACAAGATGGGTATTAGTATGTGAATAATAATTTATTTTCTAGAAATACATACTGCTCGATTTATATTTCCATTTCAACAGTAAAACCTTTGCTGTATAATGTATGTAAAGCTCCCACCTGCAAACATGATTATTCTGTGCTGTTGACATCACATTATTATACAATCAATACTTTGGCATGACTTGCATATTTTTTAGTTTCTCTGGAAATTTGCTACTTTATAATTCTGCTTGAATAAAGAAATATTCCCACTTTCCTACTATCCAAGTGCATTTTTGATTAGTAATTACACATTTACACATGAACAGCAAATTGGATGAAAGAACTATCCCTCTTGCCCCCATATAGCACCAAGATGATTTAGTCTAAGTGAAATTTCAATTGTGCATGAGAGATTCTGAGAGGGGAAGGAAGAGGAGGAATTATTTTTTAATTTGGTATTCAAACAACCATTTAATATGAATTAGTTTCATAGGCAACCTAACTTTGGGCTGTGTGTTGCTGAGCATATTATCTGAAACAATTTAGCAAAGTCTCTGAGAGTATTATCTGAGTCCAGGCTGAAGGGCTGGTACCAGCGTTTCCAGGTGGACCACCTGACAAAATTGTATTAGAAGATAACCATGAACCATCAGGAGGTTTAATCAGATTCAAGAAAAGATTCAGAAATCCATTAGACTCTCTAGCGAAACTGATTGTCTTGAGTGGGGTGTGGGTTTGTGCTCTTTCATGTTCTACAAAAACACCTAAGCTTCGTCCAGTGTTATATGTTTCCTGCTTGTTTAGGGAAGCTGGCAGCATCAAACCACCCAATTGAAAAAGCAGCAAGTTTCAGAAGCCCCCTGCAAGATATCAGTTATAGAGACCTCCATTTCTATTAGGAGGATAGTAAGGCAAAGATATGAAAGGACTTCAGAAATCCTGCCCTTACCCTTGGGAGCCTAGGCCACTTGTATTTCTAATGGGATCTTTCTTCACAGGCAGCTCTCCATCAGAACACACCTGTGATTTAATTAGGATGTATCAAGCCAGAAGGATTTTCACAGAAATGAGTTTGCTTTGATAAATGGGTGTTTTCTGATGAGGCTCGGTTCAATCAGAGCATTCTTTACCAGTGTTGGTGACTTCAGTTGTTGCACCTTTATTACAAGGAGCTGTGATAAGTTGTATTCAGATACTACAGCTTTCAGCAGGTCCAAGCATCTAGAAAGTTGCTTGCCTATGTTGGATAACAAATACCGACACAGCATTTCTGTCTGATGAAGTTTATGCATCAGCCAGATGCATAAGAGTTTCAAAATGCAGTAACTGGCATGAAATTATACAGATAAGGCAGTAATGGAGTCTGAGTTAGGACTTGGGTTTTCCATCTGTCTCCTGCAAATACTGTCTAATGCTTGCACCTACGTTTATGTGCTACAGCTTTACAGTAGATACTTTCTTCAATGGATCATAACACTCCTAGTGACACTGTGATGCTCCTAAATCTCATAAACTAATAGTCAAGTAAGAACCAATTAGAAGTAGACTGACCTGATGTGTTTAAAGCAGTAGATGTAATTCTGAATCAGAATTCAAAGACAGTGCCTTGGCTGGTGATGATCTATGAATGATACGTGTTTGCAAACCTTACTAGACTGAACTTCATGACAACTCTGTGAAATACTTTAGCATTGCTCTTCCAGTGGTATTTCAAATGAGACTGGACCAGATGTTAAGATCACTCTTTTCCAATGACAATTGGTGAGCACAATCCATGGGACGTGCTTTCAGAGGTGCCAAGGACATAGACCTGTTCCTTCTACTGAGGAAGACAACATTAGGGGCTGTGTCACCTGAAGTTCAGCATGAATTGTCATCAAAGGACCTCTCTATTGACACTAACCTGCTCCATTTTTTTCTATCCAAAAGGACAATCCGGAAGCAAAAGTCAAATAAGGATGTTAAGCACCATCTACTAACGACACTGTTAAAATAGCAGATTAAGTAATTTTGTGCTCTCTGTTGCTTTCACATGCAGTTCCAGAAGTTCTCAGTAACCTGTAAATCCTCATATTTTGGAGCCTCCCTTTGACTTGCTCTGCTTGGTATGCGGTACTCACTCCAGCAGCTGAAGTTACATGGGAAGTGTGATCCGAATGGAGGAGCCAAGTGTTTTCTGCAGAGGACATCCAGTGGTGAACATTTCTGAAGTTTTTTTCAACACCTATACTCTTTTTCTTCAGTATAGGTAAAGCAGAAATATGTGACTGGCTTTCAGTTACGTGCTGCTCAGGCTGTGATATATGAACTTTTAAAAAAGTTGTCAGGTGCTCACTTGTAAGAGCAAGTGATCAGCTCTTACACGTTAATGCAGAAGGTCAGCATAAGACTTCATGGCAATGAGAAAAATAAAAATTTGGTTCATTATGGGACCCAGCTACAGTCACCATGACAGATACAAATCCCATGTGGAGAATGTGCATTAATTTCCTTAATGAGGACAGTAGCGATGCACCATAGCATGGAACAAAAAACAAATGAGCAAAGTTGCAAAGGATACAAATTTTCCCCTTCACAGGAAATTTCAGGATTTCAAGATTTACTTTGCTTCTGAAGCAGAATAAAGTCAAATCACTTTAAGTGACATTTTCAAAACAATTTCATTTTAGGCCCCAGTCTTTAATCTCAATTAAAAATATAAAACAATCTGAAGGTGTAATTTCAAAATGAAAAATGGAGTCACTGTTCTGAAAAGGTTAATGCAGGGTATTTTAACCTTACTGAAGGAGTTGTAATTGTTTTTCAGATTTTGTTGAAGTTGACACTTTCTCAGAAGAGCTTTGTTTTCAATCAAACAGCAGTTTTCCACTGAAAAAACATTTGGTTGGAAAAGTTCCACTCAAGCTAGATGAAGCATGGGAGGTTTGTAGATAAGGAGAATATAATTAGCTACAGTAGAAATTTTGTCAGAAGGCTGAGGCTAAGAGCTCTCACGCACCGGATAAATACCACTGCACTCCTGAAAAGATGACAAGCAACTAGGGCTGTTATTTTGCTTCCCTTCCAAAAGGTTGCTGCTGCTGTACTACATCAGTGTCCTCCCTGCCTAATCACACTGGTTCGACACCGACACAGCAGGGATGAGGAAGGACAACTGCTTACTGAGGACCTATTTTTGGAAGAAAATTTGATCATATGCACTGCTTTTGGTGCATTAGAAGTTACACTGAGGTCTCTGGGATGCCTCTTGCAGCAGAAGCTGGGAGAGAGCAGCAGCACTGCTTAACTGCCCATGGTCTGCCCTCTCAGACGTCTCCTTCTCAAGATGTGATCTCTTAAGATACCATTGAGGATGGTGGGATGACAAAGAATGGATTTATGCAGTAACAGACTTTCTTTTTCTGTTGGTAAACAGAAACCAAAATGGAAAACATATTTCCTAGAAATAGTGTACAAATGTAAATGAAAAAATATTTACCTCTGGTTTTGAAGAGGATATTATGGAGGATTTTAATCCACTTTTTAATAGGTGATAGGATGCATTGATACACAGGTCTGCGTCATATTTTCCTAAGGCAGGAATCACTGCCTTAAGGCAAACTTCTTAATCTTGTCAATTTTACAAGGGCACATACATTTTCCTGGAATGTAAGAAGGATCTTCCTTCACAATAAAGTAACACATGCCAAGAAGCATCAGAAAGGAGTTGTGGTAGAAGGCAAATAATTTCCTCTACTAGAAGAAGCAGCATAGTGGAGACTAATTGTCCAAAAGTGTTATTGCTCAATTTCTTACTCAAACTCATTTAGCTAACGAGGGTCAAATCTCATTTTCATATTGAAAGGGTAGGATGACTTTTTATTAAGGCAAGTATGACTCTACTTGTTTTATCATTATTTCTACGAAAACAGAATCTTCAGGCTGAAGATTACTGTATTCCAATTAGTATCACACTTTGCCAGGAAAACATCCAATCATTGTGAGAAAATTGTGTTTCTCTATTAAACTAGCTATCTGTGAAAGCTTGGTGTTCATTTTGATTTAGTGCTGGCATAAAATAGGTGCCAAAAATTTATGTAGGTTCAAAACTCAGGCACAGTTAGCATAGAAAAAATATTCACCAAGGGCTATTAAACATGAAACTGTGGCCCAGGATGCTTTGAGCCGCAGGCTGTTGAAAGATGTGTTACTATGCCAAGAAAATGTAACCAAATGTTTACATAGATTTCTTCCTTAAGCATCCTTTCTCTCTGGTGAAGACTGAAATGATAAAGTTAAAGCTGCATCTTAATTGGCAAAATATGTTTTAGTATACAAGAGGCAGTCCTTGGAAATTGGAATATTCCCAGCTTAGGCAGCCACCAACCTGTTGCTACATCCTTAGCAATGTTTTTTTATGCTGGTGAGGTTCTCATGAAGGCAGGAGCTGGTTGCTGCTCCTTGCCTGCAGAATAGCAGTTGATTGAATACTTGCTGCAAGTATGTAGCAGTGCAAAGAAAGAAAAACCAAAACCAAACCCCAAAACAACAAAACAACCCCCAAGTTATTGAAAATGTATTTTCCTAAAAAATTAAATTCTTCACTAATCAAACCTGAGTTGGGCAGGGGAGCAGACAGTCTGAGCTGGGGCAGCAGTGAATTATTAAGGCACGCTAACAGGACTGCAAACAGGACATGCTAATAGGACAACTTATCACTTTCCTCAACTATAACATGGGAAGAGTGTCATAGTGAAGCTGAATTAATCATAGCTGATTTCTGTCAGCCTTTTTCTGAGCAGCAGGACTCTGCATTTCATTTAATCAACTGAAGCTGATGTACTCAAGGTGATGCTACTCTGTGGCCTTTGATTCCTTGGCTTCCTAGGATTAAAAAAGCCCTAAATTAATGCCCTCAATTAAAAATGTCCTTAAATATTCTAATTTTGTACTGTGTAAGGAGTGTTTCTACGATTTCTAGACTGGACTCACAGTGTCTCAGAACACATTGAGCTGATCTGTTTTCATTTTGCCTGGATGAATACACACAAGTGACACTTGTGGTCTGATCCCACACTCTCCTTGCTACTCCTGTTTTCCTGAAAAAAGCATCACAGAGCTTCTCTCATGCCACTGGTGCATTAGGTACCAGTGCCGGTGGTGTCCCAATGCAAAAGAAATCCAATTAAATAGCTTTTCCTCCTTCCTTATGTAGAGTGATGACTGGAACCAATGTAAAATTAACTGCAGGTGGCTCAAAATCACTGACGCTTTATTGCCTGCTGATTTCTCATTGGAGCACCTCAGTCTCCTTTCATTTACACACATTTCCTCCTTTCCATTGGAAGGGGCACTTAGGAGCAAATAACTTTTCTGTAAATTGGGCCATATGTCTAGTCCTCCAGGGGCCCACAGTTTCAGCCCTCATCTAGAAATTTCAGAATAAATCAGAATACGACAAACCCTGCACTAGAAGTACTTTACTGTTTATGTGAGAGCTTTTTCCTACAAATGGACTGACTACTTGAATTTGAAATCCTTTGCTCATCTGGAAAGTCTCTGATCCAGTACCTGACAGGAGACCTGTCTCTTCTATCCCAGTCTCAAAAGACTTTCTTACTAGATCTTTTCCTGGAAAGCGTGTCCAGCAGAGTGTCATAAGCCATCATTTTTCTGTCTAGCCAACAGTCGCCTTTTTCATTAACTTGGCTTTCAATAGGTATTGTTTTATGTGAGTATGAAGTCCTCCTGTGATAGCAAAAAGTGCAGATGTAATAATATACATCTCAATATATTTTCAAACCACTAGAGCCATTTCCTCCTCTTTTGTTCCTTTTATGACCCTGATGTCATTTGGAATAAACTTTAATTGGGTCATTTTGTCATCCGCTGAGCAGCCTCCATTAACAAACCTTTACAGCAGTAAGTGCTGGTAGCAGGATCTCTGTCACAGGCAGTTGCCACTTAGTGAAGTTTCACAAACATATCTTCATTATTTATGCATGCTGTGCTTTATTACCGACGCCAGGTGTGAGCCAGGAACACTTCAGTACACACAGGCAGCTAAAGAGGTCAGATGTCAGCGCTGAAGTAATAACGATAAAAAACTGAACAAGAGAGGTGTGTTCTCACGTCACTGTCAGTGGCCTTGTGTCTCACAAGGCGCTGCAGCCATGCCTCTGCTTTATAGTGGTGTTTTAAACCATCATGGCATTACTGGGAGATCACAATCCTCTCTGAGTTTGGATGAACACATATGCATATGCTTACAATAAAGAAAAACGTGGCAAAAAAGATGTTTCTAAGCTGTAGGAAATACCACATGTGGAATAATTTAATCTGTCCAGATTAATTCCACTGAAACCAAAGAAATTAGGACAGATTAATATCAATGCACATAAATGAATCATGACCATGGTTTCATTCTAGTTTTGTTATAGTTGATGGCAAAACTATAAATATATTTCCACTGACTTTTACAGGGCAAAATTCATCCTCAGATTTTAAAACTTAGCCAACTTAATATTTTAGAAAAGCACATAGGAGCTTTGAATTAGCTGTTAGGTTTCTTCTGTGTTATCATATTGTAGTTGTAATATATGAAAGAATTACAAAACTTAATTAGGGAATGGTTCTTAGGTCATAGCAAAATTGGCACACTAAACACACAATAAATGTCTACTTTACTTTTAATTAAACAGCTTCCCCTTAAAGGTTTTTAATCACTGGTTTAGATAAGTGGGATTTGTAATGACTGTTAAGGAACTGTGAAGAGTGGCTGAAAACATGCACCTGCATACAGTTAGAAGGGGGTATTATGGAAAATGTTATTGAGACTGTAGGAAAGCTTTCCTTTTATGTTTAATATATTATTAGAATGATGAATACTGTCATAACTCTTACTAAAACTGAAAATCCTTTTACAGTAGCTTGTTAAAAGCCATCTTAATGTTAAGCTTTAAAAGTGTCCTCCATCATTAGTGCAGTCCTTTTTTATACTTGCCAAATAGGAGTGCAATGTAAAATATTCCAGCTCCACCAACTGACATGAAGCTAATATTAAAGAAATATAAGTTGAAAGAAAACATTCATGTGAAAATTATATATTAAACTTCAAAACTTTGGACTTTTCTTATGGTTTTCCCCCCCTTTTTCTTTACACGCAGTGCTTAGACACATCATCATATCTCTTCTTATTTATTCTCTGGCTTATTGCTGGACTAGCTTAATTGCAACTCTTAAATCACACATTTTTCTGGTAGCTTTAATTTTTTTCCCACACACTTTATTTAGAGTGGTGTGATTTAAAAATCTTATTTGGTATCAATTTCAATTTCAATAAAACTTCAAGCACTCATTTTTTTTCTCTCTTGCAGCAGACCTTTTCTCATCTAGGCAGTATTTTGTATAGCATTTTTTCCATGGATGTATATCCTTCCATTTAAAGCAATATGAAATAACGTGTAAAGACCCTCTGACAGGAAATTAGGAATGACATGTTTGAGATAAAGGGGTGCAGCCACTGAAACGGTGTCTGATGAAGATTTAGAGTGATGGTTGAAGCACGTGAATTGTTTATCCATTCTGCCACACTATTGCTGCAAGCCAAGAGAGGTGTAATAATTTATTTGGAAAATCACAGTTTAGTACAGTGAGCAAAAGTAATCTACCATGGCTCTGACAGACCAGGCAGATAGATATGAAAAAGAGAAACAGATCTATTTCTCGAGATGTAGGCAACAATTATGAATGAATAGACAGCTACCTTAATATATGAGTTGCCATCTCTCAGCTGCTTCAGCAGATGGCCTGGTGTGTGAGCCCTGCTCTGAGTTACCCATTTGAAGGCTTGATGTTTCTGCATATAATGCATAAGGACACTTTTTACAGATCAGTATATAGATATGGATATGGATATAGATTAGATATAGATATATAAACCATTTTCTTGATTGTGGAAAGCCTGTTCTTTCAAAGAAGACAGCTGCTTTTGCTGTAAATTATGTTAAGAGGTCTAAGCTATTTAACCACCACAATAACATCACATTGCTTTGATTGCTAGCATCTACCCCCAAATTTGCCATTCCTCTGCTGTCTCCCTTCTCCTCCTCAGTTCCTGTATTTTGCATGAAGTGGTCCAGCAGCTTTCGAGTACTTGCCTCCACACCCCGAGTGCTGGTGCCATCCTGCAGCTGCCCAAGGGAGGCTGCAGCCAGCGCAGCCTGAGCACGCTGCCGCTGCTTCAGCACTCTGCTGGCTGGGTCTTCCTCATGTCCATTAAAAACGTGAAGTGGGCTGAAATGCCAATTAGATAATGTCGACATTTGGCAAACAGAGCTGTCTGCCAGTTTGCAGGCAGTCTGGGCAGTGTCACAATGAATCTGTCAAGAGGCATAGAGTCTCCCCATGGGATTCAAAATCCAGCTGTCACTCAAAGCTAGAGTATCTGGGATTTGGGTGTCAGGGTAGCTGGGGGAGGGGGTTGATTTCTGTATGGAAAGTGGGGGAAATGCCTTTCCTAGATTTCTGTGGCATACATTTGATATGCACCCATCTTAGTCCTGAAGTTACTACATAAAGGAGAAGGTGTAATGCATCTCCATATGCAACTTCCTAGAAGTTTCCTTTGGCATCCTATGAGATGCTAACACAAACATTTGTAAAACAGTAGTGAGCCTGGGTTTTCTGACTACTCCAAAGTTTCAAAAAATGGCAGCATATCCTAAATGACAAGGTTCTGTAATTTGCTCATGTGAGGGGTAAAACTTGTTCCACCAAGACAGAAGAGAATAGAGTAAAGGTTCCTTCTGGAAAGGGCACATGCATCAATTCTCTTTTCTTGATCTCTGAAAAACTAACTACTGAAGTATCAAATCATGTGCTGACAAATATGTGACTTCATAAAAAAAGGCAACTCTATATAATGTCAAATTAGCTCAGCTGGTTAGAGCATGGTGCCAGTAATGATGGGGTTGTGGGTTTGATCCCCATATGGGCCTTTAAGAGTTGGGCTTGATGATCCCCATGGGTCTCTTCCAACTCAGAATATTCTATGGTTCTGTAAAACCACATTTTTCAGACAAAACATCAAATTATTTGTGCTATTTTTGCTTTCTCTTTCCATTAAAATGTTTATATATATTAGCAATAGATTCCTCAGAGAAGAAGGGGGAGAGGTAATATTTAGCAAAGGCTTGAAGTTGTTGCTGCAAGTCTTGAATAATTCTGTTCCTCTGCCTTAGAAAAGGAAAGGGCTAAAACCATACTGATGAGTCTTAATCTTATTAGAGATCCACGTCTCAGCTGATCTTGTAACACTACAGACTGACTGCCATGAGTGACGCTGGCTGGGGGATTAGGGTGTCAGAGGACCCAAGTGAGAAAAGACATCCAGAATATTAGAAAGTTGATATTAGCCATGGAAGGCCTAGGATATTCAAATGTGATAGAGAATTTATCAGTCATGCTGTGCAATCAGTCAAAGCCTGCTTGAAGATGACTCCATGTCCTGATGCTCCCACCAGTGCTGGGAGATGCACTGATGTCTTCTGCAAACACAAACATGCTCGGTGGCTCACTTTTTATAATCTTGAAGCTTGTGTTCTCACACTGAAGTTTTCCAGTCAGACTTGGGATAACTTTTCATACTGAAATTACATAGAAGTCAGCAAGGTTTCCCATGCCTTCATTAGAAGGGAGCATGTTGCTACAAAACATCGTTTCAGAATCAAGGTCAGATAACAGTTCTCTGTCTTTAGAGCCTTGTGGGTAAAAGTGCCATTTCAGACAGGTGGAGGTTCAGCCAACATTCTCCTGTCAGGAAATACATGGCATGATAAAAGACAAACCCAATAGTTGTTAAACATGAAAAACTACAAAGGTTAAACACACAGTGCTTTAATATAATTGTCAACATAGTAATTAAACAAATAATGGCTACAGCAAGTTTAATTTTTTTGACTTTTACTTTTTTTTTCTTTTGAAATTCGACATCCAATGAGAACTAAGATTTTAGTTTCCCTCAGCAGACCGTGTAAACAAGGAAGATTGTGCTAGCAGACTTCTGAAGTATTAAGGGTTCTGCACGTAAAGCAATGGAGTCAGAAGAAGAGCTCTGGCTAATACTCAAGACGGAGTGGTCCCTGGGCCTGTCGTGAGAAAGTGCTCTTATGACACTTAAGTCTGGTGAACTCCATGAATTAGCACAAAATGGAGTTTTGAAAATACAGACTTAGAAAAAATAAAACAACCACTTTGTTTTCCCCAAAGTCTGCTACTCAGTAATCTGAAAGTCTTTACATCTTAATGTTGCAGTGGCCCAGGAAAGCATTTCCTTTTGATGAAGAAAAGCAGAAAACTATTCCTTGTAGGATGCTGGAGAACAGTACTTGAAAGAAAGAAGAGTCAGAAGAGACGAGGCTTCAACACTATTTGGGGAGACAATCTTCCTAGAGGGAGATGGGAGAAGTAGATTAAGTTTGAGCCTGTAACAGAATCACAGAATCCGCTGAGTTGGAAGGAACCTGCAAGGACCGAGTCCAACTCCCGGTCTTACACAGGACCATCCCTGAGAGCCACACCTGAGAGAGTTGTCTAAATGCCCCTTTGTCAGGCTTGCTGCTGTGACCACTTCCCTGGGGAGCCTGTGCCAGTGCCCAGCCTCCCTCTGGGTGAAAAACCTTTTCCTGATATCCAGCCCAAACCTTCCCTGACACTACATCAGGCCATTCCCTTGGGTCCTGTCACTGATCACCACAGAGAAGAGATCAGTGCCTGCCCCTCCTCTTCCCCTCATGAAGAAGTTGTAACTGCACTGAGGTCTCCCCTCAGTTTCCTCCAGGCTGAACAAACCAAGTGACCTCAGCCACTCCTCATATGGATTCCCCTCAAGGCCTTTCACCATCTTTGTGCCCTCCTTCGCACTCTCTCTGATAGTTTACTGTCTCTCTGATATTGACAGCAGGCTCGCTGGCACTGTGTGGTGTGAGAAGGGGGGAAAGTCAGCATGGAGAGCTGGTGGTGATGACTGGAATATTTCACCAAGAGGCACAGGTTACAGAGCTTCTGTCGGCCTGAAACCGCATGCTGTGGAGCACACTTAGCTCTTAGAGGACTTGTAGTAACGTGATTGATGCAGGCTCTGCTTTCCACAGCTCCTTGTTGGAAATGAGTAGAATAATGCATGATCCTAAAACCACATGGACTCTAGAAAGCTGTAACAGAGTCCCTTATCCTTGTTGTGCTGCTTCCTAACCCCAGATGCTTTCCCTTTTACCTCCGTCAAGCTTGTGGGATCCTTCAGTGTCTGACTCTTCCTGAGGCATACCGTAGAGAACACCCAGAATAAAAGAGAAACATTACGAAGGTTTACTTCCCTAATTTTTTTCACTACAGTTACTGCATTTTTTTCCCCTGCGCAGGACTGGCTATGTCTTAATGTTTCTGCATGATATTGTAAAAAAAGAACTGCTTATATACTACTTATATGATACAATATCTAACACAAAAGTGAGCTGTCCTGAACTAATCCTCCATGCAGGATTCACCCCCCACCTTTCACACAACATTTGTGTGCCACATAGGGGAACATTTTTGGATGATAAGCATAGCTATTTCAGAGGCCTGTTAAACGACATGAAAATCCCTAGGACTGTGTAAATGTAAACAATAACTGCAAATTCCTGCCTGGAGAATTTTTTACCCAGCTATTCATCTCCATATTTTAGCACCTCTATCACAGACTTGGGATGTGGAAGATTGCCATACTTTTTGTTCTTGCGTTAGTCAAAATTGACATAATCCGAAAAGGAGGTTTTTTTCTTCTCATAACTGTATGATCACATGATAATTTTTTCATATTTATGCATAAAATTTGGAATAACTGCCCCAGTGGACAAAGTTACTCCTGTGTAGAGCTGCTTGTTGGATGGATCAGATCCCCAGATCACCCTTTGAACTTAGGGTGAAGAGCTGCAGTCTTTTGTAGTGCAGCAATGCATCTGTCTTCCCTTCAGAAGCTATTTAGCCAGCAATTAATCCGTAGTGCGCTAGTGCATAGTCCACATGCAATATGGACTAACTAATCACTGTTTTTATTTGGGGAGGTGGGAGGGAATAAATGTAACCAACAGCTAACCTTTGTGGTGTCAGTGTTTTATCACGTATTTGGTGGTTTACCTTATGCCCAAGTGGATTAAAACAGACCAACAAAGAAACATAACTGTTCCCCACCAAATTCACTGAACTTCAATTTCACATATGCTGTCTAGCCTGTTTCCTTGAAAATTTGGTTAGTGCAAGAGGAGATGTTACTTCTTGCTCTGAGCTCTGAAGTTCCTAGGCAAAAGCAAGTCCAATTTAAAAAAGCACTTCTTTAATAGATACTCAGTCTTACAAGAGGTAATTTTTCAAAAGATAATATTTAAAAAATCATCTTTATGTCTACATCCCTGCCACAGTTAAATACAACACTTGACACTGAACTGATGAAAAGAAAACTGAGTGCATGAGAATAGAGGAGAATCTATCATTTTTATATTTAATTTGCACTTCTGATGCACTTTCTGCATGATTGGTAGCACTATATCCTCTGACTATTGTGGCAGTTTCCTTGTTGAGCGCTCAGGGTTAAACACTAAACAACATTGGAGAGGGGAAAATGAATTCCTTAGGAATGGGGAAAAGGTGGTCATAAAAGTTTTGTCAGGACATTCTTGTTAAGACCTAAAATCCTAAATTTTTACTGTATAACTGTATTTTGAAATTCATGGCATGGAAGATTTAAGCCCTCAATTTTGCACTGCTTGCACAACATTTTGGTGGCTGTCCATGTAGCTCTTTGTGCTTACTGGTTCTTACAACACTGAACGTTTGTTACCAACCTCCAGCATTAGTTTTTCTTTATAAAGTTCATCACCACAATTGGCAGGAAACAAAGTGCATATAAAACTGAACACCATGGTTAAGTATTTTCCTGTAACACTTTAGATCTTGTGTTTAGATGTTTTAAGGTTAATTGGTAAGCACATTTAAAAATTATTGCACTAGTGAACAGCACAAGCAATTATTACATTCTATCCGTCACTCAAATGGAGAGATTAATCTATGTTAGGAAAAGATTAATTTCCTATATCCCGGAAATGAAATTTTTGTTTTGGTTAATTCTCAATAGTATTAGATGGATCTTTCCCCTTATATTTTAAGGAGAAGTCTTTACTTATATTAGCAGAGAATTGTGATTGTAGAAGATAGGCATGAT